>CM057339.1:275414691-277814691 GCA_030015575.1 Agapanthus africanus | reverse complement strand
GAGAATTGCTATCTGACGTAAGGTATAATACCATCTAGGAGTTCTCGGCGAGTCTTGTTCAGTGTACCCAGTCTCCACTGAGCACCCGTATACAATCTTTGATGTCAAACACCAATGGATGTGGGATTATCCATCGTCCATCATATGGGTCAAGAAATGTAAACGCTAGTCTACTCTGGAATATCGATGCCTCATCTTGATACTCCTACGACTAGGAACAATTGAAGGATGTACTTACGGACTATCCTGGCCCTACTAGTATGATCCGCATCATAATCCTGGTAGTCAAGTACTCACCCTAAGGGCTTTATCAACATGTAACAGAGAGATGATAAGTGTACATGTTAAGATAAAGAGTAACCAGATAGCATATTATCATGTCGAGCAAGAATGTCCTCCCTATATATGTCCAAGCATCCACTATAATATACATCATATGTATAATAATGGCCTCTAGGGCATACATACAACTAACAATCTCCCACTTGCACTAGGGCCAGTTGTTGTAGTTTCTCATACCCAACGTCCCATAAAAGTATCTCTTGGGAAAGGCCTTTGTGAGTGGATCTGCCGTATTATCCTTCGCTTCAACTCTCCTGACCTCAATCCCCTGGAGATCAACCATCTTTCTGATCAGGTGATACTGCCTCAGAATATGTCTGGATCGCTGATGGGACCGGGGTTCCAAGGCCAAAACCACAACTCCATTGTTGTCACAATAACTGTTATTGGACGCTCAATGGTAGGAACCATGTTCATCTCATGAACAAGAAATATCCAGACAGCCACTTTGGCAGCATCGTTGGTAGCGATGTATTCAGCCTTTATCGTCTAATTTGCCATGGTATCTAGCTTGGAACTCTTCCAACATACCGTCCCTCCGCTGAGGATAAAGACAAAGCCTGAGACTGACTTTCAGTCGTCCTTATCACTCTGGAAGCACGAATTGGTAAAGGACTCCCACTGGAGTTCACCGTTGCCAAACACCAAGAACATTTCTTCAGTGGTTCTCAAGTACTTAAGAATGTCCTTCACAGCTGTCCAGTGATTCTCCCAAGATCCAATTGATTCCTGATCACTACACCTAGTGAGTTAGCTATATCTGGTCTGGTACACAACATCGCATGCATGATAGAGCCTATTTCCAAAGCATAGGGTATCTCTTGTACGCGAGCTATGTCCAAATCAGTCTTGGGAGACATCTTTTTGGAGAGAGTGATTCTTGAGTAAGTGGGCGAACCACCACGGTTAGAATCTTTCATACTAAACCCCTTTAGTATGGTATTAATGTACCTGGATTTAGGACACTCCCAACATCCGCTTAGATCTATCTCTATAGATCTCGATCCTTAAGATGTAGTAGGTATCACCCAGATCTTTCATAGAGAATCCTCGTGATAAGAGGAGTTTGACCGTGTGTAGCATAGGAAACCCATTTCCTATCAATATATCATCTACGCACAATACAAGGAAGACAATCTTACTCTCTACAACCTTCTTATATATACAAGGTTCATCTACTTTTCTGATGAAGTCAAACTCTTTGACCGTCACATCAAAACAGATGTTCCAACTCCGCGATGCCTGCTTTAATCTTGATGAACTTAAGCATAACCACTTGATAAAAGGTTTCATCATAATCCTCACCTGGTTATTGACGAAAACCTTTTACTACAAGTCTAGATTTGAAAGTCTTAATTTTTCCATTTACACCAAAAATTTTCTCAAGATCCACTTGCTCTCGATGGGTTTTACCCCTTCAGGTGCAACATTCAAAGTCATACTTTGTTGGTGTACATGGATTTCATCTCAGATCACATAGCATCTAGCCATTTCATAGAGTCTCCACTCATGATGGTCTGTCTAAACCTAGTTGGGTTACCATCTACCATGATGCAATTCTCGCTCCAACCGTCACTGAGGAAATCGTAGTATCTCTCAGGTGGATGAGGAACCTTACCAGATTCGCGGAGAGGCCGAGGTTCGTTAGAGACTATTGAATCCTTTAGTTCGACTAAATCATTAGTTCCAGTTTGTGTAGCTGGAACTCCTTCTAGTTTTACCTCATGACAACTAATTTTTTTTAAAGAAATTCCTTTTTCTAAAAAGGTGGTATGTTGATAAACAAAACACCTTTTGTTTCTCAGTTTGGTAGAAGATATTCCCTCGCAAATGTTTGGGATATCCAACAAACTTACAGAACTGACCTTGCCTCGAGTTTGTCCGGATTTTGCCTTTCAACATAGGCCGGACAACCCCATAACTTAACTCGTTTAAGGCATGATATTTTCCCATTCCATATCTCATATGGAGTGGTAGGCACTGATTTGGTCGGAACCCTATTCAATAGGTATGCAGCTTCTCAAGTGCATAACTCCAAAAGGAAATAGGCAACTCAACAGTACTCATCATAGAGCGCACCATATCTAATAAGGTGCGATACCTCCGCCCCGATATACCGTTGCGCTGTGGTGTACACGAAGGAGTAAGCTGAGAAAGAATCCCATTCTCTTTTTAGAAAATCCAGGAACTCCGTGCTGAAGTATTCTCCTCCCTGATCACATCGAAGGATTTAATACTTTTATCCGTCTAGTTCTCAACTTCTAGCTTATATTCCTTGAATTTCTCAAAAGTTTCAAATCTGTGTTTCAACAGAAACATATGTCCGAATCTTAAGAGATGGTCATTGAATATAATAAAGTACGAGGAACCAACCCCGGCATTTGTAGACATAGGACTGTATGCATCACCGTGTATCAGTACCAAGAGTTCAGTAATTCTTTCTCCGTTTCCAGTAAACGGAGTATTGGTCATTTTACCTTTGAGACAAAACTGACAAGTATCATAAGATGAAAATTCGAACGGATTCAAATATTCATCCTTATGTAACTTAGCTAGTTATGTCGCATTAATATGACCTAGTCTACAATGCCACAAGAAGGATTCATTCATTTTTGAACTACTCCTCTTGTGTGTTCTATATACTTTGAACTGTGGTTTGATTTAGAACGTATATGCCATTACATAACGTGCCTGATCCAATCAACTCTTGATTAAGAAAAAATATTCACAACATTATCCTTCAATACAAAATTATATCCTTCTTTAACTTAATAAAGAAACTGATGTAATGTTGCATATCAGGTTCGGCATGTAATAACATTCGTTCAGAATCAATGTATTTGGTAATACAAGGTGATATTTGCAAACTAGTTTGGCGGCAACACTTGCACCATTCCTTCATTTAGAGACATATCACCCAATTCCAGTTCTCTACCTTTCTGTAGCCTATATAACAGTTTACATATGTGGGATCCTGATCCGGTATCTCATACTTAGGACGTAGAGGATACTGAGAAATAGTTCTTGGTAACGAACACACCCGAAGAATGTGCATCAACATGCTTTTTCCTCGATTGGGTGGCATGGGAATCCTGGTAATCCCCTATTTCCTGCTCAGACTTATAAAAATTATAAGGTAAAGCGGAACCAACGTTCCCCAGCTCAGCATGATAAGTAGGTTCGGTCAACACATCCATAATATTATCTTGATTAAGGCATGTCACAGTCGCTACCAGGAGAGAGAGTGAGAAGAAAATACTCAGTGCATGCTCTTGCAAGATCAGATTGGTTATTATTTTATCTAATCAGGATGGCTCCCGCTGTTTTTATCAAATCTTCCTTTAAACCCTAAAAGGTAAGACCAGCCGGGATTAATTACACCCCACAAGTTCGCCAATCTTTCGGTCAAGCCAGTGTCGGTACTTTGATAGAGGTTCTCCGTGCTTTCGCATGGACCTAATTAAAATAAACCTCGTTTTCCCAGGGGCGTAACCCCGTTAACACCTTTCGAGACACCTACTTGATCGGCTAATTTTAATGTGCAAAACTCTCCCAGGAGCAACTCTTACTCGCATTGGGTATCGGGATCCAACTATCTCATAAAAGGTATGCAATCTCATTATAAATTTCAACACTTGAAATTCCCGATAATATTTTGCCCTTAGCCTACTATGACCTTGACAAAGGCCAACAAACCATAGAATGCTAGTCAAGTTCAATCCGTACATTTCATGATTGAATTAAACCCACCAGCACGACCCTTGACAAAGGCCAACAAATTCGCAAGACTACCCTAATCCAATCTCATCGCATGCTTTTAGCAGATAAGCACTAATCAGCTGCCGCACACTACGCCTTGACAAAGTTCAATAAACGTAGCACGAATACTAAATAGTCCTTATTTGAAACGACAGAGGGCTACGACAGGTTTTTAAGAAAAGCTTTTGCGTAATGAACTTGATATCGTTGTAGAATCGAGTGATTTTGAAAATGGGTGATTAATCTCCGCTTTTAAAATCGAGTTTTTCAAAATAAACCGAGTGGGTGTAGCATCTGCTAGATTTTGTTAAAAAGGTCATTCCCGGTGAAGGGGTCTCGGCTCTTTCATCATCGAATGAGGTGCTAGATATTCATCAAGTAACACCACTATGCAAAGCAAGAACTAGAGCTACCGGTTTTGAAAATTTGATTCCACAACATCATTAGGTTTCTTTCTTTTCATTAATCCCATTAATGAAGTCCCATCATTTATGCTTTCTAAGCATCACAGATAAATAAACGAAAATAGAACGTACGCTTATGCCATCCGCATTCTCCACAGTGTCCCGTTATGCACCGTTAGGTTACTTAACTAACGGCATAGCGGGACGGGACTAGCGCGGATGAAAAACATAAGCAACGTTTATTATATATCATATATATAATAACCACATTCGTCCCATCATATAAAGCGATCACACCACAAAATATTAGCAGCAGAAGTCCATATATGAAATATTGGATATGCTAGAAATTTCGGTTTTAAATTAAGCCAATAAAAAATACGGATTCCATGGTCGCGATGAATAGCCAAACCCATATCCCTAGACCCCTACGAGAGTGGCAAGCAGCCCTTCCAATTTTAGAGTTTGAAGACCCGGTCTCGACTCCTCGAGATGGTCTCCCACTGGACCCTAGAACCTGGTTACTTATGCTCTCCGCCTTGGGTCTATCCTAATGCGGAAAAGTAAATAATATACATTAATGGTGACAACATCCTCAACCCGGATGTGTCCCAATAAAAGAATATTACATACAAGTTTTACATGAATGAAAATTAAAAAATCTCATCTCACGCAAAACCCCCGGCTATTCAAACACGACGATCCAATATAACATATCATAGCAACACATAACATCACATGTCATCAATATGAGTAAATATGTGTATCCTGATTGTCGTTGACATATAGCAACAAAACCAGCGATACACCACATATTACACTTACGGTTGCAGAAAAGAAAGTGAAAACTACAACAATTGGAATCCACAACCACCTTAGACATTATAAACCCGAAATATTATATACTTCGGATTTCATGCCTAACCAAATGAATTCCTTAGACATCATAAACCTTGAATTTTAGTCTCGATATTGAAAATACTTTTCAATAACAAGTCGGGCAACTCAACAAGATTCCCGACAAGTTGATCGTTACTCGTCGGAAACTTTAGTAGACGGTCGCACCCCCAATGCCGTTGACGAAGTGCACTTAGGCGTACCACCACGGCCGCGAGCACCCGGACGGATTCTTTTGGCAACGAGATTCTCCTACAGTCACTTGGTCGGGGCTATGAGGCATGGCTATCTAATAATGTTACCCGGCGAATATCCGCGTACACTACGTAATTGCGACGGAGTTTTGATCCGAATCAAAACCCTACGGTAGCCGATCAAATGAGACTAAATTGCTAGATTTATGTTCAAATTAGTTTTCACAAAACTAATTATTGTAGATTCCAAATATTGTATCACAATTCAAAGATAGCTAGACGATGTTAAATATTTCGATCGAATCAACAAACACCCACAATTTCCCAGAGAGCTCAACACTTGAGCACAATTTAAAAATTACCCAGAACATGCCACAGCACCTATGGACCAACCGTAGAAGGGCCGACCTGTAACAACCCTAAATTTCCTGTACAACTTTATGTACAAATTTTTCAATACAGAAAGGGGTACTTTTGCCTGAGCACAAGATATAAGTTTGATTTGCTTTTTAATAACAATAAGGAGCTTGTAGCTCATTGGTAATACCTTGCACTGCTGAACCAAGCCACCAGAGTTCAAATCCCATACCCCACATTATTTTTAATATTGTTTATTTTGAACTTTTAGAATACCAAGGGTTTGCACGTGCATAACTCGTAAAAAACTCACTACACATGTTAAACAAACTGACCCAGGGGCTACACCAACCAACGACGGACCCAGGGGACCCCCGAATCGTCCTGACCCGGCCGACTCGGGCCGACAGCGGCGGTGACTCGGCCAGCGGCGCCGGCCGAGTTGGCTCCAATGTTGAATCAGTCAACATGAAAAGTCTGCCTCTTCACCTCCCCATCCCTCCTGCACACTTTATTTCTTTAGATCGGTTCCAGAGCCTCTTTAAAATCCTATTTACTCTATTTTAATACAATTTAACACATTTTTTCAATCCAACCTTTCACCTACCCTAAACCCTATCCTTGCCCTATAAATATAACCCCTAAACACACACCTCTCACTCACAAATTCTGTCCAAACTCTTAAGAAAACTTTATAGAACTTTTGTGTACAAGTGGAGTTAGCAAAGGGCGAAACTCCGGCGATCTTCCGACGACGACCCTAGGAGCTCCCGGCGACGAAACGACGCACCGAAAAATCCTACGTCTTCCTCTCCATCTTCTCTAATCTCTAATCCAGTAAGTCCCGCTTCCCTCTTCTCTATTCTTTTCTAAAAACTCATATTACTAAAACCCGACGGAAGCGGAGTTAAATCTGACTTCCGATTCGATTTTCTTTATAAAGTTCAATTTTCCTTAACACAACCATGTTAAACTCTTACATCTTGACTATTAATCATTAAAAAACATGTTGAACAAGTTCCATAGCAAAATATATCATTCTGTAACTTTTACCGCTCTTTTTCATTAAAATACCATGTAGTTTACTTTCTACTTTAAAACATCCTTAATCTTGCTATACGTTTAGATAGATCACGAGGTAATGACCTACCTCCTCACAACACTCATATGCAACATTGCACAATACTTTTCGGGAACATAGAATACGGGAAAACGAAACTTTACATATAAATACCACTAACTATTAAAACCATTTTCTATAAGATTACGTATTTTTTATAAATCTTTGCAAAACACCGCTACAACCCACTTTGGGGAACCCAATTGGGATGGTGCGGATTATCACACATCCCTGGGCTTAGTAGTGCGAGATGCAGACCTCCGCAAGAAGTATTCGGTTTTGAGAGATTTAAAATACAAATATCTTAAGAAAATGAGATTTCTAGAAAATAATAAATTAAAATTATTTTTTATAAATATATATGTATTACCAAAATATCTATTTTTGTTATAATATAAATATTCCAACTTTTTCTAAAATCACAAGAATCACTTTACATTAAAATATCATGAATACCATACAAGTTCAATATTACAATTAAATACCCTATATTATAAAATTAGGTTATTTTCACTAGAAATATCACAAATATAAAATCTACATCTATGACAACTCTAAAGACCATAATTAAATACTTGGGGTGTATTTTGAAAATTATACAAAATTATTTTCACATATAACCCCCTCAAGTTCTATAAATTACCCTAAGGACCCTAGTAAATATAGGTTTAAGCGGGACCAATCTCCAGGGAGCCGAAAAAGTGGGTGCTTGCCTATTTAAGGTAGACAACTTAACAACGATATTATCAACACGGTAATCGTCTTTGAAAAAGACACAAATCCTGTCGCCCATGTGCAGCGGTTACCGATAATATCAAAACAATCAAGACTTCAATTTCTTTTCTAATTATTTTGACTCAGACTGAGTGTCATTAATAATCTGACTTGAATATGATTCAAGTACAATCTACAATCTACAATCCAACATGAATCCTTGAATACTTATATTCAATCTATTTAATCTGTATTGACTGAACCGAACCATGGATATACTTCCATTTACATTATTCTCCAGTTACATCCATGATTCTCCAGTTACATCCATTTACTGATATCATGGTTTCAGAAATTCATCCAATTATATAATCTATATTACAAGACAATACAAGTCTTCCATTTACATTTATAAAACAGTACAAACAACACATTTACAATCCATCTATACAAGACAATACAAGTTGCAATACAACACAAACAATACAATCAAGACATCGTGGGGTTTAAGGGGTAGATTGGTATGGAAGGTGTTAAAAGTGGCATGAGACTGCAAGATTAAGACACCTAACCTGAATCCAATTGCCGTTGTTCCGGGTTGTATAACGGAGCCTTCAATATCCTGTTTGCCCTAGTCTCTAGCATATAGAGACACCTCTCGTATACACTGGCATCCTTCTGTACCAAGCGACAAACAACAACGTTAACACTAAATACAACATTATAACAATATAATACAACTTTAAAAGCTACTCTCTCCCTCTGTCTATTCTATTTTTTCCTTATCTTTGGGACTTACCAAGCGATTGTTCGCAGACGACATTCTTTCTCTTTCTTCTTTGGAATGTTGTCAGGTGATCTGGACACTCAGGAGATCGAGCCTACTAGTGAGGACTTGGACCAGCTTTCCTACAACCCAGAGCTCTAGCTTCATTGTACACACTTTTATTTCAGTACTTTTCATTTCTGTTATGCCGCAGTTTAGGCATTGCTTTCATTCAAATGTATTTACTTTTCCATGTACTGTAAAAGAAGGTTAATAAATAAAGTTGCTGTTCAGTTATACCCACTGTCTTTGTCTCTTGTGCATTTTTATTTATATTGCTTAGATACGTTTAGCGTATTTACTTCAGAGTAAATACGTAGCGGCCTCGTCACGTCCTCTGTCTGTACACTGGGAAGCGGGGCGTGACACGACCCATGCCTCACTCATAGTGTCTTGGAACCGTCGCAAACCCTAGGGTTTGGCTGCAGTTCCGCGGTCAAAGAGTCGAGTTTGGGTATCCTTCTAGAGGGTCCATAGAATTACCTGCATGATTTTCTGAAGATTTTTTAAACCCAAAAATTCCAACTTTTGGAAAATTACCAGAGAGGGGTAAAAATTGGGTTATTGATATTCGTTCGAACTTTTTAACATCGTCTAAATTACCCGAAACGACATTAAAATTACGACTATGAAACACTCCGAATTGTCTTTACAGAAAAATAACATCAAATGCAATCTTAGTAAAAATAAACAATACCTGAAACACCAAACCCCAGAGCCTGGAGCACTAAACAAAATCGAAGCCAAAACAACCCAAGAAAACCGTCCAGGCCGGTTTTTTAAAGCTTTTCGCCTGGTCAAATCCGATGGGATGGGCTCAATTTTCTCTGGTGTTCATATTACATTTCATGTAATATTCTGCAACTGCTTAAAAAATTTTAGAGGCTCTGAAAAATTCGACAGAAACTAGGGTTTTGTTTCGACTGTTTCGGAGTTGTTTCGGTTTCGTAATTCTACTAATATCGTCTAATTCTCTATCTTGGCTCTGATACCACTGCTATGACCCTTAGAGCCTTCACTAGATTTCGGAAGGCATCGACCATACCATTTAAAAAAATTCTAAGGTGCTAAAGAACCCTAACCAAAGATCTAACTAGAGGAATTATGGTAAAGCAACATGTAATCAAACATAACACTAAGTGAATGAGGAATATAACCTTTGTAGACCGGTCCTTCACTTCTAAAGCTCCATTTAGTAGTCCCTTCGCTCCAAATAGTGATCTCCCGGACTCAGTTAGGCTCCACAAAATGAAATGAACAAGCTTGCTTAAAGTTTTCGAGGCCGAAGATGATCTACGTCGAGGAGATTCTGACTCAAGCTACATCTTCACTAATTGGGAATTAGTGAAGGAAATAACCTAAACTAAATGGCTAATCTAGTGTAGATTGATGAAGTAGGATTTTTTCTCACTTTAGAATATTTTTTCTCACAATATTTCTTCACCTCAAGAAAAGCTAGAGAGCTCTCTTGAGATGAAGAAGAAGATGAAGTGTAGAATGAATTGAGTGAGAATAGCAACCATGAGTGAGATAATATCTCATATTAACTCATGTAGAGACTTAATCATGGGTTAAAATAATGGTTGGGTTAATAAATATCTAGGGTAAAACAAAATTAGTGGACTAAGTCAATGGTTACTACAAGCCTTTCCAAGTTTCCAACCATGTGCCATTTCCACATAATTTTGTATTTACCTTAAATAATAAAAACCCTCATTATCTTAATTATGGTATGAGTCTCATACACCCATGTATAATGTATCATGAAGCATGACACAAAGTATAAACACAATAATATATATCACATATATATTAAGTGTAAATGTGAGAAAAAGAAATGCTTAAGTGGGCTAATATTATTTAATATAAAATTAACATATCAAATATATAATGATACATTAAATTATTAAATCAACACTTTATTTAATAATCCGGCTATATCACATATAACCGACTAATATTATTTGTATCAACTTATCGAATCAACACTTGATTCGATAACCCGGCTATATCACATATAACCGATCGATATCATATATCATGAGATTAGAATATGGTATCACATACATGTATTAATCTAGGTCCCGCACATATCACATATGTGCTCCTACTTTGTTTCGCCTGAGCTAGGAAACCTCTGTGCAGGACTCTAAAGACTCGTCAATACACCGGCAGCAGGTGATGATCATATCAGTCACCCACAAACCGTCAGCGGTACTAGCTGGACGTAACGGCTATCCGGGTATTGAGCGATCAGAAGATCAACAAGTAAGCTTGCTTATACTCCTGCGAATCCAATAAGTAACACTACCGTACTGTCCGGTCTCTTCGTCTGATATGTCGCATATCCATCCTGGGGGTGGTAAACGTCAAACCTCAATAGCCTGATAACGGTTCGAGAAACTACTGATAACACTGTAGGGTGTTTTTCGCCACCCCATTGAGATGGCGTCGCTAGTCAGGTGTGTACTGATTCCCCCTGCCCAGTGTAGACTGGGGTTTATTGATTGTGGGGATCCTAATCTCCGGCAGCCGCGGACTAAACTGTCGTTAATTACTCCTCGCTCTTAGTGCAAAGAAACCTCCGATTAACGGGTCAAAATAGTCATGCGAGCTCAATGCGATGCATTGGTATATGTGTTTTTTTTAACATATAACAATGGAGACGTGTTCATTTTTTTTTGTTCCATTTGTAAAAAAATATATATATATATATATATATATATATATATATATATTATTAAAAAAATAACAAAAATAAATAATTAAATAAATATTTAGAGAAATGTTTTTTTATAAAAAAAATATTATTCATAATTTATTTCCATTTTTTAATAAATAAAGAAGATTAAAAAAAGAAAAGAGAAAAAAAGGGGCCCCCCACTCACGTGAGGGGGGAAGGGGCTCCCACTAAATGGGGGCTTCCCCCTCACGTGGGGGGAAAAGGCTCCCATTTAGTAGGAGCCTCCCCCTCACGTGAGGGGAGAGGGGCTCCCATTTGGTGGCAGCCTCCCACTCACGTGTAGGCTCCGAAATTATGATTTTTTTTACATGGAGTTCAACTTCAAAAGAAAGAATTTTATTGTGGAGTTAAGCTCCAAAAGAATTTTAAATGTGGAGTTAAACTCCAAAAGAGTTTTAAATGGAGTTCAATTCCAAAAAGATTTTTATTGTGGAGTTAAACTCCAAAATAATTTTAAATGGAGTAAAACTCCTAAAAGTTTTTATATGGAGTTAAACTCCAAAAGAATTTTTATTTGTGGAGTTAAACTCCAAAACAATTTAAATGGAGTTAAACTCCGAAAGAATTTTTATTGTGGAGTTGAACTTCGAAAGAATTTTAAATGGAGTTAAACTCCAGAATTTTTTTTATAATGGAATTAAACTCCAAAAGACTTTTTATTATGGAGTTGAACTCCAAAGACAAAACCCTTTTTTTATTTTTAAAAGGAAGCTCCCATAGAGTGGGAGCTTCCCTCTTTCACGTGAGAGGGAGAAAAGGAGGCTCCCAAGATGGGAGCCTTCCCCTCACATGAGAGGGAGAAAAAGGCTCTCAAGATGGGAGCCTCCCACTCACGTGAGAGGGAGCAACCCAAAATGAGAGCCTCCCCCTCACATGAGAGGGAATAAAGGGTTTATTCTTGTATTGTGTATTATTGTTTCAATACGCTTAGTATATTTATTTAGGGAATGGACCTTCTCTGAATAAATATGATGCGGGCTTGGCACGCCATCGTTTCCATCTACTGGGAAGCGGGGCGTGACACAAGCCGTCATTCTTAATGTAGCCGAAATTGAATTGTTTCGCAATAGCAATTGGTAAAGATCCATCCTAACCTCGTAAGAACGCTTGAATATTTGAGATGTGCCTTCAATTGCATCATGCAGGCATCATAGTAGCATATGCTATTTAGTTTTATTCGCCCACCTCTCCGAAGATGCCAAGTTGATTTATGGCACCGTGCTTCGGAGGTCTGGACGGATGCGGCCATTGTAGCAGACTTCGTCAGATTCCCCCTCTTGTATGAGGGGTTTTTGATTGTGGGGACGCTCTTCCCTGCAGGGGCAGGCGCAAGCCCCTGCAGTTAATTACGCTACCGCATCGCGATAACCACTTTCTCCTTCTCCAGATGGTCACTTCGTGTCGTATGTGTTTGTTTTTGTTTTGGTTGCCCGTGGATTGTATACGGAGACTAATTTATGTTGTCGCCCGTAGGGCGTGGATTAGTCCAAATCCGTATTTTCTTAGATTTGGGTTTGGGTTGGTTTAAGGATCGCTAACCTTGTTTTAGATTAAGATCAACTTAAATGCTTGTTAAGGATACGTTAGTCTAATTTTAGACTAAGATCTACTCAACTAGGTTTTGGGATCATTTAGATCCAACAAAAGAGTATTTGGACTCTATCATTTTAGTTTAAGGACATTGCGGTCCATTGGGTTTAAAGACATCATAGTCCATGAGTTTAAAGACCTCATAGTCCATAAGGTTTAGAGACAACATAGTTTGGTTTAAAGACGTCATAGTCTGTGAGGTTTAAAGACATCATAGTCTGTAAGGTTTTGGTTTAACCGTTTGAGGATGCGCCAAAATTTATTGGTTATTGAGACCCTCCATCTCTCTGAAGACGTTGAAGAATCACAACGATATGTATCAAAGGTATGAAGAGATGTACCCTTGAACCAATGTTGGTTGGGAGATCTATAGTCAGGTTTTGGACAAAGACCAATTAAAAAGATTGTGAGCACATGGGCTCGGTTAATTTGAATTAGGGACTTGTGGCCAACTTGGGCTCAGTCCACTCAATTCTGAATAAAGTGGTTGAATACTTGTTTGGACTCAGTCCACTTATTTTGAATAAAATGTTGGACATTTGTTTGGGCTCAACCCCCTTTTTATTCAATAATGCTGAGTATTGATTTGGGTTCTGACACCCTTTTTTCTTTTTGTTTTTTACTGAGTGTTGAACACTTTTTATGGCGCTGGGGCCTTATTTACAGAGTGCTTTGTGATTCCTTAGCGCCCACATGAGGAGCACGTGGAGCTCCTAGCGCCGAGCGCCGGACTAGGAGCGCTACGACGCTTCTTATAAAAGGGCGCCCACGTGAGGAGCACGTGAAGCGCTTGGCGCTAAGCACCAGACTTGGAGCGCTAAGGCGCTTCTTATAAAAGGGCGCTCACGTGAGGAGCACATGGAGCGCTTGGCGCAGAGCGCCAGACTTGGAGCGCTAAGGCGCTTCTTATAAAAGGGCGCCGGCGTGAGGAACACGTGGAGCGCTTAGCGCTAACGCGCTTATTATAAAATAGTGCCCTCGTGAGAAACACGTAGAGCGCTTGGCGCTGAGCTCCAGACGTGGAGCGCTAAGGCGCTTCTTTTAAATTGGAGTGCTAAGGTGCTTCTTTGTCAGCTCTGATCAGTTTTGTGCTCTGAGAATTTAATTCTTGGTTTATAATAGACTTTGTCTCATGAATCTAAGAACTAAGTTCTTCTCTTTCTTGATGAGATGCTGTGATCTCTTTTACTTTCGTGAAAGACCTTGTCTTATAGATCTATGATCTGAAAAAGAACTAAGTTCTTCTGATATGAGAGTTAAACTCTCAAATATGGAGAAGATGCCATGATCTCCCTTCTTTTTATTTACCTTGAAGAAGGTTCTTCTTCTTAGAGCTTCCTCTTCTCTTTTCTTTTCTGAGAACTTGAAGTTTATAGGGGGGTTCCTCTGTACAAGACTTGAAGTCTTGAGTCCTTTATATAGGGGGCTGATTTGTTGAATCAGTTAAGGAAATCTCTCATTGAGAGATCTCTTGTTGATTTGGGGAATGTTTCCTACCGTTGGATATTTGATCCAAGGGCTTCTGTTTTACAGAAGATAGTTTTCTTGTTATTAACAAGATTGGGAAAATATTTTCCCATACATAATTTATTCTGTATTTGGGTGATTTTTAATCACTATTGGATCTTTGATCCAACGGTGCTCTGATTTACAGAGCACAATCTTTCCTGTTTGGAAAGATTTTGAGAAGTATTTCCTCAACAGAATTTTATTCTGGTAATTTGATGATTTATCATCTTCGTTGGATCTTTGATCCAAGGGTGGAGAACATTTAGTTCTAGCGTTGGCACTCTCGTGCTTTGCATATGAGGTGTTGTCTCAGAGTCTTAGTGCTGGCGCTCTTGGCGCGAGCGCTCTCGTGCTTTGCACGTGAGCGCTGCCTCAGAGTCTTTAGCGCTGGCGCTCTTGGCATGAGCGCTCTCGTGCTTTGAACGTGAGCGCCTCCTCAGAGTCTTTGACTATTTGTGCTGGTGCTCTTGGCGCTAGCACTCTTATGAGGTGCTGTCTCATTTTAAATTTCAAATTTTGAATGGAGCTTTGCTTTCTGATTGGGGGAAACAAATGCCCCCCCACAGTTGCGCTCACATGTCTTACACGTGGGTGCAGCGGTGGCAACTTTTCCATCGTTGGATCAACTTGGAACTTGAATCGACTTCCAGCGCCTATAAATAGAGCCTTTGGCCCTTGAAATGACTGCTCGTTCATCTTCTTATTTTCTTGTTCTTGAGAATTTAATTCTCCTTCAGAGCTAAGCTCTCTGCCTTAAGAAATTTCTTAGAGTCAAAACTCTGCCCAAATTTGGAAAGGATTGAATTTATTAATAGAGCTTTTCTCTTCTCAGATCGTAGATCTAAAAAAATGTTTTAGGGTTTTACCCATTAATAGAGCCGTGCTCATCTTTAGATCATAGATCTTCAAGATATAATATTTTTTAGGGTGATTTTAACCCATGAACTGGAACACCATTC
Organism: Agapanthus africanus; assembly: GCA_030015575.1. Classification (NCBI taxonomy): domain Eukaryota; kingdom Viridiplantae; phylum Streptophyta; class Magnoliopsida; order Asparagales; family Amaryllidaceae; genus Agapanthus; species Agapanthus africanus. The sequence goes on along the minus strand of CM057339.1, from coordinate 277,799,277 downwards.
ACCTTCCATGAAGAACTCTTAGAGTTTGTTCACAGATCCTGAAGATCTTAGAGTTTTTACTCTGCAAAAAGATTTACTTTTTTAGGGTTTTGATAGATGATTCCATCATTTTCATAGAGTGCGGCTCTTAAAATTTTTAGGGAATTTTATTCCTCTCATGATTAGAGTTGACAGATGTCACTCCTGTGTGCAGAGCGTTGCTCTCAAGGGAGTTTAACTCCTTGGCCCGAGGGGCTTCTCATTAAATGAGAATCCTTTTAGGATTTCCTATTTAATGAGTGACTGTCTCATCAATGATGAGCCGTCATCTTGATTTTGTGGGTCCCCTCTGGTCCCTCTCCACTGCATTGCAGTGCGGTACAAAATTTAAAGTACCAAGTATCAGAATTTGAACTGTAGCCTTGACATCTAACTCTTGTTCTTTTTCGTGCAGGTACTATGTCTTTTAACACTTCTTTCACATTTGTTCGTCCGGAAAGCGTATTCCCTGACGCGCCCGTGAATAGGGAAGTCTTTGCGATGATCAAAGATCATGACCCGGAGCAAAAGTCCCTTCATTTATAGGGGTCGTGGTACAATCAAATCATCCAGGGTCGATGCAGCTTCTCTTGTGCGGTGCCATCGGAGCCCATTTCGGCGATCCACTACACCGACTCACCCCCAGTGAACTATGCCGTAGAGGAGGTCAGCTGCACTTTGGAGGGTTGCCTTCAGCCCTCTATGGCCGCGATACCCGTACAGCCGCCGATGGCTTTGGATACTCTGGGGCAGCATATATGTTAAGGCAAGTCGCACCCTTGGGGACAGCCGTACATGATAGGCTTGACTCCTCTCCATCCAGCCAGGTACTTGCAGTGGGCTCGCTATATTTTGTTGGCCAAGAAATCACTGCTGCTAAAGCTTGGGTTGTAACCCGCAGTTTACGCGTCTCTTTTCCAGTATACCACGCCCCTGTATGGTGGGTCAAAGTTTTCTTGGAACAATGGAATGTACCGACTCGCACCTTCCTTCTATCAGATCGGGAGGTTTCCATCTCTTTGGAGGAGTTCGCGGAGATCTCCGGCTTACCTGTCAGGGGAGAACATTACGAGGAGCTACTTCCTCCTGACGAGTACATCTTTGATGCCAAGTCATTAGTGATGGGCCTTACTCCGGAGAACGCCATTCAACATCAATCCCCAAGTCTGATTAAGGTGTTGAAAATTTACGAAAGTCTGTTTCTCGAATCCGGAGGACACGGGGTCAGCTTCGCGGATTTCATTGCTCGCTTTCTTCGCCCGGAAGTCTTATCAAAACAAGCTGAGAAATTCGCCAAGCTTGATGACCCGTTTGGTTTTGGCTTGGACAGCCAGCCAACAGCAGAGGCCGATCAAAGGAATTTCTTTCTCCTGGATACCTCGGTCGTCTCCTTTGCAGAACTTGCAGCTTCAGATATTGACGAAGAGGCGTTCCTTTTGGGGTTTCTCGGCCTATGGTTAAGTTAGTTTGTGCTCCCAATGCACCCTCGCCATATGAGGCCATCCGTCTTCTACCCGGCTCACCGAATGGTTATTGGGATGCGAGTGGCCGTCGGGGTCGCTGGGCTGGCTCACTTGTATCATAGCCTCAGCTCAGCGGCAGACACCACTCAGCCGGGGGTGCAGCCCGTAAATTTCCCGCTACACTATTTCACTTCGTGTATCGAGCTGCATGTGCTTGGCGCTTTTAGAGTCTACAAGCGACCTCGTTTCTACGATGGTTATAACTTTCCTCGGGTTATGCGGCTGGTTGACGCTTCCACTTTGGAACCGACTCAGCGAGAGGCTCGGGGTCTGGTTCTTCGCCCGCGAATGGTCGGGGATGGCATGACCTTCGTCGATAAGGTCTTAACCATCGTCAAAGAATCCACTAAGACGGTGCAGCCGCTGCGGGACACCTTCAAAGACGGGGTTTCTACCTAGAAAGCTCGGGAGATTCTTCACTTATATTCAATCAGGCCGGGCTTTTTAGTGTTTAGGCAGAATGATTCGGCTCTATTCATGAGATACAACCTGCACCGTTTTGCTCAACAATCAAGCTACAATCAGGGTGCCCCGCTTGAGGCCTTTTTAGCTGAGTCTGCTACTACAGAGGAAGGTATCCATAGAACGCTGCACCATTTCATGCGGCTAAACACCAGGTCTAACTTCTTTATCAGCGAGCCGAGATGCGTTCCAAAAGTCTTGAACGTATACGTGGCGTGGTACCAACACGCGATGGGTGCTGTTATCAGAGAAGAAAAGTGATTATTGCTTGATCACAAGGGTGTTGTCCCTGCTGGTAATCCCGCTGTCCCTTTGAAGCGATGGACCATTGTTCGTCCTTCCTTGAGAGAAGCTGCTGCAGTTGCGGTCCCACGTGCTTTGCCTGAGATGCCCCTACCCCGCGTTCCTATAGAAACGGCTGCTGAAGCGTCGCCGGAGTCTGGAATAGGTACAGAAATCGGGACTCGTCGTCCAAAATTTCCCGCCAAGCGCAAGATCCTATCATCGGCCGCTGGCGTCCGCTCGCAGAAAAAGAAGAAGTCGCTCTTTTCTGCTGACGTTGTGCTCGGCCAGGAGCCCTATGCTCCCTTCAGCGAAGGCTTGTGCGAGTACGGGACCAATGAGGGTCTATTTATCGCGCCTGCAGATGATACTGATCTTCAAGATGCCCTTGTGGCTTCCGAGCGACTGGCTCGCGATGAAGCAACACTGATCACTATCGTACAGTCAGGTAGACTTCAGTCGTATCTTTCCGCGGTTATTATTTTTTTTATTATGCTTTCACTGACGTTTTCTTCCTCAACAGGTATCTCTTCCGAAGAGGCTCTCGCGGCTTCCCTCAAAACATTTGAGGAGGAAGAGAGGTTCCGCGCTTCTTTGGGCCTTGGTATATTTCGGCTCATTGTGCCTTCATTTTCTTTTTCTTTATTCGTAGTTTAACCCCCTCTTTTATTTTGCTGCAGGGACTACCTTGACTCGGGTTATTCCAAGTGCGGTACCAATCGCGAGTGGTGACGCAGCGGGGGCATCGTTAGAGCCGGCCACCGCAGCCACGGCTATCCCTATGTCACCACAGGGGGTCTCGCTAAAGCAGCCGATGATGGACGTCGTAACGGCTCTGGGGGCAGAGTTTTGTCGGAAGTCTTGAGGAGGTCAGCTCTCACGGCCCAGGACGAAAGGAAGCGTAGGAGGCGTGCAGCAAAAGAACATGATGCCGCCTTGGTTGTCGGTGCAGGCTCAAGCACCGCTCCCCCTGTCACTATTCTTCCAGAGGATGCTCCAGCTGTCCTGTCTGCCGCCCATAGACAGGTTGCGTGCGCGGCTCGGGAAGAAACCGAAAAGCTGCCCCGAAGATAATGTAACGCTAAGTCTTTTTATTAGAACTTAATATTCAAATTCTTATATACCATATCCTGCAGGGCCAAGTCCTGGCGATGAGATGGCAGGTGAGATGATGGCGACCACAGAGCCCGAAGCGGCTACTCTCTCTCGGGAGTCTGGGACTGCCCAAACCGCCGCTCTTTCTCCTTGTGGTTCCCTGCTATTGGCGGGCATCGCGAGTGCCACGACGACCCTCGTCGAATCAGGGGACGAAGCTATGGACGCCGAGACTACTCCTCTGAAGGAGAGCGAGGAAGCTGCAATGCCCGGTGATGCTTCCGTCGCGGCTTTGGTTGGTGACCCGTCAGGTAAATCCTGAATCACTGTTCTTTTTATTTCACAATCTCGCTCAGCTTATTCTGACGATGTTTTGTAGGTGCAGCGAATGCTGAGATCATGCCATATGAAGCACCTCCGGTCGCCACCATGACGGTTGTTGTTCTCTCGCCTTCTCCTATGTCCTCCGAAATGCTGGAAGGTATGGGTTTGCGATTTATTTAATTTAAACTGTGAATACCCTTTTCCTTGTATTGACAGTAGATTTTCGCAATTCTGCAGGAGTCCTTTTCGACCATCTGTATCAGGTGTTGAACCCATATTTCTCCTTCCAGTCAGAAATCGTCCTGACTGTAGGTATCAGTGAGTATAGTTTTTAACCGACATCCTTTCCTTTCTTTTATGGGTAACCATGTCGTTGTTAATTCTTCTTTGAATTAATTGTAGCGTTACAGATTGGAGGAGGTGACGAGAGAATAGCCGCGCCTCCGGTACTCCCAACTTTGCCACATGTCGCAGCCGGTATAGCAGACTCTATCGCTCGTGTATTTTCTTTATCTCTTGAGCCGATGTTTGCCCATAACTTGTTTTGCAGCAATCGCACCAGCTCTAGCTCTCTTTGAGTCTCGCATCTTAATGTCGGCAGGGCCCTTTTCTAGATATCCATCTTCCAGGGGCACTGCGACCAGCCTGCGCATGTTAAGTGAATTCATGTAGGATCTTGACGCCGAGGCCCTCACATTTGCTACAGATTTTGCTGCTGAGGTTAACCCTATGCTAGCGACGCTCGTGAACTTCCACAACAAAGGTGTCGTCGAGTCTTGGGTTAACTACTGCAGACAGATCGAGGCCTGCTTGCATGAAATTGAGCTCAAACGTCTTGCTCCAGAGGTTTTGGCTTTGAACTCCCAGCGGTTTGCATGGGTTGAGCAAAGTGCTCCCTTCCTTCGCCATTTTGAACAAGAGGAAACCCTGAGACAGAAGAAACATGAGGCGGCTTTCAGCGAGTCTGTCCAATTGGGTGCTCAGGTCGAAGCGAATGCTGCACAGTTGAAAGCTATTTTTGAAAACCTCCAGGGGATGTATTTCTGACGGGCTGGTGCTGAGGCGGAAGTTTGACTTCTCTGAGCAGGTCAAGCAGAGTCGTGAAGCTACTCAGCAGGAAATCGATGAGAATCTTTCATCATGTTTGCAGCAACGGGCTCGGATTGAAGCGGAGTTGGCTGCGGTGCCTGATCATGAAAAGGAATTGAGAGGAGTGCGCGTGCGGCTGGCTAATTTGTTAAAAACACCTCCTCCTCAGTAGCCATCTTTGTATTGACCGAAAATTTATAATTTATGAATAACATGCCTTTATTCATTTTTTATTCTTTTATATGATGTATCTTGTACTCAACTGAATTCATGAATAACACACACATGTTTCTTTTATCTTGTACAATCGCTTTCTTTTCTTTCCTGTGTCATTGGCATGCTATTTTAGCAAATGTGGCCTGAGGATAGTAGATAGCAGTCCATCTTAATCTCCTTGCAGGGTAGCGATGGCTTAGAAAATAGGTTCAGATCTGCCGCCTAAGACTTTTCGACTTTATGATCTGTGAGGGTCTCATAAAGACTCTTCTCCCTACGAGTCAAGAGGATCCCATAGGTGTATTTTCTCCTTAAGAGTCGTGAGGATTCCTAAGTGCATTTTCTCTTGAGAGTCGTAAGGATCTCACAAAAGAATTTTCTCCTTTACAAGTCGAGAGGACTCGTAAGTGGTTGGTGAGTTGACTTGTTTCCGAGACGGGGTCATTTGCTGACGTATTTCCGCGACGGGGTCATTTGCTGACGTGTTTCCGCGACGGGGTCATTGGATGACGTGTTTCCGCGACGAGGTCATTTGCTGACGTATTTCCGCGACAGGGTCATTGGATGACGTATTTCCGCGACGGAGGTCATTGGATGACGTATTTCCGAGACGGGGTCATTGGATGACGTATTTCCTCGACGGGGTCATTGTATGACGTATTTCCGCAACGGGATCATTTGCTGACGTATTTCCGAGACAGGGTCATTGGATGACGTATTTCCACGACGGGGTCATTTGCTGACGTGTTTCCACGACGGGGTCATTGGATGACGTATTTCCGCGACGGGGTCATTTGCTGACGTATTTCCGAGACGGGGTCATTAGATGACGTATTTCCACGACGAGGTCATTTGCTGACGTATTTCCGAGACGGGGTCATTGGATGACGTATTTCCGCGACGGGGTCATTGGATGACGTGTTTCCGAGACGGGGTCACTAGATGACGTATTTCCGCGACGGGGTCATTTGCTGACGTATTTCCGAGACGGGGTCATTTGCTGACGTATTTCCGTGACGGGGTCATTGGATGACGTATTTCCGCGACGTGGTCATTGGCTGACGTATTTCCGCGACAGGGTCATTTGCTGACGTGCTTCCGCGACGGGGTCATTTGCTGACGTGTTTCCGCGACGGGGTCATTTGCTGACGTGTTTCCGCGACGGGGTCATTTGCTGACGTGTTTCCATGACGGGGTCATTTTCTGACGTGTTTCCGAGACGGGGTCATTTGTCACGCCCCGCTTCCCAGTGTACGGCGAAGGGGACGCGACGAGGCCGCTACGTATTTACTGTGAAGTAAATACGCTAAGCGTAACTAAGCAATATAAATGTAAATGCATAAGAGAAAATATATAACAAACAAAAAATTTATTTATTTACATTCTTTTTACAATACATGGAAAAGTAAATACATGGAATAAAGCGATACCTAAACAGTGGCATAACAGAAAAGGAAAAATACTGAAATAAAAGTGTACAATGAACTAAAGCTCTGGGTCTTCAATGAAGTGGTCCAAATCTTCACTAGTAGGCTCGATCTCCGGAGTGTCCAGATCACCTGACGACATTCAAAAAAGAAAGAAAGAGAATGTCGTCAGCGAACAAATCGCTCGGTAAGTCCCAAAGATAAGGGAGAAGTAGAATAGACAGAGAGAGAGAGAGTGTAGCTTTTAAAGTTGTATTATTTTGTTATATTGTTTTATTTAGTGTTAAAGTTGTTATTATCGTAAATTCAAGGGTGAAATTCAACCAAACTCAAGAGTGTTCTCGAACCCAACAGGCTGTAATCCAGGGGTAGGGAACCACGGGCCCGAATCAAATGTTAGTAACGGGACTTCGACTGTCGTCGAAGTATTCCAAATTCAATAGGCTGTAATCCAGGAGCATGGAAACACGGGCCCTCATGATAGCTTGCTTGTGTTAGTAGACATGGATTCATGATCTAGGGGGACTCTTGAGATTCTGTTGGATTCACGAATGAACTACCCCAATACCCCGTGTATTTATTTTATTGATAGTAATGATTGTACTGATGGTATTGTATTATATTGTATTATCTTGAAAATTGTATAGATGACTTACCGAAACTATGATATCAGTAAATGGATGTAACTGAAGAATCATGTAAATGGATGTAACTGGAGAATCATGTAAATGGAAGTATATCTATGGTTCGGTTCAGTCAAGTTGTATAGATTGTATAGATTAAATAGTTTGAATATATGGATTCATGAATTCATGTTGAATTGTAGTTTAGATAGTTGAATCATATTCAAGTCAGATTATTAAGAAAGGACTCAGTCTGAGTCATAACAATTAGAAAAGAAATTGAAGTCCTGATTGTTTTGATATTATCGGTAACCGCTGCACATGGATGGCATGATTTGTGTCTTTTTCAAAGACGATTACCGCGTTGATAACACCGTTGTTAAGTTGTCTACCTTAAATAGGCAAGCACCCACTTCTCTGGCTCCCTGAGGCTCAAGAGATTGGTCCCGCTTAAACCTATATTTATTAGGGTCCTTAGGGTAATTTATAGAACTTGAGGGGGTTTTATGTAAGAATACTTTTGTATAATTTTCAAATACACCCCAAGTATTTATTTATCATCTTTAGAGTTGTAATAAATGTAGATTTTATATTTGTGATATTTCTAGTGAAGATAACCTAATTTCATAATATAGGTTAATTATTTAATTGCAATATTGAACTTGTATGGATTTCATGGTATTTTAATGTAAAGTGATCCTTGAAATATTTAAAAGTTGGAATATTTATATCATTACAAAATAGATATTTTAATGATACATACATATATATATATATATAACAATGAATTTTTATATATACTATATTTCTAGAAATCTCATTTTCTTAAGATTTTCGTATTTTAAAACTTTCGAGACCGAATGCTCCTTGCGGTCTGCATCTCGCACTACTAAGCCTAGGGATGTGCGATAATCCTCACCATCCCATTCGGGTTCCCCAAAGTGGGTTGTAGCGGCACTTTGCAAAGATTTGTGTAAAATACTTGATCTTTTAGAAAATGGTTTTATTAATTCATGGTATTTATTTGAAATGTTTCGTTTTCCCGTATTCTAGTTTCCCAAAAGTATTGTTCTATGTTTCATATGAGTGTTGTGAGCAGGTAGGTCATTACCTCGTGATCTACTTAAAGGTATAGTAAGTTTGTGATGTTTAACTATCGAAATGAAACTACATGGTATTTTAGTGAAAAAATACGGTAAAAGTTACAAAATGAGATAGGTTATCATAAGACTTGTTTAACATGTTTGTTAATATTTAATAATCAACATGTAATGGTTTAACATGATTGTATTTAAGAAAAAGTGAGGTTTTAGGAAGAACCGAATCAGAAATCGGATTTACTCCGATTCCGTCGGGTTTTAAAAATACGTGTTTTTAGAAAGAATAGGAAAGAAGGAAAATGGGACTTACGGGTTTAGATATTATAAGAGAGGAAGAGGGAACGGACGTAGCTTCCGGTGTGTCGTTTCGTCGTCGGGAGCTCCTAGGGTTGTCGTCGGAATCTTGCCGAAGCTTTCGCCCTTCGCTACTCTAAAAGTACACTAAGCTTCTAGAAATTTTCTTGAGAGTTTTGTTCAAAATTTTGGAGTGAGGGGTGTGTGTGTAGGGGTTGTATTTATAGGGTAAGGCTAGGGTTTAGGGTAGGTGAAAGGTTAAATTGAAATTTGTAATAAAAATTGTATTAAAATAGGGTTTAATGTGATTTAAAGGGCTCTGGAAATGTGCAAGAGAATTAAACTATACGGGGATGATGGGAATAGGAAAAGACACAATTTTTGTGTTGGCGAATCGGCGGTCCGGCCGAGTCCGGCCGGGGTCGGTCGCCGCGGGTCCGTCGTCTCTTGAGCTTCCCCCTGGTCCAGTTTGTTTTTAGTGTGTAGTGGGATTTTACGGGTTGTGTAGACTCTTGGTATTCTAAAAATTCAAAATAAAGCAATTTTAAAAATAATATGGGGTATGGGATTTGAACTCTGGCGGCTTGGTTCAGCGGTGCAAGGTATTACCAATGAGCTAGAAGCTCCTTGTTGCTATTAATTAGCAAAACAAATTTATAACTTGTGCTCAGGCAAAAATACCCCTCTTCTGTAATTTTGAAAAAAATTGTACAAAAAGTTGTACAGAAAGTTTAGGGTTGTTACATCATTTGCTGAAGTATTTCCGTGACGGGGTCATTTGCTGACGTATTTCCGCAACGGGGTCATTGGATGACGTATTTCCAAGACGGGGTTATTGGATGACGTATTTCCGCGACGGGGTCATTGGATGACGTATTTCCGCGACGGGGTCATTTGCTGACGTATTTCCGAGACGGGGTCATTGGATGATGTATTTCCGCGACAGGGTCATTTGCTGACGTATTTCCGCGACGGGATCATTTGCTGACGTATTTCCGAGACGGGGTCATTGGATATTTCCGCGACGGGGTCATTGGATGACGTATTTCCGCGATGGGGTCATTTGCTGACGTGTTTCCGCGACGGGGTCATTTGCTGACGTGTTTCCACGACGGGGTCATTTGCTGACGTGTTTCCGAGACGGGGTCATTGGATGACGTGTTTCCGAGACGGGGTCATTGGATGACGTATTTCCGCGATGGGGTCATTTGCTGACGAATTTCCGCAACGGGGTCATTTGCTGGCATGTTTCCGAGACGGGGTTATTGGATGACGTATTTCCGCGACGGGGTCATTTGCTGACGTATTTCCGAGATGGGGTCATTGGATGACGTATTTCCGCGACGGGGTCATTGGATGACATATTTCCGTGACGGGATCATTTGCTGACGTATTTTCGAGACGGGGTCATTGGATGACGTATTTCCACGACGGGATCATTTTCTGACGTATTTCCGAGACGGGGTCATTGGATGACGTATTTCCAAAACTGAGGTCATTTGCTGACGTATTTCCGCGACGGGGTCATTTGCTGACGTGTTTCCGCGACGGGGTCATTTGCTGACGTGTTTCCGCGACGGGGTCATTTGTTGACGTGTTTCCGAGACGGGGTCATTGGATGGCGTATTTCCACGACGGGATCATTTGCTGACGTATTTCTACGACGGGGTCATTGAATGACGTATTTCCATGATGGGGTCATTTGTTGACGTGTTTCCGAGACGGGTTCATTGGATGACGTATTTCCGTGACGGGGTCATTTGCTGACGTGTTTCCGCGACGGGGTCATTTGCTGACGTGTTTCCGCAACGGGGTCATTTACTGACATTTTTCCGAGACGGGGTCATTGGATGACGTATTTCCGCGACGGGGTCATTGGATGACGTATTTCCGCGATAGGGTCATTTGCTGACGTGTTTCCAAGACGGGATCATTGGATGACGTGGTTATTGGATGACGTATTTCCGAGACGGGATCATTTGCTGACTTCCGACACGGGGTCATTGGATGACGTATTTCCGCAACGGGGTCATTGGATGACGTATTTCCGCGACGGGGTCATTTGCTGACGTATTTCCAAGACGGAGGTCACTGGCTGACGTGTTTCCGCTTTCTGCAGTGTCGGGTTGACTTGTTCCGCTTTCTACGGTGTCGGGGGTGACTCTAGGTTGTTTGTGAACCGTAGAGTATTGAAACCGGAGACTTTGCCGTGGCTCCGATTGGTGGTGTCGCGTCTGTTCCCTGCTGGCATGAGGAGGAACGCCGTTGTTGGTCTTCTGGGATGCAGATATTGCTGTCGAGATCTGACTTTCCCTTTGACATAATTTATTGGGACATATGGTTCCCTTTTCGTTTATGCCCATGGATTGTATACAGGGGTCAATATGGACTTACCTGCAGGGCAAAAGTTTTGACTCTTTCATTTTTTTTTTCTTTCCGCGATGCTCTATCATTCCAGCTTTTATATCGCGAAAGTTGCGATTGCCCAATCATTTCGGCTATTTTTCGCGGTGCCCAATCATTTTAGCTATTTTTCTTTTTACTCGCTGCTTTTTATTGCGAGTTGCCCAATCATTTCAGCTATTTTTGTATGTATATATTTTACTTGCTGATTTTGTTGCAAATTGCCCTATCATTTCGGCTATTTCATATACATTTATGGCTCGCTGACTTTTCGCCGCGAGTATGGAACCTGGGATCTGATACCAATCTTAGCATCAGCATCGCTGCGACTGGAATATTGCCAGGAGCGAATCATCATTTGCCTCTGTCGGTTCGAACAAAGGTGGCTCAGCAAACAGGGTTAGGATCCTGTCGACAAAGGCTTTTAACTTCATGAGCCGTAAGGGGTCTCATAAAGGTGTTTCTTCCTACGAGTCGTGAGGATCTCATAGATGCGTTTTCTCCTTAGGAATCATGAGGACTCCTAAGTGTGTGTCCTCTTATAAGTCGTAAGGATCTTATAAGAGTGTTTTCTCCTTATAAGTCAAGAGGACTTACAGGTGGTGTTCACCACATGAGGGCATTTCACACCATTGGTGGAATTTTGTTGGAGATAGTGCCCTCAGAGTCGATTATTGGATCACAGGCACGTGATTGCAATGATTGAGGGATGACCTATTCCGGTAGGACAGTCTTACTCAAGATGATAGTATGCTATCTGGTTTACCTTTATCATCGTGTACTGCTTTAGGTGACCTTACAGGTCACTATTACACGTTGATAGAGCCCCTAGGATTCTTGTTTGACTGCCAGCAGTATGAGGGCGATCATATACGTGGGAGCTGGTAGTCTATAAGCATATCCTTAAAAGGTCCCTAGTCATAGGAGTTTCAAGTCAGGGCATCGATACTCCAGAGTAGACTAGTGTATACAGTCGAGACCCCGACGAGGGGCGGTGGTCGGTCTCACAAGCCACTGGTGTCAGTTGGTTCACCTAAGATGTATACAGGTGCTCATTGGGTTATGAGTACACCGGACAGGACTCGCCGGGAACATGCTAGTTGGTCTTATACTTGACGCCAGATAGCAGTTCCCTGGTGACATGTGTACAGGTTAGTTCATCGACCTGAGATCGTCATTTGTCTCGTGTGAGTTCCTACTGTACTTTGATTAATACCTTACCACGCTCAAAGGAGACGTGCAAACAGGTTTTAGTTGGGTACGGTCCCGAGCCACATGGAGGCAGTGAGCGGATCTGCAGGGGTTCGTCTCTCCCGGTATTCGGGTGAGGTCGCGCTGTGTCTAGGAGAGCCCTTACACGAAGTCCTTGGCCAAGGCAGGAGATTTACTGGTAGGTATTCCAGTAGTATCTCAGGGTGTTCTGGGCTACACTCCGACACGACTTGTACCGCTTTTGGGGGTCTGACTTTTACCAACCCCTAGGCCCGCCATGCGATGCTCATAGACGAACGGACCGGACTGTATGGATATTGTCACTGACAGGCTCAGTAGGGTGTCAGGATGAGTTCGCTCATCGACGTCCCTTTTGGTCAATACCTAGTTGCCCGTTACGTATGGCTAATACCTCTGACGTGCTGGTTGTTAAATCCACAACCAAAGTATTGACGAGTCTTTAGAGTCCCCCACAGACCAGTTTCTCAAGTTTCGGGCGAAACGATGTAGAGGCCGTATGGAGATATGGCAGGGTTCGATCAGATACGTGCGGTATTGCACGGATCATGATCGGACGGATAATACTAGCGGGCTTTGGTTTGAGCCGGATCCTAGTATAGTACAGTGTAGATTTTGTCTCATTGAATTTGTATTCGGTCTGAATACAAATGCGGGTATGTATATACAGTAGCGGGGTTTTCTTGTAATTTATTACGGGATCAGTTTTTTGAAGTTGCCAGTTTTCTTTCTGTTTCGGCCAATTTTCTTTGTATCTTTCATTGGCTGAAGATTGGTGGAGGAGGGCTTATTTGCATTTGTGCAAATTAGCATTGTGGAGGGTTGTCTTTGCATATTGTTGAATCATGATGGGTGTAGCTTTCATTGACTCCATGACTTCATGATTGCTTGACTTTAGGTGTGATGATGGATGATGGAGTGTTGGACTTTGATTGTGATCATTGCTTATTATCATGACCCTTTCTCTCTCTTGCATTATTCTTGTGGCTCCCTCATCCATACCTCTCATTCTCACTCCCTTCACCATGATATGGCCGGCCATAGAGGGAGGGGCTGCCCCAATTTTTTGTGGTGGGATTTTTGGTCTTTTGGATTCATAAAAATCCCATGACTCCATCTCCAAAAGGCTTAGTTCATTTCCTCCACCAAAGGCAACTTCCTCAAACCCCAAAATGAGACATAGAGCACTACACGTATTCTACAGCAAACCTTGGACATGTCGGCTCGCCAACTTCGTGCCCGAGTTGCCTCGGTCTAGAGGTGGGAGACCGTAAAAGAAGCCGGCGAAGTGGTGCCCTTCCGGCGACGTGATGGAGACCGGAGATTCCGCGGGGAGATCGGGACGACGACGAGAAGATCGAAGGACACAGATCGCTCGGTATATCTCTCTACCCCTTCTCTAGTTAGCTAGGACTAGCTTAATGGCCCAATCCGGGATTTTTGTGCGCGGTGGTGCCGGTTTACAAGTTCGTAAAAAGTTTCGTTTCCGCAATCCGGCGTCGGATTGACGGTCGGGACGCCGCCGTGCACTTACATTGGTATCAGAGCCACGCCATTAACCTAGTCTAGCTTGCTCTAACGTGTTTACAAGTTCGATCGAACGGATTTTCTGAAACCGCATTTTCAAAGTAACAGTTTCTGTCGATTTTATTTTGTGCTCCAAAAATTTTTCTGAGCATGTCAAAAAATCGTGCAGGCTTTTTTAAGTATTCTGTGAAATTTTGGTTCGCTGATCATCCTGTAGCACCGCGGAACCGCGGCCATACCCCTGTTCCGGCCGCGGTTCCGCCGCAGTATTAAGGGAACAGTGCACCAAAATTTTGAGTTTTGTCTCTGTCTTGGAAATGGGGTTTTTGGAATATTCTTTTTGGGTCCAGAATTTCTTTAAGTGCTACAGTAGTGCTTGGAGGCCCACTTAGGAAAATTTGATCGATTGAAAATTTTAAACACATTAGTTCACAGTATTTACATTATATCTGCGACCGTGAATGTCACTTGATCGGTAAATCCCGTCTAACTGCTATAGCCCGGTTAGAAGGATTTGCGAACGTGACATTCACGTTGATATTCTGTGTTGTGCTGTGATGTTGCGGATTGGTCGTGGGGGATACCCTGGATGCAATGTTAGTACAGTTTTGTTTTATATGTATATTTGATATTGCGGGGCGAGCGTTCGACATGTGGACTGCCGTCACTGCCTGTTTGTATATTATTCTTTTAGGGCACGACCGGGGTGAGGTCGATGTACCCGTTGTATGTATATTTTACTTTCTGTACTAGGATTACCCCGCGGAGGGGTGCACGGATAACCGAGTTCTAGAGGGCAACGGGCCCGCATCTCATGGCATTGAGACGGAGGGGGCCTCACTCTAGAATTGGCGGGCTATTCGCCGCACTCGTAGGGGGTACAGGTTGACCCAGGAGGGGTGCCCAAGTTACCGGATTCCGTGAAGTGCTGGGTGGTCCATTCACGTTGCTGAAGGGGGCTGCCTTGCTTCAGGTTTTGGCGGGTAACTTGCCGCTCCCGTAGGGGTCTAGGATTTCATTGCACAGGCTATCCACACGACCAGGGGAACGTCGGGTTTCAGTAGCGGCTCTGTGAAACCCGGGAATCCCAGATATCTGTATTGTTCTGTGATGCTTATTACATTTCTGTGATGTTGCATTTTATCACGTCTTAAGCGAAATATTATATATTGATATATATACTAGTAGATGTTGTATATGTTTTGCATCCGCGCTAGTCCAGTCCCGCTCTGTCGTTAGTTAAGTAACCTAACGGGTAATGACGGGACCCAATGGCGAATGCGGATGGCATATACGTACGTCATTATTTTCGTTCTTTATTGGTGTGATCAATTGATGGGACTGCATTGATTCGGATCAATGCAAGATAAACAAACCTATTCTGATGTTGTTGGAACACTTTTCAAAAAGCTGTTATTGCAAGGACGTTCTCTTTTATTTTGCATCGTGGTATTCAGTTGAAATATCCTGCTCCTCAGTCGACAAGGCAAGGGCCGAGATCCCTTCACCGGGAGTGACCCCTTGGACAGAAGTTTGCGTCAGGGCAATAACTTCACTATAGCCGATTACTTTTGCTTTGCATCGTGGTATTCAATTGGAATATCCTGCACCTCATTCTACGGGGAAAGATCCGAGATCCCTTCACCGGGAGTGACCTCTTTAGCAAAGGTTTTCGTCACTATATTTTTAAAAGCTATCCGGTTCCTTCAACGATATCAAGTTCATTACGTTAAAAGTTTTCGCCAGAAACCATTCATAGCCCTCCGTCGTTTCACATGGATAGTCAATAAGTATTCAAGCTATGTTTGTTGGCCAAAGTCAAGGCATAGTGATTGGTAGCTATTGGGTATTCATGTGCAGCATAGATAGATGCGTTGGTTTGGGGCAGTCGTATGGCCTTGTTGGCCAAAGTCAAGGGCTTATGCGGGTGGGCTCAAATTAACTTGGAGAATGACAGGTAGAACTTGACATGTGACTTATGATTTGTTGGCCAAAGTCAAGGTCATAAGAGCATGGGGTAAAAATCACATCGGGAGTTTCTAAAGAAACTAAAACTTGCCAGATATACGCATACCTTCTGGAGTGTGATAACGTGAGCGGATTCCGTCACGTTATCATGCGATGATAGTTGGATCCCGATTCCCACTGATGAGTTGGTTTACTCCTCGGGTGATCCTGACTAATTCTTCTTTCAGGTTTAGAGGAGAATTTGACGGTACAGTGGGAGGTTTCCAGATTAGATAAATTGGTAACCATTCTGATCTAGGTTAGAGTGCACGCTGAGTGTTTCTTTTCTCTCTCTCTCTCTTTGGCAGCGACCATGACCCGACCGTAAGACTATGACTCAGTGACCAAAATTGACCGAACCTTCTTAAACACTGGCTTTTGGATTGTCAGAGCTGCATACCTCATTGCCACTCCTACTTTTACCCTTTTTTCCAGGACACCCCGTATTACTACGAACGTCCACTTCCATTGGACAAAACCATCATATGGTTATATACGAACTCGAAAGAATTTATTTGAGGATGGTTTCCGGTTCTGGAGAAAACGAATAGGACTATTCAGTTGTCTTTTCCTTTTACCTTCTCTCAGGTTGCGAGTACTCCTTGGTTTAGGAGATAGTACACCTATTACGCAAATTGGACAGTCTTCTTCCAAACCTTAGGCTGGTGACGAACGGTAGGGAATGAAGAAAACCAATTAGCATAACGATGGTGTACAGAAGGTATTAAGTAAAGACATGTCAAGGGATTAGTAAGAGGGCAAAGTAAATTGCGACTGCTATTTAC
Organism: Agapanthus africanus; assembly: GCA_030015575.1. Taxonomy (NCBI): domain Eukaryota; kingdom Viridiplantae; phylum Streptophyta; class Magnoliopsida; order Asparagales; family Amaryllidaceae; genus Agapanthus; species Agapanthus africanus. The sequence goes on along the minus strand of CM057339.1, from coordinate 277,782,872 downwards.
GACCAAACCAAGTATTTCTTCGCCAATCCTAAATCACCTTTGTATTTCTCCAGAACACTCCGTATCACTACGAAGATCCACAGTTTATTGAATACTTCATCGTATGGTTATATACGAACTCGAAAGGAACTTGTTCCAGTTCGGGGATGGATTCTGGTTCAGGAGAAATAGGAATAAGGTTTATTCGGTTGTCTTTTATCTTCACCTTCTCTCGCATTGCGAGTGATCCCAGGATTAGGACAGTACACCCATTATGCTTATTGGATAGTCTTCTTCCAAACCATAGGCTGGTGCCGAACGGTAGGGAAGGAAGAAAACCATTTGGCCTAAAGGGTGTACAGAAGGTAATGACTAAAGACATATAGAGGGATTTGGAAAGATGGCAAAGAATTACACGGTTACAGTTGTGAATTTGGATAATGGAAGAGGCATTACTAGGAATACCGGGATACCCCATCGAAACATTTCAATGTTTCAGTTTCACTGTGTACTGTTAAAGGAAAACTGATTTCCCAATTAGACACTTGCTCCAGGGTATGTATTTGCCAGGTATGATTCTCACATCTGCATGGTTTTACAGATGATGAGTGGGAGTAAGTTATTGGGAATTGTGTGATTATCCTCATTATATCGGGATTCGTTGTAATCGGTGATATTTGAGGAAGTCACCTGGGTTGTTTGCCGGACGACAAATATTTGGTTTTGAATATTCGCTGTTATGCACCAATTTCAAATTGATATATCTGTACGTCTATTTTTATAGAGTAAGATATACCTTTTTGAAATTATGTCCATGACATTTACCTAGTGTTGGGGTAAAAATTTACACCCCCGTTAACCGAGTCAAAGTCAAGGTCAACCCCAAGCCAGGTGGGCCCAAGCCCAGGTCAAGCGGGCCAATGCCCAAGTCGAGCCCGCGGCCAGCCTCCTCCATGCTAAAATATAGATCATGTAATAAATAATTTTCATGTACTTTTTTTTTACATGAATGCATGCAAAATGGGCATAAAGCCAAATTTTTGTAAGCCCATGGCTTATGTGCAAAAATGAAAAGGCACATTAGCCATGGGATAGGCAAAAATGCCATTTTTGTAAAGCCCAAGGGGCTATATGTAAATATGTAGGCCTATAAAAGGCAACATGATGATGAATAAAGGAATACTTTTCATTCCCCCAAAAACTAGGGTTCTTTGTGCCTCCTGCTCCTTCTCCAAGATCCTAAACCTTCTCATTTCTCTTGAATTAAATCAAGAGTTTTACTCTTTCTTTTCCAAAACTAAGTAGTTTTCTACCACAAAACCCATAAAGGGGAACTCAGATCTCCCATCAGATCTCAAAAAGGAGAGATTTTGAGATCTCATATCTCTTGATCTTCAAGATCCGGCCAAACAACAGGAGGAAGAAGAAGAACCCCTTCCATTAACCCCAAAAACACTTTCAGGAGTCCAACTCCTCTCTGATTTCTCTTTCGAGAAATCTTTTTTAGGCTAAAAGCCTCCTTTTCTCGCCGGCGCTCAAGCGCAGAGCGCCCGCGTGCCGACATGTGGCGCACTTGCGCTTAAGCGCTCAGCGCTCGAGCGCAAAGCGCCCACGTGCCGACACGTGGCACGCTTGCGCTTCAGCGCAAGCGCTCGAGCGCAAGTCGCCCCGGTGCCGACACGTGGCGCGCTTGCGCTCCAGCGCAAGCACTCAAGCGCAATTCGCCCCCGTGCCGACACGTGGCGCTTACGCTCCAGCGCAAGCGCTCCGTGCCGACACGTAGCGCGCTTGCGCTCCAGCGCAAGTGCTCCAGCGCAAGTGCTTAAGCGCAAATCGCCCCCGTGCCGACACGTGGCGCGCGTGCGCTCAAGCGCCCAGCGCTCAAGCGCAGAGCGCCCACGTGCCGATACGTGGCACTCTAGCGCCTAAGCGCGCAGCACCTAGGTGCACAGCGCCCAAGGTGCTGCCCCACGCATCCCTTGGATGTCTTTTCCCCTATTTTTATGTACATACATATACATATACATATGTATACATATTTACACACACACATACTCCACGACACTGTCCCTGTTAGAAAAAAATTTCTACCGGGGCACTGCCCCGCATCCCGCAAGGGGGCTGCTAGCCCCCTTGACCCCCAGCCCGCTATCCGGGTAGCAGGACCCCCGTAAAAACTCTGCGTGGCTCCCGATATATCCAAACCCCCCTTTCAAAACACAACACACGTACACTGCACATTGAGTTCGCATGACCATTTTAACCCGTTAATCGGAGGTTCCCTCGCCCCAAAGGCGAGGGGTAATTAACGGCAGCTTAGTCCGCGGCTGCCGGAGATTTGGATCCCCACAATCAATAAACCCCGACCTACCCTAGGCAGGGGGAATCTGTAGTATACGCCTGACAAGCGCGCGTGTATTCCCATCTCAATGGGGTGACGAAAAACACCCTACAGATTTTGGCACGCCCGGTGGGACCAATCTCTCCTCCCATATTTCGGGTTAAGCGTTCATGCGAACTCAATCAATATACATACCTGTATTTCTACTAAAAATAATGCTTTTTCATGCAGATTTTCAAGCAATCACCTTCCGACGATGTCTTCGATGATGAACTCAGCTCCCGTCTCCTACACGATGAGGATAGACTCTAGGACGGTTCTTCCGGCCAGTCTCGGGCGACAATGGGAGGAACCGCTGCTACCATTCGGCTCTATTATATTCATGCCAGTTGGCGCCATCCCAGCTCCTCAAGCCCCGGTGGCAGACAAACCGGTCTCGAAAGGCAGGAGACCAAATATGGTGATCTCAAGGGTGCCCCAACCCAAACGCAAGTCGGTATCTGAATGACTTTCCTTGCCCCCAGCTGGGGGCAAGTCCATCAACACCAACAAAGCTACAACGCGTCCCGAGCAACCTCCAGCGGCGCCCCTGACAAATGCTCGATCGGGTGTCTTCTCTAAGCTCCCCGCTGATCAACTCACAATGGCTTCCCGGGTAGCGGATTCCCGCCAAGCCTTCAAAATCGAGAAGCTGAGGGAGAAAAGGCTCAGATATAGAGCCAACAAAAGGGCTAGGGCTCCTACCAGGCTGAACCTCGTGAGGTTCGAAGAACAGGGTTACCCCGCCGAAGATGAGGAAATGGCTGGGTATGTGGTCCACACTGTCTACACGGTGGGCACGCACAGCAAGAGCAAGGACGGGGCTACCACATCTCAAACCCAATCTGGCTTGAATGTGGTAGCCGCTTCCCAAGAACAGTCGCCTCTGCTGGGTGATGAAAACCCTCTTGATGAGGATGATAGGCGGAAAGACCCTTCGGTCCATGAGGAGTCGGGCTCGGAAAGCGAAGAAGAGCCGACTTTCCGCCCCAGGACCGCGGAGCAAGGGCTGCTTCAAGAGCTCCGAAAGCAGCTCAGAAACAAAGACAAGGAGATGGACAAACTCTACTCCAAAATCGATGACTTGACGAATGTCGTGATGCAGCTCACGGCCCGACTTGCCTCTCAGCCGCCCAATCAAGCGGAGGGCTCTGCTCGTGAACCGGGAAATGGTGTCCCAAAGCAGCCGATGCCTATTCCCTCAAATCCAAAAGTGGGCGAACTACATGAAAACCAGTCGCATCCTATCTCGGGAAATGTCTTGGCTACCGATGACAGTAGCCCGCTAACTCAAGATCAAATCATGGATTTGGTTGCCAGCAAAGTCAAAACATTGGTAGCCGAAGCCAAAGCGCAAAAAGATATCAGCAGTAGTGGGAGACCATATCCTGCTCAGTATGATCTGGTAGAATTTCCTAGCGGCTATGTCATCCCCAAATTCGGAAGATTCGATGGGACGGGAAATGCGAATCAGCATATCGCCCACTTCAAAGCCTCATGCGGGAATACTGGGGGCAATGATGCGCTTCTCCTCCACCAGTTCGTTAATAGCTTGACCGATGTTGCTTTCGACTGGTACGCGAGCATACCGGATGGCTCCGTTACTACTTTCGTCCAAATGGAATCTTTATTTCGACAAAGATTCATGAGCGTCAGCGATAAGATCACCATTGCCGAGCTCGTAAGGACTAAGCCCAAGAACAACGAAAGCAGCACGGATTTTATAACCCGATGGCACAATCTCTCCGTCAAATGCGAACTGCCGATAGAGCAAGACCAATCTGTCAGTCTCCTCGTCGGAAATCTCAACAATTGGATGGCCCCGTTTCTATGCACCACGGGTCTCAAAACATTCCAAGAGCTGACCAGGAAAGTTCAGATGCTGGAGCGCTCAAAACAGGAGTCATCCTCGAATTCCCAAAATAACAATAGGTCCTGGAGAAACCGAAAGGACGACAATCGCAAAGGCGGCAACTCCGATGATTCTGAATCTTTCAACACTTCGGCTAACCGAAATAAGCAAGGGATGAGCGGGCCTAGCGCCAACCAGCCTCGGAAGCCAATGTTCGGAGAGGGAGGAGAATCTCTACTGAAAGAGAAGCTGGATAAGGTCTATTCCTTCAGAAGGGACAAAATCCGTAAAATATTCAAAGACGTCCTGAAGAACGGTCTACAACTGCCAGAGTCAAAAAGACCGCAGGAAGAGAAGAGGACCGACGATCCCAAATACTGCCCCTATCATAGAGTGATAGGTCATGCCATTGAGGACTGCTTCGTCTTCAAAGATTGGGTCGAAAAGCAATACAAGGCAGGAGAGATAGAACTGTCTAAAGGCGTGTTAACAAACAGTCCAGCTGCGACCGCCAATTTCATACAAACGGAGACCAAAGTTCTTCATGAAACCGATTCTCTCAGACATCTGCCTTTCTCTGAAAACAATCGACCACCATGTCATTAAACTGGGAACAGTCGACCTCTAAGTCGTTAAACTGGGAATGTAAAAAAATTTGTAAATAAAAAAAAAGTGTAAATAAAAAGAAATAAAGAAAAGCCGAAATGATGGGGCAACTCGCAATAAAAATCAGCGAGTAAAATAAAGATGAAAATAAAGCCGAAATGATAGGGCAACCGCGAATAAATAGCCGAAATGATGGGGCAATCGCGATCTTCGCGATAAGAAAAGCTGAAATGATAGAGCAATCGTAAAAATAAAAATAAAAAAAGAAAAGAAAAAAAAACGGCGAATGATGAGTCGCTCCTGGTACCATATTCCAGTGCAGCGACGCAGACGCCAACCAAAATCCAATTTCTCAAAATTCTTCCGGCCCTACGGCCAGTCCCCAAATTGACTGTCGTATACAATCTACGAGCTCAAATAATTCTCATCATACCCATGCCCCACCGTAATCACCAGTTACGCGACTGGTCTCCGCCTTTGGAATTATGCTCCATTAAGAAGACCCACTCATGTGTCCTCACGATACATGAGGAGAACAAACCTTTGTGGGATCCTTACGACTCACGAAGGAAAAACACACTTAGGAGTCCCCACGGCTCCTAAGGAGAAAATACACCTGCGAGATCCTTACGACTTGCAGGGAGAAAATGCTTTTATGGGACCCTTACGGCCCATAAAATTGAAAGCCTTAGGTGATAGGGATCTAAACCTGTCTCCTAAGCCATCGCTCCCCAATCCCCAACGGCGAATGATGAGTCGCTCCTGGTACCATATTCCAGTGTAGCGATGCAGACGCCAACCAAATTCCAAATCCCATACCCCAACGGCGAATGATGAATCGCTCCTGGTACCATATTCCAGTGCAGCGATGCAGACGCCAACAAAATTCCAAATCCCATACCCCAACGGCGAATGATGAGTCGCTACTGGTACCATATTCCAGTGCAGCGATGCAGACGCCAACCAAATTCCAAATCACATACCCCAACGGCGAATGATGAGTCGCTCCTGGTACCATATTCCAGTGCAGCGATGCAGACGCCAACCAAATTCCAAATCCCATACCCCAACGGCGAATGATGAGTCGCTCCTGGTACCATATTCCAGTGCAGCGATGCAGATGCCAACAAAGTCCCAAAAATTTTTATGGCCCTACGGTCTGGATCATACATCCTGCAAAACCGTATACAATCCACGGGCGTAAAACAATCCCAATCTCTCCAAAAAAATAATAAAATAAAAAAAAAGGTATGTCCACAAGCAAAATGGGCACGGATGAAAACCCGAAAGGGCTCCGTGAGTAAAAATAGCAGGACTGCTGGCGAGTTTGTGAAAACCCGAAAGGGCGCAAACTCGTGAGAAAGAGATGAAATGCACTCACAAGGTCCTCTCGACTTTGTGAGGAGAAAATTCCCGCGTGAGATCCTTACGACTCACAAAGGAGCGACACACTTGGGAGTCCCCACGACTTCCAAGGAGAAAATACACTTACGGGATCCTTACGACGTGTAGGGAGAAAATGCTTTGTGAGACCCTTACGGCTCACAAAGTTGAAAAGTCTTAGGTGATAGGGACCTAAAACTTGTCTTCTGAGCCATCGTTTCCTAATAAGCAAACGCAAATGATGATTCGCTCCTGGCACCATATTCCAGTGTAGCGATGCTGATGCCAAACAAAAAAAAAACAATTCCCAAATCCTCTGATGACAAATGATGATTCGCTCCTGGTACCATATTCCAGTGTAGCGATGCCGATGTCAACCCAAATCAAATCAAACCAACAACCTCTACGGCGGAATCATGCTCCGTCCCAGAATGCACCCCGTGTCGAAATCATACTTCGCCTCGGAATATCTACCTTTCCTACCGGAATTATGCTCTGCCGAATCAAGTCAACCAGCAAGCTCTGCGTCGGAATTATGCTTCGTCTCAGAATGCACCCCGTGTCGAAATGATGCTTCGCCTCGGTGTACCTGCCTTCCCAGTCGAAATTATGTTTCGCCTCGGGATCAAGTCAACCAATAAGCTCTGCGTCGGAATTATGCTTCGTCTCAGAATGCACCCCGTGTCGAAATGATGCTTCGCCTCGGTGTACCTGCCTTCCCAGTCGAAATTATGTTTCCCCTCGGGATCAAGTCAACCAATAAGCTCTGCGCCGGAATCATGCTCCGTCTCAGAATGTACCCTGTGTCGAAATCATGCTTCGTCTCGGAGTATATGCCTTCCCCGTCGGAATTATGCTTCGCCTGGGAATCAACCTTTGCATCGAAATTATGCTTTGGTCAGAATATCTGCCGCGCTTCGGAATGATGCTCTGAATCCTGGAATTATGCTCCGCTCTTTGGAAAGATGCTCTGAATCCTGGAATTATGCTCCGCCCTTCGGAACGATGCTCTGATCTCTGGAATTATGCTCCGCCCTTCGGAATGATGCTCCGAATCCTGGAATCATGCTCCGATCATCGGAATCATGCTCCGATCTTTGGAATTATGCTCCGCCCTTCGGAATGATGCTCCGAATCCTGGAATCATGCTCCGATCATCGGAATGATGCTCCGATCTCTGGAATTATGCTCCGCCCTTCGGAACGATGCTCCGATCTCTGGAATTATGCTCCGCCCTTCGGAATGATGCTCCGAATCCTGGAATCATGCTCCGATCATCGGAATGATGCTCCGATCTCTGAAATTATGCTCTGCCCTTCGGAATGTTGCTCCGAATCCTGGAATCATGCTCCGATCATCGGAATGATGCTCCGATCTCTGGAATTATGCTCCGCCCTTCGGAATGATGCTCCGAATCCTGGAATCATGCTCCGATCATCGGAATCATGCTCCGATCCCTGGAATCATGCTCCGCTCTTCGGAATGATGCTCCGAACCCCTGGAATCATGCTCCGCTCTTCGGAATGATGCTCCGAATCCTGGAATGATGCTCCGCTCATCGGAATGATGCTCCGATCTCTGGAATTATGCTCCGCCCATCGGAACGATGCTCCGATCCCCTGGAATTATGCTCCACTCATCGAAATGATGCTCTGATCCCTGGAATCATGCTCCGCCCTTCGGAATGATGCTCCGATCCCTAGAACCATGCTCCGCTCATCGGAATGATGCTCCGATCCTTGGAATGATGCTCCGCTCATCGGAATGATGCTCTGATCCCTGGAATCATGCTCCGCCCTTCGGAATGATGCTCCGATCCTTGGAACCATGCTCCGCTCATCGGAATGATGCTCCGATCCTTGGAATGATGCTCCGCTCATCGGAATGATGCTCCGATCCCTGGAATCATACTCCGCCCTTCGGAATGATGCTCCGATCCCCTGAAATTATGCTCCGCAAATCGGAATAATGCTCCGACCCTGGAATTATTCTCCGCGCTTCGGAATGATGCTTTGATGTTGGAATTATGCTTCGCGAATCGAAATGATTCTCCGATCCTCGGGAATCATGCTCCCCGGGATGATGCTTCGCCTCCGGAATGATGTTCCACCTCGAAGTTCAGCTTCAAGATCCATCAATTTCATGCACACAACTCAAATGTGCGGTTTGCATTTATTGATGGGGGGTACTTTGTTGGGGTAAAAATTTACACCCTCGTTGACCGAGTCAAAGTCAAGGTCAACCCCAAGCCAGGTGGGCCCAAGCCCAGGTCAAGCGGGCCCATGCCCGAGTCGAGCCCGCGGCCAGCCTCCTCCATGCTAAAATATAGATCATGTAATAAATAATTTTCATGTACTTTTTTTTACATGAATGTATGCAAAATGGGCATAAAACCAAATTTTTGTAAGCCCATAGGTTATGTGCAAAAATGAAATGGCACATGAGCCATGGGATAGGCAAAAATGCCATTTTTGTAATGCCCAAGGGGCTATATGTAAATATGTAGGCCTATAAAAGGCAACATGATGATGAATAAAGGAATACTTTTCATTCCCCTAAAAACTAGGGTTCTTTGTGCCTCCTGCTCCTTCTCCAAGGTCCTAAACCTTCTCATTTCTCTTGAATTAAATCAAGAGTTTTACTCTTTCTTTTCCAAAACTAAGTAGTTTTCCACCACAAAACCCATAAAGGGGAACTCAGATCTCCCATCAGATCTCAAAAAGGAGAGATTTTGAGATCTCACATCTCTTGATCTTCAAGATCCGGCCAAACAACAGGAGGAAGAAGAAGAACCCCTTCCATTAACCCCAAAAACACTCTCAGGAGTCCAACTTCTCTCTGATTTCTCTTTCGAGAAATCTTTTTTAGGCTAAAAGCCTCCTTTTCTCGCCGGCACTCAAGCGCAGAGCGCCCGCGTGCCAACACGTGGCGCGCTTGCGCTCAAGCGCTCAGCGCTCGAGCGCAAGTCGCCCCGGTGCCGACACATGGCGCGCTTGCGCTCCAGCGCAAGCGCTCAAGCGCGAGTCGCCCCCGTGCCGACACGTGGCGCGCAAGCGCTCCGGTGCCGACATGTGGCGCGCTTGCGTTCCAGCGTAAGCGCTCGAGCGCAAATCGCCCCCGTGCCGACACGTGGCGCGCTTGTGCTCAAGCGCCCAGTGCTCAAGCGCAAAGCGCCCACGTGCCGACACGTGGCACTCTAGCGCCTGAGCGCGCAGCACCTAGGCGCACAGCGCCCAAGGTGCTGCCCCACGCATCCCTTGGATGCCTTTTCTCCTATTTTTATGTACATACATATACATATACATATGTATACATATTTACACACACACATACTCCACGACACTGTCCCAGTTAGAAAAAAATTTCTAACGGGATGCTGCCCCACACCCCGCAAGGGGGCTGCTAGCCCTCTTGACCCCCAGCCCGCTATCCGGGTAGCGGGACCTCCGTAAAAACTCTGCGTGGCTCCTGATATATCCAAACCCCCCTTTCAAAACACAACACACATACACTTCACATTGAGTTCGCATGACCATTTTAACCCGTTAATCGGAGGTTCCCTCGCCCCAAAGGCGAGGGGTAATTAACGGCAACTTAGTCCGCGACTGCCGGAGATTTGGATCCCCACAATCAATAAACCCCGGCCTACCCTAGGCAGAAGGAATCTGTAGTATACGCCTGACAAGCACGTGCGTATTCCCATCTCAATGGGGTAACGAAAAACACCCTACACCTATATCAGTGGATGGTTAGGTAAGGAGCATCAAACAGCGGTGTAATTCTTCTTAACCATAAGTACAGTTTTCAACCTACGACACACAGGGATTGAGTTATCAGACTCGAGAGACTTATACAGAGTATTGTATGTTGTCCAATGTCCATTAGGACAGAGGGGTAGGTCCTCGTACTATATTCGGTTTACTTATGACTTCTCTAGTTTTTAGACAGGTGTTTCGTGGAAACACAGGGTCCGAATTTTAAGAAGTTATAGGTATATGAATAAAGTAGAGAACCAGGTATTGCAAGTATCGGGATTCTTCAAAGTGATCAAAGATATAGATACTTGTGTATGGTATTCAGTTGTTAGTAATGGTTAAGAGAACTTGCTTCTCTTTCAGGTTACTCATAATTGGAAGCATTCCTAAGTTGAGTAACGATGATCGGCATCCTTCCATTTAGTTGACATGCACTGGAGAAAGCTGCATGATTTGAATATGGTTCAATTAAATCTGTGCCTCTGGTTCTATATTGGATATAGAACAGTTCATATCTTAACGATGTTAAGGTACGGGGAGTTGTCTGGCTTATGCTTAAAACCAGACTCTGGATAACTCAAGGCACGTTTCTGTAATGGCTGTTTGTGGGTTGACCCAGGCTATGACGAGGGTTGACTTTCTACCATCTGGAAGATCAATAGCAATATTGTTCTAGACTCGCCATAGTTTTAACAAAAATGGATTTTTTCAGAAAACAGTAATGGGAGTATGGTAGAACTGGAAGTGATTCCAGAACCACAAACGATTACTGAAGATTTGATAAGAACCTAAAGATTCAATCTGGTTTGACATTCCATTGGCCACTCCGCAGATATGGTGGGTAACCTCAGGCACCCGAGAGGTACTCCGGTAGCCTCAAGGACGGTGGCAGGGAGGTTCTTGTTTACCCAGACTTGCCATTGTTGTTGTTCTAGGCTGCGAGACCCGGCAGGAGGATGAGTGTAGCGTCGTTCTAAACTGGCTTTAGAAGTGTACGTCTATATGACTCTGCCAGAGGGTTGTCGTAGTCAGTGGGAGCAGCGGAAGCATTGGTGGACAAGTAGCTTAAGTCTATGGACTAAAGCAGATATAGCGGAGATAGATCATCTATTTCTAATATGATAGTCATAGGTTTAACTTCATCAGAATAGGGGATGGATCTGTTGAGAAGGTAGTAGGGTGTGATGTCCTGGTATTTGGATGACATACACAGAGTAGGAAGTGATATTCCTATACTACGATCGGTTATACCTTGGTTGTCACACGGTAGTTTCTCCACATGGGACTTGGGTATTATATCAGACATTCTGGTTACTAGATCTATGGTTTTAGATCTAGATTTGGGTAGTTTCCCAATCTGGGTACTTAGACAGCATTCTAAGAGTTTTTAGAATGGACGACTCCTGGCACGGTAGTATACCTGCAGGTGATGGAGTCACCCTCTCTAAAGGTGTCTTACAGACTAAAGGGGAGGGATGTGCATGATTGACAGATCACTTGCTTAGGCAATTGAGTCAATCATGAGATGTCAAGTACAGCACCAGATGTTGTTTTTGCAATAAATACAATAAGTTGATATTGATCCAATCCTGGAGAAACAATCGGAAGCAGTTTTAGAACATAAGTGGATGTTCTAGGGATATAATAAGGACAGCCTCGTTCGGGAGACAGTTATCATTCCAGGCTTCCAAGGTGACCTGGATGACAGAGAGGTTGTCAGAGTTATAGTTTTCCTTCTGACGAGGGGCAATACTATGGACAGGTGGTCCAGGCAGATACTGAGGGAGGCATGACGCAGGATACTGATTAAGTTCAGTTGACGATACAGTCTAAGAAGTTTGGATTTGGAGTTCATTTATGAGCTAGGTCCCATCAGACATCCAGACACATTCTAAGACAGGTATTGCTCATTTCGGGAGATGGCATTCTCCGCGAACTTGAGATATAGAGAGACATAGAAAGAAACATCAAAGCGGATCCACTCGCTGAGGCTATTCCTCGAGCGCAATAGTTTTGCAAACGGGATTTATGAGACTGACTAGTAGAGGAGTTGGGTGTTCGGTATCACACGGGCTGTGAGTATGCGACATCGCAATAATTAGCCTTGAGTGCAAGTGGGAGATTGTTGGAGATAGTGCCCTCAGAGTCAATTATTGGATCACAGGCACGTGATTGCAATGATTGAGGGAAGACCTATTCCGGTAGGACAGTCTTACTCAAGATGATAGTATGCTATCTGGTTTACCTTTATCATCGTGTACTGCTTTAGGTGACCTTACAGGTCACTATTGCACGTTGATAGAACCCTAAGATTCTTGCTTGACTGCCAGCAGTATGAGGGCGGTCATATATGTGGGAGCTGGTAGTCTATAAGCATATCCTTAAAAGGTCCCTAGTCGTAGGAGTTTCGAATCAGGGCATCGATACTCCAGAGTAGACTAGTGTATACAGTCGAGACCCCGACGAGGGGCGGTGGCCTGTCTCACAAGCCACTGGTGTCAGTTGGTTCACCTAAGATGTATACAGGTGCTCATTGGATTATGAGTACACCGGACAGGACTCGCCGGGAACATGCTAGTTGGTCTTATACCTGACGTCAGACAACAGTTCCCTGGTGACATGTGTACAGGTTAGTTCATCGACCTGAGATCGTCATTTGTCTCGTGTGAGTTCCCACTGTACTTTGATTACTACCCTACCACGCTCAAAAGAGACGTGCAAACAGGTTATAGTTGGGTACAGTTCCGAGCCACATGGAGGCAGTGAGCGGATCTGCAGGGGTTCGTCTCTCCCGGTATTGGGGTGAGGTCGCGCTGTGTCTAGGAGAGCCCTTACACGAAGTCTTTGGCCAAGGCAGGAGATTTACTGGTAGGTATTCCAGTAGTATCTCAGGGTGTTCTGGGCTACACTCCGACACGACTTGTACCGCTTTTGGGGGTCTGACTTTTACCAACCCCCTAGACCCGCCATGCGATACTCATAGACGAACGGACCGGACTGTACGGATATTGTCACTGACAGACTCAGTAGGGTGTCAGGATGAGTTCGCTCATCGACGTCCCTTTTGGTCAATACCTGGTTGCCCGTTACGTATGGCTAATACCTCTGATGTGCTAGTGGTTAAATCCACAACCAAAGTATTGACGAGTCTTTAGAGTCCCCCACAGACCAGTTTCTCAAGTTTTGGGCAAAATGATGTAGAGGCTGTATGGAGATATGGCAGGGTTCGATCAGATACGTGCAGTATTGCACGGATCATGATCGGACGGATAATACTAGCGGGCTTTGGTTTGAGCCGGATCCTAGTATAGTACAGTGTAGATTTTGTCTCATTAAATTTGTATTCGGTCGGAATACAAATGCCGGTATGTATATACAGTAGCGGGGTTTTCTTGTAATTTATTTCGGGATCAGTTTTTTGAAGTTGCCAGTTTGCTTTCTGTTTCGGCCAATTTTCTTTGTATCTTTCATTGGCTGAAGATTGGTGGAGGAGGGCTTATTTGCATTTGTGCAAATTAGCATTGTGGAGGGTTGTCTTTGCATATTGTTGAATCATGATGGGTGTAGCTTTCATTGACTTCATGACTTCATGATTGCTTGACTTTAGGTGTGATGATGGATGATGGAGTGTTGGACTTTGATTGTGATCATTGCTTATTATCATGACCCTTTCTCTCTCTTGCATTATTCTTGTGGCTCCCTCATCCATACCTCTCATTCTCACTTCCTTCACCATGATATGGCCGGCCATAGAGGGAGGGGCTGCCCCAATTTTTTGTGGTGGGATTTTTGGTCTTTTGGCTTCACAAAAATCCCATGACTCCATCTCCAAAAGGCTTAGTTCATTTCCTCCACCAAAGGCAACTTCCTCAAACCCCAAAATGAGACATAGAGCACTACACGTATTCTACAGCAAACCTTGGGCACGTCGGCTCGCCAACTTCGTGCCCGAGTTGCTTCGGTCTAGAGGTGGGAGCCCGTAAAAGAAGCCGGCGAAGTGGTGCCCTTCCGGCGACGTGATGGAGACCGGAGATTCCGCGGGGAGATCGGGACGACGACGAGAAGACCGAAGGACACGGATTGCTCGGTATATCTCTCTACCCCTTCTCTAGTTAGCTAGGACTAGCTTAATGGCCCGATCCGGGATTTTTGTGCGCGGTGGTGCCGGTTTATAAGTTCGTAAAAAGTTTCGTTTCCGCATTCCGGCGTCGGATTGACGGCCGGGGCGCCGCCGTGCACTTACAAATTTGGTAGGGGAACGTTTACTTGCGCTCGTGGATTGTATACAAGGGTCAACATCGAACCGTTTGTAGGGCAGTCTAGGAAATGTGATGGCTTAAGAACAGGTTCAGATCCCTGTAGGTTAAGGCTTTCGAATCTTATGAGCCGTGAAGGTCTCATAAGAGGGTTCTCCTTACGAGTCGTGAGGATATCGTAAGTGTAATTTCTCCTCAGGAATCGTGGGGATCCCTAAGTGTGTTGCTCTCTTATGAGTCGTAAGGATCTTACGTGTAACGCCCCATGCCCCAGTACAGATGGTATTGTCTGCTTTGGCCGAAACCGCACGGTTTTTCTCTTTAGAGCGAACCGGACCCGACCAGGGGCCACTTCCCAGGAGGTCCCCCATCCCAAGACTTCCCTGTCCCGAGCACGCTTAACTACGGAGTTCTCAAGCTCATGTAGTTCCGGTTCACTTAAAAGGCGCCTCTGTATTGAAGAGTGTTGTCATTCCATTTATAGTACAAATCTGCCCTCTTTCGGAATGTATTCTGAAGAGTCCCCATTGTCTACAGTGGGTCCCACGGACTCAAGAGGTGGACCCGCCCCCTTGGAATGATAATTGGTATGGCACTTTGTTCCGTGTGGCACTTTGTTCCGTGAACAAGAACCGGGTCCCGACATTCTCCTCACCTTTGAACAATGGTTCGTCCTCGAACCACAGACCTACTAGTGAGGGACCTGCATGGGCCACCATAAATGTAACGCCCCATGCCCCAGTACAGATGGTATTGTCCGCTTTGGCCGAAACCGCACGGTTTTTCCCTTTAGAGCGAACCGGGCCCGACCAGGGGCCACTTCCCAGGAAGTCACCCATCCCAAGACTTCCCTGGCCCGAGCACGCTTAACTACGGAGTTCTTAAGCTCCTGTAGTTTCGGTTCACTTAAAAGGCGCCTATGTATTGAAGAGTGTTATCATTCCATTTATAGTACAAATCTGCTCTCTTTCGGAATGTATTCCGAAGAGTCCCCATTGTCTACAGTGGGTCCCACGGACTCAAGAGGTGGCCCCCCATGGATTCAAGAGGTGGCCCCCGCCCCCTTGGAATGACAATTGGCGTGGCACTTTGTTCCGTGTGGCACTTTGTTCCGTGAACAAGAACCGGGTCCCGACATCACGCAGGTATTTTCTCATTATAAGGTCGAGCGGACCTTACCGGTGTGCATGAATTTTTTATGAGTCTGCGCCCTTTCGGGTTTTCACAGACTCGCTGGTAGCCCTGCTGTTTTTACTCACGGAGCCCTTTCGGGTTTTCATCCGTTCCCATTTTGCTTATGGACGTACCATTTTTTTGCGAAGGATGTTGCGGTTTGTAGTAGTTTAAAGACGTTTCGGCCCATAGCTAGTTTAAGGACATTGTGGTCCGTTGTTAGTTTAGGGACGTTTCGGTCCGTTGTTAGTTTAGGGACATTTCGGTCCATCGCTGCCGTTTTGGAGACAACGGTTTCGCTGGATACTACATATAAAGTTTGGGCTTGGGAAGATAGCGAGCGGATATAGACGTCGTCATCTATAGTTAACCCAAGCCGTGACTCGTCAGGCATAGTATTTCTTAAGGAACCGGCCGTTTATCGGCTGGAGGGGTCTTTCGCCATGCATATCCATGAGCAAGTAAGCCCCACCTTGATAGACTTTGTTTATGATGTACGGGACCTCATAGTTCGGCTCGAATTTCCCCTGTTTGGCACGATTGGGGATCATAGGTCTCTTGACCACTGGCACGAGTTCGCCTTGGCGAAATGTTCTCGGCCCAGTCAATCTCTCGTATGAGCGCGTCATCCTTACTTTGTAAGCTTCTAGGTTTTGCTGCGCCATGAGACGAGTTTCATCGAGGGCGTCGAGCTCTTTAAGCCGAAGATGAGCATTCTCTTCGTCTGTTAGCTCGTAATGAATCGCCACTCGTAGAGAGGGTAGCTCTATCTCTAAGGGGAGTACTGCTTCAGCGCCGAATACCAATGCATACGACGTTGAGTTTGTGGCCGTTTTGAACGTGGTCCGATACGCCCAGAGAGGTTCATGTAGTCTCTCATGCCAGTCCTTTTTATTTTTGGACACCGTCTTCTTTATGATCTTTGTCAAGATCTTGTTGAAAGCCTCAGCTAGACCGTTAGCTCGGGGATTATAGACCGAAGAGAATCTCCAGACTATATTATGTTGTTGTGCGAAGCGGTTGATTTTGTGACTTTTGTAGGCCGGCCCGTTATCGGAGATGATCCGTCGCGGAGTGCCGAACCGATAAATGACGCGTGTCTTGAAGAAATAGAGGATGTTCTCCATCTTCACTTCTCTTAGCGGTACTGCCTCTGCCCACTTAAAGAAGTAATCGGTTGTTTCCAATATGAACCGATGTCCCCTGGACGATACTGGCTCGATGGGTCCGATTATATCAGTTCCCCATATTTCGAACGGCCAGCTAGCCACTGTTAGTGCAGCGGTTTGGATGCTGATGGATAAAGTCTCCGTGAATTTGGCACGAGTGGCACTGTTTTGTGTATTCGAGGCAGTTCTGGATCATCGTGGGCCAATAGTAGCCCATCCTTTTGATCTTCAGCTTCATCTTTGGCCCAGCTTGATGAGAACCGCAGAGTCCGTCGTGAGTTTCTTGGACGACTCTCCTTGCTTCTTCCGGTCCCAGGCATCTTAGCCACAGAGAGTCGAACGATCTCTTATACAGAGTATCATTGACGAAGGCGAAAGTCAGAGATCGTCTCATGAGCTGATGTCTTGAGGATGCATCTTCCGGCGTTCGATAGGATTTGAAGTAGTCTAAAAAGACTTCTCTCCAATCCTTGGCCTTTTCTTGGTCCTCTATTTGTAGGGCCGTTTAATTGGTCGCTTCCTTTTCTCCAAACGACTCCGTGGACATTTCTGCTGGCGCAAGAACCCGACAGCTTTGTACAACGATCCTCACGTCATCGAGGTTTTCGTCGGCCAGTTCTTTAGCGAGTTTGGCTAATGCATCCGTCTTGCTATTTTCTGTACACGGTATGCTTTCTATGACGTAAGAAGGGATTTGAGTCAGCAATTGTTGCACTCTCTCGCTGTACTTCACCAACTCTGGTTTGCATGTTTGATAGTCGCAGTTTACTTGACTAATGACCAGTTGGGAGACTCCGTATATGAGAAGGTTTTCGATTCCCATGTCAACATCGATCTCAAGACCTGCTATCAAGGCCTCATATTCCGCTTCATTATTTTTCTTCGGTGTAGGGTGTTTTCGTCACCCTATTGAGATGGGAATACGCATGCGCTTGTCAGGAGCATTACAGATTCCCCCTGCCTAGGATAGGCTGGGGTTTATTGATTGTGGGGATCCGAATCTCCGGCAGTCGCGGACTAAGCTGCCGTTAATTACCCCTCGCCTTTTGGAGCGAGGGAACCTTCGATTGACGGGTTAAACTGGTCATGCGAACTCAATGTGCAGTGTTGTGTTTTGAAGGGGTTATGGATATATCAGGAGGACCACAGAGTTTTTACGGGGGTCCCGCTACCCGGATAGCGGGCTGAGGGTTAAGGAGGCTAGCAGCCCCCTTGCGGGGCAGCGTCCCGGCCCAATTTTTTTTGAGAAGGACGGTGTTGTAGAGTATATGTGTGTATGTATAAGGGAAAAGGGCATCCAAAGGATGCGTGGGAGAAAGCGCTCGGGCGCTAGCGCCACACGTGCCAGGTACGTGGGCGCTCGGGCGCTAGCGCTTTGGGCGCTGGCGCAAGAGCAGCGCCCCACGTGTCGGACACGTGGGCGCTCAGGCGCTAGCGCTTTGGGCTCTAGCACAAGAGCGCTAGCGCCCCACGTGGGCGCTCTGGCGCTAGCGCTTTGGGCGCTAGCACCCCACGTGTCGGGCATGTGGGCGCTCGAGCGCTAGCGCTAGGGAGGCAAAAGGGACTTGGTCCCTGCAATGGGAGTTGTACTCCCAGAAAGGAACAATTATTATTTTGTATGTATGTATGTATGTATGTGTGTGTGTGTGTGTGTATATATATATATATATATGAGGAGTTAAACTCCTAGGATAACTTGAAGCTGATAAAGGGGCTTCTCCCCTTGAGCCCTGGATCTTCCCTAAAGTGGGGTTTCTGGAGATGGGTCTCCTTCTTCTTCCTTTGTTGGCCGGATCTTGAAGATCAAGAAATATGAGATTTTAAAAATATCTCCTTTCTGAGATCTGGTGGAAGATCTGAGTTCCCCTTTGTGGGTTTTGTGATGAAAAAATATTTAGTTTTATAACAAGAAGAGTAAAACTCTTGATTTAATTCAAAAGAAAGAAGAAGGTTTAGAACATTCAGAAAGGGGGAAAGAGGCACAAACCCTAGATTTTGAGGGGAATGAAAAGTCTATCTTTATTCATCATCATGTTTCCTTATATAGGCTTAAATATTTGCATATAGACCCTTGGATTTTACAAAATGGCATTTTGCCCATCCCATGGCTCATGTACCATTTTTTTTTTTTGCACATAAGCCATGGGCTTACAAAATATTGGCTTTATGCCCATTTTGCATACATTCGTGCACAAAAAATTACATGAAAATTATTTGTTACATGATTTTTTTATTTTGGCATGGGGAGGGAGGGCCGCTTCATGTTCGGGCTCGACTCGGGTATGGGCCCACTTGATCTGGGCTTGAGCCCACTTGGCTTAGGGTTGACTTTGACTTTGACTTGGTCAATCGGGGTGCAATTTTCGACCCCAACAAAGTGCCCCCCATCAATAAATGCACACCACATATGGGTCGTGTGCATGAAATTGATGGATCTTCTTTCGCGTGGAGGCGACTTGCTTTGGTTCCCACTGTTGGGATGCACTGCCCTTTTAACGACATAGACGGTCAACGTTTGCGTCTTCGAGGCGGAGTGTCCGTGATAGACGTTTCCCTGGCCCGGAGCATTTTGGTTCCTGATTTGTGGGAAGCCTGCACTGCCCTTTTTGCGACATGGACGGTCGACGCTTGACGCGTCTCCGAGACGGAGTGTCCGCGGTAGACTTTTCCCTGGCCCGGAGTGATCTGGTTCCTACTTTGTAGGAAGCCTGCACTGCCCTTTTTACGACATGGACGGTCGACGCCCTGATCCGGAGCGATTTGGTTCTCGATTTGTGGGAAGCCTGCACTGCCCTTTTTGCCACATGGACGGTCGACGCTCTGATCCGGAGCGATTTGGTTCCCGATTTGTGGGAAGCCTGCACTGCCCTTTTTGCGACATGGACGGTCGACGCTTGATGCGTATCTGGAACGATTTGGTTCCCGATTTGTGGGAAGCCTGCACTGCCCTTTTTGCGACATGGACGGTCGACGCTTGACGCGTATCCGAGACGGGGTGTCCGTGGTAGACTTTTCCCTGGCCCGGAGTGATCTGGTTCCTGCTTTGTAGGAAACCTGCACTGCCATTTTCGCGACATGGACGGTCGACGCTCTGATCCGGAGCGATTTGGTTCCCGATTTGTGGGAAGCCTGCACTGCCCTTTTTGCGACATGGATGGTCGACGCTCTGATCCGGAGCGATTTGGTTCCCGATTTGTGGGAAGCCTGCACTGCCCTTTTTGCGACATGGACGGTCGACACTTGATGCGTATCCGAGATGGAGTGTCCGTGGTAGACTTTTCCCTGGCCCGGAGTGATCTGGTTCCTGCTTTGTAGGAAGCCTGCATTGCCCTTTTCGCGACATGGACGGTCGACGCTCTGATCCGGAGCGATTTGGTTCCCGATTTGTGGGAAGCCTGCACTGCCCTTTTTGCGACATGGACGATCGACGCTCTGATCCGGAGAGATTTGGTTCCCGATTTGTGGGAAGCCTGTACTGCCCTTTTTGCGACATGGACGGTCCTTCCGGCCAGTCTCGGGCAACAATGGGAGGAGCCGCCGCTACCATTTCGCTATATTATGTTCGTGTCAGCTAACGCCGTCCCAGCTCCTCAAACTCCGGTAACCGACAAACCGGCTTCGAAAGGCAAAAGGCCAAATGTGTTGATCTCGAGAGCACCCCAACCTAAACGCATGTCGGTGTTTGAACGACTCTCTTTGGCCCCAGCTGGGGGCAAGGCCATCAACACCAACAAAGCAACAAGGCCTCTCAAGCGAGCTCCAGCGGTGCTCCTGACAACTGCTCAATCGGGTATCTTCTCTAAGCTCCCCGTCAGATGGACCACCACGTTATTAAACTGGGAACAATCGATCTCTAAGTCGTTAAACTGGGAATGTAAAATATATATATATATATATATATATATATATATATGTATGTATATATGTAAATAAACAAAAAAATGTGTAAATAAAAGAAAAATAAAGAAAAGCCAAAATGATGGGGCAACTCGCAATAAAAATCAGTGAGTAAAAATAAAGATGAAAATAAAAAGCCAAAATGATGGGGCGACCGTGAATAAATAGCCGAAATAATAGGGCAATCGTGACCTTCGCGATAAGAAAAGCCGAAATGAGCAATCACGGTAAAACAAAAAAAACGGCGAATAATGAGTCGCTCCTGGTACCATGTTCCAGTGCAGCGATGCAGACGCCAACCAAAATCCAATTTCTCAAAATTCTCCCGTCCCTACGGCCAGTCCCCAAGTTGACTACCGTATATAATCCAAGGGCTCAAATAATTCTCATCATACCCATGCCCCACCGTAATCACCAGTTACGCGGCTGGTCTCCACCCTTGGAATTATGCTCCATTGGGAAGACCCACTCATGTGTCCTCACGATGCATGAGGAGAACAAACCTTCGTGGGATCCTTACGACTCACAAAGGAAAAACACACTTGGGGGTCCTCACGACTTCTAAGGAGAAAATACACCTATGGGATCCTTACGACTCGTAGGGAGAAAATGCTTTTATGGGACCCTTACGGCCCATAAAATTGAAAAGCCTTAGGTGATAGGGATCTAAACCTGTCTCCGAAGTCATCGCTTCCCAATGGCGGATGATGGGTCGCTCCTGGTACCATATTCCAGTGCAACGATGCAGACGCCAACCAAATTCCTAATCCTATACCCCAATGGCGAATGATGAGTCGCTCCTGGTACCATATTCCAGTGCAGCGATGCAGACGCCAACCAAATTCCAAATCATATACCCTAATGGCGAATGATGAGTCGCTCCTGGTACCATATTCCAGTGCATCGATGCAGACGGCGGCCAAATTCCAAATCCCAACGGTGAATGATGAGTCGCCCCTGGTACCATATTCCAGTGCAGCGATGCAGACGCCAACAAAGTCCTAAAATTTTTCCGGCCCTACGGTCTGGATCATACATCCTGCAAAACCGTATACAATCCACGGGCGTAAAACGATCCCAATCTCTCCCAAGTCCTACCGGCGAGACCACATTCAAAGTCCCACCGGGAATGCCAGAATCTGCAGGGTGTTTTTCGTCACCCCATTGAGATGTGAATACGCGCGCGCTTGTCAGGCGCATTATAGATTCGCCTTGCCTAGGGTTGGCTGGGGTTTATTGATTGTGGGGATCCGAATCTCCGGCAGCCACGGACTAAACTGTCGTTAATTACCCCTCGCCTTTTGGAGCGAGGGAACCTCCGATTGACGGGTTAAACTGGTCATGCGAACTCAATGTGCAGTGTTGTGTTTTGAAGGGGTTTTGGATATATCGGGGGGGCCGCAGAGTTTTTACAGGGGTCCCGCTACCCAGATAGCGGGCTGGGGGTCAAGGGGGCTAGCAGCCCTCTTGCGGGGTTTGGGGCAGCGCCCCGTCCTATTTTTTTTTGAGAGGGACAGTGTTGTAGAGTGTGTGTGTGTGTGTGTGTATAAGGGAAAAAGGCATCCAAAGGATGCGTGGGAGAAAGCGCTCGGACGCTGGCGCATTGGGCGCGAGCGCTTTGAGCGCTAGCGCCCCACGTGTCGGACACATGGGCGCTTTGGGCGCTAGCGCTAGGGCTTTGAGCGCTAGCGCCCCACGTGTCAAACACGTAGGCGCTCGGGCACTAGCGCTTTGGGCGCTAGCGCCCCACGTGTCGGGCGCTAGCGCTCTGTGCGCTAGCGCTCTGAGCGCAAGGGTGCTAGCGCTTTGAGCGCTAGAGAGGCAAAAGGGACTTGGTCCCTGCAATGGGAGTTGTACTCCCAAAAAGGAACACTTATTATTTTGTATGTATGTATGTATGTATATATATATATATATATATATATATATATATATATATATATATATATGTATGTATGTATGTATATATATATATATATATATATGTATGTATATATATATATATATATATATATATGTATATATGTATGTATATATATATATATATATATATGTATATATGTATATATATATATATGAGGAGTTAAACTCCAAGGATAACTTGAAGCTGATAAAGGGGCTTCTCCCCTTGAGCCCTGGATCTTCCCTAAAGTGGGGTTTCTGGAGATGGGTCTCCTTCTTCTTCCTTTGTTGGCCGGATCTTGAAGATCAAGAAATATGAGATTTTAAAAATCTCTCCTTTCTGAGATCTGATGGAAGATCTGAGTTCCCTTTTGTCGGTTTTGTGGTGAAAAACTATTTAGTTTTATAAAAAGAAGAGTAAAACCCTTGATTTAATTCAAAAGAAAGAAGAAGGTTTAGAACCTTCAGAAAGGGGGAAAGAGGCACAAACCCTAGATTTTGAGGGGAATGAAAAGTCTATCTTTATTCATCATCATGTTGTCTTATATAGGCTTACATATTTGCATATAGCCCCTTGGGCTTTACAAAATGGCATTTTGCCCATCCCATGGCTCATGTGCCATTTTTTTTTGCACATAAGCCATGGGCTTACAAAATATTGGCTTTATGCCCATTTTGCATACATTCGTGCAAAAAAATTACATGAAAATTATTTGTTACATGATTTTTTTATTTTGGCATGGGGAGGGTCGGCCGCTTCATATTCATGCTCGACTCGGGCACGGGCCTACTTGATCTGGGCTTGGGCCCACTTGGCTTGGGGTTGACCTTGACTTTGACTTGGTCAACCGGAGTGCAATTTTCGACCCCAACACTCGGCTCTGTTAAGGAAAAGGCAAAGCGCATTATCCCTCCTTGCGGAGTCATGAAGATAAGGCCTACCCCTTATTTGATTATAGGGGTGGTGTACTTTCTCTTCTTCATGGAAGATGCCCCATCGAAGTAGAGTTCCCATCGGGTATCACTCCCTCCTTTCTCCCTGTCGATCGTGTCAAACGCGTGCTCGTCCGGTAATTCACAATTTAGGGGTGAATCGGCAGGTATCGGATGCTCAGCGGGGAAGTTGGCGATAGCCTGGCCTTTCACTGCCTTGAGAGGTCGGTATGTTATCGAGAATTCCATTAAGAGTAGGGCCTATTTAACGAGCCGTCCCGTTAGTACGGCTCTTGACATCAAATACTTGAGAGGATCCATCTTTGATATGAGATGGACCTCATGCGCCAACGCATAGTGTTTGAGCTTCGTTATCGCGAAGATTAACGCCAGGCAGTGTTTTTCGATGGGGGGTAGTTGTTTTCTGCCCCCAGGAGAACTCGACTCAAATAGTAGAGGGCTCTCTCTTTCCCTTGATCATTCTCATGTACCCATAGCGGCCTAAAGAACCTTCAAGAGCTATTGTATATAGGATGAGGGGCTTTCCCTTGACCGGAGCGGTCAGTACCGGTGGATTCTGCAGGTATTGCTTGATTTCATCTAGTGCGCTATGGAATTTGCGATCCCAGACGAACGGCGTCCCCTTCTTAATTAAATGGCTGTAAGGGTAGCACTTTCCGGAGAGATTGGCTATGAATCGCCGGATATACTCGAGCTTTCCTTGGAGAGACCGCAGTTGCTTGAGAGTTCTTGGCGGAAGCATTTCCTTAATCGCCTTGATATTTGACGGGTCTATTTTGATGCCCATGTGTCGTACGATGAATTCTAGGAATTTTCCCGAGGAAACTCCGAACGCGCATTTGAGAGGGTTCATCTTCAGGTTGTATTTCCGGAAACGTCGGAACACTATCTTCAGATGCTCCCAATTCTCCTCATGCGATTTGCTTTTCACCACGAGGTCGTCAATATAGCATTCGACGACTTCATGTATGAGGTCATCGAAAATCTTCGTCATGGCCCTCTGATAGGTAGCGCCGGCATTCTTTAGACCGAAAAGCATTACTTTGTAGCAGAATATGCCTAGAGGAGTCCGGAAAGCGGTATGTTTCTAGTCTTCGGGATGCATCTTTATTTGATTGTACCCTGATGAGCCGTCCATGAAGGAGAAGTCTTCGTGAGTGGACGTGTTATCTATCATCAACTCGGTAACCGCTACGGGAAAATTATCTTTCGGGCAAGCTTTGTTGAGGTCCTGAAAGTCCACGCAGATGCGCACCGTCCCATTTTTCTTCATCACTGGGACAATGTTGGCGATCCAGTCGGGGTTTTGAACTTCTTGAATGAAGCCAGAGTCGATTAGCTTCTTGACTTCGGCGTTGATGCTTATTTCATGTTCGAGCCGCATTCTTCTTGGGTCCTGTTTAACCAGCTTGACGTCCGAAGATATCGCCAATTTATGCACGGCTATTTCCGGATCTAACCCCGGCATCTCGGAATAGTTCCATGCGAAGCAGTCCTTATACTTCATGAGCATGTCTTTTAGCGTGGCCACCTGTTTTTTAGACAATAACTCGCTGACAAACGTAGGCCGCGGGTCATTTGCCATCCCCAAGTCGATTTTCCTTAGATTGTCCGTAGTAGTATGTATTCCATCTTCCAACTCTTTTGGCGCTGGTTGAAATTCTGAGATCAATTCCTCTTCATCCTCGTTTTCGAAGCATCGGGAGAAGTCATTCATATTCTCGGGCACTCCTTCTTCTGGAAGCATTATCATGTGACAGGTACGAGATCGTTTCCAAGACTGATTTTGATCTGGTTCTACTCTCGCGCGTATACGTTGCTTTTGGCGCATGCCTTTGCGATGAGGCTACCCTCCAACTGTTGGATAAAGCGAATTTGCTGAGTTGATATTAGTCTTCAACCCAGTTTTTGAAGGTGAAGCAATCTTCAAGAGGATATCATATCGCTCTGTGGTAGGAGCAATAGTCTGGGTGATGAACTTCGCTTGCTTGATCGGGGTGCTTGGACTCCGGGAGCGTAAACATCTGATTTTTCATGACGAGGTCGAATATCTTCTTTATCTTGTCTTGAGGGGAAAAATATGCTCGACCCATCTTTTTCGTTAGAGACGGATTCCGGCTGACCTTTTCTTGATCACATGGCCTCTTGGATCCGTTTTGCCGCTGTCGAACGTTTTTTCGCTCTTTGACTTGTTTTTGCCTCTGTGTCTGGCCTTTTTCTTGTCTTGGGAATGCCCGGCGGGCTGACGGTGGAGGGCATCGTCATCCTCTGTAGCCTGCTGAAGGAGGCGTTGTGTCTTGGCTTTCTCGTAAATGGTCATTTCGCGGCTGTAGTCGTTCCGAACCTTTTGACTCGCTTCCCTTATTAGCTTGTCCATCTGTTCTTCGAACGACGGACTCGGCATTTTTATAGCAGGACCGCGTTCTAGCTCAGCGTCAGTGTCTTTTAAAAGAGCATCCACTTCTTCATTAAGGTCCTTTATGACATGGCAGTCATGGAATTGCTCCCGTTTCTTAGCTTGGATATATCCAAGCCCGATCGTTTCCATTTTTCCGTTGGACAATTTTCGCTGCGTTCCGGGGGCGTTCCAAATCCTGTTGTAGAACTGAGCTTGTCGCATGGTTTGCTTAAAGGATACGTCTTGGCGTCTTAATAACCTTTTCAATCCTTCTGCGTAGTATCTGGGTAGACGAATGGGTTGGAGCCTATCGAGTGCAGGATCAGCACCATGCCAGACTTCTCTTCGACTTTAGTCTCCGTGGATCGATAGAATAGGATCGCCTTTTCACCTCTTCTCCTAGGAAGGGCGTAGAATGTCTGCAGGTCTTGCACACTATATGTCTCAAGCGCGTCAAGCTCTCTGTAGTGCTGTTGCGGAACCATGGCGATCTGCAAACTCTGATTACCTCTAGTGAGGGCCCGCATTGATGGACGAATAGAGAATACGGCATTGGTTTAATCTTCGGAGTCGCTACCAAAGACCAAAATCGGAGCGGATGGTCCAGGTTTATCATTCCGCTTCTGAGGCTGTCCCAAGTAGACTATTTCTTCATCCTCCTCGGTATCGCTTCCAAAGGTAAGAATGGGAGTGACGGGCTTCTGTTTAAGCTCCTGCTTATGACACTTCTCCATGTCTTCGAAGTCTTGCAGGAAGTACTTGGCGTCTTCATATTTTCGGACTTCGTTCACAGAGAATGGGTTTAGCTCGCACGTAACGGTGTACTCGAGGCCGTCTTTGAAATACTTCATACACTGGTGTTGTGTAGAAGGGATAATGTTATATTCGTGTAACCATGGCCGACCAAGTAGATCGTTGTAGCAAGTTCTAGCGTCGATGACATGAAATTTGATGTCTGTGATGAGAAGCCCAAAGCGCAATGTTAGTATCACGGACCCGAGCGTCTGTGATGACTGCGAGTCAAATTCGGAGATAGTGATTTTATCTCGGGCTAAATACTGAACACTCATGCAGATTTCTTTTAGCACCCGCACGTTGAGAAGGTTGATAGAGGACTCGTTGTCAACAAGTATTTTCCCTATTTTGATGTCATGGCAGTATCCAGTGACATATAAAGGGCGGTTGTGGTCGCACGTACCAAGGAGAAGATCCTCGTCGTTAAATGTAATGTTAGCCATGTGGACTTCTGCCGGCTCATCTTGCATTTTCTTCTCTGCGATGAAGGCCTAGAACTGATCGGGCTCTTGTAACGCCTTGACCAAGGAATCCCGTGCCTCTTTAGACAAAAAGAGGGCATCCAGTATACTTAGTTGTGAGGGTATCTTCCTCAAATGCGCTAGGATATTGTAATCCACCTTGCTTTTCTTAGGCGGGTCTTTGGCTGCGAGCTCTTTGACGACCCCATCATCGAGGGCAATCTCCTCATGGATTTTCTCCTTCCCTTTATATTTTTTGTTCGATCCCTTGTTTGTAGGTCGGAGATTCTTTTCAGGCAACGTACGGCTACGCAGCTGAATATCTCACAGTTCTTCATCTCTTCTTCTTTTCCTGAGGTAGATTCTTTGAAGAGAGGGCCGAGGGCTATCTCTTCATCAGAATCACTCCCGAAGGTGAGAAGTCGCGATCCCCCGGCATCGACCATGTGACAGTTGCCGACAGTTCTTTTACGCTCATCTGTCGTGCTTCTCAGTTCCCGACGAGCCTTGCGCTTCAATCGCTTGGCGTGTTGTCGGTGAGCAACATATCCCTGCCACCAGTTCTTAAAGGTGTTACACTCTTCGGTAGGGTGCGCGATCTTCCGATGGTATAAGCAGTAGTTTGGATGCCCATCCACTTCGTCAAGGTGTATGCTGCCAGAAGTATCTCCTTTGAAAGGTGGCAGCTTCATTCCCATTGACAAGGCTTTAGCGAACCGTTTCCTCATCTTAAGCCTACTTCTGTCTGCCGCGGGCGTGCTTCGATCTGGTTAGAGTGCTTCAACCTTTTCATCTTGTCGCCGGCGTTTGGTTTTTTCGAATATGGCCCTTTCGCGCTCTTAATCGGCTTTGCTCTTCTGACGGGTTTCGTTCAGTAGCATGTCGATCATCTCATCTGACGGTTCCAAGAGTTCTGGTTCTGGATCTGCCCCCAGTTTCTCTGCATCAGGAGCTTGTTTGCCCTTTATTGACGAGTGAGAGATCATGTGGCAGCTCGCCACATGATCCTCGGGCTCTTCTGAAGAATCGTCTCCCTCATCAACATTATCGTCTTCATTCTCAAGGACATGTTTGAAGAATTCGTCCAATGTAATCGGGGTTCGTGCCTTCTGGTTATATTCTTCCAGTGCATCGATGTATTTCTACATACCTGTATGGTTATCTTCGGGTTGGATAGGCTTCTTGGCCTTCTTCTTCTTTAAAGACTTCGGAGGCTTGGCCCGAAGGTTCTGTCCATCATCACCAGCTTTCAGCGTTGGTCGCGACTTCAGCATCCCCTCAATAATCTCAGGCTCCAGCGGGCTCTTCCACCTAATCGCCGAACATGCTTGAAGATCCTTTAGTATTCTCTTAGTCTTTATCGAGAGAACAACTTCCCATGGAACTTCCTCTATAAATGAGCATGATGCCCCCGGCGTGTCCATCTTTTTCAGAGCGTGCAGTTGTGGCGGGTTTACCCTCCAGTTTTCGGACAGCACGAATTTGCCTTGCTGGTCCTCAATCTAGCTTTTGAAGACAAAGCAATCTTCGATCAGATGGCCCAACATTTGGTGGTATGGGCAGTAGTCGAGATTATTGACGTCACCGGGCTGCAGTGGGCGCTTCGGACCTGGTAGGGTGATAAGCCTATTGCGCACTGCTAATTCGAACAGTCTCCTCATTTTATCCTGGGGAAACGAGTAAGGACGTCTTAATTTCTCATCAAGGAATCGTGATTTGTTGCTTTGACGGGCAGCTGGCCTTGGATCAGTCGGCTGTTGTTAAGCGTTGGCGACGAAGGTAGCTTTCCCTTTACCCTTTTCGTTTCGAAGCTCCGTTTTCGAAGAGGACGGCTTATGGCCTATCTGGTCCATTTGGGCCAGCTTATCGATCAAGGCCCGGAAGGTGGTGTCACGCCCCGCTTCCCAGAGTGCGCTAGATTGGGCAAGTGACATAGCCAACCATGCTACCTGTGGGTAGGAAGTATCCATCCACAGTCACATTACGGCTGTAGAGATATCAAGAACAAGATGAAACTATCTAAAACATGTCTATAATCCAGAATAACAGGAGTCAATAATAAATAAATGCGGAAGCAAATGATCCAATACAAATAACTGAAAAGTGTGTCCCATAATGCGGGCTCACATCAGGAAATAAATGCAGGAAATAAAACTAACTTCTACTGAACTCACAGCTCAGCCTGCTGGCTGAAGTACTCCTGCTCGGACTGCGACATAGGTAAAGAATCTGGGCCATGCAAAACCCAGACATCAGCGCGTCATGTCATCAAGTAATATAATATGAACAGTGTAGCAGGCAATATAATATAAACATGAATACAGCAAGAATAACAATAATATGAATCATACCAGTACAGGGTAGCGTGCAGTGGGTAAACTAAACTGTTCTATCAGGTTTTCTATTCTAAAGTCTTTGAAATCAATTTGAGTAATCCTCCATGTAACTCAAAGGATATGTCCCGTTACCCCCCGGGACCACGGATCAGGAATATGTGAATCAATAGTGGTTCTGTCCC
This sequence comes from Agapanthus africanus, assembly GCA_030015575.1. Classification (NCBI taxonomy): domain Eukaryota; kingdom Viridiplantae; phylum Streptophyta; class Magnoliopsida; order Asparagales; family Amaryllidaceae; genus Agapanthus; species Agapanthus africanus. Next base: position 277,753,394 of record CM057339.1, on the reverse strand, counting down.
GTTGCCCCCCCGGACCACGGATCAGGAAAATGTAAGAGTCACGAATGGCTCTGTCCCGTTACCCCCCGGGACCACGGATCAAGTAATACCCTTTTAAGTTACACTTTAGTTTACACTTTTGATTTCCCCATACCCCCAAGTTATATGTGTCAGGTCAGGTATTCAGTAATCAAGAACTAATGCCAACACAGGATCAGGTAACAGCAGGTTTTGTCTGGATAGACAACAGGAATGGTCCATGAGAACAACATGTCAGGTTTGTTGGCATTAGGCACGAGATCAGGTAACAGGTTGGGTCATGGTACATCAGGTCAAGCCAGGTAATGTATAAATGTGTCATGTCATGTCAAGAGTGTACGGTACCATGTCATGTCAAGTAGGAAGTGTAACAGGTCATGTCAGGAAGCACAAGATGTCATGTGGGTGCTCATAATCAAACTATCATAAACATGTGTATAAATAAACAAGCATGAAGACTATCAGAACAATAAACTGGAACATGTAATATGATATGCAAATAGATATAATTTCAAGGATATGGATGCACAGTTATCGATTAGGGTTACATTTATAGTTCCAATATTAATTAGGATGCAATTTATTAAACATGGAGTGTTAATATCACATTATTATGTAGTAATGTGATCTATGGATGCAATTATATGTATCTTAAATGCGATGGATGCAAACGGGTATCCGAAAAGTTATAAAACTATAAAATGGAAACGTGGGATGTACAACTAAGCAATATGTGATATAAATATTAATATGGATAGCATATTCAAAGCGATTAATAACTATAAAAGTGGTATTGATTAACCAACACAAGAAAATTCCGTTCAGAAATTCAGCGTCACCCTAATTTGTAAAATAGCTTAAAAATAACAAACGTTCTCCGAAAGGGATGTGTCTTATACCAAAACGAAGATAATTCAATAAGGTTTTCAGTTTTATAAGTATAAGCTTCTCAGGTTGTCCCTACAAAAAGTTATGAATATTCGAAGTTGAAAGTTTGCTGCTGGAATTTCCCTGGACAGCAGTTTGGAGACATTTTCATTTGCATTTTACGTTATTTAAACAATTTATTTTGCAAGTAAATATTTCATACATTTATAGTATTCTGAGTTAGCTTCGTAACGAACTAAAGAACGTATACTAATGATTTTTCTATGTTTTATAATGAATTTTATAAGATAAGGTATACAGTAAATTTCAGATTTGTCATATCCGATTTTCCAACGACGTTTCATGTGTAAACTATAAGATTTTCAAATGTATAACATTATAAAATGAAGATTATAAACTAATTAAAGATAATAATAATAAATATTACGACGATATATATTTTAAATGATATGGTTACAGTATAATGTAATCTAGTATGTCACAAGATAAGTTTTCATGATCTAGATTTAATATGATATAAACGGATGCCAACGGAACATCGAAACGTTATAAAATTAAACATGAGGCACTAGATTTAAACTATAGGTATGGTATTTATTTAAATAGGTATAAAATGAATTATATAGCATGTAGCAAGATTAACTTGCCTTGATGGGTCGCGAATCGGGAAAACGGAACGTTAACCGTCGACGGGGAAAACTCGCGACGGACGCACGGTTCACGGAATGAACCTAAACGACGAACAAAGGAACCACACGGGTCGGGGTACCTCGCTGGAACGTCGAGAAGCGTCACCGACACGACGGAATTCCGGCAACAAAAGAACAGTTAAAAAAATGAGAAACGAGACATGAAGGAAGAAGAGAAAGAATGATAAAGAGAAGTATGAGAGGATATATGAGAGAGAGAGAAAAAGTGGAGAGAGAGAAAGTGGGGCCCACGGGGTTAAAGGAGAGGTTGCGATTGGCTGAGAGAATAAATTGAGAAGGATATAAAAGATTGTAAAAATATTATATGGTTAACTTAAAGATTTAAAAGATAGGTAATGAACAGTAAGATATCAGATTAGTTAGAAAAAAATATATGCGAAGGTTTTAATAATATTAAAATTTGGGATTTTGGCGCCAAATGAAACATTTCCAAATTGCGTCCGGGTTGGGTCCAAAAATTCGAAATTCAAATAATAGGATTTTAAGCGGGTTCCAAATTTTAAAATGAAATGTTTTATGATTAAAAAAGCATACTCCCAAAACGGACACACGCACGTGCACGTAGCCATCCAAACTCGCCTGTTTCACTGAACGGGACGAGAACACAATGCACGGACGCTACCACGAGGCTAAGGGTGTCAAGTAGGCCAAGATGAATATTTTCAATTTTATTTTAGGTGCTAAAATTTGTTATATGCAGAATGACTTAGCCAGATAAAATTTTACAGTAAGACCCAAACAAGCAAGATAAATGAAATGAGTAATATCTAATCCTCAACCAATAATAGAAAATAGTAGTATTGGGCTCGGGTGTTACAGGTGGCCGGCTTGAAAAATATCATGAATTGGGATATGGTCGCCTATGGATCGAGAGCTCCCACAAACATGCCTACTGCAGGAGCCTCTTCTATGCGCTGTTCGCACTTCGACCATAGGTTGCGCCACCGAATTGCATACTGAACCCATGTCTCCCCTGGCTTCACTCAAGCATTGATAAATGCCGTGATTGGGGTGCGTTCACTAGCGCTTGCGAAATACTGAGTGAATAGCAACTCCATCTCTGTAAACGTTTTGACGAAGTCGTTCGGAAGTTCCGAATACCATTCGAAGGCCGTCTCCACTAGGCTACCGATGAATTGGCGAAGCAGTAGCTTATCTTCACCTCCAGTATTGCCGCACAGATCCCTGAATTGAGCGACATGTTGATGGGGATTGCCTGTCCCCTTATACACATGAAATTTAGGGATTGTGTATCCCGGCGTGTACTTAATTTGATCGTACCAGCTGGGATAGGGTCGCCCAGTTCTGACGACTTGGCCAGCAGCTTCGTTCGCTTGATGGGCTCGTATCTGTTGAGCTATATAATCACCGAGTGCAGCTTTTGAGATTTTTTCCTCCTTTGCTGCTGAAATGGCCGGAAGAGGGTTTGATGTCTCCCCTATGTCGTCTTCAATGATCACCGGAGGCTCCTCCGCTGGAGGGTCCGGCTGGACCATCATGCCCACCATGTCCTGGAACAATAGCGCCATTTGTTTTATGTTGGCTGCTTGTTCTGCGGCTTCTTTATCTTTCTTCTTGAGCATTCTGCGGAGGAACTCGGCATCGGTTTCTTGCTCCTGGCGTTGCTCCGACGATGTCTATGGGCTTTCTTTTGGCTTAGTGAGTGCAGCCATCTTTGTTAACATCTCCTGGAGCTTCTGCTGTTGTTGTTCCTGAGCTTTTGTCACAGATCGGGTGAGTGGTCGATGACCAGTGGAGATACGACTATCCTTTTTCCCGGAGGCCATGTAGATGGTGTGCACTACCATGCCCCCAGACCTGGGGTGTTTGGATTCAGTGCCCTTGAGATTTGTCGCAGACACAGGGATCTTCTCAGGACTTCTCCTTTCATGAGCGGTCGACGTTGAGGGGGTTGTTATGATAGGCACCCGGGCAAACGATACCTTCCGTGGCACAGCGATGAGATGGTCCTCCTCTTGCCGAACCTTCATTTTCTTTGGTTGGCGGGAGTAGTCTTGGTTAATCAAAGAGTCTTGGACCCTTCGCCAGACCCTGTGGATTTTGGAGGAAAACCGCTGAAGGGGGTGTTCCGGCTTTGCCTTTGTAACGTTCTCCACAGATGGAGGAGATCTTTTTAGCACGGCGGTCGGAGAGTTCTTGCGCACCCTTTTGAGTAGTTTAAAGTTGTTCCCAGTTGGAATAGCAGAATCAACTTCCACCGTTGGAGCTAGTGGAGTCAATCTAGAAGGGGAACTGCCCCCAGCTTTCCTCACTTGGCGCCAGTGGCGACGTCGAGCATGTCTTGCAGACGGTACTGGCTCAGTTATGGGGGTGGCTTCATCATGCCCCCTGTTCTGGTGAAGGGTTGCTGTTGGTGCCAGCCTATTAAAGACTGACGTCCGCTGAGAAGAAACGTCCAACCTGTCGAAGACTGACCTTTTGTTAGTGTATATGCCCTAAGGGCCATTATTGTATCATACTAGCTTGTATATTACTTAATGGAAGCTTGGGATATTCACAGTTATAATAACAGTCTTGCTCAACATAGTAGTGTGCTACTTGGTTTATATCTATCTTAATATGTCTATATGTTTCTTTTAGCATATCGCGAATACATATTGATAGAGCCCATAGGATCTTGCTTGACTACCAACGTTGTGATGGCAGTCACACTAGTGGGGACTGGGTAGTCTACAAGCACATCCTTTTTCAGGTCCCTAGTCATAGGATTATCGAGACAGGGCATCGATACTCCAGAGTAGACTAGTGTGTACGCTTCTCATCCCAGCAGGGGAAATGGTCTGTCCTACAGCCATTAGTACGTTAACTAGAGATAGTATACATTTGCTCGTTGGGTTACGGGTACACCGGACATGACTCGCAGGGAACTGTTGGTTGGTATTATACCCGTCGTCAGTTAACAGTTTCCAGGTGACATGAGTACAGCATAGTCCGTTGACTTGACACTACTGCTTCGTCTCGAGTGTGTTCCCACTGTTCTTAGATTGCTACCCTGCCACGGCTCAAAGGAGTCGTGCAAACAGATAGCAGTTGGGTGCATTCCCGAAGCACTTGGAGGCAGTGGCAGTTAGAAAGGATTCATCTCTCCCGGTATTGGAAGTTGATATCACACTGTGTTTGGAGAGCTATTACGCAAAGTCCCTGAACAGGGCAAACGAGATTTACTGGTAGGATTTCCAGTAGCTTCTCAAGGTGTAATGGGCTTCACTCCGACATGACTTATACCGTTTTTAGGGGACTAACGCTTGCCGCCCCCTAGGCCCGATATGCGATAGTATTTGACGAACAGACCGGACTGTACGGAGATTGTCACATCAGGCTCAGTAGGAGTTCGGATGGGTTTTCTCATCGGCCTTCTTATCGACATCTACCTGGGGACCGTTACGTACAGCTAGTACCACTTGCAGCCTGTGGTTAAACCCACTGCCAGCGTAGTGTCGAGTCTTTAGAGTCCCACACAGAGAGTTTCCCTGCTTCAGGGGAAACGATATAGAGGTCGTATGGTTTTACGACAAGGTTCGGACATATACGTGTACTTGTACACGTATGATGTTCGGACAGATTATACTAGCGGGCTTTACTTTAAGCTAGATTCTAGTATTGAATTATTGGATTTATGTAGTCTCTGTATTTCCGCGTTTTACGAATGGGAGGGGCATTCTCGTAATTAGTCGAGAAGCTTCTAGAAGATAGGTGACTCATTTAGATTTAATTCATTTATGAATTAAACTAAATGAGGTGGAGAGCTTATGTGTAATTTGCATTAAATGAATTAATGACTCATAAGATGATTCATCCAAGTGAGTTAATGAAGCATTTATTTCTTAATGACTCATGAGATGATTCATTGATTGTATTAAATGAAGCATGGTTGTAATTATCATATATGATTTATTTGATAATCATTATGCTTCATATAATATAGAATGAGTTATTATTCATCTCATTCTCATATACACACTCTCTCTCCTCAAGCTCTCCTTTTCTTCAACCTAACCCTAATCCTCTCATGTGTTGAGATCCCAAGGGTTAGAAAGATTAATAGATCCTTAATCCACTTCTATATCTTCTAGGTCACTTGGATTAGCAATCCTAACCATTTAGTTACCTCAAGTGAGAGGTTAAAGCTTGGAGAAGGAACTCTCGGGTGGATCTTTTATCACATCGAGGAGGCCGACGAGGAGGTGAACAACAAGAACAAGAAGGACTAGTATCTTGAGGTATAATTATCTATCATAATAGTTTAGCGCTTCTTGATAGTTTGTTAGTTAGGGTTTAGCAAAGATCCGTAAAGTTAGTCGATGTTAACTTAAACAAAATGATTGTTTTACCTATTCCGCCTCCCCGCATCTTGTGGGGTGTCTAACGTCGACTTACACCTTTGGGCAGGTGAAGTAGTTTGGACGACCTCACCCAAAGCAGGAATTGGGATGGCCAGTCTCGCAAAGACCGATCCCTTAGCAGGAGAAGCCCCTTTGACGACTTCGTCCGTCGGAGTTGGAATGGCTATCCGCTTCGGGATGACTCGTTCAGGTATTGCAGGCTTCTTCATGGACCTACTTGAGGTTTGACCTAGTCTGTTAAAGACCGAGGCAATAGACTTGGAATTGGACGGCCCGTTGAGAGGGGTCGTGGTAGTGGTAAGCCGATCAAAGACCGACTTCTTCGGAGCTTCCTGTGACGGCATTGGGACGCTGAAGCTTGCCGGTGGGATCATGGTCCCAAAGAACAGTCCAGTGGTGGCCTGAGTCACCTGTTCCACTGGCATGGCGAAGATGGAGGCCGCTTGGGGCCCATAGGGTCACTCCTCCGGCGAGAACGGAATGGGAGTTATTGTTGTAGCCGGTGCAGTTGGAAGCCATTTTCTCTGCACGGGAGCAAGACACCAAATCTTAGTACCTCGAATCCAGGGGCAACCACATTAAACCGCGATTCTTTCGTGAACACGACACACGAAGTGTGGAGTGGAAAGAGGAAAAGGTCCCACCGGGCGTGCCAGAATCTGTTCGCCGTTGAAAGACGCGACCGGGATGTTGGGACGTCTGGCCTGAATTTTGGGGGCAGATACTATTTGGTTTTATCCGTCCACCTCTCCGAAGATGCCAAGTTGATTTATGGCACCGTGCATCGGAGGTCTGGACGGATGCGGCCATTGTAGCAGACTTCGTCAGATTCCCCCTCGTGTACGAAGGGTTTTTAATTATGAGGACGCTTTTCCCTGCAGGCGCAAGCCCCTGCAGTTAATTACGCTACCGCATCGCGATAACCACTTTCTCCTTCTCCAGATGGTCACTTCGTGTCGTATGTTTTTTTTTTGGGGTTCCCGTGGATTGTATACGGAGACTAATTTATATTACCGCCCGTAGGGCGTGGATTAGTCCAAATCCATATTTTCTTAAATTTGGGTTTGGGTTGGTTTAAGAATCGTTAACCTTGTTTTAGATTAAGATCAACTTAAATGCTTGTTCTGGATACGTCAGTCTAATTTTAGACTAAGATCTACTCAACTAGGTTTTAGGATCATTTAGATCTAACAAAAGAGCATTTGGAATCTATCGTTTTAGTTTAGGGACATTGCGGTCCATTGGGTTTAAGGACATCATAGTTCATGAGTTTAAGGACCTCATAGTCCGCAAGGTGTAGAGACATCATAGTCTGGTTTAAAGACGTCATAGTCTGTGAGGTTTAAAGACATCATAGTCTGGTTTAAAGACATCATAGTCTGTAAGGTTTTGGTTTAACCATTTGGGGATGCGCCAAAAGTTATTGGTTATTGAGACCCTCCATCTCTCTGAAGACGTTGAAGAATTACAACGACATGTATCAGAGGTATGAAGAGATGTATCCTTGAACCAATATTGGTTGGGAGATCTATAGTCAGGTTTGGGACTAAGACCAATTAAAAATATTGTGAGCACATGGGCTCGGTTAATTTGAATTAGGGACTTGTGGCCAACTTGGGCTCAGTCCACTCAGTTCTAAATAAAGTGTTTGAACACTTGTTTGGACTCAGTCCGCTTATTTTGAATAAATTGTCGGACATTTGTTTGAGCTCAACCCCTTTTTTATTCAATAATGCCGAACATTGATTTGGTTCTGACACCCCTTTTTCTTTTTCTTTTTTATTGAGTGTTGAACACTTTTTATGGCGCTGGGGCCTTATTTACAGAGTGCTTTGTGATTCCTTAGCGCCCAAGTGAGGAGCACGTGGAGCGCCTGGCGCTGAGCGCCAGACTGGGAGCGTTATGGCGCTTCTTATAAAAGGACGCCCACGTGAGGAGCATGTGGAGCACTTGGCGCTGAGTGCTAGACTGGGAGCACGAGCGCTTGGCGCTGAGGGCCAGACTCGGAGCGCTACGACGCTTATTATAAAAGGGTGCAAACGTGAGGAGCACGTGGAGCGCTTGGCGTTGAGCGCCAGACTGGGAGCGCTACGGCGCTTCTTATAAAAGAGTGCCCACGTAAGGAGCACGCGGAGCGCTTGACGCTGAGTGCCAGACTTGGAGAGCTAAGGCGCTTCTTATAAAAGGGCGCTCACGTGAGCAGCACGTGGAGCGCTTGGCGTTGAGCGCCAGACTAAGAACGCTACGGTGCTTCTTATAAAAGGGCGCCCACGTGAGGAGCACGTGGAGTGCTTGGCGCTGAGCGTCAGACTTGGAGCGCTAAGACGCTTCTTATAAAAGGGCGTCCATGTGAAGAGCACGTGGTGCGTTTGGCGCTGAGCACCAGACTTGGAGCGCTAAAGCGCTTATTATAAAATAGCGCACTCGTGAGAAGCACGTGGAGTGCTTGGCGCCGAGCGCCAGACTTGGAGCGCTAAGGCGCTTCTTTTAAATTGGGGCGCTAAGGCGCTCCTTTGTCAGCTCTGATCAGTTCTGTGCTCTGAGAATTAAATTCTTGGTTTATAAGAGACTTTGTCTTATGAATCTAAGAACTAAGATCTTCTCTTTCTTGATGAGATGATGTGATCTCTTTTACTTTTGTGAAAGACCTTGTCTTATAGATCTATGATCTGAAAAAGAACTAAGTTCTTTTGATGTGAGAGTTAAACTCTCAAATATGGAGAAAATTCCATGATCTCCCTTCTTTTTATTTACCTTGAAGAAGGTTCTCTTTCTTAGAGCTTGCTCTTCTCTTTTCTTTTCTGAGAACTTGATGTTTATGGGGGGTTCCTCTGTACACGACTTGAAGTCTTGAGTCCTTTATATAGGGGAGGCTGATTTGTTGAATCAGTTAAGGAAATCTCTCATTGAGAGATCTCTTGTTGATTTGGGGAATGTTTTCCACCGTTGGATCTTTAATCCAAGGGCTTCTGTTTTACAGAAGATAGTTTTCTTGTTATTAACAAGATTAGGAAAATATTTTCCCATACAGAATTTATCCTGTATTTAGGTGATTTTTAATCACTATTGGATCTTTGATCCAACGGTGCTCTTATTTACAGAGTACAATCTTTCCTGTTTGAAAATATTTTGATGAATATTTCCTCAACAAAATTTTATTCTGGTAATTTGATGATTTATCATCTTCGTTGGATCTTTGATTCAAGGGTGGAGAATATTTAGTTCTAGCGCTGGCGCTCTCGTGCTTTGCACGTGAGGTGCTATCTCAGAGTCTTTAGCGCCGGCGCTCTTGGCACGAGCGCTCCCGTGCTTTGCACGTGAGCGCTGCCTCAGAGTCTTTGACTCTTAGTGCCGGCGCTATTGACGCTAGTGCTCTTATGAGGTGCTGCCTCATTTCAAATTTCAAATTTTGAATGGAGCTTTGCTCTCTGATTGGGGGAAACAGCAAGCAACTGGTTAGAGGTTACATGCAACAGCTTAGAGATTTCAGGCAACTGCTTACATGTTACATGCAATTGTTTAGAAGTTATACGCAAACGCTTAGAAGTTACAGGCAACCGCTCAGAAGTTATATGCAACTGCTTACAAATTACATGCAAGTTCTTACAAATTACAGGCAACTGTTTAAAAGTTATAGGCAACCGCTCAGAGGTTACGAGCATCAGATTACAAGTTATAGGCAAGTTCTTACAAGTTACATGCAATTGTTTAGATGCTACATACAACTGCTTACAAGTTACACGCAAGCCCTTACAAGTTACAAGCAACTGTTTAGAAGTTAACATGCAGCTGCTTACAGGTTATAGACAAGTCCTAATAAGTTATAGACAGCCGCTTGGAAGTAACACGCAACCGCGTATAAGTTGCAGGCAACTGTTTAGAAGTTATAGACAAGTGCTTAGATATTACAAGTAATTGCTTACAAGTTGCAGGCAGCTGTCTTGTATATTTCTCTAAACAAAAATAAATCAAATAAAGACAAACCTGCTCAAAATGCCTGGAGAATCAACGGATACTTGCATATGGATGACCTTCTCGATCGTCTCTTGATGGATACAGACTATATTTTTATAATCATATATCATTATCATCATAACCATATGATATCCATATTTCTTCATTTTGTATGAAAGCTTTAATTTATCATCCGGCATATTAAGTTGAAACGAGATTGTTCCTTTCAATTCGAACCATGTTGTCGGCTCCGAGATGATTAAGACCGAACCTTTCCTTTGGATCCACCCACAAAACACATTAATGCCCAAGTCTATGCCATCTTCAATGACTAAGAGAGTAAATGAAGATTTAGTTTGTTGGGGTGGTAAATGAAAGTGGGGTAAATGAGAGAAGATAATGAATAATGGAGAAAATAAATAGGATAATTCTTATTCTCTTGGCAACATAGATTTTTTTAGAGAGAAAAACGACGTATTTGGAGGGAAAATGGCTAGGTTGGAGTACTTAGTACTTGGTCTTTTAAGGAAAAATTAACAAAACACAATTAGATATAGAAGTTAGAGGCAACTGGTTACAGGTTACATGCAGCTCAACTGTATATTTTTTGCAAACAAATTGCAAACTGTTTTATTGTACTTGCGCATATGGGTCACAAGGGACAGTTTGAGAATATACTAAAATATCCAAAATCATAGAAAAATTAAATGGGCCTAAAGGGTTTTGAACAAGGTGAAAAGGTCCAGGGGCTTTCTGGCTTGATTTTGAAGGCCCGGGGTTTTTTCGACATTTTACCCAAAGAAAAACCTTATACATATACACGGGCTGCTCGGTATTAAAACTAGACTCTTACAGGCCTATTTCATCCTCCCAATTCGGGGAAGCCCATGTTCACCGCCTCCAAATACACCGATCAAGCTAGGGTTTTGTCCAGCGGGTTTAGCGCTCTCCAATCTCGCCGCCAAAACCTAAAACCCTAATCCAAGAACTCAGACCCCTCTCTCAAAATGAAACCCTAACCCTAATCTGATTGCTTCTCAGATCTCACTTCTCATCCAATGGCGGCCGATGTGTTAGTGACTGATTCCTCTAATCCTTGCTGCACTAAGGTGAGATTCGTTCTTACTCTTATTTCTGTAAATTTTTTGTTGGATCCACAAATTTTCCTCATCTGTGACGTGTTTGCTGTTTTTGCAGCTGAAGGAGAAGTATTTTGAGTTGAAGAAATCAAAGAATTCTCTATATAAAGGATTGAAGGTTATCGAGGTCAAGATTGATGATCTTGTTAAAGAGAATTTGCAGCTCAAGAAAGGTAATGCAATACTTTTGTTGATTTGATTGTGTTATAGTCCATGATTAATTGATTTCGAGCTGAGAATTGATCGAGGGTGCATCGTTGATTATTATTGTTGCATTCTAGCTGGTCAATTTTTGTCCTGTCCCTAAATTCACAACCTGGCTAGTGTTATATCTGCCAACATAACTTGTAATTCAATGCTTGTGTGCTGTTCGCACTTCACTTTAAAGATTATTGCTCTGGTTCCGATTGCCTCAAGGCTCAAACGGGTACCCATGACCTCTGATAAGATATATTTTTCTTAGTCAACAGTTTATGTAATCCTGGAATATGGATCCCTACTATTGATTACTCCTAAATTTTTGTTCGAACTGTCTCTAGGATTTTTAAGAGGAAATAAATAACTATCAGTTAATTACATTAAAAGGTTGAGACTTGAGCTGTTGTGTCATTAAGGTTTATCTTAGAAGTGAACCATTTATACAAATTGAACATCGTGTAATTTATCACTCGAAGTACATTTTTTTGTTGAATTAGCCCGTAAGCCTAACCTGCGCACACAACACACACAAGTGCTCACAAAACACACATGCACCCAGGGGACCCATGAATTTTCCCGGAAAGCATTAAATTGTAGCCACTTCCCTTCCCGGGGCTCTTCCTAGTAGGGGAAGTGCCATACCAACTGAGCTATTGCTCATTTCATTCGAACTACTTTTGGAACCGAGGAGATGCAATCATGAATTTGGTTTTCAGTTTCAGTTTAGAAACAAACCAATCTTTATACAAATTGAATGTTCTATAATAAAGCATTCGACGGAGCTCAGAGATGGAATCATGAATTTGGCGTACCATCAGAGTTTTGAGCACTCAAAAATTTTCTGGAATATCATTTGCGAAATTGGCCTACTTCAAATTCTTATGTTTGGCATATATTGCATCATTTGTTTGCTGAATTTTGTAATTATGGTTGAATAAACTGAGTCAGGATTTCGAATGCTTTATCTATTTCAATTTCATCAATTGCCTTTATTTTCTTCCACCTTGAGTTTCATAGACTGAAATGGTTATTCTTGTCCAGATCTTGTGCAGGAGCAACTTTGTGTAAAGCAAGTGAAAGAAGAAGAATCTAGCATTAGGCAGGAGCTGGAGAATGAGATTAATGTTTTGAAGAAAGAAATATCGTCACATCAGAAAAAAGAATGCTTGATAAATGTAAATAAAGACGAAAACCAGCTGCTCAAAGCTCGTATTCTAGAAGGCCAGGATGAAATAAAAAGGCTAACGGAGCTTCTTCAGAAAGAAAAAAAGAAATCTGATTCTGAGACGAAGAAAACAGAATCAGAGAGGAAGAAAGCTGAATCAGAGAAAACAAAAGCCGCAGAAGCTTGGAAGTTAGTAACATTGGAGAAGAGCAAAGTGGAAGAAGCAAGAAGCCTTGCAGAAATTGAGAGAAAAAAGGCTGGAGAGTATAGGCTTCGCTTGGAAAAAGCAGAGTCTGAAGCTAAGGAAGTGATAGAAAACCTGAAAGCAAAGCTCTCTAAAGCTGAAGACGCAAGAATAAGAGCTGAAGCAGACAAAGAGAAAACTAGCAGAGAGAAAACACGTGCGAATTCTTTGAACAAAAAGGTAATCGAACAGAAAAGACTCATGGAGGTAGAAAGGAAAAGGGCTTTTGATGAAAAAGTGTGTGCAGATCGATTGTTCCAGATGTTGGAGGAGGAGAAGCACAGAAGAGAAGAATTGCAGAAGATACAGGAGATTGAATTGACCTCAAAAGGGAAGTGTGACTCATGCAATGGAGAGGAGAGAGACAGCGGTGATGTTAGGTTTATAGGTGGAAAAATGAAGCTTTTAAGGGACCAACTAAAACTGGAAAAGCAGCGAACAAAACATACTAAAAGAGTGGCTAAGCTAGAAAAAGCAGAAAAGAGTTATGTAGTGCAAGAACTTCATTTCTTAAAGCGTAGCTTCATGCATATTTTATCATGCTTCAACATGATTGATGAACGTCTCTCTCACGGCATTGAAGGTACTGATGCCGTGACAAAGGTTTGTGTCCACTTTAATCTTTACTTGCCATATTCATGACCATATGGAGATGTTACCTATTTTTGAAGGCGGTTTGGTATCATCTTCTAGATGTGTCCTTACTCAAGAATAAGCTGTTATATACTGTATAGTGTATAGGACGGCATTTTTTTAAATCCAAAATGCAGCTGATCGATGCAGATAGTTAATGCTAGCAGATAACTTTGACAGCAGGTTCAGATAGTATTTTGACCTGAAATGAACTGTAGTCATGAATTATCTATTTCTTAGGATTTTTCAAACTCTATTACATTAAATTCAAAAGATCCTCCCTCGAGATGCTATGCAAGCATGTTACTTGGCCTGGTTCTATCCGTGGACATGGATAACGGGAGACAGCTTTAGTTTCTTTGGCCTTGTATAATCTGTAGATCTGGATACAGATTTAGTACATGTCTGATATTTTGGACCCAACCAGGTCACCATGTTGTTTGCTTGTGTTATCAACAATAAATAATAGTATTGTTGACTTACAAATTACAGACGTTAATTTTTCTTGACCGGGATATAGAATACCCGAGCTTTTCTACAACAACAACAACTGAGCCTTTTATCCCAAGCATATGGGGTAGGCTACATGAACCAACATGAGAATCACGCCGGGTCCAGCACATGAATCCTCTGTCTCCACTCACTTCTATCGAACGATATACTTTCATTGAGTCCTTTGGCAACCATATCGTTTCGTATCACCTCCATCCATGTTTTCTTCGGTCTCCCTTTTGCCCTTTTGCCATTGCCCATATCGAGAGTATCTATTCGTCGAACCGATGCTTCCATAGGTCTGCGTCGCACATGACCAAACCATCTTAGCCGGTTTTCCCGCATCTTCTCTTCCACAGGTGCTACACCAACTTTTGCACGAATATTCTCATTTCGCACCTTATCTTTTCTAGTGTTACCGCACATCCAACGAAGCATGCACATCTCCGCTACGTGCATCTTCTGTGTATGATGCTTCTTAAGAGCCCAGCATTCTGTGCCATATAATAAGGCATGCCGAATAGCGCTCCTATAAAACTTCCCTTTCAATTTTAACGGAAAGTTACGATCACACAAAATCCCTGTTGCGCTCCTTCATTTCAACCAACCAGCTTGGATCCTTTGATTTACATCACTATCGATCTCTCCATTCTTTTGGATGATGGAACCTAGATATCTAAACTGGTCGCTCGGTGATATATCTTGCCCTTCCAATGTTATACCAATATGGTTTTGACTTCTCTGGCTACTAAATTTGCAGTGCATATATGCTGTCTTGGACCTGCTCAATCCGAATCCCCGAGATTCCAATGTTTGCCTCCATAATTCCAATTTGGCATTAACCCCTGCTTTCGTCTCATTTACTAGAACAATATCATCAGCGAATAGCATACACCAAGGTACCTCATCTTGGATAGTTCTAGTAAGCTCATCCATCACGATGGTAAACAGGAATGGACTTAATACAGATCCTTGATGTAAACCAATAGTAATCGGAAAATCACTCGTTAAGCCGCCGCAAGTTCTGTCATTTGCCACTATTCCATCGTACATATCCTTGATTATGTCAATATACTTGACGGGGACCCCCTTCTTCATCATTGTCCCCCATAATATCTCTCTAGGTACCTTGTCGTACGCTTTTTCTAAATCAATAAATATCATATGCAAATCTCTTCTCCTCTCTCGAAAACGCTTGACAAGTTGACGAAGCAAATGAATAGCCTCTGTCGTCGATCGTCCAGGCATGAACCCAAACTGGTTCTCTGTTATCTTAATATCCTTCCTTAGCTTGTGTTCAATCACTCTCTCCCAAAGTTTCATGGTGTGACACATCAGTTTTATTCCACGGTAGTTTGAGCAACTTTGAATGCCCCCTTGTTTTTGTAGATAGGTCCAAGGATATTTTTCCTCCATTCATTTGGCATCTTTTTTGTCTGCCAAATCTTATTAAACAGATCTGTCAGCCATTTAACGCCTGTTTCTCCTAAGCATCTCCAAATCTCGATAGGAATCCCGTCAGGACCAACCGCTTTTCTTAAACTCATTCTGTTCAAAGCTTCATTAACCCCAGGAAGTCTTATTTTACGCATGAAATCACGGTTTATATCTTGAGATTGAATGACAAGTCCATCCAAATTCTTAGTAAGGCTCTCATTGAGCAATTTGAACAATTCTTAGTAAAGCTCTCATTGAACAATTTGCCAAATACCTGAGCTTTTCTGCTGACTGTAAATTGGAACAAAATATAGAAGTCATTTTGAGTACTGTGTAATGCATGTCTTCAGGAAATATATTAGGATATTCTGATGCCTGGTGCCTTCTTCTCATCTTGTTTTACAAGATAACCGAGATATGCTTAACTGCCAAAAATCTACCTGGGCCATTCTCTTATGCATCTTATTTGTGTATCCACCACAAGAAATCAATGTTTTTGGTTTCCGATGCATGCATTTGTCCCATTTTTTATATTTCCTGAAATTCTTATGAAAGTTAAATCAGTATAGTTTGTTATTATGCTATACAGCTCTAACAAATAAATTATGCTACCTATGCAGATTGGAATATCCAAAGAAATTCATGGACTCAAACTGAAAAACAATCTATCGGATTCCCATAGATGCAATCCTTGCTCAAGGATTGATTGTGGACTGACTGAAACTTGTTGCCTGGGCTCATTCAACTTCACTGAGCCAACACAAGAATGTGCTGGCCCCCTTTTACCTAGAGGCAGTTGCACGAGACCAACCACAGGTATTATATCTGAATTGGAATCTCCTATTGGAGGTTCTGACAGAAACAAGCCACAAAATTCTGCCATATGTTCCAATGATTCTTTTTCTGATAAAAGATCCATGGGCTCACAGGAAAGAGGTTCAATTGCTTGCACTGCATCAGGAAAATTATCAAAGGAGCAACGTAATAAGAGACCGACTGTTATGAAACTGCCTAGTGAAGTGGCCAAAACTTGGAAAGTTAACGAACTTGCAGCCATGGAAAATGTCGTAGATAAAAGTTACGGTTGCAAAGAAGTTGACGCGTTTATGTATAATGCAGTGGAAGCTGTTGATGGGAAATTTCATCATAGGTCAAAAAGAAGAAAGGTCCATGACACTGAGGACCCTCGGCCTGTTGCAGGGGTATATACTGAGAACGACTTACAAGAAAAGTCATCTACATTTAAGGATATTTCAAACACAGAAGGCAAAACACAAAATTGTTCCAGGGCCTGCAGGATCTCCCAAAATCGTCATAATGGGAATGGTTGTTTTCTTGAAGACCCCAACACATCACGAGGACAAGATTACGGTTGTGGTAGAAACACAATGGAAAGTGAGAAGCAACCATCTCTTTTACAAGCTGTCAGTGAAAATGACAATCAGAAACAGTGTAATAAGTTTCAAAATCTAAGCTATGTTGCTGAGACCCAACCATCTTCTGACCAAGTAACTGGAAACATGCGCACTGAACAAGAAGGCAATGCTCTTAGCAAAGAACGAGCTGATTTAATTAGTTTTGAGAACATGATACGTGGGGATTATCTCAAGTTACTTGATTTGGACAATAGTGCCGATGAAGAGAGGTACAGGATGACTGTTGAAATGCCCCTTTCACCATCTTTACCTGAATTTGAGTTTCCTAACTGCCAATTACATGTTGAAGATGATGATCAGTGCGCGATGGAGATAGATATTACCAAAGTCAAAACCTCCACTGCTGATTTGGATTTACATCATGATGGGTGCTTGCAGAGCTCAACCAGCAAGGTGGATAATTTCATAAGCAATTCTGTTATGAACAGACAAATTAAAGCATGTGGACGAAGTGAAATTACAACTTCTCATCTAGTTGAGAATCGGATTGGAGCTGAGATCATTTCACCTAATGGTACAATCATTTTCTCAAGCAAAAACCAAGTACTTGATAATGAATCAAGTCAATTTACAAATGGCAGTTAGTTTCCATACCCCCTCCCCTCTTCCTCGCGCTTGTTTATTTATTTAAAAAAAATACCACTTACCTTTAGTTAATTGTTCTTGTCCAAAACATACAGATACGGAGACCATTAATGCTGAAATAGCCAAGCGAGATGGTGTTCAGCAGCTTCCCGTAGCTTTAAAGCAGAAAGCTATATCTATCATTTACAACATCGAGGACTCGTTCAGAGAAAATCTTGATACTGAAGTCAGGAGAGCTCCTGTATGCTGTGTTGTGTTTTCAAATATCAAAGATAAGGACATCATATCAAGGATTCTTCGCATGGTGAATACTCTTTCACATCAAAATTTTATGGTTTCTCAGATAGACCATGTGGTCCTGGAAGTACACAGTGCATTAGCAATGAACACAGTTCTTCTACCTCAGTAAGTGAATACCTTCTAATTGTATTTTGAATTGTTTTGAAATTAATGGCAGGAACTTTTTGGTAGTAAATCTGACTGACAGTTCATTTTTTGGTCTTATGCTTTCTTAGGGAGAAGGCCAGTGTATTCTTTTCACTGTTACTATGCAATATAACCAGCAGGATGCCCACAAATTCCAAGCGCGTTATGAGCGGAGATCTTCTACCATGCTTTGAGTCTTTTGCAGAAGAAATAAAGAAAGGTAATTTTAGGTTCCTTCTTTGACCTTTTAACACTGAAAATCTGTGAGCTCATCTTATCTCGCTCATCCGAGCGAATGCTTTTCTTATGAAGTTTTTTCCTGCTTGTTTAACTGATTCTAGCAAATGATTGCCTCTAAAGTTTAAATCCCTCCGCCCTGCTTCCTCTTAGCACTTCATATTGCGTTTCCTATTAGAATTCATGTAAGCAAGGCTCTATGAATTCACTACCTTCCTAATGCTAGTATCAGTTATTTCATATGTTTTCACACATAACTCCTCATTAATGCCAAAGGTTGCATGTATTTTCACCTCATAATATTTTCAATGGAACCTATTCAACGAGAGAAGTAAATAATGCATGGGTGTTGTGGACTCTATAGTCTATGAAGACCTCAAGCACACTAGGGATTAGTGTGAAACAATTTGCCAATATAGAGATGCACTGTGCATCATATATCATGGACATGCCTCAATAACTCATCAAAGTATTGAGCGGAAAAAGTTTGTGAGTGATGACGGAACTTAGAGCATATAGTAATTTCTGATGTGCTAGTGATGGTTTAGTTCGCTAAGGATTACTACTGCTGCCAATGATAATTATATCACATGTTTTCACACGTTAGTTGTGTCATAGTTTCCTTGTATGTTTAACCTTGTATTTTCTCACTAAATGTCTAGAATTAGAGAACTAAACAATACAAGGTCGCTGTGGACCTTAATCTCAGAAGAGCTCAAGCACATTACAGATAAAAAAAAGTGCAGAGAAGCACGTCACTATAAAGGTATAACCGTGAATCATACATGGACGTGTCACATTAACCCCTTAAATTTTCAAACAAGAAAAATCCATGAGTGATTACTGTGAGCCTCAATCCTTGAGTAATATCTGATGTCAGTGTGTGTTGGGCTGGTAATATAGGTGTGGTCCGTCGCTAAGTGAATAATGAAAACTTGAAAAGTTGCAATTGAATAGAGACTTGGTGCACACTCATTTTATAGGGATTTCAAGATATCCTCACTTCAAACCAGAGGTTAAAGCCAAAGCTTAGAAAACAATAGTTATGTCTTCTAGAGTGGAAGTCTGGAATCAATACTTTACATTTATTAAATATATATACCGCCTAATCATTCCTCTCCTGTCGTTAATCATTCCTCTCCTGTCGTTTAATATGCAACCTACGTAACTTAACTTTTCCCTCTTTGCAGGTCTATCCAACCCACAGACCAAATCATTATTCCATGAAATATGTTCCTTGCACGTCCTTGCTGGCCTAATTGAGGATTTTCTAATTGAGAGGAAGATTTTCATCTATATTGATAGACCCTATGAATCTAGTGATACACCTGCGGACATTTCTCAGTTGGATGGGGCCTATGTGTTCTCTAGAGATGTGACACTTCATCAGTTTGTGGCAGGCTGCATTGTATTGGCATCTTTTTTTGCTGCAGTTGACCAGATTGGTTTTCTTCTTGAGGCTTCATATAGAGTTCTTCGGATTTGCAGAAATGATATATCTTGGATTCTCTTAGCACTGCACATATTTACTTCCGTTTGCGGGAAGGAATTTTTTAATGCCAAAGAATACAGATTTTTGATAATTACATTAGCATCAGTGGTTAAACTACTTGAGAGAGGGCACCAAATTGTCTCGTCTGTCTCACCTCCTCCATCACCTTGCCTTCGTTCAATGTTTGAAGCAAAGCCTAGTTTTTCTTCATGCAATGAATGCCAATTTTCCGAAAGTGCAGTTTGCATGGACAAGTTAATAAATTTGCTATTGGATGTGCTACAATGTCATATCCTGACGGGGGTTGGCAATCCAATTGTAAATAATTCAGTTAAGTTATCAATCTGTATTGTGCCGGCATGCACTGATAGAAGTGAGGAGAACAAGCATGATAAAAGTGAACCTGACGACCAGAGAGCCCTTTGCCATTTCAGCGACATTATCTCTTTGTTGGAGCTGGTTGGTTGCTACATGGTATGGGCCTCCATTGATCTTATTAGCACTTTTAGCTTTTCGTATTTGTCTTTCACTGTACAAAGGTCATTTTGGATAACTACTTATGCTACCGTCCCGCCCGAAATCCGGCTATTAAATTTGCATAAAATCGTTGCTTGACACGGTCCAATTCTTATCCTTAGAAACCGCAAAGCCTAAAAAAATCATTTATATCCTCCATAATAAAAATAATCTTCCAAATAAAAATATTAATAAAGATTCCAATACATGTCATCAAGTTTCATAAAGAACTCTCAAGTAATCTTCTTATTGCACCACTTTATTACAATTCCAAATTCTAAAATTATTAACTAAACATAGAATTCTAAATACTCCAACGAACTGACCTGCTAGCTCACTCCGAATTCATGTTAATCTGTAAAATTGTTAAATATAGGGGATGAACAAACCACAGCTCAGCAAGTATTAACTCACATGCTACAACTTATCAAGAGAGCAACAAAATAAAACAAAATGGTTGCTCGTGGTATAAAGGAACGAAATCGAGATCAAATCGAATAACAATATGAAGTTTGAGGTCAAATCATGGATCATAATCAAAACGTCATATAATTATATGAACATAATAATCGCGGTTGGAATAAAAATGAATATCAAGTATACAAGAAACAACGATGGTGAATTAAATATGTTCATAGGCATGAGCTACCACTTATGAACCAATGGTCGGGTTGTCACATACGTACCCGCAACCGATCTGCCCTACAACGGCAAAATCCTGAGGCCTACAGCGGCACATCCACATGACGCTGGTACAGCTAAACTTCTATCAATGTGAACCTTATAAACTAATCTTACTCAGGTGTACGCCTTAGGGAAGGCTAAGGAATCGAACCAAATAAATTTTATCAGTCCTCGGATTATACACACATCACACTGATCATTATCATGAATCAAATTAACCAAGATCACAAGAATGTTGAAACAAAACGAGATATCCGAGGGATATATGTGATAATGAAACAAAAATATATCCGAAAGTATCTATTATGAAATCATAAATATGTCGAAACAAACGAGATGTCCAAGAGATGTATGCGATCATGAAGCATTTTCGAAAATATCAAGTATGATAAAATAATAAGGTATCATAAGTTAGAACATGCAAGTCTAATACTTATCTGAATAGCAACCTCCTAGCTCATCACAACTCCAAAATATAAACCTCAATCATTACAAATTCCTATAATAAGATATATATTTAATATTAATATACAACCATTAATCCCTTAAATTTAACTAAAATCTGCTCAGAATCCCTTACGATATTTTGAAAGGCATATTCTTATTATTTATGTTTATTCTAAAATTTATTATACCTGATTTAAGTGATAAAATGCTAAAATGGATTATGTACATTATTGATGATCTAAATACAATTTCTCATGTTTTAAATTCTCATTTGAAATCTGAATAAGGGCTAAAATAAATTATTAAAGAATAACAATTGCCAATTATTCTATATTATAAAAACAATCCAACATTACATAAGAGATTCAAAACATGATACTTATTTTATAGGGATCCTAAAATAATTTTTCCCGCGCATAAACATAGAAGATAAACATTTATTTAAGAGGTTAAAATATCTGAAGTTATGTGGAGTTCATGATAACATTTCTTTTTTAAATATTTAAGTGATCGAAACGAATTACATAAAATTCTAGAGATCTAGAATTAATTTTCTAATTACTATTTTGTTTCATTAAAAAGTGCAGTGGTACATGCTTTAAATGCTTAATTTACTTTACATTAATATAAGACTTGATATATGTGATTCAAGGTTAAAGAAGTAAACTCATTTCTTAATAACTCATACTATAAGTAAAATTAGAAATCTGTTTTGTTCTTTATTTATTTGATATTTAAATTTATCATAAAGACGGTTTTCGATTATATAAAATTTACATCTTTTGCTTGCATGTCCACTTTTCTTCAGACTATTATATTTAGAATATTCAAATATCATACCTTAATATTACAAGGGAAAGAATTATAAGAATAAAATAAAATATTGCCTTTATTTCAAAATTAACTATTATTATAATCTTCTATTCTAAACAAAATTCTTCTCATTTAATTGTTTCCGTTTTTTTAATTTCTTTCTAACTCAAAATAAATGCTCTAGTAAATATGTAGATGAAGCATAATGATGCTATTAAAAATAGTGTTATTTAATATTACAATTGTAATTAAAAATATTTATTATATCATGACATTTATATTAAAGATCTTTTTTTAAACTCTTACAATAATTTAAAAAAATTATTTTTATGTTTACATTCCTTATTCTAATTATCATAAATAGAAATAAAAGTAAAAGTTTACCTGTATCACTATATTCTTAAAATGATCTTTAAAAGAACTCAAACTCGTTTTGTTCTTCTACTTCTTCCTTCTCATTCTTTTATAATTTTATTAGTAAAATTTAGATAAGAAATTTCTAATTATTTACATCTTATATATACGTGTAGGTGAGAATAATAGATATAAATTTAACTAATTTTTTGGGATCATAAATTTAAAATTGTTAAACATAAAATAATATCTTTGATGCATATGACAATTCTTTGTTTTATTAACTGTTCTATTATTATTGTTATTCATTTATATTATTTTCTAACATTTTGTTCATAGTAACAAATAAATCAAAGTTTTGATTAGAACAAAACCAATATTATTATTTTATTTTCACAACAAACAAATCATTTTAGTTTTGCTATATTTTAAATGTTTCTTTTCTTATAAAATAAACTGTCATTTATTAAGATCTTGGATATATATAAATGCCAACCATAATTCTGTTAACAATTTTGATCTTTCTTTCTTTTATTCATATATTTAAGTCAATCAAGATAACCATCCATACTTTTGGGTTATTATATATATAATATTTGATATATTCAGATTAAATTAAGGGTATTACAACTACTTACTAATACCTGAGATGCAATTGATCTATTGGTAATTTTTATTCTGTTTTGGAAATTAACCCCCTTCAGGGATCGAACTTGCGGCCTCTCACATTGGAGAGGAAGTTGGTACCAACTGAACTAAACCCAGTTGGGTGGTGATCCATTGGCAATTGATCCATTGATAGATGCATAAGCTGTGTACCTTTCGTACTTTACAAACAATCAAACACATTTAGGCCAAAAATGTGCCAACACGAGACACACCTCTCTAAATCCATGTCTTTCATATATTGGCTATTTGCCCATAGGAAAAGACAAGTTACGATTTCTCCTACCGGTTTTTAAAATTTGGCATTTCCACCTTGAGATAATCTCATCTAGTTTTGCAACTACAGTTCTTGTTTGTAAATGTTGATTTGTTGTTCTGACTTTAAATATATGTTAGATAGGTGGTAGCATGATGCACTATTTTTTTCCCATTACAGAAATTGTCACTTTGTTTGATTTCACTGTGACTGGTCAGACTAGAATGGAAAGTTTCGCTGCTGCAGTGAATTACAAGTTGTTTAGGATCGTCTATTAAAGAAATATTACATGACACTTGTAATCTATATAAGAGATTTTGGCGTTCTGATATGCTGCTATGTTCACCTTCAAGTTGTTTTTTTAACCTTTACTAATTTTTTGAAGGGATCACAAAACTCACCCGATCATGTTTTATTCTTGTAGAGCTGGGAATGGACAAACGAGAAAATTATACCCCGTCTTTCAAAGATGCTGGAATCCTGCAAAAATGAGGAGTTTTCAGCTGCTCTTTTTGTTCTCCTTGGTCAGTTGGGGAGGTGTGTGCTCCAATATCACTTCACAACTTGTTTTCTTCGCTATGACTGAAAATGTCTCATGGTTTTCTCAACTCTTTAATTTATTATCCTCTTAAAATTAAAGAAGGCACTGATGTTGTAGATGCATCATAAATATAATTTTACTATAGACACTTCGACTTTTATCATCACGCACTTGTATTTTTTACTCATTGACTAAAGATTGTTTATCAATTTAAAAAAAAAATAATTACTACCATTTTCCCATCTCCATAGTGTCTCGTGACTATACAGCTGCCTTCAGACGAACCATCCACATTTATTTCTACTTATTTGTCCAATTTGGCAGGTTTGGCATTGACATGGGTGGTCATGATACGGAAGGAATTTCTGAACTACGGTGCAGTATATTAATGCTCATAGACACTAGCATTGTGAGGAAAACAAGTTTTCGGACTCAACTGGCTTCTATTGATGCTTTGCTTAATCTTCTTCCATTGAGTTTTAAAGATATCATTGATGAATACGAGGAGTTCACACCAGATACTGATCAAGCTAGTCATTCCAAGCTAATAAAGAAGTGGTATCATCAGCTGAGCAAGCAGCAGCAATCCCTTTCTTTGAATTTGTTTGGGCAAAGCTAATCTATGCTGGTTCACTTATGTAGCAGTACCCACACTTTAAGGTTCAGGGACTCCTAAAGCGGAATTTATTTATCTTTTCATGGCCATTGCAAGCTTGATCTTGAGACGATGTCGCCTATTGTTTAGTTGCGGTCCGCACATCTAATTGTTTTCCATTTGGGTTTAATGGGCAATTATTGCTTTAACTTTTATGTTTTTGGCCAGAAAGATTACTCGCTCTGTCTACCTGTATGAATTCGAGTCGACTTCGTGGAGAACAATTTTTTGTCTGTTGTGTCAATTTTGTACCAGAGGCTCAGTTGGAATGTTGTGATTTTGGTCCTTGATTAGTGAGCCATCAAGTATGTTTTACAGAAGGGGCTGATATGTTCTGTTGTTAAGCAGGACGCGTTGATGCTCTCATACTGTCAGTTTGAGTACATTTTGAACTGCGCATCATGCTGATTGATCGTGTGATGTCTTAATTGAAATGCCCAGCAAATGTCTGATTAAACTATTTTCCAGAGGATCAAGACAGACTCCTTTTCTTCTCTTCGTTATATGCAGTCTCATGTGCTTATTGGCCTTTTTTGTGTGATATTCTACATAGACCCGAGTGGTTATGCATACTTTTTTCACAGGTCTAAAATTCACGGTGGAATTTATGGTGGTAACTATTTATACGATTTTGATAAAACGCAAGGGACATGGAAGTCGGTGGAATTGGACAACGGATAAGGGCGTGAAAAGTGAATGTGAAGGTGATGAAAAGGCCGGTATTTTTTGTTTTGGTTTGGTCGATCCACATTTATTTTTCCGTTAATCTTAACATGGATGTA
Organism: Agapanthus africanus; assembly: GCA_030015575.1. Classification (NCBI taxonomy): domain Eukaryota; kingdom Viridiplantae; phylum Streptophyta; class Magnoliopsida; order Asparagales; family Amaryllidaceae; genus Agapanthus; species Agapanthus africanus. The sequence continues at coordinate 277,728,262 of CM057339.1, read as the reverse complement.
ATAATCGTAAGCTGACTAGTAAGGTACATATATATATACTTTTTCCTGCACTAGAATAGAAAGAAAGTGTTAGTGCTTAATGATTTCATATCGTTAGAAAGATATAGACTCGTATTCAACCAAGTGATAATCAGAAACTAGATTAAATATGGTTTTGCTATGAGATCTATTTAACTACGAAAAAGGTTTGAAAGTTGTTAATCTAATTTATACATGTACCTTACTAGCCAGCTTATGATTATTACATCAATGTTAAGATTAACGGAAAAGATAACCACCATGACTAATACCAGCTTGTACATCACTTTCATGCAGTTACCCGTACCAGATAACAATTACTTTCGATATGTGTTAATTATTCATTACTCTAGTCCATTTTACTAAGAACGAGATCTCTAATTAGAATGCTGAACTATATGACATGACACACCGTTATTTACCAGTTTCATTTCTATACAATTCCCATATCACAAGTTACAGTCTTTTCAGTATTCTTAATTAGTGCTCTAGTCATCACCATAGTAGCTATAAATACGCAGGTGTTGGATTAGTTTGAGTGTGCGTTCGTACAACAGGATTTCAGGAGTCCCATGCCGGCAGCTCGTACCGGGCTATATCGGTCGAATGTTATTACAGCTCGTACAGGGTTATATCGGTCGCTTGTTCATTCCACAGTTAGGCCCGTGTTTCCTAGCCTAACAGTTAGGCCCGCGTTTTTATTTCGAATCTATTGTATCAGATCTTTATTTGTATCAATTATCTAGCGAACCCATTTTTAGTATTCTTTGTGGTTTCGTTGCAGTATGATTATCAGTATTATCCCTTTTGGTTTTGGATTTTAATTTTTAACAGGTTAATATAGACAGCCTTATATGACTATGAAAGGATCTTTTCTTACCGTAGGTAACACGGCTGGACTTCGTCGCTCTCCGCATTCCGGATTTTGGGAAGAGGCTTGACAAGAAACCTTTATTAGCCAAACAAATAATACATCTTACCCATGAGTTATCTTTTCTATTAATCCTTGCGTTTTGTCAGAGTTACTTTCAATATAAAAAAATTGGAAAATTGGATTGATTAAATAACTTGTTTCGTATTGACTAGCCAGCGCAACTGCAGCATCTTGACCATATTACTTAATAATACAAATTTCAATAGAAAAAAAAAGAACAAAGAAAAGATTCAAAGAAACCAAAATTTCAAAAAAAATAAAGGATCAGAGGAAGCATCTACTGATGGATCAAAGAAGAAGAAAATGGGAGGAGATGGAAGCAGACTGCTTAGCAAACATCTTCCAAATGCTCGGGCTCGACGACTTGATCCTCAGCCTCCCCTTCGTCTGCAAATCATGGTCCATGACCTCGCACGATCCTGTCTGTCGGAAAACCGTCGATTTTCGACCCTTCGCCTTCCATGCCGTTGACCAACTAGCCAAAAGATTCGAGGCTCTTTATCCTATGTCGTGCTTCTCTGTATCTTCCTTCGTTAAATACACAGTGAATCGCAGTTTCGGGTCGATGGTCGAGCTTCGGTTTCCTCTAGTTTTCTCTGCATCCTTGGAGGATTTACATCTTGTTTCCAATGAGTCAGTACCCATACAACTCTTTTTCATTTTTTCAGTTTTCTAATAGAAAATCTTGATTATGGTACATAATCATAGGGTTGATGTTCATATGCCTGTATACTTATATATGAAGAAAATGCCTCTTCCCACATTAATTATTTAAAAAATGCCCATGAACCTGGTTTCGTTAACCGGTTCAAATAATAGTTGTTATGAGTCTGTACACAACTCTTTCATACAAAACATAGCAGATGTCATATAATTGAAAAACGTCTTCTATCACGGTCAAAACAAAATTATTCGCTCCTAGAACGATCAGAAAGATACTCAAAAGACCGTCTAATTTTCCCCATTGTGTCGTATGGTTGTAAAATCGACGGTTTTTCAGAAATTACAACGTTTTGTACTTCTAGATCAATAGGCATAGCGTATGAATATTTGATTAGCATATATGTTATAGGCTCAGATAATAGTTCAGAAGCCGACATTTGACAGTCATAGAAAGGATTATATGATACTCAATTTTTAAACACTGTAAATATAGGATTGCAATCTCAATCCTAGTTATATTACAAATCCTAATTATGATCATTTTGCACATCCTACTTCCAGTTTTATTCATAATTTTAACACAGCAATAGTTTTACAGATGTCCAAGACTGAAAATCCTGGCGTTGCCAAATCTAAGACTAGAAGACGAGGCCCACATCCCCGAGTTCATAGGAAAATGGAAGGAACTCGAAGAAATGGAATCAAAGCCATCGTCTTTCCCAGAATTATCTGAGCAAATCAGCATCAAATGCAAGAACTTCAGAGTGCTCAAAATGGCAGGATCGATCAAGGAAGAAGATGCGATGGCGATTGTTAACCATCTTCCAAAGGTTAAGGTTCTGAATTTGAACAGGTCATACTTGCCTAAACCACAGTTGCTAGTGATATTGGACGGTTGCAAAGAGATCGAAAGATTGAGTGTGAAGGAGTGTGTTGGGTTCGAAGCTAAGGATGAAGAGATTATAAAAAGGGTTTAGTGTATTGAAATGGTTGAGGATGAAGGGTCAAGGCTTGTCGATGAGTTTGATTATGAGAATGATGATTGTGATTTATTGCATGCTTGTATCTTATAATGCATCGTGATCTCTTGTATTATGAAAAATAATTTTTCTATATGAAATTCTCAACCCTCGCTAGCAACCTCAACATGTAAATTCTTGATTGGTTGATTGCAAATAGTAAAAGCCCAAAAAGACTCATTCTATTTATTTATTTCACTTTTGTCCAATTTCGTTTCGTTCTTATTTACTGAACAGGCGGGTTAGCTTTGTTGAATTCATGTGCTATATTTATTCCATCAATGTCATAATTTTTTCTCCACCACCATCTTGAGAGAGTTACTTGGAAGCAAGGTTTGAGAACTCAGTATCGGTATCAGTTTCGGTTTCTCAATGTTTGGTTAGTATCGTTGGGTTTCGTTTAGTTTCGGTTTCGGTTTCGATTTCGGTCAATATTCATGTGGTATATACATGTATATGTATATTAATACATAATATAAATATATATAGGATTTGAAACCTAAAAGATAGCATCGAAGGGATGACTATATAGCAAAATATATAAAAGAAAATGGCATACAATTTGAAGATTATAATTGATATTTCTTATTTACTATCTTCCCTTTTTTTTTTTTTATCTTTTTCCTAATATCGGCAGATATCGGTCAATTTTGGCCATTATCGGTGGATACTTGACCGATACGGAGTTCATTTAAATTAACGATTGCCTAAAATAATTGTTAGCACTAACATAATCAACCTTCTTCAATGGTTAAAGCCTTAGAACTACAATTGCCTAATTAAATTAACAATTACCGAAAAGAATTGTTTCCGCTCATAACATTTTCACCGGTCAAAGCCTTCGAACTACAATCTTACTTGGAGGACTAATTTCTTTCACACTTTTAGCTTAATGCACTTCTTGAACCTGGTGACTTGTGGAGGCCACGACTCTTCTGTATTTAATCTCAGTACTAATTACTAAATTTGGATATTATCTAATTAAGATGATCGACGACCATTATAACTTTCAATTTAGATATAATCTGATATTTCTTATCTAATCTATCGTGTTGTAGCGGGGCCTATGGAGATTAAATAAATCATACATAGCTAATGAAGTGATTGATTTTGATCCCCAAATAAGGATTGGGGGTTTCAACAAAGCCACAAAGTTGGCAGTTTATCAAACAAACTCGCCTATAATTTAGTCCCTGAAGGAAGATCCAATTCATATCCGAAACAAAATCACCGTTGATTTTTAAAATATATATATAAATATTCACCTCCAGAACAAGAAAAGGCAAAAAAGAAGTGTCTACTTCAAAGTTATGTTGGATTTGACCTTCTTTCTTCAATTTCATAGTTTTAACATTTCATTTTGTACTCCCTCTACATCATTAACATTATATATACTTTTGTTTCTTCTTTTTTGCAAACTATTTCGCTACTCCTATTTTCATTCACATTTTACGCCCTGCTTTCACATGACATTACATGCTGTTATCTTTCTCGCAGTTTTCCAGTCTAAAATTGTGATGGGTGAATCAATATGAAAATGTTTAAAATTAATCATGCAAATGACAACAAGATGCGAAGAACTACAGAAGGGAATCAGTTTAGTGTTCTGGTAGCAAATATTAATATCAGACATTATATGGGAACTGTTTTTCAAGGAGATGAGCTTGTATGCGTGCCCGTGCACGTGCGCATGTGGGTGTTTTTTGGTGTGGGGGTGGGGTGGGTGGTTTATCATTTGCAGAGCAATGATACTGGTAAGTTTTCATTTACCTAATAGAAGTGTTTTCACAAATCAAGTTTCACAAAACTTTGAGAATAACGCGCAAATCTAAATGCTTCAGATACGGAAAAAATATAGCATAAAGCATATAAAAATGCACAAGGTTCGAGATTTTGGCCGAAACCACCGATACGTGGTGGTTTCATATCGGTTTCGGTGGAGACCAATACGAAACCCGAAACCGATACGAAACCAACCATACAATATCGTTTCGGCTGAAAACTTTAAAAACTTATTTTTTTATACCATTTTTACTGTCATTGTGATCATTGTAGGCCTTCGTTGTTAGAAACCGCAAAAAAATAAACCCAAACCTTGTATTAATATTTATCTAAGTACACTTTTCAAAATATTTTGCATCATGGCTAGATTTTTAAACATTGAGATCATTGTATTGTAATATAGAACTATAAATTTAAGTATTTAATATATCTATACTTATCTATATTGTATTACAGTCGAAACCGAAATCCAAACCGAGATTAGCGAAACTAGCCGAACCCAGCGAGACTAATAAAATTATGTGAGACCGAAAATGAAACTGAAACCGAGTTCTTGAACCTTGGAAATGAATTCTTACATAGAAAAACTGAAATGTAAAAGAACATACAAAGCTCAACATTACACCCTCAACAATTACTTACTAAGAAGTTTCCGGATAGCTTCGTCCATTTTCAGAATTAAACCACGAATCGGAGTTTCAGAATGTAGACCTTCCATGTATGGAGCGTAGATATTCAATGCTGGACATCTGTATCAAGCCATCATGAAACATAAGTAAATTATTCAGTGTCCCGTCATTAGTATGTTGATGCATCCTTAGCCAATAACTTCATGATAAGGTTCTCATTACAGAGACATGCCCTTAGGAGAGGAAAAATAATAATATATTGAATTGCATCGCATGCAATTTGAATGCTACTACAATCGCAGTGGCTGATGCAAGATTGAAATGTTAACTCATGCGGATCGATACACAGCCATATAGGTTATATTGAGACAGATAGTGTATGGCAAGTGTTCTGCACATATATAAGTTTTTAACTGAAAACTTGCTCAAATATGGATCCTGACTAAGAAAAGGGAGCTTTTTTCTTCATTATGAGTTCTTTTTGCTTGCTTTGGTAATGTGCATGTATTTCAACAGATTTCAGAACTGCAATTCCCTCAATGGGGTTAAAATTATAATATAGTGGCTTGGTATGCGCAAAGCATTTGTAATAAAGATGGAACAGCTGCAAACCTTTTGTGGGTTTGCATTATAACTGAAAAGATAACCTCAAATAGAAGAAGAGAGTCAAGAAAATTAGTGCTTACTCTTTGCAGACATAGGTTAAATCCCTGAACTGAAAGTGAACTTTTTCGGGAAGTATCAGCCTTGTGGCCAATTTATGGCTGCGAGTAACAATGAATTTTAGAAACCCTCTGACAGTGAATTTCTCCACATGATAAGCATGCTCGAACTTCTCAGCGAATTGTGAATTTGGACCTAGATCTACAGTGTGGAAATTTAATATTTTCCAACATGTGTGATCAAGTGAAGATTTGTACCAAGATTTGCACACAAAAGAAACACCCAAAGAAAGGTCGTCGATATTCAATCTCTTAAACACACTCAGCAAGCAGTCAATTGGCAAGTCCTCCCATTTTCTTCCACCATTAACTTGCTCTTCATATAATGGATCTTTGCTTCCACTGCTCTCTTTTTCTTTCTTAAACCTGAATGTGTGATGTATGCAAGATAACATTTAATTTCAACTTCTGGAACAAACAGAAACTGTTTATCGTTTTCCTAGAACAAATGTCTAAGGTGGTATTGCAATCAAATGACTACTATTGATGATGACACCTCCATTTGTGGTTATCATGGTCGAATATAAAGCAGTCATTAATTACGGCATTTCCTATGTAAAAATATTTTTGGTTTGGAGCACAAGATTCATAAAAATTCTGATAATGCTTTATGATCGATTGACAATCCAATGTTAACCCTCCCTTAATCAAAGCCAGATTCTGAGGTCACGGTCTAGATAACTATGAGCAAGAGAGGAGCATTCGTAATCCTAAAGGACGAGTTGTCTTAGTTGGCTTCCTCTAAATGATACCAGATTGCCAAAGTGATCTAGAAGAATAGATAAAATTATAGTTGTTTTTCAAATAATGAATGCCATCTAAATCTGAGGCTAACAACGCCAAGAGACAAATAAAAACATATTCTAATAGTGGCTTGATATAAATTAGAGAAAGGTAAGTTAGTCACGTGAACCACTCGGAAGCAAGCACTAGAAGTAATACTTATTTAATGCATGCTACTGAACTAATAAACTACAACTAGAACGATGAATAAACTAAATGACGCATGTTACCAAACTAATAAACTACGGGGTATTGGTTACTTCTGAGGATCTGAATGAGACAGGATGATTCTACCCAGTTGCACTTCCCCAGTGCTTGGTAAAGCTAAGGCATTGGTTCCCACATAATGTGACTCATTAATGATGTGATCCAAGTGGGTTGGAGTGTTCATCTCAAGGTGAAGAAAATGACAATGACGAAATGATTCTCAACCAAGAACAAAGAAGTCGAGTTGGATGTATGTAGGGTGGCATTCTTGAATCGAGGTGCTTCAAAATCTTCTAACAAAGTCGTGTCAAGTGGTTTCTGATATCAGTGGATGTTGTAGAGTGACGTGGGCGACTATTAGGAGCATCTTATAAGTCAGATTCTCACAACCTACAATATTCAACCTTGCTTGTTTCCACTCTTTTTGTAGCCATCCCTCAACTCGTTATACTTAAACTTACTGACCAGGAGTAAAGTATGGGCTTTATCTTTCTTTTTTCCCCCTTATAATATTTATTGTCACCCTGTAACGTGTACTTGGAGGATGGTTTGTTATGATTCTATTATAGAAACAATACGCGACTTCGCCTCACTATTCTCTCTCTACATCACGTTTCCAACATAAAGTAACAAGTACATGATATCCACCACATGATCTTGCAGTTGCCCTTGATATCACATATGCCTTTTGTATATCAAAACATTAAGTTGACTGACGTTTTAGGCTTCAGTCACATGCATGTCATCTTTATTCTTTCAAAATTGAATTGTACACCTATATAATTTTATGTTAAAAACGTCTAGACTATTGACCTAACCTGAACTCTCTGAAAAAGAAAATACCAACATTCTTTCTTTCTAAAGGGTTTGTGTTAGAACATAAAACTATTTCCCACCAGCCTCTTCTTACTTCAAAGTTGTCATGATTGATGTCATCTCTAATCGCACCTAATGATTTCACATAAACCTTTTGTATAGTAAAAATCATATATCGATCAAGACTTGAGGCTTCAACAAACATACAAATACAGTTTGCAATTTTAGTTTCTCTATGGGATAGTATACCTACATAACTTGGGTGGGGGGGGGGGGGGCTTAAGCCATAGGCCTAACCTTAACTCCTCTCTAATAAAGAGTTTGACTGTTAGTTTGTTTGTTTTTTGAACCGGCCCGTGCGCCTAACACCCAAGCACACAACACACCCACGCATACACAAGCACACAACAGACTCACAAGCACTCCTGCGCTCCCCAGGAGAGGAAGTGCCATACCAACTGAAAGCGTTAAATTGTCGCGAGTGCGCTCTTCCCAGGAGAGGAAGTGTCATACCAACTGAACTATTGCTCATCGGTGGTCCGACTGAGTTGAAGCAAAACTTGAAGGTGATTGTAATAAATTACACAATTCCATTAAAAAAAATATGCATACTTTCCATAGAATGTGAATGCGATCATAAAATGCTAGGGTTAGGAGTTGAACATTTTCCATGGGGAGTTTTATCAAACACCTGGAGAGCCAAAATTTTCAAAAAACTCCAGTGAGAATATTAGGGCATAAAAACCATGGAGGAGAAATCACCTTATAGGGCTTCGATAAGCGAGATCGTTGATGGTATCGGAATCGACCATAACAAGTATTAGGTGGAAACAAATTGTAGCTTCGTAGCAATTGGAGATCAAAATCCTCAAAAAATGAGGGATTTTTATTGAATGTTTTTCCTTTTGCAAGTAAGAGTTTGATGAGATAAAGCACGGATTTGGCAAATTTAGGCAAACCCCAGTCCAACACCTTAGACTTGGATCCACTAAATCACGGAAAATCTAACCATATTTTAAACAAGCATAAGTTGTCAAAAAATCCCCGGCCCGCTGTCTAAAACCCCCGCAGTTTCAAAATTGTTGAAGAACCTATTTGTCAGAATCTTTCTGAAAAGACCTCTCGACTGTATTTCATTTAGGTATTGTTTTCAATTTTAAATGCAAATATAAAAGAATAAGAGAAATACTTTTTCTGCCGGTGCGGTGGAATCCACATAGGCTGCTAAGTTTCTCATTGGATAAAAGGTGGAGTATACGATACAACTATCTAGGTAGTGGATAAAGTAGTCCATTTTGTATCACATGAGAACCTTGGCAGTCTGTGGATTTCACCGTGCAGTTAGGAAAATCATCACTCGTTATAAAACACCCCTTCTCCAGTAGCCGGTGTTTAGATATTACGGATAACTCTTGCAATTGCTTAGATATTACATACATTGCTTAAATATTATAGACAACCGGTTATATATTATATACAACCACTTAGATATAACAACAAAGAAGAAAGATATTTTAGATGGTTTAGGCGGTAAAGAGATATATTTGGCGGGAAATCAGATTTTTGGTGGAAAAAATTTATATTCGAAAGAAAAATGAAAACAAAATAGATATTACATGCAAGTCTCTAGAATTGCATGCAACTCTTCTGCACTATAAATGCCTTAACTCCAGCTGTAAAGGACTGTCAGTGTAAGCCCACGTGGATAAGAAGCATTTTGGGTTATATGAAAATACAAGAGGGAAATTGTATACTACGGGTTTTTATTAGCCCAGGGGTTTTAATAAGGCCAAAAAGTCCAGGGGTTTTTACACAAGTTCTGAGAGGGCTGAGGGCTTTTTAACAATTTACCCTTTAAACAGCTGCCTGTGGGGCCGTGAACCAACAAAGTCTTTGTCTTATTTCATTCATCTCCATAAACAAAAGTTAAAATAAAAAATAAAAAATAAAAATAGATTTGCATGAGTCGATGCATTTTCTCCCCCAATCTCTTCCTATGTTCTTGAAATTATCCAATTTCTCCCTCAAATCTTGCAGCTTTTGACAAATTCCACCCTCAATGGAACCCATCGCCTCCGACACCGAAGCCGACGACGTCGACGAAGATCCCGCCACCGTCGACATCGAAGAACCGCCCCCAATCAAACCCTAACCCTAAATTCCCCCCAATTCGAAGCTCGAACTCGCGCCTACAACTTCGATGGCCTCGGCAATTACCACTCGATACAATGGGATCTCTACGATCCCAACCCCAGCGGCATCCCCCCTCAGTTCAATTGGTACCACGTCGACCTCCCCAAAATCAACCAGAGGCTTTCAATCTCCGCCCAAACCCTAATCAGCGCCATCTTCCCCCCATTGACGCTTCAGGATATCCTAACCCTAGCCAGCAATGGACCCTTTTGTGGAAATGTGAATGGGGCCTTGATCTTTAGGGTGAATTCTTCTGGACCTTCGATGAGCGATTTCACGCTGAGGATTGCGGCTAGGGTCACGGAAAGTTCGGTGATCACTGTTTCGTTGGGGAGGGTCCCGAGGCTGGGGTTTTCGGGCGCGAGGAAAAAGAGCTTGCTTTCGGAGATTCCGAAAGTTGATGGTGACGATGAAGTGGTTGGGAGGTCGAGGGGGGTTGTTATCGGGGAGAATTTGTTGGAGTCGTTGCTTACTATGAATCATTCGGAGGATGCGGATCATCCGGTGCCTAAGAGGGTTTCGGATTTGTTGTTGCATATTGTGGATACTCATGTGGATCAGGTTCAGGATATCGTCACGAAGATGGAGATGGAGTTGGATTCGGTCGAGCTTGAATTGGACAGAGGTAAAAGCTCTAGACCTGGATGCTTATGGTTCCCTATAATTGAATCTGTTTTGCATCGCTAATGCGTTTCAGATGAAATTTTGAGTTGTATATATTGATGGAAGCTAATGCCAAAATATGTTCGGGGAACCTTTCTGGCTGGAAGTTAATGCCAAAGAGGCAACATATGCTATTTCTGTTATATAAAGTGAATGGCAGAAAACATATATGGAATACATGGATTTTTTTTTTTGTAAGTGAACATAAAAAACTTATGATAATTTACATGGCTGGAAGTTGTAGGGAAGGATGTCTATACAATATCCATATTAGAGAGCGAAAGACATCACAGTTCACTAACCATTGGCAGCATTGTGGCTTGAGAATGTAGGTTGGGGTTTGAATCATGCCTCAACAGAGATTTTTTTAGCAACCGGTTTCAATTCTGGAATTCTCTGATGATAACTGACTTGAAACTCAATCAGCGTGTATCAAAGTAAAATGTATTTTAAGGGCAAACAATCTAAAAAAATTAAGGAGTTAAAGGCTAATGTAATTATGCAACATGATTTTCTATCAAAAATGTAAGAAATGCTTGTTAACTAGTTAGATAGACTAATCTGGAACGTTTTCCCTTTTGAAACTTTTGTTTCCCAACACACTACATTTTTTTCATAATGCTAAATTTGGCATTCCCAAAGAACCTCAAGTGTGTAATGGTTTTATGTGCTATCTAATTTAGCTTATGTTTTAATGACTTAGTAGGGAAGTAGAAATTTATGCAAAGGAATGCATGCTAACTTATCAAAGATAAATTCATGATCATAAGTTAAAATTAGTATTGTGTGTGTTTATACATATCAATGATTCAAACTATTAATTCTACCGTATTTTTAACCCCACCCCCAAAAAAACGCCAAAATAAAAATAAATAAAATCCCAAGAAACCTACCCCTTCTCATGCCTAGCAGCGTACTGTGTTTTTATATTTGATCCACATATCATGAAATTTTGTAGTTAGGTAGCTTTGAGTTTAAACTGTATTAAACCAGACTGAGCTAGGTCAGCATACAAGAACTAGCCTAAGCTCAAGGTACAAAGGCAGCTTTCAAACCTGAGATGGGCTCAAGATGAAGTATATATGTAGGAGTGATTATTATAATAAATTCTATTTTATTCCTCAAGTTACTGAAATTCACAATTATAGCTTTGATTGTGGAATTATTGTGCCTATGATGACACTCTTTGCTGAATGTGCTTAATAACTTTATATAATGGCTATTGACTGGTATATATGCATCAAATGTTAGGCATACATAAATACCTACATACCCACTACCCACCCTGTAAGTTATTGTAACCCACCCCATATGCAAACATTCCAGATCAATGCAGTTGGCCAGAATTGTATAGCAAAACTCGACGGCATCGTGCAATTTCCTCCATACATTCCCTCATATTTTGTCAATAAGATCTAGCAAGTCCAGTCTACTGATTCTCCTGAAATATTTCTTTTGTGGTTTACCACTAAAGTTTATAACAGCACATTTCTATTAAGGATAGTATATTGGTATATAGCTTTGAACGCAACCTTCATCTGGTCAGCTTTCAGCTTTAGGAGCAAAATCATGCTTTGACAGGTCTTAAATCATCTCAGTTAGTTCAGCAGTGCAAGACGTTAATCTTTGTGAAATTAGTGTTTCTGTCTTCATATTTGCACGAGAACATTACTTACTCCTATAGAGACCAATCCAACAAAATGTAATATATCCAATATTATATATTACTTCAGAATCTTATCGGCCAGCTAACTGGAGTAAAAACGACTAATGGTAATTGAAATGATCACTGACACAATTTCTGACGATTTACATGGCATTCTATCTAAATGAAGCATTTCCTTTTAAATGTAGCCGGTTCCATGCTGAAGAAACAAATGTTGGACGACAGAAGATTTCCTAAGATGCATCTGAATTTACAGCGCCTTCTGCAGGCAAGTATATTCATCTGCTTAATTTATTATGTATACAGAGTCTTATTGTATGAGGTATTTTCCTGGAATTTGTGTGATTTAACATTTAAGTGGATCACGTGAACAACTTATAGTACATTCTTTATGAATCATTTCTGTACTCCTATGCTTAATTGGGTTGCAAAATGCAGGTAGTTGCTCATGGTGAGCAAGTATTTCCACGCGTCAAAGAGAAATGTGCAACCAAAAATTGGTTTTCAAGCGAAGACATTGTGGCGTTTGAAGAATTGATAGGTCGCCTTAGGAGGCTTAAGGAGAACTTGGGGTTCATAGTAAATAGGGTAACTGTGGTTCAAGCTGGCCCTGATAGCTGGCAGGCTGAGCAAATAAACAGGAAACTGTATTATCTTTCTTTTCTCTCAATGATCTTTCTTCCATTATCTATTGTCACAGGAGGTAAATTCTTCTTCTTTGCATAAGTACTCCCAACTTAAGCTCGTATAGCATGAGATACCCTTTTCCCCCTCAAAATCTGCCCCCTCCGATTTTAACTATTATTATTATTTTTGTTAAATGAAAATTTCATTCACTCAAATACCTCTAAACATCTATTATAAGTATTCTGCAACTGTTTCATTAACAGTTCAGAATTAATATTCTTAATTAGGAGTATTTTTTGAAAAAATCTTTTAGTATATAACGAAAGATTTGGACCGCCATTGAAATCGGGGGTAAAATGCAGGTTTTGAAAAGAGAGGGTATTTCCTGCTATTCGGACACAATTGAGTGGTATTCACACAATGTAGCCTTTTCTGTATTCCCATAAATTCCCTTGGATAAATTTGGTAATAAGCATATTTTGCTCGTATCATTATTGTGCTCAGTGTTCAGGATGAATGTGGGAGGTTTGCCATGGACAGGAAAAAATGCTCCTAGTCTTAAAGATGGTTTCGTCAATGTAATGCTGATCTGCGCCGTAATGGTGTTCCTTTTTCTACTTGGTTTTGCTTTCCCGTCCCTGTATTCTCGTGTTTCTGCATGGAGAAGGCGACGTGTGCTCATTAGGAGTTGCTCTCTCAATAGGTCTTTTAGGAGATTCCAGAGGGGTGGATATTGAGAAGGTTACATCCTTGTTTGAAAAAATCATATCTAGGTCTGTTGTCTTTATCTTATGCTTTTTTGAGGGGCTAAATTACACTAAACTAACTTTAAACGTTACTTTTCATTAAACTGCCGTAAAGCTTTCTGTTACAGTAAAGCTTTCTATTACAGTAAGCTCCCTTGCATGCTACATTCAAGGGTATGTTAGTGAAAAATAAAACTCTTTTAAAACCACATTTGAGTTTGATGTGATAGAAGAACTTTTAATTTTGTGAGAAAACACTGACAGTTATTTTTTGAGAGGTTTACTTTGTAATCTAATATTTATTTAATTTTGCAGGGTACTCAGTTCTTCTTTGCCCCTGTAGGATGAGTAGGGGCTTGTGTTAAAAGTCAATTCAGTACATCAGGACATACATAAAGTTCAGCGAATCAGCTTTCTGCACCTGTAGAAGGTTGCAAAACTAAGATTGGGGTCATAACTGTTGTACATTATCTAAAGAAAGCCAAGAAAAAATTTCTTTTGAAGTGTCAGGAGTGTTTCAAGGTATTATTTTCTTCATTTTGTGATTGTTTAGTTACAGTGCGCGCAGCGGAAAATAATATTATCTTGTATGTACTATTTTTATTTGTTTATTTTTTTGTATATTAATCTTGTATTGAAATGTTATCATTTAATGGAAGCATCAATTGTTTTTTTAATCTCACTTATGATTGATGAACTTTTTAATCTCGCTTATGATCTGACCTATTTTAAATAAATTGTTATACAGTTAGATGAAGTATACAGTAAGCGTTTTAGTTATACAGATAACCCTAATAAAAGAAAAAAGAATATTCAAAAACACATTGTATACCGACGTATATACAAATGAAGCAACATAGAAAGAAATGTACACACACAAAAAAGGAGAATAACAGAGGATTATGACAAAACAACAACATGCATGCAGTCCAACCTGGGCCAATCAAAGCTTCTCTAACCCTATCCAATCCAAATCCCTCATCTCCCCTTTGATCCAATCACACAACACAAACCATTTCCCTCCACTCATTCACACTCCACATTGTTTCTAGCAAAGACCCTGAGGATCTCTCACAACAAAATCAAGCAACATTAACCTAGAGCACAAGAAAGTTTACACAGTGAGAGAGAGAAATGGCATCGACTGCGTGCTTCCTCCATGCACCCACGACAACTGCGTCCCGAACCCCTTCGCCCCGAGTCCTGCCCATAAACAAGTCAACTCAGTTCATCTGCAAGGCCCAGAAGCAGCAATCATCCACTGAAGAATCAGCAGCAGTTTCACGTCGATTGGCACTTACTATACTCATCGGGGGTGCAGCCCTTGGTGCCAGAGTCTCACCTGCTGATGCTGCATACGGCGAATCTGGTATAAATTTTTCTTAGGGTATACTTTACTTAAATTCGCTTAACTATCACTGTTTTTCGCTAAACTACCTCACAGCCTTTTGTGTCAGTTACAGTAAGCTTCCTTAAAGGTATTTTAGTGAAAAACAATGTTAGTTAAGGGTATTGAATTGAAATTTCTCCAATATTCTATCAATCTGAAACTAAAAAAATGAGTTGGCGTGCTGATTTTGGGTAATATTTGAATGTAGCGAATGTGTTTGGGAAGCCAAAGACGAACACAGACTTTCTGCCATTCAACGGAGATGGATTTAAGATACTGATACCCTCGAAGTGGAATCCGAGCAAAGAGGTTGAGTATCCTGGTCAGGTCTTGAGGTACGAGGACAACTTTGACGCCACCAGCAATGTTTCAGTCATGGTTACTCCTACTGAAAAGAAATCTATCAAGGATTATGG
The DNA here is from genome assembly GCA_030015575.1 of Agapanthus africanus. Taxonomy (NCBI): domain Eukaryota; kingdom Viridiplantae; phylum Streptophyta; class Magnoliopsida; order Asparagales; family Amaryllidaceae; genus Agapanthus; species Agapanthus africanus. The sequence goes on along the minus strand of CM057339.1, from coordinate 277,712,988 downwards.
TCGCCCTGATGCATTTTTGTCACAAGTAAGTTTGCTGCTTGCTTGCATGCTTGATTTGTGCATTACTTGGTAGCTAGAGAGATTCTCGCGTAATCAAATTCTGATTACATCTCTGTGCAGGTTGATTACTTGCTGGGAAAACAAGCCTACTTTGGCAAAACAGTTTCTGAGGTGAGATAGCAAATTTGTTAAGTTAAGAACTAACTTTATTTTAAAATAATTGGAGAGGCAGTGATACTGATCGATTTTTTTATAGGGTGGATTTGAACCTGATAGTGTAGCAACCGCCAACATACTTGAAACCGCAGAACCGGTGATCGGAGGCAAAGATTACTACAGCATCCAAGTGCTGACCAGGACAGCCGACGGCGACGAAGGCGGCAAGCACTTGGTTATAACTGCGACTGTTTCCGATGGTAAGCTCTACATATGCAAAGTTCAAGCCGGGGACAAGAGATGGTTCAAGGGAGCAAGGAAGTTTGTGGAGAGCACAGCCAGTTCCTTCAATGTTGCATAAGAAGTGGGGAAAACGTGTTCCTGTAAACAAGTCCAATGCTGTTCATCACATATGCCATCTTAGGATCAAGAATGTCATGTTTTATGTTGACCTTGGAGTTATCCAAAGTGTTGTGCTGAATCTGTCATTGATTTTTAGAATTCTGTAGGTGTTCTTATTTTGATGCAGAGGTAACCATCAAAACATAGCACAGGTAAATTTTAGAAAAACAATCAAAACATAGCTATTAGCAATTCCGACAAAATGAGGTATGGTTATCTTTGATAATCAGTGAGACGTTTAATAACATAGTGGGAGAAACATAAAATGATGTTGGGTGCAAATCAACAAAATTCCAAATGATACTGCTTTCCTGTAAAACCAATATTAAAAATTATGCTTATTTCAATTATCAAATGATCTCATTTCTAATTACATTCAGACACATCAAGATTTATTACAAGAGTTAAAAATAAAACCCGAAAAAGGAACAAATTAAAAATCCGCCCAACTTCGAACCGAACAACGAAAAGAACAATCAGCACCAGCTTCAGCCAATGGTGCTAGTATAACTAATCTTCAAAATCACAGCACCAGCTTCAGCCAATGGCGCTATTATAACTAATCTTCGAAATCACAGATATAGGAACCTTAACCACATGTCCCCGGCTTCCATAGAGACCCACTCGCCCAAAACTTGGCGAAGAACTATTTGTTGTGGCATCGAAAACAAATGTTAGGTTCTGTATCTTCCCTTTTTCTATAGAAAATCTAGTTGGCGTAATAGAAACCGAAACTCCATAAGGAGGACTAAAGCTGACACTGTAAGTTTCGTCGTCAGCAGCAATGTTTGTGACTGTTCTCGTGATAGTTCTTGATTGGTTAAGGACGGCTATTGCAATAGAAGGCAAGTTCAAGTCCGGACCGTTCATGGCAGTGGGCCCGCAGCTAAGGCCGGTATAATTCAGAACCACAGGAGCAGAGCCATTGATGTCGCAGAGGAAGGAGAAGAAATCATTAAAACCTGCAATATAGTATTGATGACACAAGTTAAAATTAAGGTAAATCTCAATGGAAGAAAAAAATAAAATATGTAAAAAATAAAATAAAAAATTGTAGATGAAATGGAACCCCAAGAAACTTATTGTCAATATCAACAAACCAACAGGGGTGGTTGTCTAAATTCATCTTAAAACATGGATTTTTCTTTCAACTACGAATTTAACGCACTGGTCCAACCAGCGCTTGCCATGCTTGTAACAATGGAATATATCTACTTGTGTAGAGAGAGTGGAGCTTACTTGAATCAAAGATCAAGCCAGGGTCTAAAGCAGCCGTAGCGTTAACAAAACCGCTGCCCATGTGAAAAGGAGTGGCAGGAGATTGGTTTAAGTCTGGGTTGCTGTAAGTGTGTTGGGCCATGATGGGCCCGCCTTGCTTGTCATAGAGCGATGCAGTTGTGGAGAGGGCAGAGGCAATAGCTGAAGGACTCAAATTTGGAAACTTCTGTTTAATCAGAGCAGCAAGACCCGCGATGTGGGGAGCAGCCATGCTTGTACCAGAAATCATCGCAAATTTCTCGCCTAAACAAGAGATTGCAACATATCGCCATTATTTGATGTAGATTGAGCTAAGTAATTTGAAGTCGATTAACTATAAAATGAACCCATGCACATGATGGACCATGATCATGAAAATTTTTATATGACTGCAGGAGTAGATCCAACGACTGTTATTCAGGTTTGTGAATTTAAAAACACAAACCCGTCTTAACGGATCCGTACTCTCTCTCTCTCTCTCTCTCTCTCTCTATATATATATATATATATATATATATATATAAACGGAGTATCGGCTAGCTAGCTGATATTAAACCGTCATCTAGCCTATTACATAGCCCAATTTGACCGTCAAATTGACGATCCGCTCCGGCCACCTTATTCCATACATGAAGTAATTTATGTGTGAAATTTTGATCAATATGATGCATTATAAGTGATGGGTCAAGCATTTAAAAAATGGATGGTTGTTAAACACAATAAAAATGACATATATTAGGGACACTTGATCGAAGTTAAAAAATGGATGGTTGTTAAACACAATAAAAATGAGAGAGAGAGAGAGAGAGAGGTGATCCTATGAGGTTCGGCCACATTTCTTATTTTAAGGTACATTTTTCAAACACACAATACTTCGTGTTTTTCACCGATCTGCACCGATCATCGTGATCTACACATTTTAGATATGTTATGTTTCAAATTTTACGAAATTTGGAGATTTCTAATTAATCCATCAAATAGACTAAAAATTCGACTGCTCTACGATGCATGAAAAATAAGATCGCTTGATGGATTATTAGTTAAAGGTCTCCAAATCTAATGAAACTTTATACATAACTTATCTAATACAAGTAGATCAAAGTGACCGGTACGGATCGGTGAAAAACACGGGGTTGTGTGTTTAAAAGTTTGGCCTCAAAATAAGAAATGAGAACTGGCCTCGATCATCTCCCTACACACACACATGAAGAAAAGAGGCCTTAGGAGGTTCTTTCGTTAGGTGTTGTCAAAAATCTATATCCTCCGCTATTTTATTTGATGATCGGCACACATCATCATCAATGATGTGGATACATCAAATTTTATATGATTCTACCATTTCTTCACTGTTGAATTAGCAATGTAAAAAGTTCTATTGTCGGTAAACTGTTAATTTTGCACCCACTAAATCAATGGCGAAAAAGTGAAAGAATCATATAAAATTTAGTGTATCAACATCTTAGATAATAAAGATGAAGATGATGAATGCCGATCGTCGAAACAAATCATGGACTACTGTACAGAGAAACACCAATTTGCCTAAAAAACTATACCGCACCCCATTGAACTACTATACGGTCTATACCTGTTTGCAAATGTAAGGAAGGTTACCATGTGTCTCTCACGTGACTTTATAACAAAATGCCCGTTGTGGATAAGTTAGAAGGAGAATGAAGACCGTTTGCAAATTTTTCTTGAAGAATAAACTACGACGGTTATCGTTAGGATGTGATCGCTATATTATTCAAAGGATTTTTCAAACCAGGAATAACTAGGGTCATAACTTTATAACTTTCAAAAATAAATTAAATCAAGAGGATAAAAAGAAGATGCACATAATCAATGCTAAGAAAGAGAGGGATAAGAAGAATGGGTGATGGATTGAGTATGTTGTTTTGGGTCAGAAAGGAAACTGAGATTCCCAAGTTATGAGTTGGAGAGAAAAAAAAATAGCATGTGATAGGCATGCGTCCTTTTACGTGATTTGCAAGGCCCTTTAGCATCGAGCCATTCAAAATGAATAGATGGTTGAATAGGATTTGATGAACTCTCTGTTGAATCTTGGTGAATGGATTTAAATCCCACACTTACTATTTTAATAAGAATTGTGGCCGCAGACGCAATTCTAGAATAGTGGTAAAACCTCGTCAGGAAGTCTGGGCAAGGTTGGAAAACTCGGGATTGTGCGGATAACCATTTTTAGGAATGATATCGGCTGTTCCAGTTCGGAGATATCAGATCTTTTATATTGACTGATTAAAATGATGATTAACAACGTTAAATATATATAAAAATTGTAAAAGAAATTATGCATATTGTTTAAATATTTTTTCAATAAGTTCATTTCCTCATCATATGACTTTTAATTTCGTTTGAGTTCTATTCTATATTTTGCAAAAGTATTATGCTTTTTGGCATTTTATTTTGTTTTTCAATATTAATAAACATAAGATATATCATATATTGTAAAATGACATCTTTTGGTAATTACGTCTTAGTATATCTTTAGATTACATTTCCCCCGGTCTTTCCCCCACCAATCTTGATCAGAATCATCTAAACTTGGCTTGACTAAGCCTGACTCGGACCGAGTTATGAGGAGTCAGGCCGATTCCGCAGAAAAATCGTCGAGTTATGGCCTATAAAGGCCGACCCCAAGTTTTTGAGTGCATCTCGTATCACTACCTAGAAAACCCAATCCGATCAGAACAATGTGAATCGGAATCGGAATCGGCCAAGCTTTTAAACCTAGATATGGAGTTTAAATCTCGCTTGCATCATATTATTAATAAATAAATAAAATAAATGCTGTCAAGCTTTTCCGCTAATAAATAAATGATTAACCATTATGATATTTTGGTGCGCAAGGCAAATTTTCATTGCAAACAATGTGGTAATTTGGTTCAGATATGCGTGGATCTAAATCTTCCATATTTGTCTTGTAAATAAATTTAGTACATGACTTAAAAATATGCATTTGGAAAGGGAATTCAGATGCACAGGGTAAATCAGAAATGTTAGATTCGGTGAACACCGAGAGCTAACGACAAATATAATTCACGTAAAGAAAATAAAATTAAAAAATTGCAGCAATACCTTCAAATTCAGTAGAGTCAGCCCCTAAATAACTCCAAGCACCCCAAATTAAGTTGCCAGGAGCAATCAAATTGGGTTTCATTATATCTGCATTAGCAAGTGAGTTATCCTCTGGATCTGGTCCTCTTGCTGAGTAATACATTACTTTTGGTGCAAAGTTGCTGTAATTGGCTTTAAGACCTCCTAAGACTCTCGCAACACCACCAAACTTGACAATTGACTTTGAAACTTCATCTCTTACTATCGAATCATTGTAGTATTTCAAGAAAAGCTGCCATTAGATTGCTAAAGCATTAGTTAGTGAACATTATGGAAATTTGCATTTGATCTCTTACATTTCTACGTTTATGATCCTACAAGACCTTGCTATTTCATTCAATACCATGAAAAAACACAAAAGGCGAGGATAATAGCAATTGCATGGACTGATGAAGACATAACAAACTATAATTCAACTAATATTAAGTGTTTTCTCAATATAAAATAAAAATCAGAAAGCCTTTGGCGTTCCACCAAAGGAGTTCCTATGTGTTTTCCAAGTTGGGGGAAACATTGAAGAACAGCTAAATTTACGTGCAAATAAGAAGAAAATGCCGGTTTTGCTCCTAACAATGAAAAATGAAAATATTAAGGACAAAGGGAGGACATAAGTTCTTTAAAGTGATATGTTGCGTCTCTTATATTAAATATTGGATCCATTTATGTCCCATCACTTCATGTAATATGCAACACTTCCCAAAGAGGTACTCTCATGTCAGCTCCACCGTAGGATGTATCCTACAATAACACTTTATGCAGAACATATACAAACCAATATGGAAAATTAAATGTGTTGTATAGGGAGTGTATTTATTATCATACCTTGGAGTCATCGGGAGAAGGAATTATCAAGCCTGGTATATTCATTGGAGTTGGGTTGAGCTGAAACCCAAGAACATAAGGATCCATGTAGAAAATAATGCCAGCTGCGCTCATATTCTTTGCTGTCTGTAAAGCTTGCTTGATTGACGACAGACCAAGCACAAAACGAATAGAATAGCTACACACCAAGAGGTTTCCCTTAATCAAATCTTGTTTCAAATAGCTCGAGTCTTGGCACTCTCCTAGATACATATTGCTTGCATCGTCAGTTCCATTTCTCAAGGCATGAATAGCAGAAATCAGAGTGTACATCGAGTCCCCATCCGTTGCGGCTACAAGCGAATACCAATACCTAGTGAATAAGTTTAATAACGGAACCCAAAAAAAGTATATGCAATCAATATATAAGAGCACAGTTCTAAAAATTAATTTACAATTCTACTAAGAGAGATAAAAATAGTTAGGGTCAATTGTTGCTAGGTGTAATATCTTGGCATTGGTAATAGTATCGGACAATCATTTTTAGGATTGGAATAAGTAATCTCGGTTGGATCGGCCATCTTATATTGAACTGTTTCCTGATTTAAAATCAGAAAAACGTATGGAAAAAGCTTCAGAAGAGGGTCACATGCTTACACGTGACCAGCAGTCACGTGTTGGCACGTGACATCCAAAAACATCATCAAGGCAGATTCAGCTTCCTGACTACATCAAAGAAAAGGGCTTCAGAAAGGGTCCCGTGCTCCCACGTGACCAGGGTCACGTGTTGGCACGTGACGCTCAAAACATCAGAATTGTTCTCCAGTTAAATCAAGAAAAAAAGTCCAGACAAAGGTCACGTGGTGGCACGTGACCAGGGGTCACGTGGTGGCACGTGACGGTTAAGCAGCAAACAGAAGACAGCGCAAAAAGAAAGAGGAGGGCTCATTCCAAAGAGGGTCACGTGGTCACACGTGACCGGCTTTCAAAGCCCATTTTGTTAACAGAATTAAATTCTGAAGGAGATTCAAATCTTTCCAAAGGAAAGCGACTATCTGGAACCAATCGAATTAAAGATTCAGAGGTGATGAAATATCATCTATCTATGGGAAAATCTCGAGTTTGGAAAGATTTCCCCTTTAAATCTAACAGAAATAACAAAGGAGAATCCCTGGATTTGAAATCCAATGGTGAATAAAATTCACCTAGCAATCCAAAGGTCCAGAACGAATAATGGATGCAAATCAAATATCTCAAGGAAGATTCGTCAAAAACTAATTGACTCGGCTGCTTCTCCTATAAATAGGAGCCAAGAGATACAAAAGAGAGATATACACAGAGGGGGAAAAAAAGGAGAGAGCCTTGATACTTTGAGGAATTTGGAGCTTCTGCAAAGGAAAACCCTAGGTAAGAAAGGGAAGGCTTTTTGAAAGAGGGAGAATTTAATTCTCAACAGAGTTTAATTCTGATATATAAAATAGAAGAACATATTTCTTCTCTCCTTGATAGAGGATCTGCAAAGTGCACATCTCCCCTTTAGGTTGAGAATTTAATTCTCAATGGGTTGAGATCCTGCCACGCAGATCCGAAACATAGAGAGGGAATGGAAATATGAGAATTTAATTCTCACAGAACTATAGGAATTTAATTCCTTTAAGATAAAAGTAGGGCTTGACCCTGTGTTATGGGAATTTAATTCCTTCAGAACAAAAAAAAACAGGGTTTAACCCTAATTAAGAACCTAGTTCTGTTGGAACAGCGGGGATTTAATTCCCTAGATCATAATTTAACAGAGAATGGGAATTTAATTCCTTAAAAGCTTTTATTAGGGTTTAACCCTATTTAGTTCTTCACATATATGAGGAATTTAATTCCTACAGAAAATTCAGAGTCTAACTCTATTCAGAATATAAATCTTCAAAAGGAAGTAAGAATTTAATTCCTCTGAAATTACTGTCAGGGTTTAACCCTACGAGGAATTTAATTCCTGGAAAAGATTAACAGATCCTCTAAAAACAACATACATAGAGGCAGGGTCACGTGTCACCACGTGACCCCTCAAAAGATCTACAGGAAGCCCTTTGAGGCAGCGCCTCACGTGACCCTTGGCAGAAGCTTTAACATACCTCATTTAAATACCCGTCACGTGATGACACGTGATGCTCCAAAGAAAGAAAATGCGATCTCCTCAGAAGAACAAATGAAGGGAGGGCGCTCTCACGTGTCGCCACGTGACCTCTCTTGCTTTAGTGTTTAACACTAAGTTGGAACTCCTGAATCCAGTGTTAAAACACTGTTGGGCCTTAGTGTTCAACACTAATCAAAGAACTTTATTTGCAGTGTTCAACGCTGACTACCTTAGTGTTTAACACTAATTTGAGAGCTCTGTTGCCGATGCTTGATACTGATCTGTTTTAGTGTTTAACACTAATTTGAAAGCCTTGTTGCTGGTGCTTAACACCAATTATCTTTTAGTGTTAAACACTAACTTGTCAACCTCATTCCCAGTGTTCAACACTGATTGCTCTGTAGTGTTTAACACTAGGCTTTGGCCCAATTGGCTAAATGGATAGAGGCAAAGCCTCTCCTTCAATGGACCAACAAGAAGCCAATATTCCAGATATGATCGGACTTAGCCCAAGCTAGGCCATGAGTCTTCAATTCGTAATTAACTGGGCTAATGGGCTTATAACATAATTAATCGGTCTTGATCCCAAATTGGGCCAAGGACTACTTAAGCCATTCCGGTTCCAAGGTACATCTCTTCACTCCTTTGATACTTGGCATTGTAATCCCTCAATGTCTTCAAAGAGGTGACGGGTCCCGACGACCACCCATGATATGGACTGTGGGGTCCTTAAACCCATGTCTAATGCAAAATTCCTGGTTACGTGGAACGCGGATAATGTCACTCTTTGACCCCGTGGGAAACGTCCAGAGCGGAGCCTGGTCCTCGCCTAGCACGGCAGTGAACCCGTGTGAAGCATCCAGAGCACATACCGGACTGTGGAGTCCTTAAACCCATGGACTATGACGTCCTTAACCTTGACCGAGATGTCTTAAAACTAACAAGGGACCGCAATGTCCTTAAACTACCCGTGGACCGCAACGTCCTTAAACTACCCATGGACCGCAATGTCCTTAAACTAGAACAATAGAGCCCCGTATGCTCTTTTGTCGGATCTAAACGGTCCCGTTTAAGTTGATCTTAGCCTCAAAGATGGCTAACGTATCCTTAAACCTTCAAACAGATTGGACTATGAATCCCCCCAATTAACTCTGGCTCGAGGGTACATCTCTGAACTCCTCTGACATCCGTCGTTGTAATCCTTCAACGTCGTCAGAGAGGTGACGGGTCCCGACGGCCATACATTCAATGGACCACTATGTCCCTAAACTGGAACAATGGAGCCCAAACACTCCTTTATCGGATCTAAACGATCCCGTTAAGTTGATCTTAGTCTCAACGTTAGACTAACGTATCCTTAACAAACGTTTGAGTTGATCTTAGCCTCAAGTATGGCTGACGTATCCTCAAACCAAACCCCCAAACCCAAATCTAAGATAAACACGGATTTGGACTAGTCCACGCCCTACGGGCGACGACATAACTCAGTCTCCGTAAACAATCCACGGGCAATAAAACACGAAATAAACACACACGACACGAAGTGACCAGCTGGAGAAGGAGAAAGTTGTTACCGCGATGCGGTAGCGTAATTAACTGCAGGGGCTTGCGCCTGCAGGGAAGAGCGTCCCCACAATCAAAAACCCCTCAAACGAGGGGGAATCTGACGAAGTCTGCTACATCGGACGCATCCGTTTAAACCTTCGATACATGGTGCCATAAATCAACTTGGCATCTTCGGAGAGGTGAACGGATAGCACCAATTAGCATCTGCCCCGAATCTCAGTGCCAAGACATCGCAGTCTTGCGCGCCGTCTTTCGGAGGGGAACAGATTCTGGCACGCCCGGTGGGACCTTTTCCTCTTTCCACTCCACACTTCGTGTGTCGTGATTCGCGAACCAATCGCGGTTCGCTAATGGTTGCCCTTGGGTTTCAAGATACTAAGAATTGGCGTCTTGTTTATTGCAGAAAAGCAAAGGATCGATGGCTTCTACTTCTGCGAAATCCTCCAACTGCTCAGACTGCAATTGCGACCAACGCTTTACCTCGCCAGGAGGTATAGCCTATGGACCCCAAGCTGCTTCGTTGTTCACAATGCCGGTGGACCAGGTGACTCAAGCCACTACCGGATTGTTCTTTGGGACTATACTCCCACCAACAAGCTTCACGGTGCCGGTGCTGACAAAAGAAGCTCCCAAGAAGTCGGTCTTTGATCGTCTTACCCCTGCCGCGGCTCCCCTCAACGAGTCGCCCAACGTCAACTCCTCGGTCTTCTCTAGATTGGGCCAGAAATCCTGCGAACTCATCATGGGGCCTACAATCTCAGAGAAGGCTGCTTCTAAGAAAGTGGCCGCTCCTGCTCCCGAAATCGCCAAGGCGGCTTCTCCGGCCAAAAAGTCGGTCTTTACAAGATTGACGGCTTCAGCTCCCGCTCCTGCTGCCCAAAGGACATCGGTCTTTGACAGGCTAACACCAACAACGACCCCCCACCTACACAGGGGGCAAGACGAAGCCATTCTCATCGCTGAACCAACGCCGTCCGCTCGACACGCTCGACGTCGCCACTGGCGCCGAGTAAGAAAGGCTGGGGGCAACTCCCCCTCCGGGCTAACTCCATCAGCCCCGATGGCAGAAGTTAATGCTGCTGTTCCAACTGGGAACAGCTTCGAAATGCTAAATAAGGTGCGAAGGAATTCCCCTACTGCAGTGCTAAAGAGGTCTCCTCCCCCATTAAAAAAGGCTGTGGAAATAGAATCAGAACAGCCCCGATCCCCTCAACGGCTGTCTTCCAAAATCTATAAGGTTTGGCGACAGGCCCGAGACTCGATCATCGATCCAAACTCCTCCCGCCAGCACAAGAAGCTGAAAATCCAACCGGAAGCTGGTCACCAGGCTAAACCCCAAAAGGCTGTCTGGACGCCCACCTCAACGGCCCCCTCAACCTCCATGGCTCATAAAAGGAGGAGGCCAGAGAAGACCCCCCAGCGTGCAACGACGGCTAAAAGCACTGAGCCCAGACGCCCTAAGTCTGGGGGCATGGTGGTGCACACTGTTTACATGGCCTCTGGAAAGGAGGAAAGCCGCACTTCTACAGGCCACCGACCGCTTACCCGATCCGTGACGAAAGCCCAGGAGCAGCAACAAAAGCTTCAGGAAATGATGAATGCTATGGCCGCACTTACCGGGCCAAAAGAAAGCCCAGAAACGTCCTCGGACGCACGCCAGGAGGAAGAAACCGACGCTGAATTCCTTTGCCGGATACTGGAGAAAAAGGACAAAGAGGCTGCTGAACAAGCAGCCAACATACAACGTATGTGCCTTCTCTTCCAAGATATGATAGGAATGATGATCCAGCAGGACTTACCCGCCGAGGATCCCCCAATCGTTCTTGAAGACGACCGAGGAGAAACGTCAAATCCACCACCAGCCCTCTCAACGACCAAGGAGGAGGCAATCTCTAAGGCTTACTTGGTTGACTACATAGCCCAGCAAATCCGGGTTCATCATGCGACTGAGGCAGCTGGTCAAGTCGTAAAAACGGGGCGGCCGTATCCGAGCTGGTACGACCAAATCAAATACCCGCAAGGCTATACGATACCAAAATTCCACGTGTACAAGGGGACCGGCAACCCCCATCAACATGTCGCCCAGTTCCAGGCCCTCTGCGGTAACACCGGCGGTGATGATAAACTGTTGCTCCGCCAGTTCGTGGGCAGCTTATCAGAAACGGCGTTCGAATGGTATTCGGAACTCCCGAACGATTCTATCAAAACGTTCGCTGAAATGGAGCTGTTGTTCACTCAGCGATTCGCAAGTGCCAGCGAACGCACTCCAATAACTGCATTAATTAACGCCAGGGTAAAACCAGGCGAAACCTGGGTCCAGTATGCTATACGCTGGCGGAACTTGTGGTCGAGATGTGAACAACGCATTGAGGAGGCACCCGCAGTGGGCATGTTCGTGGGAACCCTAGACCCCCACGCAACTATCTCCCAGTTTATGATGTTCTTTAAGCCAACCACATTCCAGGCTTTAATCGACAAGTTGGCTCAGATGGACCAGATGGGTCATAGACCACCTCCCCCGAAGTCGGAACCTCGGAATGACAAGGGTAAAGGAAGGGCAACTTTCGTCGCGAATGCCCAACAGCAACCTAACGCCCCGAAACCGGCAGATCAACTGGAAGAAAGACGCCGGTATTATAATGAGAAGATGAAACGTCCCTACTCGTTCCCACGGGACAAGACGAAACGGTTATTCGAGCTGGCAGTACGCAACAGACTTATAAACTTGCCAAATCCAAGGCGACCGCCACAACCCATTGAGGTGAATAACCCCAACTATTACCCTTACCATCAAACGGTAAGCCATCCGATTGAGGATTGCTTCGTTTTCAAAGGATGGATTGAAAATCAATACCTCCAAGGGAAGTTTGTACTATCCGAAAAGTGGAAGGTGAACCCACCACAACAGCATACTCCTAAGAAAGCAGACACACCGGGGGAAACCTGCTCCTTTATTGAAGAAGCTCCATGGGAGGTCGTGCTATTCACTAAAACCAAAAGAATGCTGAGAGACCTTCATGCGTGCCCTGCGATCGAATGGAAGGACCCTCTTGAACCTCAAATTATCGAAGGGATGTTGAAGCCCCGCCCAACTACGAAGACTCGTGATAATGGCCCAAATACTCACGCCCAACCGTCAAAATCTTCGAAGAAAAAGAAATCCAAGAAGCCCGTGAAGCCTGAAGACGAGCACACGAACTTGCAGAAGCAAATCGACGCGCTGGAAGAGTACAATCAAAAGGCGCGAACTCCTGTCACGCTGCAAGAGTTCCTCAACCACATCTTTCAATAGGGAGATGATAGAGAGAGTTCGTCGGATGAATCCGAGGGATATGTGGCGAGTTGTAACGTAATCTCCCACTCGTTTACCGACGATGAAAAAACTCCTGGCACTAAGAAACTGGGGACAGGGCCTGAACCAGAGCGTGCGTGGCTGACAAATGAAGTGATCAATGCTTTTCTAGACGAAATTCGTCTAAAAAGTAAAGCGGATCAGGAGCGTGAGATGGCGACGTCAGAAGGAACCAAATGCAGGCGACTGAACGGAAGAGTTGAACTACCCCTACCAGAGCGAAAGGCATCCGAAGTAGACAAGAAGATATTCAAGACGAGGAAAAGGTTTGCCAAAGCCATGTCGATGGGAATGAAGCTACCACCCTCTGAAGGAAACACACACGATGGGGCGGAGAGGCACCCTGATTATTGCGCATATCATCGGAGAATCTCACACCCCACGGAGGAGTGCGACGCCTTTAAAATATGGTGGCAATGATATGTTGCTCGTCGGCAACATGTTAAGCGCATGAAACGCAAGATCCGTCGGGAGCGAAGAAGTACTGTCGATGGGCACAACAGAACTACTGGCAACTGTTATATGGCTCACGCCGGGGGGTCACAAGTTCTCACCTTTGGGAGCGACTCTGATGAAGAAATGGCTCTGGGCCCTCTCTTTAAAGAATCCGTTTTAGGGAAAGAGGAGAAATCGGAAGCCTGCGAAAACATTCAGTTACGCAATCACACACTCCCAGAAAAGAATCTCGGGCCCGCGAATAGAAAAGATAAGGGAAAGGAAAAGGTCACTGAGGATATCACTTTAGATGACCAAGTCATGAAAGAACTAACTACCAAAGACCCTCCCAGGAAGGGTAAGGTGGACTATAACATCCTCGCGCACCTAAGGAAGCTACCTTCTCAGCTTAGCATTCTCGATGCCCTCCTATTATCAAAAGAAGCGCGAGACTCACTAATTAAGGCGTTACAAGAACCTGAGCAATTCCAAGCCTTCCTCGCCACTGAAAAGATGAAGGATGAACTGGAGGAAGCGCATACGGCCGATATCACTTTCGGTGATGAAGACCTCCTTCTCGGGACGTGCGACCACAACCGTCCCCTATATGTCTCCGGATACTGTCATGATATCAAGATAGGCAAGATCCTGGTGGATAATGGATACTCCGTCAATCTCCTTAATGTTCGGGTGTTGAAGGAAATCTGCATGAGTGTGCAACACCTCGCTCGTGACAAAATTACTATCTCCGGTTTCGATTCACAATCGTCACGGACTCTCGGATCTGTGATACTAACATTACGCTTTGGACTTCTCGTCACAGACATCAAATTCCATGTCATCGACGCCAAGACCTGCTACAACGCCTTGCTCGGTCGTCCTTGGCTACACGAGTACAACATCATCCCTTCTACGCAATATCAGTGTATGAAGTACTTTAAGGATGGTTTCGAGTATACCGTAACAGGAGAGTTAAACCCATTTTCCGTAAACGAAGTCCGCAAATACGAAGATGCGAAGTACTTTTTGCCAGATTTCGAGGATACAGAAAGGTGTCGCAATCCGGAGAACAAAACCGCCGCCACCATCCCTGTTTTCGGGAGCGATACCGAAGAAGAGGAAGAGATAGTTTATGCAGGGCCATCTCAACGCAACAATCTGGGGACGCCCGCCCCCATGTTGGTCTTCGGAAGTGATTCAGAAGATGAAGTTAATACCGTGTTCTCCAATCGGCTGTCAATACAAGCACCCCCTGGCGATGACCATAGTTTGCAAATCACCATGGTACCGCGAGAACACTACAAGGATCTCGACACGCTTCAAGCTCACAATGTGCAGGACCTGCAAACGTTTTACGTCCTTCCCAGGCAAAGGGGTGAGAAGGTGATCCTATTCTACCGATCCTCGGAGTCGAAAATAGAGAAAGAGATCTGGCATGGCGCGGATGCTACACTTGACAGGCTCCAACCCATCCGTCTGCCTAGATACTATACAAATGGATTAAAGAAGCTATTGAAGCGCCAAGGAGTAACCTTAAAGCAGACTGTTCGGCAGGCTCGGTTCTACAACAGGATTTGGGATGTCCCTAGGACTCAACGCAAATTGCCCAATGGGAAAATGGAAACACTTGGGCTTGGATACGCGAGAGCCGGAAAACGGGAAAGGGCTCACAGCAGCTACACTATATATACCTTTGATGAAGAAGAGGACGCCCTGTCGGGAGGTGCCAACCCCTCATCAAAACTAGACCCCGCGATTGAAGCACTGAGTCCGTCGTTTGAAGAACGAACGGACAAGCCTATCAGGAAAATGGGTCAGAAAGCTCGAGAAGACCACAACCGCGAGATGGCCACCTACGAGAAGGCCAGGACGCAACGTCTATTTCAACAGGCTGCAAAAGACAAAGATGCTCATCTTTGTCAACCCGTTGTACGAAAGGCCCGATGCGGAGACGGAAATAAATTAAGAAGCGGAAAGAGGAGCCGACAACAACGACGCAGGATTAGAGGGTTACGTGATCGGGTACTGCACGGCTCGGATTCGTCCCTCATGGAGAAGATGAGTCGAGCGTACTCCTTCCCCCGAGACAAGACGGAGAGGTTACTCAAGCTCGCTTTAAAACATCAAATAATCGCGCTTCCAGAGTCTAGACACCCTGAGCAAGCTAACAAGGCGTCTCGTTTGAGCTACTGCTCTTATCACCGAGCCATAGGACATCCTACCGAAGACTGCTTCACCTTCAAGAACTGGGTCGAGGACCAGTACCAATGGGGCAGATTCGCTTTATCCAACGGCTGGAGGGTAACGCCGCCACGAAAGCATGAACCCAAGGCCGCAAGAGCAAAACCGGATCCACCTCAGTCCTGGGAGCGGATTCGCACCTGTTATACGATTACGATATTAAAAGAAGAGCCCGAGAACATAGATGACCTTCCCCGGTGCTTTGAGAACAGCGATGATGAGGTGATCTCAGAATTTCCGCCCGCTCCGAAAGAACTGGAAGATGGTATACATACTACTGCAGATAACCTCAGGAAGATTGAGTTGGGATCGGCAGATGACCCGCGACCGACATTTGTCAGCGAGCTACTCTCTGAAGAAAGGGTGGACGCGTTAAAGAACGTGCTTCTACGGCATAAAGACTGCTTCGCATGGAACTACTCCGAGATGCCAGGATTAGATCCGGAGGTTGCTGTGCATAAATTAGCAATATCCCCAGATATCAAGCCGGTCAAGCAGGCGCCAAGAAGGATGCGACTCGAGCTTGAGATGAGCATCAACGCCGAAGTCAAGAAGCTGATCGATTCTGGATTTATCCAAGAAGTCCAATATCCCGATTGGATCGCCAATATCGTCCCGGTAATGAAGAAGAATGGGACGGTACGCATATGCGTGGATTTCAGGGATCTCAATAAAGCCTGTCCAAAGGATGATTTCCCAGTACCAATAACCGAGCTAATGATAGATAATACGTCCACTCACGAGGTTTTCTTCTTTATGGACGGTTCGTCAGGATACAATCAGATAAAGATGCATCCCGAAGACCAGAAGCACACCGCTTTCCGGACCCTTTTGGGTATATTCTGCTACAGGGTTATGCCCTTTGGTCTAAAGAACGCTGGCGCTACCTATCAAAGGGCCATGACAAAGATCTTCGACGACCTCATACATGACGTCGTCGAGTGCTATATCGATGACCTCGTAGTAAAGAGCATGTCATACGAAGAGCATTTAAACCATCTGGAGACTGTATTTCAACGCCTTAGGCAATATAATTTGAAAATGAATCCCCTCAAATGCGCGTTTGGAGTCTCCTCGGGCAAATTCCTGTGATTCATCGTTCGACACCGAGGTATCGAAATAGACCCGTCGAAGATTAAAAGCGATCATGGAAATGCCTCCGCCAAGAACCCTCAAACAGTTGCGGTCTCTCCAAGGGAAGCTCGCATACATCCGGCGATTTATCGCCAATCTTTCCGGCAAATGCCGTCCTTACAGCCACCTGATGAAAAAGGGAACTCTATTCGTTTGGGATCACAAATGCCAAGGTGCACTAGACGAGATCAAGCAGTACTTGCAGAACCCTCCGGTGTTGGCCGAGCCGGTCAAGGGAAAACCCCTCATTCTTTATACAACCGCCCTCAAAGGTTCCTTGGGCGCATTATGGGCGCAAGAGAATGATCAGGGAAAAGAGAGAGCACTCTACTACTTAAGTCGAGTTCTACTGGGGACAGAAAGCAACTACTCTCCCATTGAAAAACGTTGCTTGGCATTAATCTTCGCGATAACAAAGCTCAGGCACTATGCGTTGGCGCATGAAGTCCGTCTTATTTCAAAAGTGGACCCCCTTAAATACTTGATGTCAAAAGCCATATTGACGGGACGACTCGCTAAATGGGCCCTGCTCTTGATGGAGTTCTCGATAACGTATCAACCTCTCAAGGCAGTGAAAGGCCAGGCCATTGCCGATTTCCTCGCTGAGCACCCGATACCGGCCGATTCTCCTCTGAACTGTGCTTTGCCGGACGAGCATGCATTTGATGCGATTGGCGGCGGTAGCACCCGATGGGAACTCTATTTCGATGGAGCGTCCTCCATAAAGAAACAGAAACAAGGTATCCCAATGATCAAATAGGGGATAGGCCTCATCTTTGCAACTCCACAAGGAGGGATAATGCGCTTCGCCTTCTCCTTAACAGAGCCGAGGACAAACAATGAAGCTGAATACGAAGCTCTGATAGCAGGCCTCGAAATCGCCATCGACCTGGGAATTGAAGACCTCCTTATATACGGGGATTCTCAACTGGTTGTTAGTCAAGTAAATGGTGATTACCAAACGTGCAAACCGGAGTTGGTGAAGTACGGCGAAAAGGTGCAATAACTATTGACCCAAATTCCCTCCTATATTTTGGAGAATATACCGCGCGCGGAAAACAGCAAAGCAGACGCGTTAGCCAAACTTGCTAAAGAACTGGCGGACGAAAACCTCGATGATGTAAGAATCGTGGTACAAAGCCGTCGAGTGCTTGCCCCGGCAGAAATACCTCCGGAATTATATAAAGAAAAGGGAGCGACTGAGTAGACGACCCTACAAATAAAAGACCATGAGAAGGCCGAGGACTGGAGGGAAGTCTTCATAGACTACTTTAAGTCCCACCGAATGCCCAAAGATACATCCTCAAGGCATCAGCTCATGAAACGAGCTCTATCTTTCGCCTTCGTCAACGATACTCTATACAAGAGATCGTTTGATTCTCTATGGCTGAGATGCTTAGGACCTGACGAAGCGGAAAGAGTCATTCAGGAAGTCCACAACGGACTTTGCGGTTCTCACCAAGCAGGCCCAAAGATGAAGTTAAAAATTAAACGGATGGGTTACTACTGGCCCACGATGATCCAGGACTGCCTCGAGTATGCGAAGCAATGCCACTCGTGCCAGATTCATGGAGACTTCATCCACCAACATCCGAATCCACTACATCCAACGGTGGCTAGTTGGCCATTCGAAATGTGGGGGACTGACATAGTCGGCCCCATCGAGCCAGCATCATCCCGGGGACATCGTTTTATCCTGGCGACAACTGATTACTTCTCCAAATGGGCAGAAGCAGTACCACTGAAGGAAGTGAAGACGGAGAATATCCTCCATTTCTTCAAGACGCACGTCATCTATCGGTTCGGAACCCCACGGCGGATCATCTCCGATAACGGGCCAGCCTACAGAAGCCATAAGATTAGCCGCTTCGCGCAGCAGCACAATATAGACTGGAGATATTCTTCAGTTTACAACCCACGAGCTAACGGTCTGGCCGAGGCCTTCAATAAGACCTTGACGAAGATCATAAAAAAGACCGTTTCCCGGAATAAGAGAGACTGGCACGAGAGGCTGCAAGAAGCCCTTTGGGCTTATCGAACTACATTCAAGACGGCCACGAACACAACGCCATACGCGTTGTTATTTGGGACGGAAGCAGTACTCCCCCTCGAGATAGAGTTACCCTCTCTGCGAGTGGCAGTCCACCACGAGCTGACGGACGAAGAAAATGCTCACCTTCGGCTTGAGGAGCTTGATGCCCTCGACGAAACCCGGCTCATAGCGCAACAACATCTAGAAGCCTACAAAGCGAAGATGACGCGCTCGTACGAAAGATTGACCAGGCCGAGGACATTCCGCCAAGGCGAACTCGTGCTAGTGGTCAAGAGACCTATGATCCCCAATCGTGCCAAGCGGGGAAAATTTGAGCCAAACTACGAAGGCCCTTACATCATAGACAAGGTCTACCAGGGTGGAGCCTATTTACTCATGGACATGCACGGTGAAAGGCCTTTCAGGCCAATAAACGGCCGCTTCTTAAAGAAATACTATACTTAATGAGCCATAGCCTGGGTCAATGATAGATGACGACGACTATGTTCACTCGCTATCTTCCTAAGCTCAGACTTTACAAGCAGCAGCTGGCCTTCCCATAACGATGGACCGAAACGTCCTTAAACTAACGGCGGACCGAAACGTCCTTAAACTAACGGCGGACCGAAACGTCCTTAAACTAACGATGGACCGAAATGTCTTTAAACTAACGACGGACCGAAACGTCCCTAAACTACTACCGCAGCATCCTTAGGCTGACAAAAAAAAAGAATAAAAAAACGGTGCGTCCACGAGCAAAACGGGCACGGATGAAAACCCGAAAGGGCTCCGTGAGTAAAAACAGCAGGACCGCCGGCGAGCGTTTGTGAAAACCTGAAAGGGCGCAACCTCGTTAAAAGACACTTATAGGGTCCTCTCGACCTTGTAAGGAGAAACCACCTGCGTGAGATCCTTACGACTCACAAAGGAGCAACACACTTAGGGATCCTCACGATTCCTAAGGAGAAAATACACTTACGAGATCCTCACGACTCGTAAGGAGAACTCTCTTATGGGACCCTTACGGCTCATAAGATTTGAAAGTCTTAAGTTATAGAGACCTAAACCTGTGCTTAAGCAATCCTCCACAACCTTCGATATTGCCCTACAAAGGACTCAATACTGACCCTTGTTACAATCCACGGGCACGAATAAACATTTCCCCAGCAAAGTCCAACCCTTGTAGGTCCTCTCGATCCATAAGGAGAAAGCCCTCTTGTAGGATCCTTACGACTTACAGAGGAGCACACACTTAGGAATCCTCACGATTCCTAAGGAGAAAATACACCTGCAAGATCCTCACGACTTGTAGGAAGAAATACCTTTGTGAGACCCTTACGGCTCATGAAGTCAAAAGCCTTGGTCGACAGAACCCTTAACCCTTTTTGCTGAGCCACCTTTGTTCGTCATCGACAAAGGCAAATGATGATTCGCTCCTGGCAACATTCCAGTTGTAGCGGTGCTGATGCCGAAATCGGTGCCTAAAATCCAGGCTGACAGCGAAAAAGCTAGCAAGCCACACATGCCTACAAAATAGCCGAAATGATGGGGCAACTTGCAATAAAAAGCAGCAAGTAAAAATGAAGGCATGAAAAATAGCCGAAATGATGGGGCAACTCGCAATAAAAAGCAGCGAGCAGAAAATAAATAAATAGCCGAAATGATTGGGCACCGCGAAAAATAGCCGAAATGATGGGGCAATCGCGACCTTCGCGATATAAAAGCTGAAATGATAGAGCATCGCGGAAAAAGAAATAAAATAAAAGTGAAATCCTCGCCCTACAGGTGATGTTACATCTACCCCTGTATACAATCCAGGGGCGCAAACAAAGAAGGGACCATACTCCTTCCCCAGGGTTCATCATAAGGAGAAGCCAACTCTCGACGGTTCACAGATAGCCTAGGGATCATCTCGTCGTTCGTCTCAGGGCAGCAGACACAACATCAAGCGAAACGGAACAGCGGCGACCCCCCAGTTCCATGGCTCGGCGATATACATATCACCGAGAGTCAAACCCCAATCCCGTGAAATGCAGATACAATCAGCAAAATTCCTGGTTACGTGGAACGCGGATAACGTCACTCTTTGACCCCGTGGAAAACGTCCAGAGCGGATCCTGGTCCTCGCAGAGCACAGCAGTGAACCCGTGTGAAGCATCCAGAACGGAGCCTAGTCCTCGCCGAGCACGGCAGTGAACCCGTGTGAAGCATCTAGTGCAAAATTCCTGGTTCGTGGATAATGTCACTCTTTGACCCCGTGGAAAACGTCCAGAGCGGATCCTGGTCCTCGCCTAGAGCACGGCAGTGAACCCGTGTGAAGCATCCAGAGCGGAGCCTAGTCCTCGCCGATCACGGCAGTGAACCCGTGTGAAGCATCTAGTGCAAAATTCCTGGTCACGTGGAACGCGGATAATGTCACTCTTTTACCCCATGGAAAACGTCCAGAGCGGATCCTGGTCCTCGCAGAGCACGGCAGTGAACCCGTGTGAAGCATCCAGAGCGGAGCCTAGTCCTCGCCGAGCACGGCAGTGAACCCGTGTGAAGCATCTAGTGCAAAATTCCTGGTCACGTGGAACGCGGATAATGTCACTCTTTAACCCCGTGGAAAACGTCTAGAGCGGATCCTGGTCCTCGCAGAGCACGGCAGTGAACCCGTGTGAAGCATCCAGAGCGGAGCCTAGTCCTCGCCGAGCACGGCAGTGAACCCGTGTGAAGCATCTAGTGCAAAATTCCTGGTTACGTGGAACGCGGATAATGTCACTCTTTGACCCTGTGGAAAACGTCCAGAGCGGATCCTGGTCCTCGCAGAGCACGGCAGTGAACCCGTGTGAAGCATCCAGAGCGGAGCCTAGTCCTCGCCGAGCACGGCAGTGAACCCGTGTGAAGCATCTAGTGCAAAATTCCTGGTTACGTGGAACGCGGATAATGTCACTCTTTGACCCCGTGGAAAACGTCCAGAACGGATCCTGGTCCTCGCAGAGCACGGCAGTGAACCCGTGTGAAGCATCCAGAGCGGAGCCTGGTCCTCGCCAAGCATGGCAGTGAACCCGTGTGAAGCATCCAGAGCAAATACCGGACTGTGGAGTCCTTAAAATCCATGGACTATGACGTCCTTAACCTCGACCGTGATGTCTTAAAACTAACGATCAACCACCCCGATTCCCTACGGATTCTGCCTTGGTTTAAGGGTACATCTCTTCACTCCTTTGATACCTGGCGTTGTAATTCCTCAACGTCTTCAAAGAAGTAACGGGTCCCTGCAACCAAACACCGGACTGTGGAGTCCCTAAATCCACGGACTATGAGGTCCTTAACCTTGACCGTGATGTCTTAAAACTAACATCGGACTGTGGAGACCCTAAATCCACGGACTATGAGGTCCTTAACCTTGACCGCGATGTCTTAAAACTAACATCGGACTGTGGAGTCCCTAAATCCACGGACTATGAGGTCCTTAACCTTGACCGTAATGTCTTAAAACTAACATCGGACTGTGGAGTCCCTAAATCCACGGACTATGAGGTCCTTAACCTTGACCGTGATGTCTTAAAACTAACAGCGGACGGTGGAGTCCCTAAATCCACGGACTATGAGATCCTTAACCTTGACCGCGACGTCTTTAAACTACGATACCCGGAGCAGCCTCTGACCCCGTGAAACACGGATAAGGGTGACCACATCCAGCACTTGCAGGTCCTCACGACCTGTAAGGAAGAAAAAACTCCCTTGTGAGATCCTTACGACTCTCAAGGGAAAACCCGCTTAAAGTCCTCACGATCTCTAAGAAGAACTTACACCTATGGGATCCGCTCGACCGATAGGGAGAAAAACTCTTTATGAGACCCTCGGGGCTCATAAGATGCAAAAGTCTTAGGAAACAGATCTTAACCCTGAATCCTGAGCCATCGCTGTCCTGCGAGGAGATCAAGGTAGAATATCCGCAGAATACATTCAATAAAAAAGGGGACACACCATTGAGAGGAAAATTGTATCTTTTATTCATAAACCAAAATGGATACAAAGTACAATTTATGAAAGAAACAAAAAAAGAGATACTCTCATCCATGAGTATGTACAAAAAAAAGGAGAAAAGATACAAGTCCTCAAGCCGGCGGACGGTGCAATAATTTTACCAGCTCGTCATTCTGTTGCTGAGCCACGGCTTCATGACGCAAGATCTCCAGAAGGCGAGCCTCCGCCTGAGCTTGCTGAGCCTGATACGAAGCAAGCCGAGCTTCAAGCTCTTTCTCAGTGGCCTTATGAGCCTCGACCCTCTCACGAGTGAACGTGGCAGCTTTATCGAGAGCCACCACCTCTTTGATGGACTCCTGAAGCACCCGCTAGAGTTCATACGCTTTGTTGGTTTTGGCTGTGAGATTGGCTTGAAGCTCACCCAGCGCCTTGGAGGCTAGCTCTCTCTCCGAGAACTTGCGGCCAAGCCTCTTCTCGCACGACGTCATGTTGGCCGCACATCGTGCTATCAGACCTCGTAACTCCGCTTTTGCAGCCACGGCTTCCGAGGAGAGGCGAGAACATTCGAGAGCGTACAAACAAGCCTCCACCTTCCTACAGAACTCCACCGAGACCCGCACCACCTCCTCGCTATGATAGGTGGCGAGAAAAGGGAGGGAGCCGTTAGCTTCAGCGGCAAACGCTTCGGCTGTGGTCGCACTACCAGCACGGAGCTCCTCGATGAAAGAAGATAGGGAGACAAGGCTCAATTGGGCCAAGCGTTCTGAAGCCCGCAAAGCGTAGGGGCCAGGCGGCATCACAATGCACGATTCCAAAGCCATGGAGACTGGCAGGGCTGTTCAAATTTGGCGAATGTTAGTAAAACTTTTAAACGCAGAATGAATGGGATTATAATAAAATGTCACTCACCGACAGTCATGCAAGTAGGAGCTGAAGGTTCCCCTGGCCCTTCAACGACCTCGACCTCATCGTCGGCTTCTAAAACTATAAGAGACATCAACGTCATTTCGTAAAATAGTAACAATGCTATGGTAAAAAAAAAGTGGCGAATGACACTAACCTTGCCCAGAGGAAAGGACAATACGCTGAGGGGAGATCGCCTGCGGAGCTGCCATCTCCAATAAACGCTGAAATGACTGGCGAGGCGACAGATCCGCGATCGTGGCCGCCAAGCCGTGCAATTCTGGGAAAGATGAAAGAGTTCAGACTATGAAGGGGTTGCTAAATTAAAACGCAGAGGGATACCTTCAACACTCCTCCCATTCTGAGCCGGGGGGATAGCAGCTTCAACGGTCTCCGCCGTGACCTCAGGCTCCAACAAAGGGAGAGTAGTCCCAACTACCTCGCTTCCAGCCTTTGGGCCGCCCTCAGTAAGAGTCATTGGGGCGGCGGCCTCCAAGGGAGCCTCCCCCAAAAGGGCAAGCACTCCCTGATCAAGAACCGCCGCTGGAGGTTCTATCATGAGAAAAGCAGCCTCCTCAGCCCCCTCCAC
The DNA here is from genome assembly GCA_030015575.1 of Agapanthus africanus. Classification (NCBI taxonomy): domain Eukaryota; kingdom Viridiplantae; phylum Streptophyta; class Magnoliopsida; order Asparagales; family Amaryllidaceae; genus Agapanthus; species Agapanthus africanus. The sequence continues at coordinate 277,688,885 of CM057339.1, read as the reverse complement.
ATCCAGCAAGGCTTCATTGAGAATTTCGGCGGGCTTTAGCTTTAATGGGCCAGTAGGGAGCTCCCCCAGCATCGAAGATTCTGCATGATTCAAATAAGAATAATGATACATACCCACGAGCATAAATAATCGAAAAGACTACAAAAGAAGCACAACGTACCTATACGCAAAGAAGCCCTCAATATGGCTTCTTCAAGCCGCTTCTCCTTCTCAAGGAGGTGAGCTCGCCGGGGTTTAAGGGTAGATTCATGACCGCCGGTCCATAAAGAAAGCGCATCAGCGGCATCTTCTGAAACGGCCTGCTTCAAAGCCCTTTCCCCCCATTCCTCCAAAGGGCCGATAAATCGCCGCCGAATCCACGAAAGGTCTTCGTAAAAAATCACAGCGGGATAAGACTTTTTCGGAACCTTGGCGTTATGGGACGCGTCTTTTGAACGCCGTATGGCCTCAGCCAACTGTGCAGCCTCCTCATCAGCCGAACTCGGGAAGAGAAGTCCAGCGTTTGACTCTTGCAAGGCCAATGGTTCGTCTTCAAGGATAGGCTCGGACTCCACCACAGAATCAAGCGGGGTGGTAGCCGCTTTCCTCCGCCGTTTAGACCCAGAGCTGGTCGCTGAGGATGACCGCTTCCTCCCTCGCGAAGCCTTAGGGCGGCGCTGGCCCACATCGCCTTCAGCGCCCTCATCCCTGTTACTTCCGCTCAGTGCCACAACCGAGGACGACATCGCCATTGTCGACGCCACGGGGGGCGGTGCCGCCACCGGCAGAGGTGCTACTACTGAAGCCCGTTTACCCCGCGATCGGGAACCCAAGGGCATACCAGCTGTCGGAGTAAGGTCTACCCCTGACTCCTCCGGAATAAGGGCGGCGCCAATCTCCCTCAAAGGGAAGCGGACTGGAACCCTCGGTCGCAGCCTAGCTCCCGAGACCTGAGGAGGGGCGTCGTGACCAAGAAGAACCCTTCTTTCTTCAGCAATAATTGGGGTGATCCGATGAAGATACCAGCCCGTAAATGCACCTACGCATCGGGGCATGTATTCGGCTTCAGGGACCATGAAATGAGAGCCGGTGTTCAGCCTCATGAAATAATGAGCGGCATCGCGAACATCATCGAGCGAAGGGATCGGGGCGACTATAAAAGCCTCAAAAGGAACACCCTGGTCGTATCCAAGCTGCCGGGCAAATCGATGCGGATTGTACCGCATAAAAAGAGCTGCACTGTCCTGGCGAAACACCAAGTAGCCCGGTCTAATTGTATACAAATGCGTGGCCTCCCGGGGCTTCAGAGAAGGCGCGTTGTCTTTCGACTGGTCCCAGAGTTGTTGAACGGGACCCGAAGGAGTAGACAAAACCCGGTCATTAAAAACCAACCCGCCAGCGGTGGCATGAGGAGAAATTAGCACCCGAATAGCCCCAAATTGAGTTGGGTCGGCAGCAGAAGCACCCACCAGTCGCATAAGTCGCGGAAAGGGATAGGCGTCGTAAAAGGCGGGCCTCTGATGCATAGCAAAAGACCCCCAGCACATGCATTTCGATCCACGACGTGAAATAATGAAGCGAAAAGTTCACTACGTCCACGCCAGGCGTAGAGGTATTATTAGATGCGGTGCCCAATCCATTATAGAGGTGCGCTAAGGCCGGGATGCCGATAGCCAACCGCATTCCCTCAGCAATACGATGAGCCGGGTAGATGACCGAGGCTCTTATGAAGCGGCGGTGCATGGGGATAACGAACCAACTAAGCCAGACACTAACAAACCCCACAAAGAACGTCTCCTCGTCCATGCCTGGGACAGCAATGGATTCAAAAGATATCGGCGATATAATAGGGATGTAATACTGAGGTAAATCTGATTCGTTGGTCGGCAACCTCTTCGGACCGAACCCAAAGGGGTCCCCAATGTTGGCAAACTTCGGGGCGGTCTTCGATAAGGCGTCCTCATGAAGGAAACGAGCAATGAAGCTCTTGAAAGTGACACCCTGCTCCTCGGACTCGGTGAATAATCGGTCGAAGATGCCTAGGGCCTTAATTAAACTGGGGCGCTTGTGGCGAACAGCATTCTCAGCAGACAGGCCGTCAACTGGGGCGGGCTCGGGTTCAAAAACGTACTCGTCAGGAGGCAACAACTCCTCATACAGATTACCCCTTATCGGCAACCCCGAGATATCATAAAATTCGGCCAGAGAAATCGAAACCTCGCGATCTCCCAGAATGAAAGTATTAGTGGGAAGATTCCACTGATTCAAAAACGCCTTGACCCACCAGACATGCGGGGACTTGTAATGGAATAGTGACGCGTATATGGCCTGGTAAAGCCCGACTTTCTGCAACCGCGCCCGATGGGCAGAAAGGATGTAGCGAGCCCAGAGAAGGTAGCCCGTAGGATGCCTAGGAGTGAGCCCTATCTTATAAATTTGCCCCCACGGGTGGGCCTCACCCTGGCAGATACGCCGTCCCAAGATGTCTATGGCCGGGATCGGATGGTTCGGAATGCCGGTCGTCGAAAGCTCCAGCCTCCCCGTTGGAGTCCAGTTGGGCATTTCCACAGCAAAAGCTGTCCTTGGAGGATCCATCGGTAAAAAGGGGAAAGTGGGCTCCGTTGGCACCGCGCAAAGAAAACTCCGGCGACCCTGAATAATCTGACTATACCAAGATCCCCATTGAAGAAGGTTGGTGCAGTTCGGGTCATGGGCCCGAATCATCGCCATCGCTTCCTCATCAGATGGTGACTGAGGAAAAGCAGCCTCCGAGCGAGAAAAGGGAAAGCGTGGAACAGAAGCCATCGCACCTGAAATCCAATAAAAGAAGACCGTTAAAAGAAAAGTCAGCGATATATATTCATGCATGAGCATGAAGACTAGTTAAAGAAAGTAACAGCAGAGTTTTCTGGGACCATTAGCTACAAAACATATGGGCCCCACAGAATCCGGATGACGGCTCATTAATAATGAGGCCAAATCGTTACAATAAAACAAAGGGAATATCCTCATTTAATAAAGAATGATGACCATGCACATTCCCCCCCAACAGGAGCTGTCTCGGGCTCTACAGTGAATCCAGCAAAATCAAAGGAATTAAATTCCCACAGAAGACATCATTACAAAACCCCCATTGCATTAATTGCAGAAGAACAACCTAGGGCCAAGAGACCTCAGGAAGCCTCCGCGTGAAGAAATCAAGTCCTTCATTGAAATTAAATTCCTTATTAAGAAAAGAGAATTAAATTCCCAGAAACATTTTTGATGGAATTAAATTCCATGGGGTTGAAACGCCATCATCATTTCCCCAAAGATCATCTAAACCCTAAGAGATCTACAGTTTGAAGGTTAAGCGATTTCATGTTCTTATGGAAAATATGAAGGAAAAAGGGTAAAAACCCTTGTTTTGGATTTAAAATCCAGAGGAATGTGAAGGTCCATCGTTTGTCCAAAAACATTACCTGAGGAAAAGAATTCCTTTCGAAAAGAGTTAAACTCTGAAAATGTTTCAAGACAGAGAACTAAGCTGTGGAAGCGAGAATTAAATTCTCAAGGAAAAAGTTCTCAGAAGAAGAAGATGAGCAAAGTGAAGGCTCCTATGAAGAGACAGAGGTATTTATAAAGGGCAATGGAAACGTTTCATCTCCCCAGATCCCTAGAGGAATCCAACGGTCACAAGAGGTGACAGCGTTGCGCTCACGTGCAGACACGTGAGAACAACGCTGTGGGGGCATTTGTTTCCTGATTTAAAATCAGAAAAGCGTATGGAAAAAGCTTCAGAAGAGGGTCACATGCTTACACGTGACCAGCAGTCACGTGTTGGCACGTGACATCCAAAAGCATCATCAAGGCAGATTCAGCTTCCTGACTACATCAAAGAAAAGGGTTTCAGAAAGGGTCACGTGCTCCCACGTGACCAGGGTCACGTGTTGGCACGTGACGCTCAAAACATCAGAATTGTTCTCCAGTTAAATCAAGAAAAAAAAGTCCAGACAAGGGTCACGTGCTCACACGTGACCAGGGATCACGTGGTGGCACGTGACGGTTAAGCAGCAAACAGAAGACAGCGCAAAAAGAAAGAGGATGGCTCATTCCAAAGAGGGTCACGTGTCCACACGTGACCATGGGTCACGTGGTCACACGTGACCGGCTTTCAAAGCCCATTTTGTTAACAGAATTAAATTCTGAAGGAGATTCAAATCTTTCCAAAGGAAAGCGACTATCTGGAACCAATCGAATTAAAGATTCAGAGGTGATGAAATATCATCTATCTATGGGAAAATCTCGAGTTTGGAAAGATTTCCCCTTTAAATCTAACAGAAATAACAAAGGAGAATCCCTGGATTTGAAATCCAATGGTGAATAAAATTCACCTAGGAATCCAAAGGTCCAGAACGAATAATGGATGCAAATCAAATATCTCAAGGAAGATTCGTCAAAAACTAATTGACTCGGCTGCTTCTCCTATAAATATGAGCCAAGAGATACAAAAGAGAGATATACACACAGAGGGGAAAAAAAAGGAGAGAGCCTTGATACTTTGAGGAATTTGGAGCTTCTGCAAAGGAAAACCCTAGGTAAGAAAGGGAAGGCTTTTTGAAAGAGGGAGAATTTAATTCTCAACAGAGTTTAACTCTGATATATAAAATAGAAGAACATATTTCTTCTCTCCTTGATAGAGGATCTGCAAAGTGCACATCTCCCCTTTAGATTGAGAATTTAATTCTCAATGGGTTGAGATCCTGCCATGCAGATCCGAAACATAGAGAGGGAATGGAAATATGAGAATTTAATTCTCACAGAACTATAGGAATTTAATTCCTTTAAAATAAAAGTAGGGCTTGACCCTGTGTTATGGGAATTTAATTCCTTCAGAACAAAAAGAAACAGGGTTTAACCCTAATTAAGAACCTAGTTCTGTTGGAACAGCGGGGAATTAATTCCCTTGATCATAATTTAACAGAGAATGGGAATTTAATTCCTTAAAAGCTTTTATTAGGGTTTAACCCTATTTAGTTCTTCACATATATGAGGAATTTAATTCCTACAGAAAATTCAGAGTCTAACTCTATTCAGAATATAAATCTTCAAAAGGAAGTAAGAATTTAATTCCTCTGAAATTACTGTCAGGGTTTAACCCTACGAGGAATTTAATTCATGGAAAAGATTAACAGATCCTCTAAAAACAACATACATAGAGGCAGGGTCACGTGTCACCACGTGACCCCTCAAAAGATCTACAGGAAGCCCTTTGAGGCAGCGCCTCACGTGACCCTTGGCAGAAGCTTTAACATACCTCATTTAGATACCCGTCACGTGATGACACGTGATGCTCCAAAGAAAGAAAATGCGATCTCCTCAGAAGAACAAATGAAGGGAGGGCGCTCTCACGTGTCGCCACGTGACCTCTCTTGCTTTAGTGTTTAACACTAAGTTGGAACTCCTGAATCCAGTGTTAAAACACTGTTGGGCCTTAGTGTTCAACACTAATCAAAGAACTTTATTTGCAGTGTTCAACACTGACTACCTTAGTGTTTAACACTAATTCGAGAGCTCTGTTGCCGATGCTTGATACTGATCTGTTTTAGTGTTTAACACTAATTTGAAAGCCTTGTTGCTGGTGCTTAACACCAATTATCTTTTAGTGTTAAACACTAACTTGTCAACCTCATTCCCAGTGTTCAACACTGATTGCTCTGTAGTGTTTAACACTAGGCTTTGGCCCAATTGGCTAAATGGATAGAGGCAAAGCCTCTCCTTCAATGGACCAACAAGAAGCCAATATTCCAGATATGATCGAACTTAGCCCAAGCTAGGCCATGAGTCTTCAATTCGTAATTAACTGGGCTAATGGGCTTATAACATAATTAATCGGTCTTGATCCCAAATTGGGCCAAGGACTACTTAAGCCATTCCGGTTCTAGGGTACATCTCTTCACTCCTTTGATACTTGGCATTGTAATCCCTCAATGTCTTCAAAGAGGTGACGGGTCCCGACGACCACCCATGATATGGACTGTGGGGTCCTTAAACCCATGTCTAATGCAAAATTCCTGGTTACGTGGAACGCGGATAATATCACTCTTTGACCCCGTGGGAAACGTCCAGAGCGGAGCCTAGTCCTCGCCTAGCACGGCAGTGAACCCGTGTGAAGCATCCAGAGCACATACCGGACTGTGGAGTCCTTAAACCCATGGACTATGACGTCCTTAACCTTGACCGAGATGTCTTAAAACTAACAAGGGACCGCAATGTCCTTAAACTACCCGTGGACCGCAACGTCCTTAAACTACCCATGGACCGCAATGTCCTTAAACTAGAGCAATAGAGCCCCGTATGCTCTTTTGTCGGATCTAAACGGTCCCGTTTAAGTTGATCTTAGCCTCAAAGATGGCTAACGTATCCTTAAACCTTCAAACAGATTGGACTATGAATCCCCCCAATTAACTCTGGCTCGAGGGTACATCTCTGAACTCCTCTGACATCCGTCGTTGTAATCCTTCAACGTCGTCAGAGAGGTGACGGGTCCCGACGGCCATACATTCAATGGACCACTATGTCCCTAAACTGGAACAATGGAGCCCAAACACTCCTTTATCGGATCTAAACGATCCCGTTAAGTTGATCTTAGTCTCAACGTTAGACTAACGTATCCTTAACAAACGTTTGAGTTGATCTTAGCCTCAAGTATGGCTGACGTATCCTCAAACCAAACCCCCAAACCCAAATCTAAGATAAACACGGATTTGGACTAGTCCACGCCCTACGGGCGACGACATAACTCAGTTTCCGTAAACAATCCACGGGCAATAAAACACGAAATAAACACACACAACACGAAGTGACCAGCTGGAGAAGGAGAAAGTTGTTACCGCGATGCGGTAGCGTAATTAACTGCAGGGGCTTGCGCCTGCAGGGAAGAGCGTCCCCACAATCAAAAACCCCTCAAACGAGGGGGAATCTGACGAAGTCTGCTACATCGGATGCATCCGTTTAAACCTTCGATACATGGTGCCATAAATCAACTTGGCATCTTCGGAGAGGTGAACGGATAGCACCAATTAGCATCTGCCCCGAATCTCAGTGCCAAGACATCGCAGTCTTGCGCGCCGTCTTTCGGAGGGGAACATGAACTTTTTATTATTTGAGTATTTTAATAACTAAAAATTAGTAAATTTCTAAATAAATACTGAAAATAACTATGAATAATTTGGTTAATTTTTTAGCAATTATTGATGCTTGCTGTAAAATGTCCTTTCCGCTGCACCAAAGTTATGATGATGATTGAGGAAATATATTTTATATTCTAACACGCTTCCGCAGGTTGAAGTCCTTTTAGGCCCAAACATGGGCTTTTGTGTAGCGGTATTTTTAATCTAATAAATCCACATTATAAATACACGTCCGGTGAGAATCGAACCTGGGTTGCTCTGATACCATGTGAAATGTCCCTTCCACCGCACCAAACTCCGAAGTTATGATGAAGGTTTAAGGGAATATATTTTATATTCTAACACTTGCAGTAAAACTAACTATAAACTTTATGGCTTTTTCTCATAATTAATGAAGCTAAATAAACCAAAAACCCATTAATAAACTCATTAACCCATTAATAAACACATTAACCCATTAACTAAAACTTAACAATAAAACCTCATTAATCAATAGGTCAACCTAGTACCATGTTTTTATATATTGCAAATCAGGACTCAAGCGGTCCTCTTTTGGATCAGAATTGGCCATCTGCGATATGGATTGGCAGATTTTTAAAACCATGGAGCAAAGAGTTATTAGGAGGTGAAAGCACAGCACTAGCGAAACCTGATATAGAATTAATTTTTTTATATACAGTAGATCATGAACCACAAGCTTACGTGCAAGTCCAACGCCTGAAATAGTGAAATTGTTGCCAAGAACAATGTGGTTATAGTAGATCCTATCATGGGAAGAAGCGCCTACAGAAAATATCCATGGACTGAAAGAAGACATGCTCTTTGGTGAAGGTCCAGTGTTGCCTGCTGCTTGGACAACAAATATTCCGGCTTTTACGGCTGAAAGCAGTGACATGTCTATAGGATTGAAGAATGTTGCAATCCCAGGTGGGCGCCTGTTCGGGGTAATGGATAAGCTTATGATATCAACACCATCTTGAGCCGCCTGTAATGAATTCAATTATACATACGAAAAAGAACTGTTGAGTTTGTAGTTCACATAAATATGCAGCTTTACTCACAATGTTAATTGTTTTATGGTTGCAATCTGAAGTTCAGATTACACGTATTTGGTACGGTTTACTTTGAATCTTTAGAGGTGAATAGCACAAAACCTCGTTGTAGTGTACCCTGTATAGCACTTATACCCCCTCAAGTGGTTTATTAGCGCAAACATCCCCTTTGTCGATCAATAATAGCACATCAAAACACTCAACTTAACAACTCAAATGATTGTCGGATTTAATTTCAGAAGTTAGTGTTGTTTAGAGTAGAATTTTTTGTTGATTTTGAGAGTTCTGGTCCATGAATGGATCAATTGAGGTGGTATAAGAGCCACACAGGGTAACCTACAGAAGGGGTTACGTCCAATTAGTTTTTCAAATAATTAGTTTTACTTGCCTGTCAACTTCTTTAAGCACGGAACCACCTTGATATTTTTATTTAGACACAAATACTGTGTCCAAGCCCATCCCAGACTAACAAAATCCTGGCCCATATCCAACTAAAATCAAGCAGGTCTATTCAAACACAAGTCAGCTTCAAGATACTTCTTGATTTTAACTCCGCATTTAAAATGACAATAACTAACCAAAACACCAATTTGACATTGTTGAACAATACTTTCAACAATTCTACTGCATATAATCAAATTAAATTAGGCAATTCAGATTACCAGCCTAAACCTGGGCCCGGCTCATTTAAGAAACAGGTTGATCGGGAGACCAGATTAGGCTGGCCCATGATCGAAAATTTCGAGTCTGGTTGGAAACCATCCAATTGTTGCTATGTAGAAGCAAGCATATAGATGAATTGTTTACCTGGTCTATAGCAGCAACGACGTCAGCAGCAAAGCCTCCAAAGCTTTTGTAAAGGGCCTTATAAACAGCGATGCTGAAACAAAATGATGCACAATTAATATCACTTATTGACACCATAAAGACTTGTGCTACCCTATCTAAAGATAGCTTAAACAAAATTTGATCATTTACTGTGCATGAGGAGCCATGCCGCTCGCATTCCCAAAATGATGGCCAGACACAATGACAGGAATTCCATGATTACCAGCCGCAATTGATGCTGTGTGCCTGCACTTGAAAGACGGACATATGAAAAATGAAATTGTAACAAAATTTTGAAAGAACTGAAAGACTAAAAGGTTCATTTGTAAAGCAGAAGTCGGATCTCAAGAGGGGCATTACACATTTGATTTTTTGCAAATACTTCCCTTAGTTCAGTTTAGTATGGTTCATCTCAATAATTTTATAGAGCTTTTCCAATTGCTGAAAAGATGCACAATAAACTTAAAGTATTAAATAAAGGCTTAAAGTCTATAAACTACCAGAAACTAAACCTATTTTCCACTAGACTGTTGAAAACTTATATATTAAGAATACTTACATTTTACTAAACTAACAGCTACCAGAAACTAAACCCCTTTCACTAAACTGCCAAATACATATATTAAGAATACTTATATTTTCTAAACTAACATAATGGTGTTTACAAATCACGTAAACATGGTTGTGTTAGGTAGGAAACAAGTAAAATTTACGAAAAATGGGTACTCTTATTATAAAACTCTATGGTAGCAAGCAGCAACTTGTAACCTACAAAGTTCTTGATAGTTTAGTGAAAACGGATATAATTTTTGCCAATCTAGTGAAATTAAAATTAAAAAAGAATATCTTTCCCGTGTAGGAAATACATAGGAATAAATTTCTAAAAATGGAATATTAATTGAACACTCACGTTCCATGTCCATCACCATCAATTGGAGAAGGATAGTCCTGCGAAGCATTGAAAATCCCCCTTGTGATCGCAGAAGCTGCGAAATGACGAGCTCCAACAAGCTTTCTATTGCAAGACCCAGATGGAAAATCCTTGGAAACTTCGCAAACTCCAGTAAAATGGGAAGGAATTGGGTAGCCGCTGAGGGAAAACTTATCGGAAAAGCTAGGGTGTGTTGGATCAATTCCTGTGTCGATGAATCCAATAACGATCCCTTTCCCAGAGACATCAGGCCCTCCTTCTTGAACCCAAGCTCCTTTTGGCAGCCCCAAAAACTGAGGAGTGTGTGTAGTTGATGTCCTTACTGAGAAATCCAAAACTACGTTAGCTACTTCTCTTCTCCTAGCAAGCCTGTCTGCCTTCGGAGTGCACCAAAGAAAAAGAAAAAGTGAATACAAGATAAGAAAGAAGATGCTTCCAACTGTCAAAAATGAAATCAAAAAAAGTTGTATAGTAGCACTTTAAATCTTAGTAGTGACAAGTCACAAAGTTGTGCTATACTAGTGTTTTGCACATGACATATATAAGACATCATGAGATGATTTTAAGTTAAAACAGTAGATTTTTCTTTGAAGAATTTTAGTAGAGAGTTTATAGATTTCAGAAGTATTTGAACAGTTAGATATAAATTATTTTAAATGTTTTTTACAAAGTTAAGAAGAGTTTTTTTGCAGCATGTCATGTTGAGTATTAAATCGAAATTTCAATTTGAGAAGACCTCTTTTGAGTTTATATAGTAGAGATAAGAGCCTTCAAAACAAAATATTACCTAATATAAGCATTAAACACCAAAAAAAGCTCTAAGAATATTATGCTATGAAAGGTCCATGCTAATAAACCGTAAAACCTGCGGATTCTATATTCGTAAATAATGAACCAAGTGTCATATTCTCTAATGCATCTGTCCGAGCACCCAATTTCAGTTGAAGTACTTAATAATGAGTTAAAAACACAGTAGAAATTTGAAATTTGTGGTTGATCCAAGACCTTAGGAATTAACACTTCAGGTGGAACTGAATCTCAATTGACAAGCAGACAACTGAGCACCACCACTCACAAAACAAGTTTAGAGTTAAAACTGACATAATAACATATACTGGTAATGGATCATATACTTGTCCAAACTATATCATAAGACTTAGAAATCAAAAACATTAATCAAAGAGAAAATTTTGGTTCACCAATCAAACAAACAAAAAGAAAAAGAACAAAATACAAGACTGTTGTGTATGCCTCTCATTCGATCCCTATTTGATTTCCCTGTTGATTCGGCAAATATCACTGAGTTGGTGAAGATTCAGACTTATTTATAAGAAAGGAGACAGACGTCTGTCGACGCTCTATATGTTTTGCATATATTGGACAAACGTCCGCATAAAACACATCAGACGTCTGCGAGCGCTCTGTATTTTCGAAGCCTTAAGACCAGACGTCTGAAGCTCCTTCTTCCTGGGAACGCTCTGTATTTCTGAAGACTCTTGGGCCGACGTTTGCACTTCATCAGATGTCTGTCGTCGTCATGGACCGGATAATTGTTAGTTGGGAAATTAATTATTTTGATATATCTCGAGTATACTATATATATTGTAGTATTTTATAATCCTAGATGAGATAGCTTTTGTGATATTTGAGAGAACCCTTTTGTTATTTGTGAGAGCTAGGGTTTCTGAGGGATTTGTGTATTTCGTCCACCAATTTTTTACTCCTCCATTTTTGGATATTAATAAAAACTTTGCCTTCGCCTATTGGTTAGTACTCGTATTTTTTATTTATATGTGGTTTGATTACTTCTCTATATCGTTTGCGTTATTACTTCATGATCGTCTTACCACTACAAATTGGTATCAGAGCTATTGTTGTTTGGGGATCTTTTGATTGAACCATTAGGTCTTCAATATTGCGATCTACATTAGCGGTGGCTAACGACGCTTGTGTCTTCTTCCCCATATTCTTAAATCGTGATTTTGAAGTTTTAAGGTACGTTAGCACGTATCGTGTTTTAGTTTGACCCCGCATCATGTCTCCGATAATCATGAAGTTCGATATTGAGAAACTTGATAGAAATATGAGTTTCAGTTTATGGCAAGTTCGTATGGTTGCCGTGTTGACTCAAAATAATTTGAGAAAGACGATTTTTGGAAAGGATGTAAACCCTTCCATTATGACGGAGGAGTTTGGGAGGAGTTGAATGAAAAAACCCTCACGGCTATCCAGTTGTGTCTGACAAACAAAGTTTTGGTAGAAAAGATTTGGCTAGTTTGTAGCAAAAATTAGAAGTTATATTTAAGAAAATATCTTACGAATCGACTCCTGTTAAAGCAGCGGCTCTACACACTTCACATATCAAAAGGCTCTCCAATCAAATCTCATATCGGTGAGTTTAATTCGATCATTATGGATTTGGGTAAAATCGATATTAAGATTGATGATGAAGATCGGGCTCTTCTATTATTATGTTCGTTGCCACCCTCATATAACCACTTTCATGACACCATGGTCTATGGACGAGATACAATCTCGATCAAGGATTGTCAAGAGCATTTGATGAACAAAGAGAAGATCGACAAGGAGTTGACTTCTAGCGAAACTGATGGTTCATCTTCCGGCTTATTTGTTCGAGGACGAGCGGAGAAGAGAGATCTAGAAGATAATAGGAAGAAGTCAAGGTCAAAGTCCAAGAATAAAAAGAACTTGACCTGCAACTATTGTAAAAAGCCGGGGCGCTTTATGGTCTATTGCTACAAATTGCAGAACAAGCTAAACTAAAAAGACAAATCGAATGAGTTTTCAGCCGAAGCTAGCATAGCGGAAGGAGGAGACCTTTTGTGGTTCTTGACAGTACACATCGATCCAAGAACAAGTGGATTGTGGATTCAGGTTGTTCCTACCACATGTATCCCAATAGGGATTGTTCACCACCTATAAGTCCATTGATGGTGGAGTGGTTTTGATGGATAATAATAGTTCGTGTCAAGCTATTGGTAAAGAGACGATCCAAATCAAGATGTTTGACATTGTTGTGAGGATATTGGCGGAAGTTAGGCACGTACCTGACTCGAAGAAGAATCTCACCTCTTTGGGTGCACTCGACGACAAGGGTTACAAGTTTTCCGCTAAAGGTGGAGTTTTGAAGGTAACCAAAGGTGCTCTAGTTATGATGGACTTGAAGAAAGGATTCTTATATTCGTTGCAAGGTTCGGCAACTTCCGGTTCGGCGACTATTTCATCGTCCAAATCTATGACAGATTCGGAGATTACCAAATTATGGCACATGAGACTCGGGCATATGAGTGAGAGAGATATGGCCGAGTTGTCGAAACATGGTCTACTTGGTGGGAAGAGTACAACGAAGCTGAAGTTTTGTGAACATTATGTTTTTGGGAAACAAAAACGTGTTAGGTTTTGACGGTGCACAACACAAAAGGTACTCTTAATTATATCCATTCGGATTTTTGGGACCCACTTCAGTTGTTTCTAAAGGAAGCGGTGCCAAGTATCTACTTGCTATCATCGATAATTTTTCGAGAAAAGTTTTGGTCTACTTCTTAAAGCATAAAAGTGATGTGTTTACTACGTTCAAGTAACGTCTTCCGTTGCTTGAAGAGCGGACATGGAAGCAGATCAAGAGGCTGGGGCCAGACAACGGGTTAGATTTTGTGGTGAAGATTTTAATGATTTCTGTAAAAACGAAGGGATTGTTCGGTATTATACCGTTGTCTACACACCGCAGCAGAACGGAGTTGCGGAGCATATGAACCGGACTCTTTTGGAGAAAGCTCGGTGCATGTTGTCTAATGCAGGACTCGACAAGGAGTTTTGGGCAGAAGCGGTGAACACGGCATGCTTCATTATGAATAGGTCACTTCATATATCGCTAGGTAGTAAAACACTGGAGCAGGTATGGTCTGAGAAGCACGCGGATTATTCTACATTTCGAATGTTTGGTTCCCACATATGCACATTGCCGTGAAGGCAAGTTGGATTCTCGAGAGAAGTGCATATTTCTTGGTTATACTACCGACGTTAAAGGTTATACGTTGTGGTGTTCGGATTCTAAGTCGTCTAAATTTATGATTAGCAGATATGTGACTTTTGATGAATCTGCTATGTTGAAGTCGAAGATTGTGAAATCTCCAAATAAAAACGATTCAAAAAAGGATGAGCCGAGTGTTGATATTGAGGTCGGTGAAAGCTCGGGTTCGTAAGAGATCTACACCATCGTTTGAAAAAGCTCATGATGAGTAGTCCCATAATGAGGAGTATTTGCTCGCTCGTAACCGACAAAGGAGATATTAGACCGCCACAAAGATATAACTACGACGATCTAGTGGCATATGTGCTGTCCGTTGTAGAGACAGTTGATAATAGCAAGCCGACGAGCTATCAAGAAGCCATCTAATCCGATGAGTCAACTCGTTAGCTAGTCACTATGAATGAAGAGATTGAGTCTCTTTACAAGAACCAGACGTGAAAGCTCATGAAGTCCGAAAGAGGAAAGAAAGTAGTTGGCCACAAGTGGGTTTTTAAGAAGAAAGAAGACGACCAAGGGACGGTTGATACGAGATATAAGGCACGGTTGGTAGCAAGGCTATTTGCAGGTTTAGAAATTGACTTTAATAAGGTATTTTCTCCGGTTGTAAAACATACCACTATACGCGCCTTGCTCGGTTTGGTAGCTATGCAAAATTTGGAGCTTGATGTGAAGACCGCATTCTTGCATGGTGATTTGGTAGAAAAGATCCACATGCAACAGCCCAAGAGTTTTGAAGTTGAAGACAAAGAAGACCACGTTTGTTTGCCAGAGAAGTCTCTTTATGATTTGAAGCAGTCACCTAGATGTCGGTATAATAAGTTTGACTCTTTCATGATAGATATTGGATTTACAAGTAAGGGCGACAGTTGTGTGTATTGTAGAAGCTCGCCGATGGTTATTTCATATACTTGTTGCTTTATATTGATGATATATTGATAACAGCAAGGTATATGGTTGATATTCAGAATTTAAAGGAACAACCGAAAAGCAAGTTCAAGACCAAGGATTTGGGAGCGGCCAAGAAAATACTTAGCATGGAGATTAGACGCGATCGTAAAGGAGTAAAACTTTACTTATCTCAACAACGATACGTTGAGAAAGTTTTGGAGCGTTTTGGGATGACAGACGCTAAATCTATAAGTACTCCGTTGGCTGCTCATTTCAATCTTTCAACTCGTTCATCACTAAAAATAGAGGATGAGATTAAGTATATGTCGAATGTTCCATATTTGAGTGCGGTGAGTAACATTATGTATGTCATGGTTTGTACCTGACCTGACATTTCACATACAGTTAGTGTTGTTAGTCGCTATATAGTATCTCCTGATAAAAGCCATTGGGAAGCTGTGAGATGGATTTTACGATACCTGCGAGTTACGTCTGATGTGAGGTTGGTGTTTGGAAGGAACAGCAATAATTTGGTTGAATTCAACGATTTCGATTATGCGAGTGATCTCGAGAGACGATACTCGATCACCGGTTATGTATTCTCTTTAGGAGGATGTGTCATCAGTTGATGTGCTTCATTACAACATACGGTAGCGTTGTCTACAATGGAGGCGGAGTATATTGCCGTTGTTGGGTCGTTAAGGAAGCGATCTGGTTGAAGAGACTATTTTCGAAACTTTGTATTTAAAAAGATATCATAATAGTCTACTCTGATAGCTAAAACACGATTCACTTGACGAAAGATCAGATGCATTATGATAGGACGAAACACATTGATGTACGGTACCGGTTTGTTCAGGAAGTCGTTAAAAAAGAAGAGATGATTGTGAAGGTTGGCGCAATGGATAATCCGGCCGACATGTTGACGAAGTCTCTTTCAGTTGTTAAGTTTGGGCATTGTTTGAACTTAATTGGATTGCGTCGCACTCATTGAGCCATTTAGGGATTTTGTGGTGAAGGTGGAGCTACTATTAATTTTGGGACGAGTGTTGTTGGGAATGTGAGATAAGGTGGAGATTTGTTGTGTATGCCTCTCATTCGATCCCTATTTGATTTCCCTGTTGATTTGGCGATATCACAGAGTTGGTGAAGATTCAAATTTATCTGTAAGAAAGGGGGCATACATCTGGTGCTAAAGCTACAGACATCACACTGTATGTTTTGTATACATTAGGCAGACGTCTACATAGAACACATCAATAGAATACATGAGACGTCTGCAAGCACTCTGGACTTTCAAAACCTCAAGACCAGACATCTGAAGCTCATTCTTCAGACGTCTAGGAACGCTCTGTACTCAAAACTCTTGGGCAGACGTCTGCATTTCCTTCATCAGACATCTGTCGTCATCATAGGCCAGATATTTATTAGTTGGGAAATTAGTTATTTTGATCTATTTCTAGTATACTATATATATTGCAGTATTTTGTAATCCAAGATGATATAGCCTTTGAGATAGCTTTTGTGATATTTGAGAGAACCCTTTTGTTATTTGTAAGAGCTAGGGTTTTTGAGGGATTTGTGTATTTCATCCACCGGTTTTGTACTCCATTTTTGGATATTAATAAAAGCTTCGCCTTCGCCTATTGGTTAGTACTCGTATTTCTTATTTACCTGTGGTTTGATTACTTCTTTTTATCGTCTGTGTTATTGCTTCATGATCGTCTTGCCGCAACAAAGACTCGGTTATATTTCTAACAAAGATAATCTGAGAAGGGCAGAAATTTCAAGTTGATGATTGCGACTTGTGAACTAATTCTGAATTGGGGTCTCACAAATCTTCCTCGATTATGGTGACGGGTTCTAATTTAGTCTTTTCCCAAAGAAATCTCCAAGTCACTATAAATGCACCAAAGTTCTGATATGAATCATGTGCGCGCGCGCAGAAAACCTGAGGTTTCCATAGTGGTGTCCTTTTTCCACTTTAAATAGAGCCCAGAGGGATATGAACCTAGGTCAGCTAGGATACCATCTTAAAGTTACTACCACAGCACCATAACTCCAAAGTTATGGAGAGGGTTGAGAGAGAGATTTTATTTCTATCAAGGAATTCCCTACCTCATGTGTCAATAAATTCAATTAACATCAACTCTACTACACCAAGGGCTCATAAAGCCTATCAAATGTGTTTTGGATGGTATATAACAATTGTCAGTCCATTGATCACCAGCTTTAAGTTGGATAAAGCGTTTGAAGTATCAAATGACGACATCAAGAATACAATGACCGTGGGTTCCCAATGCAAACATTAAAAACGAGTTACCCCGAACCCTTCATGTGTTAACAATGTATGTTCTTTTCTCCATATTATAAAAAAGTTGTTTTCCATTACTTGCAAGCTAATGCTTTTGGGTGAAGTGGTCATCAACATAAGTTACACACCACAAATGACCACTGCCCAAACATAATAATATGATGATTAGCTTAGCGAGGAGCCAGTAATCTCCATTTAAGGAATATAGTCCTCATTTGCACTTCCACTACCAACTACATCCTCATGTACCTCATACTTACAAAAATAAAACGGGGATAAAAAGAAGAAGAGAAAGATCGTTTATATCTATTATGATCTGCATCAAGTACCTGCTGCGGAGTAATAAGGACAGCAAAGCCATTGATCAAGTATTGGTAGCTATAAAGCTTCAAATAATTTCCCCCCTTTAGAGCCTTCCTTAATAGAGAATTTTGGAGCCGAATGATATATGAATCGTAGCTTGTATGTGTTCTTGAAACGTTCCTGTATTTAGAAAGTAAACTTTCAGGAATCGACTTCTATGAAAAAATTCAAGCATACCATATATAGTAAGTTTATTGCCACAAGATAATAAATTAAATGATCGTTGTTAGTAAATTGTTTGGTTCATGACAACTCTGCGTGATCACTAGATGGATTCCTCCAAAACCAAACAAGTAAACAGTGCATAATGCATTAACAACCTACAAGAAAAATGGAAGACCATAGCAGAGCATTGTAAAATTGCACGAAAATTAATGACAGTGGAAAGGAAAAAGGAAAGGGGGGAAATATCGGAGCATTAATAGGAAGCTTGGCTTCTCATGTAGTTCATAGACTATTTGCCAATTGATTAATAAGGGTTGGGTAATCAACAACTTTACAAGCTCACACACAAGCTAACTCTTTTGCACATCTGCATAATTGGCTACCTTGAGCTTGCATTGTCAACTTTATAATGGTAAATTATAGCAAGTTCAACTCGAATTCAAATTTCAGAGACAATTTTTGGCAAATTTACCAACCAGTATCCTGATCAAAACAGATAACCAAACACTTCAAATCAATGCTACCCTGAGTAAAAGCCTATCAAAATACTTTTACATCAGTAGAAGTCCAGAAAAACAAAATAGTGCAAAATGAAATGATGGGTGATGAGTGTGACTAATTTTGACTAGTAAAATAAAGAACATAAAATGATAACCACCGACAGAAATAAGACACATGTCAAATCTAGCACTAATCAACTCAATTGAATTAACTCTCAACATTTGCAAAGCAAACACGAAACATGATGATAAAAATTGCAAAATGGCAAAAAAAGGGGTAGAATTTAATGAGGAACAAAGTACCGCCTTGGCTTGTTAAAAGTGTTCATTGTCCAAGAGGCCTCATCACTGATGCCGCTGCTCCCAAATCTCTTCATCTCACCGTTGTAATGAACAGAAGGCGCTTGCTTCATTGTCACAATATAAACCGCTGCATCATTCTGGCAAAGACCTTGCATCCAAAGACCCACCAGCAAAGAAAGCAGCAGTAAATGAACACCATTGATGCCCTCCATTTTATTGCAGCCTCAAATTGAACTCCTCAGACTCCCAAAATTCACAGCTTTCTTCACTTCCCCATTGATAAAACACAGCAAAGAACACCAAGAACCCTTATTCTGACTAAAATTACAATGGCCCGGTTGAAATAATGGCAAAAGAAAAGATGCCCACGAATCAAGATCTCACCTTTAGACCTTTCCTCTTTGTGACGAGAGAGAGAGAGAGGAGAGAGAGAATCTGAACGTTTTTGTTGTTGTTTTATAGAAATGCGCTCTTTAATGCAGCTCTCCTCGTAAAAAGAGCAAACAAGTAAAGCAAGGAAAGGAGAGAGCAAGGATTTTAGAAAGAGAGAGAGGAAGGAAAATGGAAGGTTCGTGCGGGATTCGGTGTCCTAGCAGTAAAATAATCCACATACCTCAAAATCAAAACAAACGGTCGAGATTTATGCAAATCAAAAGGACGTTTGGAGTTGCCGTAGGATACGCAACAGTGATGCTTTTACCTCATGGGGCAGGAAGAGCTCCTGCTATTAGATTTCTATTAGGAGGGTGTTCTTGGATAATCCTGGCCAGAGATCCTACGTGCTTTGCATATAAGATACACCAATACACAAAACCTCTTGTTATACACAAATCTCGATCGTTGAATTCGATTTTGGATAAATCTGGACTGTTTAATGCAATAGTATGGATACTATTTTGCTTCTCAGAATAGGGACTTCGAATTTGGAAGAAGGGGGCAGGGGTTGATTTAGAGATTGTTTCGCCGTTAAGCCAAAGCTTTTCAAGCATGTACTAATATTTTAAAAGGTGATGGCCTCAAATACCGCTTAGACCATGTAATCATATTTATTGTGGTATAACTTTTTCCTTTTTAAGTTAAAAAAAAATTCTGTTAGTTTTAATTATATAAAGAGCCGATCCCAAAACAAAACAAAAAATACTCCTACAACTATTGTATAATGGTGGTGTGATCCCTCCTATACTACTTTTTTGTTGGGTTTGTTATAGGTAATTTGCTGTGTTCGAGTATAGTTGCATATGATCAGTCAGATAAAAGACTTGGTTTTAAAATAATTCATGTATTGCAAATTTTATATAACAGTCAGCCGTCTCATAAAACTAGACAAATTGGGCATCCTGATTGCCACTAACATTTGTAAAACTTTAGGTGCTTAAGGCCGAGCCATTATATTCTATTTGCATGGACGAAAGATATGCACTTGCATCCAAGTTATAGGGCTTTTTTTTAATTTATATCCATCTCGATAGTTAGGTACCCACTTTCAAATGCTCATAGAAGTATGGATCTTGTTTAACATAACATTGATGCATGTTCCTTATGAACCTATAGGTTGTTTACTTTGGTGTGCTCTTCTATTAAATTTCTTTGAACACTTTTTTTTTTGGCAGAGAATGAACGAATGAAGAGAGGCTCATACAACAAAAGAATCGAGGTCGGTGCATGTAGTGTGTGGAGCACTCCTGTATCAATCAGTGCGCATGTTGTTTATGTGATCATGCTTAATTACAAGATAGCTATCCAGCAAATCCTGTACAATAGAATATTACATGAAAGAATGTTAAACAAGATCAATACTTCTATGAGGTTAGAGGGCATGCGGATGCCCGCTGTGAATCCCCACACTGGAGTGAGTCTTGATGTTCGGGTCCTTTGGCGTGTGTGGGACCCAGCTAGAGGTGTCAAACGGATGGACGAATCGGGTCATCCGTGGGCAGGTCATTACGGTAGTGGGTAAAATGGGTGCGGGTAAAAATGCCCGGATTTAAACAGGTCATAACTTCTGTGCCCGGCACCTTATCCGTATACGGCGAGCGTGTGCACGGTAACGGGTTATTCATGAACAGATTAATAGATAAGGATATATTGTTTTCTTATGTTTGTTTTCAAGGTGGTTACAATTTAATTGATGAAATTTGATTTTAGACGTTTTGGGGTTTAAATTGACTAACTATCGTAACTAAAGATGATTATTGTACGTAAAATGTACATTCTAAGAAGGATTTAATATTCATGATATGACGTTAACATGAAAAGTTTATTGAAAATGATTCGGAAAACAATATGATAAGTTGCTTGATTTTTTATTTTCGATGAGAGTCAGGTAAAACCCATGAACCGGCGGATCAGGTTAACAAACAGGTATAAACCAACGAGCCTACGGGCCGGATCGACCCGGTGATACTTTTAACGGGCGATCCGGGTCTGGGTAAGTTTTAAACGGGTTGTAAATTTTTCACACATAACCGGTATTTTACGGATCGACACACGGCTCACGGGTTATTCTTGACATCTTTTGATCCAGCATGTCAGTATCCATTTGCAGTAATTTATCTCTGTATGGAGTTTATTCCACTCTAAGTTCAAAAAAATAAAAAAGAGCAAGTATCATCAGGCATGTATGTTTGGTTCTTTAGAAGAAATACAGAATGCTATGAATAGAGAAAAAATTTGGTATTAATGTAAGATTAACAGTTATTAGCATGAAATTAGGATTTGGATCCTTGCGATCATAAATACAATTCAAATCTTCCACTTGACACACAACACGTTTCATGGAAAATAAAACCAGATCACAAAGACGAAACGAGCGACCAAAAGCTTTTCGAACAGTAGATCCACGAGAATTAATCATCAGAGCATCTCCTACTCATATTATTATTATTATTATTATTAATTGGCAAAACATTATTCGAAATCATTCATGCAATGAACAAAAGAAGGAATCCTGCTATCGAGACAAAGTGAAAATCATGGAGGGATCCAATGGAAGATTGCATAGAGAGAGCGAGACTTTTCAACCAAATGCTTTGGATGTTTCTGCCTTGGAGCCGTTGGAGGAGGGACCCAGAAATAACCGTTGCCATCTTCTCTCACACTTTGCGCTGCTTAATTTGTTTGCTAGTATCTAAGGCCCGTGAGATATATCATACTAGGTATGAGACAATCTATACGATTTGCACTCCACACTATAATGTCTTTTTTATGCCAAGGTTGTGTAATTTAGGCTTGTCCTTGGGTCTCGGATTTAACCCGCACTTGACCATACGCGATACATATCTAACCGGTAAAATTTAAATCCGAAATGAACCCCATCTGATCTTGTATTGGGTGTAGAAGAATGTATTAAAATTGCAGGTGGATTTCCAATCTTTGTAAACCTAGCAGTACACTCGAGCCAAACACGCTCATAACACTGACCAGCCTACCGGCAACCCGCTTGGCTCAATTGTTTAAGCTAATATATCTTCATTTGTATGTCTAACATTTTGTCAATGTGTTGATCAATTTAGAAATTCGGATTTAAACATATGTTTGTGGTAAGCATTTCAATTATATCGTTTGTTAAACAATTAGATGTTCTGGAAACTAACTATTCCTTAGTTGTGAATTTGTGACCGTTCATTTATTTTTGGCTATATTAATACATTCATAAACTCTATGTAATAACTTCATTTTTATTTTTACTTTTATTCACATGTTATTATGCTATTATTTATAGAATTTTAGAAATTATGCAACTTGTTATGTAACTGTAATTTTTCAAAATCATATGTGAAAAAATATTACCTAACCCATCCTAAAACGCTTGATGCTAGTTGCTCTTGGCGAAAATACGTCCTGCACCCATAACTTGTCCTCAGATCGTTTGTTACCCGACTACTTATCAAGCATATTAAATACCCTACTTGGATTCGAAATAATGAGCCAACTACAACTTCTCAAAAATTTTAAGGGTCATGTGGTTGATTGCTTGTAGTTTAAAAAAGACATTTACAACTATACTCATATGATTACCGCAGGTTGCAACTCCATTCTTTTGTTTGGTAAAATTATGATTCTAATTACATGTTTTGTACAAGAGGGGTTTGCTCGGATATGATTGCAAGTTTGCAACACAAAAAATACATTTTCTGTTTTCTTTTTACTTCCTACACAATATCTTAAATAACTACTAGAATTATTGTGAATCATTTTGGAAACAAATTAGCCGCTACCACCATGTAAGTTTTAATCCTTTCTAACTTCTTTTAATTCAAATTTAAAAAATTAAACATAATTTTTATTTGAACACGTGCAAGATACTACTAATGTTTGAATCGAACGTAGTTACAACTATATTAGTTTTGACTCTATTGTTGTTCCAACTACAAATTGGAGCAACAACTACTCAGTTAATTATGTTTATGTTGGATAGTCGTCATAGTGGACGTCTTTGTCTTTGACGCGAAGGCGAAGGTGGGTAAAAGGTTAGTCTCACTGTGAGTCCAAACTCAAAATGTTGGAATAATTCAAAGTAACTTTAATTTCACAATTTTTCAATTCATATATATAAATAAGGGTAAATTTCTCTTAATTACTATGAGACTCCCTCGTTTTTTATATAATACCGTATACTTTGCGTAAGACAAAAAATACCATGTGCTTTTACATGTGGATGGTATGTAAATACCTTTCCTTTTTTGATCAAGTATTGTTATGTTAATGATTGTGTGGCTGCTGCATAGCGTAGCTTATTCTAAACTGTCATCTTTATCTTTACTATTATAACTAGAACTCTAGACATGTGTCACGTCCCGCTTTTCAGTGTACGGAATTGGTGACGTGGCGGACCGCAACGTATTTACTAAGAAATAAATACGTTAAGCGTAATTAAGCAATATATATAAAATACACAAAAATGACAAGTGATATAAAAATATAAACAACTTTTATTTACATTTACTTTACATACAACTGTTTGAAAATGAAAAGATACAATAATATAAACAATGCCTAAACAGTGGCATATAAATTGAAAGTAAATACAAGGAGAGCTAGAAGTCCGGCTGGGCAGTGAGCTGGTCAAAGTCCTCCTAGTTAGACTCAATCACCTGAGAGTTCGGTCCTTCTGACGAACATTCCAAAAAAAGAAAAGACAGGAATGTCGTCAGCGAACTAGCGCTCGGTAAGTCCGAAAAGAATGAATGGAATAGAACAAGTAATGTTAAATGAAAATGTTAAGTTGTACAGGTATATGATTGTTATTCTAACGTGATTGTTTATAACTTGGTACAGAAAGTATTTGTGTATACGAGAGGAGTCCATCTTACCCCGTGAACTATGGTAACATGTAGTATAAGGCCCCGTCATAACCCACGGGACAACAGCACGAGAGTTCATGTAGGAGTCTTTTAAGTGAACATCTCGTGCCACGCTGCTATACGTTCCATACCAATCTACCCCGTTATTCCCGCGTAATGTATTGTATAGATTATATTTACAAGTCTTGCCGAGACCATGGATGCAAATTGTTCAAGTAATCAGGTTCAGAATGTATCATGTATTTAAGTAGTCATGTCAAATTATAACCATGGTTCGGTGAAGTCAAGTCAAGTATTTATGTTTGGTATTGATATTTGAATTCAAGTATTCAGGTTCAAGTTCAAGTATTCATGTTAGATTTTGGATTCATGTTTGAATTGGACTCTGATTTGAGTTTGGATTCAGGTTTGAGTTAGATTCAGACCGAGTCAGACACTTGTAACTGATTTAGATCCTGAATTAGGTACGGGAGTCATCAGTAACTGCTGCGCATGGTCGGCAGGATTTCTGTCTTTTTCCAAGACAATTACTATTAATAACTATGTTAAATTTTCTATCTTAATAGGCAAGCACTCACTTTCTCCGGCTTCCTGGATCTCAAGAGAATTGATCCCGCTTAAACCTATATTTACTAAAGTCCTTAAATATTATTTTATATAACTCGAGAAGGTTTTATGAAAAAAATATTTTTAATAAAATTTTAAAATAATGCTCGAGAATTTATTTATATTATTTAGGGTTTTCATGGATATGGATTTTTAAGAATTTGAGATATTTTAGTGATAATTGCTTAGCTTAGAAAGTTCATGGTATTTTATTATAAAACTTGTCTTTTGTTGGTATCTTGATGGTGTTTTAGTGAAACTTGTAATTCTTTCATTTTTTAATAAAATTTAAGTTTATCATATTTTGAAAATATATGGATTTGTAATTTTTATATAATTATTAAAAATTAAATTTTATTTAATTAGAAAAATGCGTTTTTCTTCAAAACCGTAACGGATCCCCTAAAGAGGGTTGGAGAGGTATATTCGCAAAAGAATTTAAAATACAGTTTAAAAGAAATCCGGTCTTTATAGTAAGTGGTATTTTCTTGTAATAATGTATTCGCAACGAAAAATACATTCAAAGAGTATCGTGCTATGGAACCATGTGTGCGTGTGGGGTAGGTCATTACCCCGTGAAATTTTTCTAAAGATATTGTTTTAACAAAATAATAAAAGATGATATTTAAAATTCATGGTATTTAAATGAAAAAGTGTTGCTGCTATTATTTCACATGAGAATTTTGATGAAATTTTAATTCTAAATATCAGGGTTTAAGATTACAGGTATTGTATAAAAATTTGTTTGACCAAAAGATAATAGGAATTGGAGTTATAGGAGTTGAAAAAAAGTGATATCGGTATTAACTCCATTTTTACCGATTTTTATAAAAAGATAAATTCAATGAAAAGAAAAGAAGTTTAGGAGGGACTTACAACTTAGTTAGGTTAAGAAAAGGTATAAGAAGAGAGGGTTGTCGTCGTGGGAGCTCCGGAATAGTTTCGATTTTTCGCCGGAAGTTGACCACTTGTTAACTCCTCTTTACTCTACTTGTACTTAGAGAATTTTTGAAAGTTTTTGTCACGCCCCACTTCCCAGTGTACGGAAATGGTGACGTGGCGGGCCACAACGTATTTATTAAGAAATAAATACGTTAAGCGTAATTAAGCAATATATATAAAATACACAAGAATGACAATGATATAAAATATAAACATCAACTTTTATTACCATTCATCTTTACAATACAACTGCCTTGAAAAGAAAAAATACAATGATATAAAGCAATACCTAAATAGTGGCATACAAACTAAAAGTAAGTACAAGAGAGTTAGAAGTCCGGCTGGGCAGTGAACTGATCCAAGTCCTCCTGGTTAGGCTCGATCTCCTGAGAGTCCGGCTCTCCTGACGAACATTCCAAAGAAATAAATAGACAAGAATGTTGTCAGCGAACTAGCGCTCGGTAAGTCCCCCAAAAAAGAATGGAATAGAACAACTAATGTGAAATGAAACTGGTAATTTGTACAAGTATATGATTGTTATTCTAACGTAGTTGTTTGTAGTTTGGTACAGAAATTATTTGTGTATACGAAAGGAGTCTATCTTACCCCGTGGACTATGGTAATATGTAGTAAAAGGCCCCGTCAAAACCCACGGGACAACGGCACGAGAGTTCATGTAGGTGTCTTTTAAGTGACCATCTCGTGCCACGCTATACATTCCGTACCAATCTACCCCGTTATCCCCGCGATTATATTTACAAGTTTTGCCGAAAATATAGATACAAGTTGTTCGAGTAGTCGGGTTTAATCATATAGTCATGTCAAGTTATAATCATGGTTCAGTCATCAAGCATTCAGGTTTGATATTGAAGTTTGAATTCGGATATTCAGGTTCATGTTCAAGTATACATATTAGACTTTGGATTCATGTTTGAATTGGACTCTGATTTGAGTACGGATTCAGGTTTGAGTTAGACTCAGACTGAGTCAGACATTTGTAACTGATTTAGATTTTGAATTAGGTTCGGGAGTTATCGGTAACTGCTGCATATGGACGGAAGGATTTGTGTCTTTTTTCAAGATAATTACCATTGATAACTCCGTTAAGTTTTCTATCTTAAATAGGCAAGCACTCACTTTCTCCGGCATCATGGGGCTCAAGAGAATTGATCCCGCCTAAATCTATATTTACTAAATTCCTTAAATATTGTTTTATTTAACTCGAGGGGGTTTTATGAAAAATATTTTTAATAAAATTTCAAAATAAACCTCGAGTATTTATTTATATTATTTAGGGTTTTCATGAATGTGAATTTTAAGAATTTGAGGTATTTTAAGTGATAATTACATAGCTTGGAAATTTCATGGTATTTTATTGTAAAACTTGTCTTTTGTTAGTATCTTGATGGTATTTTGGGTGAAACTTGTAATTCTTTCATTTAAAAAAAATAGAAATTTATTATATTTTTAAAATATATGGATTTGTAATTTTTTTATATAATTATTAAAAATTAAATTTGTATTTAAGTAGAAAAAATGCGTTTTTTTCTTAAAACCCGTATTTAAAACCTTTCGAGATCGAATGCTCCGTGAGGAGGTCTGCATCTCGCTCTACTAGCCTAAGGATGTGCGATAATCTGCACCATCCAATAACGGGTCCCCTGAAAAGGGTTATAGAGGTATAATCGCAAAGGAATTTAAAATACAATTTAAAAGAAATCCGGTTTTTATAGTGAGTGGTATTTTAATGTAATATTGTACTCGTAACAAATTTTCCAACAAAGATTTATCGTGCTATAGAACCAAGTGTATGTGAGGGGTAGGTCGTTACCCCGTGAAGTTTTCCTAAAGACATGTTTAAGCAAAACAATAAAAGAGGTGATATTTAAAATTCATGGTATTTAAACGAAAAACTTAAATTAAAGTTATTTTGCATGAGAATTTTAATGAAAATTTTATTCTAAATATTAGGGTTAAAGGTTACAAGTATAGTGTAAAAGATTGGTTGATCAAAGAATGAAGATAAGAAGTTTGCTAGGGTTTAGAAAAAAGATATCGGTATTAACTCCACTTACCGATATGAGTTTTGAAATAAATTTTAAAGAAAAGAAGTGAAGATTACAAGGGACCTACAAGATAGTTAGGTCAAAGAAAGGTTGAAGAAGAGAGGGTTGTCGTCGTGGCGTCGCGGAATCACTGGAATTTGCTTCTATTCTCACCGGAAGTTGATCGCTTACCAACTCATTTTTTACTCCCCTTGTACTTAAGAAATTTTGAGAGTTTTGGCAAGAATTTTCAGAATGATATTGAGTCAAAGGGTGGGGTGGTATTTATAGTATAGAATTAGGGTTTTGGAATTAAAATGGTGAATTAAAATGCATTAAAATTTGGTTTAATGGTGAAATGAAGGGTCTCTGTTTGATTGCAGTGTAGAGGAGTTAGGGTTAGGGGAAGAGTCGAGTGTGCAAAGCCCGGGCCTTATTGGCTACTGTTCACCCGTCGGTACCGGCCTATAGGGCATTTCCGTCGACTAATCTAGGGGGTTGGGTTGTTGGATTTGTGCCACGTGTTTAAGTCTGTGTTAACTCCATTTTTCACATGTTTGATTTTTCCGAATTTTCATTTTTATGTGTATTGCACGTGTAAACTTTTGGCCTTTCAAAAAGTTTAAAAAACTAAATCAAAAAAATGATGTGTCTGATGGGGATCGAACACACAAGCTACGTCATAGCAGTGCAAGGTTTTACCAGTGAGCTACAAGTTACTTCTTGCTGTTATTTAACAAAATTAACTTATAACAGGCTGTATAACTCATTTCTGTACATTAAACTGGAAAATTGCGTGCAGTAAATTCAGAGTCGTTACAGTTTTGGTTAGAAATTTCAGAATGATGCTGAGCCAAAATGTGGGGTGGTATTTATAATATAGAATTAGGGTTTTGGAATTAAAAATTTGGATTAAAAAACATTAAAATTTGGATTAATGATGAAATGAAAGGTCTCTGTTTGATTGCAGGGAAATCAAACAGTGCAGGAGAGTTAGGGGTAGGGGAAGAGTCAAGTGTGCAAAGCCCGGGCCTCATTGGCCACGGTTGAACCGTCGGTACCGGCAATTATAGGCTTTTCGCCGGTTGATCTAGGGCTTCATGACTCTGGATTCGTGCTACGTGTACAACTCAGTGTTTACTCCATTTTCCACATGTTTGATTTTTCTGAATTTTCATTTTTCTGTGTATTGCACGTGTAAATTTTTGGGCTTCCAAAAAGTTAAAAAGAAAAATCAGAAAAAATAATGTGTCTGATGGGGGATCGAACACAGGGGCTACGCCACAGCAGTGCAAAGCTTTTACTAGTGAGCTACAAGTGGCTTCTTGCCGTTATTTAACAAAATTTACTTATAACTCAAACTCAAGCTGTATAACTCATTTTCTGTACATTAAACTGGAAAATTTCCGTATAGTAAATTCAGAATCGTTACATTCCTCCCTCCTTATAAAATTTCGTCATCGAAATTTACATTAACATAGGGACTAATTTATAAATAAGTAAGGGTATTTTGCACGCATGTCTTCTTCTCGTTCCCATGTTGATTTTTCTGGTGAATCTTTTCTCCACATCACTCGGACCAATTTTACTTACTTATTCCGTTATGTCTTCACCTTTCGATCCAGAATCTCAACTGGTTATTGCTCGCAAGTCAGGTCAGTCTAGACTATGAGTTATGAGTGATCAAGAATATGGCTGGGGTCGCTCACATATTTTCGTAGCTGAGATATGTGGTACACGTTATGCACTCCTTCCAATGAGGGTGGTAGTGCCAAACGGTATGCCACTTCTTCGACTCGTTCAAGAATGTTGAACGGTCCTATGTATCTGGGACTGAGCTTACCCCTCTTGCCAAAACGAACCACTCCTCGGTTTGGAGAAATCTTTAAGAAAATATGGTCTCCGGGTTGGAACTCTAGATGTCCGCGCTTTGCATTTGCCCAATTTTCTGTCAGTCTTGGGCTATGCGCATTCTTTCACTGATCGTGCGAACTATGTCCACAGTGTTGGGATAAAAAATTACACCCCGTTGACCAAGTCAAAGTCAAAGTCAACCCCAGGTAAGCGAGCCCAAATCTAGGTAAAGTGACCCATGCCCAAGTCGAGCCCCGCAGCCAGCCTCCTCCATGCCAAAGGAATAATGGTCAGAGCATAGATAGGCTTAATGTAATTCCTGCATAGCCAAATCGCCAATTCCATCAGGCACTGAGAAACATACCTCGAGGACAGAGGAATATGCCTCCAGCTAGGAGGAACGTGCCACGGCGACAGGCTTACACCTTAACAGCTGTAGAAGCCGAGACGGTTGACCAAGGTAACACTAGTAAGTCTTTTTCACATTCTCAGACCTTTGTATCACTTTATTATTTTTCATACACTATCAGTACTTCAGTCACCAAACTTTTCTTGAATCTGTTACACTTTCCTTTTACAAATTTCGAGGACGAAATTTTTATAAGAATGGTAGAATGTAACAACCCCAAACTTTCTGTACAACTTTATGTACAATTTTTTTCAAAATTACAGAAAGGAGTACTTTTGTCTGAGCATAAGTTATAAGTTTGTTTTGCTAAGTAATAGCAAGAAAGAGCTTGTAGCTCATTGGTAATACCTTGCACTGCTGAACCAAGCCACCAGAGTTCAAATCCCATACCCCACATTAATTTTAATATTGTTTTATTTTGAATTTTTAGAATACCAACAGTTTACACGTGCATATCTCACAAAAACCCCACTACACCATGAAAAGTAACCATGCCAGGGGGATCACCAACCGACAGGACGGATTCCGGCCGCCTGACTCGGCCGGAATCGGCCAACTCGGCCGGCGGATCGGCCGACTCGGGCCGCCGCCGCCGGCCGGAGTTGCCGATTCCGCCGAGTCCCCAACATATAAAATGTGCCTCTTGGACTCCCCTGCACACCTGTATGGTTTAAATACCTAGACCAGTAACAGAGCTTCTTTAAAATCACATTAAACCCAATTTTTATTACATTTATCACATTTTTTCAATCAAAACTTTCATCTACCCTAACCCTATAAATACAACCCCTACACACTACCCTCTCACTCTAAAATTCTGAGCAAACTCTCAAGAAATTTCCTAGAACCCTAGTGTGCTTTGAAGTGAGCAAAGAGGCGAAGCTCCGGCGAATCTTCCGACGACAACCCTAGGAGATCCCGGTGACGAAACAACGCACCGGTGAAGTCTACAATTCCCTCTCCCTCTCCTCTTTAAGCTAAACCCATAAGTCCTACCTCCCTTTCTCCTTTGCTACTCTAAAAACATCTTTTAATAAAACCCGACGGAATCGGAGTCAAACCGATTTCCGATTCGGTTTCTTTCTAAAAATCCCACTTTTCTTAAACACAACCCTATTAAACCATTACATGTTGACTATTAATCATTAACAAACATATTGAACAAGTTTTATGACAATTTATATCATTTTGTAACTTTTACCGTACTTTTTCAGTAAAATACCATGTAGTTTCATTTTGACATTAAATCATCACAATTTTGCTATACCTTTAAGTTAGATCACGAGGTAATGACCTACCTCCTCACAACACTCATATGCAACATAGTACAATAACTTTCGGGAACATAGAATACGGGAAAACGAAACTTTACATATAAATACCACTTATTATCAAAAAACCGTTTTCTAAAAGATTAAGTATTTTATAAATCTTTGCAAAGCGCCGCTACAACCCACTTTGGGGAACCCGACTGGGATGGTGCGGATTATCGCACATCCCCGGGCTTAGTAGTGCGAGATGCAGATCTCCGCGAGGAGCATTCGGTCTCTAGAGATTTAAAATACAACATCTTAAGAAAATGAGATTTCTAGAAATATAAAATATATATTAAAAATATTTATATATATATATATATATATATATATATATATGTATAAGTAACATTAAAATATCTATTTTATAATAATATAAATATTCCAACTCTTTTAAAAAATCACAAGAATCACTTTACATTAGAATACCATGAATTCCATACAAGTACAATATTACAGATAAATACCATATATTATGAAAATAGGTTATTTTCACTAGAAATATCATAAATATAAAATCTACATCTATGACAACACTAAAAACGATAATTAAATACTTGAGGTGTATTTTGAAAATTATACAAAGTATTTTTACATAAC
The DNA here is from genome assembly GCA_030015575.1 of Agapanthus africanus. Lineage (NCBI taxonomy): Eukaryota > Viridiplantae > Streptophyta > Magnoliopsida > Asparagales > Amaryllidaceae > Agapanthus > Agapanthus africanus. Next base: position 277,657,267 of record CM057339.1, on the reverse strand, counting down.
CCCCCTCAAGTTCTATAAATTACCCTAAGGACCCTAGTAAATATAGGTTTAAGCGGGACTAATCTCTTGAGCCTCAGGGAGCCGGAGAAGTGGGTGGTTGCCTATTTAAGGTATACAATTTAACAACGGTGTTATCAACACGGTAATCGTCTTTGAAAAAAACACAAATCCTGTCGCCCATGTGCAGCGGTTACCGATAACATCAAAATAATCAGGACTTCAATTTACTTTTCTAATTGTCTGACTCAGACTGAGTCTCTTTAATAATCTGACTTGAATATGATTCAAGTACAATCTACAGTATTACAATTCAATATGAATCCATGAATTCATATAATTAATCGGATCAAACTATTCAATCTATAATGACTGAACCGAATCATAGATATACTTCCATTTACATGATTTTCCAGTTACATCCATGATTCTCCAGTTACATCCATTTACTGATATCATGGTTTCGGCAAGTCATCCCATTATACAATCTATATTACAATTCAATTACAAGTTGAAATACAATACAAACAATACAATCAAGACATCGCGGGGTTAAGGGGTAGATTGGTACGGAAGGTGTTAAAAGTGGTACGGGACTGCAACCATAAGACACCTAACCTGAATCCATTTGCTGTTGTACCGTGGCATAAACGATTCCTTGAGTTCCTGATACCTTAGTTTCCGGGACAAGTGAGACTCTTATCGTATACACTGGTATCCTTCTGTACCAAGCTACAAACAACAGCGTTAACACCAAATACACAGATAATACAACTTTAAAAGCTACTTTCTCTTTCTGTCTATTCTATTTCTCCCTTATCTTTGGGACTTACCGAGCGATTTGTTCGCTGACGACATTCTCTTTCTTTCTTTGAATGTCGTCAGGTGTTTCGGACCTTCCAGAGATCGAGCCTAGCACTGAAGACTTGGACCAGTTTACTGAAGACCCAGAGCTCTAGCTTCATTGTACACATTTCATTTCAGTACTTTCCATTTCTGTTATGCCATTGTAGGTATTGCTTTCATTCATATGTATTTACTTTTCCATGCATTGTACAAAAAGAATGTGAATAAATAAAGTTGCTGTTTTATTATATCATGTCTCTTGTGCATTTACATTTATATTGCTTAGATACGCTTAGCGTATTTACTTCAGAGTAAATACGTAGCGGCCTCGCCGCGTCCCCTTCCCGTATACTGGGAAGCGGGGCGTGACACTAAAATTTTATCTCACCAATTTATATTAATTTTAAAAACCTAGTTTGCAAAATTATCTAATTTGAACAATTTGAAGCAACAATTAGCAACTTAACAACTAAACTAAATTTTGCATGTCATAAAGTGTTAAACTACACATTGTTATCATGATCAATTTATAAAAACCCTAACTTGATTTAAAAACCCTTCTCTTGAATTCACAATCTTGCAATTAAAACCATTTTACAACATAATTAAATTTGATTTAAGGTAATTAAACAACAAGTTAGCTATAGGTTTAAGATTATACCTCCACAATTATGGTATCAAACATGCAAAATTGCCTCCATAATGGTCTCTTGCTCCTTGATTCATGCTAGATTGGGCCAAAAAATATTGGGTAAAGATTAATTGAAGAATTAGTGAGAGTTTGAATTGATTTTTGAAGAATTTTTCATGATTTTTGAGGTGGAATTGAAGTGGAAAAAGAATGGGGGTGTGCTGCAGTAGGTTTCAGCCATGATGGGGAGAGGTGAAAAGAGTGTGGTGTGTGTGTGTGGAGGTGTGTAGAAACCTCCATCATATTACATATTATGTCCTCTTTTTTAATTTTCTTTCAATTAATTTTGAACTGGAAAAGAAATGAGAATTGAGGTGGAGAAATTTGGCTACACATGAGGAGGGGGGAGGGGAGGGGAGGCCAATGTAAGGTGGAAAGAAAGAGAGAGAGGGAAATGTGTGGGTGTGTGTAGAAACAACCATATTAATTACATCTTTTATTCTTTCATTAATTAATTAATTTCCTTTTTCATTTTAAACTCTTCTTAAATTTTCTAGAACTGTAACGCTTTAAAAATCGTTTATGTAGTTTTTTGATAATCGGTAAAATAATCGGTATTTCCGTAAAAAGTCAAAATAATTATTTTTCAATATAGGCCTAATTATATAAAATTTAGATAAGAAATTGCTAGAAATTAGTTAATTAATTGTCACTTAAAAATTCCTAGTCATTTAAATTTTTTTTCTTAATTAATTATTTTTAATATTATTTTAAGCTTTTAAATATACATTAAATTAGTGATAAATACAAATTTGAATGGGTAAATTACACACTTAGGAACCATTGTAAACTAAAACCTAGTGTTAACAAAAATTATATCAACACTTTCCAAGACTTGTAGTTTATATGGTTTAAAATGAAAATAAAATGAAATTTTATTAAGGAAATGATGTGATATGCATTAAATGAGCTTAAAAGATACTTTTTATGTGGAAATTTCCACACACTTCTCCCATTCTACCCTCCCACACCCCCAAGGCCGAGCCCTCTTCCTGCTGCAGCTCCATTTTTCCCTTCTCCTTTTGCTTCAATTTCCATCACAAAAATACATCGAAATCCACAAAATTCTTCACAAAACTCAAACAAATCCCTATTCTACCTCTTCTCAAACCCAATTTAGTTTAAATCATGGAGAAATGAGGTATCTTTGGAGGCTAGTGCAAGCTAGGGTTCAATACTTGTGAGGTAAAACTCTAATCTAATGGTTAAGTTATAGTTTAAATATGTTAAAATAGAAATTTAAAGTGTGAGATTGGTTATAATTGCTTGTTTTAGGAAATTCAAGAAAGGGATTTGAAATTACAATTATGGTTTGAAGCATTACAAATGGGTTAAATTTAGTGTAGTGGCCATCTAGTGCTTTGAGTTGGATGTTTGTGCTTGCTTGTGATCACTTTATCGCTAATCCGTGATATTTGCGCCAAATTTCAAATTTTAGTGCTTACTAGGTTTTTATAAAAACTAAGTGGTGAGTTAATTTTGAAATCTTGACGATATTATTAGCATCTCCTACGACATTTAGGGTGTGCGAATGCGAAAATTGGTTTGATCGGGTTTAGTTTTGACGGTTGTTCCGAACGACGATTTTAGTTAAGATTATAGTGGTTGTCGTGTGTGTTCCGCGCATCTAGTGCACGTTGTGCCTAACTTGTGAGCGTTGATTCTTTTATTTTGTAACTTTGCGTCGTTTCAAGAATATGTAATTTTATGTTTTTTGTTGTGCAATTTTAGGATCGGTTGCGGAAACATCGGACGCGGCGCGCAAGGGCAAAGCGGTGGTTGGATCAGATTAGCGAGGCGTCCGGGTGAGTAGATGTATACATCTATGGGGAAATCGTATGGATGGCGCGAGGCGCCCCATAGTTGGATCACTTTATTACTTGCAAACTATATGCATAGTTAGTTAATTAACCATCTCATTCATATGCATATCTTTCTAGTTATTCGTCTGCTGGCATTGCATGGTTATCTATATACCTATGTGTGATATCACCTCTTAGGACACTTACACCATTACTATTGGCTCATGTTGCACGCGCACTATTCATGTGAACATACACGCCTTTGGTAATTGCCATGCCACGAGCACTGTAGAACCTGCTTAGTTCAGTATCAAACACCTGCATCATACATGATACATGGAATTGCAAAGCATGCATATACCTCACTTCATTATCATGCTTATATAGATTCCTCGTCATAAACTACATTGCATAATATTGATATCATAGGCATCTATCATTTACAACATGTCAGATATTGTGATTTCTCGAGGATTTTACTATTGATGAGATTTCTGGATTTTGGGGAAAACCGCAAGAATTTTCCAAACTCATTATGTTTTAAAAAGGCAAGTTGCGGTTTTCTTGTGATGTATGTGTCGTCCACCATGAGTTTTATTGTTTTCTGTTGGATTTCGAGACCCGATTCGAGGAGTGGATGGACCATCTCGGGTACATGGTGGGCCCGGTATGGTACCTCGGGGCAAGAAAATCGAGTTGTAGACGATGAGACTGGCAGGGGAAGACTACCTACCAGTGATGTCTGGCGCGGCGGATATCCGGAGTATACCGACCGTTGTCGTGAGATTTGATGATATGGGCCGATCCGGACTGATGGAGCCCGAGGTATTGAGATATTGACATAGTGAGACATTAAGACAGATATATTTCCATATTTGGTGTCGATACTTGACACGGTTTTCGGATGATTTCATTGATGGTACCTTAGCTATTGTACAGATATTTTTCTAAGTTAAGAATGCAGAAATAATCGTATTTAAACACTTAAAGATTTCGTATTGATTTTGCATCCAAGTGCATACATATTAATAGCATTGTATCATAGTTAGATATGAAGGTTGTGACGCATTGCGTGCATTCTTACGATAGCCTTATTAGATGTTATTTTCTATTCACGAGCTGGCAACTCACCCCCGTTGTGCCACAGTGTCTTGCAGGTCGGACCCGTCAGCCTTGTAGCGGCGGGCGTATTCTTTTCATTGGCTTCTTTTGTTCGGACTCACGACATTGCTCGTAGGTGGGTTGCGAGGACACTTTTTGTACTATCATTGTATCTAGTATTCTCCATCTACCACTTCTTATTTTGTATATGCGACCTAGTGATGAGACTGAGAGATTTGTGTATATGTGGTTCCTTTGGGGTCGAGCTCACTTGAGCCGACGTTGTGTTTTTCTTATTTTGTGCTTCTTTATGCTTATTTGCTTGATATTATATATTTATTGCGTGTGGTTGTGATCCGCCTTGGGCGAAGAGCTAGCTCCCGCTTGGGGATGCCATTATATCATTACAGGTTTATATTTTCTTGTTGTACCCGTTTTGGGGGCTAGTATTTACAAAGGAGACTCTGCCGAAATTTTCGGAAAATTTTGATGTTTTTAAAAAGAGATTAATATAACTTAATTGGTTTTAAATCGTTTTCATAAAAGGTTTTCCTTCACTCTTGTTGATTTTGGTTTAGATTTTCTGGGCTTTGGCCGACTTAGGTTACGTTACGCCTTTAAACGTCTCGTAATCTAAGTGTCAGTCATGTTCCGTACCTTCGGGTTGTGCTGCAGTAGGTTTCGGCCATGATGGGGAGAGGTGAAAAGAGTGTGGTGTGCGTGTGTGGAGGTGTGTAGAAACCTCCATCATATTACAGATTATGTCCTCTTTTTTTAATTTTCTTTTCAATTAATTTTGAACTGGAAAAGAAATGAGAATTGAGGTGGAGAAATTTGGCTGCACATGGGGAGGGGGTGTTGGATATAGTGCCCTCAAAGTCGATTATTGGATCGCAGGTACGTGATTGCAATGATTGAAGCAGGACCTATACCGATATGACAGTCTTGCTCGAGATGATAGTATGCTATCTGATTTGTCTTTATCATCGTATACATGTTTTAGTTCACTATTGCATATTGATAGAGCCCATAAGATTCTTGCTTGACTGCCAGCAGTATGATTGCGATTATATACGTGGGAGCTGGGGTCTGTAAGCACATCCTTAAAGTGTCCCTAGTCGTGGGAGCTTCGAGACATGGCATCGATACTCTCGAGTAGACTAGTGTATACAGTCGAGACCTCGACGAGGGGCGGTGGCCGGTCTCACAAGCCATTAGTGTCAGTTGGTTCACCTAAGATGTATACAGGTGCTCATTGGGTTATGAGTACACCGGATAGGACTCGCTGGGAACCTGCTAGTTGGTATTATACCTAGCGTCAGATAGCAGTTCCCTGGTGACATGTGTACAGGTTAGTTCATCGACCTGAGGTCGTCATTTGTCTCGTGTGAGTTCCTACTGTGCTTTGATTTCTACCCTACCACGGCTCAAAGGAGTCGTGCAAACAGGTCTTTTTTGGGTACAGTCCCGAGCCACATGGAGGCAAGTGAGCGGATCGGCAGGGGATTCGTCTCTCCCGGTATTGGGGGTGAGATCGTGCTGTGTCTAGGAGAGCCATTACACAAAGCCCTCGGTCGAGGCAGAAGATTTACTGGTAGGTACTCCAGTAGTATCTCAGTGTGTTCTAGGCTACTCTCTGACACGACTTATACCGCTATTGGGGGTCTGACGTTACCAGCCCCCTAGGCCTGATATGCGATACTTATAGACGAACGGACCGGACTGTATGTATATTGTCATTGTTAGGCTCAGTAGGGTTTCTGGATGAGTTCGCTCGTCAGCTTCCCTTCCAATCAATACATAGGCAACCGTTACGTACAGCTAGTACCTCTGACGTGCTAGTGGTTATACCCAGTGCTAGTGTGTTGATGAGTCATTAGAGTCCCCCACAGACCGTTTCCCAAGTTCGGGCGAAACGTTGTAGAGGCCGTATGGTTTTATGGCAGGGTTCGGAAAATGCACGTGCGTTTACGCACGTGTCATATTTCGGGCAGATAATACCGGTGGGCTTTGGTTTAAGCCGGATCCGAGTATTATACTGTGTAGATATAATTTTTTTTTCTCAGTTGCATTTGTATTCGGTCGTAATACAAATGCGGGTATGTTTATACTGTTACGGGGTTATCCTAAAATTCGTTTCGGGGTCGCTTTTGGAAGTTGCCAGTTTCCAGTTTTCTATCGCTCGTCTTTAACATTCGGTTAAAGACGGATTTATCTTTTCTTGGGTGAGTCGTGTTTCTAGAAGGTTCTAGTTTGTGACTAAGATGGTGAGGTGGCTTAGTGCATTAATTGGTCATTTAATGGATGGATGACTAAGGTTATGAGTCATTGTTTCCATTAATGCATTTTGTAAGGCTTAGGATATTTCTCCTTGATCTTTTGCTTATAGTTACCCTCCCTCTCCTACACTCACCTCCCTCCTTCTATACATAGTGGCCGGCCATTCTTTTGGTGAGGGATGATGGTTGTTGGAAAAAGAATAAGGAATTTGGTGCACAGAAATTAGATGTGATAATTTTCTCATTTCACCCGATCCAAAAGGCAACTTCATTAACCGTTCGTCCACGGTTTTGGACGTAACGAGACAAAGTGTTCTACTCATTCTCTACATCAATCTTGGTCATCTCTTTTGGCAAACTTGATGATCGAGTTGCTTCGGTTCAGAGGCGGGAGCCCGTTTAAAGATCAGTCGACGTGGTGACACCTGGACGAGAAGACTGGAGATTCAGGAGATCGGAGCAGCCGCAACAAAGCGTGGGATGATGGTTGAAGACCGAAGGACTCGGATCGTTCGGTATAACATTTCTACCCACTTTGTAGTTTTTTAGTTTAGCTTTAATGGCAAATCCGGGTTATAGTACGCGATAGCGCCAGTTGTAAAAGTTTTTGTTCCGCATTTGGCGTCTGTTAGACGGCCGAGGCGCTACCGTGGACTTACAGGGGGGAGGGGAGGGGATGCCAATGTAAGGTGGAAAGAGAGAGAGAGAGAGAGGGAAATGTGTGTGTGTGTGTGTAGAAACAACCATATTAATTACATTTTTTATTCTTTCATTAATTAATTAATTTCCTTTTTCATTTTAAACTCTTCTTAAATTTTCTAGAACTCTCTTGAAAATTTCATTTTAGTTCAAAACAACATGTTACATTTTGGTTTAATGTGTCATGATACACAAAACTTGTATTAACCCATTCTAATTTGTAATTTACACTAATTTAATGTATAAATGAAAGCTTATAATTATATTTACATTAATTAATTTAGGAAAAATATTTAAGTAAACTAATAATTTATATGTGACTAAATAAATACATATTACTAGTAATTATATAGTTAAAATATACATATTTAAGTCTATGATGAAAAATAATTATAGTTAAGTTTTACGGAAAATACACTTTATTTTACCGATTATCAGAAAATTCTCCTAAACGATTTATTTATTTTTAAAGCGTTACAATCTTTCCACCTTAAGAAAATTCGGTCCCCGAATTTAAAATCTAACTACGCGTACCCTCGAAGAGATGAGAATATTTCTTCCGCATCTCGACCTCGGCTTCCTACGTGATCCCTTCGTCGTTCGGGCCACGCCAAAGAACCTTTACGGTCAGTATGACCTCGGACCTCGGTTTCTTCACCTACCGATCTAGAATAACTATCGGCTGCTCGGTGAAAGAAAGATTGCGCTCCAGCTGGATCGTCAGATGCTGTAACGCGTGAGAGGGTCAAAAAAGTACTTATGGAGCATTAATACATGAAACACGGGGTGAACATCTGAAAAGCTGGATGGAAGAGTCAAACGATAAACAACTATGCCGATACACTCGAGAATCTCGAAATAACCCACATCTCTGGAACTAAGCTTTCCCTTCCTCCTGAATCTCAGCACGCCCTTCATCGGAGAAACCCTCAAGAAAACATGATCACCTTTAACGAATTCAAATCTGCGACGGCGTTATCAGCATTAAACCTCTGCCTGCTCTAGGCCGCTCTCAACCTATCCTAAATCACCGAATCCTTTCGGTTGTTTCTTATACCCTCTGTGGCCTTAAAATACTGCTCTCACTGAGCTCTGTTCAACATACTGCTCAATTCACAGGTGATCGGCATTTCCTCCTATATAATACCTTGAAGGGTGCCATCTGAATTTTCTTTCTGGAAACTATACTTATAAGAAAACTCTATCAAGGAAAGTGGCGATCCCAACTGCCACAAAATCTAGGATGCAAACTCGGAGCATATCATTTAGAATCTGAATGGTCCGCTCTAGCTGATCGTCGGTCTGCGGATCGAAAACGGTACTGAAACTCAATTTGGTGTCCAAGGCCTCCTGAAGTTTCTGCCATCGTCGGCTGGTGAACGGTGCGCCTCTATTAGACACAATACAAGTCGGAACTCCATATAGTCGCACCATCTTATCAACACATATCTGAACGTACTAAACGAATCCGAAAATAGTCTTGTCTGGCAGAAAATGAGCCGCTTTCCGTCAATCGGTCTACGATCTCCCAAATAGAGTCATACTCTTGACTGGTCCCAGGTATACCCACAATAAAAATCCATAGAAATATGCTCCCATTTCCACTCCAGAATGGGCAAGGGTTGTAATTCTCCTACCGGCCTCTGATGCTCGGCCTTGACTTGCTAACAAGTCAGCATCCTAAAACAAAGTCCGTGACATCTCTCTTTATCCCTTCATACTAGTAGACTTCTCTCAATCATAATACATCTTGGTGGAAACCAGATGAACACTATATGTCGACTGATGTGCCTCCTCTAAAATCTTGCATCTCAGTCCCTCGGTCGACGTAACTCGAACTGTACTCGGCTGTCACAAGGAATCTGCTAATCTACCGTCGACTGTCTCTGAACTGTGCTACACGAGAAAAGCTACCTCCGGCCTCCGACTCAAAGCATCTGCCACCACATCCTCCTTGCCCGGACGATAAAAATCTTGCAGTCATAATCTTTCACTAGCTTCATTTAACTGTGCTATCTTAAAATTCATAATTCGCTGCTGAAGAAAATGTACCTTAAACTCTTGTGGTCCGTGAATATCTGGCACGACTCGCCGTATAAGTAGTATCTCCAGATCTCGAGTGCAAAAATCATTGCAACCAATTCTAAGTCACGCATGGAATAGTTTTGCTCGCGCTTCTTCAATTGCCGAGAAGCATCGCAAAACCAACAAAACCGCCTGATCCTGAAGGCATAGATACAACTAGTGTCGTAGTCAAACGAATCTTTAACTGCTGAAAGCTCTGCTCATATACCTTAGTCCAACGAAAAGAAACTCCCTTCAGGGCCAACCCGGTCAACGTTACAGCTAGCAAAAAGTCATGTACGAAAATTAATAGTATCCGTCCAAACCCAAAATGCTGTGAACCTCCGTCACCGATGCAGGTCTGGGCCAGTGCTGAATGGCATCGATCTTCGTCGGTTCCATACTTACCATCTCTCGTAACTACGTGTCCCAAGAAGTTCACACTATCCAACCAGAAAACACACGTGGATAATTTAGCGAATAGCTGGCGCTCTCTTAAAGTCTGCAACGAAATCTTCAATTACGGCCCAGGCTCCACTCGGATCCAAAAGTACACTAAGATATCCTCAATGAAAACGATGATAAACTGATCAAGAACGGCCTGGATATTCGGTTCATCCAATCCATAAACGCTGCTGGGGCATTGGTGAGCTCGAACGACATCACCATAACTCATAACGCCCGTAACGTGGCGAAAAGCAGTTTTCAGAATATCATCCTTTCGAGCCCGCAACTACTGGTAACCTAATCGCAAGTCAAACTTCGAGAAATGTCCCGCATAGTTACCTGATTCAACTGACGATAATCAATGCATCAACACAAACTGCTGTCTTTCTTCTTGACGAACAGGACCGGAGCTCCCCAAGGTGACGCACTCGGACGAACAAGCCTTTTATCCAACAATCTTGCAACTGTTCCTTCAGTTTTTTACACTTCACCGGAAATCAAATCAAAGCAGAACACAATATCGCGCTCTGGCGACAAATCAAGAAACTCGTCAGGAAAAAATCTGGAAATTCTCACCCAATCGGAACCTGGTCCAACGGGACCTCTGCAGCTCCAACATCGCAAACATACACCAAGAATCCCTAACATCCTTTCCTCAGGAGCTGACTAACGCCAAGAGGAGAAGTCAAATCGCGAAGAGTGGCGTTAAGGTCTCCTTGAACAACGAGAACTGGCTTACTCAGAAAACTAAATATGACTGCCTCCTCACAGTAGTCCACGGACGCATAACATGTGGCTAACCAATCCATGCCAAGAAGAACTTCAGGTCCAACATATTGAGAAGAATTGAATTGACAGAAAAATCCCTATCTCCGATACGAACAAGACAAATACGAACGAGAAACATATCGAGCAACAAAAGACTAGCTTACGGAAGAAATCACAACAAGCGTCTGATTTAGTAAGGATTACTATCGGCTAAACTTCGATACAAAATATATGGATACCATTTCAAACAAAACCAAAAGAATACTTGTCACAGCGGCGTCTATCTAATCGCCTTTAAGCTGATATACCCGAACAAATCCGCTTCGATCCAAAAATGACCGAAGTCTTATAAATGCGCTCCTTTAGCAGTAAGGTTGCATCCATCGCACATGCATAAGTGTCAAAATGCTGGGTGCCGATGGCAAGAAATAACTGCATGTCCAATCTCCACACCAACCTCTTTATCCGTTTTTCTTCAGTGTCCACCAGGTAAGGAGCATATCGAACCACTAAGTAAACCGAATGTTGTACTCGGACATTATCATCCCTGAAAGTTTTACGCAAGGCTCGAAACTACGAGCTCGGGCATTTCGAACGCTCTCCGGAAGAAAACGAGCAAGAATTATGGCTGTGAACTCATCCCAGGTCATAGGAGGTAGGTCTCAGCTCAACCTCTCTCAATTAACTCGCACTACGTCTGAGCAAGACCTCTTTTCGACGAAAACTCGCTAGCTCAATCCATATCTCGTCAGAACATCTCTGTGAATGACGAATCTTAGTCATCCTGTCGAGGATTGTCTACAGATCCTCCGCTGCATCTGTGCTGGTAAAAACTGGAGGCTTTAGCCCCAAAACTCCTGTAAGGATACAGAATAATCTTGGTAACAACAGAAACAGTTGCCTGAGCAACAGGTACAAACACAGTCTCTGAAATAGGAGGGACATCATCGGCTATCGGTGCTCGACTAACCACCACTAACAATCTAATCCTCTGTCACACGTCCTGAATACTCGATTCCAGCCTAGCCATCCGTCCTGGAAAAAGGCGGACCGCTCTGTGTAACAACCGAGTCCAGTTCTACTAATTTCAGTTACCGTATGAATGGAGTGTGGCACTTATTTCATTTATCTTGCTTGATTGTGACTTATTGTAATTTTACCCCGTCAATTCAATTCTGCATATAACAATTTAAGGCATCTAAAATAAAACTAAAATACTGGTCATAGCATGCTCGACACCCCTAACCCCGTGGTAGCGTCCCTGCATCGTGTTCTTGTAAGTCTACGTTAGCGCCCCGGCCGTCTACAGACGCCAAATGCGGAACAAAAACTTTTAAACTGGCGCTATCGTATACTTTAACCCGGATCTGCCATTATTGCTAAACTAACAAACTGTAAAGAGTGTAGGAATGTTATACCGAACGATCCGAGTCCTTCGTTCTTCAACCATCATCCCATGCTCCGTTGCGGCTGCTCCGATCTCGTCGATCTCCGATGTCCTCGTCGAAGTGGCACCACATGATCGGTTCTTTAAATGGGCTCCCGCCTCTGACTCGAGGCAACTCGATCGTCAAGTTTGCTAAAAGAGACGACCAAGATTGATGTAGAGAATGAGTAAATGACTTTGTCTCACTTCGTCCAAATCCGTGGACGATCGGTTAATGAAGTTGCCGTGGAAATCGGGTGATGGAATGAAATGAACTGTAAAATTCCATACACCCCGAATGCTATCATAATCTTTTCTAACCGAAATGAAACATCAAGTGAGAGTGAGAATGAGGAGAGAGAGAGGGCAAGCCATATATAGCAAGAGGGAGGTGACCGTAGGAGAAGGGGGTAACCTTAAGCTAAAAGCTTCTCACTTCAAAATATCTTAAGCAATCCAAAAGGAATTAATCACAAAGCATGAGTCATTAGGCTAGTCATCATCTAATAAATGCAACCAATTAGAACTTAACACCATTTAATCCTAGTCACCTCATCTAGAACCTTCTAGAAGAATCCACACTCATCTCAAGAAAAGATAAACCCGTCTTTAACCAAATGTTAAAAGACGGCAGATAGAAAACTGGAAACTGGCAACTTCCAAAAGTGATCCTGAAACGAATTTCAGGACAACCCCGAAACTGTATAAATATACCCGCATTTGTATTACGACCGAATACAAATGCAACTGAGACAAAGATATTATACCTACTCAATATAATACTCGGATCCGGCTTAAACCAAACCCGACCAGTATCATCTGTCCGAAAATCGACACGTGCGTAAACGCACGTGCATTTTCCGAACCCTGCCATAAAACCATACGGCCTCTACAACGTTTCGCCCGAACTTGGGAAACTGTCTGTGGGGGACTCTAATGACTCGTCAGCACCCTGGCAGTGGGTTTAACCACAAACCGTCAGCGGCACTAGCTATGCGTAACGGCTGCCCATGGACTGACCTCAAGGGTGGCCGATGAGCGCACTCATCCGGAAAACCCTACTGAGCCTAACAGTGACAATGTATATACAGTCCGGTCCGTTCGTCAATGAGTATCGCATATCCGCCTAGGGGGCTAGTAACGTCAGACCCCCAATAGCAGTATAAGTCGTGTCGGAGTGTAGCCCAGAACGCCCTGAGATACTACTGGAATACCTACCAGTAAATCTCCTGCCTCGGCCGAGGGCTTTGCGTAATGGCTCTCCTAGACACAGCACGATCTCGCCCCCAATACCGGGAGAGACGAATCCCCTGCCGATCCGCTCACGTGCCTCCATATGGCTCGGGACTGTACCCAAAAGCTACCTGTTTGCACGACTCCTTTGAGCCGTGGTAGGGTAGAAATCAAAGCACAGTGGGAACTCACACGAGACAAATGACGACCTCAGGTCGATGAACTGACCTGTACACATGTCACCAGGGAACTGCTATCTGACGATAGGTATAGTACTAACTAGCAGATTCCCGGCGAGTCCTGTCCGGTGTACTCATAACCCAATGAGCACCTGTATACATCTTAGGTGATCCAACTGACACCAGTGGCTTGTGAGACCGGCCACCGCCCCTCGTCGGGGTCTCGACTGTATACACTAGTCTACTCCGGAGTATCGATGCCCTGTCTCGAAACTCCCACGACTAGGGACCACAATTAAGGATATGCATATAAACTACCCAACTCTCACGTATATGATCGCCATCATACAGTTGGTAGTAAAGCAAGATCCTAAGGGCTCTATCAAAGTGTAACATGCTATCAGTCACCTGAACATGTACACGACTGATAAAGGCAAGCCAGATAGCATACTATCATTTCGAGTAAGACTGTCCTACCGGGATAGGTCCTCCGCAATCATTGCAATCACGTACCTGCGATCCAATAATTGACTATGAGGGCACTATCTCCAACAATCTCCCACTTGCACTCAAGGCTAATATTGCGATGTCGACTACTCACAGCCCGTGTGAAACCGAACATCCAACTCCTCTACTAATCAGTTTCACAAAGCCCGTTTGTAAAACTATTGTGTTCGAGAAATAGCCTCAGTGAGTGGATCCGCCTAGAAGTTTCTTTCTGTATCTCTCTTAATCTCAAGTTCGTGGAGAAAGCCATCTCCCGAATTGAGTAGTACCTGTCTTAGAATATGTCTGGATATCTGATGGGACCTTAGTTCATAAATGAACTCCATATCCAAACTTCTTAGACTGTATGGATCACCGAACCTAATCAGTATCCGGCACCATGCCACCCACAGTATCCTTTGGAACCACCTGTCCATAATACTGTCCCTCGTCAGAGGGAAAACTAAAAACTCTGACATCCATGTCACCTTTGAAGCCTGGAATGATAACCGTCTCCCGAAAGAGGCTGTCGTTATCAAATCCGTAGAACATGTACTAATGTTCTAAAACTGCTTCCTTATGTTTCTCCAGGATTGGATTAATACAAACTTATTGCATCTAGTGCAAAAACAACATCTGGTGTGGTACTTGATATCTCATGATTGACTCAATTGCCTAAGCAAGTGATCTGCCAATCATGCACATCCCTCTCCTCTTTAGTCTATACGACACCTTTAGAGAGGGTGACTCCATCACCTGCAGGCACTCTACCATGCTAGGAGTCAACTATTCTAAAACCATTAGAATATCTTTCAAAGTACCCACATTGGGAAACTACCCAAATCCAGATCTAAAACCATAGATCTAGAAACCAGAATGTCAAATATTATATCCATATCCCGTCTGGAGAAACAACTGTGTGACGACCACAGTACAACCGATCGTAGTATAGGAATTTTACTTCCTACTCTGTGTATGTCATCCAGATACCATGACATCACACCCTACTACCTTCTTAACTGATCCATCCCCTATTCTGATTGAAGTCAAACCCATGACTGTCACATCAAAATTAGATGATCTATCTCCGCTATAACTGCTTAAGTCTATAAATAGACATAAGCTACTTGCCCACCATGCTTCCGTTGCTCCCACTGACTACGACAACCCTCCTACCGGGTCTCATATCCTGGAACAACAGTAGTGTCAAGTCTGGGTAGATAAGAACCTCCCTGTCACCGTCCTTGAGGCTACCGAAGTATCTCTCGGGTGTCTGAGGTTACCCACCATATCTGCGGAGTGGCTATTGGAATGTCAATCTTGATTGAATGTATAGGTCCTATTAAATTTTCCGTAATCGTTCGCGGTTCTGGAATCACTTTTCCAGTTCTACCATACTCCCACTACTGTTTTCTGAAAAAGATCCATTTTTACTAAAACTGTGGCGAGTCAAGAACAATATCACTATTGATCTTCCAAAATGGTAGAATATCAACCCTCGTCAAAGCCAGGGTCAACCCACAAAACAGCCATTACAGAAACGTGCCCTGAGTTATCCAGAATCTGGTTTTAATCATAAGCTGGACAACTCTCCGTACCTTAATATCTTTTAAGGTACGAGCTATTCTATATCCAATATAGAAACTTTGGCACTTATTTAATTGGAACCATATTCAAAACATGCAGCTGTCTCCAGTGCATATCAACTTAATGGAAAGAGGCTAATCAGCATTACTCTACTTAGGAATCCATCCAATTATGAGTAACCTGAAAGAGAAACACGTTTCTCAAAACCATCACTATCATCTGAATACCAATCACAAGAATCTACATCTTCGATCTCTTTGAAGAATCCCGATACTTGTGATACCTGGTTCTCCTCTTTATTCTTATACCCACAACTTCTCAAAACTTAGACCTTGTATTTCTACGAAACACTCGTCTAAATACTAGAGAAGTTATAAGTAAATAGAACATAGTACGAGGACCTACCCCTTTGTCCTGATGGATACTTGACAACATACAATACTCTGTATAAGTCCGCTGAGTTTAAACAACTCATAACCTGTGCGTTGTAGGTGGAAAACTGTACCCTAGCGATTTCCTCAAATATCACCAATTACAACGAATTCCGATATAATGAGGATGATCACCTAATTCCCAATATCTTACTCCCACTCATCATCTGTAAAACCATACAGATATGATGATGAAACCTGGTAAATACATACCCATGGAGTAAGTGTCTAATCGGGAAAACAGTTTTTCCTTAACAATGCACTGAAACATGAAAATGTTTCGTAGGGGTATCCTGGTATTCATAGCAATGCCTCTTCCATAATCCAATTCATGACTTCAACCGTATATTTTATTGCCATCTCTTCAAATCCCCTTTATTTGTCTTTAGTCGTTACCTTCTGTACACCATCGTTAGGCTAACTGGTTTTCTTCCTTCCCTACCGTTCGGCACCAGCCTATGGTTTGGAAGAAGACTATCCAGTAAGCATAATAGGTGTACCCTCCTAAACCAAGGAGTACTCGCATCTCGAGAGAAGGTGACGATAAAAGACAACTGAATAATACCTTATTCTTTTTAAAGGTGAAATAGGAGTGGCGATGAAGTACGCGGTTTTGGTCGTGAATGATATCAGTCACAATTTACTTTGCCCTCTTTCTAATCCCTTTATTTTGTCTTTACATATTACCTTCTGCACACCCTACTTAGGCTAATTGGTTTTCTTCATTCCCTACCTTTCGGCACCAGCCTATGGTTTGGAATAAGACTATCCAATAAGCGTAATAGGTGTACTCTCCTAAACCAAGGAGCTCTCGCAACCTGAGAGAAGGTGATAATAAAAGACAACTGAATAAACCAATTCTATTTCTCATGAACCTGGATCCATCCCCGAAGAAGTCCCTTCGAGTTCGTATATAACCATACGATGGATCTATCCAATGGAAGTGGATATCCGTAGTAATACGGGTGTTCTGAGAAATGCAAAGGGTAAAAGAAGGAGTGGCAATGACTTATGCAACTCAGACAATCCAAAAGCCAGTATTTTAAGAAGGTTCGGTCAACCTGGTCACTGAGTCATAGTCTAGGGTCGGTCAAAAGGTCGCTGCTAAAGAGAGAGAGAGAAAAGAAACACTCTGCGTGCACTCTAACCTAGATCAGAATGGTCATCATTTTATCTAATCTGGAAACCTCCTACTGTCCTGTCAAATTCTCCTCCAAACCTAAAGAAGAATTAATCGGGATCACCCGAAGAGTAAACCAACTCATCAGTGGGAATCAGGATCCAACTCTCATCGCATGATAACGTGATGGAATGCATCCACGTTACTCATACTCCAGAAGGTATGCGCATACTCGGCAAGTTTCAGTTTCTTTAGAAACTCCTGATATGATTTTTGCCCCATGCTCTTATAACCTTGGCTTTGGTCAAAGTGTCCTAAGTCACATGCCAAGTTCTACCCGTCACTATCTTGTCAATTTGAACCCATCCGCACATGCCCCTGACTTTGGCCAATCGGCAGAACGACTGTCCCAAACTGACTCATCTATCTATGCAACAATTGAATACCCAGCAGCTACCAAACACTATGCCTTAACTTTAGCTTGAATACTACTAAATACCCAAAAGAAGTGACGGAGGGCTACGACTGGTTTTTGGCGAAAAACCCTTAGCGTAGTGAACTTGATATCGCTGAAGGAA
Organism: Agapanthus africanus; assembly: GCA_030015575.1. Lineage (NCBI taxonomy): Eukaryota > Viridiplantae > Streptophyta > Magnoliopsida > Asparagales > Amaryllidaceae > Agapanthus > Agapanthus africanus. The sequence continues at coordinate 277,639,533 of CM057339.1, read as the reverse complement.
CCTGATAGCTTTTTAAAATATAGTGGCGAAAACCTTTTGCTAAAGAGGTCACTCCCGGTAAAAGGGATCTCGGCTCTTTCCTCGTGGAATGAGGTGCAGGATATTCCACTGAATACCGCTATGCAAAGCAACTTGTAATCGACTATAGTGAAGTTATTACGCTGACGCAAACTTCTGCCCAAGGGGTCAGTCCAGGTGAAGGGATATCAGCCCTTGCCCCGTCGAATGAGGTGCAGGATATTCCACTGAATACCGCTATGCATAACAAAAGGAAACGTCTTTGTAACAACACTTTTTAAATTGTTCCAACAACTGTATACAGGTTTGTTTTACTTTGCATTGATCAGAATCAACGCAGTCCCATCAATCAATCACACCAGAAAAGAACGAAAATAAAATGTACGTATATGCCATCCGCATTCGTCACTGGGTCCCGTCATCACCCGTTAGGTTACTTAACTAACGACAGAGCGGGGACTGGACTAGCGCGGGTGTAAAACATATACAACATCTAATAGTATATAAACCAATATACATAATCGCTCCAGGCGTGATAATATGCAACATTACAGAAAAGTAATAAGCATCACAGAACAATACAGATATACTGGGATCCCCGAGTTTCACAGAGCCGCTGCTGAAACTCGACGTTCCCCTGTCGTGTGGATAGCCCGTGCAATGAAACCTAGACCCCTACGGGTGCGGCAAGTTACCCGCCAAAACCTGAAACGAGGTAGTCCCCACAGCATAGTGAATGGAATACCCGGCACTTCACGGAATCCGGTAAATTGAGCACCCCTCCTTGGGTCAACCTGTACCCCCTACGAGTGCGGCGAATAGTCTGCCAATTCTGAAGTAGGGCCCCTCTGCCTCTCAAAGCCATGAGATGCGGACCCGTTGCTTTCCCGAACCCGGCTATCCGTGCACTCCGTCTCGGGGCAAAACCTAGTACAGTAATGAAAAATAGTACAATAGGTACATCGACCGCAACCTGGTCGTGCCCCAAAAGAATATTATACAACAGGCAGTGACGGCAGTCCACAAGTTGGACGCTCGCCCCGCAATATCAAATGTACAAATAAACTCAAACTGTACTACCATCGCACACTGCTATCCACCACGACAAATCCGCAACATTACAGCACAACACAGAACATCAACGCGAATGTCACGTTCGCAAACCCGTCTAAAAGAACTATAGCAATCAAACGCGGTTTACCGATCAAATGACATTCCCGGTCGGAGATATAATGTAAGCACTGTAAACTAACGTGTTTAAATTACGATCGACCAAAAACCAAATATCAAAAAGTGGGCCCCACTGCTTACTGGTGAACAGTAACAAAATCTGGGCCAAAACTTTATATGCCAAAAACCCCAAAATCCATCACAGAGCCTACTGAGAAAATTTGGGAGCACGTGCTCCCCACGTGGCCGCGGATGCGCGGCCAAACCCTGGGTTTGGCCGCCCTTCCACGGCAACTTGGAGGGATCACGATCCCAAATTTTGTCGTAGCTCTTAAAATTCCCTGCACAGATTTTTAAGACATCCAGAAATAAATTTTGAGACCGTTTAAAATTAACAGAAACCGTCGGGAATAAAAATTGTGATTTTTGCAGTTTTCGATTTTCGGTCGGATCGATGTTTTAAACGCGTTAGCACAAGTTAGTATAGCAAAATGGTGAGGCTCTGATACCACTGTAAGTCTACGTTAGCGCCCCGGCCGTCTACAGACGCCAAATGCGGAACAAAAACTTTTAAACTGGCGCTATCGTATACTTTAACCCGGATCTGCCATTATTGCTAAACTAACAAACTGTAAAGAGTGTAGGAATGTTATACCGAACGATCCGAGTCCTTCGTTCTTCAACCATCATCCCACGCTCCGTTGCGGCTGCTCCGATCTCGTCGATCTCCGATGTCCTCGTCGAAGTGGCACCACATGATCGGTTCTTTAAACGGGCTCCCGCCTCTGACTCGAGGCAACTCGATCGTCAAGTTTGCTAAAAGAGACGACCAAGATTGATGTAGAGAATGAGTAGATGACTTTGTCTCACTTCGTCCAAATCCGTGGACGATCGGTTAATGAAGTTGCCGTGGAAATCGGGTGATGGAATGAAATGAACTGTAAAATTCCATACACCCCGAATGCTATCATAATCTTTTCTAACCGAAATGAAACATCAAGTGAGAGTGAGAATGAGGAGAGAGAGAGGGCAAGCCATATATAGCAAGAGGGAGGTGACCGTAGGAGAAGGGGGTAACCTTAAGCTAAAAGCTTCTCACTTCAAAATATCTTAAGCAATCCAAAAGGAATTAATCACAAAGCATGAGTCATTAGGCTAGTCATCATCTAATAAATGCAACCAATTAGAACTTAACACCATTTAATCCTAGTCACCTCATCTAGAACCTTCTAGAAGAATCCACACTCATCTCAAGAAAAGATAAACCCGTCTTTAACCAAATGTTAAAAGACGGCAGATAGAAAACTGGAAACTGGCAACTTCCAAAAGTGATCCTGAAACGAATTTCAGGACAACCCCGAAACTGTATAAATATACCCGCATTTGTATTACGACCGAATACAAATGCAACTGAGACAAAGATATTATACCTACTCAATATAATACTCGGATCCGGCTTAAACCAAACCCGACCAGTATCATCTGTCCGAAAATCGACACGTGCGTAAACGCACGTGCATTTTCCGAACCCTGCCATAAAACCATACGGCCTCTACAACGTTTCGCCCGAACTTGGGAAACTGTCTGTGGGGGACTCTAATGACTCGTCAGCACCCTGGCAGTGGGTTTAACCACAAACCGTCAGCGGCACTAGCTATGCGTAACGGCTGCCCATGGACTGACCTCAAGGGTGGCCGATGAGCGCACTCATCCGGAAAACCCTACTGAGCCTAACAGTGACAATGTATATACAGTCCGGTCCGTTCGTCAATGAGTATCGCATATCCGCCTAGGGGGCTAGTAACGTCAGACCCCCAATAGCAGTATAAGTCGTGTCGGAGTGTAGCCCAGAACGCCCTGAGATACTACTGGAATACCTACCAGTAAATCTCCTGCCTCGGCCGAGGGCTTTGCGTAATGGCTCTCCTAGACACAGCACGATCTCGCCCCCAATACCGGGAGAGACGAATCCCCTGCCGATCCGCTCACGTGCCTCCATATGGCTCGGGACTGTACCCAAAAGCTACCTGTTTGCACGACTCCTTTGAGCCGTGGTAGGGTAGAAATCAAAGCACAGTGGGAACTCACACGAGACAAATGACGACCTCAGGTCGATGAACTGACCTGTACACATGTCACCAGGGAACTGCTATCTGACGATAGGTATAGTACTAACTAGCAGATTCCCGGCGAGTCCTGTCCGGTGTACTCATAACCCAATGAGCACCTGTATACATCTTAGGTGATCCAACTGACACCAGTGGCTTGTGAGACCGGCCACCGCCCCTCGTCGGGGTCTCGACTGTATACACTAGTCTACTCCGGAGTATCGATGCCCTGTCTCGAAACTCCCACGACTAGGGACCACAATTAAGGATATGCATATAAACTACCCAACTCTCACGTATATGATCGCCATCATACAGTTGGTAGTAAAGCAAGATCCTAAGGGCTCTATCAAAGTGTAACATGCTATCAGTCACCTGAACATGTACACGACTGATAAAGGCAAGCCAGATAGCATACTATCATTTCGAGTAAGACTGTCCTACCGGGATAGGTCCTCCGCAATCATTGCAATCACGTACCTGCGATCCAATAATTGACTATGAGGGCATTATCTCCAACAGTTCTCATCCCGTTCAGTGAAACTGACGTGTTTGGACGGCTACGCGCATGTACGTGTGTTCGTTTTTGGGGTGTGCTTTTTGATTATAAAATACTTCATTTCAAATTTTGGATCCCGCCTAAAATTTTCTTATTTCAATTTCAAATTTTTGGACCCGACCCGGGCGCAATTTGGAAATATTTTTGCATTAGCGCCAAATCCTATTTTTCTAATAATTTTTAAACCAACGAAAATAATTTTACACCAGAAAATATTTTTTCGTCTCTTCTGTAAAATATTTAAAAAAAATTCCCCTAACTGTTTAACCCATGAATCTTTCTCTCTCTTTTCCTCTATTGGCTACGAACCAATCATCTTCTTTTTAAACCCCTGGGCCCCACCTTTTCCCATTCTCTCTCTCCCTTTCTCGTTCTCTTTCTCTCTCTTCTCTTTTCCTCTCTCCTCCGCAGCCCTCTCTCTCTCTCTCCTTCTCCTTTCTCTCTCCTCTCTCTCTCTCTCTCTCTCCTCTCGCGAACACTGTTCGCTTCTCGGTTCTCGTCACCGCCTTCGCGTTGTGGTCACCTCCCTTTTAAAATCCCTCGTCTCCTGCTTCTTCTCTCCTTCTATATATTTTTCCCCCGAGCTTCTTTAAACCCATCGCAGTAAACCCTAACCCTAGCCGCTCCTCTCCCTACCCGAGCCGACCTCGTCTACACCTCAACCTCATCCTCTTTCTCCTTCCTCTTTCATTCTTCTCCCTCTCCCTCTCCTGAGACCCTGCACACCCGCTGCACCCAGAACCCATCGCCAACACCATCTCCCATCGCCGCCGACCATCCCCATCGCCATCGCCATTCCCTTCTTCTCCTCTGCTCTCCACCCAGCATCCAAAACCCTGCACCCAAAGCCCCGACGACTCCTAACCCGAGCACCCTGCACGAGAGGCTGCGCACCCCTTGCACACGTCTGCACCTCGTGGGATCGCCACCGGCGATCTCGATCCGTCCCCCGGCCTCGTGCATCCCTCGGTGAGTGGTCTCCTTCTTCTTCTTCTTCTTCTTCTTCTTCTTCCTTTTCTTCTTCTTTCTCTCTTTTCATCTTAAAACTTTTTCTCTCTCTGTTAAGGATTTGAACCCTCTGTGGATCGCCGGAACCCCGTCGACGTCACGTCAACGACGCAGCCATCCCTCTACAATCCAGTGGCGAGGTACCCTGACCTGTGTGGTTCCACTGTTCGTCGTTTGGGTCCATTCCGTGAACCGTGCGCACGTCGCGAGATTTCCCCGCCGACGTTTAACGTTCCGTTTTCCCGATTCGTAACCCGTCAAGGCAAGTACACCTTGCTACATGCTAAATAATATATATACATATACATATACATTGATAGCACCCTAAACCTGTAGGTTAACTTTAGTACCATAATTTCCCTTTTTCGTCCTCAATGTCGTTTTATATCATTTTAGCTTCCAAGCTTGAAACCTAATGTTTGCATTTACTTTATTAAACCTAATAATCACATTTATGTGTTTTAGTCACAATTTCACTACTGACATAACTTATGGCATTCTCTATATAGTTTTATTCCATTCGGACACTCGTGTGCATTTAACCTGTATTAGCTGTGATTTCATCCATTGAACCTATATATAAATCATTGCACCCCTAAAATTCTTAAACTTGTTAACATGATTTAACGGCCATAACTGTCATACTGTATTCTTATAATGTTGAAATCATCTCTGTGACACAACTGAAAACTGTACTGCTAATTAAGTGAATCTGCTTATTGCTTAATTCATTGCTTAGATCATGTTGTTGATAACCATGCTTGATTATGTAACTGATTATGAGCACACCTATAATATCGTTTACATCTTGACATGACTTGCTTCAACATATTGATTGACCCGACATGGTACCGTATACTGCTTGACTTGACCTGATGTACCATGACTTGACTCGTTACCTGATCTTGTGTCTAATGCCAACAAACCTGACATGTAGTCCTCATGGACCGTTCCTGTTGTCTATCCAGACAAACCTGCTTACCTGATCCTGTGTTGGCATTAGTTCTTGATTACTGAATACTTGACTTGACATACACATATAACCTGGGGGTATGGGAAAATCAAAGGTGAAACCTGACTTGTAATTCAACAGTTCGCTACTTGTTCTGATCAGTTTAGAGGCTAGGCCAGCCTTGGGATGCTGCTGCTGACATCATTCATCTGTACATATTCCTGTTTAGTGCCTAGCGGCATGTCTCGGTTTCAGCCCGAGAATCTGGACCGTGGTCCCGGGTATGCACGGGATACTATTGAGTTACATCGATGATTCATCAATTTGATTTCAAAGTCTTAGAATAGAAAACCCGATAGAACAGTTTAGTTTACTCACTGCACACTACCCTGCACTGCCCTAATTTACATTACTGTTACATCTGCTTTTCATTCATGATTATATTTGCATTGCCTGTTACCATGTTTATATTTTATTGTTTGATGACATGACGCGCTGACGTCTGGGTTTTGCATGGCCCAGATTCCGTACCGCTGTTGCAGTCCGAGCAGGAGTACTTCAGCCAACAGGCTGAGCTGTGAGTGTCAGCAGTAGTTAGTTTTTCTTTCCTGCATTTTATTCCTGATGTGAGCCCGCATTATGGGACATACATTCCAGTTATTTTGTATTGGATCTTTCGCTTCCGCATTTTTATTATTCCTGACTCATGTTATCTTGGATTATGGACATGTTTTAGATAGTTTTATTTTGTTCTTGATATCTCTACAGCCGTAATGTGACTGTGGATGGATACTTTCTACCCACAGGTAGCATGGTTGGCTATGTCACGTGCCTATTTTAGCGTACTCTGGGAAGCGGGGCGTGACATGGTTCTTTTGGTATCAAAGCCATAGGATAGTCGGGTTGATTCTTTTGTAGTTGGGTATGGTATCCAATACATGAATCAGGAAACCCGTGTTTAGGAAACATGTCCTGCCACCTTGCCGTTTTACCGTTCTTGAATCAAATTCTTCCTGATTATATCTTTAAGATGTGCAAACTTCCTTTGCATATCGACTCGAAAACCTGATTCCTTGTTATCTCTAGGACTTAGGCGACTTGGGTGGAGTTATGTAATTGTGGCTATGATACCGCGGCATAGTTACAATGCGGTACTCTATTTAAGTAACTTGGAGTTCTAGCCTTGATCTATATTTTGAATCTGTTATCATGCTAATGTTGGGTGTTTTGATTTCAGGAATATGGCAGATAAGAATCTGAAGACGTACCAAAGGCATGTGGACGAAGCCGCCATGCTTGGAGTGATAAGAGGAATGCTGGAGAATCAAAAGAGACAGACCGAGCTGATCCAGCAGCAAACGGAATCGTTTCAGGAAGGTTTGCAGATCGTTCAGCAGTCTGTGAACAATGTTGGAGCTAAACCAGTTGACCGAGTAGGGACCGTAGCAGACTTCAGGCGTTTGGGTCCGTCTGCATTTACTGGTTTGGAGGAGCCGTTGCCAGCGGAGCAGTGGCTAGTTGACACAGAGAATTTGCTTATTGCGGCACAGATTCCAGATGAGAAGAGTTGATGTGGTACGCAATCAGTTAGTGGACTACGCCCGAGAATGGTGGCTTGTGGAGGAGAACCGCTTACCCAAGCCGATCAAGTGGGCGGATTTTTCAATGAGTTTCCTAGAGAAGTTCTTCCCGCGGACTGCACGGGAGGAAATGGAAGAGAAGTTCATCGGGCTAAAGCAGAATGGAGCACCCGTAGATGTGCATGCAGCAGAATGGACAAGACTCAGTAGATTCGCTGGACCTTTAGTTGCCAAGGATGCAGACAGGGCACGGAGGTTCATGCGCAGCTTGGATGTGGACATCCAGAGGCAGATTGTCTCCCTAGGTTTGACCACTTTCTCACAGGTTCTTACGGCAGCTCGAGAACAGCAGAGCCTATCAGGGAAGACTGGGAGTTTACAGCAGACAGCAGTTGCAGTAAGGAAGCCGGCAGTTGTACCAAACCGAGCTCATGGTCACAGAGGTATCCCAGTGGACCGTCGTGGTATAACACCCATGAAGAAGCCTGTTGTCATTGATCGAAGAAAGAGCGTGACTTGTAACTACTACAATTTACCTGGCCACGTGCATAAGGATTGTCGAAGGAGGCTGGGACTCTGTTTAGTTTGTGGAGCGGCAGATCATGCTGTCAGCGCTTGTCCGTCGAAGCTTCGTATGAGGGATGATATTCAGAAGCCTCCGCATAGACCGTTCCAGGGACAGAAGTAGCTGACTCAAGGACCTAATCAGGCTCGAGCTTTTACCTTGACAGCTGAGGAAGCTAAGGCGTCAGGTGAAGTTGTTTCAGGTATTCTACTCGTTCATGGTTTTCCCGCATTAGCGTTATTTGATTCTGGTGCATCCTATTGTTTTATGTCATCCAAGTTTTTAGCTACACACTCGATTACCTGCACGACCCTGTCTAGTTTCTGGGACATACACATTGGGAATGGGAAAATCATATCTAGTAGGGAATGTAAAGATTGTACAGTTGTCGTTTGCGGACGGGAGCTTTTTGCAGACTTCTTGGTGATTGATACGGGCAGCTACGAAGTCGTCTTGGGAATGGATTTTCTTGGCACTTTCCACGCCCACATTGATTGTAGGGCAAAGAAAGTAATTTTCCAGATTCCCGGACATCCCGAGTTTACCTTCACTGGAGGAAGCAGTTCTGTCGGGCCAGTCGAGTTTAGGGCTAGGCCGACAAATAATATTCTTGCATCAATGGAAGTTGATAAAAGTGAAGAGCCAGCTGTTGTTCGTGATTTTATGGACGTGTTTGAAGATATATCGGGATTACCGCCGAAGCGAGATGTGGAGTTCGCAATTGATCTTATTCCTGGTGCAGCGCCAGTATCTAAAGCGTATTATCCAATGGCACCAGTGGAGTTGGAAGAAGTCAAGAAAAAGGTTGCCGAATTGCTTGAAAAGGGTTGGATTCGAAGCAGTAACTCGCCTTGGGGAGCTCCAGTTCTTCTAGTTAAGAAGAAGGATGGCACGAGAAGGATGTGCATCGACTATCGAGAATTAAACCGGGTGACTATTAAGAACAAGTACCCGATCCCTCGTATTGGAGAACTTTTTGAGCAGCTTAGTGGCGCGAGGGTATTCTCGAAGCTGGATTTGCGATCCAGATATCATCGAGTCCGAGTGAAAGCAGAAGATATTAGCAAGACGGCGTTCCGAACTCGATATGGACATTACGAGTACTTAGTGATGCCCTTCGGAGTGACGAATGCGCCGGCGATATTCATGGACTTGATGAACCGAATCTTTTTACCATTCTTGGACCAGTTTATTGTAGTATTCATTGACGATATTCTGGTTTACTCCAAGAGTTTTGAAGAGAATGCTGAGCATTTGAAGATCGCACTGCAGACGTTGAGACAGGAGAAATTGTATGCGAAGATGAGTAAGTGCGAGTTTTGGCTGGAAGAAGTAAAGTTTTTGGGACATGTTGTGTCTGGCGATGGAATCGCCGTCGATCCCGAAAAGATTGCAGCAGTTCGTGATTGGCCGATTCCAAAGAATTTTGCGGAAATAAAAAGTTTTCTTGGACTCGTCGGGTATTACAGAAGATTTGTGGAGAATTTTGCTCGTCTGGCAGAGCCGTTAACCAAGCTTACGCGTAAGGAGGTACCTTTTGTGTGGACGGATAGATGTGCGTCAGCTTTTGAGACGTTGAAGCAGAGATTGATAACCGCCCTTATTCTGACAGTGCCAGACAATTCCGGAGGATTGGTGATTCACAGCGACGCATCCGGGAAAGGATTGGGATGTGTTTTGATGCAGCATGGGAAGGTTGTAGCGTACGCATCGAGACAGTTGAAGACCCATGAGAAGAATTACCCAACTCATGACTTGGAGCTTGCGGCTGTGATTTTCGCTTTGAAGATTTGGAGACACTACTTTTTTGGCGAAAGGGTCGAAGTTTTCATGGATCATAAGAGCTTGAAGTATGTGTTCACGCAGAAGGAGCTTAACTTGAGGCAACGTAGATGGTTGGAGCTGATGGCTGAATACGATCTTGATCTTAAATACCATCCGGGGAAGGTTAATGTCGTACCGGATGCGCTCAGTCGGTTACCAGCAATTCAGATGTTGACTACGCAGAAGGAACTCGTGGAAGACTTTCGAAGATTTGATTTTGAGGTTGTGCTACCGTGTTCTTCGGGACAGTTGATGCTGCTGCAAGTACATTCGTCGTTGATCGAGAATATTAAAGCAGCGCAATCGCAGGATCCTAAACTGCAAATGTTTCGAGAACAGGTCGAAGCCGGACTACGAACAGATTTACTGATACATAAAGATGGTTCGTTGAGATATGGTAGCCGTTTGTGTGTACCAAAGGGAGATACTCATGAAGAACTTATGAAGGAGGCACATAGTTCAGCCTATTCCGTATATCCAGGAGGCACAAAGATGTACCGAGATATTCGACAGCATTTCTGGTGGGAAGGCATGAAACGGGAGATTGCTCGCTATGTAGAAAAGTGCTTGGTGTGTCAGCAAGTTAAGGCTGAACATCAAAGGGTTGCTGGTTTATTGCAACCACTTCCGATTCCTCAGTGGAAGTGGAAACATATAACCATGGATTTCGTGACAGCTCTACCGCGGAGTCCAAAAGGCAACAATGCAGTATGGGTGATTGTTGATCGATTGACCAAGGCAGCTCATTTTATTCCTTTTCGGGTTGGTCAATCAACAGAAACTTTGGCGGAGCAGTACATGCAGGAGATTGTAAGATTGCATGGAGTACCGGTAAGCATCGTGTCCGATCGTGACACTCGGTTCTTATCACACTTCTGGAGGAGTTTACAGGAAAGTTTGGGGACTCGATTGAAGTTTAGCACAGCTTATCATCCTCAAACTGATGGTCAGTCGGAGAGAACGATCCAAACTCTTGAAGATATGTTGAGAGCATGCATGTTGGACTTCAAGGGTTCATGGGAGGATCATCTGCATTTGGTGGAGTTTTCTTACAGTAATAGTTTTCAGGAAACTATCCAGATGGTTCCATTTGAAGCTTTGTATGGTCGCAAATGCCGTTCACCTATTTGCTGGGACGATGTCGGTGAACGAAGATTATTGGGACCAAATTTGGTTGTGCAGACAGTTTAACACTATCAGAAATCATATGAAGGCAGCTCAAGACAGACAGAAGAGTTGGGTAGATACGTCGAGAAGACCTCTAGAGTTCGCCGTGGGTGATTTGGTATTCTTGAAGATATCACCGACTAGAGGGGTGATTCTCTTTGGAAGTCGAGGAAAGCTCAGTCCTCGATTTGTTGGACCCTTTGAGATCTTGGAGCGTGTTGGTGAGGTAGCGTATCGTTTGGCGTTACCGCAGTCCTTGGCGAATGTGCACGATGTGTTTCACGTATCTCAACTCCGTAGGTATGTTCGAGATGAAACACATGTATTGGATCATTCAGAGCTGACGGTGCGAGAAGACTTGACTTTCGAGGAGCGACCGGTTGAAATTGTGGATCGGAGGGAAAAGGTTCTTAAGAACAAGGTTATCCCTCTTGTACTTGTTTCTGTGGGTAATCGCTCGCATGGAGAGTCCACTTGGGAACGAGAAGATGAAATCCGGCAGAAGTTTCCTCATCTTTTCTTGTAGTTGTTTGTCGTCTATCTTTGTATTCTTGGAATTCCGAGAACGAAATTCTTTTTGTAGTTGGGTATAATGTAACAACCGAGTCCAGTTCTACTAATTTCAGTTACCGTATGAATGGAGTGTGACACTTATTTCATTTATCTTGCTTGATTGTGACTTATTGTAATTTTACCCCGTCAATTCAATTCTGCATATAACAATTTAAGGTATCTAAAATAAAATTAAAATACTGGTCATAGCCTGCTCAACACCCCTAATCCCGTGATAGCGTCCCTGCATCGTGTTCTCGTCACGTTCAGTGAAACGGACGTGTTTGGACGGCTACGCGCACGTACGTGTGTTCGTTTTGGGGGTATACTTTTTGATTGTAAAATACTTCATTTCAAATTTTGGATCCCGCCTAAAATTTTCTTATTTCAATTTCAAATTTTTGGACCCGACCCGGACGCAATTTGGAAATATTTTTGCATTGCCGCCAAATCCTATTTTTCTAATAATTTTAAAACCAACGAAAATAATTTTACACCAGAAAATATTTTTTCATCTCTTGTGTAAAATCTTTTAAAATTTTCCCCTTAACTGTTTAACCCATGAATCTTTCTCTCTCTTTTCCTCTGTTGGCTACGGACCAATCATCTTCTTTTTAAAACCCCTGGGCCCCACCTTTTCCCGTTCTCTCTCTCCCTTTCTCGTTCTCTTTCTCTCTCTTCTCTCTTCCTCTCTCCTCCGCAGCCCTCTCTCTCTCTCTCTCCCCTTCCCCTTTCTCTCTCCTCTCGCGCTCTCTTTCCTCTCGCGAACACTGTTCGCTTCTCGGTTCTCGTCACCACCTTCGCGTTGCGGTCACCTCCCTCTTAAAATCCCTCGTCTCCTGCTTCTTCTCTCCTTCTATATATTTTTCCCCCGAGCTTCTTTAAACCCATCGCAGTAAACCCTAACCCTAGCCGCTCCTCTCCCTTCCCGAGCCGACCTCGTCTACACCTCAACCTCATCCTCTTTCTCCTTCCTCTTTCATTCTTCTCCCTCTCCCTCTCCTGAGACCCTGCACACCCGCTGCACCCAGAACCCATCGCCAACACCGTCTCCCATCGCCGCCGACCATCCCCATCGCCATCGCCATTCCCTTCTTCTCCTCTGCTCTCTACCCAGCATTCAAAACCCTGCACCCAAAGCCCCGACGACTCCTAACCCGAGCACCCTGCACGAGAGGCTGCGCACCCCCTGCACACGTCTGCACCTCGTGGGATCGCCACCGGCGATCTCGATTCGTCCCCCGGCCTCGTGCATCCCTCGGTGAGTGGTCTCCTCCTCCTTCTTCTTCTTCTTTCTCTCTTTTCATCTTAAAACTTTTTCTCTCTCTGTTAAGGATCTGAACCCTCTGTGGATCACCGGAACCCCGTCTACGTCACGCCAATGACGCATCCATCCCTCTACAATCCAGTGGCGAGGTATCCTGACCTGTGTGGTTCCACTGTTCGTCGTTTGGGTCCATTCCGTGAACCGTGCGCACGTCGCGAGATTTCCCCGCCGACGTTTAACGCTCCGTTTTCCCGATTCGCAACCCGTCGAGGCAAGTACACCTTGCTACATGCTAAATAATATATATACATATACATTGATAGCACCCTAAACCTGTAGGTTAACTTTAATACCATAATTTCCCTTTTTCGTGCTCAATGTCGTTTTATATCATTTTAGCTTCCAAGCTTGAAACCTAATGTTTGCATTTACTTTATTAAACCTAATAATCACATTTATGTGTTTTAGTCACACTTTCACTACTGACATAACCTATGGCATTCTCTCTATAGTTTTATTCCATTCGGACACCCGTGTACATTTAACCTGTATTAGCTGTGATTTCATCCATTGAACCTATATATAAATAATTGCACCCCTAAAATTCTTAAACTTGTTAACATGATTTAACGGCCATAACTGTCATACTGTATTCTTATAATGTTGAAATCATCTCTGTGACACAACTGACAACTGTACTGCTAATTAAGTGAATCTGCTTATTGCTTAATTCATTGCTTAGATCATGTTGTTGATAACCATGCTTGATTATGTAACTGATTATGAGCACACCTATAATATCGTTTACATCTTGACATGACTTGCTTCAACATATTGATTGACCCGACATGGTACCGTATACTGCTTGACTTGACCTGATGTACCATGACTTGACTCGTTACCTGATCTTGTGTCTAATGCCAACAAACCTGACATGTAGTCCTCATGGACCGTTCCTGTTGTCTATCCAGACAAACCTGCTTACCTGATCCTGTGTTGGCATTAGTTCTTGATTACTGAATACTTGACTTGACATACACATATAACCTGGGGGTATGGGGAAATCAAAGGTGAAACCTGACTTGTAACTCAACAGTTTGCTACTTGTTCTGATCAGTTTAGAGGCTAGGCCAGCCTTGGGATGCTGCTGCTGACATCATTCATCTGTACATATTCTTGTTTAGTGCTTAGCGGCATGTCTCGGTTTCAGCCCGAGAATCTGGACCGTGGTCCCGGGTATGCACGGGATACTATTGAGTTACATCGATGATTCATCAATTTGATTTCAAAGTCTTAGAATAGAAAACCCGATAGAACAGTTTAGTTTACTCACTGCACACTACCCTGCACTGCCCTAATTTACATTACTGTTACATCTGCTTTTCATTCATGATTATATTTGCATTGCCTGTTACCATGTTTATATTTTATTGCTTGATGACATGACGCGTTGACGTCTGGGTTTTGCATGGCCCAGATTCCGTACCGCTGTTGCAGTCCGAGCAGGAGTACTTCAGCCAACAGGCTTGTTCCCCTCCGAAAGGCGGTGCACCGGACCGCGATGTCCTGGCGCTGGGATTCGGGGCAGATGCTATTTGGTTTTATCCGTCTACCTCTCCGAAGATGCCAAGTTGATTTATGGCACCGTGTATCGGAGGTTTAGACGGATGCGGCCGATGTAGCAGACTTCGTCAGATTCCCCCTCAGGGTGAGGGGTTTTTTGATTGTGGGGACGCTCTTCCCTGCAGGCGCAAGCCCCTGCAGTTAATTACGCTACCGCATCGCGATAACAACTTTCTCTTTCTCCAGAATTTCACTTCGTGTCGTGTGTGTTTGTTTTGTTTGTGGTTGCCCGTGGATTGTATACGGAGACTGAGTAATGCCGTCGCCCGTAGGACGTGGATTAGTCCAAATCCGTATTTACTTAGATTTGGGTTTGGTGTTTTTAGTTTAAGGATACGTTAACCTCGTTGAGGCTAAGATCAACTTAAACGTGATTCATTTAATATATGGCCGTCGGGACTCATCACCTCTCTAACTTTGTTGAAGGATTACAACGACAAGTGTCAGAGGAGTTCAAAGATGTACCCTCGAACCGAAGTTGATTTAGTTTTTTTATAGTCCATTTGAGTGTTTAAGGATACGTTAGCCGTGTTTGGGGCTAAGACCAACTTAAACGGTTGTTAAGGATACGTTAGTCCAGTTTGGGACTAAGATCGACTTAACGGGATCGTTTAGATCCGACAAAAGAGCATTTAGGCTCTATTGTGCCAGTTTAGGGACGTGGTGGTCCATCGCCAGTTTAGGGACGTAGTGGTCCATATTCCAGTTTAGGGACGTGGTGGTCCAATATTAGTTTAGGGACGTTTCGGTCCGATATTAGTTTAAGGACGTTTCGGTCCGATATTAGTTTAGGGACGTTTCGGTCTGATATTAGTTTAAGGACGTTTCGGTCCGATATTAGTTTGGGGACGTTTCGGTCCGATATTAGTTTAAGGACGTTTCGGTCCGATATTAGTTTAGGGACGTTTCGGTCCGATATTAGTTTAGGGACGTTTCGGTCCAATATTAGTTTAAGGACGTTTCGGTCCGATATTAGTTTAGGGACGTTTCGGTCCACGAGTTTAAGGACCCCGCAGTCCATATGGGTGTGTGGTCGTTGGGACCCGTCACCTCTTTGACGTCGTTGAGGAATTACAACGATGGATGTCAAAGGAGTTCGGAGATGTACCCTCGAACCGGATGTAGATTGATTTAGGAGAGCCATTTTGCTCAGTCAATTTAATTTAAGGACTTATGGCCAAGATTGGGCTAAGTCCAGTTGAAAATGTCCAACATTTTATTTGCTTTTGCATTGCATTTCTTTTTATTTTTATTTGGGCTTTGCCCATAAAGGATGCAAAGCATCAATTTGTTTTGGGCTCTGCCCCTTTTTATTGTATTGCAATTTAATTTGGCCTACTAGGCCCTTCTGATTTGGGCCTGGCCCTTCAGTAAAATGCATTGCATTTGTCAGGCGCTTTGCGCCAATCACTGAGCGCAAGCGCTTGTGGTGAGGACACGTGTCATGCTCTGGTGAGCACAAGCGCAACAGCGCTAGTGCGCTGCGCTAGTGCGCTGTGCTGTTGTGTTGCTGACACGTGGCGCGCTCTGGTGAGTTGCGCCCGTTCCAGAGAGCGAAGCTCTATTTCAAGGCGCGTAGCGCAAGTTGTTCTGCAGCTGACACGTGGCGCGCTCTGGTGAGTTGCGCCAGTTCCAGAGAGCAAAGCTCTATTTCAAGGCGCGTAGCGCAAGTTGTTCTGCAGCTGACACGTGGCGCGCTCTGGTGAGTTGCGCCAGTTCCAGAGAGCAAAGCTCTATTTCAAGGCGCGTAGCACAAGTTGTTCTGCAGCTGACACGTGGCGCGCTCTGGTGAGGTGCGCCAGTTCCAGAGAGCAAAGCTCTATTTCAACGCGCGTAGCGCAAGTTGTTCTGCAGCTAACACGTGGCATTCTCTCAGGAGCGCAACAGCGCAGTTTGGAAGTGCAAAGCACTAAGAATCTTTTTAGATTCCAGAACAGAAGTGCAAAGCACTATTTGTTTTCTTTGATCTAATTAGGATCAAAGAAAAATGAGTTTTTCTCTTTATTTCAAGAACCAGAGGTTCATAAAAGTGCAAAGCACTATTTTTTTTATTTTTTTTTGTTTTAAAGAACCAGTGGTTCATACGAGTGCAAAGCACTATTTTTATTTATTTTTATTTTCTTTTCTGTTTTAAAGAACCAGTGGTTCATACGAGTGCAAAGCACTATTCATTATGTGAAGATCATTGATCAATGATTTATCAAAAGAGATTTCTTTTCTCTTGTGAAGGTTTTTACCTTCTTCTTTAAATTTTTCTCAGAGTTCTCTCTGTTTGAAGCTCTTGATTTTTTTTTTTCAAGAAATGTTGATGCCTTCTCTTCTCTTCTTGGCTCCTATTTATAGGAGAAGGAAAAGAATCAATTTGTTTAGCAAATCTCTCCTTGAAAGATTTGATTTGATCGTTGAGAGATTTGATTTATATTTATCATTAATCTGGGCCTTTAGATCATTCAGTGAATTTTATTCACCGTGGATTTTAAATCCAAAAGATATTCTATTTGTTATTCTGGTGAGATTTTCAGGGAAATCCTTCCTTGTCCAAGATTTTTCCATAAATTGATGATTTTTAATCATCTTTGGATCTTTAATCCAACGGTTCCCATAATCCTTTTCCATTTGGAAAGATTTAGAAGCTTTTAGAATTTTAATTCTATTTCGAAAGATTTTTAGAGAAATTTAGAATTTTAATTCTACTAATCTGTAAGGTTTTCAAAGCCTGTCACGTGCTGGCACGTGACCCTTGGTCACGTGTGAGCACGTAACCCCGAAATTGGTTCCTTTAACAGTCGCTTGTTCATATTGTTGTTTTAACCATCACGTGTCAACACGTGACCATTGGTCACGTGTGAGCACGTGATATTTCATTGAGATAACTTCTGATTTTTAATCAGGGAACAGATTTTAGAATTTAATTCTATTCATTATTTTAGAGGCCTTAAGAGCCCATCACGTGTCTGCACGTGGCCCATGGTCACGTGTGAGCACGTGATGCCCCGTTGGGGTCTTTTCTAAGTTTTTATTATATCTTCTAACTCCTCCAGCGGATTTTTAAAAGCCCATCACGTGTGAACACATAATGCCTCATAACTTTTGATCCCGGATGAATTATGAAGCCCATAATATATCAAATCGAAGGGTTTTTCGAGACGCTTTCAATACAATCAGAATTTATCCGTTTCTCCTTCGGGAGTTTGTCAAAAAACAGCCCGGAAGATACTGGTTCGTATTTCCTTAAGCGTATCGCTGCCATTTGATACCTTGGACTCTTTTGCGCAGAAATTTTTGGTGGGAACAAGGCTAAGCTGTGAGTGTCAGCAGTAGTTAGTTTTTCTTTCCTGCATTTTATTCCTGATGTGAGCCCGCATTATGGGACATACATTCCAGTTATTTTGTATTGGATCTTTCGCTTCCGCATTTTTATTATTCCTGACTCATGTTATCTTGGATTATGGACATGTTTTAGATAGTTTTATTTTGTTCTTGATATCTCTACAGCCGTAATGTGATTGTGGATGGATACTTCCTACCCACAGGTAGCATGGTTGGCTATGTCACGTGCCCATTTTAGCGTACTCTGGGAAGCGGGGCGTGACACTCTCTCCCCGAGAGGTAGGCGTACCGTTCAGATCGGTCCTCGTCTCCACGAGTCTGCTCAAATCTCATCCCCAGCGGCAACCCTCTGGCCCTCGGTATCTTCAGCGGCATAGTGGCTGGAACGAGAAACAGGATTGATAGGAACATTGCGATCAAATCAAAGGATCTCCGGAATCAAGGAAGGTAGTACAAGCAAACATATATATCCTAAGGTCACTCAGGCGGAGTACTGTATCGTAAATATGCCGCGGAACATACACACGCTATGTCACTCTGCTTAAGTCACCTACTCCATCTACTAAGGGTCATCCTACACTCAGAAAGTTAAAACCACGCTCTGATACCAAATTTGTCACGGCCCGAAGGTACGGAATGCGACTGACACTTAAATTACGAAACGTCTCAAGGTGTAACGTAACCTAAGTAAGCCAAAGCCCAGAAATCTAAACCTTATAAAGAAATAGAGTGAAGGAAACTTAGTGAAAGAAAGAAATTTTAACCAAAACAAGTTGCATTAAACATTTTTGAAAACATCAAAAATTCCCAAAAATTTCGGCAGAGTCTCCTTTGTAAATACTGGCCCCCAAACGGGTACAACACATGAAAATACATATACATGAATAAAGGCATCCCAAGCGGGAGCTATCTCTTCGCCAAAGACGAAATCACAACCACATGCAATGAATACATCATAATAATACGAAATAAGCATGAAAGCATAAAAACATTATGTCGGCTCAAGTGAGCATCGACACCAAACCATAAATACAAGTCTTATAAATCTCACCGTCTAGTCTAATATACAAGGGTAGATGGAGTATACTAGATACAAATAAAATACACTGTGGGAGAAAAAGAAAATCCTCCAAAAACCCACCTATGAGCAAGCTACAAGCCGAAGCAAAAAAAACGGAAGTAGAAAGTACACCCGCCGCTCCAGCGCTGACGGGTCAGACCTGCAAATACTGTGGCACAACAGGGGTGAGTTGCCAACTCGTGAGTGATAAGTAACATCTAATAAGGCTATCGTAAGTATGCACGCAGTGCGTCACACCCTACATATACCGATATGATACAATACACTAGCATGAATGCAACATGAATGCATAATCAATACCTGAACCCGAACATGTCTGTTATGAGAAAATCTTTATTTTTATCTTAGAAAAAGGCTCATGTGAAGCAACTGAAGTAATATCAATGAAATTAATAGAAATCCGTGTCTAGTATCGACACAAAATCAGAATAAATCTCAATGCCTCAATATCTCAATGTCTCGACATCTCTATGTCACAATATCACAATATCTCTGTATCTCAAATCTCAATATCTCGGGCTCTGTCAGTCCGGATCGACCCAAATCATTAAATCTCACGACTACGGTCGGTATCCTCCGAATGTCCGCCGCGCCAGACATCACCAGTAGGTAGTATGCCCTTGCCAGACTCATTGTCATCCCCACAAAAACTCTCTCGCCTGGGGTACTATACCGGGCCCACCATGTACCCGAAACGGTTCATTCTACTTCTCGAATCGGGTCTCGAAAACCAACAGCAATCATGAAAACTCATGGTGGACGACACATACATCACGAGAAAACTGCAACTTGCATTTTAAAATGATAATAAGTTTTTATAACATTCTTGCGGTTTTCCCCAAAATCCAGAAATCTCATAAATACTGAAATCCTCGAGAAGAATCACAATATATAAATATACCGGTGATGATGGAAACCTATGATACGGTAGTGTATACCATACGAAATACGGCCAGAAGCTATGCATGAATCATGATGCAATGAGGTATGCATACATGATTAACAATCCTACGTATCCATTTAATGAGATGAATATGCATGTATAAATATACGGATCATATACGATGTAAATGCACAAATATCTATTCTAAGCAAGTTCTATAGTGTTCGTGATATAGCAATTACCAATGGCGTGTGTGTTCGCATAAATAGTGCACGTGCCGTAGGAACCAATGGTAATGGTGCAAGTGTCCTATGAGATGATCACACACACACACACACATAATGATGCGATGCAATAAGATGGCTAACTAGGAAACCACGCATATAATGCAAATACTATAAGTAATACTAAACCATCGGGCGCCTCGCGCCATCTAGACGACCCCCCTATAGATGTGTACATCTACTCACTGGGACGCCTCGGCTAATCTGATTCGATCTCCGTCCTGTCTTTCCGCGCCGCGTCCGACGCCTCTGCACCCGATCTTAGAATCGCACACAAGCAATTAAAAGGATAAATATACGAATAGTCGCGGACAAAAATGATACAAGTCAAACAACGTGCGCTAATTAAACGCGCACGCACTTGGCGTACAAACGCGCTCGCGCCAACGCCACAACCACAAATTACAACTAAGATCGCTATACGTGACAACCACCCATCCTAATGCTCATTCGTACCAATTGCGCATTCACAACACATTAAATATCTTAGAGATTAAGTTATAACCCATCAAAAGCTCAAACTTAATTAGAATCGATTTATTTCAAAAACCTAGTAAACATCCATTTTCCATTTTAGTTCTAATCTCAATATTTTAACAATTCTAGTGGCCACAATACTCACTAAATATCTTAATTAAGTCACACAAATCATTACTAAAATTTTATCTCACCAATTTATATTAATTTTAAAAACCTAGTTTGCAAAATTATCTAATTGGAACAATTTGAAGCAACAATTAGCAACTTAACAACTAAGCTAAATTTTGCATGTCATAAAGTGTTAAACTACACAGTGTAATCATGATCAATTTATAAAAACCCTAACTTGATTTAAAAACCCTTCTCTTGAATTCACAATCTTGCAATTAAAACCATTTTACAACCTAATTAAATTTGATTTAAGGTAATTAAACAACAAGTTATCTATAGGTTTAAGATTATACCTCCACAATTATGGTATCAAACATGCAAACTTGTCTCCATAATGGTCTCTTGCTCCTTGATTCATGCTGGATTGGGCCAAAAAATATTGAGTAAAGATTAATTGAAGAATTAGTGAGAGTTTGAATTGATTTTTGAAGAATTTTTCATGATTTTTGAGGTGGAATTGAAGTGGAAAAAGAATGGGGGTGTGCTGCGGTAGGTTTCGACCATGATGGGAAGAGGTGAAAAGAGTGTGGTGTGTGTGTGTGGAGGTGTGTAGAAACCTCCATCATATTACATATTATGTCCCTTTTTTAATTTTCTTTTCAATTAATTTTGAAGGGGAAAAGAAATGAGAATTGAGGTGGAGAAATTTGGCTGCACATGGGTGGGGGTGGGCGTGGGGGTGGGGAGGCTTGGCCAATGTAAGGTGGAAAGAAAGAGAGAGAGGGAAATGTGTGGGTGTGTGCAGAAACAACCATATTAATTACATCTTTTATTCTTTCATTAATTAATTAATTTCCTTTTTCATTTTAAACTCTTCTTAAATTTTCTAGAACTCTCTTGAAAAATTCATTTTAGTTCAAAACAACATGTTATATTTTGGTTTAATGTGTCATGATACACAAAACTTGTATTAACACATTTTAATTTGTAATTTACACTAATTTAATATATAAATGAAAGCTTATAATTATATTTACATTAATTAATTTAGGAAAAATATTTAAATAAACTAATAATTTATAAGTGACTAAATAAATACATATTATTAGCAATTACATAGTTAAAATATGCGTATTTAAGTCTATGATGAAAAATAATTATAGTTAAGTTTTACGGAAAATACACTTTATTTTACCGATTATCAGAAAATTCTCCTAAACGATTTATTTATTTATTTATTTTTAAAGCGTTACAATCTTCCCCCCTTAAGGAAATTCGGTCCCCGAATTTAAAATCTAACTACGCGTACCCTCGAAGAGATGAGAATATTTCTCCCACATCTCGACCTCGACTTCCTACGTGATCCCTTCGTCGTTCGGGCCATGCCAAAGAACCTCTACAGTCAGTATGATCTCGGACCTCGGTTTCTTCACCTGCCGATCTAGAATAACTATCGGCTGCTCGGTGAAAGAAAGATTGCGCTCCAGCTAGATCGTCAGATGCTGTAACGTGTGAGAGGGATCAAGAAAGTATTTACGGAGCATTAATACATGAAACACGGGGTAACTCCTCGGCCCTCTCGGCTCGCCTCCGAGCTATCAAGAACCAAGCCTGCTCGGCCTCCCGCTCGTCCCCGAGCTTCCCGCCGAGCCTTGCTTCCTCGGTCTCATCGACCGACCCCCAGCACTGATCACCGATTTGTCCACCACGGCTCCGCGAATCTCGCCAGGCACGAGATATCCGCTGTCCATGATCCCGCTTTCCACACCATCACGATCCCCCATTAACGAGCATATCTCGTCATTAATGGGGAATCCCGCCTATCACGCTGGCGTAACGCCAGGGGCGTAACGGTCGGCGTGAATCTCGCGCCCGCTGCCACTATATAAACCTCTCTCCCAGACGACTTAGGTAAGCGAATTTTACCCCAATAGGCCGTTACTCTGCCAAAATACCCTGTCTAACTTGACCGTCGGAGGGTCCTCGGTGGCACAACAACCCCGGGACTTCCTTGCAGGTAGCTCGGCCTCAACCATCTCAACCCATTGAGATCCACACGCTCCAGAAGGCAACCCTTCAACTCAATTTCAGCCATCCATCAGCGCTCGATGCAGATCAACGGAAGATAACATCTGAAGGAGATCCAGAGATCCATCAAGAAGTAACGGAAGAGTCCAAAAAATATGTCATGATAGTAGACATAAGTTTTACTTCTAATATCTGTTTGTGTATTTTTTGAAAAGGGAATTAAAAAATGAAACAACTGGTTTTTCATAAGCAAAACAAAAAAAATATTCTTTTTTAAGAGTAATAAATTATTACTTTTTTGAAGTAATAAAGAGAGATATTAAATAATTAATTCTTTTTCTTGTTTCGTGTGATCCATGGTTACTTCTGATTCAAAACGAGGGAAAGAAAATTTAGGAAGTAACCATATCATATAGGATCCACGTTATTGCCTTGAAATAACTTTCAAGTTATGCTTCCGTGCAAATAAACAACTAAAGTACTTTAAGTAGGTTTACTTTCGGTACTTCCATATTATTTTCGTGCAATGAACAACTAAAGTATTTTAAGTAGGCTTACTTCCGGTATTTCTATATTATTTCCGTACAAACAAACATGCCCTCGAAGAAAGAGAGAGAAAATGATCTAGGTAGATTACCATATAGCTATTCTTGGCTTTTTTATAATGGGATGTTTGTATGCCGGAATAAAAAAATGGAAATAGGCATTGGGGTCTTACACATAATTTTTTTTGTCTCCTGAAATTATCATTCCATTGTTTGTTTGTTAAGAATTTGAACGGATTTTGTCTACTTTAATTTTTTCCGTTGTTTAGTTGAATAAGAAAAATAGGAATTAAATTTTGGAAATTGGATAAAGAGAAAGAAATAAAGTTGGCAATCATAACTATTTCCCAAATAAAACAACATCTCTGATCCTATTGTCTTTAGGAATGGACAATTCCATCTCAAAAATTGATTTTGAATTGCCCAAAAGATGATGTCAATTTCAGAAATAAACTATTCACATTCTATACAAACAAATAAGAAAATAACAATTCCACTATTTTTCATTTTGATGACAGCGTCTTGCAGCAATTCCTCTCAAACAAACATCCCTGAGGAGAAACTTGAAAGGACAAGCTTAGCCATGCGGCTAGCTCTAGATAGAGGAGATCTAACAAATTATTGGTGGAATGATACCTCCAGCAACAAAAACTACAAATATTTCACCCATTGAATTGAGGATAAATTGTCCCAAAAAAAAACGCTCTCTTTAGGGTTGTTAAAATATCCTTCGGCCTTCTTCTTTATTGAGAAAATCCCGGTCAATGGTCCGTTATTAAAAACCTCTATATGTATTTATGACAACATGTATGATTAATTAATGCTACAGTTATACTTCTGACCACACAGGTGTCCAGATTGACTGATCTGATATTTATAACAAGTGGTTAGATGTTGCAGGCGAGTAGCTCGATATTCTAGGCAGGCGGTTAGACATTGCTTGAAACCTGTTATTGCATGAAATTTGTTACATGTTAAAAGCAATTAGTTCTATATTACATGCAAGCGGTTAGATATTACAGACAGGTGGTTACATATTGCACGAAACTCTCACCAACACCACCTTCTCCTCTTCCTTCTTATCCCATGCCATTTCTCTACAGTCATCGTCTCCTCCGTTGAAACCATCTCAAAGTAGTGAGAGGAAGGAGAGAAGGGAGGAGCGCCGGAGGGGGAAGAGAAGAAAGGAAAAGGAGAAGCGACAGAGAGAGCGGGGAGGAGGAAAAGGAGAAAGGAAGAGGATGAGTGGCGGAGGAGAAAGGAAGATGACGATTAAAGGGAGGAGTTCTTCTGGAGTTATGGAGGGGAAAAAAGGACGGAGAAGAAGGGACAAAATCGGCGGAGGAGAAAAATAGATGACGATCAAAAGGAGGAGGAGCTCTTTCGGAGTGACGGAAGGAAAAAAGGAAAGAAAATAAGCGACATAGCGGCAGAGTAGAGGAGGTGCGACGGAAGGAAAAAAGGAAAGAAAATAAGCGACATAGCGGCAGAGGAGAGGAGGTGCGACGGAGGAGGGAGAGGCGGAAAGAGGAGGAGGGAGAGGCGGGAGTATGAGTAGAGGTTTTGGGTTTTGAGAGAGAGAGAGAGAGGAAGTAAAAGATTGTTTAGGGGGCACGTTTTTTTGATAAGGAATCAATAAATTAGAGGCTTCTCATCTATTTTGAGAACTAGGGTCTTTTTTCCCAATCCTTGAGTGGGTCAAAGGTTTTTTTAAAACAATTTACCCAATAAAAAGGCCGAACCAAAATGACACCATGGGCTTATTGGGCCTGCTGGTAATGTTTCGTTGTAAACCCTAACCATATAAATAGCAAGAGCAATAGCACACGCCTCCCTTCCCCAAATCTTTGAGCGACTCGAAGCGCAAAAAGATCGAAGCTTTGAGAATTTAAGCGCGAGGCGATGAGGGCGAAGGTGAGATCTCCGTTTTTCCCTTCACAAAATCTGAGATTTTCAATCTGTTCTTTTTATTGGGTAAAAAATTGCTGGGTTTTGAAGCGATCCTTCTAATGTCGCCATTTCTTTTGTTTTAGGGCCACAATTACAATTTTTTCTTCATGCTTTTGGTACAAATTTGTGTTATATTTACAGCGTAATTTGTTTAGTGCAACATTAATTTAAAGTTGGACATAAAATAAAACAGGGATTCTGTTTCAAACTTGATCGAGTAATGATAAAGGCATGATTTTTGGCATTCATGGTTGAATAATGTGTGTTAATCGAGCAACTATTCTTGTTATAGCGTTGTGCTCTTGTTTGAAACTAAGAGTGGATTGATTTTGGGTGTTTGTTGCATGCATATTTGCGTGATATCTATATATTTTTTTAACAAGAGACCCTAGCTGGCTTTAAGAGTGGTGAAAATATTGACCTGCACCTTGATTTTCACCTGATTCTACCTATACTGGGCTGGCGTGGTCTGAGCTTAATCAGATCGAGAGCTGTTTAATATGGAAGGTTACCGGCTTGACCTACTTAATCCGGTTTAAGATATTTGAATTAAAACATTTTGGTTGATGTATCCGGCGTGTATTTTTTTGGTTTAGTTTCTGAACCTGCGATCGTTGTGGATGAGTTCTTTATTAATTGAAGAACAGTTTAGTGAACCAATCTCACAATCTTAGCCCTTCGTCAAGGATTAAAACAAACCCCATATCCTTTGGCCCCTCCTGTGCTACGCCACATTCCAAGCATCCCTGCGATTGTTTCATAGTAGCAGAGATGCTAAATCCACTGCTTGTGAATTCCAACCAATTATTGTGGACCCATCTGGCAATAAACCATTGCGTTATTCAAACATGAGCAGGTCAATTATGGTTGACATTTGACCCAAAGTAGAGTGTCCGGTTCAAGTGACCTCATAGCAAGCGAGCTTCTTATGGGGAGCTGACATTGTATCTGATTCGAAGTTGATCTGACCAGTTTCAATTTCCACATGCATTGTTTAAAGCGTCTCCATCTGGAGAATTATCAATTCGTATATCTATAGCAAGTTAATTAGTTTAGAAGAGTCACTAACTAAATTGACTATCTTAGGTTACAAATCTTGTTTTCACATATACAATATTGATTATTTCTAAATAACACTAGAGAATGGTAATGGGTTCTTCTTGGACACTTCGTGGACATCCTGTCAGCATCTTGACATGCCCATATATATATTGGGTTAGTTGTGTACAATTATAACGATCTCTAGCACTTACAGCCTTTGAGCTGGTTTAGTAGCACCTGACACCCCTGAGCTGGTCAACAATTATGTCAAAACTCCTCTCTTGGTTTATAATAAGAAAGCTCTTGGGGGTTTCATGTGCCAATAAACCGGTTGAAGGGGATTTTAGATGGGATAGACATGAAGGTCGTTATATGCAGTTAACTTGGATATAGAAACCCTTACATGCTTACCATCATATATAGATGTCTGCAGGCAACATTTATGTTTTGAAAACAATTTAGTGGGAAAAGAACATTATAACTAGACTTGTAAGAAAAGTATAACAGTTGAAGGGTATGTGTTGGGTAATAGATGCAAGATACGGTAAACTGATAACACAAAAAGTTGAATTGGCATTAAGCGTATTCGTAACGGGTACTGTTGATTAAAATAAAATCCGTAGAAAATATCATATGATTACTCTTTAGTACTACATCAAGAAGAAATTTTATTTGTGTTCATTTACTTTTAGGATCACCGTATACGTTCATCTTAAGAGTCTTTCACTGATGTTTTGTATAATTTTTTTGTGTATCTAGTTTCTTTTGCCTCGTTTGTTTGGAACTGTTCTGTCTATCGGCAGATGTGCATCTTGCCTTTAAGCAGCACTACCTATTCGTACTTGTCAAATACTTTGAAACAGAATATTTTTCCTCCATATCACCTCGCTCTTGATCTGAAATCTGTTTTCCCTTTCCATGGTTTTGGGGCCATTCATGAATATTGTTAGCTTACCTTGTAAAGGTTAATAAATCAGCAGTCATAGTCAATAATTTAATTTTGCACTTGTTTCAGTGGAAGAAGAAGCGGATGAGGAGACTCAAGAGGAAGCGCCGAAAGATGAGACAGAGATCCAAGTAATCTGGATAATGGAGGCTGCCTGAAGCTCTTGTTACCACGGAGAACTTTACTTTTATGTATCTTATTTTGCATTATTAGACATTAAGTTTTGAATTCGCTTTGTTATTTAGACTCTTATGGTTAAATTTGTAGTAGACTGTGTTAAGTTATTATTTTTCTTTGATATTTTTGTGTGCTACTACCATGGTTTGGTTTCGATCCAGATTCTGAGGTTCAATGATCAGTATTATCATTGTAGCTGACCTTTTAGCTATTTCTACCAACTGAAGTTGATAGCTGACCTGATCATTGTTGGGCATGGAAAATATTTGGTGAATCATAATTTATACAAGTTTTACTTCTGTTCTGTGTTGAAATCACCAACCACGTTGAGTTGCTTGGAATATATTCCAGTTCATGTTTGCAACAGTGAGGCTCATGAATGAAGTTATTGTTTCTTATGTCTAGGCTATATACAAAGTTTTCGCCAATTGACTTTTCTGAGTCTCAGTAATTTTTAGGAGCCAACAGTGAAAGAAAATTCTCTTTTTTCTGGGTGCAAAAATGTTGCGGTTTGATAAGCAGCAGATGTCTTTTACATTGTAAAAGGTTACGAATTACCTGTGATGCAGCTACTATCTATTTTTTGGTACAAGAATCATCGCTCCTTCAGCAGCCTTATGAGCAGGCAGGGGCATTAAGCTTCCTGTAACAGCACGGAGTTTCCCAACGCTTGATAGTTGAAAAGTGCTTGATGTTTAAGGCGGTATTACCGAACAATTTACTTTTTGTATCAGTACTTCCATTCATGAAGAAGCCTCTATATGTTGTCGATAAAATTGTCATATGGTTATGTCTGGTGGCAATGCTTTATCAAAAATGCAGAGTCGGTTACAATCTCAGAAGTAGCTTAAAGGCGAACTCTCGCTGCGTCATTCTGTGGAAAACAAATTTCTTCAGAAAAACCATTTCTGAACGTAATCTTGAGTATTTCTCTAGCTCCTCAATTTGTCAAAGTTTTCGTCATGACTTCAAGATGATAAGCCAGTAGTAACAAAAATTCTTGCATGAGGCATGCCAAATACTACACAATACTAAACAACAATTAAAAAGCTTCGAGTGGGCGATACAATTACCTCAATGTCAATACAGTTAGGGCTGTACATTAAAACCAACTGAGTAGAGCAACTCAAACATAATGCAACTGTGATCGTTCAAATTGACTCGAAGCAACCGCTTGTCTCTGCTATCTGTTATGCTGGCGACACAAGTGATCAAATAGCTGTAACCAACACATCCCCATATTTCAGGTGTAACATCACAGAATATACAAGTTGAGATGTTAATTAAAATCTAAAACTAATGTCAATAACTAATCCTTAATGCTTACTTTGCACTTATTAACATTTAACCCACAACGCACAAAACCCTTGTTTGAATAAAATGCAGCACAACAAGAACAAGTGCATTTAACTATAGCAAGAGCCAATCACACAACCTTTATTTGAATGTCTGTAGTAATACCTCACAAATATGAGAAGGTGCCTATTCTCATATTAGCTAATAGTTAAAAATTCTTGAACTGAACCGTGTGTGCCCTGAAAATTGTAATTAAAATGCTCTTAAGAAGACAGAGAAGGCATAAAGCGATGGATATATAGCATGAAAAAGGACTCAAGTCGAAAAAATTACCTAGCAAGATGCTGCATGCTATTCTTCCAATGATCCTGAGAAACACTTGAAAAGTAGAACTATATAGAGCAATGGAAAATTTCATTTGCAATTCTTCTGTGCAGATCTGATACAGATTGAGATAGTGCGTTCTCAAAAGAATTAAAAATGTAATGAGACAGTTTAAGAGCAATTAATTAGAATTAGTCCTTCTTTGATAAAATAAAAATAACAAACAATCTGAGCTTCTGTCTCAAACTCTCTCAGGTACCATTCAATCTTATAATCATAAAACCAATGAAAGCAAGTCGATAACCTGATGCAGAACCAGCCTAAGGAGCAGGGAGAAGGCATAAAATTAACACGGGTTAATTGCACAAAACCTCCTCCAAGTACTTCATCCTGTATAGCACTGATCACCCTCTTGGGTGGTATATTGGCGCAGCCATTACCTCTTCTCACCAATTAAAACCCAAAAAAACACTCGAATTCCAACTCATACTTGCCTAATTTAACTCCAGACACTTGTTTATGTTGTTTAGATTAGACCCTGAGTGCTTTTTGGGGTTTGGTCAATACGCATAGAGGGTTTTTCAGTGTTTGGGCTAATAAATCACTTGAGGGGTATAAGGGGTAAACCTTTTGTGTGTGTGTGTGTGTTTTGCAGGGACACAGAATCAAAGAAGTGACAGCATCATGAGTTTCGACAATGCGTTACACTGGCATCATTATTTTAGTCCTTGTGCTCATGCAACAAGAAGCCAATAATTAACGCGCATAACCTTGGGTGAAATTCATTACAACATCAGTCACAGAGTTGGATCTAACATGTCCTTTCCTGCACTAAGTGAAGACACTTTCCTGCACTTGAAGAAGAGGGTAATTAAGTTTAATCATTCATGGAGTTTCAAATAGTGGAACTATATAACAAATATTATTCCTTCTTCATACTATCCATGACGATTTTAATACGATAAAAAAATGACAATACGGTTGCATATGGTCTATTTACACAAACATTGTCTCAAAATATTGTATGAGAGCTTCAAGGTTCATGTTGTGTACAATCTGTATGTTACAAGGAGATTCTCAGTCAGTTCAGGGAGATTTTTTTTAATGAAATTCCTTATCGATACCCACATAATTTTTTAGGAAAATGTACTTTAAGTTGTAATATAGAAAAAAAAAACCAATTAACAGGAGTTCTTCATTATAATTTAATTATATAAAAGTGGAGGTCTATGTTACATGGATTCTTAGTCTTA
This sequence comes from Agapanthus africanus, assembly GCA_030015575.1. NCBI lineage: Eukaryota > Viridiplantae > Streptophyta > Magnoliopsida > Asparagales > Amaryllidaceae > Agapanthus > Agapanthus africanus. The sequence continues at coordinate 277,609,411 of CM057339.1, read as the reverse complement.
GATGCTGTATAGTATACTTGAAGATACTATTACTACCGTCTTATACTGCAATGTGTCCATAGGCTAAAGTCGTTAAATCGAAGACTAAGAAGTTAAAAACGTATGTAATCCATGAAAAATTGGTATCACAATTCATTCAACCAATTGCTTTTTATTACTTGACGATTCTTTTAATGGAAAATCATGAATTAATGATTATTCAAGTAATTATATATTATCATTTGTATAGACTGAACCTATTTTATATAATCTAATCTACTGCGTTTTTGTTAGATTTATGCCTATTATAAACAACAATAACTCACACAGAAATATAATTTATTATCATTGCATCCTCAAAGTGACTGCCAACTTATCATTGACCGTATGCTTCTATATCTATATGACAGATTTGAATAGACATGATCATAAATTCTATGATGTACATAATTATGTATACAATAATCTAGAAAAAACAATCAGGGGAAACCTCAATCAAGTTGTTATCCTCAAAAAGTGTACATAAATTGACTGTAGAATCCTAGTCATTTTATAACATTACAAATAGATTATGAAAGATAACAACCAAATAATAGAGTAGCGGCACCTTAGCATCATGACGAGCAAAAAGATTTCGTCAGAAAGGAAACTCTGAAACTAATATCTTATGGAGCCAGTCTCCACATCCGGAAAAAATTCGCTTCTCACTATATCTAGCCAACATATGCTTACTCCAAGTCGTATTGCATGGTGATCCTCTCCACTGTGCTTTGGCCAACCGCTTTTCTTGAGTACAGCTCTTTCAAAACATCCCCAGCCAATTCCCTTTCCTCTTCATGAGCGATCCCTTCAACTAAAATCGTGTACGTCATTTCATTAGGAACATACCCTTTCTCAATCATCGTTTCAAAAATGTCAAACGATATATCTGTCCGTTGAGCCTTGCACAAACCAAGGATGAGCGCGTTGTAATTGTCTATATCAGGCCTATATTCGTTTTCCTCCATCACCTCAAAAATCTCAATCGCCTCGTCCAACATCCCCTCCATACAAAGACCTCTAATCAAAGATGAATTCGTGTATGAATCTGGAGTGAACCCGTTCTTCGTCATCTCATTCAAAAGTTGAAAAGCGGCGAAAGTATTGCCCTTCTTGCACAAGAAGGATACTACGGTTCTATAAAAGTCGTGCATGGAAGAATTTTGCTTGTTGCCCAAGTTTTGAAGTATAGAAAAGGCTTCCTCCACATTCCCTTCTCTACAAAGCACAGCAATCGCATTGTAAGTCCCTTCATTTGGTGCACAATGCCTATACATCATCATGTCGAGAATTCTTAGGACCATGTCCAACTTCCCGTCTTTGCAATACCGAGCAATAATCGGGTTATAGCTCGAGGCCACAGGCTTGTACCGATTCCTTATCATCTCCTCCATTATATCGAGCGCTTGCTCGGTCCGGCCATGATAAGCAAGCGATCCAATCAATATGTTATAAGTTATAGCACTCGGCGAACAGCCATTCGAATTCATTTCATCCAGAAGCTCCTCTGCCTCCTCCCAATGACCATCATAGCACAAACTCCTCAACAATATGTTGTAGCTCACGACATTCGGCTTAAACCCTTTCGAAGGCAACCCGCGGAAAAACTTAATCGCGTCTTCCAACCTACCTTCCTTACAAAACCCGGTAAGAAGAACATTATAGCTGACCAAATTCGGCCTCCCGCCTTTCGATATGATATCCTCCAAAAGCTTAACAGCCTCATCGGATCCCCTCTCTTTATAGGCGGCTTCTAACAAGAACGAATAGGTGAACACGTTCGGAATCAGCCCCTTATGGATCAACCTCTCCATCAGCTGCAAGCTCTGCTGCAAGTTCCCATGAATGCAAAGACCCCTAACAAGCGAATTGTAAGTCACGGTGGTCGGCGGGCAGCCATAAGCATCCATTTTGTCGACTAACTGCATCGCATACCCAACATTTCCCCTCTTACACAACTGATTGACCAAGAAGGTGAAGGTCGAGAAATCGGGGGTGTTCCCTGAGCTAACCATCAGTTCCATGACCCTGACGGCTTTCCGAATCTTGTTAACCTTGCATAGATCATACAAGAGCTGGGTTGACTGGATTGGGTCAGGCTTGTGGCCTTTGCCCACCATGTATTCCAAGTAGAGGAATGCATCATGGAGCTTGAGATCTCTGGTTCTCATGTCATGCTTGCAGTTTCGCCAATTGGATAGGGTGAAAAGGGTCTCTTTACGGGGGATTGTGATGTGGGTAGATGATGCCAAGACTTTGGAAAAGCCATTGTGGAGTGATAGATTGTTGAGGTTTGGGAGATGGGCAAAGATTGTGTAGGGTTTGGGTTGGGGTTTTTGTTTGGTTTTGGTGGTGGGGAGTGGAGAGATTGAATGGACAAGGGCTGATGACATTGCTTGTTAAGGATTAATGGGTTTTGAGTCAAAAAAACAAACAAGTAAATTAAGGGGAGAAAGAGATTGGATTGGGTTTTTCTTAATATGGGTTTGGTTGCCTTGAGAAACAAGAGCTAGACAGAATTGAAGTGGAATTGAGAAACCTTGCATCTAGTCATTACTACATGAGAAGATTGAAGAGGCTAAGAAAAGAAAGACGAAATTGAGAGAGAGAGAGAGAGACGGAGATGCACATCTTCCTCATCTATAACTGCCTATTGCCACCCATTTTGATTGCTTTTTTCAGTATAGCCCTTGCTAGATTTCTCAGCATGTGCAAATTTTGTGCTCGCTGTGTAAATTATTATTTACTTCAAGGGTTAATTCACTAAACAAACATGTGATGTAGCCTAGTCTGTATTGGTTAGTATTCAAGAGTCCACGATGAAAAGCGAAACGGTTCGTTGCAGAGTTGGAGTCCGAGTCTTTTTAGGATTTGATTTTGGTGAAGATTCGTTTTAGAGACCAATTAGGAAAATTTGTTGGAGAATTATTTGAAGAATTGTTGGAAGATTTATAAGAGAACGAGCTTAATTATGAAAGTTTGTAGGAGAGTTATTTGAAGATTTGTTCGGAGATTTATGAAGAGATTTGTTAGAAATTGTTTTGGAGATTTAATGAGATCCTAATTGGAGTAGGAGTTCTATTATTGCGTGCTATAAATAGAGAAGGGTCTCAACAGAGAAAAATGGCCAAACATGAGAAAGAGAAAGAGAAAGAGGAGACGAAGACAAAGGCGTAGGGTGAAAGATTCACCAGAAAAGCAGTCTTTGTGTTTGTATGAAAATACGAAGGCAAAGGCGAAGGGTAGTAATTCATAGATGAAGGTGTAGGACGTTACCAAGAGTAGTCTTTGCATTTGTATGAAGAGACGAAAGCAAAGGCAAAGAGTAGTCATCCATAGATGCATGTAGAGAGATTTACCAAGAGTGGTGTTTGTGTTTTTATGAGCGCTAAGATATGAGCGAGATGAGAGAGAATATAAAATATACCGGTATTCTTGATCATTAATAAAAAGATTCTCATATTTGCCACGTGGATATAGGCCATTGGTCGAACCACGTTAAATATTGGTGCTGCATGTTCTTATTTTTGCTCGTTTTCCTTGCATGCCGATTATTAGGTTTTTGCTATGCGTTCTATGTGTTCCTACTTACCGCAATCAAGACGGTTTCGCTTGTAGTTAGCCGGTTGAGTACGGATCGATTCACGGAGAGATGAGAGAATTTTTCTTAATATTTTAACGAGTTAAGTCAAATTTGTCCAAATTTGTTCGAGGCTAACTATGTGTATTGATATGTAAGTTAATAGAAGCTTATTAGGGTTGGAATTAGATTAGTTTGGGTTGGGAGTTCACTCGCTTCTTTCATTTGTCTCTCTTGATATTGACGTTACGGTAATCGGTAATAACAGGGATTAACACGATTAGGAAGGATACTTGCGAATATAAGCTAGGCTTTTCAACGCTTAGTTCCTTTCTTTTGGTTTTTGTCCGTCCGTTCTTGGCTAACATCCGATCAATCCAACCACAACCGGTCTCACTAGGGTGTCACCACTATTATAAAGGATAAGGTGCCGTGGGGAGCGGATTGTGGATGGATTGACGGGAGTTCAATTGAAACTGTTGGGCAAAAAAAAGAGTGAGGGAGATTTTCTTCTTTCAAACTTCTCTTATCCTACCCTAACAAGTGAGAAAACTACTCACTCATTATATAAAAAGGAAAATAAAAACAAGTAGAGAAGATAGAAAGAAATAAGGTAGAAGACGACAACTAACTATTTGGGATCTCACCTAAGCAAGAATCACACTTAAGTATCATGATTGCAATGAAAAAAAATAGAATAAGAAGAAAAGAAAAACCAATAAATAACAAGTTATACTACTAAGAAAAATAAAAGCAAGCAAGTAAAATTAGTTAACAATTGAGCAAGACATGCACATAAACACTCTCAACTTCATTAATCATCCACTCAAAAAGCTCACACAATTTTTAACGGAGAAAAGATGAAGTAGAAGAAGTTACACTAAATTATAAAAAGAAGTAGGTAAAAATATAAATCCTTTGCTTTCCTTTGATTTGGAGTATTTATAGGCAGTGAAGTGAAGCCCCAGGGTCTTTTTCCGAACCTATGTATAATGACCAAAACACTCTTGAAATCTTGTCGCGAGAAAGCATGATGCGGCCGCGGATCCGTTGCCTATAGGACCTATATTTCGCGCATCCGCGGTCATTTGTTGGAATTGGAGCTTCATTTTTCTTGGGCTATCTCGTGCTGCTTTATTATTCTGTTTGGTATACTTGTATTTGCAGAATCATTCCAATTTACTCTCAGATTTACAGCAATCCCAAAGATGAAAATGAATGGACTTTTGCCTTGATTTTCCTTGAGCTCCGCGTTTCCTTCTCGATCTTTGTGCGGCTACCCTCGTACTTTGTGCTTGTCTGAGACACGAATGACCCTTGCTTGATCTTGTCTCATGAACTGGTAAGCGGCACTTGACGGATGGTGAGCGGAATCCGTATTTTTATCCTTTTGTTGGCAGTTATCCTGAATTTGTTGTGACTGTTCGTGATTTGCATTGTTTTGGACTGAGAACCTGTAACCTGCAATTATGTAGCAAATATGGATCAAAAGCACCTACCTATATGCAATGCGACCAAGAATAGGTGGTACAAAAGTGAAAAATTCTGACATGAACAAATACCTCCAAGCTTATCTTTTGCTCGTCCCGAGCAAACAATTTATTTTCAAAAATTCTTAAGCTCATTTTCGTAGGCGTCACGGTTGCACTTAGCGTGTGCAACAAGCCGTTAAATCTATAGTTGCCCTAAAGGAGGAGTTTTGTCTCCTGAGGGTTTTCAGCGAATACTACCCATAAAATCCTGTCAAGTTAGCCATCGACTCTAATCCTATAGTTCAGTATCTTTGTTAGAAACTCTATCATCCTAAGTTAGAAATATCCACTCCTTATTCTTCACACCTTCTATTCATTTAACTTAAGATGCTATACGTTTTGTCAGTTTATAAAGATCTCAGTTTCTCTTGAGTTTCCCTATAAAGCGTAGTCTCTAATCCGGAATTTTTATCATCTTTAAGGAAGATATAAGATTTATTCTTCATTCTTATCTCTTCTTCAAATATCGATCATATACCCCTACATGTGTGTAATTCCATCCCTACACTTATGAATTCAATTCAAGCTACAGTATCCTTACCTTAATACCCAGTACCACTTCTTTTTATTAGTAATGTGCGGATTTGCTCACACGCTTTTCATACGACTACTGCTGCTTCCTGAGACACTAATCAGCCGACTACCGAGTGCACGAGTTTATTAAGACGTAAATAGCAGTTTCCAGGTCTTATAATATACACAATCTTTTTTTTTCAAGACCAGATATATTTTTCAGCCACGCTCTTTTGGTGGTTAGCTTAAAATACCATTTTTCTTCTTTCATGCTAGGCTTTCAGGCAAGAGTATTTCTAGGTATTCTCTACTATCCCAAGTTTCAAGGTGTGTGTAAGTACGTTTGTAGGGTATATACTTTCTGAATTTGGACTCAAGAATATGAACTATTTTTCAGACTTATTCTTCAATAAAGCTTTCAATACTTTCCCTTTATTTCAACTTAACTCAAGAACTGTACTCAAGATTACTTACTTCTAAACAAACTGTAAGAACGCATATTTACTATGGTTATATTTTAAGGAGGGTTATTCTTAGGGTTTTTAATTTCTAAGCCTAAAATTTAGTTATTTTTAATTAGTCAACTATCATGTCGGACTCGAGTCTAAATAGCCAACATTGACGACAAAATTTTATGATTTTTTTTGTTTTTTTGGGAAAAGAAGGTTTCAAAATTTTTATGGTATTTTAGGATTTTCAAATTTTTATGGGTTTTTGAAAAGAAACGATGTAATGCGGAAATATAAATATGATGCAATGTAGAATTTAAACATGCAAACAAAAAAAATATTTACAAGCAAAAAAATAAACGTGCAAATGCAAAATGCATAGATAACTATTTACAACAAACTCCACCCCCAAACTTATTCACAGCAGTGCCCTCACTACTGCCTACTACGTCTCCTAGAACCAGACGCAGTACCATTCGTGCTAGCACTACTCGTGCCAGCTTCACTGGTATCAGCACCACGACCCTTAGACCTTGCCCTATCACCACGTGCTAACAGGATAGACATCCCATGCTCCAGACTTGTAATACGCTGATCAAAAGTAGTCAGCATCCCTAACACTCTCTCGACTCCCTTATTAGTGCGCCACAGCAAACGTGCTTGCTCGGCGGGGATCAGCTCCTCATCGCTCGCTGTAGAACTCGAGCTAGGGCTCTTCGCCATTACATCCTCGGTCGGCTTGGTACGCAACCATAACTCTTGAACCCTAATTTATGACGTGGAAGCACCCTCAACTAAGGGTCTAATGGGAACCCTTATCTACATGTAAATATCGAACTCTTCTATAGGAAGAAAATAACGACACAATTTTGTCACTAATATCGGGCATGGATAATTGGCTGTCCCTTTTCCGGCGCCAATCGAGTGTAACAACACTATGCACATGTCATAACTTGGATAATTCATCATTAGTATGTGCACAATTTGTAAGAATGGAGTAAAAAAGGTGGTGTTAAGCGAACTACTAAAGATTTTATTTTGTGCTCAACGGCACACGGTCAACACATTCGCATACAGCGTACGTCTAAGAATTCCTTTCTTTGGCTCCCTAGCACAATTCGCGCCCATCAATGGCATGCAATCTTCAAATTGGAGGGGTTGGTCATGAGCGGGAATGCGGGGGATCAAAATTACTTCATGAATCAAGTCCATATCTATAAAAATTTCCCGATCCCCCCAAAACAAGCGTATATACCCATAATTCCCTAAACACCCCTCCTCCATGCTCTCAAAGAAGCAACCAACGAGATCCGGAAGCGCGAATGCGTTTGGATGATTGTACAATAAATAATTTCACCCGCATTTTCGGATTTTGTCGCTAAAATAACTACTATAAAAGTCGTGGGCGAACATGGAAGAGAAATTTCTCTCGGGTTGAAAATTAGGAGCCATTGAAAAGAAAACACAGTTTTAACAGTTCTAGAGAGATGGGATCGAAAAGCAACCTCCCTTAAAAGTTTCAGAGGGCAAAGAGGAGAAAGGGCGGCGGATGTGCGGTCGTTAGCACCTGAAGGCAGCTGTTGCGCGGTCGATTAGGTGGATCGCCGGTGGAGTTTTCGTTGGCGGCTAGGGTTTTGTGAGATGGGGGGAATGGAGTCTCGGGTTGGGGAGAAAGAAGAACAGATGGGTTGTAAAGTGGGTAGTCAAAAGGTGGTCAAAAAGTTACCTCCTTTGCACTAAAACCCCTCTAAATGGTATTTAAAATTTTTTTTCCTTTTGAATATTCATGAAAAGAATCCTTCCCTTTTTTGTTTTCTTTACAAAAGAGAAATTCACCAGGCAAGAAATATCCCGACACACAAAACCAAGCATTTACAAGACACGGATGCTTGTCAGAAGAACAAAAAATGGATACGCACCGGACAAGAATATCCATACACACACACACACATACGAGATGGTATATTCATACCCCCAAACTTATTTGAAACACCGTTTTCACTGTTTATAGCCGGATAACCGAAGTTTGGTGGTAAACGGAGGAAGATCAGGCAATGTAAACTGGCTCCTGCAACATTAGTGTCCCCATAATATTTAACCTAATAAAAGAGTAAAGCTCTGTTGGAATTTAATGAGGTGGCGCCTCACGTGCTCCTCACGTGGGCGCCAATGTGCAAAGCACATGAGTGCTTCCTGAATAAAAGTTAAATTCTTATATGGCGCTGCACGTGCTCCTCACGCGGGTGCCAATGTGCAAAGCACATAAATACCTATCATAAGAATTAAATTCTTAAGTGGCGCCCATATACATAACATGTGAGCACCAGCACACAAGTTCATATCAGTAGAATTAAATTCTACATTTCCCTAACAAAAGTTGGGATATTCTCTGTTAAATGGAGCCGTTGGATCAAAGATCCAATGGAGACGATAAATCATCAAAATATAGAACTAAATTCTATTAGGAGAAAATATCTCCTAAATCTTTCTAAATAAGAAAGATACTCTCGGTTGGATCAAAAATCCAATTATAGAATAAAATTCTATTTTGGAATATATTCCTTCAATTTTTCTAAACAAAAAAGATTGTTCTCTGTAAAACAGAGAACCTTTGGATTAAAAAAAATCCAATGGTGATTAAAAATCACCATTTTATAGAATAAATTATGTATAAGGGAAAATATTTCCCCAATCTCGTTAAAAACAAAAAAAGTCTCATATTCTGTAAAAACAAAAATCCTTGGATCAAAAATCCAACGGTGGGTAAAATTCCCCAAACCAATTAAATCAATTGGAATCTCTCAATGAGAGATTTTCTCAAAACCAATTAACAATTTGCCTTCAATATAAAGGACCTGAGACTTCAAGTCTCACACAGAGAGAGAGAGAGACTCACAGAGGAGACGAAGAGAGAAAGAGGCAACACACACACACACACAGTCAGATAGAAAAAAATCCCTTACAAGCTTCTGCAAAAACAAAAATAGAGAGCTCTAAAACAACAGAGAATTCAATTCTCAAAGAAGAAGACTGTCCTCCTTAAAACCCTAGGTAAAGAAAACCACAGAGACCAAAATATCCCTTTTACCTAATTTAAGGGTTTAACCCTTCTCAAAAAACCTAGTTCTTTTTCTAGACCAGAGATCCAAAAGAAAAGCCTCCCACAAGTTGAGAATTTAATTCTCATCGGGAAGATATTGTTCTTGAGAATCAAAGATTCAAAAAAAAAGAACTAGGAAAAAGAACCTATCCTATGGGGATTTAATTCCTCGGAAAATAGGGTTTAACCCTAAAAGAAACTTAAAAGAAATTAGTACCCCACATGAGCACCCAACGTCTCACGTGAAAGACACGTGGACGCCCCAAGAAGAAGCCCAGCGCCTCACGTGGGTGCCACAAAAATAATAAGAGTACTTAGCACTCCATAAATAGCCAAAACGGCCGAGTGCTTAGCACTGATTGGACAGCGTCCAGCGCCTCACGTGCTCCTCACATAGGCGCCACAAAAATAATAAGAGTGCTTAGCACTCCATAAATAGCCAAAACGGCTGAATGCTTAGCACTGATTGGGCAGCGCCCAACGCTTCACGTGTTCTTCACATGGGTGCCACAAAAAAAAAGAGAAAAGTGCTTAACACTCCATAAACAGCCAAAATGGCTGAGTGCTTAGCGCTTATTGGGCGGCGCCCATAATTAAATGCTTCATATAACACCCATGTGAGTGTCAGAGCGTTAAACAAGTCTTAGCACTTTTGCATAGAAAAGGGGGACTGAACCAATACAGCCCAAATAAGTGCTTAGCACTTCTGAACAAAAAAAATTGAGCAGACTAAGCCCAAATTGGCTAAGTCTATAAAACTTTCTTATAGCTGAGCCCAAAATGCTCTGTTGTTTGGATCTTAAATAAAAATGATCCTTAAAATATTGCTAAGTTGATCTTAGTCTCAAATTAAACTAACGTATCCTTAGTTAAAAATAAATTGAACCCAAACACTCACATATTTAAGTTGATCTTAATCTCAAACTAGATTAACGATCCTTAAATAAAACCAAATCTTTTTGAACCAAAGGAACATACAATATAAGTTCAAAAACCCGTCAAGCAAATCCTTGACCCAAACCCAAATCTAAAATATACGGATTTGGACTAATCCGCGCCCTACGGGTGATGACACAAATTAGTCTCCGTATACAATCCATGGGCAACCAAAACAAACAAAAATACACACGACACGAAGTGAATTGCCGGAGCATGAGAAAGTGGTTATCGTAACGTGATAATATAATTAACTGCAGGGGCTTGCGCCTGCAGGGAAGAGCGTCCCCACAATCAAAAACCCCTCATAAAATGAGGATGAATCTGAAGAAGTCTGCTACAACGGCCGCATCCGTCCAAACCTCCGATATACGGTGCCATAAATCAACTTGGTATCTTCGGAGAGGTGGACGGATAAATCCAAATAGCATCTGCACCCAAATTCAGGCAAGATGATCCATCCCGGTCCGTCTCTGTTTTTTCGGCGGTAAACAGATTCGGGCACATTCGGTGGGACCTTTTTCTCTTTCCACTCCACATTTCGTGTGTCGTGTTTCGCGAATAAAATCATGGTTCGCTATGGTTGCCCTTGGATTCGAGGTACTAAAACTTGGTGTCTTGCTCCTGTGCAGAATCAGAAAATCAATGGCTCTTAACTGCACTTCATGCAACAACAATTCTCGCTTTGCCCCAACTGGAGGAGTGACCTACGGGCCCAACGCGGCCTCTATCTTTTCAATGCCGGTGGGACAAGTAACGCAAGCCACCACTGGATTATTCTTTGGGACAATGTTCCCACCAGTGGGTGCCGGTGCCTCAGCGCCGCAAGAAGAAGCTCCCAAGAGGTCGGTCTTCTATCGACTTGCAACCACAACAGCCCATCTCAACGGGCCGTCTAAATCTGGTGTCTCAGTCTTCAACAGGCTGAGCAAAAGCTCGAACAAGCCTGCAAAGAGGCTCGTGATACCTGAAGGGGCTTCCCCAAAACGGATAGCCATCCCAACTCCCGTAGGTGAAGCCGTCAAAAGCGCTTCCCCCATCAGAAGGACGGTCTTCGAAAGATTAGCCGGCCCTTCCCAAACTCCAATCAGGACGTCAGTCTTCAACAGGCTGACACCAACAACAGCCCCTTACCAAACCCGGGGGCACGACGAAGCCGCTTCCAAAACTGAGGCGGTCCCTTTTGCAAGACATGCTTGACGTCGTCATTGGCGTTGAGTGAGGAAATATGGGGGAAACTCCCCCTCTGGACTTACCCCACCAGCTCCAATGGTGGAAGTTGACGCCGCTGTTCCAACCGGGAACAACTTTGATCTGCTCAGTAGGGTACGCAAGAACTCTCCTACGGCGGTGCTAAAGAAACCGTCCCCACCTGCAAAGGCCACGGTGCAGGCAAAGACGGAGCGCCCCCATCAATGGCTCTCCTCCCAAATTCACAGGGTCTGGCAAAAAGTTTAAGACTCTGTGATCGACAAAGACTACCCGGTCGACCGAAGAAATTGAAGGGTCGGAAAGAGAAAGACCATTCCTCCGTCATACAACGAGAGACTTTTTCTACACAAGTGCCTGTCATAACATCTCCTTCAACTTTGACCTCCCACAAAAGGATGAGGCCGGAGAAAATCCCACCGCCTGCGACAAATTCCAAAGGTGATGGGCCCAAACGCCCCAAGTCTGGGGGCATGATCGTGCATACGGTCTACATAGCATCCGGGAAAGAAGAAAGCCGTGCTTCCGTAGGACATCGACCGAAAATTCGGTCGCTAACAAAATCTCAGGAGCAACAACAAAAGCTCCAGGAGATGCTGAGCAAAATGGCAGCACTTACCGGGAAGAAAGAAAGCCTGGACACAATAGCCAAATAATGCCAGGAGCATGAGACCGATACAGAGTTCCTCGAAGGGTGCTAGAAAGAAAGGACAAGGAAGCTGCTGAGTAGGCTGCTAACATAAAACATATGGCTCTCTTGTTCCGGGATATGGTTGGAATGATGATCCAGCCGGAACCCCCAGCCGAGGATCCGCCGATAATCATCGAGGATGACAGAGGGGAACCATTAAACCCTCTTCCGGCATTATCGACGGCCAAAGATGAAACAATCTCCAAGGCTGCTCTTGATGATTATATCGCTCAACAAATACGAGCTCATCAAGCTAATGAAGCCGCAGGCCAAATCGTCAGAACTGGATGACCGTATCCAGGCTGGTATGACCAAATTAAATACTCGTCGGGATATACGATCCCCAAGTTCCATGTGTAGAAGGGGACAGGAAACCCACACCAGCACATCGTGCAGTTCAGAGCTCTGTGCGGCAACACTGGAGGCGACGACAAACTGTTGCTTCGCCAGTTCATTGGCAGCCTGTCAAAGACGGCCTTTGAATGGCTCTCGGAGCTCCCAAATGACTCCGTGAGAACATTTACAGAGATGGAACTGATGACTATCTTAAACATGTAAATGAGTGCGTGTCTATTCAGGTTAAATGTAAATGACTCCGTGAGAACATTTACAAAGGTCTCATGACTCCCAAATAAATTTTTAAGGACCCTAAATTTAATATAGGTTTAAACGGTATCATTTCTTTTAATCCCCAGGGAACTGGAGAAAGTGAGTGCGTGTCTATTCAGGTTAAACAACACTGTAAATTAATGGAGTTATCAATGATAATCGTCTTGGAAAAAGACACAAATTGTCACGCCCCGCTTCCCGGTGTACGGCGAAGTGGACGCGACGAGGTCCGCTATGTATATACTTAGAAGTACATACGCTAAGCGTATCTAAGCAATATAAAAGTAAATCACAAGAGACAAGAGATATAGAAATAACAACAACTTTATTAATAACATTCTTTTGTACAATGCATGAAAAGTAAATACAACTGGAATGAAAAGCGATGCCTAAACAATGGCATAACAGGAAATGAAAGTACTGAATAGAACAAGGTACAATATCTAGAGCTCGGGGTCTTCGTGAAATTGCTCCAAGTCTTCACCGGTGGGCTCGATCTCTGCTGGGTCCAAAGCACCCGACGACATTCAAAAAAGAAAGAAATAGAATGTCGTCAGCGAACAGGTCGCTCGGTAAGTCCCAAAGATAAGAGAGAAATAGACAAAGAGTAGGAGAGAGAGAGAGTAGCTCTTAATATCGTATTGTATTGTTGTAATGTTGTATTAACGCTGTTGTTTGTAGCTTGGTACATAAGAATGCCAGTGTATACGAGAGGGGTCTCTATATGCTAGAGACCATGGCAAACGGAATATAGAGTACAAGGCTCCGTTATACAACCCGGAACAACGGCAATTGGATTCATATTAGGTGTATTAATCTTACCGCCTCGTGCCACCTTTAACACCTTCCGTACCAATCTACCCTTTAAACCCCGTAGTGTTTTGATTGTATTGTAGTATTGTATTGTGTAAATTGGATGACTGACCAAAACCATGATATCAGTAAACAGATTGTAACTGCATAATCAGGTAAATGGAATAACAGAATAATGGATGTATATCCATGGTTTGATTCAGTCAAGCTGTATAGATTGTTAACTGGATTCTGGGATTCATGTGTTCATATTGAGTTAGAATATTAAAGAATGTAGATTGACTTGAACCATATTCAAGTCAGAAATAATCAGACTCAAACCCGAGTCAGACTAAAATAAATGTAATTTGAAATTCTATAATTGTTAGGGTCCTTATTGTAACTTATAAAACTTGAGGGGTTTTTATGTAAAAATACTTTTGTATAGTTTTCAAGATACACCTCAAGTATTTATTATTCGTCTTTATAGTTATAATGAGTGTAAATTTTATTTGTGTTATTTCTAGTGAAAATATCCTAATAAGGTATTAATTTGTAATATTGATTTATTTGAAATTCATGGTATTTTAATGTAACTTTTAATCTTGTAATTTTTAGAAAAAGGTGGAAACTTTATCTTATAATAAAATAGATGTTTAAATGATAAATATACATATGTTTACACAAGAATAATTTTTAATAACTATTTATTTTCCAAAAATCTCATTTTTCTTAAATGTCGTATTTTAAACCTTTCGAGACCGAATGCTCCTTGCGGAGGTCTGAATCTCGCACTACTAAGCTCGAGGGTGCACGATAAACCGTACTATCCCTAACTAGTTCTCCAAATGTGGGTTGTAGTGGCGCTTTGCAAAGATTTAATGAATACTAATCATTTAGAAAACGGTTTTATAAAGATAAGGTATTTATTTGCAAAAGGGTGTAAATTTCCGTATTTTAGATTCTAGGATTTCCTAAGCCAACTAGCCTATTTCTAAATGGTCTAAACGACACGTCATTAGAAGCCTCAAATCGCCTCTTCACCGCCAATTGCGGCCAGGTAAGTGCCAGGTGAGTGGGAGGCTCTCCACTACAAGTAGTGGTCCTAATTAAGTAACCACTCGCCTTAGACACACTTGCCTAGACACCACAAAGTCAGGTTTAGATAAACGATCGATGTCCATGACATGTCGTATTTCCCTATTAAAAGATTTTGTTTTAAAATTGTATACAACTTAGAACTTTCAGAAAAAGTTTATAAAGAAAATGGTATTTTAATGTAAAATCTTGTATTATCGTATTCTAAGTTTTGATGATATCAATTAGGGTTGTATCTGCGTGTGTGTGGAGGTAGGTCATTACCTCGCGATCTACTTTAAGGTATAGCAATGTTAAAGGGTTAAATGTGATAAACTAAACATGGTGGTATTTAAGTGCGAAAATACGGTATTTTGCAAAAGTTATCATTTCATATGAGAAACTTTATCCAAATTGATTTTTAAGTGATCAGTAGTCAACATGAATATGTTTAAGTATTATGGAATTAGTGACAAGTGAGTTTTGATAGAAAACCGAATCGGAAATCGGTTTGTTCCGATTTCCGTCGGGTTTTAAAAAGTCGTATTATTATGAAGGAAAAGAAAGGTAGAAAAGGGGACTTACGGGTTTGGACAACGTTAGAGAGTGATAGGAAGGTAGTGGGTTTGTCGGTGCGTCGAAACGTCAGGAAGGGGTCCTAGTACGATCGCCGGGATTCGCCGTCGATTTCGGCAGCGCTTCGCCTTTCGCTCGTTTTCTAACGTACCAAGTTCTCTTGAAATTTTTAGAGAGTGGACTTAGGAATGTAGGGTGAGAGGGTAGAGGGTAGGGGTGTTTATATAGGGTTAGGCTAGGGTAAGGGTTTTAATTAAAAAAAATATTAAAAAATATTAAAAAAAACATTAAAAATCATTGAATTTTGGAGTAATAGTGATTTATTGAGAATTTGATAACCGATCAAGAAAATTAATGTATTTAGGTGAGAAGACCAGGTCAACACGGAGAAATTCCGTGTTGACGACTCGGCCGTCCGGCCGAGTCCGGCCGGCAGCGCCGGCCCAAGTCGGCCGGTCCGCCGGCCGAGTCGGGCCGAGTCAAGGGCTCGTCGTGTGGAGGATCATCTGGGGAGAATTTTGGTGCATCTAACTTTTTGTGTTCAGTATAAATTTTGTGAGTTATGACGGTTTGACTGTTGACTTTCCAAAAATTTAAAACAAAATAAATATAAAAAATAATGTGGGGCATGAGATTTGAACTCTGGTGGCTTGGTTCAGCAGTGCAAGGTGTTACCAATGAGCTACAAGCTCCTTCTTGTAATTATTGTGGGAAAATAACTACTTAAAGTGATAACAGCAACATTAAATACCCCAAGTACACTTTAATTTTAAAACAATTTTATGTACACTAAAAATGGAATTATTTAAAAACAAAATAATTACTTATATATATATATTGTGCTCAGGTTAAAATACTCCTTTATGGATTTTTAAAAATTTTAAAAAAAATTTTGTATAGAAAAGTGTATAGGAAAATTAGGGTTGTTACATTCTACGCTCATTATAAAAATTTCGTCCTCGAAATTTGTAAAAGGAAGGTGTAACAGTGCTAGGAAGTTTGGCGAATAAAAGTGATACGATGGTGAAAAAGGGTTACCGGTGTTACCTTGACCTGCATCTCGGCTTCTAAGGCTTTTAATGTGAAGGTCTGTCGCCGTGGATATTCCTTCTAGCTGGAGGCACATTCTGCCTTTGAGGCCTGTTTCTCTGCCTTCTAGGCATGTCCCTCATTGCTTGTTGGAATTTGCGAGTAGGCTGTGCAGGTGGTGGAGCAGGTAGTGCAGGACGAGTTGCAGGAGCCTGGATGGTTGGCCGCTGCGGGTTGTTGGTGGGTGTGTGAGTTGAGTTGCTGTTGTAAGGACAGTTCCCAATTCCGTGGTTGGATGCGCCACAAATTAGACACAGGCCTTTTGCGCGCCTAAAGTCCTTCCACAAGTGTCCCTTTCTATGGCAGTAATGACAAATTTCTTCAGTTCTCCTGGGTTCAAACGATGGCCTGGAAGAGGCTCCACCTGCCATTTGGTTGGCAGGGCGTTTGACTCCTGCAGACTGAGGTCTGCCTCTTGCTTTTATCACTGCCTCATAACTGCGGGCAGCTTCCAGAGCATCCTCGTGAGTCAGAAATTTTCCCGTGGCTAGAGCAGCCTGAATCTCCGTGTCCAGTCCTTGTTGAAAGCGACGGGCTCTGATCTCGTCCGTCGGTATCAAGTGTGCCGCGAATCGGCTTAACATGGTGAATTCAGCGTCGTATTCATCTACTGATTTGTCCCACATTGAACCCTATTGTAGATGAATAAACTGCTGCTCCATTGCAAACCTGGCAGTCACAGGGAAGTATTAGCGTCGAACTTCTCGCGAAAGGTCTTCCATTCAATCGGCTGTACCAGACGGCTTTCTTCCGCCTTCCACCAGTTGCGAGCATTATCCGTGAGCTGTAGTTTTGCTACACGGACCCAAGCGATGTCTGGCACTTGAGCTGCTGCCAGATCGTCTTCGATGCTTTGTGCCGATTCTTCAACTTCAAGAAGGCTTCCTTTACCGGAGAACTGCTTGGGATGTAAATCCCTGAATTGCTTTACTCCCGGTGCGTCGGTCTCAGGACGGTTCAGAAGTTGTTGCTGTTCCTCGAGAAGGCTGCGGATCGCTTCAAGTAACACTGTTTGCTCGGTGGGTGGTGCAGGAACAACAGGTACGAGAGGTAGTGTTGGAGATGTGTTGTTGACGTTGGTGCTGGTGTTGTTTGGGGAATCCATAATCTTGAAGAAAAAATTTGGGTTAGGACAGATTCAAATACATGAAATGATAAGATTCAAGGAATAGAAATTTGTAAGATTCAAGAAACATGAATTGTAAAGAATGTTTTAGTTGCTGGTTCTTTTGTTATATTGCTTAGGTTGTTCACGCAGACCAGAACTGCATGATAGGGATTCATACAGCTCAGAGCTGCATGGGCCACCAACAAAACCTGTCACGCCCCGCTTCCCGGTGTACGGCGAAGTGGACGCGACGAGGTCCGCTACGTATATACTTAGAAGTACATACGTTAAGCGTATCTAAGCAATATAAAAGTAAATCACAAGAGACAAGAGATATAGAAATAACAGTAACTTTATTAATAACATTCTTTTGTACAATGCATGAAAAGTAAATACAACTGGAATGAAAAGCGATGCCTAAACAATGGCATAACAGGAAATGAAAGTACTGAATAGAACAAGGTACAATATCTAGAGCTCGGGGTCTTCGTGAAATTGCTCCAAGTCTTCACCGGTGGGCTCGATCTCTGCTGGGTCCAAAGCACCTGACGACATTCAAAGAAGAAAGAAATAGAATGTCGTCAGCGAACAGGTCGCTCGATAAGTCCCAAAGATAAGGAAGAAATAGACAAAGAGTAGGAGAGAGAGAGAGTAGCTCTTAATATTGTATTGTATTGTTGTATTAACGCTGTTGTTTGTAGCTTGGTACAGAAGAATGCCGGTGTATACGAGAGGGGTCTCTATATGCTAGAGACTATGGCAAACGGAATATAGAATACAAGGCTCCGTTATACAACCCGGAACAACGGCAATTGGATTCATATTAGGTGTCTTAATCTTACCGTCTCGTGCCACCTTTAACACCTTCCGTACCAATCTACCCCTTAAACCCCGTAGTGTTTTGATTGTATTGTAGTATTGTATTGTGTAAGTTGGATGACTGACCAAAACCATGATATCAGTAAACAGATTGTAACTGCATAATCAGGTAAATGGAATAACGGAATAATGGGTGTATATCCATGGTTTGATTCAGTCAAGCTGTATAGATTGTTAACTGGATTCTGGGATTCATGTGTTCATATTGAGTTGGAATATTAAAGAATGTAGATTGACTTGAATCATATTCAAGTCAGAAATAATCAGACTCAAACTCGAGTCAGACTAAAAGAAATGTAATTTGAAGTTCTATAATTGTCAGGGTCCTTATTGTAACTTATAAACCTTGAGGGTTTTTTATGTAAAAATACTTTTGTATAGTTTTCAAGATACACCTCAAGTATTTATTATTCGTCTTTATAGTTATAATGAGTGTAAATTTTATTTGTGTTATTTCTAGTGAAAATATCCTAATAAAGTATTAATTTGTAATATTGATTTATTTGAAATTCACAGTATTTTAATGTAACTTTTAATCTTGTAATTTTTAGAAAAAGGTGGAAACTTTATCTTATAATAAAATAGGTGTTTAAATGATAAATATACATATGTTTACACAAGAATAATTTTTAATAAATATTTATTTTTCAAAAATCTCATTTTTCTTAAATGTCGTATTTTAAACCTTTCGAGACCGAATGCTCCTTGCGGAGGTCTGAATCTCGCACTACTAAGCTCGAGGGTGCACGATAAACCGTACTATCCCTAACGAGTTCCCCAAATGTTGGTTGTAGTGGCGCTTTGCAAAGATTTAATAAATACTATTCATTTAGAAAACAGTTTTATAAAGATAAGGTATTTATTTGCAAAAGGGTGTAAATTTCCGTATTTTAGATTCTAGGGTTTCCTAAGCCAACTAGCCTATTTCTAAATGGTCTAAATGACACGTCATTAGAAGCCTCAAATCGCCTCTTCACCGCCAATTGCGGCCAGGTAAGTGCCATGTGAGTGGGAGGCTCTCCACTACAAGTAGTGGTCCTAATTAAGTAACCACTCGTCTTAGACACATTTGCCTAGACACTACAAAGTCAGGTTTAGATAAACGATCGATGTCCATGACATGTCGTATTTTCCTATTAAAAGATTTTGTTTTAAAATTGTATACAACTTAGAACTTTCAGAAAAGATTTATAAAGAAAATGGTATTTTAATGTAAAATCTTGTATTATCGTATTCTAAGTTTTGATGATATCAATTAGGGTTGTATCTGCGTGTGTGTGGAGGTAGGTCATTACCTCGCGATCTACTTTAAGGTATAGCAATGTTAAAGGGTTAAATGTGATAAACTAAACATGGTGGTATTTAAGTGCGAAAATACGGTATTTTGCAAAAGTTATCATTTCATGTGAGAAACTTTATCCAAATTGATTTTTAAGTGATTAGTAGTCAACATGAATATGTTTAAGCATTATGGAATTAGTGACAAGTGAGTTTTGATAGAAAAACCGAATCGGAAATCGGTTTGTTCCGATTTCCGTCGGGTTTTAAAAAGTCGTATTATTATGAAGGAAAAGAAAGGTAGAAAAGGAGACTTACGGGTTTGGACAACGCTAGAGAGTGATAAGAAGGTAGTGGGTTTTTCGGTGCGTCGAAACGTCAGGAAGGGGTCCTAGTACGATCGCCGGGATTCGCCGTCGATTTCGGTAGCGCTTCGCTTTTCGCTCGTTTTCTAACGTACCAAGTTCTCTTGAAATTTTTAGAGAGTGGACTTAGGAATGTAGGGTGAGAGGGTAGAGGGTAGGGGTGTTTATATAGGGTTAGGCTAGGGTAAGGGTTTTAATTAAAAAAAATATAAAAATATATTTAAAAATCATTAAATTTTGGAGTAAAAGTGATTTATTGAGAATTTGATAACCGATCAAGAAAATTAAAGTATTTAGGTGAGAAGACCAGGTCAACACGGAGAAATTCCGGACCCGCCGGTCGACTCGGCCGAGTCGGGCCGAGTCAAGGGCTCGTCGGGTGGGGGATCATCTGGGGAGAATTTTGGTGCATCTAACTTTTTGTGTTCAGTATAAATTTTGTGAGTTATGACGGTTTGACTGTTGACTTTCCAAAAATTTAAAACAAAATAAATATAAAAAATAATGTGGGGCATGGGATTTGAACTCTGGTGGCTTGGTTCAGCAGTGTAAGGTGTTACCAATGAGCTACAAGCTCCTTCTTGTAATTATTATGGGAAAATAACTACTTAAAGTGATAACAGCAACATTAAATACCCCAAGTACACTTTAATTTTAAAACAATTTTATGTACACTAAAAATGGAATTATTTAAAAACAAAATAATTACTTATATATATATATATTGTGCTCAGGTTAAAATACTCCTTTATGGATTTTTAAAAATTCTAAAAAAAAATTTGTATAGAAAAGTGTATAGGAAAATTAGGGTTGTTACATTCTACGCTCATTATAAAAGTTGATTTATGGCGCCGTGTATCGGTGGTTTAGACGGATGCGGCCGATATAGCAGACTTCGTCAGATTCTCCCTCGTTTGAGGGGTTTTTGATTGTAGGGACGCTCTTCCCTGCAGGCGCAAGCCCCTGTAGTTAATTACACTACCGTATTGCGGTAGCCACTTTCTCCTTCTCCAGAATTTCATTTCGTGTCGTGTGTGTTTGTTTTGTTTGTGGATGCCCGTGGATTGTATACGGAGACTATTTATTTCGTCGCCCGTAGGACGTGGATTAGTCCAAATCCGTATTTTCTAAGATTTGGGTTTTGGGTTTTGGTTTAAGGATACGTTAGTCATATTTGAGGCTAGGATCAACTTAAACGTTTGTTAAGGATACGTTAGTCTAATTTCCAGACTAAGATCAACTTAACGGGATCATCTAGATCCATTTCTAGTTTAGGGACATGGTGGTCCATTGCATGTATGGCCGTCGGGACCCATCACCTCTCTGACGACGTTGAAGGATTACAACGACAGATGTCAGAGGAGTTCAGAGATGTACCCTTGAACCAAAGTTGATTGGGGGATCTATAATCCAATTTAGGACTAAAGTTTGTTTGAAGGTTTAAGGATACGTTAGCCATATTTGAGGCTAAGATCAACTTAAACGGGATCGTTTAGATCCGACAAAAGAGCATTTGGAGGTTCTATTGTTCCAGTTTAGGGACGTAGTGGTCCATAGGTAGTTTAAGGACATTGCGGTCCATTGCCAGTTTAGGGACATGGGGGTCCATATTCCAGTTTAGGGACATGGTGGTCCATAGGTAGTTTAAGGACATGGTCCATATTCCAGTTTAGGGACATGGTGGTCCATTTTCCAGTTTAGGGAGATGGTGGTCCATATTCCAGTTTAGGGACATGGTGGTCCATAGGTAGTTTAAGGACGCTTAAGTCCGTGGGTTTAAGGACCCCACAGTCCGTGTTGATGTGTTGTTGTCGGGACCCGTCACCTCTCTGACGTCATTGAAGGATTACAACGATAGGTGTCAGAGGAGTTCAGAGATGTACCCTTGAACCGGATGTAAATTGATTTAGGAGAGCAATCTTGCTCAGTCAATTTAATTTGAGGACTTACGGCCATGATTGGGCTAAGTCCAGTTTATTTCTCATTTTTGGCCTATTAGACCTATGCTAGGGCTTTGCCCATGTTTAATAATGCATATCATTATTCTTGGTCTCTGTTGGACCTTTATACAGGCTCTGCCCCTTTTAAATGATGCATAGCATCTATTCTGGTCTGACAGACCCTTTTTTATTTGGGCTCTGCCCCTTTTAGAAATGATGCAGAGCATCAATTTTGTTTGGGCTCTGCCCTTTTATCGCATTGCATTTAATTTGGCCTGTTAGGCCTTTTTTAATTGGGTCTGGCCCTTCTGTAAATAATGCCTTGCATTTGTCAGGCGCTTTGGGGCAATTACTGAGCGCAAGCGCTTGCGGTGATGACACGTGTCACGCAAGCGCAGTGCGCTGCACCAGAGCGCTGTGCTTGCGCTGCTGACACGTGGTGCGCTCTGGTGAGTTGCACCAGTTTCAGAGAGCAAGACTCTATTTCAAAAGCGCATAGCGCAAGTGGTTCAGATGCTGACACGTGGCACCCTCTGGTGGCTTGCGCCAACCTAAGAGCGCAACAGTGCAGTTTTGCAAGTGCAAGGCACTATTAACTTGAGAATCTTTTAGATTCCAGAACCAATGGTTCATAAAAAAGTGCAAAGCACTGTTTGATTTTTTGATCTAATTTAGATCCAAGAAAACAAGTATCTCTTATTTTTTTTCTTGATCTCAGAGAACCAATGGTTCATAAGTGCAAAGCACTATTTTTATTTTTTTTCTATTGATGATCATTGATCTTGTTCTTAGATCAATGATCTATTAGAAGAAATTTTTCTATCTTAAAGGTTTTTACCTTTTTCTTCTTGAAATTT
This sequence comes from Agapanthus africanus, assembly GCA_030015575.1. Lineage (NCBI taxonomy): Eukaryota > Viridiplantae > Streptophyta > Magnoliopsida > Asparagales > Amaryllidaceae > Agapanthus > Agapanthus africanus. The sequence goes on along the minus strand of CM057339.1, from coordinate 277,586,813 downwards.
CTTCAGAGTTCTCTCTGTTTGAAGTTCTTGATTTCTCACAATGTTCATCCCTTTGATTTGGGGTCTAGGTGCCTTTATATAGTGCCCATAAATTTGTTAAATTTGTTAAAGAGATCTTTCTCTGAGTGATTTGAGGAATTTTCCCCACCGTTGGATATTTGATCCAAGGGCTTCTGTTTTGCAGAAGGCAATCTTCTTGTTTTAATAAGAACAGAAAAATCTCTTTAAAATTTTAATTCTGTTTGGCGCAAATGTCCCAGCGCGTGACATGTGTCACGCAGCGCACAGCGCAGCGCAGCTGCGCTGTGCGCGTGTCGCGCAGCGCAACTGTGCTTGCGCATCTGCGCTGACACGTGTCAAGCAGCGCAAAGCGCAGCGCACCTGCGCTTGCGCAACTGCGCTGACATGTGTCGCGCAGCGCACGGCGTAGCGCAACTGCGCTGACACGTGTCGCTCAGCGCAGCGCTCGCGCAACTGAAGCGTTGCTTCTTTTAATTTTGTTTTAAATAGAGCCTTGCTCTGATTGGGTGCGCTAACTTGGGCGCTGCGCTCTCCGCGCTGGCTTGCCAGATTTTGACACGCGGCATCCTGCGCACAGCGCAGAGGATCTGAAGCATTGCTTCATTTATTAAAATTTAAATTTTCAAAGTAGAGCTTTTCTCTGATTGGGGGAATCGGAAGCGTTGCTTCACTTAAGACGTCTTTTCATCTTCCTAAAATTTTCATTTCCCGGGTCTTGGAAATAATTCCACTGTGCACAGAATTTTCTGTGCTTGGTCTATATAACTCAAAGCCGAGCCTTTTCTTCTCTCATCTTCAAAGAACTTTTCCGATCATGGCTTGCAACCGTCCTCATGCCCACCGACAACCATGGGAAGTGCCAATTCGAGACATCGTTCTCCGTTTTGCTGCGCGCTTGGTGGACCCTTCTCTTACGGACGAGCAGTGCGATGCTGCAATGTACGAGCTTTTGACTCGTGTGGGGTCTCCTCTCCCTCCGCACTCCATTTGGCTTCGGATGATCCTTGCCTCGGTGCTCGCCGATCTTCCCCCTCCTCCAGTAGAGATGTCCTCGGCAATGCTTGACGCCGCCGAGGATAAGATCGAGTGCTTCTTTGAAGCGCACTTGATCACCAAAGCCCTGAGGGACTGCTCTTTCCACTTGCTGAGCCAGATACGGGCTCGCCGGGTTGTCATCGCCACCTTTTCTGACGAATGTGGCGACGATCGTTGGGCGTCTACCTCTCGGGAGGACCGCCGCTTCAACGTGGTGGAGAACACAGAAAGGGAACTGAAGAATCTTCTTCTCATCTTTGCGAACCCTTGTCTTTCCGATCCTATATTTGGTGATCTTTTTTAAATGTAATAATAATAATAATGAACAAGTATTTTTCTTTTTAATCAAGTATTTCATTATCTGTTAAGGGTTCTTTTATTTTAGTTCTCTGTTATGCTTGTGCATCGTATGATTTAATTTGCTATTATTAGGTGCATGTGATTCTTGCAAAGATAAATTGCCTTTGGTGTTTAGCCTCTTTTATGAAGCAGTGCTTAACTTTTCAGTCTTAGAAATAGAGTTTCGTTCTGATTGGGGGAAATAAATGCCCCCCCACCGTTGCACTTGCGTGGTTCCAAAAGCGAGCGCAACGGTGGCAGAATTCCAACCGTTGTGGCAACCTTTGGAAGTTGAAAGGGCACTTGATGCCTATAAATAGGACCTTTGGTCCTTCACAGATGATTATCATCTTTTAAGATTTTTACTTTCAAAACTTCAGAGCCTTGCTCTTGCCTTCAAAAACTCCAAGAGTTAGAATTTCTTTAGAAAGCACCTTTTAGGTAATTTTTTTAATTAAATTAGATCAATTTTTATTGACAGAGCCTTGCTCTCTATAGATCCCTGATCTAAAGAAAACCCATTTTAAGGTTTCACTTATCAGTGCTTTGCTCTAAAAGGATCCAAAGGGAACTAAATAGAACCATGTTAGGATTCCATCAATAGAGTTTCGCTCTCTGAAAAATTTCATTTATAATTTCTTGATTCATTAATGGAGCTATGCTCCTTTTGAATTATATAGCAGAACTTTTACGAGTTGCTGATTTTTGTCAATCTTCTTTTATAGGAGTGATGGACGCCCACATGTATGATCTTAACGAGATCATTTCTTACGGGGACATCCGTCGACTCGGCCATTCTCAGAACCGAGAATTTACCAATGCCGAGTGTGCCGAAATCATGAACCGCTTCGATGCATACAATGGCCAACTGCTTCCTCGGCGCTCCTCTCTCCTGAAGCTTATTGTGGGAGCAATTTGGGAAGCGCTTCCTCTATTCTGCGTTGGTGTGCCACTTGGGGCATTGGACGCCGCCGAGGATAACGTGCACTCGGTGTATCTGATGAGCCTAATCTCAAAGAGGAGGCGAGATAATCTTATCGATCTTCTGCACCAAGCTTTTCAACAATCTGCAATACTTGCTGCTTATCGGAGGGAGGAGGACATCAGTGGGGATCCCGACGCTCGTGCTCGCGAAAGGAAGCATACTAGGATGGTTCGCCAGGCTTGGAAAGTTTTGGACAAGGTTACTTTTGAGTTCCTCAATCCCTGTTTAGGATTTGAGGTCTTGCCATTGTGATCTTTTGGACAATGTCTTTGCTTAGTTTCTTTATGATTGTAAGAACCCTTTGCAATATGAATGGAAAATTTCTATTTCAGCTTGTCTTATTTCTCGTTCTGAGTCTTTCACACATGCATGAATGAATGTGTCTCAAATGTTTGATCAAATGTACATCGGATGTCCTTTTTGTCGCTTTATTCTTTCCTTTATTCTCAACATGCTGTCTTGATAAACAGATAATAGAGTAAGCATCTAGATTTTTCCAAGAGATAACGATGGCTTAGGCCGCAGGTTCAGATCTGCCGCTTAAGACTTTTCAACTCTATGAGCCGTGAGGGTCTCATAGAGACTTTTCTCCCTACGGATCGAGAGGATCTCGTAGGTGTATTTTCTCCTTAGGAATCGTGAGGATTCCTAAGCGCGTTTTCTCTTATAAGTCGTAAGGATCTTATAAGAGAATTTTCCTCTCTTACGAGTCGAGAGGACCCGTAAGCGGTTGTTTCCCTCCTTGTCGAAATTCGACTTTGGAGAGTGAGACCCATGAATAGTATGCAAGAGACCGTTTTAGACCGACTTGCAGGGTCCCATTGTTCAGGAAACAAGTTTTTTAGTCCCTGTTGCCTGAGGCTTCATCTTGCAAGTTGAGACGAATCGGGAATTTCCCGCGGAGACACTGGTTTCTCATCGAGCCGACGCGACTCCGGAGGCTCTTATCAAGGATGCTAGCTTCCCTGAATTGAGGAGTTTACCAAGGACACTTGTTTCCCTGGTGTTGAAACGAATCGAGAATTTCCCGCGAAGACACTGGTTTCTCTGCGAGTCGACGCGAATCAGGATTTTCTTCGTCAAGGACACTTGTTTCCTCGAGTCGAAGGATTTTGCCGAAGACACTGGTTTCTTCGGAGTTGAAACGAACCGGGAATTTCCCGCGGAGACACTGGTTTCTCTGCGAGCCGATGCGGATCAGGAGGCTCTCATCAAGGACGCTAGTTTCCCTGAATTGAGGTATTTGCCAAGGATATTTATTTCCCTGGTGTTGAAACGAATCGAGAATTTCCTGCGGAGACACTGGTTTCTCTGCGAGTCGACGCGAATCAGGATTTTCTTCGTCAAGGACACTTGTCTCCTCGTGTCGAAGGATTTTGCTGAAGACACTGGTTTCTTCAGAGTTGAAACGAACCGGGAATTTCCCGCGGAGACACTGGTTTCTCTGCGAACCGATGCGGATCAGGAGGCTCTCATCAAGGATGCTAGTTTCCCTGAATTGAGGTATTTACCAAGGATATTTGTTTCCCTGGTGTTGAAACGAATCTAGAATTTCCCGCGGAGACACTGGTTTCTCTGCGAGTCGACGCGAATCAGGATTTTCTTCGTCAAGGACACTTGTTTCCTCGAGTCAAAGGATTTTGCCGAAGACACTGGTTTCTTCGGAGTTGAAACGAACCGGGAATTTCCCGCGGAGACACTGGTTTCTCTGCGAGCCGATGCGGATCAGGGGGCTCTCATCAAGGACGCTAGTTTCCCTGAATTGAGGTATTTTCCAAGGATATTTGTTTCCCTGGTGTTGAAACGAATCGAGAATTTCCCGCGGAGACACTGGTTTCTCTGCGAGTCGACGCGAATCAGGATTTTCTTCGTCAAGGACACTTGTTTCCTCGAGACGAAGGATTTGCCGAAGACATTGGTTTCTTCGGGGTTGAAACGAACCGGGAATTTCCCGCGGAGACACTGGTTTCTCTGCGAGCTGATGCGGATCAGGAGGCTCTCATCAAGGACGCTAGTTTCCCTGAATTGAGGTATTTGCCAAGGATATTTGTTTCCCTGGTGTTGAAACGAATCGAGAATTTCCCGCGGAGACACTGGTTTCTCTGCGAGTCGACGCGAATCAGGATTTTCTTCGTCAAGGACGCTTGTTTCCTCGAGTCGAAGGATTTGCCGAAGACACTGGTTTCTTCGGGGTTGAAACGAACCGGGAATTTCCAGCGGAGATACTGGTTTATCTGCGAGCCGATGCGAATCAGGAGGCTCTCATCAAGGACGCTAGTTTCCCTGAATTGAGGTATTTGCCAAGGATATTTGTTTCCCTGGTGTTGAAACGAATCGAGAATTTCCCGCGGAGACACCGGTTTCTCTGCGAATCGATGCGAATCAGGATTTTCTTCGTCAAGGACACTTGTTTCCTCGAGTCGAAGGATTTGCCGAAGACACTGGTTTCTTCGGGGTTGAAACGAACCGGGAATTTCCCGCGGAGACACTGGTTTCTCTGCGAGCCGATGCGAATCAGGAGGCTCTCATCAAGGACGCTAGTTTCCCTGAATTGAGGTATTTGCCAAGGATATTTGTTTCCCTGGTGTTGAAACGAATCGAGAATTTCCCACGGAGACACTGGTTTCTCTGCGAATCGATGCAAATCAGGATTTTCTTCGTCAAGGAAACTTGTTTCCTCGAGTCGAAGGATTAAGCCGAAAACACTGGTTTCTTCGGGCGTGGGATGAACCGTCGAGATTTGGCTTCGTTTTCTGGCGGAGCTTGTTGGGAAAGTATGGTTCCCTCTTTGTTTGCGCCTTTGGATTGTATACATGGATCGATGTGATCTCAACTGTAGGGCCAAAGTTTTATCATTTTTTTTATTTCCGCGATGCTCTATCATTTCAGCTTTATATATCGCGAAGGTCGCGATTGCCCAATCATTTCGGCTATTTTTCGCGGCGCCCAATCATTTCGGCTATTTATTTTATTTTCACTCGCTGCTTTTTATTACGAGTTTCCCAATCATTTCGGCTATTTTGTATGCATACGTTTTTTCTTGCTATTTTTTATTGCAAGTTGCCCTATCATTTCGGCTATTTCGTATGCATGTACGGCCTACCGACTTTTCACCGTAAACCTGAAATTAGACACCGATTTCGGCATCAGCACCGCTACAACCGGGATATTGCCAGGAGCTAATCATCATTTGCCTCTGTCGATGTCGAACGAAGGTGGCTTAGTGACCAGGGTTAAGGTCCTGTCGACTAAGGCTCTTGACTTCATGAGCCGTAAGGGTCTCACAAAGTTATTTCTCCCTACAAGTCGTGAGGATCTTGTAGGTGTATTTTCTCTTTAAGAATCGTGAGGATTCCTAAGTATATGTTCCTCTGTAAGTCGTAAGGATCCTACAGGAGGGTTTTCTCCTTGTAAATCGAGAGAATTTACAAGGGTTGTTCACCATGCGAACATATCCCCAGTCTCGGATGGGACTTGGTTAGGGAAATGTTTATTCGCGCCCGTGGATTGTATACAAGGGTCAGTATTGAGCCACTTGTAGGGCAGTATCGAAAGTTGTGGGGGGGGGGTTGCTTAAGCACAGGTTTAGGTCTCTGTAACTTAAGACTTTCAAATCTTATGAGCCGTGAGGGTCCCATAAGAGAGTTCTCCTTACGAGTCGTGAGGATCTCGCAAGTGTATTTTCTCCTTAGGAATCGTGGGGATCCCTAAGTGTGTTGCTCCCTTGTAAGTCGTAAGGATCTCACGCGGGTGGTTTCTCCTTACAAGGTCGAGAGGACCCTATAAGTGTCTTTTAACGAGGTTGCGCCCTTTCGGGTTTTCACAAACACTCACCGGTAGTCCTGCTGTTTTTACTCACGGAGCCCTTTCGGGTTTTCATCCGTGCCCTTTTTGCTTATGGGCATACCTTTTTTTTATTCTTTTTATTTTTATATATATATTTTTTTACGAGGTCGCGCCCTTTCGGGTTTTCACGAACACTCGCCGGTAGCCCTGCTGTTTTTACTCACGGAGCCCTTTCGGGTTTTCATCCGTGCCCTTTTTGCTTATGGACATACCGTTTTATATATATTTTTTTCTTTTCCTTTTTCTTTTATTGATCTCGTCAGCCTGAAGGCTGGCCACTGCTTATAAAGTTTGAGCTTAGGAAGATAGCGAGCGGACATAGTCGTCGTCATCTATCATTGACCTAGGCAGTAACTCGCTAAGCGTAGTATTTCTTTAGGAATCGACCATTTATTGGCCTGTAAGGCCTTTCACCGTGCATATCCATGAGTAGATAGGCTCCACCTTGGTAGACCTTGTCTATGATGTACGGGCCTTCATAGTTCGGCTCGAATTTTTCCCGCTTGGCGCGATTGAGGATCATAGGTCTTTTGACCACTAGCACGAGTTCGCCTTGGCGGAATGTCCTCGGCCGGGTCAATCTTTCATATGAGCGCGTCATCTTTGCTTTATAGGCCTCCAGATTTTGTTGTGCTATGAGCCGGGTTTCATCAAGGGCATCAAGCTCCTCAAGCCGAAGGTGAGCATTTTCTTCGTCCGTCAGCTCGTAGTGAACCGCCACTCGTAGAGAGGGTAACTCTATCTCGAGGGGGAGTACTGCTTCTGTACCGAATACCAACGCATATGGCGTTGTGTTCGTGGCTGTCTTGAACGTAGTTCGATATGCCCAAAGAGCCTCTTGCAGCCTTTCATGCCAGTCCTTCTTATTTCGGGACACCGTTTTCTTCATGATCTTTGTCAAGGTCTTGTTGAAGGCCTCGGCTAGACTATTAGCTCGTGGATTATAAACCGAGGAATATCTCCAGTCTATATTATGTTGTTGCGCGAAGCGACTGATCTTGTTGCTTCTATAAGCTGGCCCGTTATCGGAGATGATCCGTCGCGGAGTTCCAAACCGATATATGACATGCGTCTTGAAGAAATGGAGGATATTCTCCGTCTTCACTTCTCTTAACGGTACTGCCTCTGCCCATTTGGAGAAGTAGTCAGTCGTCGCCAGGATGAAACGATGTCCTCTGGACGATGCTGGTTCGATGGGGCCAACTATGTCAGTTCCCCACATTTCGAATGACCAGCTAGCCACCGTTGAATGTAGTGGATTTGGATGCTGATGGATAAAGTCCCCATGGATTTGGCATGAGTGGCATTGTTTCGCATATTCGAGGCAATCCCGAATCATCGTGGGCCAGTAGTAGCCCATCCGTTTGATCTTTGACTTCATCTTCGGGCCTGCTTGGTGAGAACCACAGAGTCCGTCATGAACTTCCTGAACGACTCTTTTTGCTTCGGCAGGTCCTAGGCATCTCAACCACAGAGAATCAAACGATCTCTTGTACAGAGTATCATTGACGAAGGCGAAAGACAGAGCTCGCTTCATAAGCTGATGTCGTGAGGACGCATCTTCGGGCGTTCGACGGTATTTGAAGTAGTCTATAAAGACTTCTCTCTAATCCTCGGCCTTTTACCGGTCTTTTATTTGCAGGGTCGTCTGCTCAGCCGCTCCCTTTTCTTCGGATGATTCTGGAAATATTTCTGCTGGGGCAAGCACGCGATGGCTTTGTACCACGATTCTTACATCATCGAGGTTTTCATCAGCCAGTTCCTTAGCGAGTTTGGCCAATGCGTCCGCTTTGCTGTTTTCCGCGCGCGGTATGTTTCCAAAGTATAGGAGGGAATTTGGGTCAACAGTTGCTGCACCTTTTCGCCGTATTTCACCAGCTCTGGCTTGCACATTTGGTAGTCGCCGTTTACTTGACTAACGACTAGTTGGGAGTCTCCATATATGAGGAGGTTTTCAATTCCCATGTCGATGGCGATCTCGAGGTCTGCTATTAAAGCTTCGTATTCGGCTTCATTGTTTGTCCTCGGCTCCGTTAGGGAGAAAGCAAAGCGCATTATCCCTCCTTGTGGAGTTACAAAGATGAGTCCTACCCCCAATTTGATTATAGGGGTACTTTGTTTGCGCTTTTTCACGGAAGATGCTCCATCGAAATAAAGCTCCCATCGGGTATCACCATCGTCGATCGCATCAAACGCATGTCCGTATGGAAGATCGCAGTTCAGAGGAGAATCGGCGGGTATCGGATGCTCAGCGAGGAAGTCGGCGATGGCCTGACCTTTCACTGCCTTGAGAGGTTGATACGTTATCGAGAACTCCATCAAGAGCAGGGCCCATTTAGCGAGTCGTCTCGTCAATATGGCCTTCGACATTAAATATTTAAGGGGGTCCACCTTCGAAATGAGACGGACCTCATGTGCCAACGCATAGTGCCTGAGTTTTGTTATCGCGAAGATTAACGTCGGGCAGTGTTTTTCAATGGGGGAGTAGTTGCTTTCTGCCCCTAGTAGAACTTGACTTAAGTAGTAGAGCGCTCTTTCTTTCCCTTGATCGTTCTCTTGTGCCCATAGTGCGCCTAAGGAACCTTCGAGGGCGGTTGTATAAAGTATGAGAGGTTTTCCCTTGACCGGAGCAGCCAATACCGGCGGGTTCTGCAGGTATTGCTTGATCTCGTCTAGCGCGCTTTGGCATTTTTGGTCCCAGATGAACGGGGTTCCCTTCTTCATCAGGTGGCTGTAAGGACGGCACTTGCCTGAAAGGTTGGCTATAAATCGCCGTATATACGCGAGCTTCCCTTGGAGAGACCTCAGTTGTTTGAGAGTCCTTGGCGGGGGCATTTCCATGATCGCCTTGATCTTTGACGGATATATTTCGATACCTCGGTGTCGGACGATGAATCCCAGGAATTTGCCTGAGGAAACTCCGAATGCACACTTGAGCGGGTCCATCTTCAAGTTGTATTGCCGAAGGCGTTGAAATACGGTCCTCAGATGCTCGAGATGTTCCTCGTATGATTTGCTTTTAACCACGAGATCGTCGATATAGCATTCGACGATTTCGTGTATAAGGTCATCAAAGATTTGCGTCATGGCTCTCTGATAGGTAGCACCGGCGTTCTTTAAACCGAAGGGCATCACCTTGTAGCAGAATATACCCAAAGGAGTCCAGAAGGCGGTGTGCTTCTGGTCTTCGGGATGCATCTTTATCTGATTATACCCCGACGAGCCGTCCATGAAGGAGAAAACCTCGTGCGTGGACTATTGTCTATCATCAGTTCGGTGACTGGCACTGGAAAATCGTCTTTCGGGCAAGCTTTATTGAGATCCCGGAAATCCACGCATATGCGCACTGTCCTATTTTTCTTCATCACCGGTACGATATTGGCGATCCATTCAGGGTACTGAACTTCCTGGATGAAGCCGGAGTCGATCAGCTTCTTGACCTCAGCGTTGATGCTCATTTCAAGCTCAAGCCGCATTCTTTTCGGTGCCTGTTTGATTGGCTTGACGTCCGGTGATATTGCCAATTTGTGCACAGCAATTTCTGGATCTAGTCCTGGCATTTCGGAATAGTTCCATGCGAAGCAATCTTTATGCTGCATAAGCAGGTCTCTTAATGAAGCCACCTTCTCTTCAGACAACAGCTCACTAATGAATGTCGGCCGCGGATCATTCGCCGTTCCCAACTCAATTTTCTTGAGGTTAGCTGCAGTGGTATGGATTCCATCTTCCAGCTCTTTTGGCGCTGGTGGGAATTCTGAGATTACCTCGTCGTTGCTGTTTTCAAAGCACCAGGGAAGGTCATCCATGTCCTCGGGCTCTTCTTTTGATATCGTTATTACGTGACAAGTACGAATTCGCTTCTAATCCCAATATGGAACTGGTTCTTCTTCCGTGGCCTTGGGTTCGTGCTTCTGTGGCGGCACTACCCTCTAGTTGTCGGACAGAGCGAACTTGCCAAGCTGATACTGATCTTCAACCCAATTCTTAAAGGTGAAGCAGTCCTCGAGAGGGTGCACTATCACTCAGTGATAAGAGCAATAGTCCGGGTGAGAGGCTTCACCTGCTTGTTCGGGGTGTTTAGACTCCGGCAGTGTAAGCATCTGATGTTTTATAGCGAGGTCGAGTATTTTCTTCGTCTTGTCTCGAGGAAAAGAGTACGCTCGACCCATTTTTCTTATGAGGGATAGATCGGAACCGCTCGATTTTCGTTCGCGTGGCCTCTTAGCCCCGCTTTGTTGCTTTTGAGCGCCTTTTTCGCGTTTCGACTTGTTTCTGCCTCTACGTCAAGCCTTCTTTATAACAGGTTGACAAGGAGCGGCATTTTCATCTTTCACGGCCTGTTGGAGGAGGCGTTGCGTTTTGGCTTTCTCGTAGATGGTCATTTCATGGTTATGGTCGTCTCGGACTTTTTGACCAGCTTCCCTTATAAGCTTGTCCATTTGTTATTCGAATGACGGACTGGGCACTTTGGCATCTGAAACTTTCACTGGCTCAGGATTAGCGTCCTCCCATTGAGCATCCGCTTCTTCATCGAAGTCATACACGACGTAGCAACCGTTTAGTAGCTCTCGTTTCTTTGACCAGATGTATCCAAGCCCTTTTGTCTCCATTCTCCCATTAGGCAGTTTGCGTTGAGTCCCGGGAACGTTCCAGACTTCGTCATAGAATTTGGCTTTTCGGACGGTCTGCTTGAAGGATATCCCCTGGCGCTTCAGTAGCCTCTTCAAGCCTTCTGTATAATATCTGGGGAGACGAATGGGTTGAAGCCTGTCAAGCGTAGGATCCGCGCCATGCCGGATTTCTTTCTCCACTCTGGTTTCTTCAGAGCGGTAGAATAGAATTGCTTTTTCGCCTTCTCGCCTGGGAGGGATATAGAACGTTTGCAGCTCTTCTACATTGTAAATATAAAGTGCATCCAGTTATTTACGGTGTTTAAGCGGCACCATGGCGACTTGTAGACTTTGCTCTTCGTCAGCGGACGTTCGTATTGAAGGCCGAGCAGAGAATATGGCATGGACCTCGTCCTCCGAGTCACTACCAAATATCAACGTAGGAGCAGATGGTCCCGGCTTGTTGTATTGGGGCGGATCCGAATAAACTATCTCCTCTTCCTCCTCGGTATCACTCCCGAAAACAGGGATGGTGGCGTTAGCTTTGTTCTCCTGCTTGTGACACCTTTCCGTGTCTTTGAAATCTGGTAAGAAGTATTTGGCATCTTCATATTTGCGGACTTCGTTCACGGAGAATGGGTTCAGTTCTCCTTCCACGGTATACTCGAGACTATCCTTAGAATACTTCATACACTGATGTTGCGTAGAAGGGATGATGTTGTACTCATGTAACCACGGTCGGCCGAGCAAAGCGTTGTAGCATGTCTTGGCACCTATGACGTGGAACTTAATGTCCATGACGAGTAGCCCAAAGAGTGGTGTCAGTATCACAGACCCAAGAGTTCTTGATGATTGGGAGTCAAACCCGGAGATGGTAATCTTATCCCGAGCAAGGTGCTGGACGCTCATGCAGATTTCTTTTATCACCCGCACATTGAGGAGGTTAACGAAGGATCCATTGTCGATCAGGATTTTGCCTATCTTTATATCGTGACAGTATCCTGAGACATAAAGGGGACGATTGTGTTCGCACGTCCCAAGGAGAAGGTCTTCATCACTAAAAGCGACATCGGCCGTGTGCACTTCCTCCAATTCATCCTTCATCTTTTCCTCGGCCAGGAAAGCTTGGAATTGCTCTGGATCCTGTAGTGCCTTGATTAACGAATCTCTCGCCTCCTTTGATAGCAAAAGGGCGTCAAGAACGCTGAGCTGCGAGGGTAGTTTCCTCAGATGCGCTAAGACGTTGTAATCCACCTTATTTCTCTTCGGCGGGTCCTTGGCACTTAACTCTTCCACAACTTGGTCATCTAAGTCGATATCTTCAGAGACCCTTTCTTTCCCTTTATCTTTTCTGTTTGAGGGTCCGAGATTTTTTTCGGGCAGCGTCCGATTACGCAGCCGGATATTTTCACAGACCTTGTGCTCTTCTTTTTTTCCCGAAGTGGACTCTTTAAAGAGAGGGCCAAGCTCCAGCTCTTCATCAGAATCACTCCCGAATGTAGGCACCTGTGATCCCGCGGCGTTAACCATGCGACAATCTCCGGTATTCTGTTAAACCCTTCGGTCATATTTTTCCATTTCCGAAGAGTTTTACGTTTCTCCCGCTTAAAATGTTGTCGATGAGGAACATATCTTTGCCACCATCTATCGAAAGGTTTGCACTCTTGAGTGGGGTGCGAAACCTTCTGATGATATAAGCAATAGGAGGGGTGCATTTCCATTTCACCAGTAATGTTTCCTTCGGAAGATGGTAGCTTCATGCCCATTGATATGGCCTTAGCAAACCTTTTCCTCATCTTAAATTTGCTTTTGTCGGTAGTGGAGATATTTTGCTCCAGCGGGAGCGTCTCAGCTCTTTCATCAAGTCGCTGGCGCTTGGCCCTTTCAAATATAGCTGTCTCGCGTTCCCGATTAGCTTTACTCTTCAGCAGAGCTTCGTTGAGGAATACGTCAATTACCTCATCTGATGGCCCCAAAATTTTTGGTTCAGGATCTGCCCCCAGCTTTTCAGTGCAAGGAGTCTTCTCATTGTCCGTCAACGAATGGGAGATCATATGGCAGCTCGCCACGTATGCCTCAGACTCATCAGACGAACTTTCTCCCTCATCTTCCTCTTGAAAGACGTGATTGAGAAACTCTTGGAGCGTAATGGGAGTCTGTGCTTTCTGGTTGTATTCCTCCAGCGCGTCAATTTGTTTTTGCAAGTCTGTGCGCTTGTCGCCAGGCTTACAGACTTCTTAGATTTCTTCTTCTTCTTCTTCGAAGATTTTGACAGCTGGTTGCGAGTGCTTGGGCCATCACCATCAGTCTTTGGAGTTGTACGTGGCTTCAACATCCCCTCAATGACCTGCGGTTCCAACGGGTTCTTCCACTTGAGCACTGGGCATGCCTGAAGGTCGTTCAGCATTCTCCTTGTCTTAGCTGATAATACAACCTCCCAAGGAGCTTCTTCAACAACAGAGCATGTTGCCCCCGGCGTATTCATCCTCTTAGAGGTGTGGGGCTGCGGGGGATTCACCTTCCATTTTTCAGATAATGCGAACTTGCCCTGTCGGTACTGGTCTTCGAGCCAATTTTTGAAGACGTAGCAATCTTCGATCGGATGACCCAGTACTCGATGATAAGGACAGTAGTTGGGCTCATTGGCATCATTTGGTTGCGATGGACGTTTTGGATCCGGCAGATTTATGAGTCGGTTGCGCAACGCCAGTTCGAATAACCTTCTCGTTTTATCTCGGGGAAATGAGTAAGGACGTCCTAGCCTCTCCTCAAGGGCTACGTACGGGCGCATATTATTTTGACGAACAACCGGCTTCGAGTTGCTCGATTGTTGTTGAGCATTAGCGACAACGATCGCTTTTCCCTTCCCCTTGTCATTTCGGGAGTCCGGCTTTAGAAGAGGGGGTCTATGGCCCATCTGATCCATTTGCGCTAGCTTGTCAATCAAGGCCTGGAAGGTAGTCGGCTTGAAAAACATCATAAATTGCGAGATGGTTGCTTGCGGATCAAGGGTTCCCACAAACATACCCACCGCAGGAGCTTCTTCGATGCGCTGCTCGCACTTTGACCATAAATTCCTCCACCGTATAGCATATTGAACCCATGTCTCGCCTGGCTTTACCCTGGCGTTAATCAGTGCCGTCATCTGGCTGCGTTCACTGGCGCTTGCAAAACGCTGAGTAAACAACAGATCCATTTCCGCGAAGGTCTTGATAGAGTCGTTCGGGAGCTCAGAGTACCACTCGAACGCTGTATCCGATAAGCTGCCAACGAACTGGCGAAGCAACAGCTTGTCATCACCGCCGGTGTTGCCGCAGAGTGCCCTGAACTGGGCAACATGCTGGTGGGGATTGCCTGTCCCCTTGTAGACATGGAATTTAGGTATGGTGTAACCCGGCGGGTATTTGATCTGGTCGTACCAGCTTGGATATGGCCGTCCTGTTTTTACGACCTGGCCGGCTGCTTCAGTCGCATGATGAACCCGTATTTGTTGGGCTATGTACTCGTCCAAGTCAGCTTTGGAGATTGTCTCCTCCTTAGCTGTTGACAGAGCTGGTGGAGGATTTGACGTCTTTCCCCTATCGTCTTCAAGGACAATCGGGGGATCTTCGGCCGGAGGATCTTGTTGGATCATCATCCCTACCATGTCTTTGAATAGGAGGCCCATACGCTTTATGTTGGCTGCTTGTTCAGCAGCCTCTTTGTCCTTCTTCTCCAATATTCGACGAAGGAATTCGGCGTCGGTTTCTTGCTCCTGGCGTTCATCCGAGGACATTTCAGGGTTTTCTTTTGGCCCAGTAAGTGCGGCCATAGCGTTCATCATCTCTTGGAGCTTCTGTTGCTGCTCCTGCGCTTTGGTCACCGATCGCGTGAGCGGTCTATGACCTGTTGATATGCGGCTGTCCTCTTTACCGGACGCCATGTAGACGGTATGAACTATGATGCCCCCGGACTTAGGGCGTTTAGGTTCACCGCCTTTAATATTTGCGGTCGGCGTAAGGACTTTCTCCGGCCTTCTTCTCTTATGGGCCGTTGAAGTTGAGAGAGCCGTTGCTTTGGGCACCCAAGTGGTCATCACCTTCCGCTGCTTGATCGGGGGATTTTCTTCTTGCCGACCTTTCGACTTCTTGTGTTGGCGAGAGAAATTAGGATCGATCACAGATTCTCGGACTCGTCGCCATGTCTTGTAAATCCTGGAGGAAAGCGATTGAGGAGGCTGCTCCGGCTTTTCTGCTTCCACGGCGGTCTCTACCGGTGGAGGAGATCTTTTAAGGACCGTGTTCAGACCATAATATTGCATTTTTCATCCCCCTCCGTTTTATAAATAAACAGGTACTCTTGACGCACGTTTGTTGCATGTTACAGGATACAGATTCTTGGAGCAAATACAGTGAAAAAGACGAAAGTTGATACAGAAAATGGATTTTTGACCAACAAGTAGACGGATCCTAGTCAAGCCGAGACGAAGAACAGTGCAAGGTCCAAAAATACGAAAGTGAAACGGTCAAAAGATCCTTACAAGTTTTCACTGAAGATCTGGAGAAGACTAAGAAGCCCAACAGAGAAAAGAAGTATAAAAATAGGAAGCCTAAGAAATCCTGAACCAAGCCCAGAAAGATGGTGAGCCAAGCCCACCAAAGGGCCGCGGAACCACGGCCCAAGCGCCCAATTGCAGCGGTTCCGCAGCCGTCTAATGCCCATGTCGGTGGATGTTTCTCGTGTCGGTGCGTCGGTGCGGGTGTTGGGATTTTTCGAGGGCAAATCTGTAATTGCACATCTGCGAGAGTCTGTAACCCTAATTTCTCCTGTTTACTTATAAATTGTAATCGAAAATTGTAAAACCCTATGCCTCTTTTCAATCAATAAAATTCAGAATTGCTGGGAGTATTATTCAGATCTGTTCTATATTGCTTGGAGGGAGCCGTCAACCTAGTAAGTTATTTTATGTCTTTGTTTTAATTCTTTTAATTAGTATGTCGTATCATCCCCTAATGAGCGAGTAGTCTCCTCGCTTGTTAGGGTTAGGCTTAGGGAAAGGTTTGAGAGATGAGATCTCTCACCCCTTTCATGCCATTCACACCTAAGAGTTAGAACTCCATGCATGCACGCACAACCGCTCCCTACGGCATCCTACCCCACGAGGTAACGATGAACCGTAGTATAAAGGGCCGGTTGCGCGTGTTTTCCATGGGGGTTAGGGTAACTATCATTAAAGGAAGGATACAAATCTAGAGGAAGAAACATCTTCCCAAAAGATTCGGATCCACTTTATTGATAATTACCGTAACATCTAATAGATCTAAAATAGGGCAATGAAAGCGGTGAGGAAACCTTTAATCTCCAAACTTCCCCTAAACCTAACCCCAGCAAGACTTTAATTTAGATTAATTTAGTTTAGTGATAGATCTAGTTTTTTTTTAGATTAAATCAATCCAAACAACATTTGGAATCAACTCGTAAAGACACATTAAGGAAACTACCCATCTCTGTGGATCGACCCGTACTCACCGGCTAGCTGCAAAGCGACGCCGTTTCTGATTGCGGTTAACAAGTATTTTAGGACTAATCAGTTGGCGAGTTTCTGCGTATCCTATTCAACAGCTCAAAGCTGTTCCCGGTTGGAACAGTAGCGTTAACTTCCACTGTCGGAGTTGGCGGAGTTATCCCAGAAGGGGAGTTGCCCCCAGTCTTCCTTCTCCGGCGCCAGTGGCGTCGTCTGGCACGACGAGTCGTCGGTATCGGTTCAGAGACAGAAACAACTTCTTCTTGCCCCCTGTTCAGGTGTGGGGCTGTTGCCGGTGTCAGCCTATTGAAGACTGATGTCTTTTGAGCAGCTAGAGCAGGAGTGGGAGTTGGGACGGTCAATATTGTAAAGACCGATCTCTTAGCAGGAGAAGCCGCCTTGACGACTTCAGGAGCAGGTTTGGCTACTCTTTTTGGAATAACCTTTTCCGGGACTTCAAGCTTCATTGTGGGCCAGCAGGAGTTTTGGCCCAGTCTGGAGAAGACCGAGGCACTGGTGTTGAGCGACCCGTTGAGAGGGGCCGCAGTAACTGAAAGTCGATCGAAGACCGACTTCTTAGGAGCTTCTTGTACGGGCACGGGGGTGCTGAAGCTTGTTGGTGGAAGCATGGTTCCAAAAAACAACCCCGTGGTGGCTTGAGTAATCTGCTCCACGAGCATGGTGAACAAAGAGGCCGCTTGGGGCCCGTAGGTTATGCCCCCAGTTGAGGCCGGACGCGAGCTGCAGCTGCAGTTGGAGCACTTCAAACAAGTAGAGGCCATCGATGCTTGATTTCTTTTCTGCGCCAAGCAAGAGACCAAATCTTAGTAAACTTAAAATCCAAAGGCAACCATTAACAAACCGCGATTCGTTCACGAAGACGACACACGAAGTGTGGAATGGAAAGAGGAAAAGGTCCCACCGGGCGTGCCAGAATCTGTTCCCCTCCGAACGGCGGCCGCGACGTTAGGACGTCTTGCCTGAGATTCGAGGTAGATGCTATTTGGTTTTACCCGTCCACCTCTCCGAAGATGCCAAGTTGATTTATGGCGCCGTGTATCGGAGGTTTAGATGGATGCGGCCGATGTAGCAGACTTCGTCAGATTCTCCCTTGTTTGAGGGGTTTTTGATTGTGGGGACGCTCTTCCCTGCAGGCGCAAGCCCCTGAAGTTAATTACACTACCGCATCGCGGTAACCACTTTCTCCTTCTTCTGAATTTCACTTCGTGTCGTGTGTGTTTGTTTTGTTTGTGGATGCCCGTGGATTGTATACGGAGACTATTTATTTCGTCGCCCGTAGGACGTGGATTAGTCCAAATCCGTATTTTCTTAGATTTGGGTTTTGGGTTTTGGTTTAAGGATACGTTAGTCATATTTGAGGCTAAGATCAACTTAAACGTTTGTTAAGGATACGTTAGTCTAATTTCCAGACTAAGATCAACTTAACGGGATCGTCTAGATCCATTTCCAGTTTAGGGACATGGTGGTCCATTGCATGTATGGCCGTCGGGACCTATCACCTCTCTGACGACGTTGAAGGATTACAACGACAGATGTCAGAGGAGTTCAGAGATGTACCCTTGAACCAAAGTTGATTGGGGGATCTATAATCCAATTTAGGACTAAAGTCTGTTTGAAGGTTTAAGGATACGTTAGCCATATTTGAGGCTAAGATCAACTTAAATGGGATCGTTTAGATCCGACAAAAGAGCATTTGGAGGCTCTATTGTTCCAGTTTAGGGACATTGTGGTCCATTTCTAGTTTAGGGACATGGGGGTCCATATTCCAGTTTAGGAACATGGGGGTCCATAGGTAGTTTAAGGACATTGCGGTCCATTTTCCAGTTTAGGGACATGGTGGTCCATATTCTAGTTTAAGGACATGGTGGTCCATTTTCCAGTTTAGGGACATGGTGGTCCATATTCCAGTTTAGGGACATGGTGGTTCATATTCCAGTTTAGGGACATGGTGGTCCATAGGTAGTTTAAGGACGCTTAAGTCCGTAGGTTTAAGGACCCCACAGTCCGTGTTGATGTGTGGTTGTCGGGACGCGTCACCTCTCTGACGTCGTTGAAGGATTACAACGATAGGTGTTAGAGGAGTTCAGAGATGTACCCTTGAACCGGATGTAAATTGATTTAGGAGAGCAATCTTGCTCAGTCAATTTAATTTGAGGACTTACGACCATGATTGGGCTAAGTCCAGTTTATTTCTCATTTTTGGCCTATTAGACCTGTGCTAGGGCTTTGCCCATGTTTAATAATGCATAGCATTATTCTTGGTCTCTGTTGGACCTTTATACAGGCTCTGCCCCTTTTAAATGATGCATAGCATCTATTCTGGTCTGACAGACCCTTTTTTGTTTAGGCTCTGCCCCTTTTAGAAATGATGCAGAGCATCAATTTTATTTGGGCTCTGCCCTTTTATTGCATTGCATTTTTTAATTGGGCCTGTCCCTTCTGTAAATAATGCCTTGCATTTGTCAGGCGCTTTGCGCCAATTACTGAGCGCAAGCGCTTGCGGTGATGACACGTGTTACGCAAGCGCAGTGCGCTGCGCTTGCGCTGCTGACACGTGGCGCGCTCTGGTGAGTTGCACCGGTTTCAAAGAGTAAGGCTCTATTTCAAAAGCGCATAGCGCAAGTGGTTCAGATACTGACACGTGACACCCTCTGGTGGCTTGCGCCAACCTAAGAGCGCAACAGTGCAGTTTTGCAAGTGCAAGGCACTATTAACTTGAGAATCTTTTAGATTTCAGAACCAATGGTTCATAAAAAAGTGCAAAGCACTGTTTGATTTCTTGATCTAATTTAGATCCCAAGAAAACAAGTATCTCTTATTTTTTTTCTTGATCTCAGAGAACCAATGGTTCATAAGTGCAAAGCACTATTTTTATTTGTTTTTTATTGAAGATCATTGATCTTGTTCTTAGATCAATGATCTATTAGAAGAAATTTTTCTATCTTAAAGCTTTTTACCTTTTTCTTCTTGAAATTTCTTCAGAGTTCTCTCTGTTTGAAGTTCTTGATTTCTCACAATGTTCATCCCTTTGATTTGGGGTCTAGGGGCCTTTATATAGTGCCCATAAATTTGTTAAAGAGATCTTTCTCTGAGTGATTTGGGGAATTTTCCCCGCCGTTGGATCTTTGATCCAAGGGCTTTTGTTTTACAGAAGGCAATCTTCTTGTTTTAACAAGAACAGAAAAATCTCTTTAAAATTTTAATTCTGTTTGGCGCAAATGTTCCAGCGCGTGACACGTGTCACGCATACACGTGTCGCGCAGCGCACAGCGCAGCGCAACTGCGCTGACACGTGTCGCACAGCGCAGCTGCGCCGACACGTGTCGCACAGCGCAGCTGCGCCGACACGTGTCGCACAGCGCAGCTGCGCCGACACGTGTCGCACAGCGCAGCTGCGCCGACACGTGTCGCACAGCGCAGCTGCGCCGACACGTGTCAAGCAGCGCAGCTGCACCGACACGTGTCAAGCAGCGCAGAGCGCAGCGCACCTGCGCTTGCGCAACTGCGCTGACACGTATTGCGCAGCGCACGGCGCAGCGCACCTGCGCTTGCGCAACTGCGCTGACACGTGTCGCGCAGCGCAGCGCTCGCGCAATGATTGTTATGGTATTCTTCGTGTTCAAGTTTAGTTAATTACCGCAATCAAGACGGTTTCGCTTGTAGCTAGCCGGTTGAGTACGGGTCGTCCGCAGGGAGATGAGAATCTTTTTCTAAGAGTTTTAACGAGTTAAGTCCAGTTTTCCAGATTTTGTTGTGATTAATTAAGTGTTAAAATGATATGTGAAGAGAGCTTGTTAGGGTTAGGATTAGGTTAGTTTGAGTTAGGAGTCGCTCACCTCTTTCGTTGCCACTCTTAATATCGGTGTTACGGTAATCGGCAACAACGGGGATTAGCACGACTAGGAAGGAACTTGCGAGTATAAGCTAGGCTTTCCAACGCATAAGTTCTTCCTTTTGGTGCTTGTCCGTCCGTTCTTGGCTCTTAGCCATAACCTCCGGTTAATTCAACCACAACCGGTCTCACTACGGAATCACCGCTATCATGTAGGATAGGGTGCCGAAAGGAGCGGATTGTGGTTCAATTAACGGGAGTCGATTTAAGATGTTGGGCATGGAAAGAGTGAGAGAGATTTCCTTCTCTCAAACTTCCCTTATCCTACCCTAACAAGTATGAAACTAATCACACATCATAATGAAAAGAAAACAAAACAAAAGAGGAAGATAGCAAGAAGGAGATTAGAAGATAACAACTAGCTATTTGCGACCTCACCTTGGCAAGGATCAAGCGTAAGCGTCATGGTTGTTTAAGGATAAAGGAAAAGAGAAAAGAAAGAAACAACAAGAAATAACAACAACTAAGTTAACAAATGAAAATTACAAACAATAATAATTTAACTAAAGAACAAGACAGGATATAATAACAAAAGGAACTTCTTTATTCATCATTCTTCACTCACAAAAGCTTACTACAAGTTTTTCAATGGAGAAGAGATGAGAAGAGGAAGAAGAAACAAGTATTCTAAACCCTTAAAATACAAGTTTAAGCACCCTTGGCTTCACAAGGTTCTGGGCTATTTATAGGCTGGGAAATGAAAATGTAGGGCAACATTCAGAACAAAGATGAAAAGACAAAACAGCCCCTAAAATTTGGTCGACTGCCGCCACTATACGGCCGCGGAACCGCGGCCTAGACCCCCTATTGGCCGCGGTTCCGCGGCCGTATAGTTGAATTAGGGTATGGAATTTTTGGTGCTTCCCTGGTTTGCTGTCCCCTTTTGTCTGGTACATGTTTTTTCTGATAATCTTTCCACATTTCTTCCAGAATTCTAGTGGATCAAAAGGTGATTGGACATGGATCTTTTGTCATGATTTTCTTGAGCTCCGCGTAGATTTCTTGGATCTTGTGTTGCCATTGAGCCTTGTGCATGAAGGTGACAATCGATTTGCCATTTTGTCTCCTAAACTGGTGTGTGGCAACAGACGGATAAAGAGCGGAGACCCGTGTTTTATCTGTGGTTGGCAGGAACCCGGATTTTGTCGTGTTTTTCCATGGATTTCACCGTTTAGAGCCGAGAACCTGTATCCTGCAATTGACTAGCAAACACGGCTCAAGAGTACCTACCGATATGCAATGTGATAAAAATTGGGCGGTATAAAAATGCAAAAATCTGATATGAACAAATACCCCTAAACTTATCATTTGCTCGTCCCGAGCAAAGCCAATTTATTCACAAAAAATTTCCTAATCTCACTTTCGCAGGGAACGCGATTGCACTGAGCATGTGCAACAAGCCGTTAAACCTCTAGGTGTCCCTAGTAAGAGGAGTGTTGTCTCCTGAGGGTTTTCAGCGGATACTACCCACAAAATCCGGTCAAGCTAGTTTTGCGAAATTACTATGATTCAAACCCCTAAAGTTTTGTTTTCAGAAAATAACAATTCTATGATCCCAAGTCTAGACTATCAAACCCTTATTTTTCACACCTCGCTTCTTATTTAACTACAGCTTTTATATGTCTTTACGTGCAGTGCAAATAGTGTCGTTAAGTTTCCAGAAGGATCGATTAAAGTCATAATAAAGCCCAGATAAAATTTTTTGAAAGGATCACATAAGTTTTATAAAGAGTTAAGTATTTTTCAAGTTTCGTTTTCCAGTAAAGTTTCAACTTTAGAATTTCTATCTTCCTTAACAGGAAACTATGTCTTATTTTTCACTCCACCTTTTTCTTGTTTTCATTTCATACACACCTCTGTGAACGTGCAATAATCTTTATCATAGAATAAAACTTTCATATCTCCGCTAATTTTTTTTTATTTATAAAAGCCTGTCTTTTATCAAGATTATTCTCACACAAAGAACCGTTAGGAATTTTAACTCGGAGAGAACACTTGCTTGACTTTGTTTTAATCTGGACTTTCTAGGCTTCTTAGCGAGCTTTGGGCCAATGCACCCAAACCAGTTGGTTTTAGGGCATTAGGTGTAGAAACACCCCAGCGGACTTAATTACTCAAGTTACCTAGGTCCAAAAACAAAAGACAGTTTGGCGTGAAAATCAGATGATTTAATACGAACGGAGACATAACCAGCAGTTATTTTTTTTGGATAAAAGACGTGTTTAGTGGGTTTTTGTGTGTAATCATTCCAATCAAGTTCCAGATGGGTTATTTTTCAGACTTAGTTCCAATTAAGGCATCAATAACATTCCTTCATATTCACTCACTTCATAAACTATTCTTAATATTACTTATTTCCGAACAAACCTATTTGATCCTCAGAAAATCATTTTATCCATTTAAAAGTTTTTCGACATAAAAGACTTGTCATCTAATTCCCAAAAACTCACGACACATGTAGTGTGATGTAAAAACGTATATCAGCTATAGTTAACTTCAAAGGAGAGTTATCTTTCAGGTTTTCAAAATCTAAAAATAAGATTTAGTTATTCTTATTTTATCAAACAAAACCGTCGAAATGTTGAATCAGAGTCCTCCCACTAGCTAACTTGACAGAAAAGTTTTTATGTTTTTAGAAAATTTTCAGATTTTTATGGGTTTTATGGATTTTAAAATGCAGATGCAAAATATACATATGAATGCGAAGGTTAGAAATGCGTACCGAGCGTACCCCCAAACTTAAACTGGACAGTGTCCTCACTGTCATTGCATGAAGAGATCATTTGAAGGGTCAAAATTGTCGGTTAGCGATACACAATTTTTTTTTGTTTTTGTTTTTAAAGAAAAGAAAAAGAAAAAGAATATCCACAAATATATACAAAATGGTTTATACATACCTCCAAACTTATTTGGAACAGTGTCCACTGTTCTTGGCTAGATAACCGAAGTTTGGTGGTAGGCAGAGGAAGATTATGCAGGGTAAACCGGCTCCTGTAAGACCAGGAGCTCCTCTGTTGGTTCGGCGCTAAGGTACGGTTTTAGTCGGTGTCCGTTCACTTTGAAAATGAACCGTCCTTTGGATTCTCCAAATCCACAGCGCCCTGCGGATACACATTCCGCACAAAATACGGCCCTTTCCAGCGAGATCTGAGCTTTCCTGGATGGAAGTGTAGTCGGGTGTCGTAAAGCAGTACCTGCTGACCAGGTACGAAAGTTTTGCGCAAAAGGTGTTTATCGTGAAACACCTTCGTTCGATTCTTAACGACAACCGCGTTATCGTAAGCCTCATCCCTAAGCTCGCTCAGTTCGTTCAACTGCAGCTTCCGATGGCTGCCCGCATCTTCGAGAGACAGATTCAGCTCTTTTATCACCCAAAATGCGCGATGCTCTATTTCGACAGGTAGGTGGCAGGCTTTTCCGTACACAAGCCGATAAGGAGACATGCCAAGGTCGGTCTTATAAGCGGTTCGAAAGGCCCAAAGGGCATCAGTGAGTTTCAGCGACCAATCCTTACGGTTCTTGGAAACCGTCTTCTCCAGTATCTGCTTGATTTGCCGATTTGAAACTTCGACCTGCCTGCAGGTTTGGGGGTGGTAGGGCGTAGAGAGCTTATGATTAATGGAGTATTTCCGCATCAAGGCCTCGAAAGTTTTGTTGCAGAAATGACTTCCATTGTTGCTAATGATCGCTCGGGGGTGCCCAAAACGGGAGAAAATATTTTCTTTAAGAAACCTAACGACAATCTTGTTGTCGTTAGTCCGGCTGGGCATAGCCTCGACCCACTTAGAGACGTAATCAACAGCGAGAAGGATGTACAAGTTCCCAAAAGAGCTGGGAAACGGCCCCATGAAATCTATCCCCCAAACATCGAAAATCTCCACAACCAAGATCGGTTGGAGCGGCATCTCGTTCCTCCGGGATATCCGGCCCATGTGTTGGCACCGGGAGCAAGTTTTGCAATAGTCATGAGCGTCTTTGAAGAGTTGTGGCCAGTAGAAACCACATTGCAAGATCTTCTCAGCTGTTTTTCTGGGGCCAAAATTCCCACCACATGCTTGATCGTGGCAAAACGACAGCACACTCTTGAATTCCTCGTCAGGGACACACCGACGAATAATCTGGTCGGGACAGTACTTGAACAGATAGGGTTCGTCCCAGTAAAAGTGTTTTACTTGGGATAAGAAGCAAAGTCTGTCCTGACTTGACCATTCAGTCGGTAGTAATCCTGTGGCCAAATAGTTCACAATATCTGCGAACCAGGGTTCGCAAGATACTGTCAAGAGCTGTTCATTCGGGAAAACGTCGTTGATCGGAATTGGAAGCGAAGGCGAAGAAGGAAGTCGGGAGAGATAGTCGGCAACTACGTTTTCACATCCTCGTTTGTCCTTAATGACAAGGTCAAATTCTTGAAGCAAGAGGATCCAACGTATTAGCCGAGATTTTGCATCTTTCTTCGCAAAAAGATGGCGCAGAGCAGAATGGTCAGTGTAGACAATGACTGGAGAGCCGATGAGGTAGGGCCTGAACTTTTCTAAAGCAAATACAACAGCTAAGAATTCCTTCTCAGTTGTTGTATAATTGAGTTGGGCGTCGTTCAGGGTTCGGCTCGCATAATAGATTACGTGCGGCATCTTGCTGATGTGTTGTCTAAGGACAGCACCAATGGCAAAGTCGGATGCATCACACATAATCTCGAATGGGTGCGTCCAGTCAGGTGAAGAGAGAACGGGAGCAGAAGTGAGTGAGGTTTTCAATGACTCGAATGCAGTCACACAGCTCGAGTTGAAGTCGAATGGCGTATCCTTGGCCAGCAAAAGAGTCAAGGGCCTAGCAATCTTGCTAAAGTCCTTGATGAACCGTCTATAAAAACCGGCATGGCCAAGGAAGGCTCGGATATCTCTGACGCATCGGGGAGGAGGGAGATTGGAAATGACCTCAATCTTCGCTTTGTCAACCTCTATGCCATTTTGCGAGATGATATGCCCTAAGACAATACCTTTGCGCACCATGAAGTGGCACTTCTCCCAATTCAAAGTGAGATTCTTGTCCTTACATCGGGTAAGGACAGCGTCAAGATGCAGCAAACACTCGTTGAAGGAATCGCCGAAGATGGAGAAATCATCCATGAAGATCTCCAGAAATTTTTCCACCATGTCTGAGAAGATTCCCATCATACACCACTGGAAGGTAGCGGGCGCATTGCATAACCCAAAGGGCATGCGACGATATGCGAACGTTCCGAAAGGACAAGTGAATGTGGTCTTGTCCTGGTCTTTTTCAGCGATGGGAATCTGATTATAGCCGGAGTAGCCATCAAGAAAGCAGTAGTACTCGTGTCCGGCCAATCGTTCAAGCATTTGGTCAATGAAAGGTAGCGGAAAGTGGTCCTTCCGCGTTGCGGCGTTGAGTTTTCTGTAATCAATGCATACTCGCCACCCAGTTTGGGTGCGAGTAGGGATTAACTCGTTCGCCTCGTTAGTGATGACCGTTATACCTGATTTCTTAGGGACAACGTGAATGGGGCTAACCCACTGGCTATCAGAGATAGGGTAAATGATACCACTATCTAGACATTTTACGATCTCCTTCTTCACAGCCTCTTTCATGACTGGATTGAGACGTCTTTGTGGATCCCGGGCTGGTTTGGCATCATCCATCAGATGAATGTGATGTTCAACGATCAGGGGACTAATCCCCTTGATGTCCGCCATGGACCAGCCAAAACCTTGCATGTTGCTGTGCAAGACTGCAAGAAGGGCTTTCTCTTGCTCTGGAGCTAGAGAAGCCGAAATGATGACAGGGAGGGTCTCGTTCTCACCTAAGTAAGCGTACTTAAGGTGAGACGGCAAAGGCTTGAGTTCGAGCGCTGGAGGTGAAATGATTAAAGGCAAGATTGGTGCAGAGGTCTCGAACTCAAAGGACTCCAGCAAAGGTTCAAAACGAGTGTAGGCGACCGAGTTGGATGGTTCAGGTAACTCATCCGGAAATTCGAAAGATTCAAACTCGGGTTGTGCGCGGCTAAGATCGTTCGAGAATGTGAAACACTCGTAGTCGTTGTCGGGCGCAGAAACAGCAGCAGGTTCGAGGAAGAACACACTAGTGGCGTTAAGATTATCGTGATCAAACAGAAACTCCTCGAATTCACATTCTTCTGGGGTGATCTCCTGGATCGAGTAGACGTCCAGTATATGAGCATTAGGTTCGGCGGGCTGATTCCCCAACCTAAAAATGTTGAGTTCAATCGTCATGTTTCCAAAAGAGAGATTCATCGAACCATTGCGACAATTGATCACAACATTTAAGGTTGCAAGGAATGGGCGACCGAGTATCACCGGAATTTAATTCCGGGGGTTAGCTACAGGCTGTGTGTCTAATACAATGAAGTCAACGGGGAATATGAAGTCCCCGACTTTTATTAACATATCCTCTAGCTCATCCCTAGGATGGGTGATCAATCGGTCGGCCATTTGGAGAGTGCAGTGTGTGGGTTTCAGCTCTCCTACGCCTAATTGCTCGTATACTGAGTACGGAAGCAGGTTAACACTGGCACCAAGATCTAATAGTGCGCGGTTGATGTTCTTATCCCCAATGGTAATTGAAATCGTAGGACAGCCAGGGTCCTTCCGTTTTTGTGGTAAAGATTGGGTAAGGGCATCACTCACAGCACTAGCCAAGAAAACTTTCTTGGGTACCTGAGACTTCCTCTTTTTCGTGCACAAGTCCTTTAAGATTTTCGCGTAGGACGGGACTTGTTGGACAGCATCTAAAAGAGGAATGTTAATGTTAACCTGCTTAAATAACTCCAGAATCTTCTCCATCTGAGGATTTTGTTTATTAGACCTCAACCGGTTTGGAAATGGAACATTTTTAAAATTGGTTGAGTCTAATGCTGGAGGAGGAGATTGCGGAGTTGGAACGGATCCCAGAACAGGTGTTTTCATGGAGTGAGAAGTGGGTCCGTTCAGAGCAGAAGAAGAGGAAGGAAAGCCTTGTGAAGAACGGAGAATAGGCTCAGAAGACGAAGAAGCAGGAGAAGAAGAAGAAGTAGAAGAAGAAGCGGCCGGGGTGTCATCGTTGATCCGTGTGCCAATGTTGTTTTGCAGCATCCTTCCCGATCTCAATGTGGTCACGGCACTCACATTATGATTCTGTTTTTCAAGAGCAACATGTACATTATGTGGGTGACCGGGATTTGGGAGTGGCTGGGACGGGAGCTTCCCCTTTTCTCGCTCGCTTAAGGCCGCATTCAGCTGTGCAATCTGGGCCTCGATGGTCTTGATGCTTTGCCCGTGAGCGGCAGTGTGTTGCACTAAGGACTGAATGGAAGACTGGATGTTGGCGGTGGACTGAGTTGATTGTTTAACGAACGCCTCCAGACTTCGTTCGAGCGAGAAAACCTTATCGTTGTTTGACGGAACAAAGTTGTTTGGTGGAAAAGAATTGTTGGGTGCAAAGTTGTTCGTCTGATTTTGGAAGAGTTGGGGTTGGAAAGGCTGCTGAAACTGTTGTTGAGTTTGTTGTTGCGCTTGTTGTTGCGGCGGAGGGGCCCTCTGGAAATTGTTGCCTTGGAATTGATTCTGATTCTGATTCCAGGCGAAATTGGGGTGGTTCCTCCAACCGGGATTGTAGGTGGAAGAGTATGGATCATTCCTCGGTCTTTGCTGAAATGCAGCATTAACCTGATCCTGTCCTTGCAGTGGTGGATTGTAAGGACACTCTTCGGTTAAGTGAGAAGGATCGGAACAACAAGCGCAAATGGTACGAAGGGGAAGAATAGGGGCAGGAGCAGAAAATTTGCTCTCTATCGCTTCAAGCTTTCTCGTTATTGTAGCCATTTCAGCTTTCATCGCAATAGAGACATCAAGTTGGTGAATTCCTACCCTAGACTGACCGGTAGAAGTGGAGGTAGAAGAAGAAGAAGTCGGTCTGGTGCTCTCCCATCGTAGCGTTTGCACCGCAAGGTCGTCAAAGAACTGCCACGCTTCCTCGTCAGATTTCGATAGGAAGTGGCCCTGACAGATGGTTTCCAACAACTGCTTCGTTGCTGGGTTCAGGCCCTCGTATAAGGTTTGGCAAAGTTGCCATTTCTCTATCCCGTGGTGAGGACACTGAACAAGAAGGTCTTTATACCGGTCAAAGCACTTCCAGAAGGGTTCAGAAGGAAGTTGAGAGAATTGGTTGATTTCATTGCGAATCCTTGCGGTTTTATGATTCGGATAAAATTTCTTTAGAAACGCTTTTACAAACTCGTCCCAACTGGTTATGGAGTGGGAAGCGGTGCTATACAGCCATTTTTCAGCAAGATCGCATAAAGTGAACGGAATGACCCGTAGACGTATAGCATCGTCCGACAGTTGGGTAGTTTTCATCATGGCACAAACGTTTTGAAATTTATTGATGAAGATATAGGCATCTTCAGATTCAAGCCCATGAAATCGCGGAAGCATGTTGATGAAGTGGGGCTTAATTTCAAAATTATCCCCATTGGCCGGTGGAAGAGAAAGGCAGGTGGGAAGTGCAGAACGGGTGGGATAGAAACGATCCTGGAGCGTGATTCGCTGCAGCGCTACAACAGGCGGCGGTGGTGGGTTGTTGGTCTCCGTAGGAGGTGAAGCCAATCCAGGGGTAGTCAAAGAGATGTTCGGATTAAATCCTGACATCGCGGAAGAAGAGGTTGGTGATGGTGAAGGTGAAGATGTATGAACAGAATTCCGGTCAACGTCGGAGTTGGCCGGCAAAGGAAGGGGTGAAAGAGGCATGGACGGAGTTTCGACGTCTGAGTCGATCGCGTAGTCGGTAGCGACAAACGTAACGCGGACTAGGCGGGCGCTAGTGTCCCGAGTCCAAGCGGACATACACTAAACGAGTTTAGTATAGTCAAAGCGGAGAAGGTGAGGGTAAGAAAACGTCAATGGAGAAATATGATGGGCGGTGGGTGAAAAATGGATTTGGTGACAAAGGGCAAGTTTTTATAAAAGTTTTTTGAATTTTTTCTTTTTTTTAGAAAGAGCTTTACAGAAATATGTACGGACTTACGGCTTTAAGCAATCACAAACAAGATATGCACAATCACACCTAGATCTAGGGTCACCTAGGTCTGCTAGACAGCTCCTAACTGTTCCAGAGGGCTAGAAATAGGACCTCAAACCGCCTCTTCTCCGTCAAATGCAAACAGATAAGTGCCAGGTAAGTGGGAGGTTATCCAACGCTTTCGCGAAGTTCCTTAATTAAATAACCACTTGCCTTCGTCACACTTGTCTAGACACCGCAAAAGTCAGATAGGATAAACGGCCGGTGCCTGTAACTAGTCCTCTGTCCTATTGAGCGTGAAGTCCTTAAGGCTGAGTCTAGTATTTTTTAATTAACAATGGTCAATGCATATGCTTTTTGTGATTTTTGGGGTCCTGGGAAGGGTGATGAAATCCCCACCCAATCTAAATTGGTTTCAAGCCCCTTAAGTCCGTATTAATGAATGCAAAGCGGTAACAAATCAACTGCAAACAATTTTTATTTTAGCGCGGCGCAAAGAATCCTGCACAAGAACAGTTTATTGGAAGGGGGAAGAGAGTTTGCGCAAAGAATGCTGCAAAAAAAAAACAGTTTATTGGAGTCCAGAGGAGTGGGGAGGAGAGAAGTAAGACTCACAGAAATTTTGAGTTGACGAGGCCACCAAGTGGCCGCGGTTCCGCGGCCTAAGCCTTCTTATGCCGCGGTTCCGCGGCAGGAACAGAGAGTTGGGCTTTCAAATTTTTTGGAGGTGCTGGTCTGGGTCTCCTCTGTTTGTCTGGATGTCCTGAATATTTATTTACTCACTGTATCTACTCCAGAATGTTTCAGTAGACCGTTTACTTCGTTTTGATCCGTCGTGGTGTAGCCGCGAAATATGGGTCTATCTTCCCACATCTTTGGCACTGAACTCGAACTCCGTATTATCCTGCACACTTGCATAAAAACTAATCAAAAATAACAAGATGATTTTTTTTACAAAGTATATTTTTTTGTTTTGTTTTTCGGTTATATTTATATTCATAAGTTAACCCGAAATTACACAAAGAAATAAACTACAGTCTCTCCGGCAACGGCGCCATTTGATTGTTATGGTATTCTGCGTGTTCAAGTTTAGTTAATTACCACAATCAAGACGGTTTCGCTTGTAGCTAGCCGGTTGAGTACGGGTCGTCCGCAGGGAGATGAGAATCTTTTTCTAAGTGTTTTAACGAGTTAAGTCCAGTTTTACAGATTTTGTTGTGATTAATTAAGTGTTAAAATGATATGTAAAGAGAGCTTGTTAGGGTTAGGATTATGTTAGTTTGAGTTAGGAGTCGCTCACCTCTTTCGTTGCCACTCTTAATATCGGTGTTACGGTAATCGGCAACAACGGGGATTAGCACGACTAGGAAGGAACTTGCAAGTATAAGCTAGGCTTTCCAACGCATAAGTTCTTCCTTTTGGTGCTTGTCCGTCCGTTCTTGGCTCTTAGCCATAACCTCCGGTTAATTCAACCACAACCGGTCTCACTACGGAAATACCGCTATCATGTAGGATAGGGTGCCGTAAGGAGCGGATTGTGGTTCAATTAACGGGAGTCGATTTAAGATGTTGGGCAAGGAATGAGTGAGAGAGATTTCCTTCTCTCAAACTTCCCTTATCCTACCCTAACAAGTATGAAACTACTCACACATCATAATGAAAAGAAAACAAAACAAAAGAGGAAGATAGCAAGAAGGAGATTAGAAGATAACAACTAGCTATTTGCGACCTCACCTTGGCAAGGATCAAGCGTAAGCGTCATGGTTGTTTAAGGATAAAGGAAAAGAGAAAAGAAAGAAACAACAAGAAATAACAACAACTAAGTTAACAAATGAAAATTACAAGCAATAATAATTTAACTAAAGAACAAGACAAGATATAATAACAAAAGGAACTTCTTTATTCATCATTCTTCACTCACAAAAGCTCACTACAAGTTTTTCAATGGAGAAGAGATGAGAAGAGGAAGAAGAAACAAGTATTCTAAACCCTAAAAAATACAAGATTAAGCACCCTTGGCTTCATAAGGTTCTGAGCTATTTATAGGCTGGGAAATGAAAATGTAGGGCAACATTCATAACAAAGATGAAAAGACAAAACAGCCCCTAAAATTTGGTCGACTGCCGCCACTATACGGCCGCGGAACCGCGGCCTAGTCCCCCTATTGGCCGCGGTTCCGCGGCCGTATAGTTGAATTAGGGTATGGAATTTTTGGTGCTTCCCTTGTTTGCTGTCCCCTTTTGTCTGGTACATGTTTTTTCTGATAATCTTTCCACATTTCTTCCAGAATTCTAGTGGATCAAAAGGTAATTGGACATGGATCTTTTGTCATGATTTTCTTGAGCTCCGCGTAGATTTCTTGGATCTTGTGTTGCCATTGAGCCTTGTGCATGAAGGTGACAATCGATTTGCCATTTTGTCTCCTAAACTGGTGTGTGGCAACAGACGGATAAAGAGCGGAGACCCGTGTTTTATCTGTGGTTGGCAGGAACCCGGATTTTGTCGTGTTTTTCCATGGATTTCACCGTTTAGAGCCGAGAACCTGTATCCTGCAATTAACTAGCAAACACGGCTCAAGAGTACCTACCGATATGCAATGTGATAAAATTTGGGCGGTATAAAAATGCAAAAATCTGATATGAACACGCAACTGAAGCGTTGCTTTTTTTAATTTTGTTTTAAATAGAGCCTTACTCTGATTGGGTGCGCTACCTTGGGCGCTGCGCTCTCCGTGCTGGCGTGCCAGATTTTGACACGTGGCATCCTGCGCACAGCGCAGAGGATCTGAAGCGTTGCTTCATTTATTAAAATTTAAATTTTCAAAGTAGAGCTTTGCTCTGATTGGGGGAATCGGAAGCGTTGCTTCACTTAAGACGTCTTTTCATCTTCCCAAAATTTTCATTTCCCGGGTCTTGGAAATAATTCCACTGTGCACAGAATTTTCTGTGCTTGGTCTATATAACTCAAAGCCGAGCCTTTTCTTCTCTCATCTTCAGAGAACTTTTCCGATCATGGCTTGCAACCGTCCTCATGCCCGCCGACAACCATGGGAAGTGCCAATTCGAGATATCGTTCCCCGTTTTGCTGCGCGCTTGGTGGACCCTTCTCTTACGGACGAGCAGTGCGATGCTGCAATGTACGAGCTTTTGACTCGTGTGGGGTCTCCTCTCCCTCCGCACTCCATTTGGCTTCAGATGATCCTTGCCTCGGTGCTCGCCGATCTTCCCCTCCTCCAGTAGAGATGTCCTCGGTAATGCTTGACACCGCCGAGGATAAGATCGAGTGCTTCTTTGAAGCGCACTTGATCACCAAAGCCCTGAGGGACTGCTCTTTCCACTTGCTGAGCCAGATATGGGCTCGCCGGGTTGTCATCGCTACCTTTTCTGACGAATGTGGCGACGATCGTTGGGCGTCTACCTCTCGGGAGGACCGCCGCTTCAACGTGGTGGAGAAGACAGAAAGGGAACTGGAGAATCTTCTTCTCATCTTTGCGAACCCTTGTCTTTCCGATCCCATATTTGGTGATCTTTTTTAAATGTAATAATAATAATAATGAACAAGTATTTTTCTTTTTAATCAAGTATTTCATTATCTGTTAAGAGTTCTTTTATTTTAGTTCTCTGTTATGCTTGTGCATCGTATGATTTAATTTGCTATTATTAGGTGCATGTGATTCTTGCAAGGATAAATTGCCTTTGGTGTTTAGCCTCTTTTATGAAGCAGTGCTTTACTTTTCAGTCTTAGAAATAGAGTTTCGTTCTGATTGGGGGAAATACTCGCACTACTAAGCTCGAGGGTGCATGATAAACCGTACTATCCCTAACGAGTTCCCCAAATGTGGGTTGTAGTGGCGCTTTGCAAAGATTTAATAAATACTAATCATTTAGAAAACGGTTTTATAAAGATAAGGTATTTATTTGCAAAAAGGTGTAAATTTCCGTATTTTAGATTCTAGGGTTTCCTAAGCCAACTAGCCTATTTCTAAATGGTCTAGACGACACGTTATTAGAAGCCTCAAATCGCCTCTTCACCGCCAATTGCGGCCAGGTAAGTGCCAGGTGAGTGGGAGGCTCTCCACTACAAGTAGTGGTCCTAATTAAGTAACCACTCGCCTTAGACACACTTGCCTAGACACCACAAAGTCAGGTTTAGATAAACGATCGATGTCCATGACATGTCGTATTTTCATATTAAAAGATTTTATTTTAAAATTGTATACAACTTAGAACTTTCAGAAAAGGTTTATAAAGAAAATGGTATTTTAATGTAAAATCTTGTATTATCGTATTCTATGTTTTGATGATATCAATTAGGGTTGTATCTGCGTGTGTGTGGAGGTAGGTCATTACCTCGTGATCTACTTTAAGGCATAGCAATGTTAAAGGGTTAAATGTGATAAACTAAATATGGTGGTATTTAAGTGCGAAAATACGGTATTTTGCAAAAGTTATCATTTCATGTGAGAAACTTTATCCAAATTGATTTTTAAGTGATTAGTAGTCAACATGAATATGTTTAAGCATTATGGAATTAGTGACAAGTGAGTTTTGATAGAAAAACCGAATCGGAAATCGGTTTGTTCCGATTTCCGTCGGGTTTTAAAAAGTTGTATTATTATGAAGGAAAAGAAAGGTAGAAAAGGGGACTTACGGGTTTGGACAACGCTAGAGAGTGATAGGAAGGTAGTGGGTTTGTCGGTGCGTCGAAACGTCAGGAAGGGGTCCTAGTACGATCGCCGGGATTCGCCTTCGATTTCGGCAGCGCTTCACCTTTCGCTCGTTTTCTAACGTACCAAGTTCTCTTGAAATTTTTAGAGAGTGGACTTAGAAATGTAGGGTGAGAGGGTAGAGGGTAGGGGTGTTTATATAGGGTTAGGCTAGGGTTAGGGTTTTAATTAAAAAAATATATAAAAATATATAAAAAAACCCATTAAAAATCATTAAATTTTGGAGTAAAAGTGATTTATTGAGAATTTGATAACCGATCAAGAAAATTAAAGTATTCAGGTGAGAAGACCAAGTCAACACGGAGAAATTCCGTGTTGACGACTCGGCCGTCCGGCGGCGCCGGCCCGAGTCGGACCGAGTCAAGGGCTCGTCGGGTGGGGGATCATCTGGGAGAATTTTGGTGCATCTAACTTTTTGTGTTCAGTATAAATTTTGTGAGTTATGACGGTTTGACTGTTGACTTTCCAAAAATTTAAAACAAAATAAATATAAAAAATAATGTGGGGCATGGGATTTGAACTCTGGTGGCTTGGTTCAGCAGTGCAAGGTGTTACCAATGAGCTACAAGCTCCTTCTTGTAATTATTGTGGGAAAATAACTAGTTAAAGTGATAACAGTAACATTAAATACCCCAAGTACACTTTAATTTTAAAACAATTTTATGTACACTAAAAATGGAATTATTTAAAATAAAATAATTACTTATATATATATTGTGCTCAGGTTAAAATACTCCTTTATGGATTTTTAAAAATTTTAAAAAAAAATTGTATAGAAAAGTGTATAGGAAAATTAGGGTTGTTACACAAATCCTACCGTCCATATATAACGGTCATCCGATTATTCCCGAACTTAAGAATTTCAAAAGCTAAATCCATTCATAAGATATTGACTATAACTTGAATACACACTCGAACTTATAGTAAACTCAAACTCGAATCCAACTCGAATCCAACTCAAATCCAAACTTGAACACTTGATCTTGAACTTGAATATCTGAACTTGAACTTGAACTTGAATACATAACTTGACCTGACTGAAACATGAATATAATTTGATATGAACTTGACATGAATATCTGAATACATGACTACAACTTGAACCTGAACTTGTACTCTTTATATTCATGGATTCGGCCAAGACCTGTAAACTTGAATTATACACTACAATATGCGGGGATAAGGAGTAGATTGGTACGTATATCGTAGCATAAGAGGTCACTTTAAAAGACACCTACATGAATTCACATGCCGTTGTCCCATGGGTTATGACGGGGCTTTGTACTATATGTTACTATAGTCCACGGGGTAAGTTGGACCCCTCTCGTATACATGAATATTTTCTTTATCAAACTATAAACAACCACGTTAGAATAGCTATCTTATACATGTAAATGAGCATGCTTAGATACTCTCATATACAACCTTACATGTTCACTTTTACTTGGTTTCTGTTCACTTTATACATCTTTCAATCATCTTTATTTACTTCTTTTGGAGACTTACCGAGTGCTAATTCGCCGACGACATTCATTTCTTTTTCTTTTCCTTGGAATGTTCGTCAGAAGGACCGGACTCTGAGGAGATTGAGCCGAATCTGGAGAACTTGGACCAGTTCGCTACCCAGCCTGCCTACTAGCTCCTTTCTGCATTTACTTTCTATATGCCAATATTTTGGCATTTGTTTAAATCAGTGCATCTCTTTTTATTTCCGTCAGTTGTATTGGAAATTTGAATGTAAATAAAGTTGCTGTTTAATTTTATTACTCTTGCACATTATTATATTGCTTATTTACGCTTAATGTATTTATTAAGAGAAATAATATTTTCATAATAAATACATTGCGGGCTTGTCACGTCACCGTTTCCGTCTAGTGGGAAGCGGGGCGTGACAAGTACAAAAGAATTTAAAAACAGTGAACACTTCAAATCTTGATTTCAAAAGATACAACCATGTCACTCTAGAGAAATCATCGATAAAAATCACAAAATAACGGTATCCACTGTTTGACACAATAGGTCATGGACCCCATACATCAGAATGTATAATTTTAAATAGACCGATCACCCTATTATTAAGTCTAGAAGGATAAGAAGCACGGTGATACTTCCCCATTTCACAAGACTCACACTTAAGAGTAGGCAAATGACTAAGGAAAGGAACATGTTTTTTTAAATTTTCTAAATATGGATGACCTAACCTACAGTGGACCTCAAGAAGAGCCGCAGTGGTAAAACAAGATGTAGTTGTATATCTATCCAGATAGTACAAGCCTCCACGTTCATGTCATGAACTAATCACCCCATTTGTTTCCAAATTCTGCATATCAGAACCAGATGGAGAAAATGTTACCGAACATTTTAACAAATACATAAATTTGTTAACAGATAGTAAGCTAAAAGAAAATATCAGCACATATAGAACTGAAGATACATATAAAGATAGAGTGAGAAGGGTAGAACCAATGCCTTCCATCTTAGAGGTGGAACCATTTGCCACAGTAATAGGACTGCTACATGAAGTAGAGGACAATAAAGTGAATACATATGATTTCCCAGTCATATCATTTGATGCACATGAGTCTATAATCCAAGATGTAGTAGGAGAACCTGATGAAGGAAGACCACTATTGCCTTCACCTTTGGCCGTAACTGTGAAGGGAGAATGTGACCTCAAAGAGGATGCGGAAGCTCGAAAGAGAAAATTCATGATCTGTAATATATTCTCCTCTGAAAAACCTGATGTGGCTGCATTAGATGCGGTCATCCTATAAGTGCGTGCGGGTCAAAACTCAGGATGAAGAGTATAATAGTAACCTTTGGTATGACCCGACAATCCACAATGCAAGCAAAAACGATCACCTCTCCCCCTGGCTGCCACTCCTCGAACTCCGTTAACTCCAAATTTTCGATTTCCTTGTCCTCTACTCTCAATTGAAGTAGGTACATGAGATACAAAAGCCATAGCTACTCCAACACCAATAACAACACGACTTCACGAGTCAACACCAATTTCCAGCCAAGAAAGGAATCATATACGATTCCACCTTAACAACGTAATCAATCTCCCACTATTCGATTACTAATCGAATAACAAGAATCCACCACACAAAGGAGGGACTCGAAGGTCCTCTTTGCACCACACAAAGGTGGCACTCGAAAGTCCTTTAACAATCCACAAATCAAAGACTCGAATCAACGATTTACAACTCACCACCCTTCTTAAAACACAAAATCGGGACTTAACACACACGATCAACATCGATCATGGTCAGCACAAACTCCTCACAAGCACACACTACACAAGAAATCTTCATAAAGACATCACCGAAACAAAACATCCTGTAATCAAAACTTATATCACCATAAAATATTCGTTCAGAAACTTATATCACCCCCAAAAAATTATATCCGGGTGAAGATGGTAGCTCGGTGATGATGGTGAAGATCCGGCAGTGAGGACGCGGCAGGTCTCGGGTGATGGTGGTGAGATCTGGTGGCTCGAGTGATGGAGGGTAGGGTCTCGAGTGATTACTCGGGTGTTTGGTTCAGATCTCGGTAGGTGGGTGCTTGGCAGCGAGTGGAAGCGAGGTGGATGGTTGGCAGCGAGGTGGGTTCTTAGGTGCTTGGTTCAGATATGAGTTTAGATCTGAGGAAATCTCAGTGGGTGGTCGAGGATGGTGGAGAGTGGAAGTGAGTTGGGTGCTCGAGTGCTCGGCAGCAACTTTGTTTCTTGGAAAGGAAGAAGAAAAAGAGAGAAGAGAAGGGCTCGATTTGAAGTGGAGGTGGTCACAGTCGTGGTGACGGTGGTTTAGGTGACGACGGAAAGCCCCAGCTCTGATACCATGACAAAATGAGAGAATAAATTTGGGAATAAAATGTGATGGTTCTAAAACCCTAACCCATCACTGTTGGGGTCAAAAATTACATCCTGGTTGACCAAGTCAAAGTTAAAGTCAATCCCAAGCCAAGTAGGCCCAAGCCCAGGTCGAATGGGCCCAAGTCGAGCCCGAACATGAAACGGTCGGCCTGTCCTCATGCCAAAATGAAAATTATGTAATAAATAATTTTGATGTAATTTTTATGAATAAATATAAGGAAAATGGGCATAAAGCCAAATTTTTGTAAAGCCCATGACTCATGTGCAAAAGAAATAAGCACACGAGCCATGAGATGAGCAAAATACCATTTTGTAAAGCCCAAGGGGCTATGTGTAAACTTGTAAGC
Organism: Agapanthus africanus; assembly: GCA_030015575.1. Taxonomy (NCBI): domain Eukaryota; kingdom Viridiplantae; phylum Streptophyta; class Magnoliopsida; order Asparagales; family Amaryllidaceae; genus Agapanthus; species Agapanthus africanus. The sequence continues at coordinate 277,548,578 of CM057339.1, read as the reverse complement.
CTATATAAGGTAACATGATAATGAAATAAAACATAATAATTTATTCCCCTCAAAAGCTAGGTTTTTGTGCCTCCTTCTCTTTCCTCAAGATTCTAAACCTTCTTTCCATTTTTTGAATTAAATTAAGAGTTTAACTCTTCTTTTTCCAAAAAGAAATAGGTTTTCACCATAAAACCCTTGAAGGGGAGCTCGGATCTTCCATCAAATCTCCAAAATGGGAGATTTTTAAGTCTCGCTCCTTTTCTCCAAGATCCAGCCAACAGAGAGGAGGAAGAAGGAGACGCATCTTCAAAAACCCCACTTCGGGAAGATCCAAGGCTCAAAATAAAATCCAGGGCTAAAAGGGAGAAGAAAGGGGTTCCCTTTGATCATCTCCAAAGATTTCTGGAAGTTCAACTCTATTTGTCAATATCTTTTGGAGTTTAACTCCATAAATAAAACCTTTTTTTAGAAGTTTAACTCTATTCAACATCTTTTGGAGTTTAACTCCATAAATAAAACTTTTTTAGGAGTTTAACTTCACTCAAAATCTTTTGGAGTTTAACTCCATAGATAAAAATCCTTTTCGGGAGTTCAACTTTTCATTCCGGGGCTAAACCCTTTCTTTCTGCAGACGCCCAGCATTCACGTGCCGGGCGCGTGAGGCGCTGACGCCCAGCACATGGTGCCCAGCGTCCACGTGCCAGGCGCGTGAGGTGCTGACGCCTAACGCCCACGTACCGGGCACGTGAGGCGCTGGCGCCCAGTGCCCACACGTCCTTAAGACGTTACTCACCGTTTTTTTCTTTTCTTCTTTCTTTTTTCATACACTCCACACTCAAAACACGTCTCCCGCTAGAAAAAATTTCTAACGGGGTGCTGCCCTACACCCGATAAGGGGGCTGCTAGTCTCCTTGATCCTCAGCCCGTTATCCGGATAGCGGGACCCCTGTAAACTCTGTGAGACCCTCGATATACCCAAAACCCCTCAAGACACACACATACGTACACTGCTGTCACGCCCCGCTTTCCGGTATACGGTGAGGGGACGCGGCGATGCCCGCTACGTATTTACTCCGAAGTAAATACGCTAAGCGTATCTAAACAATATAAAGTAAAATGTACACAAGAGTCATGAATATAATGAACAACAACTTTATTTATTAAATATCTTTTACATATACATCTGGAATGTAAATACATGAATAGAAAGCAATGCCTAAACAATGGCATAACTGAAATGAAAATATGTACAAGTAAAGTCAATGCTCAGGATCTTCTGTGAATTTCTTAGGGGTCTGCTCTAAGTGATCCTGGCTGGTTTCGAACTCTAGTGCGTCCGATCCACCTGACAAAATTCTAAAGAAGAAGAGAAATAAGAATGTCGTCAGCGAACAATCGCTCGGTAAGTCCCAAAGAAAGGAAGAAGTAGAATAGACAGAAAAGAGTATAACTAGTAATGTTTGATTATAATATCAACGCAGTTGTTTGTAACTTGGTACAGAATATGTCAGTGTATACGAGAGAAGTCCAACTTACACTGTGGACTTTGGTAACCCGTAGTACAAGGCTCCGTCGAAAATAACACAAAACAATGGCATGGATGTAATTGCGTCTTTAGTGATCACTTCGTGCCACCTTTAACATGTTCCGTACCAGTATACCCTTTTATAAACCCCGTAATGTTTATTGTATTGATTATATTGATTGTATTGTATTGTCTTATAGTAAATGGAAGACTTTCTGAAACCATGATATCAGTAAACGAAATGGATATAAATGGATAGTCATGTAATCAGAGTATATCCATGGTTCAGTTTAGTTAAGTTCATGTTATTATAGATTGTATTCTGGCATTTATGGATTCATGTTGTATTGCAGTTATACTTGAATTGGATTCAAGTCAGATTGAGACTCAGTCTGAGTCAGACACTTTGAAAAGAAATTGAAGTCCTGAATTAGTTTTGATATTATCGGTAACTGCTGCACATGGACGGCGGGATTTGTGTCTTTTTCCAAGAAATTACCGTGTTGATAACACCGTTTGTTAGATTGTCTACCTTAGATAGGCAAGCACCAACATTCTCCGGCTCCCTGAGGCTCAAGAGAATTGGTCCCGCTTAAACCCATATTTACTAGGGTTGTAATTTAGTATAACTTGAGGGGTTTTTATGTAAAAATAGTTTTGGTATATTTTCAAAATACACCTCAGGTATTTAATTATCGTCTTTAGGGTTTTCATAAATGTATATTTTATAAAAGTGAACTTTTTAGTGAGTAGAACCTAGTTTTCATTGTATATGGTATTTTAATGAAATATTGGAATTTTGCATTGAATTGAAATGGTATTTTACTGTAATGGTGATTCCTTTGATTTAGAAAACTTGGAATATTTATATAATATAATTAAAATAGATATTTTTACAATAGTTATATATATATATATATATTTAATAAAAATAATTTTTATTTATTTTTGTAGAAATCTCATTTTCTAAAGAAAAATGTATTAAAATCCTATCGAGATCGAATACTCTTTTCGGAGGTCTGCATCTCGTTTTACTGAGCCCGAGGATGTGCAATAATCCACACCATCCCGAATGGGGTCCCCAAAAGTGGGTTGTAGAGGCGCAATTGTAAGGAATTGATTAACGTACTTTTTAAAGAAATGGTTTTACAAGTTTGATGGTATTTATTTGTAATGTCGTATTATTCCATAACTAATGTCCCAAACTTTCATCGTGTTATGTCAAAAACGTGTGTTGTGATGAGATAGGTCATTACCTCATGAGTTATCTAAAGGTAATGCAAGTATTATGTAAATCATGGAAAAATGTAAAGTATATGGTATTTTATCGTAAAAATACAATAAAATTGCATAAAAGATTCTTTTGGGTTGAAACTTGTTTTAATGTGTTTTTAATATTTGTTAAACATTATATGAGAGTATGATATTTTATTGATTGAGAAAAATAGAATTTTAAAGATAAAACGAATCGAAAGTCGGATTAACTCCGCTTCCGTCGGGTTTTAGAAATTAAAATTTTTAGAATAGAAGAAGAGCGGGGGGGGGGGACTTACTGGCTAACGAGGAAGAAGAGAGATAGGGGAAACTATTGGAACCGTCGGAGCGTCGCTTCGTCGCCGGAAACTCCTCGGAACTTCGCCGGAACTTTACCCTTTGCTAACTCCACTTGCACACTATAAGGACTTGAGAATTTTTGAGAGTTTTCTTGAGGGAATTCTGAGTGAGGAAAGGTGAAATGAAGTATGGTATTTATAGGGGAATATTAGGATTTAGAGGGTTAAAGAATACATTAAAAACATGCATTTAAAAGGGATTAAAGAGGTGATTTAATCTTTTCTGGATGAATGCAGAGTAAACAAATAATATGGGAGTAGTGGGGTAGGCGAAGAGGTGTTGGGGTGAAAAAATGGGAGCAATAGGGACGGGGGGAACCGGCGGTACCGGTCAAGATGGAGATCTCGCCGGTTGAGAAGTGGGGTCAGGTTATGGGATGCTCGCTGCGTGTTGGTGTCTGTTGGTATAACCTAGTACACATGTTTGTTTATTCCGTGTCTCTTCATTTTACGTGTAGTGCACGTGTAAACCCTTGGGCTTCTAAAAAATTAAAAGAAAATTTAATAAAAAAATAATGTTGCTGGAGGGATTCGATCACAGGGGCTACGTCACAGCAGTGCAAGGCTTTACCAATATGCTACAAGCACTTTCTCGTTGTTCAAAAATAAAACAAATACTTGTAGTGTACAAAGGATTATAAATACCCCAATTGTACATTAATTTTTAAACAATTTACTGTACATTGAAATTGGAGTTGTTACAACTGCACATTGAGTTCACATGACTAGTTTGACCTGTCAATCGGAGGTTCTCTCGCTCTAAAAGCGAGGGGTAATTAACGATAGTTTAGTCCGCGGCTGCCGGAGTTTCGGATCTCCACAATCAATAAACCCCAGCCTACCCCAGACAGGAGTAATCTGCATACGCCTGACAAGCGGCGCGCATTCCCATCTCAATGGGATGACGAAAAATACCTTACAATCACCATTTTATATAGGCATCACAACTTATTATAAATATATTCCGAATACATCATAACTGTCCATTACATCATATATCATCATAACAGTTTTAAAAATCGCTAGGCAGCAAAGGTGCCCCTAGCACCAATGGTGTAAGCTCCATTTAGGCAGTTTCATCCTTAGATATATAATGGCTTGATACACCACATCTTTGGATGGCCGATAATTCGGTATCGTCCACCTTTATCTTTATAGTCTAAAGCATAAATAAACCAATTTTTATATTAAGATACTTTGCCTCTTGCATATGGTTGAAGAGAATTCGTTTTATTGACAATATAACATTTTATGAAGCTAAATCAATGTGCAAAAAGCATTCAAATCACAATGAGAATTGGTATTTCCATGTGTTAGACCATGAAAGATCAAGATGAATGATGACAATCATTCAACAAAATGGTATAATGGATGTTGATCTAGAGGGCATAACTAACCTACTTAACCCTATGAGCAAATTAGCCATTCCTTATTTTAATATGCTAAACTATTGGGATCGATTATATAAATCCATCTCTTCCATTCTCCTTTGGTATATACCATTTCCATAATTAACTTGACAACTAACATATTCTTTTGGAAGCCTCTTTCCATGTCTCTTATGCATGTCCCTAGGCTTTGTTGTCAAATTTGTCACTTCTCATTACTAAATCATCTATTGACATTGCACGTGTTGAAACCATATTTATCTGTTCTCCCTTTTATCCTTTCTTGGAGCTACCTCCAATGAATCTCAAATACACTCATTTCTTATCCAATGTTTTAGAATATCATTACTCATCAATCAACATTCTTATTTCAGCTACACTTATTTTTTGGACTTGTGGGTTCGTAATCGCTCGACATTTTCTAATGCATAAAGCAATGTTAGTCTTCTAGCCATCTTATAGCATGACATTTACCTCAAAGGTTACCGATTCAGTGAAGATGGTTAATAATCTTTCTAATGAAATGCCATTAATGCCTATCGAACTTGGGGGTCGAACATATATAATTATATACAAGAGATGGTGGCCGTGGTTCCAGCGTCTTCTCTTCTTGAGCAATTCTTGAACATATTTGTCCACCAATGGCAATTCGATAATGTTTTGTCTCAAATGAGATAATTTAGCTGGCTAGTAACCTGGCATATAATTTGCGTAGTAGGAACATTGGAGATCTGATAGTAGAACAGCCCATACGGGTGTCTCAGTGGGTTGGTTTGCAAAATCTGTGTTATCCTACATACCCATGCGATATATAAACAGCTTCTCTAAGCTGTATCACTGTATCAGATGTCAGCAATTTTCCTTGCTGAATTTCACTTATATATTAGTATACCTTTTGGATCCTGTTATCTTGCAGGTCTTTGTACATGTTGTATAGTTAATTCAGCATACAATACATTGATAATTACTTAAAATTACCGCGCAGAGATGCTTTGAATGAAGGGCCACCGTTCGTTATGCTGGAAGCTGATACAGCCAGTGATTCAACATCAGGGAAAGAAAGAAACAATATCTTGGCAAAGGATCTAAAGAGCACACAACATCTCTCTGATCCAGGCTTTACTGAATCGCATCAACCAGTAGATGAGTCATGTGGCTTGCCTGTGAAGGCTCTGATGTATTCTCAATTCCCCAAGTCCGAGCAGAATTTCGTTGATGCCTTCAAGAAGAACAGACCATGCCAAAGATTTATTAGGAAGAAGCTTATAGAAATTGAAGCAAAGATTGAAGAAAAATAAGAAACTAAAAGAACGCATAAAATGTCTTAAGGAATTTCAAATTTCTTGTAAGAGGAAAGTAGCATATTTTATGTCAGAGAAAGGATCCTCGCGTCAAATTATCTCTGTGGTTTAAATGGTCCTATTCCTTTAGTCGCTTACCTGTAAAGTTTGCATCTTTGTATGTTTGTTTTGTTTCCTTGAGTCCCTTTTATTTTTTCGGCCAGCACTGCGGTCCATTTTCACTGTATGCTTAGCGGTCTAGTATTAAAATACTCCCTTAAGCCTCATATGCATCTCTGGATGAATGAATCACAGAGTTCTTTGCTACACTCGCCAGTGTTGTGCTATTATATCAACAAGCACAAATACTTCTTGCACATGTCTGCAGGTTTGCATGCATGGCGTTTCTTATATTTCACATACATATAGACCTTCATATTGTACAATTTTGCAGTGATTTAGAGGATTCTATGAATCCATATTTGGTATCTGCAATGTTGAGCAACGACCTTGAAATCACACCCGAAAAGATTAGAACTATCCTTCCATTGGTTAATTTGGGATCGGTTGGCTTCTATATATATCTATCTATCTATATATCTATATATCTTGGAGGTCGTTCTGGCATCTGTATATTTATCTTGGAGATCGTTCTGGCGCAGGCATGTATCTAAGGATTCTTAATTCTGATATATCAGAATTTATCTCAATAATGAAAGTACCAGGACTCGATGAGATTGAGATTTATTTAAAGATGTAGATTGATTACACAACTGCATTTATAATTCGAATTTGATGTCTGGTGGTGAATGAATGGAACGCCTCATGTTTAATATTCTAGAAATGAGCTGACTTTAAACTTGATTCCCAATTGGTTCTATTGGTCTATGCGTGGTGTCACGCTCCGCTTTCCAAAAGACGAGAAGCGACGTATTTATACCGAGAAACACCCCTTCCGATATGAATATGCTAAGCGTCTATACAAACAGTACGTAATAAGAAAATAATACAAGAATTTAAAACATAACAAAAAGGAATATTGAAAAAATAAATCCCGGTAAGCCCTCTCATTAAAAACATTTATATTTGAAAAAAGGACAAGGTAAAACATTTAAGGAACAATGACTAATTATATGAAAATCAGGACACATATATAAGGTTAATAACAGAAGGCTTAAAGGTATGCAACTCAAATAGACCATAAACAAATATGCAGAAAAGATCATATTGATGGCGCATACAATAACGTGGAAAATTTACCTACTTTTCTTTATCGCTCAATAAAAATTCCTTTTTTTATAAATAAATTATTTTTTGAGATGTTACGCAAAATTTAATGGTGATACGATATGTGTGTTCTCTTAACTAATAGTTTAAAACTCTCCATCAAGATCATATACAAGAACCATGATTACTACATATTCTATAATAATACGCTGGAAGACAACATATCATAAAGTTTCACTTTTTTTACATCTTAGTTTAAAGACTTTATCAAAATAGTTTAATTTTCCCTTAAAAACTAGGTTTTCATATGTTCAAAAACTAAAAGACCCGAGAGAGGAACTTACCATCTAGAGAGATTCAAGATCTTTCTTGTTGGTCAAAGTTACCTCGAGTTGATCAAAGTGATGGAGATGATGTTTGGAGGGGCTCTTTCTCTGAGGGCCTTCTTTGCGATTGTTAGAACTTCTTGGGCTTGAGATATGAACAATAGAGAGAACGGAAAAATGAGAGGATGGAGAAGAAGATTCGGATTATGAAGAAAACGGGTCAGAAAAAAAAATTAGGGGTTGAAAATATGATTGAAATAGAAACATAAGATCACACGAGAAAGATCGTGTGATCCAGAGCCCACAAGATATTGCGAAGACCGAGAAATCGAAATTGTAACTTATGAGATGGCGATGTAGATAGGTAACTGATAAGTACTATGGATAACGCTGCACATCACAACAACAACAACTGAGCCTTTTATCCCAAGCATATAGGGTAGGCTACATGAACCAACATGAGAATCACGCCGGGTCCAGCACATGAATCCTCTGCCTCCACTCACTCCTATCGAACAATATACTTTCATTGAGTCCTTTGGCAGCCATATCGTTTCGTATCACCTCCATCCATGTTTTCCTCGGTCTCCCTTTTGCCCTTTTGCCATTGCCCATATCGAGAGTATCTATTCATCGGACCGGTGCTTGCATAAGTCTGCGTCGCACATGACCAAACCATCTTAGCCAGTTTTCCCGTATCTTCTCCTCCACAGGTGCGGCACCAATTTTTGTACGGATATCCTCATTTCGCACCTTATAGTGTTACCGCACATCCAACGAAGCATGCGTATCTCCGCTACGTGCATCTTCTGTGTATGATGCTTCTTAGGAGCCCAGAATACTGTAACATATAATAAGGCAGGCCGAATAGCGCTCCGATAAAACTTCCCTTTCAATTTTAACGGAAAGTTACGATCACACAAAATCCCTGTTGCACTCCTCCATTTCAACCAACCAGCTTGGATGCTTTGATTAATATCACTATCGATCTCCCCATTCTTTTGGATGATGGAACCTAGATATCTAAATTGGTCGCTCGGTGATATCTCTTACCCTTCCAATGTTATACCAATATGGTTTTGACTTCTCTGGTTACTAAATTTGCAATGCATATATGCTGTCTTGGACCTGCTCAATCTGAATCCCCGAGATTCCAATGTTTGCCTTCATAATTCCAATTTGGCATTAACCCCTGCTTTCGTCTCATTTACTAGAACAATATCATCAGCGAATAACATACACCAAGGTACCTCATCTTGGATAGTTCTAGTAAGCTCATCCATCACGATGGTAAACAGGAATGGACTTAATGCAGATCCTTGATGTAAACCAATAGTAATCGGAAAATCACTCGTTAAGCCGCCGCAAGTTCTGACATTTGCCACTACTCCATCGTACATATCCTTGATTATGTCAATATACTTGACGGGGACCCCCTTCTTCATCATTGTCCCCCATAATACCTCTCTAGGTACCTTGTCGTACGTTTTTTCTAAATCAATAAATATCATATGCAAATCTCTTCTCTTCTCTTGAAAACGCTCGACAAGTTGACAAAGCAAATGAATAGCCTCTGTCGTTGATCGTCCAGGCATGAACCCAAACTGGTTTTCTATTATCTTAATATCCTTCCTTAGCCTGTGTTCAATCACTCTCTCCCAAAGTTTCATGGTGTGACACATAAGTTTTATTCCCCGGTAGTTTGAGCAATTTTGAATGTCACCCTTGTTCTTGTAGATAGGTACAAGAATACTTTTCCTTCATTCATTTGGCATCTTTTTTGTCTGCCAAATCTTATTAAACAGATCCGTCAGCCATTTAACGTCTATTTCTCCTAAGCATCTCCAAATCTCGATAGGAATCCCGTCAGGACCAACCGCTTTTCTTAAACTCATTCTGTTCAAAACCTCTTTAACCTCAGATAGTCTTATTTTACGCATGAAATCACGGTTTATAACTTGAGATTGAATGACAAGTCCATCCAAACCTCTTTAAAGCTCTCATTGAACAATTTGTCAAAATAATCTCTTCATCTTTTCTTGATATCCTCATCTCGAACCAAAACCTTCTGATTTTCATTTTTGACACACTTTACCGCACATAAGTCTCTAGTCTTCCTTTCCCGCATCCGAGCAATTCGGTATATATCATTTGCAGCCTCTTTAGTGTCTAATTTCTCGTACACCTCCTTGTAGATCTTAGATTTAGCTTCCCGAACAGCTTTCATAACTTCCTTTTTAGCCATTTTGTACTTCTCAAATCTCTCCACATCTCTACTTTTCTTCAAATCTTTATAAGAATCTCTTTTAATTTTAATAGCAGTCTTTACATCTTCATTCCACCATGATATGTCCTTAGATGGTGGAGCACCACCTCTCGACTCACCAAGTAGATCTCTAGCTATTTTGTTCCATGTTTTGTCTGGATCATCTTCCATGTTGTTCCATGTTTTTTCTGGATCATCTTCCGACTGCCAATCCGCTTCTTGGACTACACGATCTATAAAAGCCTTTTGGTTATCTTCTTTCAATCGCCACCATTTAATTCTAGGCTCTAGCTTACGTCTAATCTTTCTAGGTTCTCTTCTAAATCGAAAATTTAGAACTAAAAGTCTATGTTGAGTGGTTACACTCTCACCTGGTACTACCTTACAGTCGATACAACAAGCTCTATCTATTCTTTTCGTCAGAAAAAGTCTATTTGATTAGCACTTGATCCGCTCCTAAAAGTGATAAGGTGGAACTCTCTTTTCCTAAACCAGGTGTTTGCTAAGATCAAGTCATAAGATAAGGCAAAATCTAGAATCGAGTCACCTATTTCATTCCTTTGTCCGAAACCAAAACCTCCATGGATAGTATCAAACCCACTACGACTAGTACCTACATGTCCATTAAGATCACCACCAATAAATAACTTCTCTCCACTAGGTATACTTTGCACCACCTCATCTAAATCCTTCCAGAATAGACGCTTACTAGCGTCATCAAGACCTATCTGTGGTGCATAAGCACTAATAATATTAAGGATCTCTCCACCTAGAATAAGCTTAACCAGTAAAATTCTATCACCCTTTCTCCTAATCTCAACTACATCCTCAAGCAACCGTCTATCTATGATTATGCCTGCCCCATTACGATTTTTATCTCTACACGTATACCAAAACTTATAACCCAAGGCTCTATGACTCTACTCTTTTTACCTACCCACTTAGTTTCTTGCAAACACATAATACCAACTCTCCTCCTAATCATCACTTCCACTGATTCTATTAGTCTACCCGTAAGGGAACCTATGTTTCAGGAAGCTAGACGGATCCTATGAAACCCTTACTTATTTGTCACTACACCCGGGGTCTGATGTAGTGCGCCGTTTCTAGACGACGACCCTTGCTTATTTGTCACTACACCCGGGGTCTGATGTAGTGCGCCGTCTCTGGACGACGACCCTTGCTTATTTGTCACTACACCCGGGGTCCGATGTAGCGCGCCATCTCTAGACGACGACCCTTGCTTATTTGTCACTACACCCGGGGTCCGATGTAGCGCGCCATCTCTGGACGACGACCCTTGCTTATTTGTCACTACACCTGGGGTCCGATGTAGCGTGCCGTCTCTGGACGACGACCCTTGCTTATTTGTCACTAAACCCGGGTCCGATGTAGTGCGCCGTTTCTAGACGATGACCCTTACTTATTTGTCACTACACCCGGGGTCCAATATAGCGCGCCGCATCTGGACGACGACCTAAAAGCCCTTACATACTTAACACTACACCCGGAATCCGATATAGCGCGTCGCTGAGTAGGGGACGCCCCAACGATATTCTTATTATGGTTCATGTCATAGAACGTGACAAAGTTTTACGTTAGCTGTCACAAGCCTATCACAACTCTCACCCTTTCTCATTCAGACTTGGGACGTTGCACATAAAATACAAAAATATTCATATATATACCTACTTGATTTAAAGTAAATGTTTTATTAAAGAAAGGAAAATAAAAAGGATGGTATGTGAAATTGGCGGAGTAGAAAGAAAGAGAGAAAGTTGTGGCTGCTGATTTGGCAGTGTGCAATTGGATGGAAAATTGATGCATATTTGGGTGCTGACTGCTGGATGGAATGGACTCTGCTTTTCTGGATGAAGTTTTGGAGGGGATGAAGACACGATGTTTTAGTAATTAGGGTTTTTGAGTAGCAAATATGATTTATACTAGAAACTACTGCGAGAAAAGAAATCATCCTAGCAACAGAATGAAATCACTTTTGTTATCTGGATCCAGATGAGAGATCAACTTAATTAATTTTTAAATATACGAATCAAAAATTAAATACCTAAGATTATAGCTTGCTGCTTTATACACAATGCTGCAATATCAACAAACTTACAAATTTGCCACTTATAAATTTGCCAAAAAAGAAAAAAACCAAGTTCGTAAATATTTGCGACCGAAGCCTGACCAATCATACTATAGAGAACAAGAATGAACACAACCAAAGACTAGCAGTGATATCTGACTTCAAGAGCCCTGGGAGGATAGGCGTAAATCCGAAAAACTACAAAAAACTGTATCCCTTGGCAATAAACTACCAAAATCTCTCAAAATTAGGAGAAACTACCATGATTTGAAATTTTTGTGGTAGTTTTTTTTGTAATTATTGTTGACGTGGCATCTTAATCATGGTAGTTTTTCATAATTTTCGAAAGTTTTGTGGTAGTTTCTCGTACGTGTACGTTTAAGAGGTAGTTTATCATACGTTTAAAAAGTATATGATAATTTGTTGTCATAAGGATAAATAAAGTTTTTTGTGGTTTTTTTTTTTTGGCTTTAAGCCACTTAGCTATCCTCCTCTCTTAGTCTTAGGTACTAAGTTGATTTTTGCATTGTGCCTTATCATTCTAGATTTGTATCTTGGCTTAATTCCTAAAAGCTACTAAATATTTTGGTCGAGAACTACCAAATTCTTGTTAAGTATACAAGAAATTATCATAAAACTTTCAAAAACTACATGAAACTATCACAAAACTTCCAAAACTATGGAAAAACTACCGAAAATAAGATGCCACATGAGCAATTACTGCAAGAAACCACCACAAGACTTTCAAAGTATGGTAGTTTCTTATAATTTTGAGAGAATGTGGTGGTGTTTCGTAACTGAGACAAAATTTGGTAGTTTTGTTTTGGAATTAAGCTTTGTATTTTTATGCGAATATCTTTATGAAAGTTCCCTCAGGGTTCATTGATCAATCAGAACACTTGGATAAAATTAGAACTCTTAAACCTATAACATCTTTGCAGTACTTTGTGTAGCCGAGACTTCTTTTATAGTGTTTTAAAACTATTAGAACTGAAAACTGAAACTTTACTGCAACATACGATGATATAACATCATATTTTATCTATTTGCAAATTTATTAATCCAGCTTAAACATTTTGTTCAGTTAACACTACAAATAAGCGTTACAAATAGTAGTCCATTTTAGAGTACGCAGGATCATGCTATTTATGAATAATCACTAATAATGATAACACAAGGATCGGTACAAAGTAAATATTTTTAACATTGATTGTAAACCGTTTTGAAGACTAAAGTCATTTGATTTAACATGTTTAATCATAACAAATGAGGTATCATTAAACTAATAATGCAATGAAATGACACGAATTTCATCATTTCCATGCATAGTCACATAATTCGCGAATAATTCGACGAATTCGCGAATAATTCACGAATTTTTGATCGGCCGATTAATTCTCCGATTTAATCTTCACTGGCGAACGCTTCGCATAATTCGTGAATTATTCGCAAATAATTCAAATAAACAGCAAATAATTCACAAAAACAGCGAATAATTCGCAATATAAAAACCCAACGCCTTATATATTAATTTCTTGCTCGAAATCCTTCCCGAACATTTCCCGAATACTTGCCGAATCTTTCCCGAATACCTGCCGATTTTTTTCCGAATAGTTCTCCGAATCCGAATTTTCGACCTCGCCGAATAATTCCCGAAAGAAGAATTTATGACTATGATATATAAGGCGTCGTGACTTTATATGCTGGTTGTAGCGGGCATGTGACTTTATATTTATGTATACTACTATATCAGTTGAGTTTGTCCTGTATGTGATTCAATTCGGCGTTCACGGAGTTTCAGGTTCAGCTTTAGCCAAAATCTTTACGCCTGAAGCTCAAGCTTCAGATGTTTAGCGACGTTCTGTTATTTGGACAGACGTATGACTCATATTCGTCAGACTTCTGCGTGTTCTCTGAATTTGTTGAAGCATCACGTCCTGACGTCTAGAGCTTTTTTTTCAGGCGTCTGAATTCGCTCTGCGTTTTGGGGAGATGTCTGCAAAGGTGTTCTTCAAACGTCTGCACGCTTCTTGGGTCGGATATTTGGAAATCCTTCTTCTACTTTGATTTGCCTATACTATATATATTGTAGTTTGTAACTTTAATTGGGTTAACCCTTTTGTAATCAGAATTAAGAGAGATAAGGGTTTTCCATATAAATCTTGTGTTTTTTGGTTTGTGTTTTTTTTATATCGCTTTTGATTATTTGTTTCTTCTTTTTATCGTTTGTTTATTGTTTCGTGATCGTATTTGCCGCAACAATTTCATTTTGATTTATTTGTACTATGAATTAATGATTTTATCTAGTTACATGTCTTTAAATTAATATATTCAAATGTCGATCATACGCATATCCATGTTGGTGTTCTAAACATGTAATATAACATAGTAGCTTTTAAACATATAGGATTTTACAAAATATATAGAAATTTTCAAAAAATAAGTTTCATTTCATGATTACATTAGGGTGCTAGTTTTCTCTTTATATTGATTTCGTTGGTTTATACGAGAAAGAGATTTAGTGTTAATTCAATTGGCTTTTCTGTTCACACACACACACAGAGAGAGAGAGAGTACGGTTTAATAGTTATAACTTCTCATTTCGTTTCAACCCAAATTGATGGGGTGTTTTTTTAGGGTGAAACTCCATTTTTTCTATTCAAAAAAGTTCTAGCTAGAATATGTTAGTCCAATTCCAGTATCAAACATAACTATCAACAAACTTTAAGTTCAAGTTTCTGTTTTAATTGACAATTTAATTATCCCATTATGGCCCATTTTTAGTTCTAAATTTACTAACCCTCTCCCACTGTCGGGGATTTCGCTAAGCTGGGAAAGATGACGAACAAGAATAAAAACACGCAACGCCAATATTTAATGTGATTCGACCAACGACTTACATTCACGGGGCAAATATGAGAATTTCTTCTTTATGATCAAGAATACCGGTACATTTTATACTCTATCTTATCTCTCTTCATATCTAAACGCTAATTCAAACACAAATACTACTCTTGGTAAATCCCTCCACATTCGTCTGTGGATGACTACACTTCACCTCTGCCTTCGTTTCTTCATACAAACACAAACACTACTCTTCTGATGCTCCACCTTCACCCGTGAATGATTACCCTTCTTCTTTGTCTTCATTTTCTTTTCTTCTTCATGTTTGATCACTTTTCTCTGATGAGATCCTTCTCAATTTATAACACAAAATAATAAAATTCCTACTCCAAATTAGGATCCCATTAAATACTTCAAAACAAATCTTCAAATACACTATGGTATGGTTTAATAGTTATAACTTTTTATTTGTTTCAACCCATGTTCTTTTAGGGTGGAACTCCCTTTTTTCCATTCAAAAAAGTTCTAGCTAGAATATGTTAGTCCAATTCTAGTTTCAAACGTTATCAACAAATTTTTAAGTTCAAGTTTCAGTTCTGAGTGACAATTTAATTATCCCATCAAGTCCCACTTCTAGTTCCAAATTTACTAACCATTCTCCCTCTGTTGAGAATTTCGCTAGGCATGAGAGGATGGCGAGCAAGAATAAGAACATGCAATACCAATATTTAATGTGGTTCGACCAACGACCTACATCCACGGGGCAAACATGATAATCTCTTCATTAATGATAAAAAAATACCGGTACATTTTATATTCTATCCTATCTCTCTTCGCATCTCAACGCTCATATAAATACAAATACTACCCTTGGTAAATCCTTCTACATTAACCTGTGGATGACAACCTTTCGTCTCTATCTTCGTCTTTTCATACAAACACAAAGACTACTATTCTGATACTCCATCTTCACTTGTGGATGACTACACTTCATCTTCGTCTTCTTCTTTTTCTTCATGTTTCGTCACTTTTCTCTAATGAGACCCTTCTCAATTTATAGCACAAAATAATAGAATTCTTACTCCAATTAGGGTCTCATCAAATCTTCAAATATCTCCTCACAAATCTTCAATCAAATCTTTAAATAAATCTCCAACAGATTTTCCTAATTAATCTTCAATTTATCAAACTTCACAAATTTTCCAAACTACTCCAGAACTCATCGTCAGACGTCTGAAACACAAGTGCTCAGATGTCTAACCATGCTCTGGATTTCTAAAAACTTTTTCTTCAGATGTCTGAAGCACTATGGCTTATACGTCTGAGCGTTCTCTGCTGTTGAATACAAGTCACTTTCATAACAATCTACACCTTGATTTGCATTCAACAAGCCGTCTTCTATTTTCTCTCTTCAACGTCTTACAGCCGCTTCATTTTTTCTTCAAAACTCCACCTTGATCCAAACTTTTTCCATGCCATTTTCTGTTTACCGCCGCAGCAAACTTAACCTTTTCTCTTGAATCTTTAAACCAATACCTTCAAAATTACAATCTAAGAAGATGGGAAGCGAACACAAGTATTGTCGCCCACCATAAACTTAGACCATAGAATCGAAGATCTTTCGGTTTCCTACGCTTTAATACCAATTGTTGAGGTTTTTCCGCTAGGCATGTAAGGAAGACGAGCAAGAATAAGAACACGCAATACCAATATTTAACGTGGTTCGACCAATGGCCTGCATCCATAGGACAAACACGAGAATCTCTTCATTAATGATCAAGAATACCGGTACATTTTATATTCTCTTTCATCTTTCTTCACATCTTGACGCCCATACAAACACAAAAACTACTCTTGGTAAATCCCTCCACCTTCGCCTGTGGATGACTGCTCTTTACCTGTGCCTTCGTCTCTTTATACAAACACAAGGACTACTTTTCTGGTGCTCTATCTTCACCTGTGGATGACTGCCCTTCGTCTTCTCTTCTTCTTCTTCTTCTTTTTCATTTTCATGTTTGATCTCTTTTCTCTGATGAGATTCTTCTCTATTTATTGCACAAAATAATAGAATTCCTACTCCAATAATTAAGATCTCATCAAATCTTCAAATAAATCTCCAACAGATTCTCCTAATTAATATTCTATTTACCAAACTTCACATACTTTCCAAACTATGCTATAACTTGTCGACAGACGTCTGGAGCACAAGTGCTCAGACCACGCTTTGGATTTCTAAAAACTTCTTCTTCAGATGTCTGAAGTATTATTGATGATGCTCAATACTGGCAATCTCCAGTATCAAGACACGTGGCAGATGACGTGTCCCAAAACTCAGAAGAAGGGCCCTACGGGGGCCGACCAGGCCACCCTACGCCCGACCTGCAAGCACAAGCTGGCCCTCCTCGGGGCTCCCTGCATGTTAGCCTCCTCGGCCCCTCAGCTCGCCTCGAGCTGCCACAGGACCAAGACTCCTCGGCTTCCACGCTCGTCCCCGAGCTCCCGCCGAGGCCGTCTTCCTCGGCCCTCCGACCAACTCCACCACTCACAGGCGTAACCACCGCTCCGCGAATCTCGCCATGTGCAGATTCTACGCCAGCAACATCCCACGTTCCACGCCATCACGATCCCCATTAATGGGCGATCCGCTCTCTACGCGGGCATGACGTTGGGAGCGTAACTGCCTACGAGATTCTCGCGCCTGCTGCTGCGTGCCACCACCGTTATATAAACCCCTATCACAGAGGGGTCAAGTAAGCCATTCTTTACTCTTTTAAGCCGTTTCTCTGCTCGGATCTCATCACTAACTTGATCTTCGGAGGGTCCTTGGTAGTACCAAACCACCCCGGGACTTCTTTGCAGGTACTCGGCGCCAAACTCCTCATACCACCTCTTCCACCAAAACCCATTGAGACCCACACGCAACAGAAGATAACCATCTAAGTCCACCGGGAGATCAGCGGAAGACAACATCTGACGGAGACCCGAAAAGGACCTTCATCAGTTGGCGCCGTCTGTGGGAACAACTCCACAAAACAAAAAGTTGGCCTTCCGATCTCCACCCAAATGGCAAGTAGCCACCCTGAAGATCTCGGTACCAACCGCCGCCTTCAACTCACCAAAGGAGGGGATGAGCCTCCTCCAATGACCGTCATCAATGCCCTCGCAGGCCGGATAGATCGGCTGCAATCTCTCGTGGAGGCCCTCGTCCGCGTACAAACGGCCGGGCCTGGGCCCCAGATCGCCGCTCCACTGCCTCCAGAAGGCTCTGCCCCCGTCTGGACGGCTGACCACCAGCAGGCAACGACTCCTGGCCACCGATCTCTCGAGCCGGTGCTCCCTAAGGTCCGCTGGGCGTCCCACGGCTCCACACCAAGATCCGCTGCCAGAACGCCCGCCCCGAGTTTCCACACGACCCTTATCCCCCTGAGGAGATGTCAGTCACCTCGCCTATCCACAGGCGTGGTCGACACCACCACTATCGGCGGGGCCACACAGAAGGGGTTCGCCTCGGCGGTTCTTGAGCCACCTCGCCTCGGGATCTGAGACACCTCATCGAGAGGAACCGAGGCCGCTCCCAGACGCATGTCACCTACAGCGGAGGCCAGGGATCCCAAGGCGCCGATTCCTCGGGATATCACGGTCGGCTCGACGCCCTCGAGAAGAAAATCGAGGGCTTGCGCCGGGAGGCTCACCTCTCGAGTGACGGGGCTAAGTGTGCCTCCGACTCGCTCACAAAGCCGTTCATTGAGGAATTGCTCGCCGTCCATGTCTCCTCGCGCAACAAGACCCCAAAGGTCTCTCTGTTCGACGGGAAAACCGACCCGAAGGACCATTTGGACGCTTTCACCGCGGGGATGAGCTTCCAGGATCACTCCGACGCCGCCCAGTGCAGAGCCTTTCCGGCCACCCTTATCCGCGCAGGTCGGGACTGGTTCAGGGGGCTCGAGCCCCGCTCGATTTTGACCTTCGACGAGCTAGCTATTCAGTTCCTCGGCCATTTTGTGGGGAACCGTCGATAGAAGCGCACGGTCGACTACCTCTTCACGGTTAAGAGTGGGGAAAAGGAAACGTTCAAGGCCTACATTACCCGTTTCTACAACGCCCTTCTCAAGGTGCCCGAGCACCGGGACGAAACCGTCATCACGGCGCTTAGATCTGGTCTGAGGCATAAGGAATGGTTACGCTCCTTCGCGTTGGCGCAACCTAAGACCATGGCTGAGGTCAAGGAGTGGACCGAGCACGAGGTTCAGCTGAAATCCGAGGTGAATGCTAACCTGCCCCGGGCAGAACGGTCCGACCAGAAGAAGAGGGCTCGGGAAGAGAGGCCGGAGCGTCAGCAGCCCTACCACCCAAAGTTCCAGGAGTATACCCCTCTCAACGTCTCCCTCGCAGTGTTGCTGGAGGAGGCCCAGAACGAGGGGTTCTTCAAGTTCCCTCCGATCCCGCATCAGGCCACAAAGCGAGCCCGGGGCCCTTACTGCGCTTTCCACCGGGTACTGGGCCACGCCACGGAGGACTGCAAACAACTGAGGGACTACATCGAAGAGCTCATCCGGTCTGGGCACCTCGCCGCCTACTTGATAGACAAACGGCAGGCCGACCATGAGCAGGAGCAGCATCACCCTCCCGCCGACCTGACCATCGGTTAGATCATGCTCGTTTCAGCGGACGGCCAGCCCGGAGCTCAGGGATCCCCACAACCTATGCCAAGCGCGGAGGCAACAGCCCTTCAGGGAGCTCGGCCCAAGCCAATAAAGCCATCTACTAGCCTGTACCTTTCTTTTAAAGCAATGTAAATTCTTCCTAGGATCTATTGTTGATTTAATAAAGACCAATGAAGCATTGCGAAAAGGAAAGAAAAGCTTTATTTATTCAAAAGGTATTATGGGCTCCCCAGCCATACATGCAAAAAGAAAAGAAAATTACAACAGTGGAGGAAGGGGGTGCAGCGAGCACTGCTCGTGGTACTCGGTAAAGATCTCCGCCAACCGGGGCCTCGCAAGGTCCAACCTCTGTCCCCGGTTTCCCCCCGCGCGTCGATCCCGAGCCTCAGCTCGTAGCATTCGCGGATGAGCGCCTCTGAGCGGGCCAGCCGGTTCGCGGAGATTAGGCCGAAGCGCCTCAAAGACTGCAGCTTGCCCACGGCCTCGTCATAGAGCAGCTCAGACATGGGGTTGTAAAGCCCCGGCGACGCCCTCCAGATGGAGTACATTAGCAGCTGCAGCAGGGAGGAGCGTCGGGAGAGAAGCCGGCCGAAATGGTCCTCAATGCTCCAGTAGACCAGCTTCACCGTGTCCTCGGTGCAGTACGGGTCGTAAAAGTACACATCTTCAAAGCGGACGATGTCAGGGATGGTAAACGGAAAGTCCTGCATTCTCGACGACCTGTTTATGAAGGATGGAAGGAACAGTACTCCTTCAGCCTTATATAGCCCACTGCGCAGCCCAACAGTGGCCCGCTTTCACCCAAGGAGTCGCTTCCATGCGGCAGCCATCAAGCCTTCTCTGGTGGAATCGAAGCGACGCGCCCCTAGCACTTCGCCTCCCCCCGCATTCAATGCGCTAGCTACGTGCGCCGTTTCCCCGATCATTCCCATTCCCCGCACCTACAACTGGACGGTCGGGCTACACCTCGTCAAGATTCAACCCAGCAGCTACCCTGCTCGGTCACCTCTGGAGGGTAGCTTCCCTACCGCAACGCCATGGATCAGAAAGCCCTCCCAGAGGCAGTTGAGCCCGAGGACCCCTCGCTCAGCTATCCCCAGTGGGCAGCTTCCCTGCCACAACGCCGGGGATCAAAAAGCCCTCCCAGAGGCAGTCGAGCCCGAGGATCCCTCGCTCGGCTATCCCCAGCGGGCAGCTTCCCTGTCACAACACCGGGGATCAAAAAGCCCTCCCAGAGGTAGTCGAGCCCAAGGATCCCTCACTCGGCTATCCTTCAGGAAAAAAGCCCTCGCCAAGAGGCACCGGGCAGTAACCCTGCCCGGCCAAGGGTCCTTGGTAGGCTTCTACAGCCCCTCCCGCGCTAAGGACCAAAGTCCTCCCAGAGGCAGTCGAGTCCTTGCTCGGCTATCCCCGGCTGGTAGCTTCCTACCACAACCGACAGGGATCAAAGTCCTCGCCAAGAGGCAATGGACAGTAACCCTGCTCAGTCCCCGTCGTGAAGGATCAAAGCCTCGCAAGAGGCAACCGAGCAACTACCCTGCTCGGTCAACTCCGGCTGGTAGCTCCCTACCCTCGACGCCAAGGATCAAAAGCCCTCACAAGAGGCACCAGAGCAGCTACCCTGCTCGTTCATCCCAGGCTGGTAGTTTCCTACCCGCGACGCCAGAGATCAAAGCCCTCGCCAAGAGGCAACCGCGCAGCTTCACTGCCCGGTCATCCTTAGTGGGCTTCTTACAGCCCCTCCAGCGCTAAGGACCCAAGTCCTCCCAGAGGCAGTCGAGTCCTTGCTCGGCCATCCCTGGCAGGTAGCTCCCCTACCACAACGCCAGGCACCAGAAAGCCCTTGCAAGAGGCGACTGAGTAGCTACCCTGCCCAGTCACCCCAGGATGGTGGTCAATACTCGAAATCAGAGATGCCCTATGGCCCGAGGAGGATCCGAGACCCCAGTGGGGGGCGTCAGGTCTATCCAAGTCTAAACGATCCCCCACGACTTCGGGGCCCATGGGGATACCTCGGCAGCGCTTAGCACGCTCATCGGCCAGTGATTGAAGTCAACTCGACGGACGATCGCCAGACAGATGGCCAACCTGACATGAAAGCACAACGGTACAAGCAAAGATATCTTGCGAGCATTCTTCACAAACAGATGGTAGAGCGCAATTCTATGGAGCCGAAGAAAAACTTTATTACTGCCAAAGTCAAAAGTTTTACAAA
The DNA here is from genome assembly GCA_030015575.1 of Agapanthus africanus. NCBI lineage: Eukaryota > Viridiplantae > Streptophyta > Magnoliopsida > Asparagales > Amaryllidaceae > Agapanthus > Agapanthus africanus. The sequence goes on along the minus strand of CM057339.1, from coordinate 277,527,159 downwards.
GGGTATTTTTTGGGCTCCCCTTTATTACTGCCAAAGACAAAAGTTTTACAAAGGGTATTTTTTGGGCTCCCCAGCCTTACAAAATTCAAGAAAACAAATTAAAAGGAGGAGAACAGGGGCTCTACACCTCGGGGCCAGGTACGACTGTTCCCCTCCGAACGGACACGCGGGACGTGGGGCACGTCTCGCCTGAGGTTCGGGGCAGATGCTAATTGGTGCTATCCGTCCACCTCTCCGAAGATGCCAATTTGATCCATGGCACCATGTATCGGAGGTTTAGACGGATGCGTCCGATGTAGCAGACTTCGTCAGATTCCCCCTCGTTCGAGGGGTTTTTGATTGTGGGGACGCTCTTCCCTGCAGGCGCAAGCCCCTGCAGTTAATTACGCTACCGCTTTGCGGTAACAACTTTCTCCTTCTCCAGATGGTCACTTCGTGTCGTGTGTTCTTGTTTTATGTTTCATTGCCCGTGGATCGTTTACGGAGACTGAGTTATGTTGTCGCCCGTAGGGCATGGACTGGTCCGAATCCGCATCATCTTAAATTTGGGTTTGGGGGTTTGGTTTGAGGATACGTCAGCCATACTTGAGGCTGAGATCAACTCAAACGTTTGTTAAGGACACGTTAGTCTAACTTTGTGACTAAGATCAACTTAACGGGATCGTTTAGATCCGTTAAAGGAGTGTTTGGACCCCATTGTTCCAATTTCAGGACATAGTAGTCCGTCGTATGTGTGGCCGTCGGGACCCGTCACCTCTCTGACGACGTTGAAGGATTACAACGACGAATGTCAGAGGAGTTCAGAGATGTACCCTCGAGCCAGAGTTAATTAGGGGGAGATTCATAGTCCAGTCTGCTTAAAGGTTTAAGGACGCGTTAGCCATCCTTGAGGCTAAGATCAACTTAAACAGGACCGTTTAGATCCAACGAAAGAGCATATGGAAGCTCTATGATTCTAGTTTAGGGACATTGCGGTCCGTGGGTAGTTTAAGGACATTGCGGTCCGTGAGTAGTTTAAGGACATTGCGGTCCGTTGGGTAGTTTAAGGACATTGCGGTCCGTTGGTAGTTTTAAGACATCTCGGTCAATGGGTAGTTTAAGGACATTGCGGTCCGTTGGTAGTTTTAAGACATCTCGGTCAAGGTTAAGGACGTCATAGTCCATGGGTTTAAGGACTCCACAGTCCGGTATGTGCTCTGGATGCTTCACACGGGTTCACTGCCGTGCTAGGCGAGGACCAGGCTCCGCTCTGGATGCTTCACACGGGTTCACTGCCGTGCTCTGCGAGGACCAGGATCCGCTCTGGACGTTTTCCGCGGGGTCAAAGAGTGACGTTATCCACGTTCCACGTAACCAGGAATTTTGTATTATGCATGGGTTTAAGGACCCCACAGTCCATATCATGAATGGTCTTCGGGACCCGTCACCTCTTTGAAGACATTGAGGGATTACAATGCCAAGTATCAAAGGAGTGAAGAGATGTACCCTAGAACCGGGGTGGATTAAATAGTCCTTGGCCCAATTTGGGTCAAGACTGATCAATTATGTTATGAGCCTATCGGCCCAGTTAATCACAAATTGAGGACTTATGGCCAGCTTGGGCTAAGTCCAGTCAGGTCTGGAATATTGACTCTTTGTTGGTCCATTGAGGGAGAATGTTTGCCTCTATCCCTTTAGCCAATTGGGCCAATGCCTAGTGTTAAACACTTCAGAGCAATCAGTGTTGAACACTGGGAATGAGGTTGACGAGTCAGTGTTCAACATTGAGAGATAATTGGTGTTAAACACCAGCAATAAGGCTTTTCAAATTAATGTTAAACACTAAAACAGCTCAGTGTTGAACACTGCAAATAAGGCTTTTTAATCAGTGTTGAATGCTAAGGCCCAACAGTGTTTTAACACTGGGCTTGAGAGTTTTAATTTTAGTGTTAAACACTAAGGCAAGAAGGGTCACGTAGCAGCACGTGAGAGCGCCCTCCCTTCTTTCGTTCCGCTGAAATTATCATTTCCTCCAAAGCATCACGTGCCATCACGTGATGGGCATTCAAATGCCTGTGTATTAGAGTTTCTGCCAAGGTCACGTGGGTCACGTGGGGTGCTGCCTCAAAGGGGCTTTCTGTAGGGGTTTTGGGGGGGGTCACGTGGTAGCACGTGACCCTACCTCTATGTAGTTTTTAGAGGATATGTTACTCTTTTTTTTTTCAGGAGTTAAATTCCTCTCGCTTTAATTTTCAAAGGAATTAAATTCCTACTTCCTTTTTGAAGATTTATATTCTGAAATAGAGTTTAACTCTAGATTTTCTGTAGGAATTAAATTCCTCATATATGTGGAGAACTGAATAGGGTTAAACCCTAATGAAGGCTCTTAAGGAACTAAACTTTCCGTTTTATAGAAATATGATTAAGGGAATTAAATTCCTGCTGTTTCAACAGAACTATGTTCTTAGTTAGGGTTAAATCCTGCTTCCTTTATTTTGAAGGAATTAAATTCCCATGATATAGGATCGAGCCCTAATTTTATTTTAAAGGAATTGAATTCCTACAGTTCTGCGAGAATTAAATTCTCATGCTTGCATTCCTTCTCTATGTTTTGGATCTGCATGGCAGGATCTCGACCCATTGAGAATTAAATTCTCAACCTTAAGGGGAGATGTGCACTTTGCAGATCCTCTATCAAAGAGAGAAGAGATGTGTTCTTCTGTTTTATATATTAGAGTTAAACTCTATAGAGAATTAAATTCTCTTTCTTTCCGAAAGCCTTCCCTTTCTTACCTAGGGTTTTTTGCAGAAGATCCAAGTCTTTTCCAAGTATCAAAGTTTTTCTCCTTTTTCCTTTTTTCTTCTCTGCGCATGTCTCTCTTTTTTGTGTCTCTTGGCTCCTATTTATAGGAGAAGCAGCTGAATCAATTAGTTTTGGTAAATCTTTCATGGGATATTTGATTTGCATCCATTATTCATTCTGGACCTTTGGATTATTAGGTGAATTTTATTCACCGTTGGATTTCAGATCCAGAGATTCTCCCTTGTTATTTTGGTTAGATTTAAGGGGGAAATCTTTCCAAACCCGAGATTTTCCATAAATAAATGACCTCTGAATCTTTAATTTGATTGGATGCATATAGTTGCGTTCCTTTGGAAAGATTTGCATTTCTCTCAGAATTTAATTCTGTTGACAAAAAGGGCTTTGAAAGCCGGTCACGTGTGACCACGTGACCCATGGTCACGTGTGAGCACGTGACCCCCTTTGGAATGAGCCTTTTCCTCTCTTCTGATTGTTGCTTAAGCGTCACGTGCCACCACGTGACTCTTGGTCACGTGTGAGCACGTGACCCTTGTTTGAACTCTCTTTCCTTGGTTCGTCTGGAGAACGAGTCTGCTGTCTTGAACGTCACGTGCCAACACGTGACCCTGGTCACGTGGAAGCACGTGACCTTTTCTGAAGCTCTTTTTCTTGACTTTGTTCAGCGAATCATTGTGTCCCCTTTTCTGTACTTTATAGGTCACGTGTCAACACGTGACTGCTGGTCACGTGTAAGCACGTGGCCTCCTTTTCGAAGCTTTTCACAGAAGCTTTCCTGATTTTAAATCAGGAAACAAATGCCCCCACAGCGTTGTTCTCGCGTGTCTGCACGTGAGTGCAACGCTGTCACCTCTTGTGACCGTTGGATTCCTCTAGGGATCTGGGAGATGAAGCGTTTTCACTGTTTTCTATAAATACCGCTGTCTCTTCATAGGGGCCTTCACTTTGCTCATCTTCTTCCTCTGAGAATTTCCTCTTTGAGAATTTAATTCTCGTTTCCAGAGCTTAGTTCTCTGTTTTCAAAATTTTCCAGAGTTTAACTCTGTCAACGGATCCCTTTTCCTCAGGTAATAATGTTGAACGGCCAGAGCGCCTTCGTCCTTAAAAGAACTCTTTGGATTTTAAATCCGCGTTAAGGGTTTCGCAAAGAACCCAAGTTTTTTCATAAGAACAGGAAACCACCTGACTTTCGAACCGTAGATCTCTTAGGGTTTAGGTGATCTTTGGGGGGACGATGACAGCGTTTCAACTCCCTGGACTTTAATTCCATCAAAATTATTCCTGGGAATTTAATTCCCTTTTTCCTGATAAGGAATTTAATTCTTATGAAGAACTCAGTTTCTTCACCCAGAGGCTCCTTGGGGTCTCTTGGCCCGAGGCTGTTCTTCTGGTAATTAATGAAATGGCGGTTTTGTAATGATTTTCGTGACTTTTATTTCAGGTATCATGGACGCCCATCTGTATTGTCTTGACGAAATCATTTCATACGGGAATATTCGTGCACTGGGCCGCAGTCAGAATCAGGAATTCACTGATGCTCAGTGCGCCGAGATCATGGGCCGCTTCGACGAGTACAATCACAGGCTACTCCCCCGTCGCTCTTCTCTTCTGAGGCTGATCGTGCTGGCGATCCGGGAGGCGCTTCCCTTCTTTTGCGCCGGCATACCGCTCGGGGACTTAGACATTGCCGAGGATAAGGTGCATTCAGTGTACCTTATGGGCTTGATCTCAAAGAGGAGGCGGGATGATCTCATTGATCTCCTTCATCAGCTTTTTCAACAATCAGCCATATTGGGCGCCTACCGGAGGGTAGAGGACATCCGCGGGGATCCCGATGCTTGTGACCGTGAGAGAAAGCATACTCGGGAGGTTCGAAATGCTTGGAAGATCTTGGATAAAGTTAATTTCAATTTTCTCAATCCATGCCCCGCGTCTGAAGCCTTACCATTGTAAAAGTTTTTCTTTTATTTTGTATCGCCTTCTTGAAGTCTGGATGATAAGCTTTATTATGCCTCTGTGTGTTTGCATACTTTTTCTCTGAAATCTTATTATTCTGTTACTATTGTCGTTCGTGCTTTAATATGCAGGGTACCACTCCATATTCTTTCTTTTAAATGCACAGTAGGTTTGGGTCTCACGTGTTCTACACGTGAGATCTTCTGATGGGATTGTTTACAAAATTTTCCATGCCGCCTTTTTAGCGCGCATTATCAGATGCATAAAAGGAGCCTTGGAAATAGTTATTTCTCCTTGATTTTCGATGCCTTTCCTTTTTGGGCCTTGGAAACATCTTTCGCATGCAAGATTTTCCGCGCATAGCACTTAATGCACTTCTTTATATTCTTGAGGCCATAGCCTATTTTCTCTTCACAGAGAAATTCATTCCCATATCGACGTGATTTAATTTGAGGAGTATCTGAGCGCTATGGCCTGCAACCGCCCACACGCTCGTCGACAGCCATGGGAAGTGCCTATCGAGGAGATGATCCCCCACTTTGCCGCTCGGTTGGTGGATCCCCTCCTTACCGACAACGAATGCGACTCAGCCGTGCATGAACTCTCGATCCGTAGGGGGTCTCCTCTCCCGATGGGTTCTCTCTGGCTCCGGATGATTCTCGCGGCTGTGCTTGCCGACATCCCTCCTCACCCAGCAGAGATGACCCTGGCGATGCTTGATGCGGCGGAAGAGAAGCTCGAGGGCTTTCATGAAGCTTGCCTGATTACTCAGGCTTTGAAGGATTGCTCAATTCATATGCTGGGCCAGATCAAGGCCCGGCGAGCTATTATGTCTGCTTTCGCGGACGAACACGGCGCCAATCGGTGGGGAGCGACTCCTCGTGAGAACCATCGCTTCGATGTGCTGGAGAGAGCAGAGAGAGAGATGGAGAATTTTGTCCTTTGCTTCGTTAACCCCTGTGCCGTTGATCCCACGTTTGGTGACCTTTTTTGTTAGCGTAGAGCATTTTTAAATCAGTCTCTCCTTTTTTACGCCTTATGCAGAACTTCGACGTAGGCTTGGTACTAGTATGTATGTTTCTGCTTGCATAAATAAACTTTGGATTCTTCTCATGAGAACTTTCTTTAATTGCAAATGCTATCATCACTTTCCTGCACATCAGACCTTTTTTGGGCATTATGAATGTTCATGCAATTGCAAACGCTATTATTATTTTTTGAATACTCATATGATTGCGAACGCATGCTTGAAATGTGTCGGAAATCTTTCTTGTTGCCTTTCGCGTCAGGTGATATGAGCGCGTTTTAGATCGACTATTCCCGTCGGCTGAAAGCCCATTTATACGGTCTTGTAGATGTCGTGTTTGCAAGGCCGCGGTCACGAAAGCGAGCTTACGTGTTCACGTAGCGAACATATCGTTATGCGAGAAAAAGGCTCGGCCGTAAATTTTCGGAGAGGGAGCTAGCTTCCAAGTCGCTGAGCGAGCTTCGCGCTACCCTTATCACCAAGGTCAACAAAGCGTATGAACTCTGGCGGGTGTTTCAGGAGTCCATCAAGGAGGTAGTGGCTTTTGATAAAGCTGCTACGTTTCCTCGGGAGAGGGTTGAGGCTCACAAGGCCACTGAAAAAGAGCTTGAAGCCCGGCTTGCTTTATATCAGGCCCAGCAAGCTTAGGCGGAGGCTCGTCTTCTGGAGATCCTGCGTCATGAAGCCGTGGCTCAACAACAGAATGACGAGCTGGTGAAATTATTGCACCGCCCGCCGGCTTAAGGACTTGTATCTTTTCTTCTATTTTTTGTACATACTCATGAATAAGGGTATCTTCCTTTTTGTTTCTTTCATGAATTGTATTTTGTATCCATTTTGGTTTATGAATAAAAGGTACAATTTTTCTTCTCAATGATGTGTCCCCTTTTTGTTGAATGCATTCTGCGGATATTCTATCTTGATTTCCTTGCAGGACAGGGATGGCTCAGGATTCAGGGTTAAGATATGCTTCCTAAGACTTCTGCATTTTACGAGCCACGAGGGTCTCATAAAGAGTTTTTTCTCCCAGCCGTGAGGACTTGTGAGTGCCGGATGCGGTTACCCTTGTCCGTGTTCTACGGAGTCAGGGGTTCCTCCAGATATTGTAGTTTAAAGACGTCGCGGCCAAGGTTAAGGACCTCATAGTCCGTGGATTTAAGGACTCCACAGTCCGATGTTAGTTTTAAGACATCACGGTCAAGGTTAAGGACCTCATAGTCCGTGGATTTAGGGACTCCACAGTCCGACGTTCGGTTGCAGGGACCCGTCACCTCTTTGAAGACGTTGAGGAATTACAACGCCGGGCATCAAAGGAGTGAAGAGATGTACCCTTAAACCGAGGCAAAAATCTGTAAGGAATAGGGGTGGTTGATCGTTAGTTTTAAGACATCGCGGTCGAGGTTAAGGACGTCATAGTCCGTGGATTTTAAGGACTCCACAGTCCGGTGTTTGCTCTGGATGCTTCGCACGGGTTCACTGCCGTGCTTGGCGAGGACCAGGCTCCGCTCTGGATGTTTTCCGCGGGGTCAAAGAGTGACGTTATCCACGTTCCACGTAACCAGAAAGTTTGCACTAGATGCTTCACACGGGTTCACTGCCGCGTTAGGCGAGGACTAGGCTCCGCTCTGGATGCTTCACACGGGTTCATTACCGTGCTCTGCGAGGACCAGGATCCGCTCTGGACGTTTTCCACGGGGTCAAATAGTGACATTATCCGCTTTCCACGTAACCAGGAAGTTTGCACTAGATGCTTCACACGGGTTCACCGCCGCGTTAGGCGAGGACTAGGCTCCGCTCTGGATGCTTCACACGGGTTCACTGCCGTGCTCTGCGAGGACCAGGATCCGCTCTGGACGTTTTCCATGGGGTCAAAGAGTGACATTATCCGCTTTCCACGTAACCAGGAAGTTTGCACTAGATGCTTCACACGGGTTCACTGCCGTGCTAGGCGAGGACTAGGTTCCGCTCTGGATGCTTCACACGGGTTCACTGCCGTGCTCTGCGAGGACCAGGATCCGCTCTGGACGTTTTCCACGGGGTCAAAGAGTGACGTTATCCGCTTTCCACGTAACCAGGAAGTTTGCACTAGATGCTTCACACGGGTTCACTGCCGTGCTAGGCGAGGACTAGGCTCCGCTCTGGATGCTTCACACGGGTTCACTGCCGTGCTCTGCGAGGACCAGGATCCGCTCTGGACGTTTTCCACGGGGTCAAAGAGTGACATTATCCGCTTTCCACGTAACCAGGAAGTTTGCTGATTGTTTCCGCATTTCACGGGATGGAGGTTTGACTCTTGGCGATATGTGTCGCCGAGCCATGGAACTTGGGGTTGCCGCTGTTCCGTTTCGCTTGATGTTGTGTCGTCAAGACACTGAAGCTAGGAATTTGGCCTTCGCTTCATTTGCTGGTATCGCGTCTGCTGTATCGAGACGAATGCCGCGGTGGTGATCACTAAGTTATCTGTGAACCGCCGAGATTTTGCTTGCTTCTTTTTATTGCAAGTTGTCTCACCATTTCGGCTATTTTGTCATGCATGTGTGGCTTGCTAGCTTCTTCGCGGCAAGCTCGGATTTTTTGGATACCGGTTTCGGCATCAGCACCGCTACAACTGGAATGTTGCCAGGAGCGAATCATCATTTGCCTCTGTCGGCGTTTGAACAAAGGTGGCTTAGTAAACAGGGTTAAGGATCCTGCCGACCAAGGCTTTTGACTTCATGAGCCGTAAGGGTCTCACAAAGGTGTTTCTCCCTACAAGTCGTGAGGATCTTGCAGGTGTGTTTTCTCCTTAAGGATCGTGGGGATTCTTAAGTGCATGTTCTCTTGTAAGTCGTAAGGATCTTACAAAGAGGATTTTCTCCTTATAAGTCGAGAGGGCTTACAAGGGTTGTTCACCATATGGATGTATCCCCAGTCACGGGTGGGACTTTGTTAGGGAAATGTTTATTCGCGCCCGTGGATTGTATACAAGGGTCAGTACGAGCCGCTTGTAGGGCAGTATCGGAGGTTGTGGAGGATTCGCTTAAGAACGGGTTTAGGTTTCTGTAACTTAAGACTTTCAAGTCTTATGAGCCGTGAGGGTCCCATAAGAGAGTTCTCCTTACGAGCCGTGAGGATCTCGTAAGTGTATTTTCTCCTTAGGAATCGTGAGGGTCCCTAAGTGTGCTGCTCCTTTGTGAGTCGTAAGGATCTCACGCAGGTGGTTTCTCCTTATAAGGTCGAGGGGACCCTATAAGTGTCTTTTAACGAGGTTGCGCCCTTTTCGGGTTTTCACAAACACTCGCCGGTAGTCCGGCTGTTCTTACTCACGGAGCCCTTTCGGGTTTTCATCCGTGCCCATTTTGCTTATGGACATACCGTTTTTTTTTTTTTTTTTTTGTCAGCCTAAGGATGCTGTGGTAGTAGTTTTAGGGACGTTTCGGTCCGTCGTTAGTTTAAGGACGTTTCGGTCCGTCGTTAGTTTAAGGACGTTTCGGTCCGTTGTTAGTTTAAAGACATTTCGGTCTGTCGTTAGTTTAAAGACGTTTCGGTCTGTTGATAGTTTAAGGACGTTTCGGTCCGGTGTTAGTTTAAGGACGTTTCGGTCCGTCGTTAGTTTAAAGACGTTTCGGTCTGTTGATAGTTTAAGGACGTTTCGGTCCGTTCATAGTTTAAAGACGTTTCGGTCCCGTGTTAGTTTAAGGACGTTTCGGTCCGTCGTTATGGGAAGGCCGGTTACTGCTTGTGAAGTCTGAGCCTAGGAAGATAGCGAGCGGACATAGTCGTCGTCATCTATCGTTGACCCAGGTTGTGGCTCACTAAGCGTAGTATTTCTTCAAGAAGCGGCCATTTATTGGCCTGAAAGGCCTTTCACCGTGCATGTCCACGAGTAGATAGGCTCCACCCTGGTAAACCTGGTCTATGATGTACGGGCCTTCATAGTTTGGCTCGAATTTTCCCCGCTTGGCACGATTGGGGATCATAGGTCTTTTGACTACCAGCACGAGTTCGCCTTGGCGGAATGCCCTTGGCCTGGTCAATCTTTCGTACGAGCGCGTCATCTTTGCTTTGTAGGCTTCCAGATGTTGTTGCGCTATGAGTCGGGTTTCGTCGAGGGCATCAAGCTCCTCAAGTCGAAGGTGAGCATTTTCTTCGTCGGTCAGTTCGTGGTGGACCGCCACTCGTAGAGAGGGTAACTCTATCTCGAGGGGGAGTACTGCTTCCGTCCCAAATACCAACGCGTATGGCGTTGCGTTCGTGGCCGTCTTGAATGTAGTTCGATAAGCCCAAAGGGCTTCTTGCAGCCTCTCATGCCAGTCTCTCTTATTCCGGGAGACGGTCTTTTTTATGATCTTCGTCAAGGTCTTATTGAAGGCCTCGGCCAGACCGTTGGCTCGTGGGTTGTAAACTGAAGAATACCTCCAGTCTATATTGTGCTGCTGCGCGAAGCGGCTAATCTTATGGCTCCTGTAGGCTGGCCCGTTATCGGAGATAATCCGCCGTGGGGTTCCAAACCGATAGATGACGTGCGTTTTGAAGAAATGGAGGATATTCTCCGTCTTCACTTCCCTCAGTGGTACTGCTTCTGCCCATTTGGAGAAGTAATCAGTTGTCGCCAGGATAAAACGGTGTCCCCGAGATGATGCTGGTTCAATGGGGCCGACTATGTCAGTCCCCCACATCTCGAATGGCCAGCTGGCCACCGTTGGGTGTAGCGGATTTGGATGTTGGTGGATAAAGTCTCCACGAATCTGGCACGAGTGGCATCGCTTCGCATACTCGAGGCAGTCCTGGATCATCGTGGGCCAGTAGTAGCCCATTCGTTTAATCTTTAACTTCATCTTTGGGCCTGCTTGGTGAGAACCGCAAAGTCCGTCATGAACTTCCTGAACGACTTTTTCTGCTTCGTCAGGTCCTAAGCATCTCAGCCATAGAGAATCGAGCGATCTATTGTATAGGGTATTGTTGACGAAAGCGAAAGATAGAGCTCGTTTCATGAGCTGATGTCTTGAAGACGCTTCTTCGGGCATTCGGCGGGACTTAAAGTAGTCTATGAAGACTTCCCTCCAGTCTTCGGCCTTCTCATGGTCCTTTATTTGTAGGGTCATCTGCTCAGTCGCTCCCTTTTCTTTGCATGATTCCGGAGATATTTCTGCCGGGGCGAGCACTCGACGGCTTTGTACCACGATTCTGACGTCATCGAGGTTCTCGTCAGCCAGTTCTTTAGCGAGTTTGGCCAACGCGTCTGCTTTGCTGTTTTCCGCGCGCGGTATGTTCTCCAAAGTATAGGAGGGAATTTGGGCCAACAGTTGTTGCACCTTTTCGCCGTATCTCACCAACTCCGGTTTGCACGTTTGGTAGTCACCATTAACTTGGCTAACGACCAGCTGAGAATCCCCATATATAAGGAGGTCTTCAATTCCCATGTCAATGGCAAGCTCGAGACCTGCTATCAGGGCTTCGTATTCATCTTCATTGTTTGTCCTCGGCTCTGTTAAGGAGAAGGCGAAGCGCATTATCCCTCCTTATGGAGTCGCAAAGATGAGGCCTATCCCTGACTTGATCATTGGGATACCTTGCTTTTGTTTCTTTATAGAGGACGCTCCATCGAAATAGAGTTCCCATCGGGTGCTTCCACCGCTAATCGCATCAAATGCATGCTCGTCCGGCAAGTCACAATTCAAAGGAGAATCGGCCGGTATCGGGTGCTCAGCGAGGAAATCGGCAATGGCCTGGCCTTTCACTGCCTTGAGAGGTTGATATGTTATCGAGAACTCCATCAAGAGCAGGGCCCATTTAGCGAGTCGTCCCGTCAATATGGCTCTTGACATCAAGTATTTAAGGGGGTCCACCTTTGAGATGAGGCAGACTTCGTGTGCCAACGCATAGTGCCTGAGCTTTGTTATCGCGAAGATTAACGCCAAGCAATGTTTTTCAATGGGAGAGTAATTGCTTTCTGCCCCCAGTAGAACTCGACTTAAGTAGTAGAGTGCTCTCTCTTTCCCCTGATCGCTCTCTTGCGCCCATAGTGCGCCCAAGGAACCTTCGAGGGCGGTTGTATAAAGAATGAGGGGTTTTCCCTTGACCGGCGCAGCTAATACCGGCGGGTTCTGCAGGTACCGCTTGATCTCGTCTAGTGCACCTTGGCATTTGTGATCCCAGACGAATGGGGTTCCCTTCTTCATCAGGTGGCTGTAAGGACGGCACTTACCCGAAAGATTGGCGATAAACCGCCGGATGTATGCGAGCTTCCCTTGGAGAGACCGCAACTGTTTGAGGGTTCTCGGCGGAGGCATTTCCATGATTGCTTTAATCTTTGACGGATCTATCTCAATACCTCGGTGTCGGATGACGAATCCCAGGAATTTTCCCGAGGAGACTCTAAACGCGCATTTGAGGGGATTCATTTTCAAATTATATTGCCGGAGGCGTTGAAACACAGTCTCCAAGTGGTTTAAATGCTCTTCGTATGACATGCTCTTTACTACGAGGTCATCGATATAGCACTCGACGATGTCATGTATGAGGTCGTCGAAGATCTTTGTCATGGCCCTTTAATAGGTAGCGCCAGCGTTCTTTAAACCAAAGGGCATAACCCTGTAGCAGAATATACCCAAAGGGGTCCGAAAAGCGGTGTGCTTCTGGTCTGCGGGATGCATCTTTATCTGATTGTATCCTGACGAGCCATCCATAAAGGAGAAAACCTCGTGAGTGGACGTGTTATCTATCATTAGCTCGGTTACCGGTACTGGGAAATCATCCTTTGGACAGGCCTTATTGAGATCCCTGAAATCCACGCATATGCGTACCGTCCCATTCTTTTTCATTACCGGGACGATATTGGCGATCCAATCGGGATATTGGACTTCTTGGATAAATCCAGAATCGATCAGCTTCTTGACTTCGGCGTTGATGCTCATCTCAAGCTCGAGTCGCATCCTCCTTGGCGCCTGCTTGACCGGCTTAATATCTGGGGATATTGCTAATTTATGCACAGCAATCTCCGGATCTAATCCTGGCATCTCGGAGTAGTTCCACGCGAAGCAGTCTTTATGTCGCAGAAGCACGTTTTTTAACGCGGCCACTTTTTCTTCAGAGAGTAGCTCGCTGACGAATGTCGGTCGCGGGTCCTCTGCCGATCCCAACTCAATCTTCCTGAGGTTATCTGCAGTAGTATGTATACCGTCTTCCAGTTCTTTCGGAGCGGGCGGAAATTCCGAGATCACCTCATCATTGCTGTTCTCGAAGCACCGGGGAAGGTCATCTATGTTCTCGGGCTCTTCTTTTAATATCGTAATCGTATAACAGGTACGAATCCGCTCCCAGGACTGAGGTGGATCCGGTTTTGCTCTTGCGGCTTTGGGTTCGTGCTTTCGGGGCGGTGTTACCCTCCAGCTGTTGGATAAAGCGAATCTGCCCCTTCGGTACTGGTCCTCGACCCAGTTCTTGAAGGTGAAGCAGTCTTCGGTAGGATGTCCTATGGCTCGGTGATAAGAGCAATAGCCCGAGCGAGAGGCCTTATTAGCTTGTTCAGGGTGTCTAGACTCTGGAAGCGTGATCATCTGATGTTTTAGGGCGAGCTTGAGTAACCTTTCCGTCTTGTTTCGGGGGAAGGAGTACGCTCGACTCATCTTTTCTATGAAGGACGAATCCGAGCTGTGCAGTACCCGATCACGTAACCCTCTAATCCTGCGTCGTTGTTGTCGGCTCTTTTTTCCGCTTCTCGACTTATTTCCGTCTCCGCATCGGGCCTTTCGCATGATGGGTTGACAAGGATGAGCATTCTTGCCTTTCGCAGCCTGTTGAAATAGACGTTGCGTCCTGGCCTTCTCGTAGATGGCCATTTCGCGGCTGTGGTCTTCCCGAGCTTTCTGACCCACTTTCCTGATAGGCTTGCTCATTCGTTCTTCAAACGACGGACTTGGCGCTTCAATCGCAGGGTCTGGTTTTGATGAGGGATTGGTATCTCCTGACGGGGCGTCCTCTTCTTCATCAAAGGTATATATAGCGTAGCTGCTGTGGGCCCGCTCTCGTTTTCCGGTTCTCGCGTATCCAAGCCCGAGTGTCTCCATTTTCCCGTTGGGCAATTTGCGTTGGGTTCCAGGGACATCCCAAATCTTGTTGTAGAACCGAGCCTGTCGAACAGTTTGTTTTAAGGGTACTCCTTGGCGCTTCAACAGCTTCTTTAATCCATCTGTATAGTATCTGGGCAGACGGATGGGTTGGAGTCTGCCGCATGTAGCATCTGCGCCATGCCAGATCTCTTTCTCTACTTTCGACTTTGAGGATCGATAGAATAGGATCATCTTCTCACCCTTTCGCCTGGGGGGGACGCAAAACGTTTGCAGCTCTTGCACACTGTGAGCTTGAAGCGTGTCGAGGTCCTTGTAGTGTTTTCACGGTACCATGGTGATTTGCAAGTTATGGTCATCGCCAGGAGGTGCTTGTATTGAAAGCCGATTGGAGAATACGGCATTGACCTCATCTTCCGAATCACTTCCGAAGACCAGTATGGGGATGGGCGTCCTCCGGTTGTTGCGTTGAGCTGGCCCCGTATAAACTATCTTTTCTTCTTCTTCGGTATCGCTTCCGAAAACAGGGATGGTGGCGGCGTTGTTCTCCGAGTCGTGACACCTTTCTGTATCTTCAAAGTCTGGAAAAAAGTATTTCGCATCCTCGTATTTGCGGACTTCGTTCACGGAAAATGGGTTCAGCTCACCCGTTACAGTATACTCGAAACCATCTTTAAAGTACTTCATACACTGATATTGTGTAGAAGGGACGATGTTGTACTCGTGTAACCAAGGACGGCCGAGCAAGGCATTGTAACAGGTCTTGGCGTCAATGACATGGAATTTGATGTCTGTAACGAGAAGCCCGAAGCATAACGTTAGTATCACAGACCCGAGAGTCCGTGACGATTGTGAGTCGAAACCGGAGATAGTAATTTTTTCCCGAGCGAGATGCTGCACACTCATGCAGATTTCCTTCAACACCCGAACATTAAGGAGATTGACGGAGGATCCATTATCCACCAGGATCTTGCCAATCTTGATGTCATGGCAGTACCCAGAGACATATAGGGGACGGTTATGGTCGCACGTCCCGAGAAGGAGGTCTTCATCACCGAAAGTGACGTCGGCCGTATGCACTTCTTCCAGTTCGTCCTTCATCTTTTCAGTGGCGAGAAAGGCTTGGAATTGCTCAGGTTCTTGTAGTGCCTTAATTAGTGAGTCCCGTGCTTCTTTTGATAATAGGAGGGCGTCGAGAATGCTAAGCTGAGAAGGTAGCTTCCTTAGATGCGCGAGGATGTTATAGTCCACTTTACTCCTCCTAGGAGGGTCTTTGGCAGCCAGTTCTTTCGCGACTTGGTCATCCAAAGTGATATCTTCAGTGACCTTTTCCTTTCCCTTATCTTTTCTGTTCGTAGGCCCGAGATTCTTTTCCGGGAGTGTGCGATTGCGCAGCTGAGTGTTTCCGCAGGCTTCTGATTCCTCATCTTTCCTTAGCGCGGATTCTTCAAAGAGAGGGCCCAGAGTCACTTCTTCGTCAGAGTCGCTCCCAAAGGTGAGGACTTGCGACCCCTCGGCATGAGCCATATAACAGTTGTCAGTAATTCTGTTGGGCCCGTCAACGGCGCTTCTTTGCTCCCGACGGCTCTTGCGTTTCATGCGTTTGAAATATTGCCGACGAGCAACATATCCTTGCCACCATATCTTAAAGGCGTCGCACTCTTCTGTGGGGTGTGAGACTTTCCGATGATATGCGCAGTAATCGGGGTGCTTCTCCGCCCCATTGTGTGTGTCTCCTTCCGAGGGTGGTAGCCTCATTCCCATTGACATGGCTTTGGCGAACCTTTTCCTCGTCTTGAATATCTTCTTGTCCATCTCGGATGCCTTTCGCTCTGGCAGGGGTAGTTCAACTCCTTCGTTTAGTCGCCCGCATTTGGTTCCTCCTGATGCTGCCATCTCACGCTCCTGATCTGCTTTACTTTTTAGACGAATCTCGTCTAGGAAGGCATTGATCATATCAGTTGTCAGCCTCGCACGCTCTGGTTCGGGCTCCGCCTTCAGCTTCTTAGTGATAGGAGTTTTCTCATCATCGGTAAACGAGTGGGAGATCATGTTGCAACTTGCCGCATATCCCTCGGATTCATCCGACGAGTTCTCTCCATCATCGTCCTCTTGAAAGATGTGGCTGAGGAACTCTTGCATTGTGACAGGAGTTCGCGCCTTCTGATTATATTCTTCTAGCGCGTCGATTTGCTTCTGCAAGTTTGTTCGCTCGTCTCCAAGCTTCGCGGGCTTCTTGGATTTCTTCTTCTTTTTCTTCGAAGCTTTTGACGGCCGGGTATGAGTATTCGGGCCCTTATCAGCAGTCTTCGTAGTTGCGCGGGGCTTCACTGCTCTTTCGATAATTCGAGGTTCAAGAGGGTCCTTCCATTCGATTGCAGGGCACGCATGAAGGTCTCTCAGCATCCTTTTGGTCTTCGTTGATAGCACGACCTCCCATGGAACTTCTTCGATAAAGAAGCAGGTTGCCCCCGGTGTGTCTGCCTTTTTAGGAGTATGTGGTTGTGGCGGGTTCACCTTCCACTTTTCGGACAGTACAAACTTCCCCTGGAGGTATTGATCTTCGATCCATCCTTTGAAGACGAAGCAATCTTCAATCGGATGGCTTACCGTCTGATGGTAAGGGCAATAGTTGGGGTTATTCACCTCGGTGGGTTGTGGCGGTCGTCTTGGATTCGGAAGGTTGATAAGTCTGTTGCGTATTGCCAGCTCAAATAACCGTTTTGTCTTGTCTCGTGGGAACGAGTAGGGACGCTTCATCTTTTCGTTATAATATCGGCGTCTTTCTTCCAATTGATCTGCCGATTTCGGGGCGTCAGGCTGCTGTTGGGCGTTCGCGACAAAAGTCGCCTTTCCTTTACCCTTGTCATTCCGAGGTTCTGGCTTCGGGGTAGGTGGTCTATGACCCATCTGGTCCATCTGAGCCAACTTGTCGATCAAAGCCTGGAATGTGGTTGGCTTAAAGAACATCATAAACTGGGAGATAGTTGCGTGGGGGTCTAGGGTTCCCACGAACATACCCACTGCGGGTGCTTCCTCAATGCGTTGCTCGCATCTCGACCACAAATTCCGCCAGCGTATAGCGTACTGGACCCAGGTTTCTCCTGGCTTTACCCTGGCGTTAATCAAAGCAGTAATTGGAGTGCGCTCGCTGGCACTTGCGAACCGCTGAGTGAACAACAACTCCATTTCAGCGAACATTTTGATGGAATCGTTCGGGAGTTCCGAATACCATTCGAACGCTGTTTCTGATAAGCTGCCAACGAACTGACGGAGTAACAGTTTATCGTCACCGCCGGTGTTACCGCAGAGGGCCCGGAACTGGGCGACGTGTTGATGAGGATTGCCGGTCCCCTTATACACATGGAATTTCGGTATCGTATAGCTTTGCGGATATTTGATTTGATCGTACCAGCCTGGATACGGTCGCCCTGTTTTCACGACTTGACCAGCTGCCTCAGTCGCATGATGAACTCGGATTTGCTGGGCTATGTAGTCGGCCAAGTCAGCCTTAGAGATCGTCTCCTCCTTGGCCGTTGAGAGGGCTGGTGGTGGATTTGACGTCTCTCCTCGGTCGTCTTCAAGAACAATCGGAGGATCTTCGGCGGGTAAGTCCTGTTGGATCATCATTCCTATCACATCTTGAAAGAGAAGGCCCATCCATTGTATGTTGGCCGCTTGTTCAGCAGCCTCTTTGTCCCTTTTCTCCAGTGTCCGGCGAAGGAATTCAGCGTCGGTTTCTTCCTCCCGGCGTGCGTCTGAGGACGCTTCTGGGTTTTCCTTTGGCCCGGTGAGCGCGGCCATAGCATTCATCATTTCTTGGAACTTTTGTTGCTGCTCCTGGGATTTCGTTACGGATCGGGTTAGCGGTTGGTGGCCTGTAGAAGTGCGGCTCTCCTCCTTTCCAGAGGCCATGTATACGGTGTGGACCATCATGCCCCCAGACTTAGGGTGTCTGGGCTTGTTGCTTTTAACCGTCGTTGCACGTTGAGGGATCTTCTCGGGCTCCCTCCTTTCATGAGCCATGGAGGTTGAGGGGGCCGTCGAGGTGGGCGTCCAAACAGCCTTTTGGGTTTTCGCCTGGTGACCAGCTTTCGGTTGGATTTTCGGCTTCTTGTGCTGGCAGGAGAAGTTTGGATCGATGATCGAGTCCCGGGCTTGCCGCCAAACCTTATAGATTTTGGAAGACAGCCGTTGAGGAGATCGGGGCTGTTCTGATTCTATTTCCACAACCTTTTCTGATGGGGGAGGAGACCTCTTCAGCACTGCGGTAGGGGAATTCCTTCGCACCTTATTTAACATTTCGAAGCTGTTCCTAGTTGGAATAGCAGCATTAACTTCTACCGCCGGGGCTGGTGGAGTCAATCCAGAGGGGGAGTTGCCCCCAGCCTTCCTTATTCGGCGCCAATGACGACGTCGAGCGCGTCGAGCAGACAGCGTAGAGTCAGATATAAGAATGGTTTCATCTTGCCCCCTGCGTGGGTGGGGGGTCGTTGTTGGTGTTAGTCTGTCAAAGACCGATGTCCTTTGTGCAGCGGGAGCGGGAGTCGAAGCTGTTAATCTCGTGAAGATCGATTTCTCGACTGGGGAAACCGCCTTGGCGATTTCGGAGGCGGGAGCGGCCGCTTTCTTAGAAGCAGTCTTCTCTGGGATTGTAGGCCCCATGATGAGCTCGCAAGATTTCTGGCCCAATCTAGAGAAGACCGAGACGTTAACGTTGGGCGACTCGTTGAGAGGAACCGCGGCAGGGGTAAGACGATCAAAGACCGACTTCCTGAGAGTTTCCTTTGTCAGCACCGGCGCCACGAAGCTTGATGAGGGGAGCATAGTCCCAAAGAACAATCCGGTAGTGGCCTGAGTCACCTGGTCTGCCGGCATTGTGAACAACGAAGCAGCTTGGGGTCCATAGGCTATACCTCCTGGCGAGGTAGAGCGTTGGTCGCAATTGCAGTTTGAGCAGTTGGAGGATTTCGCGGAAGTAGCAGCCATCAATCCTTTGTTTTCTGCAATAGGCAAGACGCCAATTCTTAGTATCTTGAAACCTAAGGGCAATCATTGGCGAACCGCGATTGGTTCGCGACACACGAAGTGTGGAGTGGAAAGAGGAAAAGGTCCCACCGGACGTGCCAGAATCTGTTCCCCTCCGAACGGACACGCGGGACGTGGGGCACGTCTCGCCTGAGGTTCGGGGCAGATGCTAATTGGTGCTATCCGTCCACCTCTCCGAAGATGCCAATTTGATCCATGGCACCATGTATCGGAGGTTTAGACGGATGCGTCCGATGTAGCAGACTTCGTCAGATTCCCCCTCGTTCGAGGGGTTTTTGATTGTGGGGACGCTCTTCCCTGCAGGCGCAAGCCCCTGCAGTTAATTACGCTACCGCTTTGCGGTAACAACTTTCTCCTTCTCCAGATGGTCACTTCGTGTCGTGTGTTCTTGTTTTATGTTTCATTGCCCGTGGATCGTTTACGGAGACTGAGTTATGTTGTCGCCCGTAGGGCATTGGACTGGTCCGAATCCGCATCATCTTAAATTTGGGTTTGGGGGTTTGGTTTGAGGATACGTCAGCCATACTTGAGGCTGAGATCAACTCAAACGTTTGTTAAGGACACGTTAGTCTAACTTTGTGACTAAGATCAACTTAACGGGATCGTTTAGATCCGTTAAAGGAGTGTTTGGACCCCATTGTTCCAATTTCAGGACATAGTAGTCCGTCGTATGTGTGGCCGTCGGGACCCGTCACCTCTCTGACGACGTTGAAGGATTACAACGACGAATGTCAGAGGAGTTCAGAGATGTACCCTCGAGCCAGAGTTAATTAGGGGGAGATTCATAGTCCAGTCTGCTTGAAGGTTTAAGGACGCGTTAGCCATCCTTGAGGCTAAGATCAACTTAAACAGAACCGTTTAGATCCAACGAAAGAGCATATGGAAGCTCTATGATTCTAGTTTAGGGACATTGCGGTCCGTGGGTAGTTTAAGGACATTGCGGTCCGTGGGTAGTTTAAGGACATTGCGGTCCGTTGGGTAGTTTAAGGACATTGCGGTCCGTTGGTAGTTTTAAGACATCTCGGTCAATGGGTAGTTTAAGGACATTGCGGTCCGTTGGTAGTTTTAAGACATCTCGGTCAAGGTTAAGGACGTCATAGTCCATGGGTTTAAGGACTCCACAGTCCGGTATGTGCTCTGGATGCTTCACACGGGTTCACTGCCGTGCTAGGCGAGGACCAGGCTCCGCTCTGGATGCTTCACACGGGTTCACTGCCGTGCTCTGCGAGGACCAGGATCCGCTCTGGACGTTTTCCGCGGGGTCAAAGAGTGACGTTATCCACGTTCCACGTAACCAGGAATTTTGTATTATGCATGGGTTTAAGGACCCCACAGTCCATATCATGAATGGTCTTCGGGACCCGTCACCTCTTTGAAGACATTGAGGGATTACAATGCCAAGTATCAAAGGAGTGAAGAGATGTACCCTAGAACCGGGGTGGATTAAATAGTCCTTGGCCCAATTTGGGTCAAGACTGATCAATTATGTTATGAGCCTATCGGCCCAGTTAATCACAAATTGAGGACTTATGGCCAGCTTGGGCTAAGTCCAGTCAGGTCTGGAATATTGACTCTTTGTTGGTCCATTGAGGGAGAATGTTTGCCTCTATCCCTTTAGCCAATTGGGCCAATGCCTAGTGTTAAACACTTCAGAGCAATCAGTGTTGAACACTGGGAATGAGGTTGACGAGTCAGTGTTCAACATTGAGAGATAATTGGTGTTAAACACCAGCAATAAGGCTTTTCAAATTAATGTTAAACACTAAAACAGCTCAGTGTTGAACACTGCAAATAAGGCTTTTTAATCAGTGTTGAATGCTAAGACCCAACAGTGTTTTAACACTGGGCTTGAGAGTTTTAATTTTAGTGTTAAACACTAAGGCAAGAAGGGTCACGTGGCAGCACGTGAGAGCGCCCTCCCTTCTTTCGTTCCGCTGAAATTATCATTTCCTCCAAAGCATCACGTGCCATCACGTGATGGGCATTCAAATGCCTGTGTATTAGAGTTTCTGCCAAGGTCACGTGGGTCACGTGGGGTGCTGCCTCAAAGGGGCTTTCTGTAGGGGTTTTGGGGGGGGGTCACGTGGTAGCACGTGACCCTACCTCTATGTAGTTTTTAGAGGATATGTTACTCTTTTTTTTTCAGGAGTTAAATTCCTCTGGCTTTAATTTTCAAAGGAATTAAATTCCTACTTCCTTTTTGAAGATTTATATTCTGAAATAGAGTTTAACTCTAGATTTTCTGTAGGAATTAAATTCCTCATATATGTGGAGAACTGAATAGGGTTAAACCCTAATGAAGGCTCTTAAGGAACTAAACTTCCCGTTTTATAGAAATATGATTAAGGGAATTAAATTCCTGCTGTTTCAACAGAACTATGTTCTTAGTTAGGGTTAAATCCTGCTTCCTTTATTTTGAAGGAATTAAATTCCCATGATATAGGATCGAGCCCTAATTTTATTTTAAAGGAATTGAATTCCTACAGTTCTGCGAGAATTAAATTCTCATGCTTGCATTCCTTCTCTATCTTTTGGATCTGCATGGCAGGATCTCGACCCATTGAGAATTAAATTCTCAACCTTAAGGGGAGATGTGCACTTTGCAGATCCTCTATCAAAGAGAGAAGAGATGTGTTCTTCTGTTTTATATATTAGAGTTAAACTCTATAGAGAATTAAATTCTCTTTCTTTCCGAAAGCCTTCCCTTTCTTACCTAGGGTTTTTTGCAGAAGATCCAAGTCTTTTCCAAGTATCAAAGTTTTTCTCCTTTTTCCTTTTTTCTTCTCTGCGCATGTCTCTCTTTTTTGTGTCTCTTGGCTCCTATTTATAGGAGAAGCAGCTGAATCAATTAGTTTTGGTAAATCTTTCATGGGATATTTGATTTGCATCCATTATTCATTCTGGACCTTTGGATTATTAGGTGAATTTTATTCACCGTTGGATTTCAGATCCAGAGATTCTCCCTTGTTATTTTGGTTAGATTTAAGGGGGAAATCTTTCCAAACCCGAGATTTTCCATAAATAAATGACCTCTGAATCTTTAATTTGATTGGATGCATATAGTTGCGTTCCTTTGGAAAGATTTGCATTTCTCTCAGAATTTAATTCTGTTGACAAAAAGGGCTTTGAAAGCCGGTCACGTGTGACCACGTGACCCATGGTCACGTGTGAGCACGTGACCCCCTTTGGAATGAGCCTTTTCCTCTCTTCTGATTGTTGCTTAAGCGTCACGTGCCACCACGTGACTCTTGGTCACGTGTGAGCACGTGACCCTTGTTTGAACTCTCTTTCCTTAGTTCGTCTGGAGAACGAGTCTGCTGTCTTGAACGTCACGTGCTTCTACGTGACCCTGGTCACGTAGAAGCACGTGACCTTTTCTGAAGCTCTTTTTCTTGACTTTGTTCAGTGAATCTTTGTGTCCCCTTTTCTGTACTTTATAGGTCACGTGTCAACACGTGACTGCTGGTCACGTGTAAGCACGTGGCCCCCTTTTCGAAGCTTTTCACAGAAGCTTTCCTGATTTTAAATCAGGAAACAACGACCTCGAGGTCCTCGACCTCCACCATGTGGCGCGCTGGGTCCTCGGCGACCTCCTCGCCAGGAACCTCTTCCCCTGCTCGTCGGCCCCCACGAGGGGGAACTCGGCCCGAAGATCTGCGTCGGCGAACTCCGGCATCCGGGACTTAACGGCATCGAGGGCGTCGTTCCAAATGCGGGTCGTGGCCACGGCCAAGTCGTCATAGAAGTCCTTCGACTTCTTATAGCCCTCCACCGCCCTCGATTCGGCCGACTTGGCCACCTCGGCCGCCGCCCCTAGCTCCTTCCGAAGGGCCTTCACCGTCCTCTTCAGGTTGTCGGCGAGCACCTGGGTGTCCTCGAGCTTGACCTCGGCAATCACCGCAGCCTCGCGGTGCCGGGCCACCTCCCATTTTCCGGCCTCCACCTCGCCTTCCAAGGCGGCGACTCTTGCCGTCATCGTCTCCAGCTCCCGCTTGGAGCTCTCTTCCAGCGAGGCAAACTGACCCGCAGCCTCCAGTGCCGGGGCTACCACCTCGGCCTCCGTGCGCAGGGCAAGGGCTACGTGCTGGAGAACCTGGAAAACACGGGAAAAATCAGAAAGATGAAGGAAGCACTGAATCTCACAATGAACCAAAAACTTACCTGCACGGACTCCTGGGCGATGGACGCTAGCTAAGCCCTGAAGGTCCCCCCGGGAACTCTACCCCCTGCCGAGGTCTCTATCTCGTGCAGAAGGCTGTCCGCCACGGACAACCCTGATGGTACCGCAAACCGGAGGCCCCCTTCCTCCACCATGGTCGGCGAGGACTGGCCCCGGGAGGGTCTCTTGGAGCTTCTCTTGAGTGGCTCCGAGGGAGAGCCGATCTCTTCTTCCGAGGCCGGGTCCTCCTGAATCAGGGCCCGCTTCCGGCCCGATGCTCTGCTGGGACCCGGGGCGGGATCCGCCACCGAGCGCTAGCGGGACGCCGCCACCGGAGCGGTAGGAGCCGGGGTGGGCCTCGTATGGGAAGAATTGGCGCCCCCAGCCCTCGTAGGCTGCCTCGGCTGGTGCATGGAGGCTCTGAGCGAGACGAAGTCCATGGATCCTGCATGAAACAAATACCCAACGAATCAGCAACAAGAGCTAAACACAAGCCAAAAAGCTAACCTAACTTACCGATGAACTCAACGGGGCTGAGTCTAGCCCAGTTCAGAACCCTCTTGGATAGCAGCACGTCAGGTCGGGGGATGGGCTCCTACGATACCACCCTCACCGCGGCGGGGTCATCGGACTGGTTTCCCGGCAAACATTTCTCCCTCGACCACTTGGTAGGCACGGGCCAGTCCTCGCCCTCGGGAGGGTAAACGAAGAAAAATTTCTTTTTCCAGTCATGAATGGAAGAGGGCAAGGTTACGACCCCGGTCTCGGCAGCGCCCCTGGCCGCTTCCTGAAAGTGAGATAAACCCATCTCGGGCTGCCCGCTCGACCGCCAGGGTGACTCTTGAAGACGAGGGAGGAATCGAGAAGGGGAAGACTGATGGGAACCGCCTGCAACTTCAGGCGGATCAGGAACCCAAGGAGGATCCTCCACGAGTTCGGCACTAACTGGCCGGGGGCCAAACCGAAGAAATTCAGCACAGCGACGACCTCAGGAGAGAAGGGCAGGCGCATTCCGCCCCAAAAAGCTTCCAAATACATGGCGATTTCCCTGCCCCGTACCTGATCTGCCCTCTCTCCCTCCTTGGCCAATCGGAGCGTGTAGCGCGAGGGGATGTGGAAACGAGCCCGAGCATTGGTGAGCTCGTCCTCATGCCTCACCCAGCACGAGGAGCCAGGGGCCACATCTGCCGCCACCCCCTGGAGGTGGCCCCCGACTCACGATCCCGGGGAGAGGATCCAACCCCTGCTCCCCGAGGAGACTCAGACACAGCTAAAGAGACCCTAGCACCTACTCCTACAACGTCTACTGATTCTACATAGGAAGACATCTAATCTTGGAAAAAAGAATCTTCAAGGACTGAAAGCGGGAGAAGGGAGACGAGCGCCGAGCAACCAAGACTTGAGAGAGAGAAATATGAAGGAGTAAGGGCCCTAGAGCGGACCCCACCCATGTTTATTGCTGCATGCGGCCTCATCCAACGGCGCCCGTCATCTCCCGCCGAAATGACTCCTCGCGCCCAACGGCTCCGATCGCTCCACGTGTCGGTACTGCGCAGGACCGCGTCCCATCAGACGCCGCAGGCCTGCAGACGTCGCATCAGCCAATCAGCACTCGACACATGGGCCATCGCTTCAGTTGCAGAGTGCACGAACCGGCGCACCTTCTTTAAATGCAGAGATCTCGCCTCGATTCGCTAGCGGAAAAGACAACCGACGGCCCGAGGACTCGTCCCGACAAAGCCCTAGAAAGGAGCTCACCTCGGGAGGCCCGGCAGTCCACTCCTGTCCCGACCCACTAGCTGGTCGGGACAAGAGTGGGGGGCTAATGATGATGCTCAATACTGGCAATCTTCAGGATCAAGACACGTGGCAAATGACGTGTCCCAAAACTCAGAAGAAAGGGCCCACGGGGGCCGACCAGGCCACCCTACGCCCGAGCTGCAAGCACAAGCTGGCCCTCCTCGGGGCTCCCTGCAAGTTAGCCTCCTCAGCCCTTCAGCTCGCCTCGAGCCGCAACAGGACCAAGACTCCTCGGCCTCCTCGCTCGTCCCCGAGCTCCCGCCGAGGCCGTCTTCCTCGGCCCTCCGACCAACTCCACCACTCACAGGCGTAACCGCCGCTCCGCGAATCTCGCTATACACAGATTCTAGGCCAGCAACATCCCACGTTCCACACCATCACGATCCCCATTAATGGGCGATACGCTCTCTACGCGGGCGTGACGTCGGGAGCGTAACTGTCGGCGAGATTCTCGCGCCTGCTGCTGCGTGCCACCACCGTTATATAAACCTCCATCACAGAGGGGTCAAGTAAGCTATTCTTTACTCTTTTGAGTCGTTACTCTACTCGGATCTCATCACTAACTTGATCGTCGGAGGGTCCTTGGTGGTACCAAACCATCCGGGAACTTCTTTGCAGGTACTCGACACCAAACTCATCATACCACCTCTTCCACCAAAACCCATTGAGACCCACACGCAATAGAAAATAACCATCTAAGTCCACCGGGAGATTAGCGGAAGACAACATTTGACGGAGACCCGAAAAGGACCTCCATCAATTATGTCTTAGACGTCTGAGCATTTTCTGCTATTCAATACAAGTCACTTTAATAATAACCCCCACAAAAAAAAAAAACCCAAACCCCCGATTAGTTTAACAATTTAGAATTTTTGAAATAAATTTGAGAACTTGTGAAACCTCATGCCTTGAAGCTCATACTTCCATTTGATTATGAGCTGAATACTAAACCTTAAACTTGGGCAAATACAGACCAGCATTTTATGCACATACATCGACATACATTTGCAAATACACACAAATCGTCCATTCATTCTGAATGGACCATTTTTAACACCTTAATGGAGTTGATGAAGATGAGCTCCCTACCAACATAAAGCAGAGATGTCAAAGAGCTTGATTGGTGTATTTGGTCTAGTTAGGTAGATTTTGTTTCAATACCTGACCGGGCGTGTAAGTAGTTCATTTTGTTCCTGAGCTTACATATATGTAGAGTCCAGTGCTACTTATGTTAGTTTGTTAAGCATATGCGACCGTGTATTACTTTGATTGCTATATATTGGAGGGAAATTCAAGGGTTTTTATTTTCATTCTAACTCATTATTAAAGTTATCGATTATTTCTTTGACTCGCTGTGGAGTTTCGACCCGAGTTATCAAAAAACTATATATTAAATCCCTATATAGACTGCTGTGGTAGTCTTTGCATTTGATTATTTATTCGCCCCTTCATTACATCATCATTTCCATCTTATTCTTCAGCTTCGTCAACCGATCGAACATCAGCAGGGATTCTTTGATCCCACCACCGATTTCAATATTAGACGACCTTCAGAATATCATCATCTCCATCCCCAACACCACCAAGTATCCACCATCATCCATTCCAAGCTTTCATCACTTTCCCTCATTCACACCATCAGCAAATATACAGCGCTTTCATCAAATCTTTATCCTCACCGTATTACCATACCATCATAAAAGTGATCAGCTCATCCGCATCAATAAACCAACAACTTTCATCTTCACATTAAATGAAGTATATAATACTTGTTGGATACCAAGTTTTTGTCGCCGGATTCCTCTCAGTTTGCGTCACTCCGTTGAAACGCTGCTTAATTTGCTTCTGACCACTAGTCAAAGCCTATCAGAGAACTGTCACGCATCACGAACCCAAATCCAGATTCTAACATATCACAAAGATCCTTTCTTAGTTTGAAGGCAACTGGGCTGGCCCAACTTCAAGTAGATTCGATCAGACTCGTAATTCATCCACCAGTGTGAAGACTATATATGTATCTGAGACCATGAAGATTATCATATTTGAGACCGAATGATCAGGGTGAGATCTAATTTTAATTGTACTTGAACAAAATAAATACTGATCCTGGTCCAGATTCAGACAGATTCATAAACCGCATGCAACACGTGATCAAGCAATTCTTATTTTCTTGTTTGCAAAATCTCGTTAGCATGCAACTTTAGTCATGGCTTGAACTTTTAATTCACTTAAAACTGTGAAGAAAAGTATAATTAAGGGCGGTTTAGCTATTTCTGTAATAAGATGGAAATATATTATCTAAGAGAGAGAGAGAGAGACCCGTCTCCTCTATTAAGTTACTTTGCCTCCATAAAATGTTTAATTTTGAGGAGTTTCCCCTTTTTGTATTCATGAGCATGAAATTTTTAAGCCAACTCTGCCCAAGGTTTGTAAATCAGTGTTATGCAAGATCGCCTCAAAGTGCCTGAGGCTCGTTTGGCTCACCTTGAGGTGTCGGTTATAGCGAGTGAATGCCCCTTCATGTATCTATATAGCACCACAGGTGCATGTGAAAGGTGAAGGAGTCTGGTGTTGATTTGCAGGTTTCACTCCTAACCCATCAGCTGCAAGGGCTTTACGGCTCCGTAAAGATTTCCTTTCAGAGCACAACATCTGCGCTTTCTGTTTGTGGAACATTGTCCAGAGCCAGAGGTAGAGTGACATATATGGGACGGCTATAGGGATGACGGGGGATGATATGCAAATGCAAGCAATCTATGATGATGATGCTTATACATCTAAGTAACCCTAAGATGGAGTTGGTTAATTAACCTTGACAAATAGATCCTAGTAATCAAGCAAAACGGCTATCATGATATGTAAACAAACAAAAATTAAACATCAATAGGGGATGAGTCAAGGAGATGTATAAATTCTGAGGCATCTCAATATGTAGTTAACGTAGATCACTTGACTGTTAAAAGCCCAATTTGAACTCATTGCCCGTCGATAATTCTCAATGAAAAACGCAGATGAACTGAACTTTCCTTGAAGTGATATCCACTTAGAAGTTGAAAACATGATGGTATTTAGTGCATGTTTGGAAGATGATAAGTGAATGTTGCTGTTGGCTGACTACAGAGGGCCAGAGGCCTTGCAAGATCATGCAGCTAGATGCTTGTTATAAGATCTGGAAGCGGCTGTGGTTGAAGATTAGGTGTTCTTGAGTTTAAATCCACACCTTAATTTTGTCAATACTCAGCCAGAATTCATTTTGTTTGTCCATAAATCCACAAGTGATTTTTTTTTGAGATAATAGATGGGATAAATTAGCCATCCACTCATAAATGGAAGACCCCAGGCTATATATTGCGTGATTATCAAAATATTATGATTGTGTCCGTCTGTGGCTTCCTCAGCAGACATAGGAGATGTGGGGGTTCTAAAATGAAAAACACGAGATAAACAACACGAGCTTTTATATGCGCTGTGTGTTCATTTCCTTTAAAATTTTACCTAATTGTTTAAATATACGGAAATGACTTTCAAGAAAGTGCAAAATCAGCATCAGAACTCAGTTTTTATTTAAACCATTTTCTTATAGTTTGTACTTGGTGACATGACTCTATATGCCTTTTCATATGTATTCATGGTATGTGTATCCGGGTGTCTATCGGTCTGGGCCGGGCTCGAATCCTCCCAACCCAAACCCGGCCCGGTCCGGCCCATGGCCCGCTTGGATCGGGCCGGCCAAAATGGGTCGGTCCGTTTAAAAATTTTGATTTTTAAAAAAAAATTAAAGTAAAACTTTATTTTTATTTAAAAAAATTGGAATTTTTTTAATTCGAACTTCGTGTAGGTCCCGGGACAGATCTAGATATTTTATTAATTAAAAAATATTTTGAGAGGGATATAAGTTGGCAAACATTACCCCTCATACAATTGACCCGGAGTCGAGGTGCCGATCGTGCGTCGAGTATGAATCGAGCGATAACCAAGTGCGAATAGGTCGGCGCCCCTCGATTCATTCTTGGATGAGCCGATCAGGACATAACTCAGCCTCCTTTTTGGCGTGTGTTTTAGACCCATGCCTTCGTAGGGTAGGAAGCTACCTGTCGTGAATGAACCGAGCAGGAATCTGCTCGGCGGCCTCGCGATGAGGACTTTGGATCTACTTCTTTGTAGGGCAGAAAGCTACCCATCATGGATGAACCGAGCAGGAACCTACTCGGTGGCCTCACGATGAGAGCTTTGGATCCACTTCTTCGTAGGGCCTACCCGTCATGGATGGACCGAGCAGGAACCTGCTCGGCGGCCTCGCGATAAGGGCTTTGGATCCACTTCTTCGTAGGGCAGGAAGCTACCCATTATGGATGAACCGAGCAGGAATCTGCTCTGCGGCCTCGCGATGAGGGCTTTGGATCCACTTCTTCGCAGGGCAGGAAGCTACCCTCAGCGGATAAGCCGAGTTGGAAGCTACCCGGCTGCCTCTGGTCGAGGGCTTTCTGAATTCCATAGTTTCTTCTTGGGACGTCGTTCAACCTTCCGTGACCCGTAAATGTCACGACCCGAAAGTACGGAACGTGACCGGCACTTAGATTACGAAACGTCTAGAGGCGCCACGTAACCTAAGTAAGCCGAAGCCCAGAAATCTAAACCAAAAAAAGAAGAAAAACAAGAAGAAAAAAGAAACAAGTTTAAAAAGCATCAGCAAATGTTCTCAAAAATTTCGGCAGAGTCTACTCTGTAAAAACTGGCCCCCAAACGGGTACAACAAGTATAATATACATAAACAATAAAAAGCATCCCCAAACGGGAGCTAGCATCAACGCCAATAGGCGGAATCAACCACAACAGGCACAATAATATACAACGCCAAAGGGCGAGGCTCAAAACTCAAAAGAAAACAAAACCACCAGATCAGAATAATACATGCGCGACTCTAAGGTCGAAATAAAAGGCTGGTCCAATAAACTTATCAAGTAATACAAGTATGGTTGATGGAGCTTACTAGATACAAATGATTGAATAAAATACAATGGTGGTTCAGATACAAGTGAACCAACCTACCGTGCAAATCACCCTGAAAGAATAGATGTGCCAGCAAGCTGCCGGGGAAACCTGTACATCGAACCTGTAATAAAATTTGGCACAACGGGGGTGAGTTGCCAACTCGTGAGTAGAAGATATCTACGAAAAGAAATCGAATGCACGACGCTATTCTAGGTCATAATAATACACTACTATATCCCAAACATCTAGTAATAGCAGGGTAATACTACGTGTAAGTGCAGATACTCCGTGTTCGTGTCAGTGCCTCATATAATACTATGTCATATGAAATGAAATGCATGCACCATGAATGTAAAGTAACAAATCCTGAAATCCAGATATACATGTATAAGAACTCTTTAGCTGTTATCATAGTAAAGTGTGTATAAGCATCTGAAATCTCAACAATGAAATCCATGGAAATCCGTGTCAAGCATCGACACAACACATGAAATCTCAAGTCTCAATATGTCGGGCTCCGTCAGTCCGGATCGGCCCATATCATCAAATCTCACGACAACGGTCGGTATCCTCCGGATATCCGCCGCGCCAGACATCACCGGTAGGTAGTCTTCCCCTGCCAGGCTCATCGTCTACAACTCGATCTTCTTGCCCCGGGGTACCATACCGGGCCCACCATGTACCCGAGACGGTTCATCCACTCCTCGAATCGGGTCTCGAAATCCAACAGAAAACATGAAATCTCATGGTGGACGACACATACATCACGAGAAAACCGCATCTTATTTTAAAAAGAGAGGAGGAGAGAGAGAGAGAGGAGGTTTTATAATTTCTTGCGGTTTTCCCCAAAAATCCAGAAATCTCATAGAAATCCAAGTCTTAAAATCATGAGTAAGTATATGATAAGTGTCGGCATATGCCCATAATACTGCAGGATAACATGAAAATATGAATGCATGAATGTCTAAGCAATAAATATCATGTCTGTACTAATGTCAGAGAATAATCACAATGTTATATCGGTCTAGTTGTTAACTGATTCTATCCATAAAAGACAATATGATCTAAAGTGTACGTGACATAGCAATTACCGATGATGATGTGTGTGAGCCGGCAAATAAGTGTGCGTGGAATATGCGCATCATCGGTAATAGTGCTGGTATCCTAACAGGTAAAGTTTATACTGATTATAGTAACATATAAAAGAACATGCACCATGATGATTACAGTATGAATGCAAGACAGATGTGCATTATCCACTCCTCTGCGATATACGAGTACAACTACCACTATATGAGTCGAACCTAAACCAGTGTCCATCTAACATCCTAAGGAACTAAACCTAATAGACTAGTCAGTAAGAAACTAGAGTCTACCTAAGGTCTGAATCAATATCTCTAATAGTCGGCGATCCCACCTCAATAGCGTCACGTACGTAGTACGGCTTCCTCGAATCAAGAGTGCGGATCAATCATCAAATCTAAGCCCCGTACGGTAAAATTTATCGTACGGCATCCCAATATCGGGGTACGGTCAAGTATCTCCTAGGTGTCTCCTCATTCGTATAATGTCATCATCAACACATCTCATGATCAAGGTGCGAAACTATAATCGCATACATCAATCATATATCATTGCCATCATAGAATAATCCTTATTTTATCCTCAGAAATATCATGTCACATGTGTCATATTGTGATTAAGTCATACATGTATCATATCGTGATCAGTCACAAGCTACAGCCCAGGTACTATTTTAGCGTCCCATGTACCTCCATATCACCACCACCCTTTATAATTTATATATTCATGTTCATTATCTCATTCTCTAATGATTCGCTAACACTTTAATACGACTGTATAGTCAAGAATCACGGCATCAAGCCCAGTTATACTGTCTCATCATACCTCAGATATCATATCACATCAATGAATCCCATATACGTGTTGTGTATATATATACACCTATACCTAGTTTTATATATATACACACATATACGTATACGCCATGACAAGTTTTAGTGTGTGCGTGTGTGTTTCTATCAGAAACCTTCGAACCTCTCCCAAAGTATTCATCCTCAGGTATGGTCTTCCTAAATCAGTCTAGTCCCGCCTAGGGTCATTACTAGGGTCCTGCTCAGTAAGAATCTAGGGTCACAGCGGGTTTTCCTAATGTCAATAAGTACTATTCCTATTCTACGTTGCGGGGGTGCTAAACGCCATCCACCCGACTTCCCCCCGTAGATATGCATCTACTCACCTGGTCCATGTCTGCCGAATACGGTGTCGCCTTCCTCCTCTTCATCGCCCGCAGTCCACGTGAGGGGTACCTAAACGCAAACATATAAATAGCATCGTAAACCAAATCACATACAAAAGTCAAACGATACAAGGAACAAGCATAGGTTAAAACCTATGTCCCGTCCACGCAAAAGAACCAAATACCGCTCGATATCGGCATACAAACTCCGATGGATCGAGATAACATCAACAAACAACTTGTAGTTTTAAAACACATTACTTATACTATAAAACATGATTAAATCCATCGAAACCCGAAAATCTATCAAACCGTCCAATTTCGCAAAACCCGAAAATGCCAGTTTACCGTTTTTCATCAAAACTTAACATTTAAATGAAACCGATGGTCATAAAACTCATTAAATAGCATAACTAGACTATACAAACTATTACTATATTTTTATTACACAAACTTGTATAAATTTGAAATTTCTAGTTTGCACCCTTTAACAATTTTCAACATTTTTCAAGCAAAGTACCACAATTCCACCACACAACATGATTTTGCATAAATTAATGACTTAAACCACAATTCATGATGATAATGATATAATGAAACCATAATTATATTTTTAATCTCATTTATATAGGAATTTCTAAAATCTAGTTTACAAAATTAGCAATTTTATCACAATTTATCAATTAACCATAGAAACTAGCAATCAAACTAAGTTTTTCTTTCCATTAACATGCTAACATTTCCACTAAAACTATAATCCAATGATAACAACCCAAATTAGAATTTTATATTAACCACAAACACATTTTGCAAAAACCTAGTTAGCTAATTTCCTAATTTAAAACAATTTTAAATGAAATTTTTTCAATTCAACAACCATGCAATATTTTCCAATTCTAAAAGTGTTAAACTAACTATTATAACCCTAAATAATTAACAAAAATCATAACTTGAATTTACAAACCCTAACTTGAATTTTAAAAAAAACATAGAATTAATTCATTAAACCTAATTAAGCTTAAATGAACAACTAAAACAATAAATCAAAAGAAAGAAATTATACCTCCCAAAATATGAAATCCAAACAAGAAATGAGCCTCCAAAATGCATGCCTTCCATCTCCAAATTTCATATAAAAATGAGTAAGGAATAAAGAGTATGAAGTAAATAGGATTTTGTGGAATTTTAATTGAATTTTTGATGTGTTTTTGATGACTTTTTGAATAAAAATGGTGTGGGAAATGGGCAGCCATGGGGGATTGTGGCCGGCCATGAGAGGGAGTGAGGGAGAGAAAGAAATGAGTGAGGAAAAGTGTAGAAGTTTCAAGAGATGAAATATCACATAAAGGTCTTTTCATGCTTTATTTATTTATTTATTTATTTACTATAGCAACTCAAGAAAGCTCTAGAAAATAGGAAAAATTTGCAAATAATTTTTTGCATGGTACATACTAAATTCTAACATGCCATGGTTCATTTTTACAAATTAAAACCATTTAAATTTGTAATTTACACTAATTTAGTGTAAAAATAAAGCTTATGTTAATATTTAAAATAATTAATTTAGGAAAAATATTTTATTAAACTAAAAATTTATAAGTGGCTAAATAAACACCATTTAATAGTAATTTCATAATTAAAATGGATATTTTTAAAAATTATAATGAAAACAATCACGGTTTGGTTTTACGAAAAATACATTTTACTTTACCGAAAATCCTAAAATTCACTTAAACACTTTTATTCATTTAATTATTTATTTAATCATTTTTAACACGTTACAGTAAAGGTGGGAATGGTGACTGTCACGGATGACACGTGGCAGTACTATATCAGGAAAGTGCGATACTCCGTGATTTGCGTTGTTGCGCAAGTAGATCTTAGCCGTTGGAAGATATTTGTTGAGGTTATAAGTACCGAAAATATGGTCTCACCTTCAAATTCTCATATCAGTTTCTTCCTAGTCTTGTGTTTCTCGAAGATGATTGGCCATGCATATACCATCAGGGAGATTTTTTCTCGGGACGACGTGTATTTTTATAATTTCGATCGTTCAGAAGAGACGTACGAGGCGGTGATAGGCCGCTTGGAGGGCCACTGTGGGCGGTTACTTCCCCGACGATCTCCTCTTCTTCAAGTGTTAATCTGCGCAATATGGAGGACTTTCTCGGGTCTGTACAACACTCTATTTCCACAGTTGATGGACGAGGCGTTTGATAAAATGCATACGGTCCATGAGCTTGGTCTGATCTCGAAGAGCAGGCGGGACAGCTCGGTGGACCTTCTTCTTGAGAGTTTCCAGCAAAAGTTGGTCGTTGTATCTTGCTCGGCGGATGGGGACCCCGGCAAGTCCATGGCTTCTAGGGTCCACGGGTACCGTCAGAGAGAGCAGGCGGAGAGAGAGCAGGCGGAGGCTGCTTGGGCTCGGCTGGAGGAACTTTCTTCTGAGTATCACCGACAATGTTTTCTTAATCCTCGCCTTCCTCTGCTATAATCGTTGTAAGGCTGGGGAGCCCACAATACCTCTGAATAAATAAATTTGTCTTTGGTTATGGTGTATTGTCTCTTTCCTCATTTCCGTATTATATATATTTTTTAAACCCCGGAGTCTCGGGGCTGAGGAAAGTAACAAAGGGCTGGAGTCCCGGGGTGGTGCAGAAGTCTTCTCTGTGAGAGGACTTAGTTCGGATAACTTAGTTAATGCTGAAAAGAATTAAATTATTTAAAAGAGGGTATATGTTTATTTATATAACTTAAGATTTTCGGCGTTATATGGCCGAGGAAAATTACGTCCCCCGGTGTCCTGTAGACAGTATGCTCCACCGGGCAACGCTTCCGTTACGAGAAATGGTACGTCCCACTTCGGAGAGAACCTATGTAGTCTCTCTTGGTCTATGAACTCGTTTCTTCATAAGACCAGATCTCCCATCTTGAAGGCCCGATGTTTCACTCGGGCATTGTAGTAGCGAGCGATTTGCTGCTAATAGGTGACTGCTCTGATTTGTGCTCGATCTCGTTTTTCTAATAAGATGTCCAAGTTGCTTCGGAGTGCCAAGGTGTTTGCTTCATCGTCAAAGGGTTCGACCCGATAACTGGGCAGTCTAATTTCCGCAGGGACCATTTCCTCGTCCCGTAGCAGAGGTTGAATGGGGTTTCTCCCGCGGGTGTCTTTTTCGATGTCCGCAATGCCCATAGCACCCACGGCAGTTCCTTGACCTAGCTGCCTTACGTACCCTCCAGGCAGGCTCTAAGACCGTGGACGACGCCTCGGTTCACTACTTCGGCCTACCCGTTGCATTGTGGATGTGCGACCGTGGCAAACTTCATCAATATGTGGTAGTCGCTACAAAAATCGACTTTATCGTTTTCGAAGTTGGTCCCATGGTCGGTAATTATGCACCTCGGGATTCCAAATCGGGAGATTATGTTGTTCTGCTGGAATTTTATCGTAGAGTCGACGTCTGGTTTCCTGATAGGAACGACCTCTATCCACTTCGTGAAATAGTCCACAGCGATAAGGATATATCTGTGTCTGCCCATGCTGGTGGGGAGTTAGCCCACCATATCCATCCCCTATTGCGCAAACGGCCAAGGGGAAATGAGTGGCGTTAGTTCGGTGGTGGGGAGACGGGGTATGCTACCGAAGAGTTGGCAGTTCTTGCATTTTCTGACCAGTTTCTCGGCATCCTGGTGTATTCTCGGGCAATTGTATCCCTGGAGCAGTGTCTTCTGGGCTAGGGTACGGGCCCCTTGATGCACTCCCTTGACCCCTTCATGTATCTATCGTAAAACTTAGTCTGCCTCATGGGGGTGAATGCGCCGGAGCAAAGGCTGAGTGTATGACTTCTTGTATAGGTTTCCGTTGCTCCACACGAAACGGAATGCTTTTGCCCGAAGCCGGCGAGCTTCTTCCCGGTCTTCGGGAAGTACACCTCCCTTCAGGAATTCCATGAAGGGCTTTCTCCAATCTTGGCCTTTTTCCTGAGTTGTGTAGATTTGGAGTGTTACCTCTCCATCTTCCACGTTGGGTTGTGGTAAGACTTCGAAGAGGATATTTCATTTATGATTGGCCGAATAGGAAGAAGCGAGCTTGCTCAAGGCGTCGGCCTGAGTGTTCAAGCTTCTAGGAATATGCTCCACTTGGACTTCGTCGAAATTTTTCCGAAGCCTTTTTTACCTTGGCCAGGTAATTTATCATAAGTGGTTCTCGGGCCTCAAAACACCCAGTTACTTGGCCGACGACTAGTGCGGAGTTGCTGATGGTCTTCAGCCCTATCCCGGAGGCGATTCATACCCCTGCCAACAAGGCCTCCTATTCCGCGGTGTTGTTTGACGCCCTAAAATCGAGCTTTAGAAAGTAGTCCATTTCCTCCTCCTCCGGGCCGCGGATGATCAGGCCAGCCCCGCTCCTTTACTCTGTGGAGGATCCATTTACGTAAGTACCCAGTCCGGGATAGGGCCGGGCACCTCCTCGACCGAGGGTCGTAGTTCGGGGCCCCGTGCTGCCGTTCCTTCTTTAGTGGGGATGGTGCATTAAACAACAAAATCGGCTAAGACCTGTGCTTTGATGGCTTATTTGGGGCGGTATTTGATGTCGAATTGAGACAACTCCCACCTCCATTTCTCCAGACGACCTGATGATTCGAGGGAGGCAAGGATGGATCCTAAAGGCTGCTCAGTGAGGACGAGGATTGTGTGCACCTGAAAATAGTGTCAAAGTTTTCTAGAGGCGACGACAAGCGCCATGACTATTTTCTTTATGGCCGGGTATCTTGTTTCCGCATCCTTAAAACATGGCTTACGTAGTAGACCGGTCTCTGTATGCCTTCGAATTTTCTGACGAGCACTGAGCCTGCAGCTTGGTCGGAGACGGATCGATATAGTAATAGCTCGTCACCCTCGACCGGTCGGGTGAGTAGCGGTGGGGTCGCTAGGTACGTCTTGAGTTGTTTAAAAGCGTTCTAGCACTCCTCAGACCATTCGAACATAGGAATTTTCCTCAGGGCCCTAAAAAAAGGGAAGCACTTTTCTCCGGATCTGAACATAAAGCGACTCAGCATAGCCACCCTCACCGTGAGTCGCATGATATCGACATTGCTCTTGGGCATTGCTATGTTGAGGACGGCGCTGATTTTTTCTTGGTTCGCTTTGATTCCTCGGTGGGTAACCATGAACCCGATGAACTTCCTACTGGTTACTCCGAACGCACATTTAGCTGGATTCAGCTTCATCTTGTACTTACACAGGATGTCGAATGTATCGCCGAGGTCTTTAGTGTGCCCGGCTGTCGAGGCGGATTTTACGAGCATGTCGTCGACGTAGACTTCCATATTTCTTCCAATCTGCGGTTTGAACAGCTTGTTGACCAGCCGCTGATACGTGGCCCCGGCGTTCTTGAGTCCGAAGGGCATCACTTTGTAGTAGTAGACTCCTCGGTCAGTGGTGAAGGCGGTAAGTTCTTCGTCGGCCGGGTCCATCCGGATCTGATTGTAACCGGAGAAAGAGTCCATGAATCTCAGTAATTCATGGCCGGCCGAGCTGTCCACTAGCTGGTCTATCCGAGCAAGTGGATAGTTGTCTTTGGGGCAAGCCTTGTTCAAGTCCGTGAAATTGACGCATATGCGTCATTTCCCGTTTGCTTTCTTGACCATGACCACATTCGCCAGCCAGTCCGAATAGTCCAGATTTCTGATGAAGTTGGTGGCGATCAATCGATCCACCTCGTCTTGTGTCGCCTTTTATTTAACCGGCGCAAAGCTTCTCTTCTTTTGTCGGATAGGCCGGGCGTTCGGGTTGACCTCGAGCTTGTGGGAGATCACTTCAGGGTTGGTCCTGGGCATGTCCACTGGCGTCCAAGCGAATACGTCCGAGTTATCTCGAAGGAACCGGATCAGGCCTTCGCGGGTGTCCCCTATCAAGAGAGAGCCGATCTGGACTGTGCAACTGTAGACTCCCTCTATGAGGGGGACTTCTATCAACGCTTCCACCGGGGCACCTTGAACTTCGTTTTGGTCGTCGCATGTATCTAAAGACCCCTGTAAATCATGCGTGTCTTAAAAATCGCCGCCCTGCTCTCCAGCGGGGAACACCGAGGCGAGGCAAATCTTGGCGGTTTGCTGGTCCCCATAGGCCCGGCCTATTCCCCCATTATCCAAAGGGAATTTGAGCACAAGGTGATAAGTCAAGATCTGAGCCCAGAGGGCGTTTAAGGTAGGGCGTCCCAGAAGAATGTTATAGGACGACGGGACCTTAGCAACGAGGAAATTCACCGGTACGGTTCGCGTCTTTTCCACTTCCCCAATGTTGAGAAGGAGGGTGACCAATCCCTAGGCTAGGACGGAATGGTTGGTGAACCCAAAGAGGACGTGGGAGGTCGACTGAAAATCGGATGAACCTAACCCTATACGCTGGAAATAGTCGTAGAATAGGATATCCGTCGAGCTCCCTGAGTCGACCAATATTCTATGGACCACGTAACGGCGAACTCGGGCCGTTATCACAAGAGGGTCATTGTGAGGAAGTGATATGCCTTGAAGATCATCATCGGTGAAGATGATTGGGTCATCCTTCCTGTGGTTCTTGTAGGGTGGATTGCTTATGCCCTCGACTGGCAGGAGGTGGTGGCCCCCCTGCTTCCCAGAGCTGGATCCGCCGAAATGACCATGATTTGCCCGATTGTTAACTCCTTGGGAGGGGTTTGGTCTTTTTGCTCTCGTTCCGTCTGTCCCTTGTCCCATAGGTATTTCTCCAGGTGACCGGAGCAGATCAGTTCCTCGATATAGTCATGGAGCTGTTTGCATCTTTCAGTCGGGTGACCCTGCGACCTGTGATAGGCGCAGTACGGACCGCGGAGACGCTTGCCCGCCCTTTGGGTAGCTGGCAGGAGCTTAAAGAACCTCTCGCCCTTAGCTTCCTCCAACAGTTCGATCTGAGAAATGTTCAGAGGGGTGTACTCCTGGAACCTCGGGGAATAAGGTTTCGGATGATCGACTTTCTTTTTCTCTTCTATGTTCCTCTTCTTCCAGTCTGCTTGGTTGCCTCTGGGCAAGTTGGAGTTCACCTCTGACTCGAGTTAGATTTCTCGCTCGGTCCATGCTTTCACTTTGGCCATGGGCTTAGGTTGCGCCAATGAAAAAGAGCGGAGCCACTCTTTATGCCTAAGACCCGACCTCAGCGCGGTGATGACTGTTTCGTCGCGGTGCTCGGGAACCTCCAGGAGGGTATTGTGGAAGCGAGTGACATACCCTTTGAAGGATTCCTTGTCTCCGCTCTTGACGGTGAACAGGTAGTCGACCGTCTTCTTCTGTCGTCGGTTATCGACGAAATGACCGAGGAATTGGGTAGCCAGCTCATCAAAGGTCGAGATGGAGCGCAGCGCAAGCCCTCGGAACCAATCCCGGCCAGCTCAGATTAGGGTGGTGGGAAAAGCTCGGTATTGAGCCACGTTCGAGTTATCTTGGAAGCTCATGCCCGCCGTAAACGCGTCCAAGTGGTCCTACGAGTCAGACTTCCCATCGAAGAGGGCCACTTTAGGCGGTTTGTTCCCGGACGAGACGCGCTCGGCCAGTAGTTGTTCTGTAAAGGGGTCTTGTGAGCGAATCGGCGAAGTATTTTGCCCCTTCGCCGTACATATGGCCATCTAGTCGGATGCCTTCAATTTTCTTTTTGAGGGCTTCGATCCGTTGGTGGTACCCCGAGGATTCAGCACAGTCGGAGTGGCGGCTATCCCCGCTCCGGACCTGTGCGATGGTGCGGCTTCGATTCCGCTCATTCACATTTCTTAAATTCTCGGACGAGGCCCTTCTTGAGTAGTCCCGACGTTTGCCGTTTGCACGGCCTAGACAGGAGTGGGGGCGCCAGTCGTGCCGGGAAGCAAGAAAACTGACTGACACCTCCTCAGGGGGTGAGAGCGCATGGCGGGCGTCAGAGCGACAGTCCGGTCTCCCCTGAGATCGGGGTGTGGAGCTGTCCGGTGCCCAGCGGGTCATAAGATCATTCACCGCATGCGGGTCATGGTTGTCGGAGTCAGCACGCCGGCATTCGGTGACACTGAGATGAGCGCGAGTGAGATCGAGGGCCTGAGCGTGCCCATCGGTCCTCCTGCGGGCGTCGTCATCCCGGGGAGGTGTCACGCCCCGCTTCCCAGTATACGGGCAGAGGACGCGACGAGGCCGCTACGTTTTTACTCAGAAGTAAAAATGTTAAGCGTATCTAAGCAATATAAAGTGTAATGTACACAAGATATAAGATATAAATGAACAATAACTTTATTTATTAACATTCTTTTTACAATACATCTGAAAAGTAAATACATGGAATGGAAAGCAATGCCTAAACAGTGGCATAACAGAAATGGAAAATACAGAATGTAAATGTGTACAAGGAATCTAAAGCTCTGGGTC
Organism: Agapanthus africanus; assembly: GCA_030015575.1. Taxonomy (NCBI): domain Eukaryota; kingdom Viridiplantae; phylum Streptophyta; class Magnoliopsida; order Asparagales; family Amaryllidaceae; genus Agapanthus; species Agapanthus africanus. The sequence continues at coordinate 277,486,666 of CM057339.1, read as the reverse complement.
AAAAGCTAGCCGGTCCAAATCCTCGCTGGTGGGCTCGATCTCCAGTGAGTCCGAATCACCTGACGACATTCCAAAGAATAAGAAAGAGAATGTCGTCAGCGAATAAATAGCTCGGTAAGTCCCGTAAATAGACAAGAATGGAATAGACAGAATAGAGTAGATATTGTTATAATGTTGTATTTAATATTAATGCTGTTATTTGTAGCTTGGTACAGAAAAGGCCAGTGTATACGAAAGGAGTCCAACTTTCCCCGTGGACTAAGGTATAAAGAGCACAAGGAACCGTTCAGCCACGGTACAATGGCAATTGAATTCAGGTTAGATGTATTATGGTTACAGTCTCGTGCCACTTCTAACACCTTCCGTACCAATCTACCTCTTAAATCTCGCGATATCTTGATTATATTGTTGCATTGTTTGTATTGTATATTGAATATATATAGATGACTTACCAAAACCATGATATCAGTAATGAAACGTATATAATGGATGATCATGTAAATAGAATATATCCATGGTTCGGTTCAGTCAATATAGATTGATTAGATTGAACAGATTGAATATATAGATTCATGGGTTTATGTTGAATTGTAGTTTGATATTTGAATCATATTCAAGTCAGATTGATTATATTGAGACTCGGTCTGAGTCGGACAACTATAAAAGAAATTGAATCCTGAATTATGTTTTGGTGCTATCGGTAACTTCTGCACATGTACGGCAGGATTTGCGTTTTTTCAAAAACAATTACCGTATTGATAACACCGTTTGTTAAGTTGTCTACCTTAAATAGGCAAGCGCCCATATCTTCGGCTTCCTGAGGCTCAAGAGACTGGTCCCGTTTAAACCTATGTTTACTATGGTCCTTATTGTAATTTAGTATAACTCGAGGGGTTTTTATGTAAAATAGTTTTGTTATATTTTCAAAATACACCTCAAGTATTTTATTATCATCTTTAGAGTTTTCATGGATGTATATTTTATCAATGTGACATTTCTAGTGAAATAAACCTAATTTCATAATATATGGTATTTATTTGTAATATTGGAATTGTATGATATTTTCTTGTAAATGAGATGTTTTTCTTGAGTTTTGGAAATGTGGAATAGTATAAATAGTAAAAATAGATATTTTGATATTACTTACATATATATTTATTTATTAAAAATATAAGTTTTATTTATAATAGAAATCATATTTTCTAAAGAAATTGTATTTTAAATCTTTCGAGATCGTATGCTCCTTGCGGAGGTCTGCATCTCACTCTACTAGGACCAAGGATGTGCGATAATCCGCACCATACCGAACGGGTTCCCCGAAATGAGTTGTAGAGAGGCAATTGCAATGATTTGTTAAAATACACTTCTTGTAAAAAAATGTTTTATAAGTTGAAGGTAGTTATATGTAAAGTCGTATTTTCCCAAAACTATGTTCCTAAATTCCATCGTGCTATATTAGATATGAGTGTTGTGAGGAGATATGTCATTACCTCGTGAGTTTTCTAAGGTAATACGGTTTAAAAAGTTCAAGTATGTCGAAATGAAATACGAAGGTATTTTAATGTAAAATTACGATAAAAGATGGAAATAACAATATTTTGTGATGAAACTTGTTAAAAATATTTATTAATATTTAATGAACAATATATGATGATATGAAGGTAGCTTGATTAAGAAAAATTATACTTTTTAAAGAAAACCGAAACGGAAGTCGGACTAACCCCGCTTCTGTTGGGTTTTAGTTTTGAATGTTTTTAGAATAGAGAAAAGAAGGAGAAGTAAGGACTTACAGGTTAGTTAACTAGAAGGGAGAAAGTGGAAGAGGTAGGAGGTGCCGGTGCATCGTTTCGTCGTCGGAATCTTCTCGGATCGTCGTCGGAAGTTCATCGGAGCGTCGCCCTTTGCTAACTCCACTTGTACACAAAAAGTCTTGGGAATTTTCTTGAGAGTTTAGGCAGAGATTTGTGAGTGAGGGGGGTGATTTGAGGGGTGGTATTTATATGAAAAATCTAGGGTTTAGGGTAGTGAAAGGGCGTATTAAAAATTTGTATTAAAATGGATTAAATGGGGGTATTTTAATTCTTGGGTTAATTGCAGAGAATTTAAACAGTGCAGGGGGTGGGGTAGGCCAAAGGGTGCAGGGGGTTAAAAAAATTTAAGGATCTGACCGAGTTGACCCGGCGGCGCCTACCAATTCAAGCACTTCGCCAGCTTGAGTCGGGCGAGTCGGGGCTCGTCTTGCTGCCACGTGTTCCTGACACTTGGTCTAGCCTCGTGGTCATGTTTTTTTATTCTGTAACTTACCCTATTACATGTAGTGCACGTATAGACTCTTGGGCTTCTAAAAGATTAAAAGAATTTAATTAAAAAATGTGTGATTGATGAGATTTGAACTCTAGTGTATTGGTTCAGTAATGCAAGGTCTTACCAATGAGCTACAAGCTCCTTCTTACTGTTCAAAAGCAAATCAAACTTATAACTTATGCTCAGGCTCAAGTACCCCTTTCTGTATTTTTGAAAAAAAATTATACAGAAAGTTTAGGGTTGTTACAGGAGGGGGAACTGCAATCTGGTGGGTAGGACCTGTCGCTTGAACGCGGATGAGCACATCCACCATCACTGTGAGTCTGTCGATCCGAGCGGATAAAACGTTGATGACATTAGAAAGGGGAGTAGAACTGCTCCCGCCTCCATTATGGAGGGTGGAGGGCTCACATTGGGATCGTCGTGGTTGTCGCTCGCCATCGGATCGAGGACGGAAAATCAAATTTATTGGTGGAGAAACTTCTAGTTCCCACAGACGGTGCCAACTGATGGAGGTCTTAATCTCTCTCAGATGTTGTCCTCCGTCGATCTGGCTGCAAGTGGTAACGAGCGGTTGAGATTGGGTACGAGAATTGTTGTGTGGATCTTAATTGGTTGTTAGATGTTGTTGACGCCGAACTACTTGCAAGGGAAGTCCCGGGATGGGAAACCACCTTAGGACTCTCCGACGATCAAGTTAGTACCGTGGAATAAGAGCAGGATAGCGGCGTATCAGAATGGGTTCCCGTTACCTGAGACGTCTGAAAAAAGGGGTTTATATAGTGGTCGCGTGGAGCGAGCCGGCGCGATATTCTCGCTGTCCATTACACCCCTGCGTTATGCCCGTGTTGATGGCGGGATCCGTCCATTAATGACGGGATACACTCATTAAAGGAGGGATGTGCCAGCGTAGGACGCGGGACATGGGGCGACGGATATCTCGCTTTGGCAAGATACGCAGAGCTATGGCGGGGGTGCTTGAGCCCCGCGCTCTCGGTTGATCGGGGAAGCCGAGGAAACTCTCTCAGTGGATGGCTCGGATATGAGCTGGGAGGCTGAGGAAGCTCAGCCCTGCAATAGCTCGGAAACGGGGGTGTAAGTTCGGCTGCTGGATGGCTCGGGGGCGAGAAGCGGGGGTGTAAGTTCGGAGATGAGGCCCCGAGGAAAGTCCCCAAGGAGCCTGATTCTACTTCTGCAGCCCCTAGAAACCTAGTGGGCTTACATGGACGACACGTCATCTGCTACGTGTCGTAACATGAGGAATTCCCGTTCATGAGCCTTATCACTTGGCAAGTTGCTTATTTTGTATCTTAATTTGATGAATTGACAGTCATAATCAGCCGGGCAAGTCTGGAGCCGAATTCATACAATCTCTTGAAATTACACCTGCTTATAGCACGGTCAATTCTGCTAAAGCTGATACTGCTGTTAAGTATGTGGACCCAATGTCACTCTCACCAAATCAAGATAAGTATGCTGATAAGATTTTAATTGTGATATCTCACCAAATCAAAATAAGGAGATCGGAAATTATTGCATGCGTTGTTCTAAAGTCTACAAAAGCAATGTGTAGGCATTAAATCGAAAGTAGGAAAGAGGACAAGGCATTAAATGATGTTTTGTTTTTTTCTCCTGCATAAGAAAGGATTGTCTAGCGTATTGAATCTTGTGAAGGGAAATGAAGCAGTTATGGGATATGGACAAGCATAATTAAAGTTAGAGAGAAAAGTTTGATGTGCATGAGAAACACGAGCAAAGGTAACATGGTGGGGGGGGGGGGGGGCTAATCTATTCTTTGACTTTTTTTTTAAAGAATAGATATAAATATTTAGAGCCTCATACAACCCATAAGCCAATGCGATCATAACACTGAAGAAAAATAGTGAATCGATGAGAGAACTCAATACCTAAAGTTTGAAATCTTGTATCTTTTAAAGAAAGAAAATAAGAAAACCTAGTGCCGCAAATAGATAAGGTAAATTGCTAAACCACTATAAGTCCCGTGTCTCCATTTTATTTATGCGGTTATTTCTTTTATTCGACGTTATTCCCACATATTCGGTAGATCAATTCCTAACATCTGCAGGATTAACTTCCGTACCCGGTGTACCCGGTGAAAACGACCACATTAACCAAATAAGGAGAAGGAACATCCAGGTATTAAGTGTGGATTAAGAATTAAAAAACTTGTTTTCTGTTCACCTAGTTCACTGATATGCATATACTAACTTTTTTCCTTCTGTAATACAGTATATATAGCACCTCTTTTATTTGGTGGGTTTTTCTATTTTGAGGAGTTTCCCCTTTTTGTATTCATGAGCATGAAATTTTTAAGCCAACTCTGCCCAAGGTTTGTAAATCAGTGTTATGCAAGATCGCCTCAAAGTGCCTGAGGCTCGTTTCCCTTTTCAGTTAAATGCAACCACGTACCACCATTTGATTCATTATTAAAACAAAGAAAACTTAATTAGACCAATGTTTGATTTCAATGTATATTCTTTTATGGAAACTCAAATTTTTAAGGAAACTCAAATTTTTAAGGAAACTCAAATTTTACTTAATTGTTTAAATATACCGAAATGACTTTCAAGAAAGTGCAAAATCGCATCAGAACTCAGTTTTTATTTAAACCATTTTCTTATAGTCTGTACTTAGTGACATGACTCTAGATGCCTTTTCATATGTATTCATGGTATGTGTATGAAACCTCTTACCTTTCCTTCTTATGTTAACTGTAAACAGTGATCAAAGAAGACCAGTATCAAAGACAAACTACTTACGAAGGAAACTAATACAACAGAACCCGAATTCGATGGTTGTGCTGATGAAGATGTTAAATTGGTTAAGATCTCTTTCTCTTGGAGCAAAAAGTAAGAGGTTGACCGATGAATCATGAAGGTATTGTCTTGTATGACACTTTTTTTCTTCTTCTTTTCATAAATACATGATTCAACTTTAAATTGTTTGTTGAGTGCAGAAGACGAGCACCAATTATCCAAAAGGAGACCTATTATATTGGTAAGTAACTCAAATTATCATGCGTCAGAAATTAATTCCAACCAGTATATGTTGTTATGATCTAATAATGTAAGCTAAAGTTTTCCCTTTGTGTCTGCATGTGCCACTCACACTACTGCAGGGTAGGGATTTGTTCACGGTTTAAACCGTGAACAAAAGTATTTTAGTTCACGGTTTAAACCATGACTCAAACATGCGTAAGCAAATGTTGGGTCACGGTTCATGCCGTGAACATAATAAAAAATGTTTACGGTTAGAACCATAAACATTTCTGAGCGTGAAAATTTAAAAAGTCAGTTAGTTGACGGGCCCCAGGTTTTTGTTCACAGTGCTAACCATGAACAAAACCAGTTTTGGGTCACGGTTACAACCATGAAAAAACTTATAACTGTGACCCGAAACACTGACCTGCTCCAGATATCAGTATCTGGAGCAACCTTTTGTTCACGGTTGTAACCGTGAATAAATGTCTTTAGTCATGATTACAATCATGAACAATATTTTTTTTAAATAATTAAATTTTCCACGCCCCATGCGCGTTAATTTCAATCACAACCAGCAATATATAATTTTCATTCACGCAACATATTCAAATCTCACGCAGTATATGATAATCAAAATAATAAGCTCCGAATCGCATGCACGCAAACATAAACAAATGTATGTGTCAACAAATCAAAAAACATATGTGTCAAAAAATCGTACAATATGATCAATACTCCACTAATAAACAAATATATGTGTCAACAAATCAAAAAACATGTGTCAAAAAATCGTACAATATGATCAATACTTCACTAATAAACAAATGTATGTGCCAACAAATAAAAAAATAGAACTAATACCGTTGGGACGATGATCCACCTATACGTCCCGTGGCCTAAACAATGCCCTCAACTAATTTTGTATGCCATGTTGGACGAAATCGGCGTGCGACTGCCTCATATCTTAGATCTCCGCCCTGAGCTCCTGCAGCTACTGCCGCATCTCCCGTTGCGTCTGATACTGTTGCTCCACTTGCTCGCAAAGCCGACGGATCTTCTCCTGCGACGCAACTGCTGCATCCGTCCACGTCTGGATCACGGCGTACTCATGCGCGGTCGAACGCCTATCGAAAAATGATGGGCATCGGGACCAACACCGCGCTCATACCCACCGTGATGCCTGCCGAATATCAAATTCAGGACAGAGACAATGGCGGTGATCGAGTCGCCAGGGCCAAGTCCTATGGCATTCGTCTGCTCCTGAAATTGGGTCTGTATAGAATACATACATACAGCTGCTAACTTAAAATACATAATCAACTTGATTATATGAAATTTACCATGTACGTGCCCGTGCCCTTATGTAACGTGGCCCACTTCTTGGTTTCATTGTTGTTGGCGGGTCTTTCTTTCTGTGATGAAATTAGGATTTAATTTAATAATTAATTAACAATACAGAAAACATATGGAATTAAGCGTCGAAATACTCACCAAGTATCACTGAGCTCGCTGAGCGTTGACCTACGAGCGCTTCCCTTGGATCGGGATAACGCATTCTCGCCGGTTCTATTTATTTCGGACCGACACCGTCTTGCAAAAATAAAGATTATAATATATTTTATAATATAATTTCATGTTATATTGTTAAAATCTTAAAAATTAAATTGATACCTGCACATCATCACACTTAAAATAGGTGATAAGAAGCGACCAATTCTCTCTCGGGATCTCTAGCGCTATGACCTCCATCAAGTGTTTCCGCTGATACGTGGCCGCCGCGGCCCAAGGAAGGTAAAGTCCACTCTTCACTTCCCATCGGCGATGTCGCTTGATCACTTGACACTGGCTTAGGAAGTGAGCAAGGATGCGATCTATATCGAATGGCCTGTACACGCTATCCTCACCGGGCTCGCCAATAAATCTGTAATTCTTCCTGCTCTGAAATTGAAATATATTAAACAAATAATTATATGTATATGTATATAACGCCGATTGATATTTAAATGTGTGAAAGGATATGTCATACCTCCTCCGACCCAAAAAACTGCGTAGCACGCTCAGTCTGGGCCTTGTTCCATTGAATTTAGAGTGGGTACTTATAATAAGTACGGATCTCCTGCCTAACATAACCCCCCCCCACTAGGTCGCGTGCTCTCCAACAGGAACACCTGTCGCGTTAAAGAACAGATCCTATGGCCCAGCATCCTTGGGCGGCCTGCAGCAGTCAGGCTCAGTAGGACCTCTCATCCTAACATTGCTTGAGTCTGCGAAAAAATAGATATAAACAGACAATATTATAATATTTAGAATATAAATATAGAATTTGACTAATTTAAATTACAATTGTTATTTAAAAGTTTTTAAAAATAACGATTATACTTGCCGTGCCTGGCGTGACGCTAGAACCAACGCCAGCGCCATCTTTGCGAGTAAAATGTGGATCTGTAAATAATAAACTGTTAGATGATTCAATATTCACCTATATCGTAATGATGTATCAAATTTTAAATGAGCAGCGGGGCATAGCGGTGCCCTCGCCTGGTGCCATTCCCGGACCTAGCAGCAGACAGGCGGGCCGGGCCTGAATTCAGAGCGGACCAAGGTAAACTATGCGCCATGCACAGGAGTGACTAGGGTATGAGGACCCACCGACACACTAATAGGGGTAGAGGGAAGCGGTGACGCTGCGGGTGATATGGCGGTAGTATAGGGAGCGCTAGTAAAGATAGTAAGGACAGTCGGGGGTGATGCGGTGTGAGTAGGGGGCCATGGGGGTGATGTGGCGGTAATAGGTGGAGCGCTGCTATGAATAGGTGCTGCTGTTGCGGCTCCCCTACCTGCTGAGGGTCTTGAGACAGTCTCGTTGGCGAGTATGGATCGACTCAGAATGTCCTATAGAAGCTGTCTCTTGTGGCGTTTAGTGTCTTTGCTTGCGCCCATGATCAAATCCTACATATATATCATTATTTCATTACTTATAAACACTATACAGATTTGAACATTCAATTTAACTTCATTACTTAATACGTTTATATGGTACATTATCTGAAGATTCGTTGGGTGAGTTCTCAAAATCTTGATCCTTGATAATCAATTGTCTGATGTCACTTCTTACAAACGTATGGATGGGTGGCACAGAATAGTTTGGATCCCTGATACGTTCAATAGATGGACTGAGACATGTTATCATGAGATCCTCATCACTGCTCTCATCTTCAGAGCCATTCAACATAAGCACATTATAATAATCTCTCGGTTTTCAACGACAAACAACATCCTAGTCAACCTTATGCAAGTCCCAAGAATAATATATTTGTGTTGCCATTGTGCGAAAGATAAAGCTGTCGTATTTTGGTAACATCAGTTTGGTGTTTACCAAAGTCAGATTGTATTGGTCGACCTTCATACCCCATTGCAGACTCGGTATTAAAGGAAATTGATGAAGAATTTTCACGGGCACATCACTCGAACGGGAGTCTTTCTTAGGCTTGAATCGGCTTTTCCCGCACACTGGGCAGCTTTTGAGTGCGGCGTGTTTTTTCCGGAACAAAACGCAGTCATTCTCGCATGCATGTATCTTGTCACACTTTAGGCCGATATTTGTGATTATCTTTTGCACCTCGTACCAGCTCGATGGCACTTCATTTCCGTCGGGAAAAACTTCCTTCAGAAATGTTAGGATATCGGTGAAAGACTGGTCACTCCATCTGTTCTTACACTTGATCAGGAAGAGACGTACGCAAAAAGATAGTATTGAAAACCCTTTGCAATTTGGATATAGAGGGATTTTCGAGGAAGCCTTGTGCTTCTTCAATAATGCGGGTCCAGTGCTTTCCGTATCATAAAGAAGTCCAACGGTTTTTATAAGCTCATCCATGTCATCAACCGGCATGAACACAGTATCATCGTGTCACGTCCCGCTTCCCAGTAGACGGAAACGGTATCGTGGCAAGCCCGTGGCATATTTATCCAGAGAAGGTCATTCCCTAAATAAATATACTAAGCGTATTGAAACAATATTACACAATACAAGAATAAATGGAGACTGAAAATTTTTCAACAAACATCTTTATTTACATTCAACTTCTAATATTTACAAATACAAGGGTTTATGCTGAAAAGTAAATACAATAAGGAAAATGCCTAAATAAGTGGCATACATAAATTGAATGAAAATGAAGTCGAGATAGCCTTGAGTAGCGCTCTGGTTGTAGTTCTCCTTTGTGACTTCAACTTCTTCCGTCTCAACCGTATCTAACGAACATTCCAAGAGAAGAAAAATGGGTGGAATGCCCGTCAGCAAACTAGCGCTCGGTAAGTCCTAAAGATAGGTAAGAGTAAAGAAAATGACAACTGTAAAATATATATGACGAGTAAGAATATATGTTCATGGGTAAGTATATACTATAGGTCTCCATATGGTCATTATGTTAACGTTAAGTTTCAAGTGTGAATGTCAACGCAGCCGTAGAAGTATTCACGAGCTCAAGAGTGAGGCCTCAGGACCAAGAAAACACGGGCATATTTTATGTGTTAGTATTAAGGCTCTAGGCTGTGGATGAGTCAACCCCACTGATTGTCACGCCCCGCTTCTCAGTGTACGGAAATGGTGACGTGGTAAACCCACAACATATTTACTAAGAAATAAATACGTTAAGTGTAATTAAGCAATATATGTATAAAATGCACAAGAATTGACAAAAGATATAAAATGAAAAACAACTTTTATTAATATTCATCTTTATATTACAACTGGTTTGAAAAAGAAAGATACCATGATATAAAAGCAATGCCTAAATAATGGCATACAAACTAAAATAAGTACAAGATGAACTAGAAGTTCTGCTAAGCAGTGAACTGATCCAAGTCTTCCTGGCTCGGCTCGATCTCCTGAGAGTCTGGTCCTCCTGACGAACATTCCAAAGAAAGAAATAGACAGGAATATCGTTAGCGAACTAGCGCTCGGTAAGTCCCAAAAGAAAGAAAGGAATATAGTAAGTAATAAGAATTTGAACTGATAAGATGTACAAGTATAAGATTTCTATTCTAACGTAGTTGTTTGTAGCTTGGTATAGAAGGAATTTGTGTATGCGAGAGAATTCCATCTTACCCCGTGGACTATGGTAACATGCAGTACAAGGCCCCGTCAAAACCCACGGGACAACGGTACGAGAGTTCATGTAGGTGTCTTTTAGTGATCATCTCGTGTCACGCTATACATTCCATACAAATCTACCCCGTTAACCCTGCGTAATGTTTTGTATAGATTATAAGGCTTGCCGTGACTATGTATACAAGTTGTTCAAGTAGTCAGGTTCATGATTTACGCTTGTAGTCATGTCAAGTTATAGCTATGGTTTGGTCAGGTCAAGTCTTGTATTCATGTTTGTATTCAGGTTCATATTCAAGTATACATGTTAGAGTTTGGATTCAAATTTTCTTTAGAATCAGACTTGAGTCAAACCCTTGTAACTGATTTAGATCCTGAATTAGATTTGAGAGTTATCGGTAACTGCAGCACATGGACGGCAGGATTTGTGTCTTTTTCCAAGATAATTACCATTGATAACACCGTTAAGTTTTCTACCTTAAATAATCAAGCACCCACTTTCTCCGACTCCCTGGGGCTCAAGAGAATTGATCTCGCTTAAACCTATATATACTAAAGTCCTTAAATATAGTTTTATATAACTCGAGGGGGTTTCATGAAAAATATTTTTTAATATATAGTTTCAAAATAATCTCGAGAAATTATTTATATTATTTAGGATTTCCATGGATGTGAATTTTAGGAATTTGAGGTATTTTAGTGATAATAGCTTAGCTTGGAAAGTTCATGGTATTTTATTGTAAAGCTTGACTTTTATTGATATTTTGATGAAACTTGTAGTTCTTTCATTTAAAAAAATATAAGGTTATTATATTTTGAAAATATATGGATTTGTAATATTTATATAATTATAAAAAATTAATTTTTATTTAAGTAGAAAATAGCGTTTTTCTTAAAAACCGTATTAAAAACCTTTCCGTGAGGAGGTCTGCATCTCGCTCTACTGGCCCAAGAATTTGCGATAATCCGCACCATCCAATAGTGAGTCCCCTAAAAAGGGTTGTAGAGGCTTAATTGCAAAGGAATTGAAAATACAATTTAAAAGAAAACCGTTTTTATAGTATATGGTATTTTAATGTAATCTTGTATTTGTAACAAAAATATATTCAAAGGGTATCGTGCTATGGAAACCATGTGTGTATGTGAGGGGTAGGTCATTATCCCGTGAAGTTTTTTAAAGGTATGTTTAAGCAAAACAAATAAAAATGATATATACAAATTTCATGGTATTTTAATGTAAAACTTAAATTAAAGTTATCTTACATGATATTTTTGATTCAAAGTTGGTTCTAAACATTGGTTTTATGTTAACAAGTATGGTGTAGGAATATGAATGAAGAATATGTAAGAAAAGATGGAATTATAGAGTTTTAGAAGAAGATGTCGGTATTAACTCCACTTTCGACATATATTTTGAAAATGAACTTTTAAAGAAGAAGGGGGATTGGGAGGGACTTACTAGCTAGTTAGATTAAGAGAAGGTAGAAGAAGGGAGGGTTGTCGTCGTGGCGTCGCGGGATCGCCGGAACTTACTTCGATTCTCGCCGGAAGTTGATCTCTTGCTAACTCCACTTGCATTTCACTTGTACTTAGAAAAATTGGAGAGTTATGGCTATAATTTTCTGAATGATGAAGGGCTAGGGTATGGGGTAGTATTTATAGTGTGGAATTAGGGTTTTGGAATTAAAATGGTGAATTAAAATGATGATAAATAGGGAATTGAAAAGTCTCTGTTTGATTACTGAGCAATCAAACAGTGCAGGAGAGTTAAGAGTAGGGTAAAGATTTTGTGTGCAAAACCCATGCCTTATTGGCCACAGGCCGACCATCGATACCGGACATGGGGGAATTTCCGCCGGTCGTTTTGAGGGTGAGGCCGGTGGATTCTTGCTACGTGTTCCTCTATGTATTTAAATTATTGTGCACATGTTTGGATTTTCTGTCTTTTCGTTTTTGTGTGCATTGCACGTGTAAACTTTTGGGCTTTCAAAAAGTTTAAAAAGAAAATCAGAAAAAATAATGTGTCTGATGGGATTCGAACACAGGGGCTACGTCACAGCAGTGCAAAGGTTTTACCAGTAAGGTACAAGTTGTTTCTTACTGTTCTTAAACAAAAATTTACTTATAACTGGTACTCAGACTTGTAAACTCTTTTTTGTATATTAAACTGAAAAATTTTGTACAGTAAATTCAGAGTCGTTACATTCTACCTTCCTTATAAAAATTTCATCTTCGAAATTTACATTTACATAAGTACTAGTTTACAAATAAGTAAGGATATCTTGCACGCATGTTCTTTTCTCGTTCCCACATTGATTCTCCTGATGAATCTTTTCTCCACATCACTCGGACCAAATTTACTTCCTTATTCCATAGTGTCTTCACCTTTCAGTTCAGGATCTCAACGGGTTGTTGCTGGCAAGTCAGGCCAGTCTGAATTGTGAGCTCGGAGTGATCAAGGATGTGGCTGGGGTCGCTCACATATTTTCGTAGCTAGAATATGTGAAACACGTTGTGCACTCCTTCCAATAAGGGTGGTAGTGCCAAACGGTACGCCATTTCTCCGACTCGTTTGAGAATGTCGAATGGTCCTATGTATCTGGGACTGAGCTTTCCCCCTTACCAAAGCGGATCACTCCACGGTTTGGGGATATCTTTAAGAAAACATGATCTCCAGGTTGGAACTCCATATGTCGCCACTTTCCATTTTCCTAATGCTTCTGTCTGTCTTGGGCTATGCACATTCTTTCCCTGATCGTGCGAACTACATCCACAGTTTCCACGATCATCTATGATCCTACGAGTTCACGATCTCGAACGTCGTCCCAACTTAGTGGTGAACGGAAATTTCTTCCGTAGAGAGCTGCAAATGGTGACATTCCAATGCTTTCCTGATAGCTGTTGTTGTATGAAAACTCCACAAGATGTAGGTGATCTTCCCACGAACCTCCGAAGTCTAACATACAAGCTCTTAGCATGTCCTCCAGAATCTGAATTGTTCGCTCGGACTGTCCGTCCGTTTGTGGATGGTAAGCCACGCTGAAGTTCAGACTCATTCCTAGGCTAGCATATAGACTCTGCCAAAATTGTGATTGGAATCCGGTGTCACGATCGGAGATGATGCAAACTGGTACTTCATGTAATCTCACAATCTCCTGCTTAAGTTCATGGGTATCAATATAGTACATTTGAAAGAGTTAAATCTTACTTTAGATTCATGCTAACCTCCATGTACTTCTTTGTTAACGTCTCAGTAGATTGGCCAACTCGAAAGGGAATAAAGTGAGCCGACTTGGTGAGTCGATCCACAATAACCCATACCGCATCGTTACCCTTCGTGCTATGAAGAAGGGCAGTCACGAAGTCCATAGTAATGTGCTGCCATTTCCATTCTGGGATTGGTAACGGCTAAAGTAGACCAGCAGTTCTGTGATATTCAGCTTTCACTTGCCAACACGCCAAACACTTGGCTACGCTTCTAGCTATTTCGCGCTTCATTCCATACCACCAGTAGCGTTGTCATAGATCCTTATACATTTTTGTACCACCGGGGTGTACAGAGTAAGGAGAGCTGTGAGCTTCTTTCATCAACTCTTTTCGAACTGAGCCGTTTGGTACACACAATCTACTTCCATATCTCAAGGATCCATCTTCGCGGATGATGAAATCAGTTCGAAGTCCATTTTCTACTTGTTCTCGGATCTTTTGTAGCTTGGAATCATTTGCTTGAGCTGCTTTGATCTAATTAAAAATAGTAGACTTAACTTCTAAGTTAATCAAATACGAAGCGTTACCTGGCATAACTACTTCGATCGACAATCTGTGCAATTCCTGCTGTGGCTTCCACTGAGCGGTGAGATTCATTGCTAATGGCTGGCGGCTGTGTTGGATAGTTGCGCTCATGAACTTTTAGCTGTCTTGACACGAAAGCAACAAATTTTCCATGCTGATGTAGAACACATTCTAATCCCTTACCAGACGCATCACAATGTACAACGAATCCTCTAGATTGATTCGGTATTATAAGGATAGGAGCTGAAGTTAATCTTGACTTGAGTTCTACAAAATCTTGTTCACATGCTTCTGATCACTCGAATGCTTCATCTTTACGTATGAGCTTGGTCAGGGGTGTTGCAATCTTCAAGAACCCTTCAATTAATCTTTTGTAGTATCCTGCTAATCCTAAGAAATTTCGAATATCTTTCACCATCTTTGGTTTCAGCCATTCGCTGAAAGCTAACACCTTAGCTGGATCTACTGAAATTCCTTCGCCTGAAACAATATATCCGAGAAATCCGACTTGATCTAGCCAAAATTCACACTTGCTGTACTTGGCATAGAGCTGATGTTGTCTCAATGTCTCTAGGACAATCCGTAAATGCTCAGCGTGTTCTTTCCGATTCTTTGAATACACCAGGATGTCGTCGATGAAAATAACAACGAACTTGTCTAAATACTCTCGAAAACTTAGTTCATCAGATTCATGAATATAGAAGGTGTATTGGTCACTCCATATGGGATCACGAGATATTCATAATGACCATAGCGAGTCCTGAATGCCGTCTTCGGAATATCAGACTCTTTGACCTTCACATGATGATAACCCGAACGAAGATCTAGCTTCAAAAATATACAAGACCCACTTAGTTGATCGAAAAGGTCATCTATGCGAGGTAGCGGATACTTGTTCTTGATTGTCACTTCGTTCAGAGCTCGGTAGTCAACACACATCCTGTAGGAACCTTCTTTCTTTTTCACGAGCAAAACTGAAGATCCTCAACTTGAAGTACTGCGACGAATCTAACCTTTTTTCAGAAGTTCGTCCAACTGAGTACGGATCCCCTTCAATCCTTCTGGACTTAATCGGTACGGAGCTTTGATCACCGGTTGCGCACCAGGTATTAAATCAACGCTGAATTCAAGAGCTCGATCGGGAGGCAAACCTGTTATATCTTCAGGGAATACATCCTCGAACCCTCGAACTACTTCTGGCTTTTCTTCTTCTGCCAGTAGAATAAACACTTCTACATTCTTTGGCTTAGCACGGAAGATTCCTGGCTCCAAAGTTCTATCTCCACGCTTGAAGTAGAAGACTGGGTGATCTGGTATCTCAAATACTACCCTCCTTTGACGGCAGTTAATCATAGCATAGAAAACTCCCAACCAGTCCATTCCCAACACAACATCGAAGTTTGGATGTCCAGTCCTTTGAAATTCTCGTAGAATTCTCGTCCGCAAACTACAACTGGACATTGATCAAATCTCATAGTTGCCTTCAATACCTCATTCCCGTAACTGACATTCCAACTTGAAATGAGTGGCTTCACGGGAATCGCATGCGTTATCACAAATCGTTGGGACATGAAGCAGTGTGATATTCCAATGTCGAACAATGCTAATGCAGGAAGGGTGGCTACTAGTATAGTACCTAAGTTGTGTGAGGTTGGTTTTAGATACAGGAAAAATATAGAGGTATACAAGGATTGAAAAGATGAAAGGATTGAGAATTACCAGTGATAACTTGACCAGTAGCCTCTACTTCCTCGACTGTCATGGTGAAAGCCTCACGTCGGGGTACATTCCTCCTTGCTGGAGGCACATTCCTCTGTCCCTAGGGCATGTTTCTCTGCCCTTGAGGCATGTTCCTCTGTGCCTGATGGAATTGACGAGGAGGCTGTGCAGGAAGTCCACGTGGAGGTGGTGCAGGTAGGGCTAAACGAGGTGCAGGAACCTGAATAGTTAGCCGCCGCGGGGATGTGATCGCGGGTCTAGGTGCTGGAGCTGTGTTGAGATGATATGGACAAGCTCCAATGGCGTGGGTGGACGCGCCACAAACTAAACACAGGCCATTTGCATGCCTGCAGTCTTTCGCCAGGTGTCCATTCCTCTTGCAGTAGAAGCAAAAGTCTGGACTGGGCTGGTTAAATGTTACTCCCGGTCTCCTGGGTGCAAAAGTTGGCCTGGAAAAGGCTCATCCTGCCATCTGAGTGGCAGGGCGTTTCACACCGGCAGTCTGAGATTTGCCCTTCTTCTTCACAACTGTCTCATAACGTCGGGCAGCCTTCAGAGCAAGATCATAGGTTGGGAAATCCCCTGTAGCGAGTGCAGCTTAGATTTTCGGGTCCAACCCTTGCTGAAATCTTTGTGCCCGGATCTCAGTGGTCGGGATCAGGTGTGTTGCGAACCTGCTAAGCATGGTAAACTCAGCATCGTACTCATCCACAGACTTGCTCCACATCGAGGCTTGGTGTAAGTGGATGAACTACTGTTCCATGTCGAAACGAGCAGTTTTAGAGAAGTATTTCGCGTCGAACATATTGGATGTACTAGGATTTCCGTGTTTTATGTGAGCCTGTATAAAACGCGGATTCCACGGTCGCGATGAATAGCCAAACCCACATCCCTAGACCCCTACGCGAGCGGCAAGCAACACTGCCAATTCTAGGGTTAGGAGACCCGGTCTCGACTCCTCGAGATGGTCTCCCACTGGACCCTAGAACCCGGTTACTTGTGCTCCCCGCCTTCGGTCTACCTAATGCGGAAAAGTAAATAATATACAATGGTGACATCATCCTCAGCCCGGAAGTGCCCCAATAAAAGAATATTACATACAAATGAATTTTACATGAATGAAAAAGAAAAAACTCTCATCTCACAAAAAACCCCCGGCTATTCAAAACGCGACGATCCAATATAACATATCACAGCAATACATAATATCTCATATCATCAACGTAAGTAAGTATGCATATCCCGATTATCGTTGATGTATAGAAACGAAGCCGGCGATACACCACATACTACGCTTACGGTCACAGAAAAGAATGTGTAAAACTACAACATTTGGAATCTGCAACCTCTTTAGACATCGCATGCCTAACCAAATGAATCCCTTAGACATCGCATGCCTAACAATTATAAACCCCGCATTTTAGTCTCATTATCGAAAACTCTTTTCAATATCAAGTCAGGCAATTCAACAAGATTCCCGATATCCTGATCGAATGCTCGTCGCAAACTTTAGTAGACGGCCGCACCCCCGGATGTCGTCGACGAAGTGCACTAAGGCGGAACACCGCTGCCGCAAGCACCAGAACGGATGCTTTTGGCGACGGGGTTCTCCTACAGTCACTTGGACGGGGCTATGGGGTGTCGCCGTCTATTAAGTTTACCCGGCGAGTATCCACGTACGCTACGTGATTGCGACGGACTTTTGATCACATCAAAATTCCGTGGCAACCGATCAATTGAGACTGAACTGCTAGATTTATAATATTCAAATTAGTTATCTCATAACTACATGTGGATTCCAATTATTGTATCACATTCCAGATAAATAGACAATGTTAAACTTTCCGATCGAATAATCAAACACTCAAGATTTCCCCAATATATCTCAACACTTGAAATCAGTTTAAAAGCATCCATCACATGTCACAATACCAATGGTCCAGCCGTAGAAGGGTCAAGCCAACGCCTCACATGTGGCATGCTGTACTGCCGCAAACCCTAAGGTTTAGAGGCAGTTCAAGACGGTTACATAATCGAGTTAAGGTTTGTTGTCTTCTAGAGGGTCCACCGCGTTACTTGCATGACTTTACGAAAATTTCAAACTCGAGAAAAAATCTAACTTTTGAAAATTTTCCGACAGGGGAAAAAGTGAGTTATTGATATCCGTTCGAACTTTTTAACAGTTTCTAAAATTATCCGGAAAAAACTTAAACGAAGTTAAATTATCCGATCGAATCAACGAGTCCCCAATACAACCCTAGAAAACTCAACACTTGAGTGAAATTAAAAAATTCCCAGAAAAAAATGTCAAGAAAGGACCTAAGAATAAATATATGAAATATCATGGACTAAGTCTAAATTTTGGCCGCGGAACCGCCGCCAAACCCTTGGTTTGGCCGCGGTTCCGCGGTCAAATAATTGACTTAGTGGACCGTACTTCACAGTAATTCTTAGTTTTTCCTGCTTGTTTTTCTGAGAATTTTTAATTCATAAAAAACCACGTTTTTGAAAAATGTACAGAGAAAGGTAAACATCGGGGTTTCCGGGTTTGATCGGACTTTAAACTTCGTCTAGACTTCGCCTAAAGCTCTAGCTTGGCTCTGATACCACTACAGGGTTTCTTGGCACGCTCACAAGGTTCTACGAGGCATCAACCATGCCCGATTTAAAAATTAGCCGTGCCGAACAACCCGAAGTTGGATCTTTAAACTAGAGTTTAGGCGAAAACAAGCATGTTAAACACTTTAACACTAAGTGAGAGGGAATACAACCTTTGTAGATCCGGTCCTTCACTTCTAAAGCTCCGTGTTGAAGTCTCTTCGCTGCGATCATCGTGTTCCGGTCTCTCGAGAGGTTCCACGAAGAGAAAGATGCAGTCTTGCTTCCGATCTTCGATACAAAGATGATCTACCTTGAAGTTTCGTTAACACAAGCTATCACTCATGAAATAATGTGAACACCCTCATCTAAATGGCAAGGATATATGAGGATGATGAAGTAGGATTTTTGCTCTCATTTGTTTTCTTATTCTCACTCATTTTTCATCACTTAGAAAAAACTAGAAAGCTTTTTCATGAAAAGAAAAGAAGGAAGAAGATGAACAATAATTAGAATCATTTTGTGATGAATAATGAAAAGATGATAATGATGATCAATAATGCAACCATGGTTGACTAAACCTTTGTGGAGAATTAACCAAGGCTAGGGTTTGGGTTAGGTTAAGAATGAGTCACTTGAAAATATCTTTCACAAAACAAAACTAAATCTTCCAGAAAGTATTAACCCAAATCAAACCCTAATCTTGTTTAATCTCTACTAAACATGTTGCATTAGTTATCATATCATGTTACAATATTATATATCACATATATAATTTTTATTGTAACCAAATAAAATAATACAATTAACATATATCGCATATATATCAATGTATTACCCGAGTGAGAAAAAGAATATTTTAGTGAGCTAATATTAGTTAATGTAATTTAATATATCATATATATTATTATACATTAAATTATCGAATCAACACTTGATCCGACAATCCAGCTATATCGCATATAACCGACTAATATTTATCCGTACCGATTCATCGAATCAACACTTGATCCGATGACCCGAATGATATCATATATCGCGAGAATAGAATACGGTATCTCATATCGCATTATCCTCGGTCCCACACATATCACATATGTTCCCCTACTCCGTTTTGCCTGAGTCAAGAAACCTCTGTGTAGGACTCTAAAGAATCGTCAATACGCCGGCAGTAGGTGATGATCATATCAAACACCCACAAGCTGCAAGCGGTCAGCTAAACGTAACAGCCACCCAGGTATTGAGCGCTCAGAAGATCAACAAGCAAACCTGTACATTCTCCTGTGAATCCAATCAGTAACACTCCCGTACAGTCCGTCTCGTCGTCTGATATGTCGCATATCTCACCTAGGGGTGGTAAACGTCAGACCCCAGTAGCTCGATAAGTCGTGTCGATATGAGGTCTATAACAGTTCGAGAAACTACTGATAACACTTACCAGTAAATCTAAACAACCCTGGCCAGGGATTTCCGGTTATAGCCAATCGAACATAGCATAACATCAACTCCCTATACCGGGATAGACGAATCCCCTCCTATCGCTCATTGCCTCCATGTGATTCAGGACTGTACCCAAAAGCCACCTTTTTGCACGCCCTCTTGGACGTGGTATGATGGAATCAAAGCACAATGAGAATCACACAAGACTCTATGACGATCTCGGGTCAACAGACTATTCTGTACCAGTGTCACCGGAGAACTGCCATCTGACGTGAGGTATAATACCATCTGGGAGTTCTCGGCGAGTCCGTCCAGTGTACCCAGTCTCTACTGAGCACCCGTACACCATCCTTGATGTCAAACACCGATCGATATGGGATCATCCATCGCCCATCATATAGGTCAAGATGCGTATACGCTAGTCTACTCTGGTGTATCGATGCCTTGTCTCGATACACCCTCGACTAGGAACAGTTATAGGATGTACTCGTCGACTACCGTGGCCCCACTAGTATGATCTCATCATAGTCTCAGTAGTCGAGTACATATCCTAAGGTCTTTATCAACGTATAACATAGAGACAATCAGAGTACATGTTAAGATAAAGTACAACCAGATAGCATACTATCATGTCGAGCAAGAAAGTCCTCCCTATATACGTCCAAGCATCCATTACAATATACATCGTATGTACAGTAATGGCCTCTAGGGCATACACATAACTAACAGGAAGTCCACGTGGAGGTGGTGCAGGTAGGGCTAGACGAGGTGCATGAGCCTGAATAGTTAGCCGCCGCGGGAATGTGATCGCGGGTCTAGGTGCTGGAGCTGTGTTGAGATGATATGGACAAGCTCCAATGGCGTGGGTGGACGCGCCACAAACTAAACACAGGTCATTTGCATGCCTGCAGTCTTTCGCCAGGTGTCCATTCCTCTTGCAGTAGAAGCAAAAGTCTGGACTGGGCTGGTTAAATGTTACTCCCGGTCTCCTGGGTGCAAAAGTTGGCCTGGAAAAGGCTCATCCTTCCATCTGAGTGGCAGGGCGTTTCACACCGGCAGTCTGAGATTTGCCCTTCTTCTTCACAACTGTCTCATAACGTCGGGAAGCCTTCAGAGCAAGATCATAGGTTGGGAAATCCCCTGTAGCGAGTGCATCTTAGATTTTCGGGTCCAACCCTTGCTGAAATCTTTGTGCCCGGATCTCAGCGGTCGGGATCAGGTGTGTTGCGAACCTGCTAAGCATGGTAAACTCAGCATCGTACTCATCCACAGACTTGCTCCACATCGAGGCTTGGTGTAAGTGGATGAACTGTTGTTCCATATCGAAACGGGCAGTTTCAGAGAAGTATTTCGCGTCGAACATATCACAAAACGACATCCATTCAATCGGTTGGGAGAGTCGGCTTTCTTCAGCCTTCCACCAGACTCTCGTGTTGTCTATTATTTGTAGCTTCGCAACTCTCACCTAGGCAATCGCTGGCACTTGTGCGGCTGCCAGGTCATCTTCGATAGACTGAGCCCATTCTTCTACCTCTAATGGGCTCTCTTTTTCAGAGAAATGTTTCGGGTGCAGTGTCCAGAATTGTTTGACTCCGGGTGCCTCGACCTCTAGACGGTGCATGAGGATAGCAGTCTGCTGCTGCTGACCCTCCAAGGGGCTCTTGATTATCTCAAGCAGTACCGTTTGCTTGTTGAACGGTAGGTAGTGGTGGTAGAGTGGGCGGTGGGGTGTTGCTATTGACGTTTGTGCTGGTGTTATTGGGAGAATCCACGACCTTGATAGAAAAAGAAAGGTTAGGATAGATTCAAGGAATTTGAAATGTAAAAAATGTATAGTTGGTGATTCTTATAATTCTTGTGATATATTGTTTAAGACTTCATGCAAAACTGATCTGCATGGACCACCAACAAAACCTGTCACTTCCCGCTTCCCAGTGTACGGAAGTGGTGACGTGGCAAGCCCGCTACGTATTTACTAAGAAATAAATACGTTAAACGTAATTAAGCAATTTATGTATAAAATGCATAAGAATTGACAAGAGATATAAACTGAACAACAACTTTTATTAATATTCATCTTTACATTACAACTGCTTTGAAAAGGAAACATACAATGATATAAAAGTAATGCCTAAACAGTGGCATACAAACTGAAATAAGTACAAAATGAACTAGAAGTCCTGCTGGGCAGTGAACTGGTCCAAGTCCTCCTGGCTCGGCTCGATCTCTCGAGAGTCCGGTACTCCTGACAAACATTCCAAAGAAAGAAATAGACATGAATGTCGTTAGCGAACTAGCGCTCGGTAAGTCCCAAAAAAAAGAAAGGAATATAGCAAGTAATGAGAATTTGAACTGGTATGATGTACATGTATAAAATTGCTATTCTAACGTAGTTGTTTGTAGCTTGGTACAGAAGGTATTTGTGTATACGAGAGAAGCCTATCTTATCCCATAGACTATGGTAACATGTAGTACAAGGCCCTATCAAAACCCACGGGATAACGGCATGAGATTTCATGTAGGTGTCTTTTATTGATCATCTCATGCCATGCTATACATTCCGTACCAATCTACCCCGTTAACCCCGCGTAATGTTTTGTATAGATTATAAGGCTTGTTGAGACCATTGATACAAGTTGTTCAAGTAGTCAGGTTCAGAATGTAAGCTTGTAGTCATGTCAAGTTATAACCATGGTTCGGTTAGGTCAAGTCTTGTATTCAGGTTTGATATTCAGGTTCATATTCAAGTATACATGTTAGAGTTTGGATTCAAGTTTTCTTTAGACTCAGACTTGAGTCAGGCCCTTGTAACTGATTTAGATCTTAAATTAGGTTCGGGAGTTATCGGTAACTGCTGCACATGGACGGCAAGATTTGTGTATTTTTCCAAGACAATTACCATTGATAACACCGTTAAGTTTTCTACCTTAAATAAGCAAACACTCAATTTCTCCGGCTCTCTGAGGCTCAAGAGAATTGATTCCGCTTAAATCTATATTTACTAAAGTCCTTAAATATAGTTTTATATAACTCGAGGGGGTTTTATAAAAAATATTTTTTAATATATAGTTTCAAAATAATCTCGAGAGATTATTTATATTATTTAGGGTTTCCATGGATGTGAATTTTAGGGATTTGAGATATTTTAGTGATAATAGCTTAGTTTGGAAAGTTCATGGTATTTTATTATAAAGCTTGACTTTTGTTGGTATTTTGATGAAACTTGTAATTCTTTCATTTAAAAAAATATAAGGTTATTATATTTTGAAAATATATGGATTTTTAATATTTACATAATTATAAAAAATTAATTTTTATTTAAGTAGAAAATTGTGTTTTTCTTAAAAACCGTATTAAAAACCTTTCCGTGAGGAGGTCTGCATCTCGCTCTACTAGCTCAAGAATTTGCGATAATCCGCACCATCCAATAGCGGGTCCCCTAAAAAGGGTTGTAGAGGCTTATTTTCAAAGGAATTGAAAATACAATTTAAAAGAAAATCGTTTTTATAGTAAATGGTATTTTAATGTAATCTTGTATTCGTAACAAAAATATGTTCAAAGGGTATCGTGCTATGGAAACCATGTGTGTATGTGAGGGGTAGGTCATTACTCCGTGAAGTTTTCTAAAGGTATGTTTAAACAAAACAAATAAAAATGATATATACAAACTTCATGGTATTTTAATGTAAAAGTTAAATTAAAGTTATCTTATATTATATTTTTGATTAAAAGTTGGTTCTAAACATTGGTTTTATGTTAAGAAGTATGGTGTAGGAATATGAATGCAGAATATGTAAGAAAAAATGGAATTATAGAGTTTTAAAAGAAAATGTCGGTATTAACTCCACTTCCGACACATGTCTTGAAAATGAACTTTTAAAGAAGAAGAAGAGAGATTGGGAGGGACTTACTAGCTAGTTAGGTTAAGAGAAGGTACAAAAAGGGAGGGTTGTCATCGTGGCGTCGCGGAGTCGCCGGGACTTGCTTCAATTCTCGCCGGAAGTTGATCTCTTGCTAACTCCACTTGTACTTAGAAAATTTAGAGAGTTTTGGCTATAATTTTCAGAATGATGAAAGGATAGGGCATGTGATAGTATTTATAGTGTGGAATTAGGGTTTTGGAATTAAAACGGTGAGTTAAAATGCATTAAAATGATGATAAATGAGGAATTGAAAGGTCTCTATTTGATTGCAGGGGAGTTAGGGGTAAGGGAAGGGTTTTGTGTGCAAATCCCGGTCCTTATTGGCCACAGGCCGACCGTCGGTACCGGCCATGGGAGAATTTCCACCGGTCGTTTTGAGGGGTGAAGCCGGTTGATTCTTACCATGTGTTCCTCTCTGTATTTAAATCATTGTGCACATGTTTGATTTTTCTGTCTTTTCGTTTTTGTGTGTATTGCACGTGTAAACTTTTGGGCTTTCAAAAATTTTAAAAAGAAAATTAGAAAAAATAATGCGTCTGATGGGATTCGAACACAGGGGTTACGTCAC
The DNA here is from genome assembly GCA_030015575.1 of Agapanthus africanus. Classification (NCBI taxonomy): domain Eukaryota; kingdom Viridiplantae; phylum Streptophyta; class Magnoliopsida; order Asparagales; family Amaryllidaceae; genus Agapanthus; species Agapanthus africanus. Next base: position 277,462,210 of record CM057339.1, on the reverse strand, counting down.
AGCAGTGCAAAGGCTTTACCGGTGAGCTAGAAGTTGTTTCTTGCTTTCTTACACAAAAAATTACTTATAACCTATACTCAGGCTTGTAAACTCCTTTCTGTATATTAAACTGAAAAATTTTGTACAGTAAATTCAGATTCATTACACTGATATTCGAGTAAAATAAAAAAAGAGGTTAATACGGAACTCCTGAAGCTCCGTTAGATTCACACAAGAAACCATCCCAAACACCCCGAGTATAATATATATAACTGGTTAATATACTTAATAGATTTGATTGATTGATTAACATGTCTTGATCAAAACCATAGATTGAAAAAGGTGTAGAATGTATTCGAGTGAGTCGAGTAATATGCGAGTCCTGACAGTTGCAATCTTGGTTCGAGTCAGGTTGGTCCGAGTAGCTTGGGTTCGAGTTCAAATTCGAGTTTAGATTTGAGTTAGATTAGAGTTCGAGTTTGTGTTTGGATTTGAGTTCAAGTTTAGATTCGAGTTTGGATTCAAGTTCATATCTTTTCATGTGTATTGATATAAATTGTTAAAAATCTTATGTTCGAAAGAAATCGGCAACTGTTGCACATGGATGGCAGGATTTATGTTTTTTTCCAAGACAATTATCATTTGATAACTCCGTTAAGTTATCTAACCTGAATAGGCAAGCACTCACGTTCTCCAGCTCCCCGAGACTCAAAAGAATGATTCCGCTTAAACCTATATTAATTCTAGGGTCCTTAAAATATTGTTTGCATATTTCGAGGGGGTTTTATGAAAAATATATATTAATATTGTTTAAAAATAAATCTTGATAATATTTAGGGTTTTCATGAATATGTATTTTAATTGTTGTGGTGTTTTGGTGGTAAAACCTAGTCTTTTTGAAAGTTTATGATATTTTTGTGAAAACTACTACTTTCGGAAACTTGGTGGTATTTTATTAAGAAATTCTAATCTTTCATTTAACAAAATAGTTTTCTTATTTATTGAAAATACGGATTCATAATTTTTTATATAATTTTTCAAAATTAGTTTTGTTTAGAAAAGTCGCGTTTCTTAAAAACGTATTTTTATTTCCTTTCGAGACCGAATACTCCGTGAGGAGTTTTGCATCTCGCTCTACTATCCTAAGGATGTGCGATAATCTGCACCATCCATTAGCGGGTCCCCTAACGAGGGTTGTAGAGGCGTAATTGCCAAGAATTTCGAAATACCGATTTAAAGAAACCCGTTTTGAAACAGTGTGGTATTTTAATGAAAAAGTTCTTCTTTAAATTACTATAGCCTTAGAATACCGTGCTATGAAACTATAGTATGCATGTGGGGTAGGTCGTTACACCGTAAAGTTTTCTTAAAGGTATTTAAACTAATTATCGAGAAGCGTTATACTAAAATTCATGGTATTTTAGTGAAAAATTTGTTATATGTTCGTTCCTATGAAATTTTTGTTGAAACTAAAAACTAAATGATGGGAAATTATGCTAAGATTAAGGTAGCATGTTAGTTTGTTTTAATTTGCTTAACACATGCCTTACAAATGTAAAAAGAATATGATATCGGAGATAACTTCTTTTTTGTCGAGTTGTTTTAAAAATACGAATTGAGATGAAAGAAAAAGATAGAAGAGGGACTTAATTTTTTAGATGGTTAAAAAGAGATTGAAGAAGCTCTCGGGGGTCGTGGTTTCGTCGGAGATGCTCCGGTCGTCGAGTTTGGCTCGCTACTCCACTTGAGGGGCTTAATTCCACTTGGCACTTAGAAAAATTTGAGAGAATTTTTTGCCTGAATTTCAGAATGAGAGAGAGCTATGTTATGGGGTTGTATTTATAATGAAGAATTAGGATTTGAGAATTAAAATTTTGGATTAAAATGCATTAAAAATATGTTAAATGGTGAATTGAAGAGTCTCTATTTGATTGCAGTAAAATCAAACAGTGCAGGGGAGTTAAGAAGAGTCGAAGGGATAAGTGTGCAAAGTACGGAGTGATTTGGAGCATTTGGACCGTTGGGGCCGGCCAAATCAAGGAAATGGGCAGTCCGATTTTGTCGATCTGTCTCGAGATTTGTGCCACGTGTCAAGTTAGGTGTGTACACCTCATTACGCCTGTTTGATTTTTTTGAAACATTTTGGTTCTCCGTGTATTGCACGTGCAAACTCTTGAGCTTCCAAAAATTTAAAAAGAAAAATCTAAAAATAATTAGGTCTGATGGGATTCGAACGCACAGGCTATATCACTGCAGTGCAGAGGCTTAACCAATGAACTATAAAGAGTTTCTTGTGTTTATTTAATAAAAATAACTTTTAACTCTTACACAGGCTGTAATACCCTTTACTGTGAAAACAAGAAATTTCGGTACAGGAAGTTCAGAGTCGTTACACATCGTCTTCGATGGTTTCATCTTCTTTAAACTGCCATTCCTCCTCTTCTTCTACTATCTCTTGTCACTCTTCTATTTTCGCTTTAATGAATTCGTTTTTGGTCTCTTGAACTGGCCCTCCATCATCATTTTCTCCGCGAATATCCCACTTAGTGTAATTTCTAAGGAAACCGTTTTTTATAATGTGTAACTCAACATCTGACTTCTTCTGCAATCGCGTGTTCATACACTTATAGTAAAGACAATAAATTTCGTGTTCTTTCGGTATCCTAAAACGTGCATAGACAAAATCGGTGAAAAAGTAAACACTATTAAGGAAAAAATCAGTGGCTCTCGAGAAAACGTCGACGTGCATTCAACTCTTGTCGTGGAGGTATAGAAATGACATATTGGAAAAAAATGGAACGTAGTAAGGTTCCTATGTATAAGAGTCATGGAATTAAGATTTCGTGACAAATACGAGAGCGTTAGTGTTAGATTTAATTGACGACTTGGTTAAATTTGGTTTCAAATGTTAATGGATTGAGATCTTCTCCAACTCCTATTGAGAACTTTCTCCTTCTAATCTTAAAGCTCAAGAGTTGGATTTTTTTTCCAAGAAAGATGATAATAATATTAAATGTTTTTTTATTGGATGTCGAGGGTAACGGCTGTAGGGGTAAGAATGTATAGAACAGGTAACCGTTTCAATGTTGTGAAACACCATTAAAATGAATATCTAATCTATCGTTGTACACGGATAACCAGCGGAAAGATATCGACGAAATATTCCGAAACAAATGAAAAATACAAGTGAATGCAGGTGTCTGCTCTATATATTCCTAACTTGTCCACACAGGACAGATTTATCGATTATCATACGATCGAATATTAATTCTCGTCACATAGATTACGCGACGGTTGTTAGAAACCAAACGATAACGTCCGTTGTTTAACAACCTTGGTGTAACTTTATGTCACGATGAACACTGAATGTATGTTAACCGATAGACGGGAACTAAGTCACGTTTTCATTTTCACATATGATTAATTATCGATGAGAATATGAAAATTTCATATTAATATCGAAAAGAATACACTTAGTTTAGGATTTGATTTGAATTAGTTTTTACGTTTACGTTCAAATACAATGTTTTGAAGTTCTAAGTTTAGGGTATTTTTTTATAAAGATGAGGGTTTTCTTAATCGAGTTTAAAATTTTGGATTTAGGATTGATTTTAAGGTGGGATTTGACATGAGTTTAATGTAGAGAAGAACGATGATGAATTAAGGTTCGTTATTTTTTGTACGTGTGTGTGTGCGCACACACACACACAAACGCGTAAACACCTCCCCTAAGTAACAATATTAAGGGTATTTTTGTGTAATTAAGTGAAATGGAGTAAATTGGAGTTTTTAGTGTAACTTAGTTACTTTAAGATAGTTTAGTGAAAAACAAACAATAGTTAAGAGTAATTTAGCGTAATTTAGTAAATCGTTTTTCAACAAAATACCCTTAACAATTTCGTTTTTCACTAAATTACCTACAGCAATTTGTTAAATTATCCGAACCCTAACCCTAACACCAACCCTGACCCCAACCCTAACTCAATCCCTATTTCTTTAATTATACTAAGTTAAATTAAATTACCCTAAATTTTTGTTGGTTTTCATTAAACCACCTCAAATTAACTAAACAATTATAAATTTCATTAAAATACCTTAACTATTGTTGTTTTTCACTAAACCGCCTTAAATTTTTTACCAAACTATTCATATTCTTAAATTGACTAAGTTAATATAAATTTCACTAAAATACCTTTTTGTTTTTACTAAACTATTATTAAAAATTTTAATTAAAAAACCACATTTATTCAATGTCTCTTATTTACACTAAAATACCGTTAACTATTCTTGTTTTTCACTAAAATACCCTAAAATTGTTCATTTTCCCCCACTAAATTACCTACAAAAATTCGGTAAATTACTCTAACCCAAACCTTAAAACATAACTCTTTCCTTAACCTTAATCCAGCCCTAACCCTAACCAAGATGCCCTAACCGAAACCCTAACCTGTCTCCTTACACCACCATCACCACTACCTCCAACAACACCACCACCACCACCAATGGCAACAATAATATCAGCAACATATTTTTTGCAATTCGAGTTGAAAAATTGAAATAAAACCAAAAAAATTAAAAATTAACCGTTTATACTTAGCTTTGACTAACGGCGGCGAGCTCAGAGCGGCAATGACCAACCTTGGAGCAGCGGCGAGCTTCAATGACCTCGAAGCTAGCTAGGGCTTCGATCCAGCAGCGGGGGGGCTTCGACGAGGGCCTCAATCGATATTGCTGGGGCTTCGTTGGGACAAGGGAGGACATGGCTTCGACGTTGCCGGGACTTGGAGGGGGGAGGGGGCAGGGGAGCTCAAGCAGCGAGGCGTAAGCAACGAAGAGCCGTGCTAGGACAGAAGATTTGGGGTCAAGCCACAAATATAAAAATAAAAACAAAAAATATTAAATTCAAAACTAATTAAACTTGCCACTTGACAACCACAAACCTTGGGTCTCAATCTACGGCAGCGACGAGCTCGATCGAACAGCTAGTGGCGATCTTCCACGAAGCTAGGGTTTTGACCGCGGTCGGCCCTTAGGGCTTTGATCACCGGCGGCAACGTGCCCGAGGCGGTGGCGACGAGCGGTAACAAATTTGGGGTGAAATTTTTTTAGAGAGAAAGAGGGAGAGCTTGTGGAAAGAAGGGGGTGAGATAGTGGTTTTATCACGGGGGCTTTGTGGAGCCCCGCTATATATTGCAATTGGTCACGGTTTGCACCGTGACTGCTTCTTATACAACCGTGACGATAAAATGGTCACGGTTTTAACAATGACGAAGTATTAGTGTCACTTGCTTTAATCTTGCAATGATGATGCTGACTCCATATACACTAAGAATCCTGTGGATAAAAGGAAAAGATCTTATAAAGCATCTAAGAAGAAACTAACTTCAAGAGAATCGAACGGTGATGATGTTTCATTGCTTAGTTTCATTTTGCAAAACAGCAAAAAGAGGAAACACAAATGTTTGAATGGGAAGGCCTTGGCACAATCGTAGAGCGATTTATTCTGAACATAATGATGAACACATTGCTTAAATTGGGTGGTGACGAAGCTTTGCTGGAGCGAATTTTCTCAATCAATTCTCACCAAGAAAGAAAGAAAAATCTCGCTTGGCAAAGGAATGGAAACAGCAGACTGAGAGGACCAAGTTGAAACTGAAACCTCGGAATGCCTGATTTTCACAATGCGGATGAAACATGCACAGGTAGCACATTTGATTTATTTTTATCCCCCCTCTTTCTCTCTCTAAGGTAAAATTTTTAAGAACTTCGACCTGATGGGTATTGTTAATTCCATGCAGCTGCTTAATGTTGATGGTTGGAGCAATTGAAGATTGTTGACAAACATACATTTAAAGGCAATGACTATCAAAAAAGAAAACGACATCAAATGTTGTATACAGAAATTTTATTCTTTTATGTAAGCGGGAGTTGAACCTTAGACTTGTTGCCTGTCAGCAGCAGGAGCCTTTAACATTATGCTATATCAACACTCAGCTTGAATTGTTAATAATTTGTTGGGAGAATCCTCTTATATTCTTGGATACAGTTGTCTTTTTGGCTTTACTCGCAAGAAAGATCAATATGAATAACCAAATGATTTGTGTGCTAATTCTTGGTGGTTTCCATCTACTAGTTGTTTTAGATGTGTTATGTTTCTGCTGTATGTTGCAACTATCGCTGAGTTTATTCTATGTTCCCTCAGGTTGCAATTATATAAATGTTCTTGGTTCTTGAATTTATATTTATTTAACTGTAAAATATAAATCCATCAAGCCGACCTTAGCTCAGTTGGTAGAGCGGAGGACTGTAGTAGTTTGGCAGATTAATCTTTAGGTCGCTGGTTCGAATCCGGCAGGTCGGATTTTTTAATTTGTTTAAAATTTTTTAATCCACCTTAAATGACTAAACTGCCCTCTTGATCCAACTTAAAATCTTACACTTGTTTAAGCTGCAGCAAATGCTACTTTTTTGTTGGAATAAAAATCTATAGGTTTTTGTGCGATATCACATCATCATTTAAGAAATAATGCTTTATGATTGGCCAACAAAAACTGAATTTTTGCAGTGAATATGTGCCGCGTCACTTAATTAGTTAAGTAACTGTTAACAATTTGCAGGAATAATAGTATGATACATGCCAATTACTCTCAATTTTTTTCCCTTTGCGACAAACCAAATTGCCTCTTACGAAGATAATTATAACTGTATATATTAGTAAGCATGCATCAAGTTATTGTTGTTCCTAGATGGTGTACAATACCAAAGTTATATAAAATACAATAAATAATGTAATAAAGCAAAAATAAATATTAATTAAAGTTGGTGAAGCCGTTGACTGAGACACGAGTATCTCGCTTTCTTTAAGGCAATTCGTGCCACCGCAGTGAAAAACTAGTGGTTCTCCACCAATGCAGTGAGTCTCGACACGTTGCTCCACGATACAACACCCAACGAACAACACATTTTCGCTCTTGAATCCTGCACAGAGTAAAGAGTAAGAGCTCTAACCCACACTTTTCTTTACCCATTATATCAATAAATTATATAAAAATATTATACATACTTTGTACTATCAAAATAGAGCTACATATAATATAATAGCATATTGTATATTGATATGATAGAAAAGTTATGAGAGCATTAATATTAAAAAATAACTTCTTAATGGATGATAAAATAGATTAAATGTCCACTAACACAAAATCAATAATGGTGGCCCATTAAAGGCTTATGTTTTAAATGTTCTCGATTGCCCTGCTTAATGACCCAAATAATAATGGTCAAATGATCAATGTCCATAAGGTGTTATGACCAAAAACTTTTTATTAGCATGTTCAAAAATATAAGAAAATGTAATTTATTAAAATTTCCAACAATCCCTTACTAATTTTAATAAATCAAAAGATGATAAAAATATAATAATCAAATTCATTTTAATAAATCAAAAGATGATAAAAATATAATAATCAAATTCATATAACATTGGGTAGAGTTGGATTATTATGCATCGTGAAAATGTGTCATGCATTGAATTTTTCACTTAGCATTTTACAATTTTGACTCTAGCTAGAGTCATGGTGGACCTGGTCTTGAACTATGACAGCTTATAGGAAATAAAAGATTGTATCGTGCATATAACATTCCAGGTGTCTGATCGAGTCTTTAAACCAACACGTTTCGGTCTTATGCTTGATCCTGATTTTTATGAGTTGTTTCAGAGAATAAGCCCATATTCTCTTAAAAGAGCATTCCCACCCTCAGTCTTATATAGGTGAATCGGTCAAGACTGCTCCTATAATATTTTTCACTCCGCTTATAAAAGACACAGATTTCATTAAAAGATAAACTTAACCCTCTATTCGTTATAGAATAGAAGCACCTACACCATAAGAATGGACTGCGAGCGTAGGCTCGAAATTAATGCACCCTGACTTTGACTTAGCTAATTCCTCTCGATGTAATCCAAACCTTAATTTTTATCAATCTTTATAATAAGATTAACAAACTCACAGTACTACAATAAGGGGTTGCCCCTACGGCTGCAGAAATCCGGGCAACTTTATATTTCCCCTACGGATTAATCCGTAGGTTCCCATGGTTGCCTCTACGGTGCCCTACGGATTAATTTAAAAATATTAAAACGTAATTTTTTATTTGGCCATACGGAGCCGCAAAAGAAGACCCTATGGATTAATCCGTAGGAGCATAAATGAGTTATTTATAAAAAAAATAAAGCCCAGAAATTTCCTCGTTCCCAAAATTTCCCAACTCACTCTCACACCGATCTCCCGCGCGCGCCTCCTCATCGTCGTCGTCTACTTCATCACCGACTTAATCGCCACCTCATCGCGCACGCCTCCTCGCCACCTCCTCGTTCCCAAAATTTCCCAACACGCGCGCCTCGTCGTCGTCGACTTCCTCGTCGACAGTAGGATCCCGCTGCAGTCGTCGACTTCATCGCCGACTTCCTCGTCACCGATCTCCCGTAGCAGTCGTCGACAGTGGAATCTCCGGTCTTCTCCACCTCGTCGACAGTAGAATCGCCAGCCTAATGTGAGTTAATTTCAATTTTTAACTTCTAATTCTGCTTTTATTTGTGTTATTGTTGATTTTTGGGTTGCTACAATTGCTTAGAGTTAGGATTCGGTCTAGGGTTTGGGCTAGGGTTAGGGTTAATTAGTTAGGGTTCAGTTTAGGGTTAGGGTTCGGTTTACGATTATGGTTAGGGTTAGAGTTAGGTTTAGGGTTAATTAGGTAAAACAGGGTTGGTGATGATTAGGGCTAGGGTTTGGGTTAATTAGATTAATTAGGGTTAATTTTGGTTTGGGCTAGAGTTAATTTGTGTTGGGATTTGGGTGATGATTAGGGTTAGGTTAATTTGGCTTAAGGTTTAGGCTAGGGTTAATTTGGGTTAATTAGGTAAAATAGAGTGTATTTGTGTTAGTGTGTTGATTATGGTTAATTTGGGTTAATTAGGTTAATTAGTGATAATTCGAAAGGTTAGGGTGTTGATTATGGTTAATTTGGGTTAATTGGGTTAAGTTTGGGTTAATTAGGGATAATTTGAGTTAGGATGATAATTAGGGTTAATTTGGATTAATTAGGGTTAATTTAGATTAATTAGGGTTAGGGTTTAGGGTGCACTAGTTCGTTCAGTAGGATACTCGATGATAACGTAAACGAATAACTTTACCGTAAAAGCAAGAAAATTTTACCCTAAACTAAAAATTTCGAACCCTTAATAACGCACAACTTTACCGTAAATTTTACCCTTCATATAAGAACTTAGTTTTTTCTCTAGTTGAGATTTGCATAAGCAAATCTCCCCACAAGTTGAGAATTTAATTCTCATCGGGGAGATTTTGTTCTGCAGATTCAAAACTTAGGAGAAAAGAACTAAGTTATAAAGAAATAATAAGAACATATGGGAATTTAATTCCCCCAAAAATTAGGATTAAGATTTAGGGTGCACTAGTTCCTACAGGAGGATACTCGATGATAACGTAAACGCAAAACTTTACCATAAACTTAACACTTCATATAAGAACTTAATTCTTTCTCTGGTTGAGATTTGCAGAAGCAAATCTCACCACAAGTTGAGAATTTAATTCTCATTGGGAAGATTATGTTCTGCATATTCAAAACTTAGGTGAAAAGAACTAAGTTAAAAAGAAATAATAGGGACATATGGTAATTTAATTCCTCCAAAAATTAGCTTTAGGGTTTAGGGTGCACTAGTTCATTCAGTAGGATACTCAAGATAACGTAAACGCACAATTTTACCGTAAACTTAACCTTTCATATAGGAAGTTAGTTCTTCCTCTGGTTGAGATTTGCAGAAGCAAATCTCCCCATAAGTTAAGAATTTAATTCTCATCGGGGAGATTTTGTTCTGCATATTCAAAACTTAAGGAAAAAAAACTAAGTTAAAAAGAAATAACAGGGACATATGAGAATTTAATTCCTTCAAAAATTAGGGTTAAGTTTTAGGGTGCACTAGTTCCTTCAGTAGGATACTCGATGATAACGTAAACGCACAAGTTTACCGTAAACTTAACTCTTCATATAAGAACTTAGTTATTCTTCTGGTAGAGATTTGCAGAAGCAAATCTCCCCACATGTTGAAAATTTAATTCTCATCGGGGAGATTTTGTTCTGCAGATTCAAAACTTAGCGAATAAGATTTAAGTTAAAAAGAAATAATAGGGACATATGGGAATTTAATTCCTCCAAAAATTATGGTTAGGGTTTAGGGTGCACTAGTTCTTTCAGTAGGATACTCGATGATAACGTAAACACACAATTTTACCGTAAACTTAACCCTTCATATAAGAACTTAGTTCTTCATCTAGTTAAGATTTGTAGAAGCAAATCTCCGCACAAGTTGAGAATTTAATTCTCGTCGGGGAGATTATGTTCTGCAAATTCAAAATATAGGGGAAAAGAACTAAGTTAAAAAGAAATAACAGGGACATATAGGAATTGAATTCCTTCAAAAATTAGGCTTAGGGTTTAGGGTGTACTAGTTCCTTCAGTAGGATACTCGATGATAACGTAAACATACAATTTTACCGTAAACTTAACATTTCATATAAGAACTTAGTTCTTCCTCTGGTTGAGATTTGCAGAAGCAAATCTCCCCACAAGTTAAGAATTTAATTCTCATCGGGGAGATTTTGTTCTGCAGATTCAAAACTTAGGAGAAAAGAATTAACTTAAAAAGAAATAATAGGGACATATGGGTATTTAATTCCTCCAAAACTTAGGGTTAGGGTTTAGGGTGCACTAGTTCTTTCAGTAGGATACTCGATGATAACGTAAACGCACAATTTTATCGTAAACTTAACCATTCATATAAGAACTTAGTTCTTCTTCTGGTTGAGATTTGCAAAAGCAAATCTCCCCACAAGTTGAGAATTTAATTCTCATTGGGGAGATTTTGTTCTGCAGATTCAAAACTTTGTGGAAAAAGAACTAAGTTAAAAAGAAATAACAAGGACATATGGGAATTGAATTCCTCCAAAACTTAGGGTTAGGGTTTAGGGTGCACTAGTTCCTTCAGTAGGATACTCGATGATAACGTAAACACACAATTTTACCGTAAACTTAACCCTTCATATAAGAACTTAGTTCTTCCTTGTGGAGAGATTTGCATAAGCAAATCTCTCTACAATTTAAGAATTTAATTCTCATCGGGGAGATTTCATTCTACAGATTCAAAACATATAGAAAAAGAACTAAGTTAAAAAGAAATAACAGGGACATATGGGAATTTAATTCCTCCAAAAATTAGGGTTAGGGTTTAGAGTACATTAGTTCCTTCAGTAAGATACTCGATGATAACGTAAACGCACAACTTTACCGTAAACTTAACTCTTCATATAAGAACTTAGTTCTTCCTCTGGTTGAGATTTGCAGAAGTAAATCTCTCCACAAGTTGAGAATTTAATTCTCATCGGGAAGATTATGTTCTGCAGATTCAAAACATAGAGGAAAAGAACTAAATTAAAAAGAAATAACAGGGGCATATGGGAATTTAATTCCTCTAAAATTTAGGATTAGGGTTTAGAGTGCACTAGTTCCTTCACTAGGATACTCAATGATAACGTACACGTACAATTTTACTGTAAACTTAACCTTTCATATAAGAACTTAGTTCTTTCCCTGGTTGAGATTTGCAGAAGCAAATCTCCCCTTAAGTTGAGAATTTAATTCTCATCGGGGAGATTTTGTTCTGCAGATTCAAAACTTAGGGGAAAAGAACTAACTTAAAAAGAAATAACAGGAACATATGGGAATTTAATTCCTCCAAAATTTAGGGTTTAACCCTATATAAAGAACTTAGTTGTTCAAAAAATGATGATTTATTCTTTTCAACCTTATACAAAGCACATACACACTAACAACCCTAAACTTAAACGAAATCATAAATTGAAACACAGATACACAGAATACAACTCATACTTGGGTATCTTCAAATCTAACTTTGTTTATCGATAATTTATTCTTTTTATCGACAAACTTGTATCTACAGATTTTCTTCTTTGTTGGTAACCATCCCGTTCTTAGATTTCTCAATATAGTCATCATAACCTACAATTTATATGTTATACAGTCTAACATGGCTCATGAGTACATCAGAGTTAAGGACTAGATGTACGTGGATTGGCAACAACATATGCAACCTAAGTTTGTCGCAGGAGCTATTACTTTCATTGAATTTGCACGCGCACATAATAATATCGTATTAGAGAAGATTCTCTACCTGTGCGATAGATGTGGGAATATGTACTGGCAGAAGGTAGAATTCGTAGAGCTTCATATCTTTAAACATGGGTTTAAAAGACTTTATACAACTTAGCTATATCACGGGGAAGTACAAGAAGAAGACGGTAATGCGGCAGAAGAAGAAGGAGAAGACAGTAATGTGGCGGAAGAAGAAGAACACGATAACTTCTTTCCAGGAGAAGAAATGGAGGATATGGTAGAGGCTGCCCTAAGTGATAGTATTCCTACCGAAGATGACCTTCCTTCAGGCCAAGGACCACGTGTGGATAAGTATGAAAAGTTCATGAATGTTGCTAGAAGATCAATTTATGAGAATGCATAGTATTCCACCCTATCATGGTTAGTCCAACTTTTCCAGATTAAGTGCCTAAATAGATGGAGTAACAAGTTATTCATGCTGCTCCTGAAGTTCTTGAAAGATTATATACCCCCAGGAAATAACATGCCCGATAGCTGGTACGGAGCCCAGAAGATGATATCTGATTTGGGTCTGAAGTGTGAGAAGATTCAAGCATGTCCCAAAAATTGCGTGTTGTACCGGAAAGAGAATTCAGATTTGAAAGAGTGTCCACCATGCAGAAAGGCCAGGTATAAGTTGAAAGATTCTGATAAGAAACCCGATATACCTTTTAAGATAACACGATACTTTTCCATAACACAGAGGCTGCAGAGGCTATTCAGGTGCAAGAAAACAGTCGGGGCAATGATTTGGCATCACCGTGCTCCTCCAAGTGAAAATGGAAAAATGAGCCATCCAAGAGATCCATCGACATGGAAGGATTTCGATAAGAGGCACGGAATATTCAGTAGTGATTCTCGCAATGTCAGGCTCGGACTCGCTAGGGATGGCTTTTGTCCATTCAACTATATGGCTAGAAGCCATAGCACATATCCCGTTATAATGATAGTTTATAATTTGTCGTCTTGGTTGGCTATGAATCAATCCTACTTTATGATGCCTCTTCTTATCGACGGATCAAACTCACCGGGAAATAATATCGACGTCTATCTTCGACCTCTGATCGATGAGCTAAAATCTTTATTCATTGATGGTGTAGAGACTTACGATGCAAACACAAATACAACATTCACACTGCGTGCGTCTTTAATGTGGACAATTAATGACTTTCCTGCGTATGGAATGCTATCAGGTTGGTCCGTATATGGTCACAAAGCATACCCTTATTGCCATTAATATACAATATCGAAATTCTTGAATTTTAGCAGGAAGATTTGTTATTGCGGCCATTGACGTTTCCTGCCACTAGACCATCCCTACAGGTTAGACGCTTCTCACTTTGATGGTCATCAGGAGTTTCTTAGGCCTCTAGCCCCATTGTCCGGAGAGGACGTGACTGCTCAGTGGGATGGTTACAATAATGTGACCTTCGGGATAGATCCGACAAAACATGTCAAACCATCCTTCTAGAACAAGTTAGGTATTTTCTTCGAGCTTCCGTACTGGTCAACAAATTTAGTGCTTCATTATCTGGACGTCATGCACATAGAGAAGAGAGTATGCGAGCACGTACTCAACTTGCTTCTTTGTAAAGACGGAAAATCGAAAGACAACATCCATGCTCGGATGGATCTTCAGGACTGGGAAATTAAAAGTGGATTGAATCCTAAACCGATAGCGGGTAAACTAGGCAAGTTTGTACTTCCCAATGCCGCATATCATATATCACAACCGGAGAAGAAAAGATTCCTGCAGGTGTTGCATGATTTGAAAGTTCCCACAGGTTTCTCAGGATCATTCAGCAAGAAAATAAAAATTGTGAAAGGAAAGATCGATGGGCTGAAAAGTCATGATCACCATGTTATTATGGAGCACCTTCTTCCATTAGCCCTCGGGACTTCTCTTCCCGAATCGGTTGGTCTAGTAATCAATGACCTATGTTGCTTTTTTAGAGAATTGTGCGCTAAAACCCTGGATGTTGTGACGCTGAAGAAACTAGAAAATTCTATTTCTTTGATACTTTGTAAACTTGAGCGTATTTTCCCACCGTCATTCTTCACTATCATAATACACCTGACGGTTCATCTTGCAACTGAGACTAAGTTAGCCGGACTGGTACAATATCGATAGATGTATCCCGTCGAAAGGTACGTGTAATTTTTCGTTTCGCGCAATTTGTAAAATTATTGTTGTCCTATCTGCCCATATTTATTTATTTAACATATTTTTCTTTAGGTACCTCTACACTCTAAAAAAGTATATACGCAATAAAAATCGACCAGAGGGTTCTATCATGCAAGGTTATCTTCTAGATGAAGCAACCATATTTTGTCCCCGTTATCTGGACGAGAACATTGAGACGAAACTTAACCGGCCTCGAAGAATTCAGGACGGGCCATATGGTAAAGCTGATTATAAGTGAGTAGACACTTTGTTTATCAACAAGATATATCGGTTTATCCTCCTCAATAGCGCATATCTTGAAGAAATTAGAGAGTAAATTTTTTTGGATTAATTGTTATATTTGTGTTTGTGTGTGTATGAAATGATATAATATTAATGTCATAATTTATTGTTGAGAACATAATTCATTTTAACGAGGTACGCGAGGGGCATCCTGATTGGAATGATGAATGATTGGAAAAATATCATCAGGATAATTTTTGCGATTGGGTTGCAGATCATATAAATTGTTTGAATAACATGTTATTTCTACTAGTCTTAAACTAAACTTATATCGTTATGCATTTGTCATAAACTTTGTTTTGTTAGATCCACGATCCGAACTTGTCTGCATCATTAGAGAGCGATTCAAGATGTTTAGCTCAGTTTCCAAGTATGGAAGTTACATATTATAATGGATTTGGTGTCTTTGGATACAAATTCGAAATTAAGGACATAGAAACATCTCGAACCACTCAGAATAGTGGGATTGCGACGGTAGGATCGGATCGTGTGATTTATTATGGATACTTAAATTTCATACTTGGCATCCAATATCCCGGACAATCAGAACCGTTTTATATATTTCAGTGTACTTGGTACGATACACGAACTGATACGGATAAGTGGAGAAACAATCTCGCGACTTGGAAAGATGAATATGGGTTGACCAGTGTGAATGCACTTCAATTTTACGGTCAGGATGATCCGTTTATCTTTCCGAACCAAGCGTTCTAAGTATACTACTCACAGTGATTGAAGCATCCGGGATGGAGTGTCGTATGCCGTTAGAAACCCATGGATGTTTACGATGTCTCAGAATTCGAGGACAGCGATGGGGATGAATAAGAGAGAAGACTTAGAATGCTCCGACCGTCTGTTTCAAAAGACGGGTTGTCTTAGGCTAATCGTGAAGTTACATGGGTTAGAAATGATATCGATGATGAAATCCAAGTAGATATGTCAAATGCATCCACGAAACGAAAAAGTTTATCAGTAATGTTATATTATTACTTCACATTTTTACGATCTATACATATATATCATGCATATGTAATGATTGTACTCTTGTCTAGATTTGATGACGAAGACCGGAGCAGGGAGGGGCGGTAGGAGCACAAGCCGCGGCACCAGCAGAGGCAGAGGCAGAGCGGTTCTTCCGTCCGGAGAGCTACATAGGGAGCTTCAGAAGGCCGGTCTTGCACCCCGATCGGAGACCCCTTCGGATGACTCCTTCCGTGTGGACTTTGCCACACCTACAAATATATTGCACGCATATTCATTTTGAATGTAATATTATAGATATACATGTATATTTATGTCAAAATTACTTATATAGTCAATGTTTGATTGTCTAGCTGTTGGTGGTCGTCCACATCAGAGGCAGAGGCCACTCCCGCACCTCCAGGTACGTTTATATATCCTATAGTGCATATGTTGGATATAGTGCCCTCAAAGTCAATTATTGGATCGCAGGCACGTGATTGCAATGATTGCGGAGGACCTATACCGATATAACAATCTTACTCGAGATGATAGTATGCTATCTGGTTTGGCTTTATCATCATGTAGATGTTGATAGAGCCCATAGGATTCTTGCTTGACTACCAGAAGTATGATGGCGATCATATATGTGGGAGCTGGGGTCTATAAGCACATCATTAAAGTGTCCCTAGTCGTGGGAGTTTCGAGACAGGGCATCGATACTCAGGAGTAGACTAGTGTATACATTCGAGACCCCGACGAGGGGCGGTGGCCGGTCTCATAAGCCATTGGTGTTAGTTGAATCACCTAAGATGTATACAGGTGCTCATTGGGTTATGAGTACACCAGACAGGACTCGCCGGGAACTTGCTGGTTGGTATTATACCTAGCGTCAGATAGCAGTTCCCTGGTGACATGTGTACAGGTTAGTTCATCGACCTGAGGTCGTCAGTTGTCTCGTGTGAGTTCCCATTGTGCTTTGATTTATACCCTACCACGGGTCAAAGGAGTCGTGCAAACAGGTATTTTTTGGGTACAGTCCCGAGCTACATGGAGGCAGTGAGCAGATCATCGGGGATTCGTCTCTCCCGGTATTGGGGGTGAGATCGCGCTGTGATTAGGAGAGCCATTACACGAAATCCCTGGCCAGGGTAATCGAGATTTACTGGTAGGTATTCCAGTAGTATCTCAGGGTGTTCTGGGCTACTCTCTGACACGACTTATACAGCTATTGGGGTCTGACGTTTACCAGCCCCTTAGGCCCTATATGCGATACTCATAGACGAATGGACCAGACTGTACGGATATTGTCACTGTCAGGCTCAGTAGGGTTTCTGGATGAGTTCGCTCGTCAGCTTCCCTTCCGATCAATATATAGGCAACCGTTATGTACAGCTTGTACCTCTTACGTGCTAGAGGTTATACCCAGTGCCAATGTGTTGATGAGTCATTAGAGTCCCCCACAGACATTTTCCCAAGTTCGGGCGAAACGTTGTAGAGGCCGTATGGTTTTATGGCAGGGTTCGGAAAATGCACGTGCGTTTTCGCACGTGTCATATTTCGGGCAAATAATACTGGTAGGCTTTGGTTTAAGACGGATCCAAGTATTATACTGTATAGATATAATATCTTTGTCTCAGTTGTATTTGTATTCGGTCGAAATACAAATGCGGGTATGTTTATACTATTACGGGGTTATCCTGAAATTCGTTTCAGGATCACTTTTGGAAGTTGCCAGTTTCCAGTTTTCTATCGCCCGTCTTTAACATTCAGTTAAAGACGGATTTATCTTTTCTTGGGTGAGTCATGATTCTAGAAGGTTCTAGATTTAGTGACTCATGGTTAGCATTTAATGAAATGGTGATTCATTGTTACATCATTAATTGTAGTGGTGATGTGTTATGGTGACTCTTGTTTTGCATTAATTGTTTCATTTAATGTTAAGCAAGGTGTTCTTTTGACTCATCCTTTTCTTTTAGTTCTTAGGGTTACCCTCCCCTCTCCTACACTCACCCCCACCTCATATAGTGGCCGGCCCTCATTGTGAGAAAAAGAAGGAATTTGATTTTGGCAAAAGCTTATGAAATTTTCTTCATGGAAATTTCATATGTTGATTTCTCATTTCACCCGATCCAAAAAGGCAACTTCATTAACCGTTCGTCCATAGCCTTGGACGTAACGAGACAAAGTGTTCTACTCATTCTCTACATCATTCTTGGTCATCTCTTTTAGTAAATTTGATGATCGAGTTGCCTCGGTTCAGAGGCGGGGGCCCGTTTAAAGATCCGTCGACGTGGTGCCACCTGGACGACGAGACTGGAGTTTCAGAAGATCGAAGCCGCCGCAACAAAGCGTGGGATGATGGTTGAAGACCGAAGGACTCGGATCGTTCGGTATAACATTTCTACCCACTTTGTAGTTTGTTAGTTTAGCTTTAATGGCAGATCCGTATTATAGTATGCGATAGCGCCAGTTGTATAAAAGTTTTTGTTCCGCATTTGGCGTCTGTTAGACAGCCGGGGCGCTACCGTAGACTTACATTGGTATCAGGGCCTCACCATTAATCTTTACTAACTTGTGCTAACGCGTTTAAAATATCGATCGAGCGGAATTTTCAAAATCGCAATTTCCATGTGTTAAAGTTTTTGTTGATTTTAAATCTGTTCTAAAATTTATTTTGACCATACCAGAAAATCAATCAGGCTTTTTAATGGAAACAACAGAAAAACGATCCACCAATTCGACCGTACGACCGCGGATCCGCGGTCAATGCCTAGCTTTGACCGCGGAAGCGCGGCCGTCTTGGTGAATTGGTGGGCCATTTTTCTTCTGGGCTTTCATCTTGGGAAATTGTGGTTTCTGGTACTGTTCGTTTGGGCCCAGTTTTTATTACTGTACAGCAGATGTACGTGGGGCCCACTTCGGGAAATTTTTTCGATCAAAATTTAAACGTGTTAGTATACAGTATTTACATTATATCTCCGACCGGGAATGTCATTCGAGCGGTAAATTGCGTCTAATTGCTATAGTTATTTTAGACGGGTTTGCGAACGTGACATTCGCGTTGATGTTCTGTGTTGTGCTGTGATGTTGCGGATATGTCATGGTGGATAGCAGTGTGCAATGGTAGTGCTGTTTGGATTTATTTGTACATTTGATATTTCGGGACGAGCGTCCGACATGTGGACTGCCGTCACTGCCTGTTTTTATAATATTCTTTTGGGGCACGACCGGCATGTGGTCGATGTACCCGTTGTATATTATTTTATTTCTGTACTAGGTTTACTCCACGACGGAGTGCACGGATAGCCGGGTTCTGAAGGGCAACGGGTCCGTATCTCATGGAATTGAGAGGCAGAGGGGCCTCACTCTAGAATTGGCAGACTATTCGCCGCACTCGTAGGGGGTACAGGTTGACCCAAGGAGGGGTGCTCAAGTTACTGGATTCCGTGAAGTGCCGGGTGGTCCATTCACTATGCTGTAGGGGGCTGCCTCGCTTCAATTTTTGGCGGGTAACTTGTCGCACCCGTAGGGGTCTAGGTTTCATTGCACAGGCTATCCACACGACCAGGGGAACGTCGGGTTTCAGTAGCGGCTCTGTGAAACCCGGGGATCCCAGATTATCTGTATTGTTCTGTGATGCTTATTACTTTTCTGTAATGTTGCATTTATCATACCTGGAGCGATTATTATATATTGGTATATATACTAGTAGATGTTGTATATGTTTTTCACCCGCGCTAGCTCTGTCCCCGCTCTGTCGTTAGTTAAGTAACCTAACGAGTGATGATGGGACTCAGTGGCGAATGCGGACGGCATATACGTACATTTTATTTTCGTTCTTTTCTGGTGTGATTGATTGATGTGACTGCATTGATTCTTATCAATGCAAGGATAAAACAAACCTATATTTGATGTTGTTGGAACAAATTTTAAAAAGGAGTTATTACAAAAACGTTTCTTTTTGTTTTGCATAGCGGTATTCAGTTAGAATATCCTGCACCTCATTCGATGAGGCAAGGGCCGAGATCCCTTCACCGGGAGTGACCCCTTGGGCAGAAGTTTGCGTCAGAGTAATAACTTCAATATAGTCGATTACAAGTTGCTTTGCATCGCGGTATTCAGTTGGAATATCCTGCACCTCATTCCACGAGGAAAGAACCGAGATCCCTTCACCGGGAGTGACTTCTTTAGCAAAAGGTTTTCGCCACTATATTTTTATAAAAGCTATCAGGTTCCTTCAACGAGATCAAGTTCATTACGTTAAAGGTTTTTCGCCAAAAACCAGCCGTAATCCTCCGTCATTTCTTATGGATGGTCAGTAGTATTCAAGCTATGTTTGTTGGCCTACGTCAAGGCATAGTGTTTGGTAGCTGCTGGGTATTCATTTGTTGCACAGATAGATGCATTAGTTTAGGACAGACGTACAGCCTTGTTGGCCTACGTCAAGGGCATGTACGATGACCTAAATTAATCAGGACAACGACGGGTAGAACTTGACATGTGGCTTATGATTTGTTGGCCTACGTCAAGGTCATAAGAGCATGGGATAAAAATTATTTCGGGAGTTTCAAACATACAGGAAACTTGCAAAACTTGAGCATACCTTCTGGAGTATGATAACATGAGTGGATTCCTTCACGTTATCATGCGATGAGAGTTAGATCCCGATTCCCACTGATGAGTTAGTTTACTCCTCGGGTGATCCCGACTAATTCATCTTTCAGGTTTGGAGGAGAATTTGAGATTACAGTAGGAGGTTTCCTGATTATATAAAGTGATAACCATTCTAATCTAGGTTAGAGTACACGCAGAGTGTTTCTTTTCTCTCTCTCTTTGGCAGCGACCTTTGACCGACCCTAGACTATAACTCAGTGACCAGATTGACCGAACCTTCTTAAAATACTGGCTTTTGAATTGTCTAAAGTTGCATAAGTCATTGCCGCTCCTTCTTTTACCTTTTGTATTTCTCAGAACACCCCGTATTACTACGGACATCCACTTCCATTGGATAGATCCATCGTATGGTTATATACGAACTCGAAGGGACTTCTTCGAGGATGGATCCAGGTTTAGGAGAAATAGAATTGGTTTATTCGGTTGTCTTTTATTATCGCCTTCTCTCAGGTTGCGCGGGCTCCTTGGTTTAGGAGAGTACACCTATTACGCTTATTGGATAGTCTTCTTCCAAACCATAGGCAGGTGACGAAATGTAGGGAATGAAGAAAACCAATTAGCCTAAGTTGGGTGTGCAGAAGGTAATATGTAAAGACAAGATAAAGGAATTAGAAAGAGGGCAAAGTAAATTGCGACTATTAACATTCACGACCAAACCACGTATTTCATCGCCACTCCTACCTTACTTTTCATTTCTCCAGAACAACCCGTATCACTACGAACATCCAATTCCATTGGATAAATCCATCGTATGGTTATATACGAACTCGAAGGATATTTTTTCGAGGATGGATTCCGGTTCAAGAGAAATAGGAATAAGGTTTATTCAGTTGTCTTTTATCATCACCTTCTCTCAAGTTGAGAGTACTCTTAGGTTTAGGAGGGTACACCTATTATGCTTACTGGATATTCTTCTTCCAAACCATAGGCTGGTGCCGAACGGTAGGGAAGGAAGAAAACCATTTTAGCCTAACGATGGTGTACAGAAGGTAACGACTAAAGACAAAATAAAGGAAATTGAAGAGCTGGCAGGGAAATATACGGTTATAGTCATGAATCTGAATAATGGAAAAAGACATTACTATGAATACCCGAATACCCTTTCGAAACATATTCATGTTTCATTTACACTGTGTATTGTTAATAGAAAACTGATTTTTCAATTAAACACTTACTCCATGGTATGTATTTACCAGGTCTCATTCTCACATTTGTATAGTTTTACAGATAATGAGCGCGGGTAAGTTATTGGGAATTAGGTGATCATCCTCATTATATCGGAATTCGTTTTAATTGGTGATATTTGAGGAAATCACCTGGATACAGTTTTTTCAACTTACGACGCACAGGTTTTGAGTTATTCAACTCAGCGGACTTATACAGAGTATTGTATGTTGTCCAGTATCCATCAGGATAAAAGGGTTGGTCCTCGTACTATATTCTATTTACTTGTGACTTCTCTAGTTTTTAGACAAGTGTTTCGTAGAAATACAATGTCTAAGTATTGAGAAGTTGTGGGTATAGGAATAAAGTAGAGAACCAAGTGTCACAAGTATCGGGATTCTTCAAAGAGATCGAAGATGTAGATTCTTGTGATTGGTATTCAGATGATAGTGATGGTTTTGAGAAACTTGTTTCTCTTTCAGGTTACTCACAATTGGATGTATTCCTAAGTTGAGTAATGCTGATGAGCCTCTCTCCATTAAGTTGATATGCACTGGAGACAGCTGCATGATTAGAATTTGGTTCTAATTAAATAAGTGCCAAAGTTTCTATATTGGATATAGAATGCTTCATATCTTAACGATGTTAAGGTAAGGGGAGTTGTCCAGCTTATGCTTAAAACCAGACACTGGATAACTCAAGGCACGTTTCTGTAATGGCAGTTTGTGGGTTGACCCTAGCTTTGACGAGGGTTGATTTTCTACCATCTGGGAGATCAATAGTGATATTGTTCTTGACTTGCCACAGTTTTAATAAAATGGATTTTTTTTTCAGAAAACAGTAGTGGGAGTATGGTAGAACTGGAAGTGATTCCAGAACCGCAAACGATTACGGAAAATTTAATAGGACCTATATATTCAATCAGGTTTGACATTCCATTAGCCACTCCGCAGATATGGTGGGTAACCTCAGACACCCGAGAGGTACTCCGGTAGCCTCAAGGAAGGTGACAGGGAGGTTCTTGTTTACCCAGACTTGACACTACTGTTGTTCCAGACTATGAGACCCGACAGGAGGATAAGTATAGCGTCGTTCTAAACTAGTTTTATAAGTGCACGTATATATATTATTCTACCAGAGGGTTATCGTAGTCAGAGGGAGCAGCGGAAGCATAGTGGGCAAGTAGCTTATGTCTATTTATAGGCGTGAGCAGATATAGCAGAGATTAGATCATCTAATTTTGATGTAACAGTCATGGCTTTGACTTCATCAGAATAGGGGATGGATCTGTTGAGAAGGTAGTAGGGTGTGATGTCCTGGTATTTGGATAACATACACAAAATAGGAAGTAAAATTCCTATACTATAATCGGTTATACTGTGGTTGTCACAAAATTGTTTCTCCACAAAGGACATGGATATAATATCTGACATTCTGGATACTAGATCTATGGTTTTAGATCTAGATTTGGGTAGTTTCCCAATGTAGGTACTTTGACAGTATTCTAATAGTATTTTAGAATAGATGACTCATGGCAAGGTGGTGTATCTGCAGGTGATGGAGTCACCCTCTCTAAAGGTGTCTTACAGACTAAAGAGGAAATGGACGTGCATGATTGGCAGATCGCTTGCTTAGGCAATTGAGTCAATCGTGAGTTGTCAAGTACCGCACCAGATGTTGTTTTTGCACTAGATGCGATAAGTTTATATTAAATCCAATCCTGAAGAAACATAAGGAAGCAGTTTTACGGATTTGATGACAGCAGCCTCCTTCGGGAGACGGTTATCATTCCAGGCTTCAAAGGTGACATAGACGACATAGTGATTGTCAGAGTTATAGTGTTCCCTCAGACGAGGGACAGTATTATGGACAGGTGGTCCAAGAGGATACTGTGGGAGGCATAGTGTTGGACACCGATTGGTTTCAGTGATCGATACAGTCTAAGAAGTTTGGAATTGGAGTTCATTTATGAACTAGGTCCCATCAGATATCCAGACATATTCTAAGACAGGTATTACTCGATTCGGGAGATGGCTTTCTCCGCGAACTTGAGTTTAAGAGAGACATAGAAAGATATATCGGGGCGGATCCACTCACTGAGGCTATTTCTTGAACACAATAATTTTATAAACGGGCTTTGTGAAACTGATTAGTAGAGGAGTTGGATGTTCGGTATCACACGGGCTGTGAGTATGCGACATCGCAATAATTAGCCTTAAGTGCAAGTGGGAGATTGTTGGATATAATACCCTCAAAGTCAATTATTGGATCGCAGGCACGCGATTGCAATGATTGCGGAGGACCTATACCGATATAACCGTCTTACTCGAGATGATAGTATGCTATCTGGTCTGTCTTTATCATCATGTAGATGTTGATAGAGCCCATAGGATTCTTGCTTGACTACCAGAAGTATGATGGCGATCATATATGTGGGAGCTGGGGTCTATAAGCACATCCTTAAAGTGTCCCTAGTCATGGGAGTTTCGAGATAGAGCATCAATACTCCGGAGTAGACTAGTGTATACATTCGAGACCCCGACGAGGGGCGGTGGCCGGTCTCACAAGCCATTGGTGTTAGTTGAATCACCTAAGATGTATACAGATGCTCATTGGGTTATGAGTACACCGGACAGGACTCGTCAGGAACTTGCTGGTTGGTATTATACCTAGCGTCAGATAGCAGTTCCCTGATGACATGTGTACAGGTTAGTTCATCGACCTGAGGTCGTCATTTGTCTCGTGTGAGTTCCCACTGTGCTTTGATTTATACCCTACCACGGGTCAAAGGAGTCGTGCAAACAGGTATTTTTTGGGTAAAGTCCCGAGCCACATGGAGGCAGTGAGCAGATCATCGGGGATTCGTCTCTCCCGGTATTGGGGGTGAGATCGCGCTATGATTAGGAGAGCCATTACACGAAATCCCTGGCCAAGGTAATCGAGATTTACTGGTAGGTATTCCAGTAGTATCTCAGGGTGTTCTGGGCTACTCTCTGACACGACTTATACAGCTATTGGGGTCTGACGTTTACCAGCCCCTTAGGCCCTATATGCGATACTCATAGACGAATAGACCGTACTGTACGGATATTGTCACTGTCAGGCTCAGTAGGGTTTCTGGATGAGTTCGCTCGTCAGCTTCCCTTCTGATCAATATATAGGCAACCGTTATGTACAGCTTGTACCTCTGACGTGCTAGAGGTTATACCCAGTGCCAATGTGTTGATGAGTCATTAGAGTCCCCCACAGACATTTTCCCAAGTTCGGGCGAAACGTTGTAGAGGCCGTATGGTTTTATGGAAGGGTTCGGAAAATGCACGCGCGTTTTTGCACGTGTCATATTTCGGGCAGATAATACTGGTAGGATTTGGTTTAAGCCGGATCCAAGTATTATACTGTATAGATATAATATCTTTGTCTCAGTTGCATTTGTATTCGGTCGAAATATAAATGCGGGTGTGTTTATACTATTACGGGGTTATCCTGAAATTCGTTTCAGGATCACTTTTGGAAGTTGCCAGTTTCCAGTTTTCTATCGCCCGACTTTAACATTCAGTTAAAGACGGATTTATCTTTTCTTGGGTGAGTCATGATTCTAGAAGGTTCTAGATTTAGTGACTCATGGTTAGCATTTAATGAAATGGTGATTCATTGTTACAGCATTAATTGTAGTGGTGATGTGTTATGGTGACTCTTGTTTTGCATTAATTGTTTCATTTAATGTTAAGCAAGGTGTTCTTTTGACTCATCCTTTTCTTTTAGTGCTTAGGGTTACTCTCCCCTCTCCTACACTCACCCCCACCTCATATAGTGGCCGGCCCTCATTGTGAGAAAAAGAAGGAATTTGATTTTGGCAAAAGCTTATGAAATTTGCTTCATGGAAATTTCATATGTTGATTTCTCATTTCACCCGATCCAAAAAGGCAACTTCATTAACCGTTCGTCCATAGCCTTGGACGTAACGAGACAAAGTGTTCTACTCATTCTCTACATCAATCTTGGTCATCTCTTTTAGCAAACTTGATGATCGAGTTGCCTCGGTTCAGAGGCGGGAGCCCGTTTAAAGATCCGTCGACGTGGTGCCACCTGGACGACGAGACTGGAGTTTCAGAAGATCGAAGCCGCCGCAACAAAGCGTGGGATGATGGTTAAAGACCGAAGGATTCGGATCGTTCGGTATAACATTTCTACCCACTTCGTAGTTTGTTAGTTTAGCTTTAATGGCAGATCCGGGTTATAGTATGCGATAGCGCCAGTTGTATAAAAGTTTTTGTTCCGCATTTGGCGTCTGTTAGACGGCCGAGGCGCTACCGTAGACTTACATCATGCATATTGATTGTCTAATCATAGGTGGTGCGCCCACATCTGGCGCAGGGTCCACTCCCGCCACTTCCGTACCTTCCGCTCAGTCTGCAGGTTAGTATGAATAAATATAAAATATTTATTCATTTTACACATCCTTTAAGAATAAACATAAACTTCATGTAATTTTATCGTCAATGTTTATTTTCTAGTTGGAGGGGATGCGTCCACGTCCGGGTCACCGGCTGTTCTTCACCGGAGGAACTATCGTCCTGCTCGTGCTGCTGCCCGGTCCCAGGCTCATGCTTCTGTCGCCGGAGGTATATATCACACTTCAATTTTCATTAAACCTTGATTTTTTAATACCACTTTGTCTTAATATTGATTTTCTTGATATTTCTAGTAGATGCAGGGCAGCCCCATCCCGAGAGGGGGACTCGAGGCCCGAATCAGTCCTACAGGCTGAGGCCCGACAAAGATAGGGGGAGGCAGCATTCCCCCTCTTCTTTACCCCCGATTATCGCTATACCAGCGATTATGCCGAGAGGTTCGACCGGTATATGGGGGATGAGAGCCGCCTCGTGAAGAAGTAACCACTTCACGTTGAGTGGGGCGATTAGCACCGGCGCTCGCCCTCTTCTGGGATCAGGCTCGGGTATTAATATATATTTTCATTTGACTTATCCAATATATTTATTATTATTTAATACTTGCAATTTAAATACCTTGTTTTTTTGTATTTGCAGTTGGATTATGACTTGCAGCCTGTACCCAACCCTGATCACCCTAAGAGAGTGCTCGATCTTCACGCTCTGTACCATGGCCTGATGAAGAACATGCAATCAAAGGTCCAATATAATAGGAACGGGCTGAAGATCGACTGCTATTCCCTGTGGATGGCGACCCCCGAGGCAGAGAGAGCGGCTCTCCTACATACTCCGGCCTTTGTGAGAGTCGACGTAGATACATGGCCTCTCTTGTGCCAATATTTCGACTCTCACCGCAAACAGGTTTGTAATTTAAATGCAATCCATTGTTTAGTATATAATTAATTTTTTTGTGTTGCTTAATTAGAAAACTAAATCTGAATGTGTTGTGCATAAATAGGCCGATCAAAATAAAGAGAATAGGAAGTCAGCGAAGAGGGGTCGCCCCACTTATACAGGTGGCTCGAAGAATATTACTCGTGCCATGGAGGCATCGGTAAATTACAATAGATCTACTTTAATATAATGTCATATTAAGAATTATTTTATAATATATGTAAATTTTTTGCGAACTGCAGAAAGCTCAGACCCTGGCGTAGGGTGGTACACCGAGCGTGTTGACTGCGTATCTTGTCGTCTACGGCACCTTGACAGATCCAGCCACGGGCGAGCTTCGATTCCCCGACACCGCTACCCAGGAGTATTGTGTAAGTGTTAATATTTAAACTAAAAGGTTTGAAATTTTTTTTTTGAAAAGTTCAAATTTAAATGATATACTTATATTTTAATGGTTAATGTGGGTGTAGGAGCGGGTGGTGGAGTAGGCGGAGGTATCGGGGATCGATTTTACTGGACAGACCGATCTGATGCTGCTGACCTCAGTCCTAGACGCCGCACACGAAGGGCACCACGGAGATTGGGAGAGAAGCCGGGGACTGGGTCCTAGAAGGGCCCATATGAGGTTGGACTCCACTCTGGCGGTTACTTCCCCTACCGCCCGTGAGAGACGTCCAGAGCATGATGTTGCCACCTTGAAGACCACCGTCGAGGAGTTGAAGGAGATGTTGGTACGTATACTACTTAATAGTAAAATATTATATCATATTATAAATAGTAACATATGCAATATTAGTAGCCTGAGCTTATTTGGTTGTAGATTTAGGTTTGATTAATTATACTTACATAAAACTGTCTAATTAAAATAAACTACGGTTTTCCAAACTAGATATCCAAACGAGGCCTAAGTCTCTAAGTATTTTTAGATTGGGGTTTCGCAATAATGTGATAATGATACGAATTCGACTAAAATACAATACACAGTTTGTACTCGTTTATTACACATAAAATTTAACAGATGCGACAGGCTGCTTCGGCTGTGGCTCCACATGCATCTCCTTCGGCTGCGGCTCCGCAAGCCACTACCTCGGTTGCGGTTGCGCAGACCACTCCTGCAGCTCCACAGCCCGCTCAGACTCTCGCACAGTCCGCTCCTTCATTGGTCGAGTTTTTGACGACTCAGGGCTGTACCGAGGAGCAGATGCGTCAGATTACGGCGTTTATCAGAGGTGGAGGAGCTGGACCGAGCTAGGGTAGCTTTTTTTTTATATTTTAAGCATGTATGTACTTATATGATACATATTGTATATATTTTGGACGATATTGGTGCTGTTTGCATGTTCACGATGATTTAGATTGATATCGTATTCTGTTTGTTTATTTCTTTTATATATTATGCGTGAGATGTTGATTATGAATACTGCGGTATTTGGTTATATGATGTATATATTATTGTGCACAGGGCGTGGAAAAAACAGGAAGCCCATTTTAAAAAAAACCCTGATATTTTGTTCTTACGGATTAATCCGTAGGGCCATCTATTGCACCTACGGATTAATCCGTAAGTGCAAAATTTGCCCCTACACAGTTAGCCGTAGGGATAAAATATCAGGATACCTGATATTTTGCCCCTATGTAATCAGTAACAAGCGTTAAACTTGCTCCTATGAATGTATCCATAGGGGCATTTGTCTGGGCCTACGGATAACTCCGTGGGGGCTTTTAGCTGGACCTATGGAGAAATCCGTAGGGTTTTTTATCTGGACCTACGAAGAACTCCGTAGGGGCATGTTCAGGCCCTACGAAGTAATCCGTAGGGGCAAGTATTTTATTTTATAAACCAATAAATTAAATAAACATTTCGTCCCTACGGTGTAAGCCGTAGGGAAATATATCCCTACGAAGTAAAGCGTACGGACAATTATTACTCTGAGTGGCATGTTCAGGACGAAGACTTGCACCTGCGGCCTTTGCACCTATAGGGTATTTTTTTGCCCCTACGAATATATCCGTAAGGGCAGTGCTTTGCCCCTACGGATAAAGCCGTAGGGGCAACCCCTTATTGTAGTAGTGTCTATTCCCTCAAGGAAACAGAATAAAGAACATAATAAAGCAACGAGAAAAAGTTCCCAAGTGGAGCATCACCTGCCCGCATGTGATAGGCTCTGCACTTAACAAAACTAAGCCAAAACTGAATCTCACGTGCAGACACGTGACGTCTATAAGCAAAGTATACAGGAGCCTAAATAAAGCAAACAAGTGGGACAAAAAGAAACTCACGTGGTAACACGTGACACCCTTGGGTCGGCTTGATTGGGTGGGGTCACGTGCTACACGTGATAGACTCCTATGCCTTCTGAAACAATAGAAGTAAATTCTAATTAAAAAGGACTAAAAGCCTTATTTGGAAAATATTTCCTTGGATCTTTCTAAACAAGAAAGATTACGCTCTGTAAAACAGAGCGCCGTTGGATTAAAGATCCAATGGTGATTAAAAATTGCCAATTTACAGAAGAAGATTTTGTGTAGGGAAATACTTTCCTAAATCTTGTGAGAAATATCTTCTGTAAAACAGAATTTCTTGGATTAAAAATCCAACGGTAAATAAAATTTACCGATTGATCTAAAAGATAACTTTGGTTTCTTATAAAATCAATCAAAATCTCTTAATAAGAGATTTGGCCGAACAAACTGATTCTTTTCTTTCTCCTATAAATAGGAGCCCGAAAAGAGAAGAGAAAAAAGGGAGACATACAGAGAGAAGGTGATACATACATAGAGGAAAAAAAAGAGAGAAAGAAGAAACCCCCTCATCAACTTCAAGTTAAAACAAAAATCCGAGGTAAAAAGAAGAAGAAGAAATCAGAGAATATATCATCTCTTTTTCACCTCCATAAGAGTTTAACTCTTCTAAAAAAAACTTAGTTCTTTCTCTGGTTAAACATCTGCAGAAGCAGATCTCCCCACAAGTTGAGAATTTAATTCTCATTGGGGAGATTTTTCCATGCAGATCCAAAACCTAGAGAGAGATCTAAATTCAGAGAATTTAATTCTCCCACAAAAAGTATATAGGAATTTAATTCTTCTGATGAAATAAGGGTTTAACCCTTCATATGCGAACTTAGTTCTCCCTTATGGAAAAAGATCTGTAGAAGCAGATCTCCTCACAAGTTGAGAATTTAGTTTTCATCGGGGAGATTCTGTCATACAGATACCAAACCTAAGAGAAAAACTAAGTCTTAAGAATCCAATTCTCATAAAACAATGGGCTTGAAAGTCTCAAAACTTAGGATCCCTATGCACGTAAAAGGATTGGCACCAACATGATAATAGCTGATCACGTGCTCCCACGTAAGCGCCTTTGATGAACAAAAGAGAATAATAGAGATTGGCTCACGTGATCACACGTGACCCCAGGGAAATGCTTGGCACCTACAAAATAAGAAAGGGGAATAAATCGGAGGCAGTTCCCACTTTTGGGTTGCCTCACGTGATTTCACGTGACCCAAATAGCGCTTAGCGCTCAGAAGAGAAAAAAAGAATAAACCCAAAAAGAAGCAGCGCTTCAAATTCTTGAAGTTTATTACTATTTCAAAGTGCCTCACGTGCTTACACGTGATGGCCACAAGGCTAAAAGTGTTTAACACTTATCTGAAGATAGGGAATAAAACCGAGCGAACACCGCCACCTCTATATGCATCACGTGCGACACGTGAGCACTCTCAAATTCCAGTGTTTAACACTGCATCAAAGTGTCACGTGGGAACACGTGAGCACTACATAAACATGTTAGTATTGAACACTATGAAGGGCTAACATTAGCCAGGCTCAGACCAAATTTCCCAAGGACCATCATGTGAGCCCTTCATGCTCAGGGTTTCCAAAGCCAATCTCAAGACAGCTAATAAGCTCCCAACAGATGACATCTAAACTGATGCTCATCCCACTTCCCCAAATCTGGATATTGGTTCAAGGCTATATCTCTTCATACTTCTGATACATGTCGTTGTAATCCTTCAACGTCTTCAGAGAGATGGAGGGTACCAATAACCAATAACTTTTGGCATATTCCCAAACTGGTTAAACCAGAACCCCACATATTATGACATCTCTAAACCGTACAGACTATGATGTCTTTAAACTTTATGGACCATGAGGTCCTTAAACTCATGGACTATGCTGTCCTTAAACTTTATGGACTATGAGGTCCTTAAACTCATAAAATATGATGTCTTTAAACTTTACAGACTATGATGTCTCTAAACTGCCACGGACTATGATGTCCTTAAACCCGTTAGACCGTAATGTCCCTAAACTAAAACAATAGAGTCCAAATGCTCTTTTGTTGGGTCTAAATGATCCCACAACCCTGTTAAGTAGATCTTAGTCTAAAAATTAGACTAACGTATCCTTAACAAACGTTTAAGTTGATTTTAATCTTAATGAGATTAACAATCCTTAAACCCACTGGACCGCAATGTCCTAAAATTAACAATGGACCGCAATGTCCCTAAACTAAAACAATAGAGTCCAAATGCTCTTTTGTTGGGTCTAAATGATCCCAAAACCCTGTTAAGTAGATCTTAGTCTAAAAATTAGAGTAACGTATCCTTAAAAAATGTTTAAGTTGATCTTAATCTCAATGAGATTAATAATCCTTAAACCCACTGGACCACGACGTCCTTAAACTAAAACGATAAAGCCCGAATACTCTTTCATTGGATATAAATGATCCCAAACCCCCGTTGAGTAGATCTTAGTCTAAAATTAGACTAACGTATCTTTAACAAACGTTTAAGTTGATCTTAATTTCAATGAGATTAACGATCCTTAAATACAAACCAAACCCAAATCTAAGAAAATACGGATTTGGACTAATCCACGCCCTACGGGCGACAACATAAATTAGTCTCCGTATACAATCCACGGGCAACCAACAACAAAACAAACACACACGAAACGAAATGACCTTCTGGAGTAGGAGAAAGTGGTTACCGCTACGCGGTAACATAATTAATTGCAGGGGCTTGCGCCTGCAGGTAAGAGCGTCCCTACAATTAAAAACCCCTCACAACGAGGGGGATCTGACGAAGTCTGCTACAATGGCCGCATCCATCTAAACCTCCGATACATGGTGCCATAAATCAACTTGGCATCTTCGGAGAGGTGGACGGATAAAACCAAACAACATCTGCCCCCAAAATTCAGCCGGACGTCCCAACGTCCCAGTAGCGTTTTTCGGCAGAGAACAGTGTCATCATTATGCATGTACATGCAACAAATATAATACCGGTATTGAAGTAACATTTCACGTTGTTTATTTTAGTGGTTTGGATTTATCGTTAAAATGGTATCATGTTTATTTATTGTAACACTACTTACATTCATGTAGTTGGAATGCCCCACCTTTGCTGGCATAGATGGTCAAGCCGTGCTTGGAACCAATAGACCGTGTACCTTTTCGAAGTCCCGGAGAGGAAGATGCAGTTTAGGTTGACGTCACTACTACAATATCCACTTGCCTCTACGGATTTATCCGTAGACCTAAAATATCTCCGTAGGTCCAAAGACCACATGTCAAAGTCATCGTCCTGAGCATGCCTCTACAGAGTAAAAATTGCCCCTACGGACATTTATCCCTACGAATTACTTTGAAGGGGCATAATATTCTTTTAATTATTCTATTAAAAAAATAAAATAGTTGTACCTACAGAGTAATACGTAGGGCCTTATAAATGCTCCTACGAATTAATTCATAGAGGCAAGTTTTTCCCATATTACTGAGTCCATAGGGATAAAATATCACATACGGATAAATGAGTAGGGGAAAAACTTGCTCTACGGATTAATCCATAGGGGCAACAGTGTCCCCTACGGATTAATCCGTAGGGACATTATATCAGAGGTTTTTTTTTCAAAAAGGGCTTCCCATTTTTTTCCCGTCCTATGCATAATAATATATATCATATAGCTAAATACAGAAATATTTATAGACAACATCTCACGCATAATAAAATAAATAAACAAATAGAATACGAAATCAATCTAAAATCATCGTAAACAACCATCGATATCGTCCAAAACATACAATACGTATCAAATAAGTACATCCATCCTAAAAAATATAAATAAACATATCACAGCTTGGTCCAGCTCCTCCACCTTTGATAAACGCCATAATCTGACGCATGTGCTCCTCGGCGCAACCGTGGGCCGATAAAAACTCATAATGAAGGAGCGGCCTGTACGGGATCCTGAGTGGTATGTGCAGGAGTCTAAGTGGGCTATGCAGCTATAGGAGTGACCTAGTTTGGGTATCTAGTTTGGACAACCGTAGTTTATATTAAGTAGAGGTAGAAATGATACTTACTCTAACTTTTAAGCTCATATCTTTCCTTAACTGGATACTTGGTTTTGGAGTTATCTAATTTACAAAGCAATATTTTCTTCTCAAGTTTTGAGTTTGAATAATCATAATTTTTTAAACTCCAAAATGAAGAAAGATATGGCATGGTTATGATTATAGAGTTTAGTTTAGATAGTTTTATATAAGTATGATTAATCAAACTTATGTCTAAAATTGAAAAGGAGCTCAGGCTACTAATATTGAATATGCTACTATCTATAATGTGATATAATATTTTACTATAATAAATAATATATATACCAATATCTCTTTCAACCTCTCGACGGTGACCTTCAATGCCGCAACATCATGCTCCAGACGTCGCTCACGGGGGGTAGGTAACCGCCGGAATAGAGACCAACTTCATATGGGCCCTGCTAGGACCAAGTCTCCGGTCTCTCTCCCAACCTCCGTGGTGCCCTCCGTGTGCGGCGTTTGGGACTGGGGTCAGTATGATCGGATCGATCTGTCCACTGAAATCAATCCCCGATTCCTCTGGCTGCTCTACCACCCGCTCCTACACCCACGTTAACCATTAAAACATAAGTATGTCATTTAAATTTGAACTTATCAAAACAAAAATTTCATTCGAATTGGAATAAATATTAACACTTACACAATACTCCTGGGTAGAAGTGCCGAGAAATCGAAGCTCATCCGTGGCGGGATCTGTCGAGATGCCGTGGACGGCAAGATGCATAGTCAATACGCTCGGTGTACCACCCTGCGCCAGAGTTTGAGCTCTCTGCAATTCGCCAAAAATTTACATATATTATAAAATAACTTTTAATATTGCATTTTATCAAAATAGAAATATTGTAATTTACCGATGTCTCTATGACATGAGTAATATTCCTTTAGCCACCTATGTAAGCGGGATGATCCTCTTCGCCGACTTTCTATTTTTCTTGTTTTGATCAGCCTGTTTCTGCACAACACAATCAGATTTAGTTTTCTAATTAAGAAAAACAAAAAAATAAATATATACTAAACAATGAATTACATTTAAATTACAAACTTGCTTGCGCTCAGACTTATAATACCGGCACAAGAGAGACCATGTATCTACGTCGACTCTGGAAAAGGCCGGAAAATGTAGGAGAGCCGCTCTCTCCGCCTCGGCGGTCACCAACCATAGCATGTAGCAATCTATTTTCAGCTCATTCCTATTATATCAGACCTTAAATTGCATGTTCTTTATGAGATCCAGGTAAAGAGTGTGAAGATCGAGCACTCTGTCAGGGTGATCAGGGCCGGGTACAGGCTGGAAGTCGTAATCTAAATGAAAATACAAGAAAATAATGTATTTAAATTATAAGTGTTAAATAATTGTAAATTTATTTGATAATTCAAATGAAAATATATATTAATATCCGAGCCTGATCCCAGAAGAGGCAAAAGAGCGCCGGTACTGATTGACCCACTAAACATGAAGAGGATACTTATTTTGGATGCGACTCTCATCCCCCATATACCGGCCAAATCTCTCGACATAATCGCCTGTATAGAGATAATCGGGGGTAAAGAGGAGGGGGAATGGTGCCTTCCGTAACTCTATTGGACCTCAGCCTGTGGGACTGATTCGGCCCTCGAGTCCCCTTCTTGGGGTGTGGCTGCCCTACATCTACAAGAAATATCAAAACAAGAAATATCAAGACAAAACAATATTTAGAAATCAAGAATTAACAAAAATTGAAGTGCGATATATACCTCCAGCGACGGTAGCACGAGCCTGAGCCCGTGCAGTAGCATGAGCGGGACGACAGTTCCTCCGAAGAGGAACAACCGGTGACCCGGACATGGATGCATCCCTTCTAACTAAAAAATAAATATTGATGATAAAATTACATGAAGTTCATGATTATTTTTAGAGAATATGTAAAGATTTTATATTTAAGAATACTAACCTGCAGACTGCGCAGAGGGTACGGAAGTGGCGGGAGTGGTCTCTGCGCCGGATGTGGATTGTAACGACTCTGAAATTCCTGTATAGAAATTTCTTGTTATTGTACAAAAAAGGGTATTACAACCTGTGTAAGAGTTATAAGTTAAATTTGTTTAATAAAAGCAAGAAGTAACTTGTAGCTCACTGGTAAAACCTCTACACTGCTGCGATATAGCCTGTGCGTTCGAATCCCATCAGACTCAATTATTTTTTTAGGATTTTTCTTTTTAATTTTTCGGAAGCCCAAGAGTTGCACGTGCAATTCAAGAAGAAATGAAAAGTTTCAGAAAAATCAAACAGATGCAATGAGGTGCACACACCAAACATGACACGTGGCACGATCTCGAGGCAAGACCTTGAGATCCGACCGCCCGTTCATCAAAAGGGTCGGCACCAGCGGTTCGATTGAGCCCAAATCCTCCCGTGCTTTGCACACTCGTCTCTTCAACTCCCCTCAACTCCCCTGCACTGTTTGATTTTTCTGCAATCAAACAGAGACTCTTCAATTCACCATTTAACACCATATTAATTCATTTAATCAAAAATTTTAATTCCCAAACCCTAATTCTTCCTTATAAATACCACCCCATGCCCTAGCTCTTCCCTATTCAGAAATTTTTATCAAAAAATTCTCTCAAACTTTCTAAGTATCAAGTAGAGTTAAGAACCTAAGTGGAGCAGCAAGCCAAACTCGACAACCGAAGCTGTTCCGACGAAACCACGACACCCGAAGGCTTCTTCTCTCTCTCGTTAACCATCTAAACCTGTAAGTCCCTTCATCTCTCTCCTTTCCCATCTCAAAACAATTTTTTAAAAGAAGTCGACAAATTGGAGTTATCTCCGATATAATCTTCTTTTTAATATTTGTAACCCACATGACAAGAAAATTAAATCAAACTAACATCCTATACTAATCTTAACCTTATTCACATCATTAGCTATTAGTTTAATTAAAAAAAATAATGTGAAACAAACAGATAACGAACTTTTTCATTAAAATACCATGAACTTTAGTATAACCTTTCTCGATGACTAGTTTATCTACCTTTTGGAAAACTTCATGGGATAACGACCTACCCCACACGCACATTATGGTTTCATAGCACGGTATTCTAGATATATGGTTCATTTAAAGAATAACTTTTTTTTATTAAAATACTATATCTTTTCAAAACGGGTTTCTTTTAATCGGTATTTTTGTAATTCTTAGCAATTATGCCTCTACAACTCTCGTTAGGGAACCCGCTAATGGGTGGTGCGGATTATCGCATATTCTTGGAACAGTGGAGCGAGATGCAGAACTCCTCACGGAGTATTCGGTTTCGAAAAGAAATAAAAATACGGTTTTTAAGAAATACGACTTTTCTAAACAAAACTAAATTTTGGAAAATTATATATAACTATGAATTCGTATTTTCAATAAAAATATATTATGAAACTATATTTTCATTTAAACTAAATATTAGAATTTTTAATAAAATACCATAAAGTTTCCAAATGAGCTAGTTTTCATAAAAATACCATAAACTTTCTAAAAAGCTAGGTTTTACCACTAAAATACCACAACAATTAAAATACATGTTCATGAAAACCTTAAATATTATAAATCACCCTCGGATTTTATTTTTAAACTATATTAAAGTATTTTTCATAAAAAAACCTCGAGATATGCAAATAATATTTTAAGAACTCTAGATTAATATAGATTTAAGCGGTATTATTTCTCTTGAGTCTCAGGAAGCCGGAGAAAGTGAGTGCTTGTCTATTCAGGTTAGAAAACTTAACTGACTTATCAATGTCAATTGTCTTGGAAAAAGACACAAATCCCGCCGTCTATGTGCAGCAGTTGCCGATTTCTCCAGAACATAAGATTTTTAACAGTTTAAATCAATTAATATAAAAAGACCTGAACTTAAACCCCAAACTCCAAACTCGAATCTAAACTTGAACTTGAACTCGAACTCGAACTCTAACCTAACTTAAGTCTAAACCTGAATATGAACTCGAACCCAATCTACTCGAACTAACTTGACTCGAACCAAGATTGCAATTGTCATGACTCGCTTATTACTCGACTCACTCGACTTCATTCTACACCTTTTGCAATCTATGGTTTCGATCAAGACATGTTATAATCAATCAATCAAATTTAATTAAGTATAGTATATAGTTATAATATATATTATACTTGGGGTGTTTGGGATAGTTTCTTGTATGAATCTAATGGAGCTTCAGGAGTCCCGTATTAACCTCTTTTTTTATTTTACTCAAATATCAGTCGGGTTGACTCATCTACAGTCTAGATCCCCGATGCTAACATATAAAATGGGCCCGTGTTTTCTTGCTCCTGGGGCCCCACTCTTGAGCTTGTGAATACTTCTACGGCTGCGTTGATATTCACACTTGGAACTTAACGTTAACATAGTGACCATATAGAGACCTATAGAACATAGTTACCCATGATCATATACTCCTACTCGTCATATAAATATTCTACAATTGTCATTTCTTATTCTTACTTATCCTTAGGACTTACCAAGTGCTAGTTTGCTGATCAACTTTTCTTCTCTTGAAATATTCGTCAGATACGGTCGAGACAGAGAAAGTGGAAGCCATAAAGGAGAACTAAAACCAGATCTTTACTCAGGGCTAGCTCAGTTTCACTTTTCTTCAGTTTATGTATGCCACTTATTTAGAAATTTTCCTTATTGTATTTATTTTCCAGCATAAACTCATGTATTTGTAAATATTGGAAGTTGAATATAAATAAAGATATTTGTTGAAAATTTTTACAGTCTCCATTTATTCCTATATTGTGTATTATTATTTCAATACACTTAGTATATTTATTTAGGGAATGACCTTCTCTGGATAACTATGCCGTGGGCTTACCACGTCACTGTTTCCGTCTACTGAGAAGCGGGGCGTGACATAGACGCACCACCTACAATTAGACAATCAAAAATAAATTATATAATTCATTGCAAAAAGAGCGCGTATATATCTATAATATAACATTCTAAATCAATATGCATATAATATAGAATATATAAACATACCTACAGGTGCGGTAGTGGCCTCTGCCCAGGATGTGAAGGCACTACCTACAACTAGACAATCAAAAATTGATTATATAAGTAATTGAAAAAAGAATGTGTGTATATCTATAATATAATATTCTAAATCAATATGCATGCAATATAGGATTGATTGATCTCAAAAACTATCTATTACCGCAATCAAGAACGGCGTCGCTTGTAGCTAACCGGTGAGTACGGGTCGGTCCACAGGGATGCTGTGAATTTCCTAGTCGCGCTAACGAGTTAATTCCGATTGTGGTCGGATTGATTATTAAATCTAAAAACTAAATCTATCTATACTAAGATTATCTAGATCTAAATCTTGCTAGGGTTAAGTTTAGGAATGGTTTGGAAATGTAAATAAATCTCAACGCTTTCTATACCCAAATTAGGATCTAAGAGGAGTTATGGTAATTATCAATAAAGGGGATTAGATCCATTTGGGAAGGTGTTCCTTCCTCTAGGTTCTTGTCCTTCCTTTAGAGATCCTTACCCTAACCTCCATGGAAAACGCGCGCAACCGGGCCTTTATACTATGGTATCGCTGCTACCTCGAGGGATAGGGTGCCGTAGGGCGCGGTGTGTGCGTGTATGCATGGAGTCCTATTGAAAATTTATAATGGGCAAGAAAGGGACGAGAGATCCCATCTCTCAAAAGCCTTCCCCAAAGCTAACATCTAAGGCAAGGAATTAAAATCTAAACTAGAGCAATTAAATAAAACTACTTACAGATGACTCTCTCCAAACATCAACACAGGGTTGTCAGATCTGAATTCATGAATTGAAAAGAGGCACCGATGCTCTCCAAAAGAATTCTAAAATTTATTAATGAGGGGAGGCATAGCCTTTACAATAATTTAGAGTTCCTATTTATAGAGGATAGGAAACCCTAGGTTACAATTGATCCGCATATCTGCTTTTACAAAAATACCCCCTAATAAAAAGACCTATTCAACGCTCCGCGCACCGCCACCAAAATCCACCGACACGGGCATATAACGGCCGCGGTTCCGCGGCCAAGTGGAGGCATCAAAGGCTGAATTTTTCTGGTTTTGTTCTGGGTGGTTTTGTCTTTCTACTTCTTTATATCTTTTCTCAATTTAGCTTCTGGTTCTCTTCCAGATTTCCAGTGAACATTTGTAGTGGATTTTTAACCGTTCGCTTTGACATCTTGGACCTTGCGTTGCCTTGTTAATTATGAACTGTTCTTTGTCTAGGCTTGACTAAGATCCTTCTATTTATTGGTAAAAAGTCCTTCTTTTGTATCATCTTTTGTCTTTTTCACTGTTTTCGCTCCAAGAACCTGTAACCTGTAATATGTAGCAGACATGCGTCAAAAGCACCTGTTTATTTATGAAACAAATAAGAATGGGGGATATAATAATACAATATTATGGTTTGAACAAATACCCCCAAACTTATCTTTTGCTCGTCCTCGAGCAAGCTTATTTTTTTATTCTCTACAAAAATCTAACAGCACTTTCGTAGGGAAACGCGATTGCACTGAGCACGTGCAACAAGCCGTTAAACCTCTAGGTGTCCCTAGTAGGAGGAGTGTTGTCTCCTGAGGGTTTTCAGCGGATACTACCCACAAAATCCTATCAATTTGGCTTTTCGACTTTAATTCTCCAATTAGGTTTTCTAACAAGGAATTCTATTATCGTCGACTCGTAAATTATCAACCCATATTCTTCACACTTCCTCATTATTTAACTTAAGATTATATATGTTCTATAGACTTACTTAGCTTTCGACATCTCTTAAGTTTTCCTTCTAGGGTTCCATCTCCACTTAGGAATTTCTATCAACTCTACTAAAGATACAAGTTCTATTTTTCACTCCTTTTTCTCATCTAAACTCCAATCACATATCCCCACATGTGTGTATAAATCACCCATACACTTGGAAATTCAAATCAAGCAATTATACCCTTGTCCGTTGTCCAAAGTACTTATTAGTAGGTGAATTTTTAATTGAATTTTGCTTACATATCCTTCATGCGACCGTTAATACTTCTTGAGGTACCAACGATCGATTACAAGATGTGTTTGCACATTAAAGCGCAATTCCTAGTTTTGCAACACCCAAGGCTTTAGCAGTGACTCCCAAACCAATTGGTCTAAGGCACTAGGTGATGAAGCACTCTTGCTAAATATTTTTTCTATTTTTTAGCCTTAAGTAATCACAAAAACTAGTGTTCATTTTTTTCTTCTTTATTCACACTTGTATTTTTTCTCATTTTCTTCGTACTAAGGACTTTAGACAAGAGCATTTCAAGGTCTCTTCTACTATTCCAAGTTTCAAGGTACGTGTTGGTGCAATTTGTAGGGTATATATTTTCAGAATCTAGATTTAAGCTAGGAATTATTTTTCAAACTTATATTCTAATAAAAGTATCAATACTTTTCCTTCGTTTCGACTTAGCCCAAAAAGTGAACCCAAAATTTGCCTATTTCTAAATAAACTACAAAGACATATACTTTCTACCGTTAAACTTTAAGGAAGGTTATTTTTAGGGTTTTTAATTTACTACGTCTAAAATCTAGTTGTTCCTAACTAGTTAACCTATCTGTCAAACTCTAGTCAAATAAGCCAAAATTGAATACAATAATTTTTATAATTTTTATAATTTTTAAATTTTTATGGGTTTTCAAATAAGTATGCAAATGCAAAATGTACATATGAATGCGAAGGAAGAAAACGTACCGAGCATACCCCCAAACTTAAACTTGACAGTGTCCTCACTGTCATGCCACACCAAGAGGGTTGAGAATGTCGGCACTCCCCTGTTTATTTATTTATAAATTTTTTATATATTTTTTAATGTTTTGAATTTTTTAAATATTTTTTTATAGAAAAAGAAAACAAAAATATATATACATATATACAACAAGGTTCCCTCCAAACTTAAGTTTGGCCTTACACAAGCCAAAGGTTAGCACCAACCATTCAAAAATCTTATCGTGGTCATAGTCGAGTTGGTGAAAGAATGGAGTGGAAAGAAAAGAAATGAGAAGCACACAAGACCGAATGGGAAGAAGAGTGGAATATGGTCTCGGCGGAGGAGAAGAATGGCGGAAAAGAAAAAGAAGTGGAGTACGATCTTGAGGGTGTAAATTGAGTGAATAAATTAGCGCAATATGTGATGACCGATGTGTTAAAAGCGATTGCGCTAACCTATCAACCCGTCGAGAAATGGGGTCAAATCCCTCAAGATTCGCAAGAAAGCATGGGTACACCGAACTTGGTATATGAGATGAAAGCGTAACGGTCTCTTGCACGATCGGAACAATGGAAGGTAGGGAAGGGAGTGAATTAGGGATAGTCTCATTCTCACCGTAGTAAACTGTCTCGAATTGGAAAGATTCCATTAATGGTTCGAAACAACTGTAAGCAACCGGGTCTGATGGTTCTACTAACTCATCTGAAAATGTAAAGGACTCAAATTCGGGCGGTGAGTCATCAACATCATCCGAAAAAGTGAAACACTCGTAAATGTTATCGTCTGTGAGAACTGTGTTAGATTCAAAGGAAAGTTTTTCAACCTCACAGTCTTCAAGCGTGTTATTAGGCGTGGATGGAACGATGGAAAGGAGGGAGGGTGATTTAGGTAAAGGTTCAAGAGGATGAATTGGAAAATCCGACACATAAAAAAAAATGGTTCAACCTCAGTATTATCCTCACTACTCTCCTCAATACTATCCTCATAATTCTCCTTAATACTTATCTCATCCATGCCATTATCATCAAAATCAAGACGCATATGAGGTTCGGGAGAAACATCTAATGACTCGGGATGATGAGTTGAACATAAAATTTCAATCAAATCGACAGGTTCATCATCGGAAATATTCCCGGCGTCTATATCCTCAATCAAGTGAAAATCAATATTTTCTGACACCTCATCAAAAGCATGGATATTTATCAATTCAGGTTCTAGAGTGGAGGTGTAAAGATCGAAAGGATTAAGTGTGGTTTCACTCGAAAGGAGTTCTTCACAATCTGGCAAATCAAGCACTACAAAGTCGCACAACTCATCATTTTGGACACATGTTTGAAAATTGGAGTTGTTGGATTCAATTGTGTATGGGTAGGTTTGATTTGGAAATCCTCTCACATTCTCACTCTGTCCAACCGCCTCCTCATACATTGGAAAATTTGAAACTAGTTGAAAACTAGCTGCCGGTTCACTAGGTTACATAAGGGCGGCCATGGACGCTTCCACATTCCTAACCATTTTGTTTGTTGCTGAAATATAAGCTTCCAACGACTGTTCCAAACTAGACATGGGTTGTGAAGGGGTTTCGGTAAAAGATTCGAAACTGTTTGGATACGTGAAACTCCCTAATGGCTGTGTAGAAACAGTGTCTAGTAAAGGTGGGAAAGTCGGGTAGGACTGATAGGAATTGGATGGTTGGACAGGAGTAGGGTCAACATGTGGATAAAAAGGTGAATGGACTTGTTGATCCCTAGAACTAGATGTGTGGAGAGGGGTGAAAGATCGGCTACGAGATTGAGCAATATGCTCAGCAATAGACATCGGTTTAGGAGTTACAGCTGGACTCGAAAAAGTGGCATTAACATACGAAGGTGGTGAAGGTTGACATGGTTGACACAAAGTGGGTTGCAAAGTCAAATTGTTTCTCCTAGACGCTTCTATTTGATCTTTCAAAGAAATTTTGGGCACGGAAGGATCTTCCTTAAATCGACCGAAACAATTGACGTACGAAACAAAGTTAGGTTCGGAATACCAAAGTTCGGCAAGAGATTTATGATGTGGGGTACCCATGATAGAAGAATGAGAAAAGAAAGAAGATTGGAGTGCACAGATTTCTTAGCGACAAAAGTTGCAAGTCTTTTTAAAAAAAAATTTCCTCTTATTTTTTTTATTTGTTTTGCAAAAAATTTCGATAAAGGGCTTAGACACAAATGCAATCAACTAGAAATGCACAATCAGACCTAACTCTAGGGTCACCTAGGTCAGCTAGAAAGCTCTTAACTGTTCCAAAGGGCTAGAGATGGACCTCAAACCGCCTCTTCACCGCCAATTGCGGTCAGATAAGTGCCAGGTAAGTGGGAGGCTCCCCGCTATAAGTAGCGGTCCTAATTAAGTAACCACTTGCCTTGACACACTTGCCTAGACACCGCAAAGTTAGGTTAGGATAAACGGCCGATGCCTATAACTAGTCCTCTGTCCTATTGAACTCGAAGTCCTTAGGGCTGAGTCTTGTATTTTTTTAATTAATGGATGGTCAATGCATATGCCTTATGTGATTTCTGGGGTCCTGGGAAGGGTGATGAAATCTCCACCCAATCTGAATTTGTCAAAAGCCCTTTAAAGTCCGATTAAAGATATGCAAAACAGAAAAATCACTTGCAATCAAATCTTTTAATTTTATGCGCGGCGCAAAAAATCCTGCATAAGATTTGTTAGTTGGAAGGGGGAAGATTTTTAAGCGCAAAGAAATCCTGCAGGCAAATTTACAGAAGATATATCAAGATTTACAGAGAAGAAACAGAGGAGCTTACAGAGGAAATTCCACGAGATGATGTCACCTTGGCGCCGCTTTTCCGCGGTCAAAGGGTGGTTCCCACCGCGGCTCCGCGGTTCTCTAGACGGCACGGTTCCCCAAAAATTTTTTGTGATGACGATGTCTCCTAACTGCCGCCCTTCCGCGGCAATAACGCTCCAATGCGGCGGATCCGCGGTTACAGAGGAGGTTCTGTTCCCAAACAAATTTTTCCTCCTCTGGTTTGACTTGTCTTCCCTGTTCAGATCTGTCGTTTTTGGTTTTGCACTCTGGATTTTTCCAGATCCGTCTGAATTGTATATCCTGCAAGATTCTCACAAACAATACCCTTTCCAAAAATAACAGATATATATTTTTATATATTTTTCAGATTTTTATGATTTTTTAATTTTGATTAACCCGAAATTGCAAAAAGGAAATAACACGCCATCCCCGGCAACGACGCCATTTGATTGATCTCAAAAACTATCTATTACCGCAATCAAGAACGGCGTCGCTTGTAGCTAGCCGGTGAGTACGGGTCGGTCCACAGAGATGTTGTGAATTTCCTAGTCGCGCTAACGAGTTAATTCCGATTGTGGTCGGATTGATTATTAAATCTAAAAACTAAATCTATCTATACTAAGATTATCTTAGATCTAAATCTTGCTAGGGTTAGGTTTAGGAATGGTTTGGAAATGTAAATAAATCTCAACGCTTTCTATACCCAAATTAGGATCTAAGAGGAGTTATGGTAATTATCAATAAAGGGGATTAGATCCAT
Organism: Agapanthus africanus; assembly: GCA_030015575.1. Lineage (NCBI taxonomy): Eukaryota > Viridiplantae > Streptophyta > Magnoliopsida > Asparagales > Amaryllidaceae > Agapanthus > Agapanthus africanus. Next base: position 277,417,647 of record CM057339.1, on the reverse strand, counting down.
TTGGGAAGGTGTTCCTTCCTCTAGGTTCTTGTCCTTCCTTTAGAGATCCTTACCCTAACCTCCATGGAAAACGCGCGCAACCGAGCCTTTATACTACGGTATCACTGCTATCTCGAGGGATAGGGTGCTGTAGGGCGCGGTGTGTGCGTGTATGCATGGAGTCCTATTGAAAATATATAATGGGCAAGAAAGGGATGAGAGATCTTATCTCTCAAAAGCCTTCCCCAAAGCTAACATCTAAGGCAAGGAATTAAAATCTAAACTAGAGCAATTAAATAAAACTACTTACAGATGGCTCTCTCCAAACATCAACACAGGGTTGTCAGATCTGAATTCATGAATTGAAAAGAGGCACCGATGCTCTCCAAAAGAATTCTAAAATTTATTAATGAGGGGAGGCACAGCCTTTACAATAATTTAGAGTTCCTATTTATAGAGGATAGGATATCCTAGGTTACAATTGATCCGCATATCTGCTTTTACAAAAATACCCCCTAATAAAAAGACCTATTCAACGCTCCGCGCACAGCCACCAAAATCCACCGACACGGGCATATAACGGCCGCGGAACCACGGCCATAGGGCCTGTTTGGCCGCGGTTCCGCGGCCAAGTGGAGGCATCAAAGGCTGAATTTTTCTGGTTTTGTTCTGGGTGGTTTTGTCTACTTCTTTATATCTTTTCTCAATTTAGCTTCTGGTTTTCTTCCAGATTTTCAGTGAACATTTGTAGTGGATTTTTAATCGTTCGCTTTGACATCTTGGACCTTGCGTTGCCTTGTTAATTGTAAACTGTTCTTTGTCTAGGCTTGACTAAGATCCTTCTATTTGTTGGTAAAAAGTCCTTCTTTTGTATCATCTTTTGTCTTTTTCACTGTTTTCGCTCTAAGAACCTGTAACCTGTAATATGTAGCAGACATGCGTCAAAAGCACCTGTTTATTTATGAAAAAAATAAGAATGGGGGATATAATAATACAATATTATGGTGTGAACAAGAATATATAAACATATCTGCAGGTGCGGTAGTGGCCTCTTCCCAGGATATGGAGGCACCACCTGCTGCCAGACAATTAAAAAAATTGATTATATAAGTAATTGCAAAAAGAATATATGTATATCTATAATATAACATTCTAAATCAATATGCATGTAATATAGGATATACAAATATACATACAGGTGCGGTAGTCGCCTCTGTCCGGGATGTGGATGCACCACCTACAGTTAGACAATAAAAAATTACTATATAAGTAACTTTAAAATGAATATGCGTGTATATCTATAATATAGCATTCTAAATCAATATGCATGCAATATAGGATATATAAACATACCTGCAGGTGCGGTACTGGTCTCTGCCTCGGATGTGGACGCACCACCTACAGCTCGACAATTAAAAATTGACTATATAAGTAAGTTTAAAATGAATATACATGTATATCTATAATATTACATTCGAAATGACTATGCGTGCAATATACTTGGAGGTGTGGAAAAGTCCACACGGAAGGAGTCATCCGAAAGGGATACAGATCGGGGTGCAAGACCAGCCCTCTGGAGCTCCCTACGCAGCTCTCCGAGTGGCAGAACCGCTCTACCTCTGCCTCTGCCGCGGCTGGTGCTCTTGCCGCCCCTCGCTTCTCCTGACGTCGTCATCAGACCTAAATAAAAGTACAATCATTACATATGCATGCAATATATGTATAGATTGTAGAAAATGTGAAGTAATAATATAATATTACCGATAATATTTTTCATTTCGTAGACGTATTAGACATATCTATTTAGATTTCATCATCAATATCATTCCTAACCCACGTAACTTCACGATCAGCCGAAAACAATCCGTCTTTGGAGACAGACGGTCGGAGAACTCTAAGTCTTCTCTCTTCTTCATCTTTATCGCTGTCCTCCATACGATCCTCGAATTCTTGAACATCGTAAATATCTCTGGATTTCTAAAGGCATACGACTCTCCATCTTCGATACTTCAAGCACTGTGAGTAGCATACTTGAAACGCTTGCTGCGGAAAGATAAATGGATCGTCCTGACCGTAAAATTAAAATGTGTTTATGCTAGTTAATCCATATTCGTCTTTCTAATGAGACCATTTCTCCACTTATCCGTATCAGTTCGTGTATCTGTTCCTGCCAAAAAATTTCTGCGTAAAAGAGCCCAAGGTATCTAATGACAGCGATACGTTTAAGAAAATGTGAACCAGTATTTTCCGGACTGTATTTTGACAAACTCCCAAATGTGAAACAACTAAATTCTGATGGTATCGAAAGCGTCTCGAAAAATCCTTCGATTTGATATATTATGGGCTTCATAATTCATCCGTGATCAAAAGTTATGAGCAAATATGCTATGCACGTGTAATCTAAGGAAGGAAATGCGAACCGGTATTTTCCGGGCTGCATTTTGACAAACTCTCGAATGAGAAACAGCTAAATTCCGATGATATCGAAAGTGTCTCGAAACATCCTTCGATTTGATATATTATGGGCCTCATAATTCATCCGGGATCAAAAGTTATGAGGCATCACGTGCTCACACGTGACCGGGTATCACGTGCACACACGTGACCATTTACAGGAAAAATCTATAGGCACTGAATAAAATAAATAATTGGAAATAATTAATCAGTGGGGTCACGTGCCAACACGTGATGGGTCTTTAAATCCACTGAAAAGAATTAAAGGTATAATAAAATAACAAGGAAAAACCCTAATGGGGCATCACGTGCCAACACGTGACCAAGGGTCACGTGCTGACACGTGATAATTCCTGAGTTCTTTAAAACAACAGAATTAAATTCTGTTCAAATGCTTAATCAGGGGGTCACGTGCCAACATGTGATGGGTTCCTAAACATCTATGAATTAATAGAATTAAATTCTAATTAAGAGGGAATCAAAAACCCTAAATGGAAAAATATTTCTCTAAATCTTTCCAAACAAAAAAGATGGTGCTCTGTAAAATGGAGCACCGTTGGATTAAAAATCCAATGGTGATTAAAAATCACCAATTTATGGAAAGATTTTATACAAGAAAAGATTTCCCTAAAATTTTCCAGAAATAACAGATAAAAGATCTTTTGGATTAAAATTCCAATGGTGAATAAAATTCACCGAGTGATCTAAAAGATCATGTTGGTTACAAAATCAATTAAAATCTTTCAATGAAAGATTTACTAAACAAACTGATTCTTTTCTTTCTCCTATAAATAAAAGCCAAGAGAGAAGGAAAAAGGGAGAGAGAAAGATAGAGAAAAAAGAGAGCAGAATTTAATTATTCAGAGAGAAAAGAAGATCTCCTAAAAAAAGAAAGAAAGCCTAGGTGAGAAAGGGGAAAGAGATCTAAGTTCCATAAAACAAAAAGAATTTAATTCTCAATTTAAGAGTTTAACTCTTCTGAATAAGAACTTAGTTCTTCCTTTGGTTGAAGATCTGCAGAAGCAGATCTTCCCACAAGTTGAGAATTTAATTCTCATCGGGAAGATTCTTCCATGCAGATCCAAAACTTAGAGGGAGAATTGAGTTTAAGGAATTTAATTCCCCCAAATTTATAGGAATTTAATTCTCCAAATGAAACTAGGGTTTAACCCTATATGAGAATTTAATTCTCCAAAATTCATAGGAATTCAATTCCTCCAAATAAAACTAGGGTTTAACCCTACATAAGATACATAGGAATTTAATTCCTCTAAACAAAATTAGGATTTAACCCTACCAAAGAATTTAATTCTTAAAACAATGGACTTAAAACTCTCCATGCACGTAAAGAAATTAGTACCCAACATGGTCACGTGGCAACACGTGACCCTCCCTCTCGATGATCAAAATAGAATGAACAAGACTAGGTCATGTGCCCCCACGTGACCCTTAAACAGACTCCTCAAAATCAAAAACCCCTCAACGAGGGGGAATCTGACGAAGTCTGCTGCATCGGCCGCATCCGTTTAAACCTTCGATACATGGTGTCATAAATAAACTTAGAATTTTCGGAGAGGTGGACAGATAGCACCAATTAGCATCTGCCCCCAAATTCAGGCAAGACGTTTGTCTTCCCGTGTTTCAGAAGGGAACAGTATCGTTCCAAATACACTGAAATATATAAAACGGTTCTTATTGTCTGGGATATTAAATACACAGTATGCAATTTAAGTATCCGTAATAAATCACGCTATCCGATCCTATGATTGCAATCCCACTATTCTGGGTGATTCGAGATATTTCTATATCCTTAACTTCAAATTTGTATCCAAAGACACCGAATCCTTTATAGTATGCAACATCCATACTAAGAAATAGAGCTAAATATCTTAAGTTTCTCTCTAATGATGCAAACAAGTTCGGATCGTGGATCTGACAAAACAAATTTTTCGGCAAATACATAACGATATAAGTTTAGATTAAGAATGGTTGCAATAACATGTTATTCGAAAAACTTACATGATCTGTTACCCAATCGCAAAAATTTTCCTGTTGATATTTTTCCAATCGTTCATCACTCCAATCAGGATGCCTCTCACGTACCTCATCAATCTGAATTCTGTTCTCAACAATAAATTATGATATCAACATTATATCATTTCACACATACACAAAAAAATATAACAATTAATCCAAAAAACTTACTTTCTAAATTTCATCAAGGCATACGCTATTGAGGAGGATAAACCGATATATCTTGTTAATAAACATGGGGTCTACTCTCTTATAATCAGTTTTACCCTATGACCCATCCTGAATTCTCAGAGGCCGGTTAAGTTTCGTCTCAATGTTCTCATCTAGATAGTGGGAACAAAAAATGATTACTTCATTTAGAAGTTAACTTTGCATGATAGAACTTTCCGGTCGATTTCTATTGTGTGTATACTTTTTTAGAGTGTAATGATACCTAAAGAAAAATATGTTAAATAAATAAATACGAGCATATAAGATAGCAATAATTTTACAAAATGATTGAAACGAAAAATTCAACGTACTTTTCGACGGAATACATTTATCGATATTGTACCGGTCTGGAAAACATAGCCTCGGTTGCAAGATGAACCGTCAGGTGTATTATGATATCGAAGAACAACGATGGGAAAATATGTTCAAGCTTACAAAGTATCAAGGAAATAGAATTTTCTAGATTCTCTAGTGTCACAACATCCAAGAATTTAGCGCACAATTTCCTAAAAAAGCAACAAAGGTTATTGATTACTACACCAACCAATTCGGTAAGGGAAGTCTTGAGGGCTAATGAGAGATGGTGCTCCATAATAATATGGTGATCATGACTTTTCAGCCTATCGATCTTGCCTTTCATAATCTTTATCTTCTTACTAAATGTTCCTGAGAAACCTGTGGGAACTTTCAAATCATGTAACACCTGCCGAAACCTTTTCTTCTCCGGTTGTGACATATGATACGCGGTATTGGGAAGTACAAATTTTCCTGGTTTACCCGCTATCGGTTTAGGATGCAATTCATTTCTAATTTTCCAGTCCTAAAGATCCATCCGAGCACGGAGACTGTCTTTCGATTTTTCGTCTGTACAAAGAAGCAAGTTAAGTACGTGCTCGGATACTCCTTTCTCTATGCGCATGACGTCCAAACAACGACGCCCTAAATTTGTTGACAAGTACGAAAGCTCGTAGAAAATGCTTAACTTGTTCCAGCATGGTGGTTTGTTCTGTTTTTCCGGATCTATCCCGAATGTCATGTTATTATAACCATCCCACCGAGTAATCACATCCTCTCTGGACAATGAGGTTGGAGGTCCAAGAAGCTCTTGATGACCATTAAAGTGAGTATTGTCTAATCTGTAGGGATGGTCTAATGGCAAGAAACGCCAATGACCGCAATAACAAACATCATGCTAAAATTCAGCCATTTCGATGTTGTATCTTGATGGCTGTAAAGGCATACTTTGTGACCATGTACGGACCAACCTGATAGCATTCCATATGCAGAAAATTCATTAATTGTCCACATTAAAGCTGCACGCATCGTCAAGGTTGTATCTGTGTTTGCATCGTAAGTTTCTACACGATCAATAAATAAAGATTTTAATTCATTGATCAGAGGTCGGAGATAAACGTCGATATTGTTTCCCGATGAATTTGGTCCATCAATAAGAAGAGGAATCATAAAGTAAGATTGATTCATAGACAACCAAGACGACATATCATCATTACAACAGGCCATGTGCTATGGCTTCCAGCCATATAGTTGAATGGGCAGAAACCATCATTAGCGAGTCCGAGCCTGACATTGCGAGGATAACTACTGAATGTTTGGTACCTCCTATCGAAATCCTTCCATGTCGGTGAATCTCTTGGATGAATCATTTTTCTATTTTCTCTTGGAGCAGCACGGTGATGCCAAATCATTGTCTCGGCTGTCTTCTTACACCTGAATAGCCTCTGCAGCCTCTGTGTTATGAAAAACTATCATGCTATCTTGATAGGTATATCTGGCTTCTTATCAGATTCTTTCGGCTTATACCTGACCTTACCGCATGTTGGACACTCTTTCAAATCCGAATTCTCTTTTCGGTACAACACGCAATATTTGGGACATGCATAAATCTTCTCACAGTGCAGACCCAAATCAGACATCATCTTATGGGTTTCGTACCAGCTTTCGGGCACGTTATTTCTTGGGGGCATATAATCTTTAAGGAACTTCAAAAGTATCGTGAATGACTTATTACTCCATCGATTTAGACACTTAATCTGGAAAAGTTAGACGAACCATGATAGGGTGGAATACTTTGTATTCTCATAAATTGGTTTTCTAGTATCATTCATGAACTTTTCATATTTATCCGCATGCGGTCCTTGACCGGAAAGAAATCTTATTCGGTAGGATTAGTATCACCGAAGGCAGTCTCTACCATATCTTCCATTTTTTCTCTTGAAAAGAAATTATTGTTTTCTTTTTCTTCCACTGCATTACCATTTTTTTCTTCTTCTTCTGCCGCATTACCGTCTTCTTTTTCTCCTTCCACGTGATATAACCAAGTTGTATAAAATTTAGTAAAACCATATTTAACGATGTGAAGCTCTACGATTTATATCTTCTGCCAGAACTTATTCCCACATCTATCACACGGATAGAAATTTTTCTCTAATACGATCTTATTATATGCCCATGCAAATTCAATGAAAATAGCAACTTCTGTGACAAAATTAGATTTCATGTGTTGTTGCTAATCCACGTACATCCAGTCCTTTACTCTGATGTACTCATGGACCATGTTAGACTGTATAACATATAAATTGTAAGTTATGAAAGTTGGTGTTTTATGGTGACTACATTGAGAAATCTAAGAACGAGATGGTCATTGACAAAGAAGAAAATCCGTAGGGGCAAGTTTGTCGTTGAAAATGATAAATTATCAATTAACAAAATTATGATTAAAGATATCCAAGTATGAGTTGTATTTTGTGTATGTGAGTTTCAATTTATGATTTCGTTTAGGTGTAGAGTTGTTAGTGTGTATGTGCTTTATGTGTGCGTGTGCTGTGTATTCGTGTTGATGTGTGTGTTTCGGCTGTCGGGGGTAAGTCTTCTATCCCATTAAGAATGTATAGAGAAGACATTCATTCGCTTGTGCTTTCATCCGTTTCGAGAAAATTTTGGCAGCGCCTCCTCGCTGTTCTCCAAAACCATTGTAATAGTGATAATCATTTCAATATTGTGAAACAATATTAAAATGAACATCTAATTTATCTTTATATATGGAGAACCAGTGGAAAAGTACTAATGATGTAACACCCGAGTTCATTTATACCAATTCCAGTTTCCGTATTTACCTATCCATGGTCTTTTCTTGATTTAGCGTGTTTGGGTGCGAATGGTATTTTACATTCGACCCGACCCGCTTGCTTGAACCTGTTTGACTCTTATTTATAGATGACCTTGACTTGTTGCATGGACTAGTGCATCTCATGTTTTAGTACATACTGGTATTTTATCTAGTATCGCATCTTTATCATATAACATTTTTAAGTCACAGAAAATAATTTAAAATTGCATTTCTTAGCCTGCTTGATACCCCTAACCCTGTGGTAGCGTCCATGCATCTTGTTCTCGTCCCGTTCAGTAAAACGGACGTGTTTGGATGGCTACGCGCACGTACGTGCGTCCGTTATTAGGGGTATACTTTTTCGTTACCAGAAGCTTCGTTTTGAATTTTGAAAGTCACATATATTTTTCATATTTTAAAACCGGATTTTTAGACCCGATCCGAGCATGTTTTGGAGTAAGTTCATATTTTGCCAAATCTCAAAACGGACTAATATTATAATATTAAAACCTTTATTTCATTCTAAAGTTCTTTAACAAAAAAAATATTCAAAAAAATATATATACAACTGTTTGTATGCTTATAGTATATTTTATAATATATTTTATAATACCGATTGATTTCTCATGTCTCTCTCTCTTTGTGATTATATTTACCATATATTCTTAAATCTTTTTTTTAAACACAGACTCTCTCCCTCTCTCTCCTGGCTCTCTCTCTCGCTCTCTCTCTCCCTTTCTCGCGACTCACACCAAGTCTCTCTCTCTCCCCCTTACTGTTCTCTTCTCTTCTTCATTTTTAAATTTCGCCCCCCGCCTCATCTCTCGAAAACCCTAGCCCTGCCTTCGTCTCGTGCTCGTCGCCGTCGTGATCTCAGACGACCCTCGCCGGCATCCTCGTCCTTGCCCCGACCGACTTCCCTCACCTCCCCACGACTCCTTCCCTGCACACCCAACCACAGCCGCAAACCCATCACCTCCGACCTCGCCTCGCCGTCGCCACTTTCGCCACCTCATTGCCCACTCCTTGCCCTCGTCGCCTCACCATTCACCACTACCTTCTCACTCTCCCTCTTCCTCTTCTCCTCATTCTTTCCCCGCAACCAGTCCCTCTCCCCGACGAGATCGCTGCACACCTGAACGCCGGCGCCGGAGACGTCGTCGTCATCTCCTCTTTCTCATCACCTATCTCTCTCCCGATCTCCCGTCACCACTACCACCAACAGCCACAACCCCGACCTCAAGAAAACCCTAGAACCCTAACCTAAGCCTTGCCGCAGCCACTGTCATCGCCGCGGATCTCGCCGTCGACGACCCATCATCATCGTCGTCGTCTCTCCCATCTAGTATCTATCCATAATCACCAGAATCTCAGTCTTCTAATTCATTCTTCTTCTTCTCCTTTTCTCTTCTTTTCTTCTTTCATAATCTTGTACTTTTTCCGGTGATCGCCGGAAACCCATCATCGTCGCCTTCATTTCCCTTGCCTCGCCTCTGTCCCCTATACCAACCACAGAACAGCCACAACCTCATCTCTTCTTCCTTCTCTTTCTTCTTCTTCTTGTTTTTCCTTCTCTTCTTGTGTTTCTTGATTCCGTTTTCCGGTCACCAGCCGGAGCCGTGCCACTGCCGATGACCCGAGAAACCAGATAGATGTTCCCTACCTGTATGGTTACTCTCTTGCTTTGCCTGGTCCTGTTCCGTACACGCGAGCGTGCATAGCGACTTTGCCGACGCCGGCATGCTGTACGCTTTCCATTCTGTGATCCGTCCAGGCAAGTTAATCTTGCTACATGCTATAATATTACCTTCTATGTATATTTAAATTATAATACCCCATAATGATTATTTATGCAACCCGCATTATCACTTTTCATGTTTTATCATTTTTCGGATGTCCGATTACATCCGTATCATGTATTTCACATCTAGTGCATGTAAGTGAAACTTGCTACATGCTATTTACAATATTCCATATTTATTTGCATATATGTATTTTAAACATGAAGTTTGAATTGGTGACTATATCACATTTTACCATCCGATGTCCGTTTATATCATTTTGAGTTAATTGTGAAACACACCCGGTTGCATGTTAGATTACAATATTGTATGCCCATGCCTATATTTTATAACATAGTTTCTTGGTCGCATGGCCATAGTACCCTTTAAATAGTTCATAACCGTACAACACCTGTTTGCATCCATCTAACCTATTTTATACATATTATTGCAACCATTTAACCCTTTTACATATACTTGTATCAAGCGGTCTTTTAATACATGATAGTGTGATTTTAATATTCTATGTTCATTTAAGGTATGATACTTCATGTTGGAACTATAACCCTGACTCTAATTGATGACTGTACATCCATATAGTTTAGTCTGTACCTAATTGCATATCATATTACATGTTCCAGTTTGTTGTTCTATTAGTACACATGCTTATTTTGTTTACCCATGCTTATGCTAGTTGATTATGAGCACCCATATGATATCCTGTACACCTGACGTGACTTGTTACACCTATTACTTGACACGACATGGTACCGTGCAACTATTGACATGACATGACACCTTTATACATTACCTGGCTTGACCAGATGTACCATGGTCTTACCTGTTACCTGATCTTGTGTCTAATGCCAACAAGCCTGACCTGTTGTCCTTACGGACCGTTCCTGTTGCCTATCCAGACAAACCTGTACCTGCCTGATCCTGTGTTGGCATTAGCTCTAGATTATCTAATACCTGACTTGAATACACATAACCTGGGGGTATGGGGAAATCAATGATGAAACCTGACTTGTAACTCGATAGTTCGATACCTGTTCTGATCAGTCTTACGGGCTAGGCCAGCCCCGGGGTGATGATGTTGACATCACTCATCTTTACATACTACCCTTTTATTGCCTAGCGGCACGTCTCGGATTCAGCCCGAAAATCTTGACCATGGTCCCGGGCACGCACGGGATACTATTGAGTTATATCGATGATTCATCAAATTGATTTCAAAGACTTGAGAGTAGTTAATCCAATAGACCAGTTTAGATAACTCACTACACATTACCCCACCGTCCTTACTTATATCACTGTTATGCTTGTTTTACCATTTATACTCATACTTGCATGTATTGCTACCCCTGTTCTATTATTGCTTGATGTTATGATGCACTGACGTCTGAGTTTTGCATGGCCCAGATCCTTCTATCTTTGTTGCAGACTGATCAGGAGTATTGCCGCTGTTAGACCGAGCGGTGAAGAATCCTGTTGGTATGCAGTTTTACTTTCAATGTGTTTCATTTATTGTATCCTTTGCTTCCGCATATTATCATTTCTTGACTCATTTATTCTGGCTCATGGACATGTACTAGGTTGTTTAGTTTACTTTCCTGTTCTTGATATCTCTACAGCCGTAATGTGACCGTGGAAGGATTTTTCCTATCCACAGGTAGCATGGTTGGCTATGTCACGTGCCTATTTTAGCGTATTCTGGAAAGCGGGGCGTGACAAATGAAATAACTCGAAACGAATGAAAACACAAGTGAATGCATATATTTGCTTTATACATTCCTAACTTGTCCAAACTGGACAAATCTATCGGTTATCATACGATTGAATTTTCTTGTCACATAGACTACACAATGGTTGTAAGCGCCGAACGATACCGTCCGATATTTAACAACTTTCGTATAGTTTAATGTCACGACGAACATTGAACGTATGTTAACCGATAGACGGACATGAAGGCACGCTTTGATTTTCACATATGACTATCGATGAGCATATGAAAATTTCATATTATCATCGATTATCCTATATACACTTATTATAAGATTTAACTTGAATTGGTTTTACGTTTACGTTTAAATTTAAAGGGTTTGATATTTTTAGTTTAGGGTAAAGTTTTTTAAAATGAAGGGTTTTCTTAATCAAGTTTAAGATTTTGGATTTGGTTCTAATATTAAGTTTAAGATTTTGGATTTGGTTCTAATATTAAGTTTAAATTTTGGATTTCGTTCTGGTGTCATGTTTAAAATTAGGGTTTGGCCTTATTTAATATGAAAGATCATCATCATCATTATCACAAACACACAAACAAATACACACACATATCATCAACATTATCACACACACACACACATCATCAACATTATCACAAACACACACACACACACATACACATATCAATGAACTACCGTTAACCCTAAGCCTTGACCTAATTAATTCTAACCTCCTATAAATTCTTCAATGAACTACTCTTAGCTATTATTTTTTTCACTAAACCCTAAACCTAACCCTGATCTTATTCTTAATCCTAAATCTACCCCTAACTATTAGCCGTAATCCTAATCATAACCCTAACCAAACAAAACCAAACCCTAACCCACAACCAATCTTCTTCTTCTTCCCCTTACCATCACCACCAATCTCATCTAAAATTACGTTCCTCGGTCCCTCACCTGACCTGACCGGTCCCCGTCGATCTTCCCCGACCCCTTTTCCCACAACCATAGCCGCCGCCGCCCACCACAGCCACCACCACACAGCTATCCACATCCCCACCATAGCTACCACCACCACCCACATCCCCAAACAACCCCAAATAGCCACACCCACCCACTGCCACAGCCGCCGCCGCCGTCGCCCCTACCAACCACCACCACAATCCAAAATCCCCAAATTAAAGCCCTACCCACTAAATTCAATTTAGTAAAATAAAATTTTAAATTGAATAAATTAACTCATCAGTTGAGGACTTCGACGGTGACAAGGAGGATTTCGATGGTGACGATCGAAGCGGCACTGGAGGTGATGGAGGCGGCATTGGAGGTCGTAAGAAGTTGAAGGAGACGACGTGGGAGAAGGCGACTAGGTCGGAGGAGACGACTAGGTCGGAGAAGGCGACGAGAGAGGAGGCGACGAGTTTGTCTGATGCGACGAGTGAGGAAGCGACGAGGAGGTTGAAGGCGACGAGAGAGAAGGCGATGAGGGAAATTTTGGAGGGAAATTTTAATTGAGAATTAGGGTACCGTGCGTAACGGGAAGGATAAACCTTGGTTTTTATTTTTTTTTAAAATCCCTTTCTTTGTCCCTACGAATATATCCGTAGGGTCTTATTTTGCGGCACCGGAAAGGTAAATGCATATGTTAAATTTTAACAAATTTTTTATTTATATATGCCTCTACGGTCTAATCCGTAGGGGTATTAATTGTCCCTACGGATTTATCCGTAGGGACAACATAAAATTTCCCCTATGGATTTTATTATCCGTAGAGGCAAGCCATCTTTATTCTAGTGAGTGCTACCATATATATTAATTTGGGTAATACAGAACATTTTTCCGAAATGGGGTAATCACTCAATATAATCAACCAGTATTTTACTAGTTGATATCAAAACAATTGTTGCCTTCATAGGAACATAATAATGTTGGTTTCTCAATATCCAACAAATAAAATTTCTTTACCCATAATTATTTTGGCAATCTTGCTTTCGATTGTTGGCATCAAAGAAATAAGAATAAATTTTGGTAAAGTAATCAACAACAAACCGACCAAAATATTTCTTAATATATTCATTTATTTGCCAATAATGAAAATCAGGTCTGCATAAAACCCCCACAGGTTTTGAGTTTAGGAACATAAAGATTGGATTTTGCATGAAACACCCAACCCTTTTTTTTTTATGCTTTTTTGAATCAGGATAAACTATTTGTAAATTGAGTACCTCACTCGTCTCTATAATAATCATCATATAGAGTAGATCAAAATATTCTCAATTCCTTGTCATGCATGGAAATTTAAAATTTCTCAAAACCATCACATTATGTTTATATACATAACGATAAGCGGGTTTTTAAAATAAAAAATCGGGGTCATCTTCATGGGAAGATGATACGCGAAAAGAAGAAAGAAGAAAATCATTGGGGTTATGTATCTTGATGCCGACTCAAGGTTTTCTGACTGAAAGGGCCAACATCGAGACCGACAATCAAGACTTCCGTCCGATGTCGTGCCTAGGATAGTTGACTTGTCAAAAATTTCTATGAAAAAGAATTCTAATGTCATACGATGGAATGGACGACAGAGAGCATCTTTAGTCCGCTTGACGTTAGAGTCATAAACAGACGAAGACGTCCACATAGGTTCCCATCGTAACCCCACATTCATGAGGATTTCAAACAACTTAGAGACATACCGTTCAGCCAACTCAACACAGTGTGCTCTTAAGTTGGTTAATAATTCGACTGGAACAAGCAACGGTGACGATCGATTCAAATTCAAGATTCAAATGTTTATTTTACAAAATATTTTTGCATATATTGTTTTCCGGATTCTTTGATGGATATATACAGCCAAGGTAGCAAAAAGTCTGGATGAAATTGATGGTGTCGTGGAGCATGGAGTGATATCTAACTTTCCCCAAGTGTTTTTCGATTGCAAACTTCTATGAATATTTTTAACCAAAATTAAATGCTTTAGAGCATAAGATTCATACTCTTTGGAGTATTTTCAGCAACACTAGCTTTTTGGTGATATTAATGGATGATATTGCTCAAGAATTTCCATTTTACATATAATAGCAATTCTTATAGGAGATATTTCAATGGCATCTTATGAGTTAAAATTTAATCAAGCTAAGTTTGCTTCCTAATTTGTATATTATCAACATGTTTAGAGTAATGCGCTTATCAGCAAAGATTAATGTGAACTATTAAGTTTTATCATTTTGCAGATGCACTGCCATTGTTGCATCTCAGACCGGAGTAGTAGTGGTCATAATTTGTCGAGAATACACACCTGATCAGCAGCAATCTTCTCCTAAAATATTTCCAGCAATTTATACCCGAAAAATGGAATTACTCGGTTCAAATTGAAGATCGTTATTTGGAGACTAAGTTTTTATGTTTCTAGATTGTTTCTTTCGTAATTTATGCTTTGAGAATTTTAATTTGAAATGTTTATGTTTGAGAATGTTATAAATTACTGGGAATTGGTTTATGATTTTGCAAGATCTAAGGCAAACCTTCTTTATAAAAAAAATTATGAAAGTGTAATGTCACATTGTTGTTCATTATAATGAGAGTGTGGTTCAAAAGAGAGATGTTGTGATCATATTGTTGAAATGTGGAGAATCTTCTTGTAGGCGTCTGACGTTTGAAAATGAAAGGAGCAGACGTCTAAGCATGCACATGCATGAAACCAAAAGAGCAGAGCGACGCCAGACGTCTGAAGGCAAAGTGACCGACGTCAGGCCAAATCCAGAACCGTTACAGAGTGCAGGCAGACGTCTAACCAAGCAGTGGCAAATATCTGTCAAGGAGCTAAAACCAACACAGAGAGGCGGCAGACATCTGAGGAAGTCATCGTCAGACGTCTGAACGCAGGTTTTCTGTGCGAACCGGATATTTTGTATATTCTGTTTAAATGTAATTTGTATATGATTAGGGTTTGGCTATATATAGGATCTCTCATATGATGAAATTTAAAGGCTATTGAGACTATTGCATAGAGAGATGGTGATGGCTAAGAGAATAGAGAGATTTGAGAGAAATTTTTTAGAGTTTGCTCTTGGTGTAATTTGACTAAAGATCTATTAGAAGTTTGCAAATTCCGTACTGCCAGGAACTAGCCATGCGGTGGGTGAACCTTGTTAACAAATTCTTGTCTTTCTGGTTTGATTCTCTTGTTCTCACATTATTATGTTTTGTCTTTCATTATGTATCGCGTGATTTGCATGATTGGTCGTTAGCATAGTTCCGTGTGTGTTTTCTTCTCCTCCAACCCCAACAACGGTATCAGGGCAAGGGAATCAAAAGGTCTTTCGATTCTACGATTCAATTTTACGGTGGGTGACGACACTTGTGTCCGCTCCACATCTTCTTAGATCGTATTTTCGAAGATATTGGTTCAAATATGAGGACAAGGTAAAATTTGCTGCGGCGGTATAAACGAAAGATGGTGGAGAATAAGATAGAATCGAAAAGTTCAATGGTCATAATTATGGTTGGTGGCATATGTAGATGGAGGACTACCTATATCAGAAATTTTTTTATCTTCCATTGTTGGACGATAAGCCCGAGAAAATGTCCGATGAGGCATAAAATCTACTGGATAAGAAAGCCCTGGTAATAATTAGGTTATCACTGACTCCGCAAGTGGCCTTTACTATCTCGAAGGAGAAAATAATCATGGGGCTAATTACGACATTAACAAAGTTGTATGAGAAACCTTCAACGTCGAATAAAATATTTCTGATGAAGAAACTTTTCAACATGAAAATGTCAGAACACGGTTCAGTAACAGAGTATCTGAATGAGTTCAATAGTGTGACAATCCAACTCGAATCAGTCACAATCATGTTTGAAGAAGAGAGCCCTTTTGTTTCTATGTTCATTGCCGGAGAGTTGGGAAAACCTGGTTATGGAGATCAGCAACTCGATCTCAGGGACTCTCACATTTAATGATGCGGTAAGCAGCATATTAAGTGATGAGATGAGGAGAAAGGTTGTGAGTGGGAGTTCAGGAACTTCTACACACTCAGTTGAGAATCGTGGCAAGACAATAGAAAGGGGCAATAGAAGAAGATCAAGTCAAATAGCCGCGGAAAGTCAAAAGGAAAGATCCAAGGCAATTATTAAAACTGCGGAAAGAAGGGTCATTTGAAAGCGGACTGCAGACTCTTGAAGAAAGTGAAAGGCTCAGATAAAAAGTCAGATGAAAAGGAAGCCAATGTGATGTCTACACATGAACAAGGGGAACAAAGACTTTGTCTTTCGACGAATGAGAATACAAAGGGAGATACCTAGTTTCTAAATTCGGAGGCATACTTTCACCGCACTTAAGGTTGGCATCACTTTAGCGACTATGTTCAAGGGGATTTTGGGCATGTGATGGTGGGAAATAGTCAGCCGTGCAAAATCGTTGGAAACCGGATGATTATACTGCAACCGTCAGGAGGAAATTAGATAAAGCTAAAGAACGTTAGACACATACCAGATCTGAAGAAGAGTCTGATTTCTACAGGTCAGCCATACAGCGAAGGGTACATTACAGTGTTGGGGAATTCTCGGTGGAAGATTTCAAAAAAAACATTGGTGGTTGTAAGGGGAAAATTAAGCGGTTCATTATATTCCTTCAGCAGGAGTGGATGTTCGATTGTATTGTCAATAGGTTTGGATACAGATTCTGAGAATTTGCTATAGCACAAGAGATTGGGGCACCTTAGCGAGAAGAATATGAAGATTCTTCAGAATAAAGGGGCTTTTATCCGGGCTGAAGAAGGTAGAGTTGGGGTTCTGTGAGGGTTGTGTTTGTGGAAAGCAAAGCGCATTTAGGTTTCAAATTGGTGGTGTAGCAAAGAAGACCAAGAAACTAGAGTTGGTGCATATGGATGTATGGGGACCGGCCTCGGTAGAATCTTATGGAGGAAATCGATACTTCATAACTTTCATTGATGATGCCAGCAGGAAGACTTGGGTCTATGCAATGAAGAAAAAATCTAATGTGTTTAGTCTCTTTAAGCATTGAATTGCACAGGAGGAAAACCAAATAGGGATGAAGGTTAAGTGCCTAAAGTACGATAATGGCGGGGAATACTGCACACAAGAGTTCGAGGGGTTTTGCTCACATAAGGGTATACGTTGGTTCAATACGGTACCGGGGACACCACAACAGAATAGCGTTGCTGAAAGGATGAACAGGACGGTCCTAGAGTAGGTGATGAGCATGACCTTAGATGCGGATGTACCGAAATTCTAATGGGCAGCAGTTATAGTTATTGCTGTGTATCTGATCAATAGAAATCCGGAAAATGCTCTCGATGGAGGAATTCCGGAAGAAATTTGGTCATGTGAACCAGTCAATTACTCGTACCTTAAAGTTTTTGGTTGCATTGCTTATTCTAAGATAGATAAAGCAGAAAGGAGTATGCTTGACTCCAAATCTAGGAAGCGTGCATTCATCGGTTATGGAGGAGATGAGTTCGGATATCGTCTATGGGATTATTCAAGCAAGAAGATAATACAAAGCCGGAACGTCATCTTTGATAAACAACACTTGTATAAGGAAGCAAAGTAAGCCAATGAAGGTCTAGTATATGAGTTCGTTGAGTTATATAGAACTCAGGAGAGTGGTCAGGTGCCTACAAGTGTAGATCAGAATATGGAGGAGACAGGCACTGCAGTGCAGGATTGGGTTCAGGAATAGGTTCAGCAACCAAATGTACCAATTCCGAGGAGATCAATATTCCCTCCCAAAATAACAGCGGCCACGTGCAAAGCACGTGAGACATGTATATGGTAGCGCCCACGTGCAAGACACGTGAGCGCCGATACCATCTCTTTGGCAACGCCCACGTGTAAGGCATGCGGCGCTAATGCCAATATCTTTGGTAGCACCCATATGCAATGTACGTGAGCGTCGCCAACAAGATTTGAACCAATCTCTTCTGATAGAATTAAATTCTATATGGGAAAATATTTTCCTAATCTTTCTGAAACAAGAAAGAGGCACTCTCTTAAACAAAGAACCTTTGGATAAAAAATCCAACGGTGACTAAAAATCACCTCTCAATCATGAGATAGAATTAAATTCTATGGAAAATATTACTTCAATCTTGTTAAAGAACAAGAAAGATATACTCTGTTAACCAGAGAGCCTTTAGATCTAAGATCCACCGGTGATTTAAACACCATTGATTGATTATGAAATCAATCAAGATCTCTTAATGAGAAATGCTCTCAATTCTCTGTTAAACAGAGAATCCTGGATCAAAGATCCAACGGTGATTAAAATCACATCTTGATTATGAAATCAATCGAAATCTCTAAATGTGAGATGTTTTTAACCGACTGATAGCTATTTTGCTCCTATAAATATGAGCCTAAGAGATCGAATCTCATACACACAGACCACCTATAAGTTTTTGCCTTACAACTGAGAATTAAATTCTTTGTAGAAAGAAGATCATCTCCCTCCTCACAAAACCTTAGGTAAATAATGGAGAAAAACATCTCCGTTTACCTACCTGCTGCATGAAAAAGGGCTTATCCTTTTATAAGAACTATGTTCTTTCTCTGGATCTGAGATCCATTAGACAAGTCTCTCATAAAACAGAGAATTAAATTCTCATAGAGGAATCTTGATTTTAAACTTAAGATCCATAGGAGAATATTGGTGTTTTCCTTACCATCATAAAAAAAAAGAGAAGAAAGAAAGACAAAACCTTTACCTTCAAGAACTTAGTTCCCATAAAACATATCAAGAACTAAGATTCTACATGAACAAGGTCTTAAAGATCTTAAAGAATGAAGAATTTGATGGACATAGAAGAGATTATACCTTTTAAAAAATTTGATCTTGTAAAACAGAGCTTAGTCTTTGCAAAAAAATATGTGGCAGCGCCGCACATGTTAAACACGTGAGCGGCCCACGTGATGAAAACATGATCGCCCAAGCCTTATCGGCCCACGTGATGAACACGTGAGCGCCCAAACTTCATCAGCGCAACATGTGACACTCACATGATTGAGTGCTAAGCACTGTTGGATGATATAAAATCCCAATACTTAGTCTTAAATGACCTGAGACCCTGAAGTGCTAAACTTGTTTGATTTTTAAATCAACCGATCCCATATGCTCAAAATATTTAAGTTGATTTTAGTCTTATGTACGACTAACGATCCTTAATGAAAATTTTGAGCCGATCTTAGTCCAAAACAGGGCTAACGATTCTTTATCAATACAAGTATCCCTTGAACTACCAGACCTCATTCATATGAGAAATGTTACTTTAAGTTCACCCACGTTGGTAAACCCTACTACTAACGTGAATCCAAACACCAAATATAATATATATGGATTTGGACTAATCCGCGCCCTACGGGCGATGACAATATTAGTCTCCATATACAATCTAAGGGCAACCCAAAATAAACAACCTATAGCACGACACATGAAGGAATAGACTTGGAGTAAAGAAAGTTGTTATTGCTTGGCGTAACGTAATTAACTGTAGGGGCTTGCACCTGCAAGGAAAAAGCGTTCCCACAATCATTAAACCCTTCATCCGTGAAGGAGAATCTGAAAAATCGGCTACATCAGTTGCATCAATCCAAACCTCCGATATATGGTGCCATAAATCAACTTGATATTTTCGGAGAGGTGGATGAATATGTTCCATATAGCATCAGCCCCCAAATTCAGGAAAGACTTTCTATCCCATTTCGTCTCATTTTTTGGTGGTAAATAGATTCTGGCACTCCCGGTGAGACCTTCTCTTTCTACTCCACACTTCGTGTATCTTGTTTCACGAACGAAATCGCGGTATACTATGCTTATGTTGCTCTTGGTCTTGGGATACTAAAGTTGGTGTACCATTTCCATGCAGATTTCAATGGCATTTTCCGGTAAGAAATACGACTATGACACTAACTACTACTCAACACCACTCCAACCGAGGTAACTTGGTCAAAGCAAGCCATGGCCCTTGTGTTTTGCATCCTTATGACTCAAGTGGCCCAGGAACTGAACGGACTCTTCTTTGGAGTGATGTTCTCGCCTCCTTCCCTTGGCATCCCAGCGCCGAAGGAGGACACTTAGAAGAAGTCAATCTTTAACAGGCTGACAACTACCAACGTAGGCTCCTCTGAATAACCTACCAAGTCTCAAGGCTCGGTATTCCATAGGATGATTATGAGCTCTGTGGGCCCTGCTAAGAAGCCCACAATACCAAATAGATTATTCTTTAAGACGCTGAGCTATGCTGCGCCGGACGTTCCAGCCGTCTCAGCCATCCCCAACAAGTCAGTCACTCAGATGATGACGCCTACTCCCTAGGAATCAAAGAGGATTCCACCCAACCGAAAATCGGTATTCAATAAGATCTCATCCTAAATTCCTGCTCTGGCCCAGCCGAAATTGTCGGTTTTCCACCGACTGACTCCTACCGAAGATCCCAAGCTATGCAAGGGGCATGTTGAAGAAACCCCATAAGAAAAGGAGGTGCCTGTCTTGAGAAATGACCGACATCGCCATTGACATCGAGTAAGACGAGCTGGGTATAGTTCCCCATCAGGGTTGACTCCCCCTGCTTCAACTCTAATGGTGAATGCTGCTGTTACAACCGGGAACAGGTTCGAACTGCTGTGAAGGGTCAGAAAAAATTCCCCCATTGCGGTATTGAATAAGTCTCTGCAGCCTGTGGAGATCTAAGGAAAGCAGAAACTAGTTCGCTATCCAAAAAGACTTTCTTCATCTATATATAAGGTCTGGAAGAAGGTGAAGAACTCTGTCATTGTCTGCAGCTCTTCTTCTAAGTTCAAACAAATGAAACATCAGCCAATTACTGACAACTTTTTTCTAAACACAAGGGGACTTCTCTGAAAGTAGTTCCTGATGTTATGGTTTCTCCTAAAGCGGATTCTTACAAAAGAGAGAGGCTAGAAAAGATGCAAACACCTGAGGCAAAACCCAAGGGCCAGAGTTCTAAACGCCCCAAGCGCGAGAGCATGGCAGTTCATACGGTATACATGATGAACTTCAAAGATGAAAGTCGAGATTCAGTTAGACATAGAACAATTACTCGGTCTCTGACGAAAGACCAACAACAACAATAAAATCTGTCACGACCCGAATGTGGCGCGTGACCGGCACTTAAATCACATGACATCTAAAGACATCGACGCGGTTCAAGTAAGCCGAAACCCGGAATCTAAACCCTTTTTGAAAATATTGGAGGTGAGATTTAAATTAGTCATCAGATGGAATAAGTTTAAAATAAACATTTAAGTTTAACTAAGTATATTTGAAAAAGCATCTATGACGTTTTGAAATTCGACAGCACCTCCTTTGTAAATTTTGAATAAAAACCCGCTACAACATAAAAGTATAAATAGCATCCCCAAGGGGAGCTAGCTTCCACGCCCAAACGGTGGAGAAACCAAACAAACAATATACGACGCATAAAGGCGAAGAAAAGAAAAGCGAAACCAAATCAGTAATATAAAAAGGTCGACTCCAGGAGTACGACGCCCACAACACACAATTCTATGTCTCACTTCTAATTCCACAATATACCAGTTCTAAGTCGATAGAGTTTTATTAGATACAAGAATATATAAGTATACAATGTGGGTACGAACAACAGTATCCCACTTGCCAAAGTAATCACCGAGAAGAAGGGTGTGCCGCAATCCACCGATAATCCGAGCGATAAAACCTGCAAAAAACTGTGGCACAACGGGGGTGAGTTGCCAACTCAGTGAATAAAAGTACATCACAAGATAGAAATCGAAATGCATAACGATACCTAAGTCATAAGTATAGTACTATCACATCCTGTACTAATATATATATATATATATATATATATATATAATGCATATATATCATAAATGCAATTCTATCCTTCACATGAATCCCAAAATAGAATATATCATATCCAAATGACCTGTATCTAGGTATATTCCCATAAGTAGCCGAAAATATATATGTAAAACCTCTCCTTTAAAATAGCCGCGGAATACAAATGTCACGGCATAAAAACATACATGATAGTATGAAATATAATAGGTATCTTATTTAAGATATACGTCCTGCCGTTTTAGTGAAGAGTGTTAAGAGATTTACAATTTAAAAGATCCCAGTGTCATATCAGACACGTCAAAATAATGAGGCTATAGCTCGATTTTGAAATCCTTTTTAAATGCAATGACCTAGAAGAAGATGTGCAGGTACTGTCCCCCGGATCAGTCCTGGTCGGTTATAAAAACTCATAACATAACTGTATACCTCATATGATAGCAACATATCAACATCTGGATGTCCAGCATCGACACCCGAAATCAGAAATCCCTTGTGTCTATCACCGACACGCAAATCTTCAAATCTTTCGTGTCCATCACCCACACGCAAATGCAGATACCGTCGACACCATCTCAACAGATGATCATCACCAGATATCCCTGACCCCGGTCAGTATCCCTTGGATATCCGCCGTGCTCAAATATAGCCCCGGTCAGTATCCCCTGGATATCTGCCTGCTCATCTCTATCTCCGGTATCGAGTGTCCTCGCTAGGCTCCCCGCCTCTAATGCGGCTTTCCTGCCCCTCGGTCTCGACCGGGTCCACCATGTATCCGACTGTATACTCCCCCACTCAGTCCGGATAAGTAGCAAGTCCGTAACCGTATATCTCCCCCACTCGGTTTGGAATAAAACAATCAGAAAACATCAAGCTCATGGTGTACGTCAACTCATCGTATCCAGAAATATCAAGTAAAGAATAAGAATACTTGCATAGATCATTCTGATGATATATTATATATATCCATATATAACAGCGTCCCATATCAGCGTCCCATATCACTGATATATATCATCAAAAGTAAAACATCCTGAAAACTCATAAGAATCAAATACGAATACCCATGGTACTGGTATTCGCAATGCTTAACAGGTAATAAAGGTAAAGTACGTAAATAAATTCATACAGCAATAAACATAACAATCCTACTGTGTCATGGCAATACTAATGATGTGTAGTGTAGCATACGCGTCTGTGCTCGTGCAACATGGTAATCATTAGTATTTGTGCGAGTGTTCTATAAGTGTATAAAGCCTACTCGTTTCGACATCTACATACGCATCATGTAGAATAGCAGTCCTACAGTGACATGGCAGTACTAATGAGGTGTAGTGTAACATATGCGTATGTGCTCGTGCAACATAATACTCATTGGTAGTTGTGCAGTGTTCTATCAGAGTGTTCGTATCATGGAAACTTATAACATCGATAATATATTGTGAACATGTAAAGTAAATCTAAGCGTAACTATTACATGTAACTACTTGCTATGAGCTATACCATTATATTTGAAAATGGAACGAAACGTAGGTTTTGAAATAAGAAAGCTACCTCAGGTTAAAAATAGATATTCGTTTTGGAAATTGGTATCGCATCCTTGTCATTTATTCTTTAAAAAGGAAACGAATCGTTATTTTTTAAAAGAGTATAGATCACTCAAGTATTACGTTCTAACACGAAATAAAACATGTCTCCACGAGTCTAAAGGAACTTGGCCGTATTCGGCTTGATAATCTCGTCATCATAAGTACGGTATGATTTCTTGTACAAAACCCATATTATCTCAAAATCCATATTGTACGGATCTATCTTCACATACGTATCACCAACACCATGTATAAAACTATATGCACATGAAAATATGCTAGATGAGAAATAATACTAAAACTCTTAACTAAAATGTTCAATAACAACTAACTAGATAGCATAACTATCCTAGTAAATGGTTGCGGGTGTGCTATACGCCATCCAACCGACTTCCCCCGTAGATGTAAATCTACTCACCAACTTGTCGAGCTCGTTGAATCCATGATTGCTATATCCATCAACTCCGTCTCGGAAACCTTCGCGATCATACCTATAATCGTAATTAAATCACATCAATGTAAATATCATATCGAAAACCAAGACAACGAGCTAAGCACCCGTAGGTTAGAACCTACAGCTCACTTACTCACAAAACGACAAGATAACCCTGTTGTTAACGTATACACGTCAACAAATTAGTTACAAAACAGAAATACGGAAACCCGAATCGAAATATCGGAAACTTTAACAAAACCCTTACTAAACATTCCCATATTTCTTTGTATGCATATTGGAACAAATCAAACAATACCGTATATCAAAAAATAACCAAATACACCTACAGAGAAAAACCCAACACAAAACTCCCTCAGAAGTCCGGCGGCGCCGGTCAAAATGTGAATGTCGCCGGGTCAAGTGTGGAGTTTGGGGCTCGGGCTTTAAGTGAAGTCTCCTAGTGGTCTTATGATACCATGATCTTGTTTATTTTCCTTGTTGCTACACCTATTGGTTCCAGATTCAAATTCAGTATGTTAAATATCACAAATATCCTAGTTTATGATACTGCACATAAAAACATATATTGAACAGATTTGATATTGAAAAGAAAGAAAGGAATATACCTATGGAGATGATTCACAAGAGCACACCAGATCAAGAATTGTATGATGAAGTTTCTAAGTGTTGTAGTTAATCAAGCTTGATGATGTGAACACAATTGGTGAGGGAACCCTCTCATTCTTTCTTAATATGAAAATACTTAGAATATTTGGTGGGAAAAGCATGAAGAACTATGGTTTCAGTTGAGACCTTGCCTAAAGAGTTAGAAGAAAGATTAGGGTGAGGATATGTGTAGAGAAAGGAGGAGGTGTCATGGTGGAAGGAGTAGGTGTAAAGTTGGAAGAAGGAGGTGGAGGATTGTGAGCATGGATGAGGTGTATTGAGGGTGAGAGTTTAGCCTAGGTTATAATATAACCAACCATATAACAATTAAAAACCTTTTCCTTTAATTAAAATCCCTTTATGTAAAAATCTAAATTCATATGTAAAAAGAATGAAATACTTATTCTAACACTTAATTATCATTATCTTGATATAAAATATCATGTCATGTTAAAATAATTAATATATCATTTTTATGATATCACACACTTTTCTTCATATTTACCAAAATAATTACATTTTTACGGATATAATTCCGATACCAAAATTCATATGCGATATCATCTTTTGTAAACTTATTATATTCATATTTAAAATTATAATTTAATATTTATAATTTTCCAAAATGTTATAAAATCTGCAGGACATACTTGCTCAAGCGGAAGAACTCATTAGTCCACCGCCTAAGGCAAATCTTGAGAATGCACCCGAAGAAAAGTCAGGGAAGGAGTCTGATACTGACTTCCTGAAGCGCGTTCTCGAGAAGAAAGATGAAGAAGCGGTAGAAATATCCGCTAAGATGAACAAGATGGCCATATTGATCCAGAATATGGATGGAATGATGGCTCAATCACAACCACCAGCAGATGAACCGCCTATAGTTGTTATTGATGATAAAGCAGATACTTTAAGTCCTCTACTAGCCCTTTCAGCGACGAGAGAGGAAGTGATCACAAAAGCAAAGATAGAGGAATATATAGCCCAGCAAATTAAAGCTCGCCAGGCCAACGAAGCGGAAAATAAGCTGGTCAAGACCGGTCGTCCATATCCAACATGGTATGACCAACTGCAATACCCTACGGGACATGTCATGCCAAAGTTCAATACCTACAATGGAACATGAAACCCCACAGTTTAGAGATATATGCGGTAATACTGATGGTGAAGACCCGTTGCTTCTTAGCCAATTCGTCGGCAGGCTGGCGGGAACCGCTTTTGAATAGTACTCGGAGATTCCAAATAACTCTGTTACGACCTTCACCGAAATGGAAGTGCTCTTTACTCACGGGTTCGTTAGTGCAAGTGAACACACTATGGTCTCTGCATTAGTTAATGAAAAGGTGAGATCCAACGAGACGATGGTCCAATACGTCATTCGATGGAGGAACCTCTGGTCTAAATGCGAATAACGCATCGATGAAGGACCAACAGTGGGAATGCTCATAGGTACGCTTGATCGGCAATCAAAGGTGTACCCATTCTTGGTTTTTGCAAAGCCGACCGCTTTTCAAGAATTCATCAATAATCTGGTTCAGCTGGAATATATTAGCCAGTCTTCTTCCTTTTCGGGTGGAAAAAAATAAAAATAGCAAGAATAAAGGCATGGCGGCATTTATCGCCAATGCACAGCAGCAGCCAGTGGGCCCTAAAGCGCCCAGCCATCAAAATAATAATCTCACCAGTCCTACC
The DNA here is from genome assembly GCA_030015575.1 of Agapanthus africanus. NCBI lineage: Eukaryota > Viridiplantae > Streptophyta > Magnoliopsida > Asparagales > Amaryllidaceae > Agapanthus > Agapanthus africanus. The sequence goes on along the minus strand of CM057339.1, from coordinate 277,391,094 downwards.
CTTGAAGAAAGAATAGGATGTAAAAACTCATTCCCCCGTGACAAGATGAAGAAGTAGTTCGAGCTTGTCACAAAGAACCACATGCTGTCATTGCCCGAGCCATGACAAATAGCACAAGCCGGCGCAGTTAATGATCCAAACTACTGTCAAGTGGTCAGCCACTCGATTGAGAACTGTTATGTCTTCAAAAACTGGATTGAAGACCAGTATAAACAGGGCAAGTTTATGCTATCGAATAGCTAGAAGGTGAACCCTCCGCAGAAACACACTCCCAAAAGGACTGATACGCAGGGGGCATCCTGCTCTCGGGTAGCGGAAGCTTCGTGGTAGATGGTCCTTTCAGCGAAAACGGAAAAGATGCTGAAAGACTCGCAAGCGTGCCTAACAATCAAGTGGAGAAGTCTGCTTGAACCAGAAATCGTCAAAGGGACATTGAAGCCACATCCCATGCCACAGATTACCAATAAAAGGAAAAGCTTCCAAGTCCAGTCTTCTAAGAAAAAGAAGAAGGAGACTAAGAAGTTTGTCCAACCTGCAGAGTACATCGACAATCGTACATATCAACAAAAGTACATTGACGCACTTGAAGAATATAAGCAGAAGGCGCGGACACTCGTAACGCTTGAGGAATTCCTTAAACATATCCTTGAAAATGGTGATATGGAAGAGAAGGGATTAGCAGAAGAATAAAAAATGGAGGGACATGTGGAAAGTTGCCACATGGTCTCTTATTTATCAATATATGATGAAGATGCTTCCCCTGCGTCAGAGAGTGATGCATATGAATAGGAGGCAGAATCAGTGCCATATACTCTAAGTTCTCCACAAGAAGATCTGGTTGAAAAGTTGCTGAGAAAAGCCTTTCAGGCAAGTAAAGATAATCAGATGCGCGAAGTGGCCCTATATGAAAAGGCCAAGCAGGCAGGCTGCGGAAAGGGCGAGTTATGTAACTCCCCGACTAAAGCAAATCCCGTCTGCAAAGAAAAAAAGTATAACTAAAACCGAGAAGCGGTTTTCCAAAACCATGTCAATGGGCATTAAGCTACCACCCCCGTGATGTATATTTCGGGAGTACCATACTTCGAAGACGGAAAAGAACACACGAAGTACCATCTATACCACCGAAGGATCTTACATCCTATCGATGAGTGTTACGCCTTCAAGAAAATGTGGTGAGGATATGTCACCCGCAAAATACACCTGAAGAAAGAAAAACGAAAGGCCAAAGCTCACCTCTAAGGGACGATAACTCGAAAGCAAGAAAAAAGAAAGGGTCGGTGACGAAAAGCTGTTACATGACTAACGGTCGGTCGTCAGAAGAAAGGAATTCTAATGTTCCTACCTTCCAAACTGATTCTGAGGATTATCTCCCTTTCAATCCTCTCATCACGAGCGCTGACTCAACAGAAGAAGCAACGAAAAGTTATGGCAATATCCAGCTACGAAACCGCACATTGCCCGAGAAAAAACTTAGACCAACGAATAAAACCTCGAAGAAATAAGACAAGGGGAAGGGAAAGGTTGTTGAAGAGATTAAGATAAACAAAAAAGTTTCCAAGGAGCTCGCTGCTAAGGACCCGGTTAAGAAGATGAAGGTGGATTAAAACGTCCTTGCACACTTAAAGAAGCTGCCATCACACTTGAACATATATGATGCTTCCCTCCTATCCAAAGAACTTCGGGAAATTCTGGTATGCCCCGCTTCCCAGAGTGCGCTAAGATCGGCACGTGACAGAGCCAACCATGCTACCTGTAGCTAGGAAACATCCCTCCACAGTCACATTACGGCTATGTATAACATATCAAGAACAGAAAAACATAAAACTGATTAGTACATGTGCATCTGCCAGAATAAAAGAGTTAAGAAATATAAGCGGAAATGATAAATCCAATAAACAATAACATCTGGAAAACATCCCAATACGGGCTCACATCAGGAAATAAAGCCACGGAAAGGAAAGTAAACTGAACTATCTCTAAACATGATCCTCACTGTTCGGCTTGACGGCTAAAATACTCCTGGTCAGCCTGCAATAGAGAGAGAAACTGGGCCATGCAAAACCCAGAAGTTAGTGCGTTATAATATCAATAATAGAAATAACCAGGATGCAACGAGATATGCAGGCGTGAATATAAACGATAACATGAATATAACTAGTAAACACAGATATGAAATAGTAAGGTGTATATGTGCATGTGAAGTGCGATGAGTAATCTAAACTGTGCTATCGGGTTATCTATTCTAAAGTTTCTGAAATCAATTTAATGGAATCGTCGATATAACTCAATAGTATCCCGTGTATGCCCGGGACTACGGTCCAGACTCTCGGGTTGAATCTGAGACGTGCCGCTAAGCACTAAACAGGTAAGATGTACAGGAGAATGATGTCAGCAACTTCATCCTGGGGCTAGCCTAGCCCGTAAAAACTGATCAGTATAAGTAGCGAACTGTCGAGTTATAAGTCAGGTTTCATCATTGATTTCCCCTTACCCTTAAGGTTATGTGTTCAAGTCAGGTATTGATAATATGGAGCTAATGCCAACACTGGATCAAGCAGGTACATGTATGTCTAAATAGACAACAGGTTATGTCCGTCAGGACAACAAGTCAGGATTGTCGGCATTAGTAACAAGATCAGGTATCAAGTTAAGTAGTGTATCAGGGCATGTCATGTGGTGCCTATGTATCAAACGGATGCCCAAAGTAAAATTGTAACGAGTATCAAAGCACGGTAAAAGCACGGATGCACAAGTAATAATCGGTGATATCATATTATGAGTCCATGAGTCGTATGATGCACACTAGCAAGCATGGTATATGAATATAGCAGTAACATGAAATAATCAGGTTCCGGCATACAACTAGATATGTAATAAACAGTATGGATACGAACGGATATCGTAAAACTGTAACAGGAATGCACAATGCAACATACATGTATTATTTTTATTCATATGAATGTAAATATAATAGCATAGCATGTAGCAAGATAAACTTGCCTGATCGAATCTCACGACGGGGTGCGTACGACGCATCCGACGTCGGGTAAACGTTGTGATGCACACACACGCGTACAGAATAGAACCATGCTATACAAGAACATAACCACGCTAGATGATGACGTCTACTGGGTCGCCCGGATTGTCGGCGACGAGCACGGCTCCGGCGATCACCGGAAAACATGAAACCAAGAAAGAAGAAAGAGAAGAAGAAGAAGAAGAGGACCGTGTTCAGGGTGTGGGTGCTCTGGAGTTAGAGCCGAGGCGAGGGAGGCGTCGACGATAGGTCGGCGACGGTGAGATCCACGTCGAGGCAGTGGGTTCGGGGTTCTTGATGTCGGGGTCGGGTTCTTGGGGTCGGGTGTGCAGGGAATGAGCTCGGGTGTAAGGTGGTGTCGGGTTGGAGAGAAGGGAGAGGAAGAGGAAGTGGTGACGAGGGCGTGGAGATGACGACGAGAACGGAGCTCCGGCGATGTGAGGGTGTAGACGAGGGTTGCAGTGGTCGTGGGTTTCACTGGGGAGGACAGAGGGAGTTGAGGTTGAGGAGGTGGTGGTTGTGACGGTGACGCGAGGGCGAGGTGGTGACGACGGTGAGGAGTGGTCGACGATGACGAGAACAGAGGCAACGAGGGCCAGGGCGAGGCGTGGGTTTTCATCGGGTTTGCAGCGGAGATAGGGAGAAGAGAGAGGTGAGGTGTTCTAGGAGGAGAAGAGACGAGGTCGAGGGCGGCGGCGGCGGCGGTGGCGAGGCGAATCTAGGGTTAGGGTTTTGAGCAGGCGGGAAAAGAGACGAAGGCGAGAGAGAGAGAGAGAGAACTGTGAGGGTGAGAGGTAAGATTAGAATATATAGGTTTATAAAAATTAAAAGTAATATATATATATATATATATATATATATATATATATATAAGAATAATGGAGGAAAGAGGCCATAGGCGGGAATTTCCTCCTATGGCGTCGAAAAAGTACGCCCTCCGTCGTATTTTCTGACAATCGGAATCCATCGTTTTTATCGCTATTATCTAAGATGCGGGTACGCCAAATTTTATGTGATTCTACAACTTTTTCACCGTTGATTTAGCAATGTAAAAAGTTCTATTATCGGTAAACCGTTAATTTTGAACCCACTAATTCAACGGTGAAAAAGTTGTAGAATCACATGAAATTTGGCATACCGGATCTTAGATGATAACGATGAAGATGATGGGTGCTGATCGTCTGAAAACATGACGGAGGGCGTACTTTTTCGACGCCATAGGAGGAAATTTCCTCCTATGGCATCTTTCCTCCATTATTCTCTCTCTATCTCTCTCTCTCTCTCTCTCTCTATATATATATATATATATATATATACTTACTTACTTGCCATGTAGAGAGAGAGTTAGGATTAGGATTTTAAAAAAATCTTTGAAAATATATTTAGAATATATATAGAAGATATTAACGGTTTAATATATAAAGAATTTTATATTATATATTTTGAGTTTTCTGGCTAATACAAAAATACTCCAAAACATACCCTAGTTGTGTCTAAAAATAAGGTTTAAATATACGGATAATATATGTGTCAACTAAAACCAAAATGCGATGTCCGGTCAAATAAAAATGCATACCCCCAAGAACGGATACACGTAGTATGCACGTAGCGATCCAAACGAGTCTGTTTCACTAAACGGGACGTGAACACGATTTACGGATGCAACCATAGGGTATGGGATATGATGCAAGCTATGCTAGGTATGTAAAAATATATTATTTGACTATAAATGTATAACTAAAAATATATGCAGATGCCAGATGTAAGATGCAAGTATATGGAACATATGTGTGCATGGATTCTCAGCACTAGCAGGGATAAAACATAATCAAGAACCAAGACGGGCTTCAAGCATGCGGGTCGGGTCGGATACTCAACACAGATAACAAAACACTATCCGCACCCAAAAACAAATAAAATCAAGAAATAGCCACAAGATAAAGAAATTAATCAAATAGAATATGGTATAACTCAACTAGGGTGTTACATTATACCTAACTACAAAAAAAATTTCGTCATCGAAATTCCCGGAACAAGAAAAGACAAGCAAACATGAATCTAGGAAAAGAGGTGTGGAAATTTCTGTCGAATTTCGTCTTCTCGTTCCCAAGTCAATTCTCCGTGCGAACGATTCCCCTATGAAACAAGTACAAAAGGGATAACCTTGTTCTTGAGGACTTTTTCTCTTCGATCTACAATCGCCATCGGTTGTTCCTCGTATGTCAAGTCCTTTCTTACTGTCAACTCCGAATAATCTAGTATGTGGGTCTCATCTCGAAAATACTCACGGAGTTGAGATACATGAAACACGTCATGAACACTCGCCAAAGATGTTGGTAAAGCTAATCGATAAGCTACTTCTCCAACGCGATCGACAATATCGAAAGGCCCCACGAATCGAGGGCCAAGCTTGCCTCAACTCCCAAAACGAATCATTTCTCTAGTCGGTGATATCTTCAAGAACACAAGATCTCCAACTGCGAACTCCAGAGGTCTTCTTGCTGTATCGGCCCAGCTTTTCTGCCGATCTTGCGCTGCCTTCATATTGTTTCTGATCGTATTAACTTTCTCCACGGTTTGCACGATAAGATCGGGTCCCAATAATCTTTGTTCTCTAACATCGTCCCAACAGACGGGTGAGTGACACTTGCGACCATATAACGCTTCGAATGGAGCCATCTGAATAGTCGCCTGAAAACTGTTATTATACAAAAACTCCACCAAGTGTAAATGATCCTCCTATGAACCCTTGAAGTCCAACATACAAGCTCTCAACATATCTTCAAGAGTTTGAATCGTTCTCTCTGATTGGTCATCTGTCTGAAGATGATAAGCGGTGCTAAACTTCAATCGAGTTCCCAAACTTTCCTGTAAACTCCTCCAAAAGTGCGATAAGAATCGGGTATCACGTTTAGAAACGATGCTCACAGGTACTCCGTGCAATCTCACAATCTCCTGCATGTACCTCTCTGCAAACGCTTCCATCAATTGACTAACTCTAAACGGTATGAAATGAGCTGCCTCGGTCAATCGATCAACAATCACCCAAACTGCATCGTTACCCTTTGGACTTCATGGTAAATCTGTCACGAAATCCATGGTTATATGTTCTGTCACGCCCCGCTCCCCATTGTACGGGCAGAGGACGCGACGGGTCACGCGATGCATTTATTCAGAAGTAAACACGCTAAGCGTATCTAAGCAATATAGAGTAAAGTACATAAGAGACAAGAATGTAAATGAATAACAACTTTATTTATTAAACATTCTTTTTATAATACAGATGAAATGTAAATACATGGAATGAAAGCAATTCCTGAACAAAGGCATAACAGAAATGAAAATATGTACAAGTAATCTAGAGCTCTGGGTCGAAGGCTATCTGATCCAAGTCCTCGCTGCTGGGTTCTGTCTCCAGAAGGTCCGATCCACCTGATAACATTCCAAAGAAAGAAGATAAGGAATGCCGTGTCACGACCCGAAAGTACAGAACATGACCGGCACTTAAACTACGAAATGTCACGAGGCGTACGTAATCTAAGTAAGCCGAAAACCCAGTGTTTCCCCCAATCAGAGCAAAGCTTTGTTTGAATTTCTAAAATTCAAAATTGAAGCAACGCTTCAAATCCCTTGCGCTGCGCGCAACGCGCCACGTGTCCAAAGCTGATACGTCAGCGCAGCGCCCAAGACGGCGCGCCCAATCAGAGCAAGGCTCTATTTAAAACAAAATTAAAGGAAGCAACGCTTCAGTTGCGCAATTGCGACCCGTGTCAGCGCAGTTGCGCTGCGCTGTGCGTCGCGTGACCCGTGTCAGCGCAGTTGCGTAAGCGCAGTTGCGCTGCGCTGTGCGACGCGCGACACGTGTCAGCACAGTTGCTCTGCGCTGTGCGCCGCGCGACACGTGTCAAGCGCTGGGGCGTTTGCGCCAAACAGAATTAAAATTCTAGTAAGATATTTCTGTTCTTGTTAAAACAAGAAGATTGTCTTCTGTAAAATAGAAGCCCTTAGATCAAAAATCCAACGGTGGGGAAAATTCCCCAAATCACTCAGAGAATGATTTATTTAACAAATTTAACCAATTAATGGGCACTACATAAAGCCCCCTAGACCCCAATTCAAAGAGGAATCAACATCATCATCATCATCAAGATTGTGAGAAGAACTCAAGAAGAGAAAAAAGGTAAAAACCTTTATAAAAAAAAGAAGAATTTCTTCTGAATAGATCATTGATCTAAGAACAAGATCAATGATCTTTAATATAATATAATAATAACAGTGCCTTGCACCTTTTTATGAACCATTGGTTCTGGAATCTTAAAAGATTCTCCACTTGGATCCAAAATTGGATCAAGAGATTAAACAGTGCCTTGCACTTGTATCTGCGCTTTTAAAATAGAGCATTGCTCTCTGAAGTTGGCGCAACTCACCAGAGCGCGCCACGTGTCAGCAGCGCAACAGCGCAGCGCACTGCGCTGTTACGCTTGTGCTCATCAGAGCGTGACACGTGTCACCTCCACATGCGCTTGCGCTCAATAATTGGCGCAAAGCGCCTGACAAGCCACTGTCAGATAATTAATGCACTGTATTATTTGTAGAAGGGCCAAGCCCAATTAAAAAAGGCCTAACAGGCCAAATTAAATGCAATGCATTATTTTAAAGAAGGGCAGAGCCCAAACAAAGGTCTGTCAAGACAAAAGCAGATGCTCTGCATCATTTATAAAGGGACTGAGCCCAAATCAAAAGGCCTAGCAGGCCAAAAATGCAGTGCATTATTAAACAGGGGCAAAGCCCTAGCACAGGCCTGATAGGCCAAAAGATAAAAAAACGTTGAATATTCTTAACTGGACTTAACTCAATCATGGCCGTAAGTCCTCAAATTAAATTGACTGAGCAAGACTACTCTCTTAAATCAATTTAAATCCGGTTCAAGGGTACGTCCCCGAACTCCTCTAACACCTATCGTTGTAATCCTTCAACGATGTCAGGGAGGTGACGGGTCCTAACAACCACACATCCATACGGACTGCGGGGTCCTTAAACTCGTGGACCGGAACGTTCTTAAACTAATATTCGTCCCAAAACGGGAATGTTGGACCGGAACGTCCTTAAACTAATATTCGTCCCAAAACGGGAATGTTGGACTGGAACGCCCTTAAACTAATATTCGTCCCAAAACGGGAATGTTGGACCACCATGCCTTTAAACTGGCAATAGACCGCAATGTCCCTAAACTACCTATGGACCACTACGTAGCTAAACTGGAACAATAGAGCCCCCAAATGCTCTTTTGTTGGATCTAAACCATCCCGTTTAAGTTGATCTTAGCCTCAAACATGGCTAACGTATCCTTAAACCTTTCAAACAGACTTTAGTCCCAAACTGGACTATAAACCCCCTAATCAACTCCGGTTCGAGGGTATATCTCCGAACTCCTCTGACACCTGTCGTTGTAATCCTTCAATGTCGTCAGAAAGGTGACGAGTCCCGGTGGTCATATATATTATTAAACAGACCACTATGTCCCTAAACTGGAACAATAGAGCCCTAAATGCTCTTTTGTCGGATCTAAACGATCCCGTTAAGTCGATCTTAGTCTCAAATCAGACTAACGTATCCTTAACGAACGTTTAAGTTGATCTTAGCCTCAATATGGCTAACGTATCCTTAAACTAAAACACCAAATCCAAATCTAAGTAAATACGGATTTGGACTAATCCACGTCCTACGGGCGACGGCACAACTCAGTCTCCGTATACAATCCACGGGCATCCACAAACAAAATACACACACACGACACGAAGTGAAATTTCTGGAGAAGGAGAAAGTGGTTACCGCGACGTGGTAGCGTAATTAACTGCGGGGGCTTGCGCCTGCAGGGAAGAGCGTCCCCACAATCAAAAACCCCTCAAGCGAGGGGGAATCTGACGAAGTCTGCTACATCGGCCGCATCCGTCTAAACCTCCGATACACGGTGCCATAAATCAACTTGGTATCTTCGGAGAGGTAGACGGATAAAACCAAATAGCATCTGCCCCGAATCTCAGGCCAGACGTCTTCATGTCCTGGTCGTCTTTCGGAGGGGAACAGATTCTGGCACACCCGGTTGGACCTTTTCCTCTTTCCACTCCACACTTCGTGTGTCGTCTTCGCGAACAAATCGCGGTTTGTTAATGGTTGCCTTTGGGTTTCAAATTACTAAGATTTGGTCTTTTGCCTGGCGCAGAAATCAAGCATCAATAGCCTACAACTGCTCGAGCTGCTCGAAATGCAAATGCAACGGACGCTCCGCCTCACCTGGAGGTGTAGCCTATGGGCCTCAAGCGGCCTCCATCCTTGCCATGCCGGTGGAACAAGTAACCCAGGCCACCACCGGTTTGTTTTTTGGGACCATGATCCCGCCCGCAAGCTTCACCATGCCTATGCCCGCACCGAAAGCGCAAAAGAAGTCGGTCTTCGATCGGCTCACTACTACAACGGCCCCTTTCAACGGGTCGTCCAATATCAAGCCGGCAGCCTCTGTCTTTACCAGGCTGAACCAGAACTCTGATGGGCCCGTCAAGAAGCCCATGAACCCTGAAGTGGCCGTCCCGAAGAAGATAGCCACTGTCACGCCCCGCTTCCCAAAATACGGAATACGAGGTATGACTAGGCCAGCCATGCTCCTACAGTCAAGGAATCATCCCGCCGTAGTCACACTTCGGCTTCTAGCTTTACATGGTAATTAGTAAATAAAGCACAGTATTAAAGGAATCACATCACTAATTTATTACATTAAAATTTCATTGTTCACAGATTACAGATAATAAGAACGATAACTAACCAAGTTCAATCTCACAATCTCTTTTATGGAAAGCAGTAAATGAAGAAGGTAAACCAACTATATCTCCGTGAACTCAAAGGATAAATCTGTCTCCTGTGCTGGTCCTTCCGCGGAATCTGAGCATGCATACTCAGGTCGTCAGAGCGACACAAATAATAATATTATTATAATCAGAAGAAACAGGTAAATGAGGTAATACTGGTATGATAAATAATGCAAGTAATCACTATGTCACAATATGATGCAGAATATGTTATGTGTCCCTATCGGCCTCTAGGTCATGTTTGAAATCACATAGTGGAAGGAGGATCATGTTTAACAGGAGTCTCGTACATACCCGAGACAACGGCCCACATGCCCGGGATATAACCCTGTCAGCCGGATCGCTAGATCCTGTCCTACACGTATAAGTATCACGGTTCGAATGATCGTCCTCTAAACATGGTCCCGCTAAATACGATACTCTTTCCACTTTAATTTCCCCTTTTTCCCCAGGTTACACTATTTATGATATTGATCTAGTTGTGTACGAGTATACCAATGGCACGGTTTCATCACTGTCCACTGTATCAATCACTGTCACGAATATTCACTTTCCATTGGTGTACTCGTCACTCCTAAACCAACATCTATCACGCACGATAATGCAATGTCCACACGCACTAACACTGTGTAAATGATAAGGGTATGATATATGTATTGTATGCTACCAATAAGCTCGGTATGTTATGAATTAACATGCATGTCACGAACTAAAATAAATTGTACAAATTAATATGTTACGAATTCAGCGAAAATGATGTAAGTAAGATATATAGAACAATCAGTCAGTAATTCATCAAAATTTGTTTCAGTTCAATCGGAGTTTCGGTTTTCAAGATATAACTGTTTCAGTTTAAGTGCCCGCGGCTGGAATTTCAATTTCAGAACTGATCATCTGTTTCGCGACACGAATTGCGCCCAGTTGGGCTCAGAATTTAGCGATGTCATAGTTAAATGAAATTTAGGGTTTTCGATAAAGTATTCAACGCCATAGACGGATCCTCAATCGCATCTGTACGTTGAAAGTTATACACAGTTTAATCTCAATATGTCATTTCAGAAATTGTTCTGAACAGCTTTACGTTCTGCCCTTTTAAATATAGTTTAAAATAACAAACGGCGATGAATCGGAATGAAACCACTTGTTTTCTTTCACTAACAGAATTATCTTATAACTACTGTAAATTTCCGTATCACACTATTTCAGGAAACACGGGGACGCAGGTCTTTAGACAGAACACACTAATCAGAAACGCTCTGGACTGCAGTCCAGAGTCGTGTTCCAATCCAATTATCTTCATGGTTTCAGAACAGAAAACATTAAAATTCTACATAGGGTTAAAGTTCGTCGAGTCGGCTTCGATTTAATCTCTCGAACGCATCTTTCCAATATGTGTATGATTTATTGTGTTTTTATTCGTTTTCAGTTACGAGAGAATTCTAGTTTTGACGACATGTTTGGGGGTATCGATTTTTGTTACAAACAATCGTGTTTTCCAGCGAATTTCACACAAGATATTCATCATTATAAGGGCCAACATAAAATATCAATTTCCGTCAAATTAGACAATTATTTCCATAGGTAACTAATATCGAGCACTTAGGTCCTGACACGTATAGGAAATCGGTAAGTTGTAAACTACATGATCTAGATGGGTAACAATATTATTAGCATGAAGCAAATAAATACTTGCCTGGAAAATGCCTCGGGGTCGCGCGGCAGCAGTGTCGTCATGAACGCGCGATATACGCCACGTACCGGATTCCCGCGAGCCTAGATCTAGATGCGGATCTCGCGTCAGGGTTGTCCGGAGTCGTTTGCACAGTCACTGGACGTTGATGGATGTTTGATGATCCACTGCGAGTGTATTAGGGTTGCCGACGGTCGACGGCGTCGCTCCGGCAGCGTGTATAGAGCAGTTTCACAGTGGGGGAAAAAGTTTGAAAATGGTTTTGGAGTTTTGGAGAGAGATGGGGAGCAGTGGGGGGTCGGGTCTGGAGAGATGAGGGTGATGCTGAGGGTGTGTAGGGTCGCAGAGGGGGTTCAGGCGAAGTGGGGCTCGCCGGCGTTGAGTGCCAGGGTGCTGTGGCCGAGCCCTGCAGTAGGGGTCGTGTGCAGGGGAGACTCGAGTGGGTGGAGATGGAGTCGTGGAGGGAGAAGGAGGGTGGATGAGTGGTTGTCGTCTTGGGTCGAGCGACAAGGTGGGATGATCGCCGGTGGTGGAGGTGTCAATGGTTCGAGAGAAAGTTTGGGTGCTCGCGTTTTTGGGGCTCGGTGAATGTAGAGGAGAGAGGTGAGGAGTTTTCTGTGATGGAGTTGGTGAGTAAGAGAGAGATGAGGGCGACGAGGTTGTAAACGTGGGGGCAACGGTAGGGCGAGGGCGTGGGCGACGGCGGAGGAGGCGGGTCGCGCGCGCGATTTTGGAGATTACCGTTGGGAATTTTTGAGAAGAGGAACAGTGAGGGGTTGGGTGAGTAAATAGGAAAGGGTTGGGCTCGTGGGAATTCTTTTTTTTTTGAGAAAATATATGGTGGGCTGAGGAGGAACGGGCCGGAGTAATTAAATTTTAGGATTTTATTTAAAAAGGTTGTGGGCTGTAAACGAAACGGGCTGGGAAAATTCAAAAATGATTTTGAATGGGCTGAGGGAAAAAATAAAAGGGAATGGGCTGAGGGTAATATTTAATGAATTTTATTAACTAAAATGTGTGGGCTGAAAGAATTTTAAGGGGATGGGCCGGGGCTTTTCAAGTGTTAATAATAAAATTTTAATGTGTTGGGCTGGGTAAAAAGGAACGGGCTGCGGCTATAAGTAATGGGCTGGAGAAAAAAAACAGTAAGGGCTGTATGTTTAAAATTGGTTTAAGGTTAAGTGTTTTGCTCATTTTGGTTTGTTTCGGCTTTGATTTTAAATCTTAGGTTTTAGCTTTTAGAGTTTGGACTATAATTCCAAAAGAGCTGGAAAAATAGGGTTTAAACAACCAACTAAAAAATATATGAGGTCAAGAATAAGTTAATCACTAGAATTCAGAAAATAGGAAATTTCATGTAGAAAGGAAACGGGGATTTACATCATACCCCCCTTAACGAAAATTTCGTCCTCGAAATTTAACAAAGATGCAAGAAACAATGTACTAAACAAAGAGATGTGGATAACGATCACGGATATCTTCCTCCCGCTCCCAGGTGGATTCTCCTGGAGATCGACCGCCCTAAGACACTCGGACTAACGGAATGACCTTATTCTTCAGCACTTTCTCTCTGCGGTCGAGGATGGTAGTAGGCTGCTCCTCGTATGACAGATCGGTCCCCAAAACTAGTTCCGAATGGTCCAGGACATGGCTCTCATCCCGGACATAACGCCGCAACTGTGACACGTGGAAGGTGTTGTGCACACCAGCTAGCGATGGAGGCAAGGCAAGTCGATAGGCCACCTCTCCTACTCGCTCTAGCACCTCGAAAGGTCCGATAAAACGGGGACTAAGTTTTCCCTGACTTCCGAACCTGATCACTCCACGAGTAGGGGAAATATTCAAGAACACATGATCTCCGACTTCGAACTCAAGTGCCCTTCTGCTGGTATCTGCCCAACTCTTCTGTCGATCCTGAGCCGTCTTAATACGCTGCCTGATCATTTGAACCTTGTCAACTGTCTGAACAATGAGTTCGGGGCCCAGTAATCTTCGTTCTCCCACATCATCCCAACATACTGGGGATCGACACTTCCGCCCATATAGCGCTTCAAAAGGAGCCATCTGAATACTAGCCTGATAACTATTGTTGTAAGAAAACTCGACTAGGTGCAAATGGTCCTCCCAGGAACCCTGAAAGTCCAACATACAGGCTCTCAACATATCCTCGAGCGTCCGAATTGTACGCTCAGATTGTCCATCCGTCTGTGGGTGATAAGCTGTGCTGAATTTAAGGCGGGTTCCCAAACTCTCCTGTAAGCTCTTCCAAAAGTGCGACAAGAATCTCGTGTCTCGGTCTGACACAATGCTGACCGGAACACCGTGAAGTCGCACAATCTCCTGCATATATCTTTCTGCCAGTGATTCTGTCGACTGTCCCACTCGGAAAGGTAGAAAGTGTGCAGCTTTTGTGAGGCGATCGACGATAACCCAAATAGCGTTATTGCCTCTAGGGCTCCGTGGTAAGGCCGTCACAAAATCCATAGTAATGTGCTCCCACTTCCATTCAGGTATCGGCAATGGTTGTAATAATCCTGTTGTTCTCTGATGTTCCGCCTTCACCTGCTGACATACCAAGCATCTGGATATGAACCTCACAATTTCCCGCTTCATTCCGTTCCACCAAAAGTGCTGCTTTAGGTCCTGATACATTTTTGTACCTCCTGGATGCACAGAATAAGCTGAACTGTGTGCTTCAGCCAACACTTCTTCTCGTACATCACCTTTAGGTACGCAGAGTCTGCTACCGAATCTCAGAGAGCCATCTTCATGTATAATCAAATCCGTTCTCAATCCAGCTTCCACTTGCTCTCTGAACTTTTGCAATCGGGGATCATCCGCTTGTGCAATCTTGATGCGATCCACCAGGGAAGATTGCACCTGTAGTTGCCAAAATTGACTGAGTGCGTTCGGCGTAACGACCTCAAGTTCAAGTCTCTGAAAATCCTCAATAATGCTTCTCTGATCGGTCAACATCATGACCGCTGGCTTGCGACTGAGCGCATCTGGTACAACATTGACCTTCCCCGGGTGATACTGAAGGTCCAAGTCATAATCTGCCATCAGCTCTAGCCATCGGCGCTGCCTCATGTTCAGTTCCTTCTGAGTGAAAACATACTTCAAACTTTTATGATCCGTGTAGACCTCCACTTTCTCACCCAAAAGATAGTGCCTCCAAATCTTCAATGCAAAGACTACCGCGGCTAACTCCAAGTCATGCGTGGGGTAGTTCTTCTCGTGGTTTCTCAGTTGTCGTGAGGCGTAAGCAACCACACGGCCGTGCTGCATCAAAACACAGCCTAAACCCTTTCCTGAGGCATCACTGTGTATCACCAAACCACCTGAATTATCTGGTACAGTAAGAATAGGCGCCGTGGTTAACTTCTGCTTCAGAGTGTCGAATGCCTGAGTGCACTCTCCTGTCCATGTAAACGGCGCGTCCTTCCGTGTTAGCCTCGTCAATGGTTCCGCGATTCTGGAGAAATCTTGGACGAATCTCCGATAATAACCTGCCAATCCCAGAAAACTCCTGATCTCAGCCACTGACTTCGGCGTCGGCCAATCTCTGACAGATTCTATCTTCGCCGGGTCCACCGAGATGCCTTCTCCCGAAACAATATGTCCTAAAAACTGAACTTTATCGAGCCAGAATTCACACTTGCTCAGCTTCACATACAGCTTCTCTTCCCGAAGAATTTGTAGAACCGTGCGCAAATGCTCAGCATGCTCTTCCCAGGTCTTCGAGTAGACAAGTATGTCGTCGATAAACACAACGACGAACGTGTCCAAGTATTTTGCGAACACCCTGTTCATTAAATCCATGAATATTGCTGGGGCATTGGTAACACCGAACGGCATCACAAGGAACTCGTAATGTCCGTATCGGGTCCTGAAAGCCGTCTTGCATACATCCTCGTCTGCTACTCTGATTTGATGATACCCAGAACGGAGGTCCAACTTCGAGAAAACCTTGGCTCCACTTAGCTGATCGAATAGGTCATCGATACGCGGGATTGGGTACTTGTTCTTTATTGTAACCTTGTTCAATTCCCGATAATCTATACACATTCGCAACGATCCATCCTTCTTCTTCACTAATAGAACTGGTGCACCCCACGGTGAAGCGCTTGGCTGAATAAATCCCTTTTCCAACAGTTCTTCAACCTGCTTCTTCAATTCCGCCAACTCAACTGGTGCCATTCTGTATGGGGCCCTGGATACTGGGGCTGTACCTGGAATCAAATCGATTGAGAACTCCAAAATTCGAGGAGGTGGTAGACCTGGTAGATCTTCAGGAAATACGTCTAGAAAGTCCCGAACAATTTCTGGGGCTGGGCTCTTATCAATCTCCATAGCTGTCAGCTCTTTAGGCTTTGCTCTGTATTTAGCTGGCTCCAAGGATTCACTTCCGCCCTCAAAAATGAACTCCAGGTGATTAGGGATGCGGAAGATCACCTTCTTTGCACGACAATCGATAACTGCGTGGAAAGTGCTCATCCAATCCATCCTAAGAATTGCGTCGTAACTGCCTGTCCCAATTAGGAGGAAATTCGCATAGAATTCCCTACCACACACTACAACCGGGGATAATCTACATTCTCGACTAGATATAATAATGCCATTACCCGTATGAATTTCTCATCCCTTGGTTAGTGGTTCATGTGGTATTGAGTGTGTATTTGTGAAATGCTCAGACAAGAAACAATGCGATGCTCCTGAATCAAATAGTACTCTAGCTGGTAAGGCATGTACGAGTAGAGTACCTGTAACCACATCTCCTGACGCTTCCGCCTGCTCGGCGGTCAGGGTGAAAGCTCGTCCCTGACCGCGACCTGTAAATGGTTGCCTCTGCTCCTGCGGCCTCTGCTGTGACGGTCCAGAACCTCCCTGTATTTCTGCTCGCTCAGGACAGCTGGTAATCCTGTGTTGACTGGAACCGCAAATCAGGCACTGTCCCTTGGCACGACGACAGTCCTTCTGAGTATGTCCTCCTCTACCGCAATAGCCGCAAGTTACGCCCTGTCTCTGGGGGCGATGCTGTGGTACAAACGAGCGCTTCATTTGCGTCGTCCCTGCTCTGTGAACCGGTATAGCTCCTCGAGAAGGCGCGTGGGTATGTGCTGGAATGACTGGGGGTCTCCTGAACTTGTTAATCAATTGCTCCTGAACTCTCGCCGCGTTGAGTACCTGTGCGAAAGTCTGTAGATCCAACGATGCAATCAGCTGCTGCAACTCAAAATCTAACCCCTGAAGGAAACGCCTGGCCCTGGTGGCTTCTGATTTGACCATGTATGGAGCAAAGCGGCTCAAACGGTTGAACTCTGCCGCATAAACGTCCACTGGGCGTCCATTCTGCTTTAGAAGAATAAACTTTTCCTCCATTTCTGCCTTGGCTGTGGGAGGAAAATAATGATCTAAGAAGCACTCCTTAAACTTGCTCCATTCGATCGGCCCTTCAAGTCTGCTTTCTTCTACCGACCACCATGTACGGGCCTCGTCTTCTAATTGTATCTTTATCACATCCACTCTGTCTTCCTCTGGAACCCTGGCGGCTGTCAATAAATTTTCCATGTTTACCGGCCATTTTTCAGCCTCAAGGGGTTCAGCTAGCCCTGTGAACGCAGCTGGGTGTAACCGTCGGAAGTCTGACACCGTACCAGCCCTAGTCTGATAAGCTGGTGGAGTAGCGGCCTCGGGGGCGGTAATAAGTGCGGAGGGTCCTCCTGCAACGGTAATCGCTCTGAGCCCCTCAGTAAGCAAATCTGTCTTCCTCTCCTGAGCTTCCGCGAGAGTGGTCAGTGCACTGAGTATTCTTTCCGTGCGGTCCTGAGAGCTGGAGTCCGAGGAGGGGTCGTTCGGGGACGTCATATCACTGGAAGATTCAAAAGAATAGGTTCAGATTCAAGGATAGAAATCAAGAGTAGTGAAACAAGAATAACGTAATACAGCATAGTTAATGTTATCCCTTGATACTAAACACAGGCTCTGATACCAACTAAACCATGTCACGCCCCGCTTCCCAAAATACGGAATACGAGGTATGACTAGGCCAGCCATGCTCCTACGGTCAAGGAATCATCCCGCCGTAGTCACACTTCGGCTTCTAGCTTTACATGGTAATTAGTAAATAAAGCACAGTATTAAAGGAATCACATCACTAATTTATTATATTAAAATTTCATTGTTCACAGATTACAGATAATAAGAACGATAACTAACCAAGTTCAATCTCACAATCTCTTTTATGGAAAGCAGTAAATGAAGAAGGTACACCAACTATATCTCCGTGAACTCAAAGGATAGATCCGTCTCCTGTGATGGTCCTTCCGCGGAATCTGAGCATGCATACTCAGGTCGTCAGAGCGACACAAATAATAATATTATTATAATCAGAAGAAACAGGTAAATGAGGTAATACTGGTATGATAAATAATGCAAGTAATCACTATGTCACAATATGATGCAGAATATGTTATGTGTCCCAATCGGCCTCTAGGTCATGTTTGAAATCACATAGTGGAAGGAGGATCATGTTTAACAGGAGTCTCGTACATACCCGAGACAACGGCCCACATGCCCGGGACATAACCCTGTCAGCCGGATCGCTAGATCCTGTCCTACACGTATAAGTATCACGGTTCGAATGATCATCCTCTAAACACGGTCCCGCTAAATACGATACTCTTTCCACTTTGATTTCCCCTTTTTCCCCAGGTTACACTATTTATGATATTGATCTAGTTGTGTACGAGTATACCAATGGCACGGTTTCATCACTGTCCACTGTATCAATCACTGTCACGAATATTCACTTTCCATTGGTGTACTCGTCACTCCTAAACCAACATCTATCACGCACGATAATGCAATGTCCACACGTACTAACACTGTGTAAATGATAAGGGTATGATATATGTATTGTATGCTACCAATAAGCTCGGTATGTTATGAATTAACATGCATGTCACGAACTAAAATAAATTGTACAAATTAATATGTTACGAATTAAGCAAAAATGATGTAAGTAAGATATATAGAACAATCAGTCAGTAATTCATCAAAATTTGTTTCAGTTCAATCGGAGTTTCGGTTTTCAAGATATAACTGTTTCAGTTTAAGTGCCCGCGGCTGGAATTTCAATTTCAGAACTGATCATCTGTTTCGCGACACGAATTGCACCCAGTTGGGCTCAGAATTTAGCGATGTCATAGTTAAATAAAATTTAGGGTTTTCGATAAAGTATTCAACGCCACAGACGGATCCTTAATCGCATCTTTACGTTGAAAGTTATACACAGTTTAATCTCAATATGTCATTTCAGAAATTGTTCTGAACAGCTTTACGTTCTGCCCTTTTAAATATAGTTTAAAATAACAAACGGCGATGAATCGGAATGAAACCACTTGTTTTCTTTCACTAACAGAATTATCTTATAACTACTGTAAATTTCCGTATCACACTATTTCAGGAAACACGGGGACGCAGGTCTTTAGACAGAACACACTAATCAGAAACTCTCTGGACTGCAGTCCAGAGTCGTGTTCCAATCCAATTATCTTCATGGTTTCAGAACAGAAAACATTAAAATTCTACATAGGGTTAAAGTTCGTCGAGTCGGCTTCGATTTAAGCCCTCGAACGCATCTTTCCAATATGTGTATGATTTATGGTGTTTTTATTCGTTTTCAGTTACGAGAGAATTCTAGTTTTGACGACATGTTTGGGGGTATCGATTTTTGTTACAAACAATCGTGTTTTCCAGCGAATTTCACACAAGATATTCATCATTATAAGGGCCAACATAAAATATCGATTTCCGTCAAATTAGACAATTATTTCCATAGGTAACTAACATCGAGCACTTAGGTCATGACACGTATAGGAAATCGGTAAGTTGTAAACTACATGATCTAGATGGGTAACACTATTATTAGCATGAAGCAAGTAAATACTTGCATGGAAAATGCCTCAGGGTCGCGCGGCAGCAGTGTCGTCACGAACGCGCGATATACGCCACGTACCGGATTCCCGCGAGCCTAGATCTAGATGCGGATCTCGCGTCGGGGTTGTCCGGAGTCGTTTGCACAGTCACTGGACGTTGATGGATGTTTGATGATCCACTGCGAGTGTATTGGGGTTGCTGACGGTCGACGGCGTCGCTCCGGCAGCGTGTATAGAGCAGTTTCACAGTGGGGGAAAAAGTTTGAAAATGGTTTTGGAGTTTTGGAGAGAGATGGGGAGCAGTGGAGGGTCGGGTCTGGAGAGATGAGGGTGATGCTGAGGGTGTGTAGGGTCGCAGAGGGGGTTCAGGCGAAGTGGGGCTCGCCGGCGTTGAGTGCCAGGGTGCTGTGGCCGAGCCCTGCAGTGGGGGTCGTGTGCAGGGGAGACTCGAGTGGGTGGAGATGGAGTCGTGGAGGGAGAAGGAGGGTGGATGAGTGGTTGTCGTCTTGGGTCGAGCGACAAGGTGGGATGATCGCCGGCGGTGGAGGTGTCAATGGTTCGAGAGAAAGTTTGGGTGCTCGCGTTTTTGGGGCTCGGTGAATGTAGAGGAGAGAGGTAAGGAGTTTTCTGTGATGGAGTTGGTGAGTAAGAGAGAGATGAGGGCGACGAGGTTGTAAACGTGGGGGCAACGGTAGGGCGAGGGCGTGGGCGACGGCGGAGGAGGCGGGTCGCGCGCGCGATTTTGGAGATTACCGTTGGGAATTTTTGAGAAGAGGAACAGTGAGGGGTTGGGTGAGTAAATGAGAAAGGGTTGGGCTCGTGGGAATTCTTTTTTTTTTTTTGAGAAAATATATGGTGGGCTGAGGAGGAACGGGCCGGAGTAATTAAATTTTAGGATTTTATTTAAAAAGGTTGTGGGCTGTAAACGAAACGGGCTGGGAAAATTCAAAAATGATTTTGAATGGGCTGAGGGAAAAAATAAAAGGGAATGGGCTGAAGGTAATATTTAATAAGGAATTTTATTAACTAAAATGTGTGGGCTGAAAGAATTTTAAGGGGATGGGCCGGGGCTTTTCAAGTGTTAATAATAAAATTTTAATGTGTTGGGCTGGGTAAAAAGGAACGGGCTGCGGCTATAAGTAATGGGCTGGAGAAAAAAAACAGTAAGGGCTGTATGTTTAAAATTGGTTTAAGGTTAAGTGTTTTGCTCATTTTGGTTTGTTTCGGCTTTAGTTTTAAATCTTAGGTTTTAGCTTTTAGGGTTTGGACTATAATTCCAAAAGAGCTGGAAAAATAGGGTTTAAACAACCAACTAAAAAATATATGAAGTCAAGAATAAGTTAATCACTAGAATTCAGAAAATAGGAAATTTCATGTAGAAAGGAAATGGGGATTTACAGCCACCTCTGCTCCTGAAGTCGTCAAGGCGGCTTCTCCTGTTAAAGAATCTGTCTTTTCAAGGCTGACTATTCCGGCTCCTGCTCGATGGTCTGTCTTTGACAGATTGGATACCGCTACTGAAAAGACAGCATCAGTCTTTAAGAGGCTGGCACCAGCGGCGCCTCATCCGGACAGGGGGAAAAACGAAACTATCCCTATCGCCGAGCCAGCCCAATAGCTCGACACGCTCGACGTCACCACTGGCGCCGAGTAAGGAAGGCTGGGGGAAACTCCTCCTCAGGGCTAACTCCACCGGCTCCAATGGTGGAAGTTAATGCTGTTGTTCTAACTGGGAACAGCTTTGAACCACTAAGGAGGGTACGCAAGAACTCTCCGACTACCAAGCTGAAAAGATCTCCTCCACCTGCGGAGAGGATTACAGATACAAAGCTGGAGCAGCCCCCTCAACGGCTGTCCTCCAAAATTTAAAAGGTCTGGCGGAGGGTTCAAGATTCCGTAATCGACCAAGATCACTCTCGCCGGCAGAAGAGGGTGAAGGTTCAAGAAGAAAAGAACCATCCTGCCGAACAGCAAAGGACGACAACCGCCAGGGTGCCCGCTGCAACGGTCCCCTCAACTTCGAAGGCCCACAAAAGAAGGAGGCCGGAGAAAATCCCCACGCCCGCGGCAAATGTCAAAGGCGTCGAGCCCAAACACCCTAAGTCCGGGGGCATTGTAGTCTATACCGTCTACATGGCGTCTGGTAAAGAGGACAGCCGTGCATCTACAGGTCATAGACCGCTTACACGGTTAGTGACTAAAGCTCAAGAGCAGCAGCAGAAGCTCCAAGAAATGATAAATGCGATGGCCGCACTCACTGGGCCAAAAGAAAGCCCCGAAGCGTTCTCGGATCAGCGACAGGAGCAGGAAACCGACGCCGAGTTCCTTCACAGAATACTGGAGAAGAAGGACAAAGAGGCTGCGGAACAAACAGCCAATATAAAGCGAATGGCCCTTCTGTTCCAGGACATGGTGGGTATGATAATCCAACAAGATCCTCCTGCTGAAGATCCTCCGATCGTCCTTGAAGATGATAGAGGAGAGAGGTCGAACCCTCCACCGGCTCTGTCAACAACCAAGGAGGAGACAATTTCTAAAGCTGCCCTAAATGAATATATAGCTCAGCAGATAAGGGTCCACCAGGCAACTGAGGCAGCCGGTCAAGTTGTCAAAACGGGGTGACCATATCCGAGCTGGTATGATCAGATCAAGTACCAGCCGGGCTATACAATACCGAAATTCCATGTGTATAAGGGGACTGGCAATCCCCATCAACATGTTGCCCGGTTCAAGGCTCTTTGCGGCAACACCGGCGGTGATGACAAATTGTTGCTTCGCCAGTTCGTCGGTAGCTTATCGGAGACAGCATTCAAATGGTACTCCGAGCTCCCAAACGACTCTATCAAGACATTTGCGGAGATGGAGCTGTTGTTTACTCAGCGTTTCGCAAGTGCCAGCGAACGCACCCCGATAACAGCATTGATTAATACCAGGATGAAGCCGGGCGAGACGTGGATCCAATATGCGATACGGTGGAGGAACCTATGGTCAAAATGCGAGCAACGCATAGAAGAGGCTCCGGCAGTAGGCATGTTTGTGGGAACCCTCGATCCACAGGCGACCATATCCCAATTCATGATGTTCTTTAAGCCGACTACCTTCTAGGCCCTGATCGACAAGCAAGCTCAAACGGACCAGATGGGCCATAAACCGCCTCCTCCAAAGCCGGATTCTCGAAACGAGAAGGGGAAGGGAAAAGCGATCGTTGTCGCTAATGCTCAACAACAACCGAGCAACTTAAAGCCGGTTGTCCGTCAGAATAATATGCATCCGCACGTACCCCTTGAGGAGAGGCTAGGACGTCCTTACTCGTTTCCTCAAGATAAAACGAGAAGACTGTTTGAGCCGGCATTGCGCAATCGACTCATAAATCTGCCGGATCCAAGACGTCCGTCGCAGCCAAACGACGTCAATGATCCCAATTACTGTCCCTATCACCGAGTACTGGGTCATCCGATCGAGGATTGCTACGTCTTCAAAAACTGGATTGAAAACCAGTACCAACAGGGCAAGTTCGCGTTGTCCGAAAGATGGAAGGTGAACCCGCCGCAGTCTCACACCCCTAAAAAAAGGAATACGCCGGGGGCAACGTGCACCCTCGTTGAAGAAGCTCCATGGGAGGTTGTGTTATCAGCCAAAACAAAGAGGATGCTGAACGATCTTCAAACATGCCAAGCGATCCGGTGGAAAAACCCATTAGAACCTCAAATCATTGAAGGGATGTTGAAGCCACGCCCAACTCCAAAGATCGACGGTGGTAGCCTAAGAACTCACAACCAGCCGTCAAAATCTTCGAAGAAGAAGAAGAAATCCAAGAAGCCCGTGAAGCCTGGCGACAAGCGCACGGACTTACAAAAACAAATTGACGCGCTGGAGGAGTACAACCAGAAAGCATGAACTCCCATCACACTCCAAGAGTTCCTCAACCACGTCTTTCGAGAAAAAGATGAGGGAGAGAGCTCGTTGGATGAATCCGAAGAATACGTGATGAGTTGTCATATGATCTCCCATTCGTTTACAGACGATGAGGAAACCCCTTGCACTGAAAAGCTGGGGGCAGATCCTAAGCCGGAAATTTTGGGGCCATCGGATGAAACAATTGACGCATTCCTCAACGAAACTCGGTTGAAAAGTAAAGCTGATCGGGAACGCGAGGCGGTCATATTTGAAAGGGCCAAATGCCAGCGATTAGACGGAATAGTTGAAGCACTCCCGCCGAATCAAAGTACGTCCACCGTAGATAAAAGCAAGTTTAAGACGAGGAAAAGGTTTGCTAAGGCCATATCAATGGGTATGAAGCCACCATCCTCTGAAGAAAGCATTACTGGTGAAGCGGAAATGCACCCCTCCTACTGCTTGTATAATCGGAACATTTCGCACCCCACCGAAGAGTGCAAAGCTTTCAATAGATGGTGGCAGGGATATGTTGCTCACCGACAACATTTTAAGCGGGAGAAGCGCAAAACTCGTCGGGAGCAGAAAGGTACGACCGAGAGGCTCAACAGAACTACCGGCGATTGTCGCATGGTTAACGCCGGAGGATCGCAAGTTCTCACGTTCGGGAGAGACTCTGACAAGGAGCTGGCTCTTAGCCCCCTTTTTAAAGAGTCCACCTCGGGAAAAGAAGAAGAGCCGAAGGTCTGTGAAAATATCCAGCTGCGTAATTGGACGCTACCTGAAAAGAATCTCGGACCCTCAAACAAGAAAGATAAAGGGAAAGAAAAGGTCTCTGAGGATATTGTCCTAGATGACCAAGTCGTGGAAGAGCTGACCGCCAAGGACCCACCGAAGAAAAATAAGGTGGATTATAACGTTCTAGCGCATCTGAGGAAGCTACCCTCACAGCTTAGCATTCTTGACGCCCTTTTACTATCAAAGGAGGCGAGAGATTCATTAATCAAGCCACTACAGGAACCGAAGCAATTCCAAGCTTTTCTCACCGAAGAAAAGATGAAGGATGAATTGGAGGAAGTGCACACGGCCGATATCACTTTTGGTGATGAAGACCTTCTCCTTGGGACGTGCGAACACAATCGCCCCCTCTATGTCTCAGGGTATTGCCATGATATAAAGATAGGTAAAATCCTGATCGACAATGGATCCTCCGTTAATCTCCTTAATGTGCGGCTGTTAAAGGAAATCTGCATGAGCGTCCAGCACCTTGCTCGGGACAAGATCACCATCTCCGGGTTCGACTCTCAATCATCATGAACTCTTGGGTCTGTGATACTGACGCTACGCTTTGGGCTACTCATCACGGACATTAAGTTCCACGCCATAGACGCCAAGACATGCTACAATGCTCTGCTCGGCCGACCATGGTTACACGAGTACAACATCATCCCTTCTACACAGCATTAGTGTATGAAATATTTTAAGGATGGTCTCGAGTATACCATGACGGGAGAATTGAACCCATTCTCCGTGAACGAAGTCCGCAAATATGAAGATGCAAAATACTTCTTACCGGATTTCGAGGACACAGAAAGATGCCACAAGCCGGAAAACAAAGCTAACGCCACCATCCCTGTCTTCGGTAGTGATACTGAGGATGAGGAAGGGATAGTTTATTCAGGTCCACCCCAATACAACAAGCCAGGGCCATCCGCTCCTACGTTGATCTTTGGTAGTGACTCGGAAGATGAGTTCCATGTTGTATTCTCTGCTCGGCCTTCAATACAAACGTCCGCTGACGAAGAGCAAAGTCTGCAAGTCGCCATGGTGCCACCTAAACACCATAAAGAACTGGATGTACTTGATATCTACGGTGTAGAGGAGCTGCGGACGTTCTATGTCCCTCCCAAGCGAGAAGGCGAAAAGGTAATTCTATTCTACCGCTCTGAGGAAACCAAAGTGGAGAAAGAAATCTGGCATGGTGCGGATCCTACGCTTGACAGGCTCCAACACATTCGTCTGCCTAGATATTATACAGAAGGCTTGAAGAGGTTGTTGAAACGCCAGGGGATATCCTTCAAACAGACCGCTCGAAAAGCCAAATTCTATGACAGGATCTGGAACGTCCCCGGAACTCAGCGCAAGTTGCCTAGTGGGAGGATGGAAACAATTGGGCTTGGATACATTCGGTCCAAGAAACGAGAGCTACTCCACGATTGCTATGTCGTGCATGACTTCAATGAAGAAGGGGATGCTCAATGGGAGGACGCTAATCCTGAACCAGTAAAAGTTCCTGATGCAAAAGTGCCCAGTCCATCGTTCGAAGAACAAATGGACATGCTTATAAGGGAAGCTGGTCAAAAAGTCTGAGACGACCACAATCGCGAAATAGCCATCTACGAGAGAGCCAAAACGCAACGCCTCCTCCAACAGGCCGTGAAAGATAAAAGTGCGGCTCCCTGTCAACTTGTTATAAAAAAAAGGCTCGACGTAGAGGCAGAAACAAGTCGAAAAGCGAAAAAGGCGCTCGGCAGCAACAAAGCGGGACTAAGAAGCCACGCAAGCGGGAATCGAGCGGTCCAGATTTGTCCCTTGTAAAGAAGATGAGTCGAGCATACTCTTTTCCTCGGGACAAAACAAAGAAGATACTTGACCGAGCGCTAAAACATCAGATGCTTACACTGTCGGAATCCAAGCACCCCGAACAAGCAGGCCAAATCTCACACCCGAATTATTGCTCTTATCATCGAGTAATAGGGCATCCTCTCGAAAACTACTTCACCTTCAAGAACTGGGTTGAAGATCAGTATCATCTCGGCAAATTCGCTCTATCTGACAGTTAGAGGGTAACGCCGCCACAGAAGCACGAACCCAAAGACACGAGAGTAGAACCAGCTCCACATTGGTCTTGGAAGCGAATTCGTACTTGTCACATGATAACAATATCAAAAGAAGAGTCCGAGAATATGGATGACCTTCCCTGGTGCTTCAAAAACAGCAACGACGAGGTGATCTCAGAATTTCCACCAGCACCGAAAGAGCTGGAAGATGGAAAATACACCACTGCAGATAACCTCAAGAAAATTGAGTTGGGGACGGCAAATGACCCGCGACCGACATTCGTCAGTGAACTGTTGTCTGCAGAAAGGGTGGCTTTATTAAAAGACGTGCTTATGTAGTATAAAGATTGCTTCGCATGGAATTATTCTGAAATGCCAGGACTAGATCCAGAAATTTCTGTGCATAAATTGGCGATATCCCCGGACGTCAAGCCAGTCAAACAGGCGCCGAGAAGCGGCTCGAACTTGAGATGAGTATCAACGCCGAGGTCAAGAAGCTAATCGACTCTGGCTTTATCCAGGAGGTTCAATATCCTGAATGGATCGCCAACATCGTTCCGGTGATGAAGAAAAATGGGACAGTGCGCATATGCGTGGACTTCCGGGATCTCAATAAAGCCTGCCCGAAGGACGATTTCCCAGTGCCAGTCACCGAGCTGATGATAGATAACACGTCCACTCACGAGGTTTCCTCCTTCATGGACGGCTCATCAGGATATAATCAGATAAAGATGCATCCCGAAGACAAAAGCACACCGCTTTCCGGACCCCTTTGGGAATATTCTGCTACAAGGTGATGCCCTTCGGTCTAAAGAACGCCGGTGCCACCTATCAAAGGGCCATGACGAAGATCTTCGATGACCTTATACATGAAATCGTCGAATGTTATATCGACGACCTCGTGGTTAAAAGCAAATCATACGAGGAACATCTCGAGCATCTGAAGACCGTATTTCAACGCCTTCGACAATACAACTTGAAGATGAACCCTCTCAAGTGTGCATTCGGAGTCTCCTCGGGAAAATTCCTAGGATTCATCATCCAACACCGAGGTATCGAAATAGATCCGTCGAAGATCAAGGTGATCATGGAAATGCCTCCGCCAAGGACTCTCAAACAGCTGCGGTCTCTCCAAGGGAAGCTCGCGTATATACGGCGATTTATAGCCAACCTTTTAGGCAAGTGCCGTCCTTACAGCCACCTGATGAAGAAGGGAACTTCGTTCGTCTGGGACCAAAAATGCCAAGGCGCGGTAGACGAGATCAAGCAATACCTGCAGAACCCGCCAGTGTTGGCTGCTCCGGTCAAAGGAAATCCCCTCATTCTTTACACAACCGCCCTCGAAGGTTCCTTAGGCGCTTTATGGGCGCAAGAGAACGATCAAGGGAAAGAAAGAGCTCTCTATTACTTAAGTCGAGTTCTGCTGGGGGCAGAAAGCAACTATTCCCCCATTGAAAAACACTGCCTTGCGTTGATCTTCGCGATAACAAAGCTCAGGCACTATGCGTTGGCGCATGAAGTTCGTCTCATTTCGAAGGTGGACCCCCCTTAAATATTTAATGTCAAAGGCCATATTGACAGAGAGACTCACTAAATGGGCCCTGCTCTTGATGGAGTTCTCGATAACCTATCAACCTCTTAAGGCAGTGAAAGGCCAGGCCATCGCCGACTTCCTCGCTGAGCATCCGATACCTGCCGATTCCCCTCTGAATTACGAACTGCCAAACGAACATGCGTTTGACGCGATCGATAGGAGCGATACCCGATGGGAGCTTTATTTCGATGGAGCATCTTCCATGAAGAAGCGCAAATAAAGTACCCCTATAATCAAATCGAGGGTAGGCCTTATCTTCGTGACTCCACAAGGAGGGATAATGCGCTTTGCTTTCTCCTTAACAGAACCGAGGACGAACAATGAAGCCGAATATGAAGCTTTAATAGCAGGCCTCGAGATCGCCATCGACATGGAAATTGAAAACCTCCTCATATACGGAGATTCCCAACTGGTCGTTAGTCAAGTAAACGACGACTACAAAACGTGCAAGCCAGAGTTGGTGAAGTACGGCGAAAAGGTGCAACAACTGTTGACCCAAATTCCCTCCTACACTTTAGAAAACATACCGCATGCGGAAAACAGCAAAGTGGACGCATTAGCCAAGCTCTCTAAAGAACTGGCTGACGAGTATCTCGATGACGTCAGAATCGTGGTACAAAGCCGTCGGGTGCTTGCCCCAGCAGAAATATCTCCGGAAACATTCGAAGAAAAGGGAGCGACTGAGCAGATGACCCTGCACGTAAAAGACCGGGAAAAGGCTGAGGATTGGAAAGAAGTTTTTATAGACTACTTCAAATACCGTCGAACGCCCGAAGAAGCGTCCTCAAGACATCAGCTTATGAAACGAGCTCTGTCTTTCGCTTTCGTCAATGATACTCTGTACAAGAGGTCGTTTGATTCACTGTGCTTAAGATGCCTAGGACCTGACGAAGCGAAAAGAGTCGTTCAGGAAGTTCATGACGGACTCTGCGGTTCTCACCAAGCAGGCCCGAAGATGAAGTTGAAGATAAAACGGATGGGCTACTACTGGCCCACGATGATTCAGGACTGCCTCGAATATGCGAAGCAATGCCACTCATGCCAAATCCATGGGGACTTCATCCACCAGCATCCAAATCCACTACATCCAACGGTGGCTAGCTGGCCGTTCGAAATGTGGGGAACTGACATAGTCGGCCCCATCGAACCGGCATCGTCTAGAAGACATCGTTTCATCTTGGTGACGACTGACTACTTCTCCAAATTGGCAGAAGCAGTACCGCTGAGGGAAGTGAAGACGGAGAACATCCTCCATTTCTTCAAGACGCACGTCATTTATCGGTTTGGAACTCCGCGACGATCATCTCCGATAACGGGCCAGCCTACAGAAGCCACAAGATCAGCCGCTTCGCTCAACAACACAATATAGACCGGAGATATTCCTCAGTTTATAATCCGCGAGCTAACAGTCTAGCTGAGGCCTTCAACAAGACCTTGACGAAAATCGTAAAGAAGACGGTGTTCCGAAACAAGAACGACTGGCATGAGAGACTGCAAGAAGCTCTCTGGGCATACAGAACTATGTTCAAGACGGCCACGAACACAACGCCATACGCGTTGGTATTCGGTACAGAACCAGTACTCCCCCTCGAGATAGAGTTACCTTCTCTACGTGTGGCAATCCACTACGAGCTGACGGACAAAGAAAATGCTCACCTTCGGCTTGAGGAGCTTGATGCCCTTGATGAAACACGGCTCATAGCGCAACAAAATATGGAGGCTTACAAGGCAAAGATGACGCGCTCATATGAAAGATTAACCCGGCCAAGGACATTTCGCCAAGGTGAACTCGTGCTAGTGGTCAGAAGGCCTATGATCCCCAATCGCGCCAAGCGAGGAAAATTCGAGCCGAACTATGAAGGCCCGTATATAATAGACAAGGTCTACCAAGGTGGAGCCTATCTATTCATTGATATGCACGGTGAAAGGCCTTTCAGGCCAATAAACGGTCGCTTCCTAAAGAAATACTACGCTTAATGAGCTACAGCCTAGGTCAATGATAGATGACGACGACTATGTCCGCTCGCTATCTTCCTAAGCTCAAACTCTATAAGCGGTAGCCGGCCTTCTTCAACAATGGACCGAAACGTCCTTAAACTAACGACGGACCGAAACGTCCTTAAACTAACGACGGACCGAAACGTCCTTAAACTATTACCGCAGAATCCTTAGACTGACGAGATGAATATAAAAAATATATTAAAAAATATAAAATAAACGGTATGTCCATGAGCAAAATGGGTACGGATGAAAACCCGAAAGGGCTCCGTGAGTAAAAACAGCAGGGCTGCCGGCGAGTGTTCGTGAAAACCCGAAAGGGCGCGACCTCGTAAAAAAAGAAAATAAAAAAAAGAAAATAAAAAGAATAAAAAAACGGTACGTCCATAAGCAAAAGGGGCACGGATGAAAACCCGAAAGGGCTCCGTGAGTAAAAACAGCAGGACTACCGGCGAGTGTTTGTGAAAACCCGAAAGGGCGCAATTTCGTTAAAGGACACTTACAGGGTCCTCTCGACCTTGTAAGGAGAAATCACCCGCGTGAGATCCTTACGATTCACAAGGGAGCAACACACTTAGGGATCCTTACGATTCCTAAGGAGAAAATACACTTACGAGATCCTCACGACTCGTAAGGAGAACTCTCTTATGGGACCCTCACGGCTCATAAGATTTGAAAGTCTTAAGTTACAGAGACCTAAACCTGTGCTTAAGCAACCCCCACAACCTTCGATATTGCCCTACAAGTGGTTCAATACCGACCCTTGTATACAATCCACGGGCGCGAATAAACATTTCCCTAACCAAGTCCCATCCGTGACTAGGGATATGTTTGCATGGTGAACAACCCTTGTCCGTCCTCTCGACTTACAAGAAAAAAACTCTCTTGTAGGATCCTTACGAATTACAGAGGAACATACGCTTAGGAATCCTCACGATTCCTAAGGAGAAAATACACCTACAAGATTCTCACGACTTGTAGGGAAAAATACCTTTGTGAGACCCCTACGGCTCATGAAGTCAAAAGCCTTAGTCGACAGGACCTTAACCCTGTTCGCTAAGCCACCTTTGTTCGACATCGACAGAGGCAAATGATGATTCGCTCCTGGCAATATCCCAGTTGTAGCGATGCTGATGCCGAAATCGGTGTTTAATTTCAGGTTTACGGCGAAAAGCCAGTAGGCCGCACATGCATAATAAACAGCCGAAATGATGGGGCAATTTGCAATAAAAAGCAGCAAGTAAAAACGTATGCATACGAAATAGCCAAAATGATGGGGCGACTCGCAATAAAAAGCAGCGAGTAAAAATAAAATAAACAGCCGAAATGATTGGGCACCGCGAAAAATAGCCGAAATGATTGGGCAATCACGACCTTCGCGATATAAAAGCTGAAATGATAGAGGATCGCGGAAATAAAACAATAGAACAAAAATATGATGAAACTTTTGCCCTACAGGTGAGATCACATCGATCCCTGTATACAATCCAAGGGCACAAACAAAGAAGGAACCATACCTTCCCAACAGGCTCCGCCAGAAAGCAAAACCAAATCTCGACGGTTCACCAACAGCCTAGAGACAACCACGACATTCGTCTTGATGCAACAGACGCAGTGCCAGCAAACGAAGCGAAGATCAAATTCCTAGCTTCACGGTTTTGACGGTAACTTATATAAAGCCTGAAAGACCATCACAGATCAGTTCAACCCCGAAGAAACCAGTGTCTTCGGCAAAATCCTTCGACTCAGGGAAACCAGTGTCCCTGACAAGAACACCCTGATTTGCGTCGGCCCGCAGAGAAACCAGTGTCTCCGCAGGAATACTCCGATTCATTTCAACTTCGAGGAAACTAGCGTCCTCGGCAAAATTCTTCGACTCAGGGAAACCAGTGTCCTTGACGAGAACGTCCCGATTCGCGTTGACCCGCAGAGAAACTAGCGTCTTTGCAGGAATACATCGATTCGTTTCGACCCCAGGGAAACCACCGTCCGTGGCAAATGCCTCAATTCAGGGAAACTAGCGTCCTTGATGAGAGCCTCTTGATTCGCGTCGGCCCGCAGAGAAACTAGTGTCTCCGCAGGAATACTCCGATTCGTTTCAACTTCGAGGAAACTAGCGTCCTCGGAAAAATCCTTCGACTCAGGGAAACCAGTGTCCTTGACGAGAACGTCCCAATTCACGTCGACACAGAGAAACTAGCGTCTTTGCAGGAATACATTGATTCGTTTCGACCCCAGGGAAACCAGCGTCCTTGGCAAATGCCTCAATTCAGGGAAACTAGCGTCCTTGATGAGAGCCTCCTGATTCGCGTCGGCCCGCAGAGAAACCAGTGTCTCCGCAGGAACACCCCGATTCGTTTCAACCCCGAGGAAACTAGCGTCCTCGGCAAAATCCTTCAACTCAGGGAAACCAGTGTCCTTGACGAGAACACCCCGATTCGCGTCGACCCGCATAGAAACTAGCGTCTTTGCAGGAATACATCGATTCGTTTCAACCCCGGGAAAACCAGCGTCCTTGGCAAATACCTCAATTCAGGGAAACTAGCGTTCTTGATGAGAGCCTCCAGATTCGCGTCGGCCCGCAGAGAAACCAGTGTCTCCACAGGAACACCCTGATTCGTTTCAACCTTGAAGAAACCAGTGTCTTCAGTAAAATCCTTCGACTCAGGGAAACCAGTGTCCTTGACGAGAAAATCTTGATTCGCGTCGACCCGCAGAGAAACCAGTGTCTCTGCAGGAATACTCCGATTCGTCTCAACTTCGAGGAAACCAGTGTCCTCGGCAAAATACTTCAACTCAGGGAAACTAGTGCCCTTGATGAGAATTGCTCGATTCGTCTCGGCTCGTGAGGAAATTAGTGTCTTCGCGAGGACTTCCCGATTCGTCTCAACTTGCAAGATAAAGCCTTAGGCAGCAGTGATTAAAAAAACTTGTTTCCTAAGCACTGGGACCCTGCAAGTCGGTCTAAAACGGTCTCTTGCATACTATCCACGGGTCTCACTCTCCAAAGTCGAATCTCGACAAGGAGGGAAACAACCGCTTACGAGTCCTCTCGTCTCGTAAGAGGGAAAATTCTCTCATAAGATCCTTACGACTTATAAGAGAAAACACACTTAGGAATCCTCAAGATTCCTAAGGAGAAAATCCACCTACTAGATCCTCTCAATCCGTAGGGAGAAAAGTCTCTGTAAGACCCTCACGGCTCATAGAGTTGAAAATTCTTAAGCAGCAGATCTGAACCTGCGGCCTAAGCCATCGTTATCTCTTGAAGAAACCAAGATGCTTACTCTATTATCTGTCAACCATGTTTATCAAGACAGCATACTGATAATAAGGGAAAGGAGAAAGCAAATAAATGATACAAGACATCGCAAAAAAAATGTGTATCTTTATTTATTAATTCGATCAAGTACAAGGTGAATCGTACAAAAGAATAAAGAATGGATACATCTTATTCGAAAAAGAAAATTATTACAAGTATATTGATACAAGGGCAACTACTGGGAAGGAAGCGTCTTAAATAGCCCTATCAGTTGCTCGCGCACTTCCTTCCATGCCTTTTCCTGATCGGCCACCACCGCCAGTTCCGCCTCCACTTGAGCCCGCTGCTGCAAGAAGGATGCAAGCTGCTCTTCAACTTCCTGCTGAGCTGCTTCGCTGCCTTGGGCATTACGCTCGGCAGCATCGAGTTTCTGCTTCAGGTTCAGCCCATTTGAGATACGTTCCAAGAGGCCCTCAAAGATAGCCTTCACCTGGGCAGCGTTTGCCTCAACCTCAGCACGCAGACGAGTCGTCTCGTTCGAGGTCTCTTGGCATTCCCTCAGCCTTATAGCCACTTCTTGTTCCAGATGACGGAAGTAAGAAGCGCTTTGCTCGATCCATGCTGCTCTTTGATTGCTTGCGGCTAAGGTCTCGGGAGCAAAGCGCATAAACTCCGATTGATGCAGGCGGGCCTCGATTTCCCTGCAGTGATTGACCCAAAGCTCGACGACGCCTCCATCATGAAAATTCACAAGCGCCGCCAACATTGGGTTAACCTCCGCAGCGAAGTCCGCAGCAAATGGGAGAGCGTCTGCGTCAAGCTCCTCGACGTATCCGCTCAGCATGCCCAAGCTCATTACGGCACCCTTTGAAGACGGACGTCTCAGGAAGGGGCCTGCCGGCATTATAACGCGAGACTCAAAGAGCGCCAGAATCGGAACGACAGCTGAAAAGACAAAACACAATTAGATGACGGTTCAAGAAATATGAAAAAGTCATCGATGGGATAGTTTACTATACCAGCTGCAGCAGGCGGCAAGGCCGGGGGGGGCCAGCGGCGCGACCGATCTTTCATCTCCTCCTTTGATTTGTAGCACTGCAATCAAGACAAGGAAGATTCAGAAATAATTCCATTATTAAAAAAAGAAAGACACCAATTGGAAACGATACTCACCGGCGCCACTGGAAGAAGAAGTGAGTTCAGATGGGAAGGAGAAGTGCGGGTACAACACCTGATAGAGATGATCAAAAAGCACTCCTAAAAAGACACAATAGTATGACTTTAGTACATAAATTATGCGGCTAAAAGATAAAACTAATGGGTTGCAAATCCATACCTTCCAACATCTGCGATGGTACAAGGGAAGGTTGAGAGGTGACCACCGCCAAGGCAGAAGTTGACGGCGCTCCCTCGAGCAATGGAGCATCGGCACTGGCCGCACCTGCGTTAAAAACAAAGATAAACTTGTCAGTAAGGATTGCAAGATAAAAAAATGGGGGGACAGTAACTCAAAATTTACCTGATGAGCCGCCAGCCGAAATGGAGGCGTCTCCCTCCTCCATCGATACGAGTCCACCTCCCGTGGCCTCATCACCGGACTCGACAGGGTCTGTCGTCGTGCACGCACGACCAGGAGACAGCGGAGGACCGTAGACGGGGAGAGCAATGATTGGAGTATTCCCAGACTCTTGAGAAAGAGCAGCTGGCTCGTCCCCGGGAGTCACGCCCATCTCACCCGCTACTCCTTCAGGCTCGGCGGTCGCTGCTGTCTCATCTACCGTCGCCATGGGGTCGCCGGTCCCAGGCGCCTCGTCCGCTACTGCTCCAGGAACAGTTATAATGGCCGTCTCATTTGCCTCCACCTCAGGCTCGGCATCGACGACCTTCTCTAGCGTAGTTTCTTCGGCCCCCAGCTCAGGTCCAGCAACCCCGGCGACGTCGCCCACCGTCGGCTCGGGTTCGGCCGGCGCCTCCTCCTCTGTCCCCTTAGGTTCGACGGTTTCCGCCTCCCCTTCGGTTGGACTTGGCCCTGCAGGACAAGATGTATAAGAACCGACAAATTTACAATTCTTACAACAAAATCCTGAAAGATACGTTACCTGAGGAGGACTTATCATTAGCACCCCGAACTGCGCGCGCCACCTATCTGCGAGCTATGGACAAGGCGACCGGGGGCTCTTCTGAGGGAGTATCAGCACGAGGGACGGTGCTTGGGCCCGCTCCCACGGCCAAAGCAGCCCTGCATGCCTTCGCCTCATGCCTTAACCGCTTTCTCTCCTCCCGAGCCGTTAAGACGGACCTCTTCGAAGCTTTCTTCATTGAGGCGTCATCATCCGCGAACAGAGATGCCTCCAGATCCTTCAAGGCATCCTTCACCGACTTCTCGAGTTGAGGCTCTCGCGGTAACCCCGAAGAGACCGGGACTTCAGTAGTTGGCCCGGGAAGAGTCTTTGCGTCACTTTGCGGGACCGACATTGTGGTTCCTGTGATGAGAAAAAGAAAGGGTTAGATCGACCATAACAAAACAGAGAATAAATACTTAATGAATCGAAATGTACCGAGGCCTAAGGATGCTCTGAGTCATTCTTCCTCTTGAAAAGTTTTGAGGGAAGCAGCGACGGCCTCTTCAGTGGTAATGCCTGTTTGAAGAAAAGAAGGTAAAAGCATTAATCAAAGACAATAATAAAAGTACGATGCAATAAGAAATGCGACTAGTAATTACCCGATTGTGCAAGCTTAGCTAGCTATGCGTCGCGCCTCGCCAATCGCTCTGAAGCTGCGATGGCGGCCGCCAGATCAGTGTCATATGGCGGCATAACCAATCCTTTATTGGTCCCGTACTCGCCCAAGCCCTCGCTATAGGGAGCATGAGGTTCCTGACCGAAAGCAACGTCAGCTGAGAAGAGCGACTTCTTCTTCCTCTTCTGCTCGCCAGCCCTAGGCGCACCCGAGATCGACTTGGGCTTTGCAGGCACCTTCGGGCGGTGGGTCCCGATATCCGCGCCCACGCTGGACTCCGGCGAAACCACATCTACCATCTCCACTGGAGCACGGGGCGCTGGTGGCGCATCCACTGTATCAGGAAGCGGCAATCCGCTCGGGGGGCTCAACACGTGCGGTGGCCTAACTCCGGCATCTTTCTGCGGAGGAATGACCGGGGTCCTTGGCTTCAAAGGAGCCTTGCGATCGCCGCCGGGAGGCGCACCCTTGCGGTCAACCAGCATGCGCTTCTCCATAAGGATAACTGGACCCATTGCATGCGCGTACCAAGCCACGTACGCGTTAAGGACCATGGGGACGCAGCTCAGCTCGCTGATGAAGAAATAGGAGCCCGTGTTAAGCCGCATGAAATGGTGCATCGCACTCCTTATCCCCTCTCGGCTGGCCACGGGCTCTTCCAAGAACGCTTCCATCAGGATCCCCTGGTGATAGCTCGATTGCTGAGCGAACCGGTGAGGGTTATACCTCATGAAGAGCGTCGTCTCATTCTGTCTAAACACCAGGTAGCTCGGCCGAATGGAGTAGAGGTGGAGGATCTCCCGAGCTTTCAATATGGGGGCCCCATCCTTAAAATCATCGCGCAGCGGCACTACCGACTTGGTGGTCTCTGAGCCTATGGTTATGATTTTATCCAAAAAAGAAACCTTCGCTCCGACCAGGTGTGGACGAAGGAGCAGCCCCCTAGCCACCCGCGGAGACGCAACCACGATCGAGGCACCGACCAGCCGCATGACTCTTGGAAGTATGCACTTCTCAAAAAACTGAGGGATCTTATCGGCGCCGAACACCCCGTGCACATGCATTTCCATTCAAGAGGTGAAGTAGTGCATCGGGAAGTTAGCAGGCTGCACCCCAGGCTCATTAGCGTCCGCCGCTACGCTAAGTCCATTATAAAGGTGAGCCAGCCCGGCAATCCCTACTATCAACTGCAGACCAGCCACCATCCGATGCGCTGGGTAGAAAACAGATGGCCGCATGTAGCGCAGGTGCATGGGGAGCGCAAAGCTGCACAGCCACAATCCCAGGAATCCTACAAAAAAGGTCTTCTCATCCATGCCCGGGACGGCAATTTCTGACAAGGGCATGACTGCGGCGCCGGGGAGATAAAAGTCCTTTTGAGCATCCTCCGATGTAGGTCGACGGTCCAGGCCGAAGCCAAAAGGGTCATTAAGCTGGGCGAACTTCTCGCTCCTCTCCGATAAGAACTCCGGTCGAATGAAGCGGGCGATAAAATCTTCGAAACTGACTCCCCGGATGCCCGATTGCAGATAGAGCCCTTCATAGATCTCCAGCACCTTCACCAAGCCCGGAACTGGTGCTGAATAGCGTTCTCCGGTGTCAGATCAAACACCAGCGGCTTAGTGGCAAAGACGTATTCGTCGGGAGGAAGCAGCTCCTCGTAATGCTCCCCTCTCATCGGCAGACCCGAGATTTCAGCAAATTCCACCAAGGAGATAGAGACTTCCCGGTCCGTCATCAGGAAGGTGTGGGTGGGGATATTCCATTGCTCAATAAAAGCCTTAATCCACCACGTTGGAGGAGAGGGATACTCAAAGAGCGAGACATAAATGGCCAAATACAAACCAATCTTCATCAGATATGTCCTCTTCGCTGATAAGATGTACCGGGCCCACTGCAAATATCCGGCGGGCGATCGCGGAATCAATCCAATATTATAGGCCTGTCCCCAAGGGCGTGCTTCACCCTGACAGATTCGCCTCCCCAAAATGTATATTGCTGGCGGCGGCTGCACGGGAATAGCCCCAATTGCAGGCTGGAGGAGGTCATCCGAATTCCAATTTTTGACCTCCACGGTATACTTCACCGGGGGTTCATCCGCATAGGGGATCGAAAATATAGGCTCGGACGGCGTAGCGGAACCGAAGCTTCGGTGACCCTAGATGAAATCATTATACCACCTACCCCACAGGTGAAGGTTCTTGTGCTCGGGGTCATGTTCCTTGATGAGAGTGAGCACCTCTCGGTCCACTGGTGCCTGGGGGAAACCTCCCTCCGAGCAAACAAACGGGAATGATAGGTCAGCATGCATGTTTCCTGTGGAGAAACAAAAATCAGCCGTCAGTGTTGTAATTCCAATGCTTGGCATTTAAAAATTTTTTGCAATGCAGTGGGTAGGGGACCCACAAAATCTGGATGACTGTGTATCAGTTAATAAGACAGCCCCATCATTGGATGAGACTGTCAATTAATGAAGAGATCCCCAAGAGAATATTCTCATTAATGGGAAATCCCTAGAGACAAGGAGAAAATCTCCTCTTTCAGAGCAAAACTCTGTCACAGAGTGACATTTGTCAAACTCTGCTCTCAAGGGAATAAAATTTCCTAAAAAGAGCATAGCTCTGTAAAAATGATTGAAAGATCCATCAAAAGGAAATTTTAACTCCTAAAGATTAAAAAATTTGGGATCTTAAAGATCCATGAAAACTCTTAGGAGTTCTTCATTTTTCAGATCAAAAAAAAAAGATCTATATTTGATCCATAAGCAAAGCTCTGTTCATGGGTTAAAACCCATGAACAAGATCTCTGTAGATCTATGGACTTTTGAGAGCAAAGCTCTGTTGATGAAACCCCAAAGGGGTTTTCTTTAGATCAAAGATCTATGAGAGCAAGGCTCTGTTAATTAAATTAAATTTAATTTAATTTAATTTTACCTATGATGATTTTAGGTTCTGAACTCTGAAGTTCTTGGGAAGAAACGAGAGCAAGACTCTAAAATTCTTAAACAAGAGCAAGGCTCTGAAAATTTAAGTTCTTGAAAAATGGTAAAACATTTTCTAAGGACCAAGGGTCCTATTTATAGGCGCCTGCGCCCCTTCAATTCACCCGTTGATCCAACGGCCAAAATCTTGCCAACGCTGCACTCACGTGTGCGCCAAGTGAGCGCAACGGTGGGGGGAAATTTGTTTCCCCCAATCAGAGCAAAGCTTTGTTTGAATTTCAAAAATTCAAAATTGAAGCAACGCTTCAAATCCCTTGCGCTGCGCGCAACGCGCCACGTGTCAAAAGATAATACGTCAGCGCAGCGCCCAAGACGGCGCGCCCAATCAGAGCAAGGCTCTATTTAAAACAAAATTAAAGGAAGCAACGCTTCAGTTGCGCAAGTGCTGCGCTGTGCGACACGTGTCAGCGCAGTTGCGCTGCGCTGTGCGCTGCGCGACACGTGTCAGCGCAGTTGCGCTGCGCGACACGTGTCAGCGCAGTTGCGCTGCGCGGCAGTTGCGCAAGCGCAGTTGCTCTGCGCTGTGCACTGCGCGACACGTGTCAAGCGCTGGGGCGTTTGCGCCATACAGAATTAAAATTCTAGTAAGATCTTTCTGTTCTTGTTAAAACAAGAAGATTGTCTTCTGTAAAACAGAAGCCCTTGGATCAAAGATCTAACGGTGGGGAAAATTCCCCAAATCACTCAGAGAATGATCTCTTTAACAAATTTAACCAATTAATGGGCACTATATAAAGGCCCTTAGACCCCAATTCAAAGAGGAATCAACATCATCGTCATCATCAAGATTGTGAGAAAAACTCAAGAAGAGAAAAAAGGTAAAAACCTTTATAAAAAAAGAAGAATTTCTTCTGAATAGATCATTGATCTAAGAACAAGATCAATGATCTTTAATATAATATAATAATAACAGTGCCTTGCACCTTTTTATGAACCATTGGTTCTGGAATCTTAAAAGATTCTCCACTTAGATCCAAAATTGGATCAAGAGATTAAACAGTGCCTTGCACTTGTATCTGCGCTTTTAAAATAGAGCATTGCTCTCTGAAGTTGGCGCAACTCACCAGAGCGCACCACGTGTCAGCAGCGCAACAGCGCAGCGCATTGACGCAGCGCACTGCGCTGTTGCGCTTGCGCTCATCAGAGCGTGACACGTATCACCTCCACATGCGCTTGCGCTCAATAATTGGCGCAAAGCGCCTGACAAGCCACTGTCAGATAATTAATGCACTGTATTATTTGTAGAAGGGCCAAGCCCAATTAAAAAAGGCCTAACAGGCCAAATTAAATGCAATGCATTATTTTAAAAAAGGGCAGAGCCCAAACAAAGATCTGTCAAGACAAAAGCAGATGCTCTGCATCATTTATAAAGGGACTGAGCCCAAATCAAAAGGCCTAGCAGGCCAAAAATGCAGTGCATTATTAAATAGGGGCAAAGCCCTAGCACAGGCCTAATAGGCCAAAGATAAAAACCGTTGAATATTCTCAACTGGACTTAACCCAATCATGGCCGTAAGTCCTCAAATTAAATTGACTGAGCAAGACTGCTCTCTTAAATCAATTTAAATCTGGTTCAAGGGTACATCCCCGAACTCCTCTGACACCTATCGTTGTAATCCTTCAACGACATCAGGGAGGCGACGGGTCCCAACAACCACACATCCATACGGACTGCGGGGTCCTTAAACTCGTGGACCGGAACGTCCTTAAACTAATATTGTCCTAAAACGGGAATGTTGGACCGGAACGTCCTTAAACTAATATTCGTCCCAAAACGGGAATGTTGGACCGGAACGTCCTTAAACTAATATTCGTCCCAAAACGGGAATGTTGGACCGAAATGTTCTTAAAACTAATATTCGTCCCAAAATGGGAATGTTGGACCACCATGTCTTTAAACTGGCAATAGACCGCAATGTCCCTAAACTACCTATGAACCACTACGTTTCTAAACTGGAACAATAGAGCCCCCAAATACTCTTTTGTTGGATCTAAACGATTCTGTTTAAGTTGATCTTAGCCTCAAACATGGCTAACATATCCTTAAACCTTTCAAACAGACTTTAGTCCCAAACTGGACTATAACCCCCCTAATCAACTCCGGTTCGAGGGTATATCTCCGAACTCCTCTGACACCTGTCGTTGTAATCCTTCAACGTCGTCAGAAAGGTGACGAGTCTCGGCGGTCATATATATTATTAAACGGACCACT
This sequence comes from Agapanthus africanus, assembly GCA_030015575.1. Lineage (NCBI taxonomy): Eukaryota > Viridiplantae > Streptophyta > Magnoliopsida > Asparagales > Amaryllidaceae > Agapanthus > Agapanthus africanus. The sequence continues at coordinate 277,350,024 of CM057339.1, read as the reverse complement.
GTGTCCTTAAACTGGAACAATAGAGCTCCAAATGCTCTTTTTTCGGATCTAAACGATCCCGTTAAGTCGATCTTAGTCTCAAATCAGACTAACGTATCTTTAACGAACGTTTAAGTTGATCTTAGCCTCAATATGGCTAACGTATCCTTAAACTAAAACATCAAACCCAAATCTAAGTAAATACGGATTTGGACTAATACACGTCCTACGGGCGACGGCACAACTCAGTCTCCGTATACAATCCACGGGCATCCACAAACAAAACAAACACACACGACACGAAGTGAAATTTCTGGAGAAGGAGAAAGTGGTTACCGTGATGCGGTAGCGTAATTAACTGCGGGGGCTTACGCCTGTAGGGAAGAGCGTCCCCACAATCAAAAACCCCTCAAGCGAGGAGGAATCTGACGAAGTCTGCTACATCGGCCGCATCCATTTAAACCTCCGATACACGGTGCCATAAATCAACTTGGCATTTTCGGAGAGGTAGACGGATAAAACCAAATAGCATCTGCCCCGAATCTCAGGCCAGACGTCTTCATGTCCTGGCCGTCTTTCGGAGGGGAACACCAAGAAATCCAAACCAAGAAAAGTAGTAGAGTGAAGGAAAAACCATTTAAATCAAATAGTTGAAACAAACGCCAAAATGTGCATTTTAAAATCACAAGCCCTTTTTAAAAATTTCGGCAGAGTTTCCTTTGTAAAACTGTCCCCAAACGGGTACAAAACCTGATAAAGCATATATAATGAAAAATGCATCCCCAAACGGGAGCTAGCTCTTCGTCAATCGACGGTCACAACCACGCAAGTAATATAATATACTACGCCGAAAGGAGAGGATCACAGCAGAAAAGGAAACATAAAACATCATGGAATCCAAAGAAATATAACGCGCGACTCTAAGGTCGAAAGAATAAACTTCACGGGTCTCTAACTGAAATAAATATATGTTTGGTTGATGGAATTTCTATATACAACTGAATAATCATATACAAATATAATGATGGTCATGATACAAGTGAACCCACCTACTAGCAAATCACCCGGAATGGAAGTAGTGCCAGCAAAACCGTAATGAAACCTGTACGGCAAAACCTGCAAGAAACTGTGGCACAACGGGGGTGAGTTGCCAACTCGTGAGTAGAAAACATCTACGAACAGAAATCGCATGAACAACGCAATCTTAGGTCATATGATCAGAATATATCCTCAAATATATAACCTGCAGCCTATAACAATGGCTAGGGTATGCCTTTAAACAACTGTAATACCAAGTGCTCGTGTCAGTGCCTCAGGTAGCAATATATCATATGGATGAGGTATGAATGCATGAAAACAGAATACATATAAATGAAGAAACTTCTTTCATAACTTAGTGAGATTTATGTATTTTCAAAACGAGGTATCATAAATGAAATCAGCATAAACAGTGTCTAGCTTCGACACAAAACATAAATCCCAATATCTCAAGATCCCAGGCTCCGGCTATCCGGACTGGCATGTATCATTAAATCTCAGTACCTCAATATCTCAAAAGCTCAGTATCTCAATCTCACTATCTAGGGCGCCGTCAGTCCAGACCGGCCCCTACCATCAATCTCAAGACCACAATGGTATCCTCCGGATATCCGACGTGTCGGGTAAAATCACCGGTAGGTAGTCCTCCCCTGCCAGGCTCATCGTCTACTGCTCGAACTTCTTGTCCCGGGGTACCTTACCAGGCCCACCATGTACCCGAAACGGTTCATCCAACTCCTCGAATCGGGTCTCGAAATCCATCAGCAAACTCATGGTAGACGGCTCATACATCATGGGAAAACCGCACTTTTTATTTAAAAAGAGAGAGAGAAGAAGTTTATTTATGTTTTTGCGGTTTTCCCCCCAAATCCAAGAAATCTCATGAAAATCCGAATCCAAATCATCAATAGCATGTAAAACAATGAATAAAGGCATAAAATCCATGAATGCGGCATAACAGTGAATAATAATATGCAGGAAGTAGCAAGTAATAACTGCAATGTCTAAACTAGTGTATAAGGCAAGTATACTAATATCATGTCGAAACTACTAGCTAACAAGCTATGTCAATGTAATAGTATTTTCTAAAGTGTACGTGACATGGCAATTACCGATGATGATGTGTGTGAGCCAGTAAGTAAGTGTACGTGGAACATACGCATCATCTGTAATGCTGCTGGTGTCCTAACAGCATGATATCAACAATGGAGTATGAAATCACAACATATGTATGCCATGCGGAGCGAACAACAATAATGTGCGGGAGCTGAATATTAGACACAACGATAACTAATCTGTATTTAATATACTATGAGTCATACAATGGTGCCATTTGAAATAACACGAATCGTGGGGTTTTGAAAATAAGGGCTACGGTGTTTTTAAGAAAGGATAGGTCTTTTGAAATATCCGTAGAATCCCTTGACCTGTCTTTTAAAATACCCGCGATCCGTTAGTTTTTGAAATAGGTAGGAATCTAATCTAGTCTAACAACTACACTAAACTATAGGGCTGAACTAACAGTCTAACTGAAGGTAAGGAAACCGCCTAACCTCTGAGTCGATACATATACATACATGTATATATTAGTCGGTGATCCTGCCTCAATAATATCACATCCGATACCATATCTAAAATCAAACATTCCCAAGTCAAGAGTGCGGATCTATCATCAATATAAAGCTCGTACGTGAATCCGTCGTACGGCATCCCAAATCTGGGTACGGGTCAATATCACATTCATCATACTATTCATCTGGTATTCTCTTTATCAAAGATCATAATCCGGGGTACTGACCTACGTCTAGTACAATACTAATATCATCAATAATCATGATCTGACTGCTGATCTACAGCCTCATACAAACCGATGTCATCACCACATATCATCATAAAGAGGTATACATCGCCCAAAGCGACCTATTATAATTATCTTAACATATCATATCACCTATCACGATCACATGTCAACCATTTTATATATATCACTATTCACATGGTGTCGTCGTCCAAAGATCCGCTATAACATCAGGACGTATCTCAAGTACGAACCCTGCCATATCACCGATCTCACAGCCTCAAATAAAATCCCAAGTACTATCATCAAATCCGTATATGAACACATAGCCCCATACCCATGAGAACACATAACTATAAATCTCCATATACGCACATGCGAAAGAAATGATGTATGCAAGTATGGGTGTGTGTGTGTATGTATGGTGCAACCTCTACTCTAGGGTTTCGCAACACTAACCAATTCAATCACACCAAATATCCATCTTTAACATCGATAATCTCAAACAATATATAATCAATATATATGTGTGTATACGTATTCGTATACATCACCACGAACTGCGGGGGTGTTATACGCCATCCACCCGACTTCTCCCCGTAAATATAAATCTACTCACCTTGCTTTTCGTGTGCCTATGCCGATGTTGCCATCTTCGTCTTCATCGCCTCAACATCATGTAGGGTACCTACAAGTATATCACAAATGCTAAAGCATATAAAAATCATATCGAAAAACCAAAACGGCACACGCTACTCGCATAGGTAAAAACCTATAGTCTCGCATGCAAACACGACCAAAAACCCTTTGCCGTTGACGGTCAAACGCCACCCGACAGAAACGAATCACCAAATACCAAAATCCATGCTAAAACAAGTCGTAAACCATGCGCCAACACAAGAAAACTACCCCAGATTCTACCCTAGATAGAATCAGTCAAAGTTGCATATACCAAAGGTCAAGTTTATAGGGTAAAAGGCTACAGAACAAAAACGAGGGGGTTCCAACCTGCTCTGGCCGCAATTTGCGGCCAGAAGGAATTTATTGGCGGCCTGGGGAAGGAGTTAGGGGCTAGGTTATTGGGTGGTGGTTCCTAGGTGCCTGCACATCTTACTGTCAAACCAAAATTATTTTCAGATGGCTCGGGTGATAGCAGATTTCCAAATACACTCCCAAATTTACAGTTTTTCCCGATATCGTTTCTATAAATCCGTATTTTGGGTTATAATCTCTAGTTTGGGTCTCCAATCAATCACCACAGGGGTTGTAGTCTCTAATTACACCTCAATTCATCTTTGATTTCAGATCAAACCCTAAACCCTAACTTAAAACTTCCAAAGTCCTCAAAACGACACAATATCGACATGAAACTAGTATAAATGCATAATGAATCAACATACTACTCTAAGGGTGTAGAAATTACCTCCTTTGGAACCTCAAGAATTTTCTTGAGTTGCTCAAAGTCCTCAAAATCAGCTCTTTCTTAGTCCAATGTATAGCTAGTGAGCTTGGGAACAATATTTGTGAAATGGGAATAGGATTTTGGGGTTGGATCCATGGTGTTATGGGGCTTTGAAGGTGGAGGAAGAAGAGGGAGAGGGGCAGCAGCAGCACTCATGGAGGGGGAGAGAGAAAAGGGTGTGAAGAATGATGGAGGAAGGGTCAAACAAGTCAAAAGTAACCCACTCTCTCTCTCTCTCTCTCATCATACTTTACTTTTTCTTTTCCTTTTTCTTTTCTTTTCTTCTCACAAAATGGTAACCCTAGGCAACCATACACCCACAACATGTAAGAAAATGTAACGAGTGTGGAAAAAAAAAGATATGTGCATGTTTTGCACCAAAAATGCTAAAAACTCGATTAGCGATTTTTAATCACGATTAGCACTAAATTAGCTTATAATTAGTCATAAAAAATTTAAAATGGCATAATTCCACAAAATACCCTATTTTAAAATTTTTCATAATTTTTCCAAAATTTTCCCCATTTATCGGTATTTAATTATACCGAAATATTAAAATATTCATTAAAAATTAATATTAAATTATAAAAATTCCCAAAAATAAAAAATATATATATTTTTGAAATGTTACATGTTGTCAGCGAACAATCGCTCGGTAAGTCCCAAAGAATAGGTATAGAAAGAATAGACAGAAGGAGAATGTAACTTTTAAAGTTGTATTATATTCTTAACACTGTTGTTTGTAGCTTAGTACAGAAGATGCCACTGTATACGAGAGGAGTCCAACTTACACCGTGGACTTTGGTAACCCGTATTACAACGCTCCGTCGAAAATACCATGGAACAACGGCATGGATGTAATTACGTCTTAAGTGACCACGTCGTGCCCCTTTTAACATATTCCGTACCAGTCTACCCCTTTATAAACCCCACGATGTCTTAATTGTATTGTAATGATTGTACTGGTTGTTTTGTATTGTCTTGTATTGTAAATTGTAAATGGAAGACTTGCCGAAACCATGATATCAGTAAAAGGAACGGATATGATGGATGAACATATAGATGGATGTATATCCATGGTTCGGTTCAGTCAAGTTGTATAAATTGTATAGATACGGATTCATATTGAATTGTAGTTTTATACTTGAATCACATTCAAGTCAGATTGATTGGATTGAGACTCAGTCTGAGTCAGACACTTTTGAATAGAACTTAAAATCCTAAATTAGTTTTGATATTATCGGTAACTGCTGCACATGGATGGCAGGATTTGTCTTTTTCCAAGCCAATTACCGTGTTGATAACACCGTTTGTTAGGTTGTCTATCTTAAATAGGAAAGAACCCATATCTCCGGCTCCCTGAGGCTCAAGAGATTGGTCCCACTTAAAGCTATGTTTGCTAGGATCCTTATTGTAATTTAGTATAACTTGAGAGAATTTTATTTAAAAATAGTTTGATATAATTTTCAAAATATACCTCAAGTATTTAGTTATCGTCTGTAGGGTTTTCATAGTTGTTTATTTTATAAAAGTAAAATTTCTAGTAAGTAAAACCTAACTCCATAATATATGGTACTTTCTTGAAATATTGGAATTGTTTTGTAGTTGGATGGTATTTTCATGTAATGATGATTCCATTTGAAAAATTGGAATATTTATATAATTAAAATAGGTATTTTGATAATATATATATATATATATTTATATTTAATGAAAATAATTTATTTAATTTCTTGTAAAAATCTCATTTTCTAAAGAAAAATGTATAAAAATTCCATTGAGATCGAATGCTCCTTGCGGAGGTCTGCACCTCGCTCTACTAGGCCCGAGAACGTGCGATAATCCGCACCATCTCGAACGGGGTCCCCAAAAGTCAGTTGTAGAGGCGCAATTGCATGGAAATGTTTAATAAATCTTTTTATAGAAATGGTTTTATAAGTTGATGGTATTTATTTCCAAAGTCGTATTATCCCAATACTATGTTCCCATAATTTCCATCATGCTATGTTAGAAATGTGTGTTGTGATGAAGTAGGTCATTACCTCGTGAACTATTTAAAGGTAATACAAATTTATATTGTTTTATGTCGGTAAATGAAGTATGTGGTATTTTACTGTAAAACTACGATAAAAATTGCAATAAAGATCATTTTGATGTGAAACTTGTTTTAATATGTTGGTTAATGTATGTTAAACATGATATGAGAGTTTGGTATTTTCTTGTCAAGAAAAATAGGATTTTTAAAGAAAAACCAAATCGGAAGTCGGATTAACTCCGCTTTCGTCGGGTTTTAGTATTCAAGATTTTGAGAATAGCGAAGTAGAGGGGAAGGGGGTACTTACTGGCTTTAGAACTAGAGGAGAGAGTGGGAGAACTATGGAAGGCGTCGGGGCGTCGTTTCGTCGCCGGAAACTTCTTGGATCGTCGTCAGAACTTCGTCGGAGCTTCTCCCTTTGCTAACTCCACTTGCACACAATTAGGACTTGAAAGTTTTTGAGAGTTTTGGCAGGGAATTGTGAGTGAGAAAGTGTGAAATGAAGGGTGGTATTTATAGGAAAAACTAGGGTTTAGTGTATTGAATGGGGGAATTAAAATTTGTATTAAAAATGGGATTAAAGAGGTATTTTAAATTCTCTGGTTGATTGCAAAGAAGATAAACAGCCTAGAGGAAGTGCGGTAGCTGAAAGGTTGCAGGGGTGAAAAGATGGAAGCATTTGCAACGGGCAAGCCCGGCGGTATCGGGGGATTAGGGCATTTCTCTGGCCCATTCCCGACGGGGGTGCTAGGGTTTTGTGCCACGTGTCTTGTCGTTTTGTATTCTTCAGTGCACATATTTATTTAAAATGTGACTCTTCAGTTTACATGTAGTGCATGTGTAAACCCTTGGGCTTCAAAAAAGATTAAAAGAAAATAAAACAAAAAGATAATATGGCTGATGGGATTTGAACTCGGGTGCTATGTCTCAGCGGTGCAAGGTCTTACCAATGTGCTACAAGCTCATTCTTGCTGTTTTAAAGCAAAACAAATTCTTATAACATTCACAGGAATTGTAAATACCCCAATTGTATATTAACTTTAAAAAAAAAATTGTACATTGAAATTGGAGTTGTTACAGTCTACCCTCCTTACAAAAATTTCGTTCTCGAAATTTACAATTTAATTTAAGAACTAGTTTACAAATAAATGAAGATATCTTGCACGCATCTCATCTTCCCTTTCCCATGTTTATTCTCCCGGTGTGTTTTTTCTCCACATCACTCGAACCAAGTTGACTTCCTTGTTCCGAAGTGACTTCAATTTTCTGTCCGGGACCTCAACAGGTTGCTGCTCACAAGATAAGTCTGGCTGTACAGTGAGCTCAGAGTGATCAAGAATGTGGCTGGGGTTACTCACATACCTTCTGAGTTGGGATATATGGAACACATTGTGCACTCCTTTCAATGAAGATGGAAGTGCCAAGCGATAAGCCACTTCACCGACTCGTTCGAGTATGTCGAACGGTCTAATGTACCTTGGACTAAGCTTACCCCTTCTTCCTAAACGGATCACTCCACAATTCGGGGATATCTTCAGAAATACATGTTTTCCCGGTTGAAACTCTAAGTGACGGCGCTTCGCTTCAGCCCAGTGTTTCTATCGATCTTGGGCTATGAGCATTCTTTCTCTGATAGTACGAACTACGTCAACAATTGCTACTATCATCTCAGGTCCTAAGAGTTCTCTATCTCCAATACCGTCCCAACTTAATGGCGATCGACACTTCCTTCCATAAAGTGCTGCAAAAGGTGCCATTCCTATACTTGTTTGGTAGCTGTTGTTGTATAAAAACTCCACAAGATGTAGGTGATCTTCCCATGATCCCCCGAAGTCTAGCATACATGCTCTGAACATATCTTCCAAGATCTGAATAGTTCGCTCAGACTGACCATCTGTTTGTGGATGATAAGTCGTGCTGAAGTTCAGACTTGTTCCCGAGCTCGCTTGCAGACTTTGCTAAATTTGTGATCGGAACCTAGTGTCACGATCGAAGACAATGCAAACCGGTACTCCATGAAGTCTCACGATTTCTTGCATGAGTTCATGGGTATAAGAGATAGTACATTATGAAGAGTTTAAATTTTACTTAGATTCTTACCTCCATATACTTCTTTGCTAATGTCTCAGTAGATTGGCCAACTCGAAATGGAATAAAGTGAGCCGACTTTGTGAGTCGATCCACGATAACCCATACCGCATCGTTACCTTTCGTCCTGCGAGGAAGAGTAGTCACAAAATCCATTGTGATGTGTTGTCACTTCCATTCTGGTATAGGTAACGGTTGAAGTAATCCAGCAGTCATGTGATGCTTCTGGCTACTTCACGCTTCATTCCATGCCACCAGTAATTTTGACGCAGATCCTTGTACATCTTTGTACCTCCAGGGTGTCCTGAATAAAGAGAGCTGTGTGCTTCTTTCATTAACCCATCCCTCACAAAACCTTCTGGTATACACAATCTACTGCCGTACCTCAAAGATCCGTCTTCAAGGATGATGAAGTCCGTTCTAAGTCTATTCTCTACTTGTTCTCTGATCTTTTGCAACTTAGCATCATTTGCTTGAGCTGCTTTGATCTGATTGATAATGGTAGATTGAACTTATAAGTTCATCAAACTTGAAGCGTTACCTGGCATGACCACTTCAATCTCCATTTGATGCAAATCTTGTTGAAGCCTCTACTGTGCGGTGAGATTCATTACTAATGGTTGGCGACTAAGAGCATCAGGTACTACATTCACCTTCCCTGGGTGATATTGCAGTTTGATATCAAAGTCCGCCATGAGTTCTAACCATCTTCTCTGCCGCATATTAAGCTTCTTTTGAGTAAACACATATTTCAGACTCTTGTGATCTGTATATATGTTCACTCATTCACCAAGAAGATAATGGTGCCAAATATTAAGAGCAAAGATTACGACCGCCAATTCCAAGTCATGCGTCGGATAATTGCATTAATGAATCTTCAGCTGTCTTGAAGCGTAAGCCACAACCTTATCGTGCTGATTGCTCCCCTCCGAAAGACGCGGCGGAGACGCGATGGACGTCTTGCCTGAATTTCGGGGCAGATGCTAATTGGTGCTATCCGTCTACCTCTCCAAAGATGCAAAGTTGATTTATGGCACCATATATCGAAGGTTTAAACGGATGCGGCCGATGTAGCAGACTTCGTCAGATTCCCCCTCGTCTGAGGGTTTTTTGATTGTGGGGACGCTCTTCCCTGCATGCGCAATCCCCTACAGTTAATTACGCTACCGCATCGCAGTAACAACTTTCTCCTTCTCCAGATGGTCACTTCGTGTCGTGGGAGTTTGTTTTGTTTGTGGTTGCCCGTAGATTGTATACGGAGACTAATTTATGTTGTCACCCGTAGAGCGTGGACTAGTCAAAATCCGTATCTTTCTTAGATTTGAGTTTAGGGGTTGGGTTTAAGAATGCATTAGCCTCGTTTGAGACTAAGATCAACTTAAACGTTTGTTAAGGATATGTTAGTCTAATTTTAGACTAAGATCAACTTAACAGGATCGTTTAGATCCAACAAGAGAACAATTAGGCTCTATTGTTTAGTTTAGAGACATTGCGGTCGATTAGTTTAGGGACGTTACGGTCCGTTGTTAGTTTAAGAACATCTCGGTCCAATGTTAGTTTAAAGACATCGCGGTTGTGGTTAAGGACGTCATAGTCCATGGGTTTAAAGACCCCACAGTCCGATGTTAGTTTAAAGACATCGCGGTCGAGGTTAAAGACATCATAGTCCATGGGTTTAAGGACCCCACAGTCCAATGTTAGTTTAAAGACATCACGGTCGAGGTTAAGGACATTATAGTCCATGGGTTTAAGGACCCCACAGTCCGTAGTAATGTGTGGTTGTCGGGACCCGTCACCTCTCTGACGACGTTGAAGGATTACAACGACAGATATCAGAGGAGTAACGGGATATACCCTCGAACCAGTGTGAATTGTTTGAAAGATCTGTATCCCAGTTTGGGACTAAGATCTGTTGAATATTTATGAGCAGATGTGCTCAGTTCAATATAAGTTGAGGACTTATGGCGAGAATTGGGCTGAGTCCAATTAAAAATGTCTAACATTTTTAGTTGCTCTGGCTATTAAGCCTTTATTTGGGCTCAGCCCTTTTAATAATGCTAGGCATTGGGCTCTGACATTTTTGTCTTGTATTGAATGCATAACATTCATCAGAAACAAAGTGTGTTCTGACAGTGCGCCACGTGGCGTGCCAGGAGCTTTGCGCCAGTCAAAGAGTGCATTGCGCTTCTGTCGGGTAGCGCACACGAAGAGGACACGGGCCGCGCTTAGCGTTAAGCGCTAGTTTGTTAGCGCATTGCGCTTTTAATTTATGAGCGCGTTGCGCTAGTCTTTTGGCGTGCCAATGAGTGACACGCGGCGCGCTTGGGGCTGAGTGCCAGCCCATGAGTGCAGTGCTCTGTTTTAAAAGCGCAAAGCGCAGATTGTGTCTTTGGTTGACACGTGGCATGTTTTAGCGCTGAGCGCTGGTCCAAGAAGCGCAAAAGCGCAGTTCATGAGTGCAAGGCACTTTCGAATAGCGCAAAGCGCATTTGATCAATTTTAAGATCAAAGAACAAATTTATGTTCTTGTTAGAGGAGGCTTTGCCTAAAGATTTAAGAACCAAAGTTCTTGTTTTATAAAAGGGCTCTGTCTTTATAGATCAAAGATCTGTGAATGAAGTAAAATACTTCTTTTAATTTTTTTTATGATTAGATCTTTTGATCTTTTCTTTTCATCAAAGACCTTGGTCTTTTTTCCAGATCTATGATCTTTTTAGAAGATGGTTCTTCTTTTACGAGATGGTTTCATCCATGTTATTCAAGAACATAGTTTTTTACCTTGAATATGAAGAAATGATCTTTTTTTTCCTAAGAGCTTGCTCTTTTTCTCAAAGTTTGCAGAAGGTTTTTCTCTCTCTTTTTTGTATCTGAGACTTGAAGTCTTGGGGCCTTTATATAGGGCCAATTGATTTGTTAAATCAGTTTAAGAGATCTTTCTCTGATTGATTTGGGTATATTTCCCACCGTTGGATCTTTGATCCTAAGGCTTCTGTCTTTGCGGAAGATAATCTTCTTGTTTTAACAAGATTGGAAATCTTTTCATACAGAATTTGTTCTGTCTTTGGTAATTTTTATTTACCATTGGGTTGTTGATCCAGCGGTGCTTAAAGCACAAATTTTTTGTTTGGAAAGATTTTGAGGAATCTTTCCTTAACAGAATTTAATTCTGGTTAATTAATGATTTATCATTATTCTTAGATCTTTTGATATAGCGGTGGGGGATTTTTAATTCCAGTGCTGGCGCACCTTGCGCGAGCGCAGTTACGTTTGACACGTGGTGTGCAGCGCAGCGCGCAGCGCAACTGCGCTAGCGCACCCGTGTTTGACATGTGGCGCGCAACGCAGAACGCTAGATCTGAAGCGTTGCTTCAACAGAGGCATCTTTTCACCTTTCACCTTTCTTTTTAAGTCAAACTTGTATTCCCCAGGACTGTCATTTCCCATGTCTTAGAAATAGCTCCACTGTGCACATGATTTTCTGTGCCCAGTCTTTATAATTCGAAGCAAAGCTTCTCTCTTTTCTCATCTCCAAAGAACCCTCTCAATTATGGCTTGCAACCGCCCACATGCCCGTCGACAACCGTGGGAAGTGCCCATTCAAGATATTGTCCCTTATTTTGCTGCACGCTTGGTGGATCCTTCTCTCACGGATGAGCAATGCGACGCTGCATTGTACGAGCTTTCATTAAACTGAGGGAAATTGATCATATAAGTTGGCCCATGTGGTAATGAACATTGTGTTAAAATTTGACTGAAAAATATAATCGTTACTGACTTGAACGATCATCCCCAATCACACCCGTAAAAACTGAAAATTTCCCGTGTCTGAAACTTGTAAATATCATAATTAATTGTTCACAAATTGGAATAGTGCGTTCGAGGGCTCAAATCGAAGACGACTCGACGACCTAGAACCCCATAAACTTTTTAAATTGTTTCTATTCTGAAAATATGACGGAAACTGGTTCGGAGAGAGGCTCTGGACTGCAGTCCAGAGCAGCTATGGCTGTTGATTTCTATCTCGTAGTGCTTATCCCTTTGCTGCTTGAACTTGTATATTGCAGAACCCTATACTTTAGTGAAGATGAAACAGTTAGCTAAATAATGAAATTGGTTTCACCCCTTTTTACCCTCGTTTACTATTTAAACTGTAATTTAAACGAACATGACGTATAGCAGTCCCAAACAGGAACAGAACTGACACCCTATGATTGTACAGTACATAACTTCTGACGTAGAGGCGCGATTGAGAATCTTTCTGGTGATTTGGAAACCCTATTGAAAAAACTAAATTTCATTCAACTATAACGTCGCTAAATTCTGATCCCAACAGGGTGAAAGTTGTGTCGTAAAACGGGTGATCAGTTCAGAAACTGAATTTCCTGCAGCGGGCACTTAAAATGAAACGGCTGTAACTTGCAAACCCGAAATCCGATTGTACTGAAATAAATTTTTATGAACTGACGACTGAGTTTACTTTCTACCGTCTTTGTATCATTTCAATGAATTTTGAGCGTATGATTTACTGCAATTTTTATAAGCTCATAAGGTGCATAATAGTTCATATTACACATGACTTATTAACTGCATAAATGCACATATATTACCCGATTGCCATACATATAGTGATAGTGCGCGTTATTATTCAGTGTACAATGCATTATCGTGCGTGAATGGTATTGGTTTAGGAGTGTCAAGTATGCCAATGGAAAAGTGAATGATTTGTGACAGTGAATAATACAGTGGACAGTGACAAAACCGTGTTATTGGAGCATACTTGTAGATGACTAGACCATACTCATCAATAGTGTAAACCTGGAGAAAAAGAAGAAATCGAAGTGAAAAGAGTATCGTATTTAGCGAGTACAGTGATTTAGAGGATGATCATTCGAACAGCGACTCTTATATATATTAGGTTAGGCCTAGCGGTCCGACTGACAGGGTTATATCCCGGGCGATAGCGGCCCGTAGTCTCGGGTATGTACAAGACACTCGTTAAAAATGGTCCTCCTTTCCACAACTCGATTTCAAAGATGACTTAGAGACTGATAGGGACGCTGATCATACTTTGCATCAGTTAGTGACATAGTGATTACCTGCATTTTACTTCCACTGTTATTACCTTATTTGCCTGTTTCATGTCACAATTATAATATTGCTATTACATCGCTCTGACGACCTGAGTATGTATGCTCAGAGCTCGAGGGAGAACCAGAGCAGGAGTCGGACTCACCCTTCGAGCTTGCGAAGATTTAGTCGGGAGCACCTCCTTCACTTTTACTGCTTTTTCTAAAAGAGACCTTGTATTCGAACTTGGTTAGTAGTTCTTTTCTTGTTTTATTGTAAATCGTGAACAATGAAATTTAATGTAATAATTTAGTGATGTATTTCCTTTACTTCTGTGCTTTGTTTACTGATTACCATGTAATGCTAGAAGCCGAAGTGTGACTACGGCGGGATTATTCCTTGACCATAGGAGCATGGCTGGCCTAGTCATCCCTCGTTTTCCGTATTTTGGGAAGCGGGGCGTGACATGGTTTTGTTAGTATCAGAGCCGCGTTTAGTAGTAAGGGATAACATTAACTACACTGTATTACATTATTTTCGCTTCACTATTCCTGACTTTCATCCTTGTATCTAATCATATCCTTTTATATCTTCCAGCGATATGACGTCCCCGAACGACCACTCTTCGGACTCAAGTTCTCAGGATAGCACGGAAAGGATACTTACTGCACTGATGTCTCTCGCAGAAGCTCAAGAGAGAAAGATGGACCTACTCACCGAGAGACTCAGGGCTATTACCGCTGTAGGGGGACCCTCCGCCCTCATTACCGCCCCCGAAGGCACTGCTCCACCAGCTTTTTCTGCTAGGGCTGGCACCGTATCATATTTCTGGAGGTTACATCCAGCTGCATTTATGGGCCTAGCCGAACCACTCGAGGACGAGCAATGGCTGGTTGATATGGAGAACTTACTGACGGCCTCCAGGGTACCCGACGAAGATAAAGTGAATGTGATAAAGATCCAGTTGGAAGATGAAGCCCGTACTTGGTGGTCAGTAGAAGAAAGCAGACTAGAAAGGCCAATCGAATGGAGCAAATACAAGGAGTGCTTCTTGGACTACTATTTCCCTTCCATTGCCAAGGCAGAGATGGAAGAAAGATTCATCTTACTGAAGCAGAATGGCCGTCCCGTGGACGTTTATGCGGCCGAGTTCAACCGTCTGAGCCGATTTGCTCCGTACATGGTCGCTTCAGAGGCTACCGGGGCCAGGCGCTTCTTACAAGGACTAGATTTCGAGCTGCAGCAGTTGATCGTGTCACTCGAGTTGCAGACTTTTGCACAGGTACTCAACGCGGCCGAATTCAGGAGAAACTGATCAACAAATTCAGGAAGCCCCCAGTTGTTCCAGCACGCACCTTCTCGAGGAGTCATACCAGTTCACAGGCCTAGAATGACACAGATGAAGCGTCCATTCGTGCCCTAGCATCGCCCCCAGAGCAAGAACGTAGTTTGCGGCTACTGCAACAGAGATGGGCACACCCAGAAGGACTGTCGCTGCGCCAAGGGACAGTGTTTGATTTGCGGATCCAGTCAGCACAGAGTTAGCGGTTGCCCCGAGCGAGCAGAGGTACAGGGAGGGTCTGGACCACAACAGCAGAGATCACAGGAGCAGAGGCAACCCTCACAGGCCGCGGTCAGGGACGGGCTTTCACCTTGACCGCCGAGCAGGCAGAGGCTTCAGGCGAAGTTGTCACAGGTATTCTACTCGTACATTCTATGCCAGCTAGAGTATTATTTGATTCTGGAGCATCGCACTGTTTCATATCTGCGCATTTCGCTGATACACACTCCATACCACATGAACCACTAACCAAGGGTTAGGAAATACATACGGGTAATGGTGTTATAGTATCTAGTCGAGAATGTAGATCATGTCCGGTTGTAGTGTGTGGCAGGGAATTCTATGCGAATTTCCTTTTGATCGGGACAGGCGGCTATGACGCAATTCTCGGGATGAATTGGATGAGTATATTCCATGCAGTTATTGATTGCCGAGCAAGGAATGTTATCTTCCGCATTCCCAACCACCCAGAGTTTATTTTCGAAGGCGAAAGCGAATCTCTGGAGCCAGCCAAGTATAGAGCCAAGCCAAAGGAGTTGTCAGCTATGGAGATTGATGAGAGCCCAGCCCCAGAGATTGTTCAGGATTTTCTGGACGTGTTTCCTAAAGATTTACCAGGTCTACCACCTCCGCGCGTCTTGGAATTCTTGATCGATTTGACTCCAGGTACAGCACCAGGTTCCAAGGCCCCGTACAGAATGGCACCGGTTTAGTTGGCAGAATTGAAGAACTCCTGGAGAAGGGATTTATCCGGCCAAGCGTTTCACCGTGGGGTGCACCAGTTCTGTTAGTGAAGAAGAAGGATGGATCGCTGCGGATGTGTATAGACTATCGAGAGCTGAACAAAGTCACAATAAAGAACAAGTACCCAATTCCGCGCATCGACGACTTATTCGATCAGTTAAGTGGGGCCAAGGTATTTTCAAAGTTGGATCTCCGTTCTAGCTATCATCAAATCAGAGTAGCAGCCGAGGATATATGCAAGACGGCCTTCAGGACCCGATACGGACATTATGAGTTCCTCATGATGCCATTCGGTGTTACCAATGCTCCAGCGATATTTATGGATTTGATGAACAGGGTTTTTGCGAAGTACTTGGACACGTTTGTCGTTGTATTTATCGACGATATACTAGTCTACTCGAAGACCCGGAAGGAGCACGTCGAGCATTTATGCACGGTTCTACAAATTCTTCTGGAAGAGAAGCTGTACGCGAAATTGAGCAAGTGTGAGTTCTGGCTCGACAAGGTTCAGTTCTTGGGACACATTGTTTCGGACGAAGGCATCTCAGTGGACCCGGCAAAGATAGAATCTGTCAGAGATTGGCCAACACCGAAGTCAGTGGCTGAGATCAGAAGCTTTCTGGGACTGGAAGGATATTATCGGCGGTTCGTCCAAGACTTTTCAAGGATCGCTGAACCGTTGACGAGGTTGACACGGAAGGATGTACCGTTTGCGTGGATAGAGGAGTGTACTCGGGCATTTGACACACTGAAGCAGAAGTTAACCACGGCGCCCATTCTTACAGTACCAGATGATTCCGGTGGTTTGGTGATGCAAAGTGATGACTCAGAGAAGGGCTTAGGCTGTGTTCTGATGCAGCACGGTCGGGTGGTTGCTTACGCCTCTCGACAGCTGAGAATCACGAGAGGAACTACCCTACGCATGACTTGGAGTTAGCTGCAGTGGTTTTAGGTTGAATATTTGGAGGCATTACCTGTTGGGCGAGAAGGTAGAAGTGTACACAGATCACAAAAGTCTGAAGTACGTCTTCACTCAGAAAGAACTAAACATAAGGCAGCGCCGATGGCTAGAACTGATGGCGGATTACGACTTGGACCTTCAGTATCACCCGGGAAAAGTAAATATTGTACCAGATGCTCTCAGTCGCAAGCCAGCGGTCATGATGTTGACCAGTCAAAGGAGCATCATTGAGGATTTTCAGAGACTCGAGCTTGAGGTCGCCACACCGAGCGCAATCAGTCAATTTTGGCAACTACAGGTGCAGTCTTCCCTTATGGATCGCATCAAGGCTGCACAAGCGGATGATCCTCGATTGTGAAAGTTCAGAGCGCAAGTAGAAGCCGGGCTGAGGACGGACTTAATCATACATGAAGACGGTTCTCTGAGATTCGGTAGCAGACTCTGCGCACCCAAAGGGGATGTTCAAGAAGAGGTACTGGCTGAGGCGCATAGTTCAGCTTATTCTGTGCATCCGGGAGGTACGAAGATGTATCGAGATCTAAAGCAGCATTTTTGGTAGAACGGGATGAAGCGAGAAATTGCACGGTTTGTATCCAGGTGCTTGGTATGCCAGCAGGTGAAGGCGGAACATCAGAGGACAGCAGGATTGTTACAATCACATCCGATACCAGAATGGAAGTGGGAGCACATTATTATGGATTTCGTGGCGGCCTTACCACGGAGCCCTAGGGGCAACAACGCCATTTGGGTTATCGTCGATCGCCTCATGAAAGCTGCACACTTCTTACCATTCCGAGTGGGACAGTCAACAAAGTCACTTGTGAAGAGATACATGCAGGAGATAGTACGACTTCACGGAGTTCCGGTCAGCATTGTGTCAGATCGAGACACCAGATTCGTTTCGCACTTCTGGAGAAGCTTACAGGAGAGTTTTGGTACCCGCCTCAAGTTCAGCACAGCTTATCACCCGCAGATGGACGGACAATCCGAGCGTACGATTCAGACGCTCGAGAATATGTTGAGATCCTGCATGTTGGATTTTCAGGGTTCCTGGGAAGATCATCTGCACCTAGTCGAGTTTTCTTATAACAACAGTTATCAGGCTAGCATCCAGATGGATCCTTTCGAAGCACTTTACGGGCGTAAGTGTCGATCCCCAGTTTGTTGGGATGATGTGGGAGAGCGAAGATTACTGGGTCCTGAGCTCATTGTTCAGACAGTCGACAAGGTCCAAATGATCAGGCAGCGCATTAAGATGGCTCAGGATCGACAGAAGAGTTGGACGGATGCCAACAGGAGAGTGCTAGAATTTGAAGTCGGAGATCACATTTTCCTGAAGATTTCCCCTACCCGTAGAGTTATCAGGTTCGGAGGTCGCGGGAAACTCAGTCCCCGTTTCATCGGACCTTTTGAGGTGCTAGAGCGAGTAAGAAAGGTGGCCTATCGACTTGCTTTGCCTCCATCACTAGCTGGTGTGCACAACACCTTCCACGTGTCTCAGTTGCAGCGTTATGTTCGAGATGAGAGCCATGTTCTGGACTATTCGGAGTTAGCTTTGGGTACCGACCTATCTTACGAGGAGCAGCCCACCACCATTCTCGACCGCAGAGAGAAAGTGCTGAAGAATAAGGTCATTCCGTTAGTCCGAGTGTCTTGGGGCTGTCGTTCCCCAGGAGAATCTACCTGGGAGCATGAGGAAGAAATCCGTGCACGTTTTTCACATCTCTTTGTTTAGTATTGTTGTTTCGTTGTCTCTTTCTAAATTTCGAGGACGAAATTTTTGTAAGGGGGGTATGATGTAAATCCCTGTTTCCATCAATGAAAATTTTTCCATATTTTCCCAAGTCCCCGAATGTTTTCCTATTTATCCTCGTAATTTTTGTAGGTAATTGGTTGCTTAGGTTTTAATAATTGATTTTCCTAAACAGTTAAAAATCAAAGCCCCAAACAAATAAAAACCAAAACTAAATACACATGAATAAACCCCAGCCCAGCAGAATAAAAAGCAAATTCTAAATAAACATATATAAGTCCAATTCCACAAGCCCAGCCAACAGAATAAAACTAAAAGCTAATTAAATAAATTCCTCAGCCCAGCCCGAAGAAAATAAACACAAACCACATAAATAATCCCCTCACCGGCCCAACTACTCCTCCAAACCCGACCCGACCCGCTCCATCTCTTCTTCCCCACTTTTTTCCAGTTTTTCCCGCTTCTTTCTCTTTTTTCTCTATGCGTCCCCACGTCGCCGCCCACGTCGCCTCGCCAACGCCCCGCTCACGACCACGACCCCGACCCACGATTGCGCGCGCGCCCGTGACCTCGTCTCCCTCGCCTCCATACAAGGACGAGCACTCACCCCCACTGCATTTTTTTCCTTCACCACACTTACCTCCTCTCTCCTTCTTCCTCCCATCATCCTGCCTTATCCCCGACGACAAAGACGACGACGACTACCACCTCATCATCCTCCGTCACTTCTCTCTTCAAAGCCCGAGCCCCACTTACCTACTCTCCTCGCCATCGTCTTAACCCACCATCGAGCTCCCCTGCACCGCATCACGCCGACAAGCTCCCCACTGCCCCTGAACCGCCTCGTCGACCCGAGCACCACTGCCATCACCAAAGCTAGCCACCAATCCTGAGCTCCCTTCTTCCCAACTCTCACTCACCTCAACAGAGCACACCCCCTCACTGCAACTCGCCACAGCTGCACCCATCGCCAGAGCGACCACCGCCGACACCAGCACATCCCCAGGAGCTTCACAGCACCCCACTCTGCCTCCAGCGATCACGAGCCATCCCCCGGGCAACTCCGACGACGAACCCAAACTCGAGCCGAGGCCGTGAACCCAAACTGTGTCGTTCGTTGCGTGTTCGTGCCATTGCCGCTGCCGTGCGTCATCAACACGTCTCCAGGCAAGTACCCTACTTGCTAAATGCTAGATTATTATGTTACAATTCAAAATCGTATTAATTCCGTGTTTACAATTCGTGAAAATTTATATGACAAAAGTGTTTGATGCAAAACACGAACAAAAACCTTCCATTAAACTGACAGAAATTGATCATATAAGCTGGCCCATGTGGTAATGAACATTGTGTTAAAATTTTACTGAAAAATATAATCGTTACTGACTTGAACGATCATCCCCAATCACACCCGTAAAAACTGAAAATTTCCCGTGTCTGAAACTTGTAAAAATCATAATTAATTGTTCACAAATTGGAATGGTGCGTTCGAGGGCTCAAATCGAAGAAGACTTGACGACTTGGAACCCCATAAAAGTTTTAAATTGTTTCTATACTAAAAATATGACGGAAACTGGTTTGGAGAGCAGCTCTGGACTGCAGTCCAGAGCAGCTCTGGCTGTTGATTTCTATCTCGTGGTGCTTACCCCTTTTCTGCTTGAACTTGTATATTGCGGAGCCTTATACATTAGTGAATATGAAACACTTATCTAAATAATAAAAGTGGTTTCACCCATTTTTACCTTCTTTTACTATTTAAATTGTAATTTAAATGAACAGAACGTATAGCAGTCCCAAACAGGAACAGAACTGACACCCTATGATTGTACAGTACATAACTTCTGACGTAGAGGCGCGATTGAGAATACGTCTGGTGCGTTGGAAACCCTATTAAAAAACCTAAATGGGATTAGAATTTAGTGTCGCTAAATTCTAATCCCAACAGGGTGAAAATTGTGTCGCGAAACGGACGTTCAGTTCAGAAACTGAATTTCCTGCAACGAGCACTTAAAATGAAACGGCTGTAACATGCAAAACCGAAATCCGATTGCACTAAAATAAATTTTTCTGAACTTCCGTATGAGTTTACTTGTTACTTTCTTTGTATCGTTTCACTAAATTTTGAACGTATGATTTACTGCAATTTTTATAAGCTCATAAGGTGCATAATAGTTCATATTACTCATGACTTGTTAACTGCATAAATGCACATATATTACCCGATTGACATACATATAGTGATAGTGCGCGATATTATTCAGTGTACAATGCATTATCGTGCATGAATGGTATTGGTTTAGGAGTGTCAAGTACGCCAATGAAAAAGTGAATGATTTGTGACAGTGAATAATACAATGGATAGTGAAAAAACCGTGTTATTGGTGCATAATACACGACTAGACCATACCCATAAATAGTGTAAACCTGAGGGAAAAGGGGAAATTGAAGTGGAAAGAATATCGTATTTAGGAAGGACAGTGATTTAGAGGATGATCATTCGAACAACGACTCTTATATATATTAGGTTGGGCCTAGCGGTCCGACTGACAGGGTTATATCCCGGACGATAGCGGGCCGTAGTCTCGGGTATGTACGAGACCCTCGTTAAACATGGTCCTCCTTTCCACAACTCGATTTCAAAGATGACTTAGAGACTGATAGTGACGCTGATCATACTTTGCATCAGTTAGTGACATAGTGATTACCTGCATTTTACTTCCACTGTTATTACCTTATTTGTCTGTTTCATGTCACAATTATAATATTGCTATTACGTCGCTCTGACGACCTGAGTATGCATGCTCAGACCTCGAGGGAGAACCAACGCAGGAGTCGGACTCACCCTTCGAGCTTGCGGAGGTTTAGTCGAGAGCACCTCCTTCACTTTTACGGCTTTTCCTAAAAGAGGCCTTGTATTCGAACTTAGTTAGTAGTTCTTTTCTTATTTTATTGTAAATCGTGAATAATGAAATTTGATATAATAATTTAGTGATGTATTTTCTTTACTTCTGTGCTTTGTTTACTGATTACCATGTAATGCTAGAAGCCGAAGTGTGACTACGGCGGGATTATTTCTTGACCGTAGGAGCATGGCTGGCCTGGTCATCCCTCGTTTTTTGTATTTTAGGAAGCGTGGCGTGACATCCAGATATCCGCCGAGTCCAAATACTATCACCGGTAGGTAGTGCTCCCCTGCCAGGCTCACTGCCCAACAATACGAGTCTTTTTGCCTCGGGGTACCTCACCAAGTCCACCATGTACCCGCAGACGGTTTCCCCTCGCTCCTCGAATCAGGTATCTAACACAAGTCTCAGAACCGAGAAAACTCATGATGGACGCATCGAAATATCATATCAAGAGAAACCGGGTTTTCCAAACAATGCATAATTTCATGAACTGCCACGGTCCTCAAATCCAGAAAACATCAAGTAATGAATAAAAATACTTGCATAGATCATTATGATGATATATATTATATATATGTACATATATAACAGCGTCCCATACCACTGATATATACATACATATATATCAGCGTCCCATACTACTGATATATACCCTCAGGAGTAAAACATCCAGAAAACATCATATGAAATTCATATCTCAATGCAAAATCCGTGAAATATAATATATGTAACTTGAAACAGTAATATGAGCATATAAAGGAAAAACCGCTATTTAACTGCAACAAGTTATTAAATATATCATGCGGTTCCTAATTTCTCCGAAATCAAATGCAACATCATATACAGGTGAACATGTAGTTATAGTCAGGTATATGTGTAAACATGTAGGTATAGTAAGGTATATGTGTAAGCATGTAGGTATGCAAAGCATATGTGTAAGTATATAGGTATGCAGGTATACTACCTATTATATGCGGAATCGCATAAGAATTAATGACCCCATGTCAATGACAATACAATCCCACATAGGTATATGTAACCCTAGCAAGGTAAGTGGGTGTATATGTAAGTATGTATGCATGATGTACATGTAACAATAGCAAGGTATACGGGTGTACATGTAAGTATGTGTGCATGATGTACATGTAACAATAGCAAGGTATATGGGTGTACATGTAAGTATGTGTGCACAGTGAAGTAAGGATCAATGTCTCAATGTCCCTAACCAAATACAATATCCCGTATGTATATGTGTCAGCTGTATCATATGCACAAAGGAACAAAAATCACTATCTCCATTATCCCTATCCAATACAATATCACGTATGTATATGGGTTGTGTGTGTCATGGTAATTACCGACGGTGTGGGTGTAGCATACAATTAGTGTTCGTGCAACATGAACCGTCAGTAATGGTGTTGTGTCTCATTAATACTATGCCCATATGCAATAGGAAAATGAGGTATTCAACAATGGTACATATATTCATAACTAATAATCATGTCATTTAATCTAGCCCAGACGCATATTGTCATGCGGGCGATTCCCCTGTAAATGTTAAAACTACTCACCGATGACCTCGAGCTAAGTAAATCCGACCACCTGCTTCGCTTTCTTCGCATCGTCCGAAGTCCCTGCTCACGATCTTAAATTTCACAAACACAACACATAAGACTAAATGTCCTGTGCCTACACAAAGACAACGAAACGCAAGGATAACATCCACAAGATATACACACTATGCACTCAGTGCACAAAACACGTATGATATCGGCACAACCTTAAGTAGGATGACATAACCACCAAGCCTAGACCCCGATCGTACCGTTCGCGCAATCACAACACAATATATATCGTGGAATCTAATAAATATAACATCTCAACGTCAATAGGAACTCATGCCTAATTTTATCCGAAAACCTAGTAAGCACTTTTAATCATTTTAGCTCAAATCTACAAGTTTAAGTAAAACTAGTAGCCATAATCATCACATAATAGCTTGATTAAACCACACAAACTTTTGCTACAATTTTAATCTCACTCAAATAAAATTTAGTAAAAGTTTATTTTGCATTTAAGCTTAATTAGACAATTAGGAAAATAACAATCAATAATCTCATAATTAGGTTATGTTTTCCAAGTCTACACTTCTCACTTAATACAAAACTCCAAACCCTAACCTGATCTTCAAAAACCATATCTTGAATTTCAAAACATTAAATAAAAGCTTTATTTAAATATCTAATAAGCTAATTCAATGTATTAAAACAACAATTAATGTTTAGGGTTAGGATTTATATCTCTACTTGATTTACAAACTTGCAACTTAAACGTCCAAATTAGCCTCCAAAATACTAACTTTCATGAAGATCCATGCTTGATTTAGGCTAAAGAATAATGGGTATGGATTTATTTTTGAGTTTTTGGGATTATTTGATGATTTTTGATGATTTAATGAAGCTTGAAGGAGTGAAAATGAAGTGGGAAAGAAATGGGGCAGCCACGGGGGGTCGGCCAAAGCTTGGAGAAAAGGAAATTGTGTGGAAATTTCTAGCTAAAAACACCAATTAATGCTCATAATTACACCTCACATCCAATGCCACCTCTTAATCTTTTCTTTTCTTATTAAAGTTTTCTTTAAATCAACAAATATCTAGATATTTGTAGGATATTTTTCATGGATGGATTAATGTTTAATCTTGTGATTAAGTTAGCATAGATTCACTTTAGTATAATTAACCTAATCAAATTTGTAATTACCACTAATTAAGTGCATAATTAAAAGGTTATAATAATATTTTAATTAAGGAAAAATATTAAAGTGAACTAAAATTTTCAAGTGACAACTAAAAACCGTAAACTTTTTTTAGTTAAACTAGGTACAGTGAATTCTATACAGATAAATGATCTCTTCTAGGTTTTATACAGAAAACACGGCTTATTTTACCTATTAACGGAAAATTCGCATAACGATTTCTAAAACGTTACAATTTTCCCCCCTTAAAGAAATTCGGTCCCCGAATTTAAAATTCTTACTATGTGTACCTTCAAAAAGATGAGTGCAAATCATCCACATCTCGTTCGTAGCCTCCCAAGTGATCTCCTCACTAGATGGCTACGCCAAATAACCTCCACAGATGGCAAGTCCCTTGACCGAAGTTTCTCCACCTGCTGATCCACTATCACTATCGGCTGCTGGTGAATGAAAAATCGCATCCCAATCGAATAGTCTGGTGCTGAATCATGTGAGAGGTTATAAAGGTATTTGCGAAATATCGACACAAGGAATACGGGATGAATACTCAGAAATCTGGGCGGAAGTGCCAACGATAAGCAACGGTACTAACTCGCTCGAGGATCTCAAAAGGACCCACAATTTAGGACTAAACTTCCCAAAACTCAACACGCCATCCATTGGAAAAATCCGTAGGAATACATGATCTCCCACTGCGACCTCAAGTCTACGACAACTACGGTCGGCATAAGACTTTTGTCTGCACTGGGCTGCTCTCATCCTGACCTGAACCACTGGATCTTCTCCGTAGTCTCATGACTAGCTGGGGTCCAAAAATCCTGCTCTTGCGGTCAGTAAAACAAACTGGCGATCGACACAACCAACCAAACAAAGCCTAAAAGTTGCCATCTGAATCGTCTCCTGATAACCGTTATCATAGGAGAACCCAATCAATGGCAAGTGATGATCCGAACTGCCAACAACCAATTAGTACGTACGCACAAGCATATCCTCCGGAGTCTGTATAGTCCGTTTTGACTGACCATCGTCCTACAGATGGGAAGCGGTGCTAAAACTAAACCAGGTACCCATGGCTTCCTGAAGCTTCTGCCAAAGACCGCTAGCGAACTGGGTGCCTCTATTGGATACAACGCATGAAGGAACTCCGTGCAAACGCACAACTTATCAAAGAACAACTGAGCAAACTGAGCATACTGAGCATAACCGGACAACAATCACCCAAATGGAGTCACACCGAGTCTAGACCTGGGTAGACACCACAACGAAATCCATGGATCTGCTCCCATTCCCAACTCCGGAATGGTTAAAGATTGCAACTCTCCAGCCGGTCTCAAATGCTCAACTTTAGCTCGCTAACAAGTCAGGCACCTCAAAAACGAAATCTGAAACATCACTCTTCATCCCTGCCCACCGGTAACTAACTCTCAAGTCACGTTGTAAGTCTACGCTAGCGCCCCGGCAGTCTACAGACGCCAAATGCGGAACAAAAACTTTTTAACTTGGCGCTATCGTATACTTTAACCCGGATCTGCCATTATTGCTAAACTAACAAACTGTAAAGAGTGTAGAATGGTTATACCGAACGATCCGAGTCCTTCGTTCTTCAACCATCATCCCACGCTCCGTTGCGGCTGCTCCGATCTCGTCGATCTCCGATCTCCTCGTCGAGGTGGCACCACATGATCGGTTCTTTAAACGGGCTCCCGCCTCTGACTCGAGGCAACTCGATCGTCAAGTTTGCTAAAAGAGACGACCAAGATTGATGTAGAGAATGAGTAGATGACTTTGTCTCACTTCGTCCAAATCCGTGGACGATCGGTTAATGAGGTTGCCATGGAAATCGGGTGATGGAATGAAATGAACTGTGAATTCCATACACCCCAAAACTATCATATCTTTTCTAACCGAAATGAAACCTCAAGTGAGAGAGTGAATGAGAGAGGAGGCCTTTCATTCATATATGAAGGAGGAGGGTGAGTGTAGGAGGAGATAAGGAGGTGACCATAAACCACCATCCTTATCATAATATGAACACATGAAAATATCAACATAAAGATCTTAACCAAAACAAGAATGTAATGAAACCAAAGCATGAGTCACTTAGCCTTGTCACAAATTCTAGAACCTTCTAGAACCTTCTAGAAGCACGACTCACTCTCATCCAAGAAAAGATAAATCCGCCTTTAAACAAATGTTAAAAGACGGCAGATAGAAAACTGGAAACTGGCAACTTCCAAAAGTGATCCTGAAACGCCTTTCAGGAAAACCCCGAAACTGTATAAATATACCCGCATTTGTATTACGACCGAATACAAATGCAACTGAGACAAAGATATTATACCTACTCAATATAATACTCGGATCCGGCTTAAACCAAAGCCGACCAGTATTATCTGCCTGAAAAATAACACGTGCGTAAACGCACATGCATTTTCCGAACCCTGCCATAAAACCATACGGCCTCTACAACGTTTCGCCCGAACTTGGGAAACTGTCTGTGGGGGACTCTAATGACTCGTCAGCACCATGGCAGTGGGTTTAACCACAAACCGTCAGCGGCACTAGCTATGCGTAACGGCTGCCCATGGACTGACCTCAAGGGATGCCGAGGAGCGAACTCAAGGAAGACCGATGAGCGAACTCCTCCGAAAACCCTACTGAGCCTAACAGTGACAATGTATATACAGTCCGGTCCGTTCGTCTATGAGTATCGCATATCCGCCTAGGGGGCTAGTAACGTCAGACCCCCAATAGCAGTATAAGTCGTGTCGGAGTGAAGCCCAATAACACCCTGAGATATTACTGGAGTACCTACCAGTAAATCTCCTACCATGGCCATGGATTTGTGTAATGGCTCTCCTAGACACAGCACGACCTCGCCCCCAATACCGAGAGAGACGAATCCCCTGCCGATCCGCTCACGTGCCTCCATATGGCTCGGGACTGTACCCAAAAGCTACCTGTTTGCACGACTCCTTTGAGCCGTGGTAGGGTAGAAATCAAAGCACAGTGGGAACTCACACGAGACAAATGACGACCTCAGGTCGATGAACTAACCTGTACACATGTCACCAGGGAACTGCTATCTGACGGTAGATATAATACTAACTAGCAGATTCCCGGCGAGTCCTGTCCGGTGTACTCATAACCCAATGAGCACCTGTATACATCTTAGGTGATCCAACTGACACCAGTGGCTTGTGAGACCGGCCACCGCCCCTCGTCGGGGTCTCGACTGTACACACTAGTCTACTCCGGAGTATCGATGCCCTGTCTCGAAACTCCCACGACTAGGGACCATAATTAAGGATATGCATATAAACTACCCAACTCTCACGTATATGATCGCCATCATACTGTTGGTAGTAAAGCAAGATCCTAAGGGCTCTATCAAAGTGTAACATGCAATCAGTCATCTGAACATGTACACGACTGATAAAGTCAAACCAGATAGCATACTATCATCTCGAGTAAGACTGTCCTACTGGGATAGGTCCTCCGCAATCATTGCAATCACGTACCTGCGATCCAATAATTGACTATGAGGGCACTATCTCCAACAATCTCCCACTTGCACTCAAGGCTAATATTGCGATGTCGACTACTCACAGCCCGTGTGAAACCGAACATCCAACTTCTCTACTAATCAGTTTCACAAAGCCCGTTTGTAAAACTATTGTGTTCGAGAAATAGCCTCGGTGAGTGGATCCGCCTAGAAGTATCTTTCTATATCTCTCTTAATCTCAAGTTCGCGGAGAAATCCATCTCCCGAATTGAGTAGTACCTGTCTTAGAACATGTCTGGATATCTGATGGGACCTTAGTTCATAAATTAACTCCATATCCAAACTTCTTAGACTGAATCGACCACTGAACCTAATCAGTATCGGGCACCTTGCTTCCCACAGTATCCTCTGGAACCACCTGTCCATAATACTGTCCCTCGTCAGAGGGAAAACTAAAACTCTGACAATCACTCTGTCATCTATGTCACCTTTGAAGCCTGGAATGATAACCGTCTCCCGAAAGAGGCTGCCGTTATCAAATCCGTAGAACATGTACTAATGTTCTAAAACTGCTTCCTTATGTTTCTCCAGGATTGGATTAATACAAACTTATTGCATCTAGTGCAAAACCAACATTTGGTGTGGTACTTGACATCTCATGATTGACTCAATTGCCTAAGCAAGTGATCTGCCAATCATGCACATCCCTCTCCCCTTTAGTCTATACGACACCTTTAGAGAGGGTGACTCCATCACCTGCAGGTACACTACCATGCTAGGAGTCAACTATTCTAAAAACCATTAGAATATTTGTCAAAGTACCCACATTGGGAAACTACCCAAATCCAGATCTAAAGCCATAGATCCAGAAACCAAAATGTCAAATATTATATCCATATCCTGTCTGGAGAAACAACTGTGCGACGACCACAGTCCAACCGATCGTAGTATAGGAATTTTACTTCCTACTCTGTGTATGTCATCCAGATACCATGACATCACACCCTACTACCTTCTTAACTGATCCATCCCCTATTCTGATTGAAGTCAAACCCATGACTGTCATATCAAAATTAGATGATCTATCTCCGCTATAACTGCTCAAGTCTATAAATAGACTTAAGCTACTTACCCACCATGCTTCCGTTGCTCCCACTGACTACGACAACCCTCCTACCGGGTCTCATATCCTGGAACAACAGTAGTGTCAAGTCTGGGTAGATAAGAACCTCCCTGTCACCGTCCTTGAGGCTACCGAAGTACCTCTCGGGTGTCTGAGGTTACCTACCATACCTGCGGAGTGGCTATTGGAATGTCAAACCTGATTGAATGTATAGGTCCTATTAAATTTTTCCGTAATCGTTTGCGGTTCTGGAATCACTTCCAGTTCTACCATACTCCCACTACTGTTTTCTGAAAAAGATCCATTTTTACTAAAACTGTGGCGAGTCAAGAACAATATCACTATTGATCTTCTAAATGGTAGAATATCAACCCTCGTCATAGCCAGGGTCAACCCACAAACAGCCATTACAGAAACGTGCCCTGAGTTATCCAGTGTCTGGTTTTAATCATAAGCTGGACAACTCCCGTACCTTAATTTCTTTTAAGGTACGAACTATTCTATATCCAATACAGAAACTTTGGCACTAATTTAATTTGGAACCATATTCAAATCCATGCATCTGTCTCCAGTGCATATCAACTTAATGGAAAGAGGCTAATCAGCATTACTCAACTTAGGAATCCATCCAATTATGAGTAACCTGTAAGAGAAATACGTTTCTCAAAACCATCACTATAATCTGAATACCATTCACAAGAATCTACATCTTCGATCTCTTTGAAGAATCCCGATACTTGTGATACCTGGTTCTCTACTTTATTCTTATACCCACAACTTCTCAAAACTTAGACCTTGTATTTCTACGAAACACTTGTCTAAATACTAGAGAAGTTATAAGTAAACAGAACATAGTACGAGGACCTACCCCTTTGTCCTGATGGACACTTGGACAACATACAATACTCTGTATAAGTCCGCTGAGTTAAACAACTCAAAACCTGTGCGTCGTAGGTAGAAAACTGTACCCTGGCGATTTGCTCAAATATCACCAATTGCAACGAATTCCGATATAATGAGTATGATCACCTAATTCCCAATATCTTACTCCCACTCATCATCTGTAAAACCATACAGATATGAGAATGAAACCTGGTAAATACATACCCTTGGAGTAAGTGTCTAATCGGGAAAACAGTTTTTCTTTAACAATGCACTGAAACATGAAAATGTTTCGTAGGGGTATCCTGGTATTCATAGCAATGCCTCTTCCAAAATCCAATTCATAACTTCAACCGTATATTTTATTGTCATCTCTCCAAATCCCTTTATTTGTCTTTAGTCGTTACCTTCTGTACACCATCGTTAGGCTAACTGGTTTTCTTCCTTCCCTACCGTTCGGCACCAGCCTATGGTTTGGAATAAGACTATCCAGTAAGCATAATAGGTGTACCCTCCTAAACCAAGGAGTACTCGCAACTGAGAGAAGGTGATGATAAAAGACAACTGAATAATACCTTATTCTTCTTAAAGGTGAAATAGGAGCGGCGATGAAGTACGCGGTTTTGGTCGTGAATGATATTAGTCGCAATTTACTTTGCCCTCTTTCTAATCCCTTTATTTTGTCTTTACATATTACCTTCTGCACACCCTACTTAGGCTAATTGGTTTTCTTCATTCCCTACCTTTCGGTACCAGCCTATGGTTTGGAATAAGACTATCCAATAGGCGTAATAGGTGTACTCTCCTAAACCAAGGAGCTCTCGCAACCTGAGAGAAGGTGATAATAAAAGACAACTGAATAAACCAATTCTATTTCTCCTGAACCTTGATCCATCCTCGAAGAAGTCCCTTCGAGTTCGTATATAACCATACGATGGCTCAATCCAATGGAAGTGGATATCCGTAGTAATACGGGTGTTCTGAGAAATGCAAAGGGTAAAAGAAGGAGTGGCAATGACTTATGCAACTCAGACAATCCAAAAGCCAGTATTTTAAGAAGGTTCGGTCAACCTGGTCACTGAGTCATAGTCTAGGGTCGGTCAAAGGTCGCTGCCAAAGAGAGAGAGAGAAAAGAAACACTCTGCGTGCACTCTAACCTAGATCAGAATGGTCATCACTTTATCTAATCCGGAAACCTCCCACTGTCCTGTCAAATTCTCCTCCAAACCTAAAGAAGAATCAATCGGGATCACCCGAAGAGTAAACCAACTCATTAGTGGGAATCGGGATCCAACTCTCATCGCATGTTAACGTGATGGAATGCATCCACGTTATTCATACTCCAGAAGGTATGCGCATATTTGGCAAGTTTCAGTTTCTTTAGAAACTCCCGATATCATTTTCTTGCCCCATGCTCTTATGACCTTGACGTATGCCAACAAATCATAAGTCACATGTCAAGTTCTGCCCGTCATTATCTTGTTAATTTGAACCCACCCGTACATACCCTTGACGTATGCCAACAAGGTAATACGACTGTCCCAAACCAACTCATCTATCTATGCAACAAATGAATACCCAGCAGCTACCAAACACTATGCCTTGACGTATGCCAACAAACATAGCTTGAATACTACTGACCATCCATAAGAAACGACGGAGGGCTACGGCTGGTTTTTGGCGAAAAACCTTTAACGTAGTGAACTTGATATCGCTGAAGGAACCTGATAGCTTTTTAAAATATAGTGGCGAAAACCTTTTGCTAAAGAGGTCACTCCCGGTAAAAGGATCTCGGCTCTTTCCTCGTGGAATGAGGTGCAGGATATTCCACTGAATACCGCTATGCAAAGCAACTTGTAATCGACTATAGTGAAGTTATTACGCTGACGCAAACTTCTGCCCAAGGGGTCAGTCCTGGTGAAGGGATATCAGCCCTTGCCCCGTCGAATGAGGTGCAGGATATTCCACTGAATACCGCTATGCATAACAAAAGGAAACGTCTTTGTAACAACACTTTTTAAATTGTTCCAACAACTGTATACTGGTTTGTTTTAACTTTGCATTGATCAGAATCAACGCAGTCCCATCAATCAATCACACCAGAAAAGAACGAAAATAGAATGTACGTATATGCCATCCGCATTCGTTACTGGGTCCCGTCATCACTCGTTAGGTTACTTAACTAACGACAGAGCGGGGACTGCACTAGCGCGGGTGTAAAACATATACAACATCTAATAGTATATAAGCCAATATACAATAATCGCTCCAGGCGTGATAGTATGCAACATTACAGAAAAGTAATAAGCATCACAGAACAATACAGATATCTGGGATCCCCGAGTTTCACAGAGCCGCTGCTGAAACTCGACGTTCCCCTGTCGTGTGGATAGCCTGTGCAATGAAACCTAGACCCCTACGGGTGTGGCAAGTTACCCGCCAAAACCTGAAGCGAGGTAGTCCCCACTGCATAGTGAATGGAACACCCGGCACTTCACGGAATCCGGTAAATTGAGCACCCCTCCTTGGGTCAACCTGTACCCCCTACGAGTGCGGCGAATAGTCTGCCAATTCTGAAGTGGGGCCCCTCTGCCTCTCAAAGCCATGAGATGCGGACCCGCCGCTCTTCAGAGGGAACAGTGCACCAGTTTTTCTCAGTTGGCTTTATTTGGGATTTTGTGATTTTTGATATATATCATTTGGCCCAGATTTTGTTACTGTTCACCAGTAAGCCGTGGGGCCCACTTTTTGATTTTTGGTCTTTGGTCGAACGTAATTTAAACACGTTAGTTTACAGTGCTTACATTATATCTCCGACCGGGAATGTCATTTGATCGGTAAACTGCGTCTGATTGCTATAGTTCTTTTAGACGGGTTTGCGAACGTGACATTCGCGTTGATGTTCTGTGTTGTGCTGTGATGTTGCGGATTTGTCGTGGTGGATAGCAGTGTGCAATGGTAGTACAGTTTGAGTTTATTTGTACATTTGATATTGCGGGGCGAGCGTCCAACATGTGGACAGCCACTGCCTGTTGTATAATATTCCTTTGGGGCATGACCAGGTTGATACCACTGTAAGTCTACGCTAGCGCCCCGGCAGTCTACAGACGCCAAATGCGGAACAAAAACTTTTTAACTTGGCGCTATCGTATACTTTAACCCGGATCTGCCATTATTGCTAAACTAACAAACTGTAAAGAGTGTAGAATGGTTATACCGAACGATCCGAGTCCTTCGTTCTTCAACCATCATCCCACGCTCCGTTGCGGCTGCTCCGATCTCGTCGATCTCCGATCTCCTCGTCGAGGTGGCACCACATGATCGGTTCTTTAAACGGGCTCCCGCCTCTGACTCGAGGCAACTCGATCGTCAAGTTTGCTAAAAGAGACGACCAAGATTGATGTAGAGAATGAGTAGATGACTTTGTCTCACTTCGTCCAAATCCGTGGACGATCGGTTAATGAGGTTGCCGTGGAAATCGGGTGATGGAATGAAATGAACTGTGAATTCCATACACCCCAAAACTATCATATCTTTTCTAACCGAAATGAAACCTCAAGTGAGAGAGTGAATGAGAGAGGAGGCCTTTCATTCATATATGAAGGAGGAGGGTGAGTGTAGGAGGAGATAAGGAGGTGACCATAAACCACCATCCTTATCATAATATGAACACATGAAAATATCAACATAAAGATCTTAACCAAAACAAGAATGTAATGAAACCAAAGCATGAGTCACTTAGCCTTGTCACAAATTCTAGAACCTTCTAGAACCTTCTAGAAGCACGACTCACTCTCATCCAAGAAAAGATAAATCCGCCTTTAACCAAATGTTAAAAGACGGCAAATAGAAAACTGGAAACTGGCAACTTCCAAAAGTGATCCTGAAACGACTTTCAGGAAAACCCCGAAACTGTATAAATATACCCGCATTTGTATTACGACCGAATACAAATGCAACTGAGACAAAGATATTATACCTACTCAATATAATACTCGGATCCGGCTTAAACCAAAGCCGACCAGTATTATCTGCCTGAAAAATAACACGTGCGTAAACGCACATGCATTTTCCGAACCCTGCCATAAAACCATACGGCCTCTACAACGTTTCGCCCGAACTTGGGAAACTGTCTGTGGGGGACTCTAATGACTCGTCAGCACCATGGCAGTGGGTTTAACCACAAACCGTCAGCGGCACTAGCTATGCGTAACGGCTGCCCATGGACTGACCTCAAGGGATGCCGAGGAGCGAACTCAAGGAAGACCGATGAGCGAACTCCTCCGAAAACCCTACTGAGCCTAACAGTGACAATGTATATACAGTCCGGTCCATTCGTCTATGAGTATCGCATATCCGCCTAGGGGGCTAGTAACGTCAGACCCCCAATAGCAGTATAAGTCGTGTCGGAGTGAAGCCCAATAACACCCTGAGATATTACTGGAGTACCTACCAGTAAATCTCCTACCATGGCCATGGATTTGTGTAATGGCTCTCCTAGACACAGCACGACCTCGCCCCCAATACCGGGAGAGACGAATCCCCTGCCGATCCGCTCACGTGCCTCCATATGGCTCGGGACTGTACCCAAAAGCTACCTGTTTGCACGACTCCTTTGAGCCGTGGTAGGGTAGAAATCAAAGCACAGTGGGAACTCACACGAGACAAATGACGACCTCAGGTCGATGAACTAACCTGTACACATGTCACCAGGGAACTGTTATCTGACGGTAGATATAATACTAACTAGCAGATTCCCGGCGAGTCCTGTCCGGTGTACTCATAACCCAATGAGCACCTGTATACATCTTAGGTGATCCAACTGACACCAGTGGCTTGTGAGACCGGCCACCGCCCCTCGTCGGGGTCTCGACTGTACACACTAGTCTACTCCGGAGTATCGATGCCCTGTCTCGAAACTCCCACGACTAGGGACCATAATTAAGGATATGCATATAAACTACCCAACTCTCACGTATATGATCGCCATCATACTGTTGGTAGTAAAGCAAGATCCTAAGGGCTCTATCAAAGTGTAACATGCAATCAGTCACCTGAACATGTACACGACTGATAAAGTCAAACCAGATAGCATACTATCATCTCGAGTAAGACTGTCCTACTGGGATAGGTCCTCCGCAATCATTGCAATCACGTACCTGCGATCCAATAATTGACTATGAGGGCACTATCTCCAACACACGTTACATCTTGGTGGCACTTGGATGAACACTGAAAGCTGACTGATGTGCCTGCTCTAAGATCTCGCGTCTCTACCTATCAGTATCAGGTACACGCCAACGAGTCCCTAAACATAGCACACCTTGGTCATAAATCAGAACTCCGAATTTTTACCCTGCCGAACATGCTCAAGAATCACAGACAAATGGGCATCGGCGGGCTGTGCCACACGAAAACGATTAAGTAAAAGTGGACGGGCGTGGACATGAGCAAGCTGTCCCCTCAGTAGAGATGAACCAAACTGTACTCATCTGTCGCACAAGAACTGTAAATCTGCAAAAGACTGTCTCTGAACTGCGCACAACTGGAACAAGCTACCCCCGGACCTACGACTCAAAGCATCAGCTACCACAATCGCCTTGCCATGGGTAATAAAGGATCTCACAATCACAATCCTTCACAAACTCCATCCAATGGCGCTGTCTCACTTCAGATCCCTCTGCAGGAAGATTAAGCTCTGGTGGTCCGTGAAAATCTGACACGACTCTCCGTACATATAGGGTCTCCAAATTTTCAACGCACGACCACCGCGGCCATCTCCAGATCATGAGTGGGACAAATCAGCACGTACTTCCTCCAACTGTCGGGAAGCATACACGATAACTCTATCATGCTACATCAGCACGCAATCGAGCCCCACTCGCGAAACATCACAATAAACAACAAAGTCGCCCGATCCAGAGGGCAAAGATAGAACCGGTGCAGTCATCACCCGAGTCTTCAACCGCTGAAAACTTAGCTCGCATGCCTCAGTCTAAGAAAGGAACCCCCTTCCTGGTCAGTCCGGTCAATGGTGCAGCGATACACAAGAAATCCTGCATGAAACGGCGGTAAACCGGCTAAGCCTAAAAAGCTGTGGACCTCTGTCACTGATATAGGTCTGGGCTTAAGCTGTACGGCCTCGATCTTCCTCGAGTCCATACGAATACCGTCTCCCGTAACCACATGACCTAGGAGTTCAACACTATCAAGCCAGAAGAAACACTCCGAGAATTTAGCAAACAGCTGGTGCTCTCCCAATGTCTGCACAGCAAATCCTCAAGTGCTGCACAGGTTCCTCACGACTCTTGGAATAGACCAGAATGTCATCAATAACACAACAATATCTGTTCGAGGAACGGCCTGAGAAATCTGGTTCATCACATCCATGAATGCGGCTAGGGCATTGGTGAGTCCAACGACACCACCAAAAACTCATAATGCCCGTAGCGCGCACAAAAAGCAGTTTTCGGAATATCATCACTTCGAATCCGCAACTAATGATGACCTGATCCCAAAACAAACTTAGAAAAATGTCCCGCACCCTGGAGCCAATCGAACAAATCGTCAATGCGAGGTAAAGGATACCTATCCGCACCATAACTCGGTTCAATTGACAATCAATCAATACACAACCTCAAACTGCCGTCCTTCTCCTTGACGAACAGAATAGGAGCTCCCCAAAGTGAAACACTTGGACTTACAAGTCCCCCGATCTAGCAACACTGCAGCTGATCCTTAAGCTCCCTAAGTTCCGCCGGCTCATCCGGAACCCGTCGGAAAACTCTCGCAGGATAGAAACCCAGTCCAACGAATCTACTATGGGTCCGGTATCACGAATTATAACAACACCATTTTTAGTGTACATAAATTTGCTTTAAATTTAAAGTATACTTGGAGTATTTAATGTTGCTGTTACCACTTTAAGTATCTATTTCACCCCATAATTACAAGAAGGAGCTTGTAGCTCATTGGTAATACCTTACACTGCTGAACAAGCCACCAGAGTTCAAATCCTATGCCCCACATTATTTTTAATATTTATTTTGTTTTAAATTTTTTAGAAGCCCAACATTCCACACGAGATAACTCCCAAACTTTCTACTGAACCTGAAAAACTGAGTATACCAGAGCCTTACTCAGGCGACCCCCGATCTCCCCAGCCCCCGACTCAGCCTGACTCGGCCGAGTCGGACGGCAGACCGGCCGACCCGGGCCGGCACCGCCGGTCGGCCAAGTCGTCAACACAAATTTGTGACCTTTCCCCTTCTCTACCCCCCTGTATACTTTAAATGTTTAGACCATTTCCTGAGAATCCATAAAGCCTCATTTACTACAATTTTTAATACATTTTAATATATTTTTACATTTTTTTAATTTAAACTCTTCCTCTACCCTAACCCTAGCCTAACCCTATAAATACCACCCTACCCTCTACCCTCTCACCCCAAAACTCTGAGCCAACTCTCTAAAATTTCCAAGAAACTTGTGTACTTTGAAAACGAGCATGAAGCGAAGCTACGGCGAACTTCCGGCGATCGTTCTAGGAGCTCTCGGCGACGAAGCGACGCACCGGCGATTCCTCTCCTTCCATCTCACTCTCGTTATTGTCCAAAACCCGTAAGTCCCCTTTTCTATCTCTCTTTTCTATTCTAAAAATACGGATTTACAAAACCCGACGGAATTGGAACAAATCCGATTACCGATTCGGTTTCTTATAAAATATCACTTCTCGTTAATACAATTATGCTTAAACTCTCTCGTGTTAACTATTAGACACTAATCAACCAAATTGATCAAGTTTCATTTCATAAAATGATGGCTATTTCAATTTATCGTATTTTTCACTTAAATACCACAATGTTTCAATTCTACATTAAAATGCATTAAACTTGCTATACCTTTAACTAGATCACGAGGTAATGACCTACCTCCTCACACACTCATATGCAACATAACATGATCCCCTCGAGAACTTAGAATACGGGAAAACAAACATTTTCATTTAAATACCCTTTACTTAATAAAACCATTTCTAAAAAATTTAGTATTGATACATCTTTACAAATAAATAACCTTTGAGCTAATATTAAAAATATCTAGACTCAACCAATTAAGGACTGTCGCACTAGTTAGGACAGAGTAAGGTTGTGGGCATTCCGTCGTTTATTTAAATCTGACTTTGTGGTGCCTAGGCTAGACAAGTGAGAAAGGTAACTTTAAAAGGCCCGTCTCATGATGATTCGTGAGCGGATCCCTCCTTTCTTCACTTGTACTTACCTGGCCACAATTGGCGGTGAAGAGGCGATTTGAGGGATATCTCACAACTTGTCGCTCTGAACCAGTTAGGAGCAGTCTAGTTTACTTAGGAGACCCTAGAACATAGAATACAGAAAATCAACATCTTTACAAATAAATACCATTTACTTAATAAAACCGTTTTCTAAAGGATTTAGTATTTATATAAATCTTTGCAAAGTGCCGCTACAACCTATTTTGGGGAACCCGTTCAGGATGGTGCGGATTATCGCACATCCTCAGGCTTAGTAATGCGAGATTCAGACCTCCGCAAGGAGCATTCGGTCTCGAAAGATTTAAAATACGACATCTTAAGAAAATGAGATTTTTAGAATATAAAATATATATTAAAATTATTTTCGTATAAATATATGTATATTTATCATTAAAATACCTATTTTTTTATGATATAAATATTCTACCTTTTTCTAAAAATCAAGAGAATCAATTTTACACTAAAATACCATGAATTCCATACAAAACCAATATTATAAATAAATACCATTTATTATGAAATTAGGATATTTTCACTAGAAATATCACAATATAAAATCTACATTTATTACAACTCTAAAGACGAATAATAATTGGGGTGTATTTTGAAAACTATATAAAAGTATTTTTACATAAAACCCCTTTAAGTTCTATAATTTACCATAAGGATCCTAGTAAACATAGGTTTAAGCGGGACCAATCTCTGGAGCCTCAGGGAGCCGGAGAAGTAGGTGCTTGCCTATCTAAGGTAGACAACTTAACAATGGTGTTATCAATACGGTAATCGTCTTTGAAAAAGACACAAATCTTACCGCCCATGTGCAGCGGTTACCGATAACATCAAAACAATCAGGACTTCAATTTACTTTTCTAATTGTCTGAATCAGTTTGAGTCTCATTATAATCTGATTTGAATATGATTCAAGTACAATCTACAATCTACAATCTACAATTTACAATATTACAATTCAACATGAATCCATAAATCCATTATTCCATATATTCAATCTATCAACTTGACTGAACCGAACCATGGATATACATCTATGTACATGATTCTACAGTTATTCCATTCACATGATTATACAGTTACATCCATTTACTGATATCATGGTTTTGGTCAGTCATCCAACTATACAATCTATACAATACAATAAAACAATACAATCAAAACACTACGGAGTTTAAGGGGTAAATTGGTACGGAAGGTGTTAAAAGTGGCACGAGACGGTAAGATTAAGACACCTAACCTATATTCCGTTGTTGTTGTACCGTGGCTTAACGGTTCCTTGTACATTCCGTTTGCCCTAGTCTCTAGCATATAAGGACCCCTCTCGTATACACTGGTATTCTTCTGTACCAAGGTACAAACAACAGAGTTAACACAATATTACAATAATATAATACAACTTTAAAAGATACCTTCTTATTCTGTCTATTCTACTTTCCTCTTATCTTTGGGACTTACCGAGCGACCTGTTCACTGACGACATTCTATTTCTTTCTTCTTTGAATGTCGTCAGGTGATTTGGACCCGTCAGAGATCGAGCCAACTGCAGAAGACTTGGATCAGTATAGCGAAGACCCTGAGCTCTAGACATTGTACATTTTCTATTCAGTACCTTTAATTTCCTTTCATGCCATTGTTTATACATTGCTTTATTTTAGTGTATTTACTTTCCATGTATTGTATAGAAAGAATGTGAATAAATAAAGTTGTTGTTTTTATTATATCTTGTCTCTTGTGCCTTACTTTTATATTGCTTAGATACGCTTAGCGTATTTACTTCACAGTAAATATGTAGCGGACCAGTCGCGTCCTCTGCCCGTATACTGGGAAGCGGGGCGTGACAAGTTTTGTTGGTGGCCTATGCAGGTCAGAGCTGTATAGAACCATACTATACAGTTCTGTTCTACGTGAACAACCTAAACAATATAACACAAGAACCAACAACTAAAACATTCTTTACAATTCATGTTCCTTGAATCTTATCATTTCATGTACTTTGAATATGTCCTAACCCAAATTTTTCTTCAAGGTTATGGATTCCCCGAACAACACCAGCACCAATATCAACAACACACCTCCACCGCTACCACTCACACCTACCTTCCCTGCTCCGCTCAACGAGCAAACGGTTCTCCTTGAGGCAATCCACAGCCTCCTAGAGGGACAGCAGCAGCAGACTGCTCTTTTAATGAACCGTCCCGAGACAGAAGCACCTGGGGTGAAGCAATTGAGGGCTTTGCACCCCAAACAGTTTGCAGGAAAGGAGAGCCCACTGGAAGCTGAGGAATGGGCTCAGAGCATCGAAGATGATCTGGCAGCGGCACAAGTGCCAGAAATAGCTTGGGTCCGTATAGCAAAATTACAGCTCACGGATAATACACGGAACTGGTGGAAGGCGGAAGAAAGCCGTCTTGAACAACCCATTGACTGGAAGACTTTCCGCAACATGTTCGACGCTAAGTACTTCCCTGAGACTGCCAGGTTAGACATGGAACAGCAGTTCATTCATCTGCAACAAGGTTCGATGTGAACCAAGTCGGTAGATGAATATGACGCTGAGTTCACCATGCTTTGTCAGTAAGATATGTCACAATAGTTCAATTTTTTAAATATCACATACTACACAGCTAACACAATCCTTTAAACAGATTCGCGGCACACTTGATACCGACGGACGAGATCAGAGCCCGTCGATTTCAACAAGGTTTGGATTCGGAGATCCAGGCTGCACTGCCACAGGAGATTTTCCGACTCATGAATCGGCTCTGAAAGCTACCGTTATAAGGCAGTGGTAAAGGCAAAGGGAAGACCTCAATCTGCTGGATTTAAGCGCCCTGCCAACCAGATGGCAGGAGGAGCCTTGTCTAGACCACCTTTTGTGCCAAGGCAACCCGGAGTACCGAACCATCATCTTATCCCAGCCTTTTGTACCTACCGCAAGAGAACTGGACATATGATGAAATACGGCCGGCGAGCCAACCGTCTTTTCTTAGTCTGCGGCTCAACTACTCATGATATTGGGTCTTGTCCCCAAAGACAAAACCCAGTTGCTGCAACCAGTCCAGCAATTACCTATCCGCAGCGACCAGCCCTTCAGGCACCTGCTCCAAGACTTGCACTACCTACACCACCCAGAGGACCACAAGCTGCACCACCTCCTCGTCAGTTCCATCAAGCTCAAAAGAACTTTCAGAGGAATGCTCCTCAGGCCAGGAGGAATGTACCAAGGCGCCAGGCTTTCACAATGATAGTGGAAGAAGCTGTGGCCACTGGCCAAGTTATCACTGGTAAACTTTTCTTCTCAAACTTTTCTTTCAGTCTTGTTTATCTACATACTTTCCCTATACCTAAAACATATCCCACATACCTTAGGTACAATATTAGTATCATCAATACCTGCACTAGCACTGTTTGACACTGGAGCATTTCACTGCTTTATGTCGCAACGGTTCGTCCGAACCCATGTGATTCCAGTCTCACCGCTTGTATCCAGCTGGAATTTCAGTTCAGGAAATGGCGTTTTAAAGGCAACAATGGGATACAGCTTGTGTCTGGTAGTCGTCTGCAGCCGAGAATTTTATGCTGGCTTCAAAGTGCTGG
Organism: Agapanthus africanus; assembly: GCA_030015575.1. Classification (NCBI taxonomy): domain Eukaryota; kingdom Viridiplantae; phylum Streptophyta; class Magnoliopsida; order Asparagales; family Amaryllidaceae; genus Agapanthus; species Agapanthus africanus. The sequence continues at coordinate 277,308,465 of CM057339.1, read as the reverse complement.
ACATACCGAATTTCGATGTGGTTCTAGGTATGGATTGGCTTGGAACTTTTTATGCTACCATCGACCATCGTCAAAGGAGGGTAGTATTCGAGATTCCAGACCACCCGATCTTCTATTTCAAAAGCGGAGACCGTACTCTGGAGCCAAGTACCTACAAAGCGAAGCCAAGAGAAACAGTAGTTGCAGAAGCTCAAGCGAAGGAAGAATCAAGACCAGATGTGGTTCGAGAGTTCGACGATGTATTTCCTGACGATATATCTGGTTTGCCTCCCGATCGAGCTCTTGAATTCAGTATTGATTTAGTACCAGGAGCACAACCGGTGATCAAAGCACCCTATCGTTTAAGTCCGGAAGGTTTGAAGGAAGTCCGAACACAATTGGAAGAATTACTGGTGAAAGGATGGATTCGTCCTAGCACTTCAAGTTAGGAATCACATGTACTACTCGTGAAGAAGAAGGAAGGTTCATACAGAATGTGCATCGATTATAGAGCCTTGAATGAAGTCACTATAAAGAACGAGTATCCACTCCCGAGCATCGATGATTTATTCGATCAGCTAAGTGGATCTTGTGTTTTCTCTAAATTGGATTTTTGTTCAGGTTATCATCAAGTGAAGGTCAAAGAAGCTGATATTCACAAAACAGCTTTCAGAACTCGCTATGGACATTATGAATTTCTAGTGATGCCATTTGGAGTGACCAATGCACCAGCAATCTTCATGAACCTAATGAATCAAGTTTTCCGGAAGTACTTAGACAGGTTTGTTTTCATCTTCATCGACGACATCCTGGTGTATTCTAAGAGTCGGAAAGAACATGCCGAGCACCTACGAATTGTCCTGGAAACTCTTCGACAACATCAGCTCTATCCCAAGTACAGCAAGTACGTGTTTTGGCTAAAGAAAGTTGGTTTTCTTAGACATATCGTATCAAGAGAAGGAATCTCTGTGGATCCAGCGAAGGTTTCAGCAGTCAACGAATGGCCTACACCAAAGTCAGTGAAGGACATTCAGAGTTTCTTGGGTTTAGCTGGATATTACAAAAAGTTCATTGAAGGATTTTCGAAGATAGCAACACCCCTGACTAAGCTCACACGTAAAGATGAAGAATTTGTGTGGTCAGAACCATGCGAACAAGCTTTCGTAGAACTCAAGTCAAGGTTGACATCAGCACCTATTCTCGTAATACCGGATCAATCTGGAGGATTCGAAGTGCATTGTGATGCATCCGGAAAGGGATTAGGATGTGTTCTACATCAGCACGGTAAAGTTGTGGCTTATGCTTCAAGACAACTGAAGATTCATGAGCGCAATTATCCGACGCATGATCTGGAGTTGGCAGCCGTCATCTTTGCTCTCAAGATTTGGCGCCATTATCTACTTGGTGGACGAGTGAACATCTACACAGATCATAAGAGTCTGAAGTACGTGTTTACTCAGAAGGAGTTGAATATACGGCAGAGAAGATAGTTAGAACTCATGGCGGACTTTGACATCAACTTACAATATCACCCAGGGAAGGTGAATATGGTACCTGATGCTCTTAGTCGTTAACCATTATCGATGAATCTCACCGCTCAGTGGAAGCTTCAACAAGACTTGCATTAGATGGAGATTGAAGTAGTCATGCCAGGTAATGCTTCAAGTTTGATGAATTTACAAGTTCAATCAACCATTGTCAATCAGATCAAAGCAGCTCAAGCAAGTGATTCTAAGTTGCAAAAAATCAGAGAACAAGTGGAGAATGGACTCAGAACAGACTTCATCATCCATGAAGACGGATCTTTGAGATATGACAGCAGATTGTGTGTACCAAAAGGTCATGTTCGGGAAGAGTTAATGAAGGAAGCTCACAGCTCTCCCTATTCAGTACACCCTGGAGGTACCAAAATATACAAAGATCTATGTCAGAATTATTGGTGGCATGGAATGAAGCGTGAAGTAGCCAGAAGCGTCGCAAAATGCTTGGTGTGTCAGCAAGTAAAGGCTGAACATCACCGGACAGCTGGACTACTTCAACCATTACCAATCCCAGAATGGAAGTGGCAACGCATCACAATGGATTTTGTGACTGCTCTTCCTCGCAGCATAAAGGGTAATGATGCCGTATGGGTCATTGTGGATCGACTCACAAAGTCGGCTCACTTCATCCCATTTCGAGTTGGCCAATCAACTGAGACACTAGCAAAGAAGTACATGGAGGTAATAATCTATTTAAGATTTAAACTCTTCATAATGTACTATCTCTGATACCCATGAACTCATACAGGAAATTGTGAGACTTCATGAAGTACCGGTCTGCATTGTCTCCGATCCTAACACCAGGTTCCGATCGCAATTTTGGCAGAGTCTGCAAGAAAGCTTGGGAACAAGTCTGAACTTCAGCACGGTTTATCATCCACAAATCGATGGTCAGTCTGAGCGAACTATTCAGATCTTGGAGGATATGCTCAGAGCATGTATGTTAGACTTCAAAGGATCGTGGGAAGATCACCTACATCTTGTGGAGTTTTCGTACAACAACGGATACCAAGCAAGCATAGGAATGGCACCTTTTGCAGTATTGTATGGAAGGAAGTGTCGATCACTATTAAGTTGGGACGACATCGGAGATAGGGAACTTCTTGGACCAGAGATGATAGTAGTGACTGTCGGTGTGGTTCTTACTATCAGGGAAAGGATGCGCATAGCCTAAGATCGACAAAAGCACTGGGCTGATGCAAAGAAATGACACTTGGAGTTCCAGTCAGTAGATCACGTATTCTTGAAGATATCTCCGAACCGCGGAGTGATCCGATTTGGAAGACGGGGTAAATTAAGTCCGAGATACATTGGACCGTTCGACATACTCGAACGAGTCGGCGAAGTGGCATACCGTTGAGCGCTTCCACCCTCACTAGAAGGAGTGCATAATGTGTTCCGCATATCCCAACTCAGAAGGTATGTGAGTGACCCCAGCCATATTCTTGATCATTCTGAGCTCACTATACAGCCCGACTTGTCTTGTAAGCAACAGCCTGTGGAGATCCTGGACAGGAAAGTGAAGTCACTTCGGAATAAGGAAGTTACTTGGTCCAACTGATGTAGAGGAAAGACACTCCAGGAAAATCTACTTGGGAAAAGGAAGATGAAATGCGTGCAAGATATCCTCACCTCTTTGTAAACTAGTCCTCAAATAAAAGTTATAAAATTTCGAAGACGAAATTTTTGTAAGGAGTGTAGACTGTAACAACTCCATTTTTAGTGTACATAAATTTGCTTTAAATTTAAAGTATACTTGGAGTATTTAATGTTGCTGTTACCACTTTAAGTATCTATTTCACTCCATAATTACAAGAAAGAGCTTGTAGCTATTTTGTAATACCTTGCACTGCTGAACCAAGCCACCAGAGTTCAAATCCCATGCCCCACATTATTTTTAATATTTATTTTGTTTTAAATTTTTTAGAAGCCCAACAGTCCACACGAGATAACTCCCAAACTTTCTACTGAACCTGAAAAACTGAGTATACCAGAGCCTTACCCAAGCGACCCCCCATCTCCCCAGCCCCCGAGTCGGCCAGTCCGGTCGGCCGAGTCGTAAACACCAAATTTGTGACCTTTCCCCTTCTCTACCCCCCTGTATACTTTAAATGTTTAGACCATTTCCTGAGAATCCATAAAGCCTCATTTACTATAATTTTTAATATATTTTTACATTTTTTTAATTTAAACTGTTCCTCTACCCTAACCCTAGCCTAACCCTATAAATACCACCCTACCCTCTACCCTCTCATCCCAAAACTCTGAGCCAACTCTCTAAAATTTCCAAGAAACTTGTGTACTTTGAAAACGAGCACGAAGCGAAGCTACGGCGAAATTCCCGGCGAACTTCCGGCGATCGTTCTAGGAGCTCTCGACGACGAAGCGACGCACCGGCGATTCCTTTCCTTCCATCTCACTCTCGTTATTGTCCAAAACCCGTAACTCCCCTTTTCTATTTCTCTTTTCTATTCTAAAAATACGGATTTACAAAACCCGACGGAGTCGGAACAAATCCGATTTCCGATTCGGTTTCTTATAAAACTTCACTTCTCGTTAATACAATTATGCTTAAACTCTCTCGTGTTGACTATTAGACACTAATCAACCAAATTGATCAAGTTTCATTTCATAAAATGATGGCTATTTCAATTTATCGTATTTTTCACTTAAATACCATATTGTTTCAATTCTACATTTAATTCCATTAAACTTGTTATGCCTTTAACTAGATCACGAGGTAACGACCTACCTCCTCACACACTCATATGCAACATAACACGATACCCTCGAGAACTTAGAATACGGGAAAACAAACATTTTAATTTAAATACCATTTACTTAATAAAACCATTTCTAAACGATTTAGTATTGATACATCTTTACAAATAAATAACCTTTGAGCTAATATTAAAAATATCTAGACTCAGCCAATTAAGGACTGTCCCACTAGTTAGGACAGAGGAAGGTTGTGGGCATTCGGTCGTTTATCTAAACCTGACTTTGTGGTGCCTAGGCTAGACAAGTGAGAAAAACAACTTTAAAAGGCCCGTCTCACGGTGATTCGTGAGCGGATCCCTCATTTCTTCACTTGTACTTACCTGGCCACAATTGGCGATGAAGAGGCGATTTGAGAGATATCTCACAACTTATTGCTCTGGACGAGTTAGGAGCAGTCTAGTTGACTTTAGGGACCCTAGAACATAGAATACGGGAAATCAACATCTTTACAAATAAATACCATTTACTCAATAAAACCGTTTTCTAAAGGATTTAGTATTTATACAAATCTTTGCAAAGCGCCGCTACAACCCATTTTGGGGAACCCGTTCGGGATGGTGCGGATTATCGCACATCCTCGGGCTTAGTAGTGCGAGATTCAGACCTCCGCAAGGAGCGTTCGGTCTCGAAAGATTTAAAATACGAAATCTTAAGAAAATGAGATTTTTAGAATATAAAATATATATTAAAATTATTTTCGTATAAATTTATGTATATTTATCATTAAAATACCTATTTTGTTATGATATAAATATTCCATCTTTTTCTAAAAATCACGAGAATCAATTTTACACTAAAATACCATGAATTCCATACAAAATCAATATTACAAATAAATACCACTTATTATGAAATTAGGATATTTTCACTAGAAATATCACAATATAAAATCTATATTTATTACAACTCTAAAGACGAATAATAAATACTTGGGGTGTATTTTGAAAAGTATATAAAAGTATTTTTACATAAAACCCCCTCAAGTTCTATAATTTACTATAAGGAGCCTAGTAAACATAGGTTTAAGCGGGACCAATCTCTTGAGCTTCAGGGAACCGGATAAGTGGGTGCTTGCCTATCTAAGGTAGACAACTTAATAACGGTGTTATCAATACGGTAATCGTTTTTGAAAAAGACACAAATTCTGCCGCCCATGTGCAGCGGTTACCGATAACATCAAAACAATCAGGACTTCAATTTACTTTTCTAATTGTCTGACTCAGTTTGAGTCTCATTATAATCTGACTTGAATATGATTCAAGCACAATCTACAATCTACAATCTACAATATTACAATTCAACATGAATCCATGATTCCATATATTCAATCTATCAACTTGACTGAACCGAACCATGGATATACATCTATGTACATGATTCTACAGTTATTCCATTCACATGATTATACAGTTACATCCGTTTACTGATATCATGGTTTTGGTCAGTCATCCAACTATACAATCTATACAATACAATACAACAATACAATCAAAACACTACGGGGTTTAAGGGGTAGATTGGTACGGAAGGTATTAAAAGTGGCACGAGACGGTAAGATTAAGACACTTAACCTATATTCCGTTGTTGTTGTACCGTGGCTTAACAGTTCTTTATACATTCCGTTTGCCCTGGTCTCTAGCATATAAGGACCCCTCTCGTATACACTGGCATTCTTCTGTACCAAGGTACAAATAACAGCGTTAACACAACATTACAACAATATAATACAACTTTAAAAGATACTTTCTTATTCTGTCTATTCTACTTTCATCTTATCTTTGGGACTTACCGAGCGACCTATTCGCTGACGATATTCTATTTCTTTCTTCTTTGAATGTCGTCAGGTGATTTGGACCCGTCAGAGATCGAGCCAACTGCAGAAGACTTGGATCAGTACAGCGAAGATCTTGAGCTATAGACATTGTACATTTTCTATTCAGTGCCTTTAATTTCCTGTCATGCCATTGTTTAGGCATTGCTTTATTTTAGTGTATTTACTTTCCATGTATTGTACAGAAAGAATGTGAATAAATAAAGTTGTTTTTATCATATCTTGTCTCGTGTGCTTTACTTTTATATTACTTAGAAACGCTTAGCGTATTTACTTCACAGTAAATGCGTAGCGGACCAGTCGCGTCCTCTGCCCGTATATCGGGAAGCGGGGCGTGACACGAATGAAAGCCAAGAATTCTCGACATCCTCTCCTCAAAAGCCGACTAGCGAAAAAGGCTGAATTCAAACTGTGAAGGGCGGCACCACAGTCCCTCTGCATAACAAGAACTGACTCGCCGGGAAAACAAAATCTAACTGTTTTATCACGGAAGCCCACAGACATATAGCAAGTAGCTAACCAGTCTGTGCCCAGGAGAACGTCAAATTCCAACATCTCTAGTGTTAGTTATATGTATGCCCTAGAGGCCATTATTATACATGAGATGTATATTGTAGTGGATGCTTGGACATATATAGGGAGCAATTTCTTGCTTAACATGATAGTATGATATCTGGTTACTCTTTATTTTAACATGTACACTGATTGTCTATCTGTTACATGTTGGTAAAGCCCTTAGGATGTTGTAACAAATTGAAATTTTGGAAAATTAATTAATTAAATAGTAAAATGTTGAATTAAAAAGTTATTAAAACCAAATAAGACAGTTTCATAAAATATACGTAAAACAAATTAAATTAAAATTTTAGTATGCAACATAAATAAATTATAAGGGTTCTAATGTGAATTTTAGCTTCATTTTAATAAAAAGGATATTTTATAATACCATAAGATGTGAAGTGTTTCTATGTAAAGTTTAGGAATTTGTGCAAATTAGAATTTATTAAGGGTGTAAGTGATAAAGAGGTAAATTAGGGTTTTTGTTCAGAATTTTATCTTTATATAAATCAAAAGGGAAGGATAATGCATTGCCACCACCTTCTTACATGCACAACACACACTCCGCACCTCCTCCTTGCATGAGAATGGCACATCTAGGTCATTGACACCTCCTCCTACCACCTCCCTCTTCTCATCATCATATATATTAAGTGTTCAGATCATTAATCCAATTAAACTTCTGGAAATTTCCAACCAAAGTGAAAGAAAACATTTAAAATTTCAAAAAGAGAAATAAAGAAGAAAAGAAGTGAAGAAGAAGAACTAAACAAGGAGTTCATCATCAAGTTAGGACTAGGAGCTTGTGCATCTTGGAGAGTGTTCTTACCTTTGATAGAATTTTCGTACAACAACAGTTTTCAAGAGACGATCCAGATAGCACCCTTCGAAGCTTTGTATGGGTGGAAATGTCGATCACCCGTTTGCTGGACGGAACTGAGCAAGAGTAGTATTTTGGGACCGCAGATAGTACAGGAGACTACAGAAAAGATTCAATTGATACGGGACAGAATGAGGGCGGCCCAGTGCAAACAAAAATCATATGCAGATCGACGACGTCGTAGACTCGAGTTTCAGGTGGGAGATCATGTGTTTCTTCGTGTATCTCCGAAGAAAGGTGTGATGCGTTTCGGGAAAAAGAGGAAGCTCAGCCCCAGATATATTGGACCTTATGAGATTCTGGAGAGAGTGGGTGTTGTAGCTTATCGTTTAGCACTTCCACCGAGTTTTCCCGATTTGCATCCGGTGTTTCACGTTTTGATGCTTCGCAAGTATCTTCATGATCCTTCTCACGATCCAGCATCAGACCTTACAGCTTGAGTCGGATTTATCTAACGCAGTGCAGCCAGTCGCTATTCTAGACAGGCAGGCAACGAAACTAAGATTGAGGGTACTTCCATCTGTAAAAGTTCTTTGGCAAGGAATGAATCGTGAGGAGATTACTTGGGAGACCGAGGATGCGATGCGGAAGAAATTTCCACATCTTTTTGAAGGTATGTCTAGTTATTTTTAATTTCGGTGACCGAATTTTCTTAAGGGGGAATATTGTAACAAATATTGGAAAAAAAATTAATTAAGTAAGTAATAAAATGTTGAATTAAAAAGTTATTAAAACCAAATAAGACAGTTTCATAAAATATATGTAAAACAAATTAAATTAAAATTTTAGTATGCAACATAAATAAATTACAAGGGTTTTAATGTGAATTTTAGCTTCATTTTAATAAAAATGGTGTTTTATAATAACATAAGTTGTGAAGGGTTTTTATGTAAAGTTTAGGAATTTGTGCAAATAGGAATTTATTAAGGGTGTAAGTGATAAAGAGGTAAATTAGGGTTTTTGTTCAGAATTTTATCTTTATATAAATCAAAAGGGATGGATAATGCATTGCCACCACCTTCTTACATGCACAACCCACACTCCACACCTCCTCCTTGCATGAGAATGGCATATCTAGGTCATTGACACCTCCTCCTACCACCTTCCTCTTCTCATCACCATATATATTAAGTGTTCAGATCATTAATCCAATTAAACTTCTGGAAATTTCCAACCAAAGTGAAAGAAAACATTTAAAATTTCAAAAAGAGAAATAAAGAAGAAAAGAAGTGAAGAAGAAGAACTAGACAAGGAGTTCATCATCAAGCTAGGACTAGGAGCTTGTGCATCTTGGAGAGTGTTATTCCAACAAGTTATTGTAGGTAAAATCCTCATTCACAGTAGAGATTTAAATTCTGGAAGTGGTTTAAGTTTGAAATCAAAAGTCTATAATATCGTATTTTAGGTACAACTAAATTCTGTTTGAATCTGCTATTGTTTAGATAACAATTAACTTAACTAAACAGGGTCTTAATGATGTATGTTGAACTTAGAGAAAACCATAGAAGCACGAACCAGAGGGATCGGTTTTGGGCCAGCGACCGATAGTGAAATTCCGGCGTCGCCGGATTTGTGGGGAGCTATGGTGTTTTGGCTTGTTGAGTAGATTTCTGTGGAGAATTATGGTCATTTTGGTATTGTTTAAATAATTCAGTTTAACTGTATATAAAATCTGAAGGCTAATATCAGAAAAGGTATCTAAAAATCTAAAATACGATACGGTTAAAACGTATCGCGATCTGTTTTCTATCGCGATGTTGGGTGGGGTTAAATTGCAGGAGGGTTAAGTGATATATCGTTGCAATAGTAGTGCGTAGTATAATTAGCACGTACAAACTTGTGGTTCTTGATTTTTGTCGTATCGGAATGTAGCTGTTTCCTTATACAAGTTATTGCAATGTTAGATTTGAGTGCGGGGATTTCGGAGGCCGCAAGGGAAGGAAAAGGATTGGCAATTCCTGAGTAGATACGACGTATTTCCGGTGAGTAGACTAAACATCTACCGGGGAATTTTATAAAGATGGCGTGATACGTCCGTATTTTGCTAAATTGAAAGAATTGACTTTATATATGCGAAGTAAATAATATGCATTCATATATATCTATGCATCACTATGTTAGTAGTTGTTAGAACACTGCACAAGTATCGATGAGTTATGCCACGTGCACATCCTTACATGTGACACTACACCTCATCGATATTAACATGTCACTTTTACACTAAATAATTAGCTTGTTAAATATGATTCTATCATTCCTTAAACATCATTAATAGTATTACTTGCATAAATAACATCATATTTCGTATTTAAATGTTCGAAGTTGATATAAGAGAAAATGATATTATTAAGAATTGATGATTTTGAGCTTCCCTATACTATTGCATAAATCCAGTGATTTTTCATGATTGATGTGACATGTCCACCATGAGATGTTTTTATGATTTAGTTTTATTCCGGACCGAGTCGGTGGGTATACGGTTACGGATTTACAGTTTTATCCAGACTGAGTCGGTGGGGATACAGTTGGATACATGGTGGACCCGGTCGAAACCGAGAGGCAGGATAGCCGCATTTGAGGCGGGGGAGCCTAGCGAGGTTGCTCGATACAGGAGATAGTGGTGAAATACAGAGGATATCTAGAGGATACCGACCGATATTATTGGTTACAGGATCGTTCGAGGAATGATTCCTGAGAGAAATGAAAGTTTTGTGTCGATGATGGACACGGAAAGATGAAATTTATTGGGATAAATGATGAGATTTCAGTTTTGGTTATGTGATTTATAGTACAGATTCATGCTTTCCATATGCTATCATACATCATACTTTCTCTCATTTCAGTTAGTTATGATAAACATATTTACATTATTAACCGTTATGTATTAGTTATATTCACTGACTTGGCAACTCACCCCCATTATACCACAGTTCCTTGCAGGGGTAGAGTGGACAGTTAGCAGCTGTGCAGATACACTTTTGCAGCTTTTATCGCATCTTTTGATAGGTGGGTTAAATATGTAGTAACCTTCTCTTTTGGTATTGTATCATTGTTTCTAGAAAATCTCCATCAAACCTTGTACTATGACTTAGAACGAGAGATGTTCATGTATATTATTTGACTGGTGAAATCGTGGTTATGTTAGTAGATATTTCTTTTATTCATATCTATGATTCTTTTGGTCTCATATAAGTTGTAAATTTATATTCTGTTGTTGTCCTTGTTGATCCCAACTAGGGATGCAACCAAACTTAAACACCTTATGCTTGCTTTATATTTTAATTACATAAAAACTGTGATTTTTACTTATAAACAAAATTTTTATAAAACATTCCGCAAAAAGGATTTGATCTTGGTTTTCGGCTTACTCGGATTGTGTAGATATCTTTAGATACTATACAACCTAAGTGCCGGTCACATCCAACCTTTGGGTCGTGACAAAGTTGGTATCAAAGCTTAGGATTATCCTTACGGAATCGAGTAGTGAGTTAAGATAAGTTGACGTGAGTCCGTGATTTAGGGTGACCTTTGGTTTGATGGAGTAGGTGAATTAGGATGAGTGCAGTACCGTACGTATATTCCGCGGCATATTTACGTTACCATACTCAGCCTAACTAACTTTAGGATGTATATCTTGATTTGTCCTCCCTTTGACTCTCTGTTATTGATTGTTCCCATTCATAAGCCTTACCAACTCTCGTTTCTTGTTCCAGTTGCTATGGCTACGTGAGCTAGGCGAGCCGCAGCCAGAGATGCAGCTAGGGCGAGTCCACCTATGACGGCGACTGTTACATCGGACGTTCCGGCGGTGCATGAGCATGTAGATCCTCCTCCTCCAGATCATATGACTAGGATAGAGGAGGGCATGTTAGGATTGCAGCGAGTGGTAGGACAGTTAGCTAAGGCCACTCGAGTACTGAGACAGGATCCGGCACCGACCGTGGCAGAGTCCGAGGTACAGCCCACGCAGACGGTAGCACTTGTAGACACGAGGGTGACGGAGGTATCGCTTTCAGAGTTTATGAGGTTGAGACCCCCGGTATTTACAGGGACCGATGTAGCGGAGGATCCTCAGTCCTTTCTTGATAGGATGGCGAGGATTGGCAGATCATTGCGATGTTTTGATGTGAGATCAGTTGAGCTGACTAGCTTTCGTTTGGAGGGACTTACACAGGAGTGGTGTGAGTCGATGGAGAGAGGGCGAGCTACGGGTCTTCCTCCGATGTCATGGGCCGAGTTTTCCGAGGTCTTTCTTGCCAGATTTCTTACACAGGGTGTGAGGGACGCTAGAGCTAGCAGTTTTGAAGCGTTGCGGAAATCGGCAAGTAAGTCGGTAGCAAATTATGATTTATGATTCACCCAGTTGTTGCGCTATGCTCCATATTTAGTCCATACGGAGGAGCTTCGGGTGAAGAGATTCCTAAGGAGTCTAGACACGCAGTTGTATCTGGCTATAGGCTCCCAGCATTTTGATACGTATGCGCAGGGCATGGATGCAGCTATACGAGTAGAGGAGCGTTTGAGCGAGGCAGTGGTTGTTCCAGAGCCAAAGAGGAGTAGACTGTTTAGGCCAATGACTAGGCCGTTTGGCAGAGATAGAGGCAGGTACACTCCACGCCGCAGTTTCGGGCGAGGTTGAACCTAGGGACAGATGTTCAGTTCATACCCCGATGATCTGCGGACCCCACTTACATGTTATAATTGTGGACTTCCAGGGCATACAGCTAGAGGATGTATACGCTATAGCGGGACTGTTACTCCACAAGCTGCTTTACCCCCTCCACCTTCTATGTCGATGGCTTTACTTCCTCCCCTAGTTGGCACTACACGCTAGAAAGTTGCACCACGAGGTCGAGGCTTTGCAGGACGCTCTCAGAGAGGTCGAGGAGATAGAGGTAGAGGACGATAGGATGCGGGCAGGGGCCAGGCACGGGTTTTTGCGCTGACTCCACAGGATGCCCAGGCATCAAATGCAGTAGTGACAAGTACTCTTGTAGTATGTTCCTTAGAAGCCCATATCTTATTTGATCCTGGTTCTACACATTCTTATGTATCTTCACGCTTTGCACTTTCTTTGGGAAAAGAGTCGTCGTTATTAGAGTTACCGTTAGTGGTAATTACTCCGGTGGGAGATTCTTTTATAGCTCAACACGTATTCAGGTCATGTTTTGTACGTATTGGTGATAGAGATTCTCTAGTTGATCTGATTCTCCTGGATATATTAGATTTTGATATATTTCTTGGTATGGATTGGTTGGCCGCTTGTCATGCCTATGTAAACTGTCGGGAGAAAAGCTTTTTCCAGGTGAACCGATGTTTGTTGTGCAGGGGGACTGTAATATAACTCCTGCCAACATGATTTCTGCTCTTTGTACGGGATGACTCTTGAAGAATGGTTGTCATGGGTTCTTGGTATTTGTTTAGGACTTAAGAGTCGTTGAGATTCCATTGGACCAAGTTTCGATCGCACGAGAATTTCCGGATGTGTTTCCTGCTGAATTACCAGGATTACCACCCGATCGCGATATTGAATTTTGCATTGACTTGATTCCGGGTGCGGGGCCTATTCCTATACCACCCTATCGGATGGCACTGACAGAGTTGAAGGAACTCAAAAGTCAGTTGCAAGAGTTGTTAGATAGAGGACTTGTGCTTCCTAGTGTATCGCCATGGGGAGCTCCTGACTTATTTGTAAAGAAGAAGGACGGTAATATGAAACTATGCATTGACTACCGACAGCTGAATCGCGTCACTGTGCAAAACAGGTATCCACTACCACGTATAGATGACTTGTTCGAACAGTTGCAGGGAGCTTTCTACTTCTCGAAGATTGATTTACGGTCAGGGTATCATCAGTTGAGGGTTCGGAAAGACGATATTCCGAAGACTGCGTTTCACACAAGATATGGACACTATGAATTTTTGGTGATGTCGTTCGGACTCGCCGACGCCCCAGCAGCTTTTATGGATATGATGAACCGTATCTTCAGGCCCTTCCTTGATCAGTTTATTATAGTATTCATTGATGGCATTCTCGTTTATTCTCGGAGTCGAGAGGAGCACGAGCAGCATTTGCGTATTATGTTGCAGACCTTGAAGGAGCATCAGCTGTTTGCAAAATTCTCCAAGTGTGCGTTTTGGATGGATAGTATGGAATTCTTGGGACACGTAGTTACTAGAGCTGGGATACGTGTGGACCCAAAGAAGATTGAAGCGGTACAGCACTGGCCCAGACCTGTGTCAGTTACAGAGGTTCGGAGTTTCTTAGGTCTGGCAGGTTATTACCGACGCTTCGTGCAGGATTTTTCTCGGATCGCCGCACCGTTGACCAGATTGACTAGGAAAGAGGTTCCATTTCTTTGGACTGATGAACGTGAACAGATTTTTCAGCAGTTGAAGATGCTCTTGATGACTGCACCTGTCTTATCTTTACCTTCCGGGTCAGGTGGTTTTGTTGTGTATTGTGATGCATCTCGAGTGGGTTTAGGCTGTGTATTGATGCAGCACGGCAAGGTAATAGCTTATGCTTCTCGACAGTTGAAGAGGCACGAGCAGAACTACCCCACTCATGATCTAGAGATGGCTGCTGTGGTATTCGCACTGAAGATTTGGAGGCATTACTTGTACGGAGAGTCTTGCCAAATCTTCACAGATCATAAGAGCTTGAAGTATATTTTTCAGCAGAGAGTTCTGAACCTAAGACAGCATAGATGGATGGAACTGGTGAAAGATTACGATTGTGAGATCTTGTATCTTCCAGGAAAAGCAAATGTTGTACCAGATGCTTTGAGTCGGAGACCTAGAGGTAGCTTATCTCATTTGTACACCTTGCAGAGACAGTCTTCTACAGACTAGCAGATTTTATGTGATAGTCGTATACAGTTTGAGTTCACCCCGACAGGAGGACAGCTAGCACATGTTTGCACCCGACCTCAGTTATTGGATTGTATTCGAGAGACACAGCCCGCAGATGCTCGTATGACAGAGATTATGGATCAGGTTAGGCAGGAAAGAGAGTCGGAATTTGTGATTGATGATCATGGAGTATTACGTTTTGGGACTCGTCTTTATGTACCAGATTCTGACGGATTGAGACTTGAGATCTTAGAGGAGGCCCATAAATCAGCATACAGTATTCATCATGGTTCCACCAAGATATATCATGATCTGAAGGATGTTTATTAGTGGGAAGGAATGAAGAGGGATGTTGCGGAGTTCGTTTCGAGATGCTTGACATGTCAGCAAGTCAAGGCAGAACACCAGAGGCCAGCCGGAGAGTTGCAGCCCTTACCCATTCCAGAATGGAAATGGGAACAGATTTCCATGGATTTCATTGTGGGTCTACCCAGGACTAGCAGAGGGTATGATTCCATTTGGGTGATTTTAGATAGATTAACTAAGGCAGCTCATTTTCTTCCGGTGAAGACGACGTATGGGTTTGCACAGTATGCTCAGATTTATATCGATGAGATTGTACGTTTATATGGAGTTCCGACGTGCATAGTATCAGATCGGGGTACCCAGTTTACTAGCAGGCTATGGCAAAAACTTCAAGAAGCTCTTGGTACACGATTGAGTTTTAGTACAGTTTTCCACCCACAGACAGATGGTTAGTCAGAGTGGACCATTCAGACTTTAGAGGATATGCTTCGAGCTTACAGCCTTGATTTCGGTAGTAGTTGGGAT
Organism: Agapanthus africanus; assembly: GCA_030015575.1. Classification (NCBI taxonomy): domain Eukaryota; kingdom Viridiplantae; phylum Streptophyta; class Magnoliopsida; order Asparagales; family Amaryllidaceae; genus Agapanthus; species Agapanthus africanus. Next base: position 277,293,209 of record CM057339.1, on the reverse strand, counting down.
CGTCACTTACCTTTGATAGAATTTTCGTACAACAAAAGTTTTCAAGAGACGATCCAGATAGCACCCTTTGAAGCTTTGTACGGGAGGAAATGTCGATCACCCGTTTGCTGGACGGAACTGAGCGAGAGTAGCATTTTGGGACCGCAGATAGTACAGAAGACTACAGAAAAGATTCAATTGATACGGGACAGAATGAGGGCGGCCCAGTGCAAACAAAAATCATATGCAGATCGACGACGTCGTAGACTCGAGTTTCAGGTGGGAGATCATGTGTTTCTTCGTGTATCACCGAAGAAAGGTGTGATCCGTTTCGGGAAAAAGAGGAAGCTCAGCCCCAGATATATTGGACCTTACGAGATTCTGAAGAGAGTGGGTACTGTAGCTTATCGTTTAGCACTTCCACCGAGTTTTCCCGATGTGCATCCGGTGTTTCACGTTTCGATGCTTCGCAAGTATCTTCATGATCCTTCTCACGATCCAGCATCAGACCTTACAGCTTGAGTCGGATTTATCCAACGCAGTGCAACCAGTCGCTATTCTAGACAGGCAGGCAACGAAACTAAGATCGAGGGTACATCCATCTGTAAAGGTTCTTTGGCAAGGAATGAATCGTGAGGAGATTACTTGGGAGACCGAGGATGCGATGCGGAAGAAATTTCCACATCTTTTTGAATGTATGTCTAGTTATTTTTAATTTCAGTGATCGAATTTTCTTAAGGGAGAATATTGTAACAAATTTTGGAAAAAAAATTAATTAAGTAAGTAATAAAATGTTGAATTAAAAAGTTATTAAAACCAAATAAGACAGTTTCATAAAATATATGTAAAACAAATTAAATTAAAATTTTAGTATGCAACATAAATAAATTACAAGGGTTTTAATGTGAATTTTAGCTTCATTTTAATAAAAATGGTGTTTTATAATAACATAAGTTGTGAAGGGTTTTTATGTAAAGTTTAGGAATTTATGCAAATGGGAATTTATTAAGGGTGTAAGTGATAAAGAGGTAAATTAGGGTTTTTGTTCAGAATTTTATCTTTATATAAATCAAAAGGGAAGGATAATGCATTTCCACCACCTTCTTACATGCACAACCCAAACTCCACACCTCCAACTTGCATGAGAATGGCATATCTAGGTCATTGACGCCTCCTCCTACCACCTTCCTCTTCTCATCACCATATATATTAAGTGTTCAGATCATTAATCCAATTAAACTTCTGGAAATTTCCAACCAAAGTGAAAGAAAACATTTAAAATTTCAAAAAGAGAAATAAAGAAGAAAAGAAGTGAAGAAGAAGAACTAGACAAGGAGTTCATCATCAAGCTAGGACTAGGAGCTTGTGCATCTTGGAGAGTGTTATTCCAACAAGTTATTGTAGGTAAAATTCTAATTCACAGTAAAGATTTAAATTCTGGAAGTGGTTTAAGTTTGAAATCAAAAGTCTATAATATCGTATTTTAGGTACAACTAAGTTCTGTTTGAATCTGCTATTGTTTAGATAACAATTAACTTAACTAAACAGGGTCTTAATGATGTATGTTGAACTTAGAGCAAACCATAGAAGCACGAACCAGAGGGATCGGTTTTGGGCCGGCGACCAATAGTGAAATACAGGCGTCGCCGGATTTGTTGGGAGCTATGGTGTTTTGGCTTGTTGAGTAGATTTCTGTGGAGAATTATGGACATTTTGGTATTGTTTAAATAATTTAGTTTAACTGTATATAAAATCTGAAGGCTAATATCAGAAAAGGTATCTAAAAATATAAAATACGATACGGTTAAAACGTATCCCGATCTGTTTTCTATCGCGATGCTGGGTTGGGTTAAATTGCAGGAGGGTTAAGTGATATATCGTTGCAATAGTAGTGCGTAGTATAATTAGCATGTACAAACTTGTGGTTCTTGATTTTTGTCGTATCGGAATGTAGCTGTTTCCTTATACAAGTTATTGCAATGTTAGATTTGAGTGCGGGGATTTCGGAGGCCGCAAGGGAAGGAAAAGGATTGGCAATTCCTGAGTGGATACGACGTATTTCCGGTGAGTAGACTAAACATCTACCGGGGAATTTTATAAAGATGGCGTGATACGCCCGTATTTTGCTAAATTGAAAGAATTGACTTTATACATGCGAAGTAAATAATATGCATTCATATATACCTATGCATCACTATGTTAGTAGTTGTTAGAACACTGCACAAGTATCGATGAGTTATGTCACGTGCACATCCTTACATGTGACACTACACCTCATCGATATTAACATGTCACTTTTACACTAAATAATTAGCTTGTTAAATATGATTCTATCATTCCTTAAACATCATTAATAGTAGTACTTGCATAAATAACATCATATTTCGTATTTAAATGTTCGAAGTTGATATAAGAGAAAATGATATTATTAAGAATTGATGATTTTAAGCTTCCCTATACTATTGCATAAATCCAGTGATTTTTCATGATTGATGTGACATGTCCACCATGAGATATTTTTATGATTTAGTTTTATTCCGGACCGAGTCGGTAGGTATACGGTTACGGATTTACAGTTTTATCCAGACTGAGTCGGTGGGGATACAGTTGGATACATGGTGGACTCGGTCGAAACCGAGAGGCAGGATAGCCGCATTTGAGGCGGGGGAGCCTAGCGAGATTACTCGATACCGGAGATAGTGGTGAAATACGACAGATATCTAGATGATACCGACCAATATTATTGATTACAGGATCGTTCGAGGAATGATGCCTGAGAGAAATGAAAGTTTTGTGTCGATGACGGACACGGAAAGATGAAATTTATTGGGATAAATGATGAGATTTCAGTTTTGGTTATGTGATTTATAGTATAGATTCATGCTTTCCATATGCTATCATACATCATGCTTGCTCTCATTTCAGTTAGTTATGATCGACATATTTACATTATTAACCGTTATGTGTTAGTTATATTCACTGAGTTGGCAACTCACCCCCGTTGTGCCACGGTTCCTTGCAGGGGTAGAGTGGACGGTTAGCGGCTGTGCAGATCCACTTTTGCCTCTTTTATCTCATCTTTTGATAGGTGGGTTACATATGTAGTAACTTTCTCTTTTGGTATTGTATCATTGTATCTAGAAAATCTCTATCAGACCTTGTACTATGACTTAGAACGAAAGATGTTCATGTATAGTATTTGACTGGTGAGATCGTGGTTATGTTAGTGGATATTTCTTTTATTCATATCTATGATTCTTTTGGTCTCATATAAGTTATAAATTTTTATTCCGTAGTTGTCCTTGTTGATCCCAACTAGGGATGCAACCAAACTTAAACACCTTATGCTTGCTTTATAATTTAATTACATAAAAACTGTGGTTTTTACTTATAAACAAAATTTTTATAAAACATTCCGCAAAAATGATTTGATCTTGGTTTTCGGCTTACTCGGATTGTGTAAATATCTTGAGATACTATACAATCTAAGTGTCGGTCACATCCAACCTTTGGGTCGTAACAGATGTGTACTTGACTACCTAGATTATGATGCGGATCATACTAGTAGGAAAAAGGTAGTCCATGAGTACATCCTTTAATGTCCCTAGTCGTGGGTGTATCGGGCATCGATAAACCAGAGTAGACTAGCGTATACCTTCTTGACCCATGTAGATGGGCGATGGATGATCCCATATGCATTTTTGTTTGACATCAAAGATGATATACGGGTGCTCAGTGGAGACTGGGTACACTGGACGGACTCGCCGAGAACTCTTACCTCACATCAGATGGCTGTTTTCTGGTGACACTGGTACAGGTTAGTCTGTAGACCCGAGATCGTCATAGAGTCTTATGTGATTCCTACTGTGCTTTGATTTCCACCTTACCAAATTCAAGAGGACGTGTAAAACATAGTTTTTTGGTACAATCCCGAGTCACATGGAGGAAATGAGCGATAGAAGGGGTTTCATCTCTCCCGGTATTGGGGGTTGATGTTGCGCTGTGCTCGATTGGCCATAACAGGGAAGTCCTTGGCCAGGGCTGATATAGAGATTTACTGGTAAGTGTTATCAGTAGTTTCTCGACCCGTTATGAGCCTCATATCGGCATGACTTATAGGTTATTGGGGTCTGACGTTTACCACCCCTAGACTGGATATGCGACATATCAGATGAGGAGACCGAATTGTACGGTAGTGTTACTGACAGGCTTTACAGGAGCTAGAGCGGGCTTGCTTGTTGATCTTCTGATCGCTCAATATCCGGGTAGCTGTTACGTCCAGCTAGTACCGCTGACGGCTTGTGGGTGCTTGATGTGATCATCACCTACTGCCGGCGTATTGATGAGTCTTTAGAGTCCTACATAGAGGTTTTACTGGTTCAGGCAAAACGAAGTAGGAGCACATATATGATATCCGCGGGACCGAGAATAATGCAAGTATGTGATACCGTATTCTATTCTCTCGATATTTATATCGGACGGTTATATGTGATATAGTCGGGTTATCGAATCAAGTGTTGATTCGATAAGTTGGTACATTTAATATTAGTCGGTTATATGTGATATAGCCGGATTATTAAATCAAGTGTGGATTTGATAATTTAGTGTATAATTGTATATTTGATATACTAATTTACATTAAGTAATATTAGCTCACTTAAGCATTTATTATTCTCACATGTGCACACTTAATATATATATGATATATATTAATTGTGTTTTATTTTGTATCATGGTTGTTGATACACACTACATGGGTGTATGAGAGTTACACCATACTAATTATAATGTTGGGTTTTAGTACTTAAAGTAATTCCAAATTAGTGGATAATAGCTCACATGCTTGAAGCTTCATGAAGCTTGTGGATGCATTGACTTAGTCCATTAATTTTGTTTTACTTAAGATATATATTAACCTAACCATTATAATTTAGCCATGGTTATGTCTCTACATGAGTTAGTATATGATACAAACTCACCCATGGTTCATTCTCTCACCTCATTAGTTCATTCTCATTTCTTTTGATCATCTTCTTCTTTCTTGAGCAAAAAGCTTGCTAGGGTTTTCTAAAGAGAGAAAATATTGTGAGAAAAATAAAACTAAACTGAGTCCACTTCCTACTTCATCATCCTCAACTAGAATAGCACTTTAGTATAGAGTGTTAGCTTCACTAATCTCTTATTAGTTAAGTAGTAGCTTGAGTTAGTATCTCCTCGACGTAGATCATCTTCGACCTCGAAGACTTCAAGCAAGATCGTTCATTTCACCTTGAGAAGCCATGCTAGAGTCTAGGAGTTCAATTATTGCAGCGAAGGGACCACTACAAGGAGCTATTGAAGTGAAGGACCAGTCTACAAAGGTTGTATTCCTAGTTCACTTAGATGTAAAGTAGTTTACATGTTGTTTCGTATGATTCTCTAGTTATCAATTCTAGTTTAGGGTTCTTTAAAACGGAAAAATTTTGAAAATGGTATGGACGATGCCTCCCGAAACCTTGTTGTCGTTCATAGGAGCCCTACACGTCCTTCTCCTTGATGAACAAAATAGAAGCTCCCCAAAGAGAAACACTTGGACGTACAAGTCCCCCTATCTAGCAACTCTGCAGCAGATCCTTAAGCTCCGCCGGCTCATCTGGAACCATGTCGGAAAACTCTCGCACGATAGGAACCCGGTCCAACGAATCTACTATGGATCCGGTATCACGAATGAAAGACAAGAATCCTCGACATCTTCTCCTCAATAGTCGACTAGCAAAAAATGTTGAATTCAAGCTGTGAGGGGCGGCACCACAGTCCCCCTGCACAACAAGAACTGACTCGCCAGGAAAACAAAACCTGACTGTTTTCTCACGGAAGTTCAAAGACGTATAGCACATAGCTAACCAGTCCATGCCTAAGAGAATGTCAAAGTCCAACATCTCTAGAAGGATCAAATAGACAGACGAATCTCTATCTCCTATCCGATTGGCACACGACCGAAACACGTGTCGCGCAATAATAGAATCGCTAACAGGAGTAAACACAACAAACGACTAATCTAGAAAACACGACTCTCAGCACGTAGTGTGTAAAACAAAAGAGTGCATAGATCCTGAATTAAACAAAACATGCGCATCAGAAGAACGTACGAATTAAGAATACCTGAAAACTCAGCATTGGACGCACGCGCGTCCCCATGAGTAGAAGCAAACGCTCGTGCATGCTCTCTACTCGCAACTGGTTGTCCTCCTCCTCTAACATCCTGTTCTTTCTGAACAAACACTCCGCGACCACGACCTCTCTGAACATAAGTCTGACGCGATGCGACAACAGGCGCAAGGGGCAACGCTCCGTGAGGTGAAGGTGGTAAGGTAACATATGGTATTGCTGCCCTCCTCTGGCATACCAAGGAACAATCTCTGATGAGGTGATGAAAGCTCCCGCATCGAAAACATCCATACGATGACTGCTGACCCTCCTGGGGATAAGAGCTAAACAACGGTCCTCGTCCTCAGCCACTGCTACTCCCGCGACGTGCACGAAAACTGTCGCGGTGACTAAACATCTGTCTCTGGGTTGATACACTTGTACGAGCCCTCCTCGGTTCCGGAACTTCTAAAGTCTTGGGAAGACGTGCCTCATCTAATAGGGCTGCGTCTATTGCTGTTGTATATATGACACAATGTCGTGTGCTGATAGCAAGGAATAACTGGGTAACAGGGGTGACAACCTCCTGTCGCTACGCTTGACTGGCCTCAACCAACGATCCCATCATCTGGCACAAGTCCTGTATATCTGCCTCAAGTCTAGCGATACGATCTATCGAAGGCGTATCAATCTGCTCCTATACAGCGAGCGTACCATCCTGGTCAGTCCTCATCCCACACGAGTCAACTCTAACCTTGGCTCTCGCTGCCTCTCTCTAAGCTCTCATAGTCATCGGCGGCATAAAGGCTAGAAATGGAAATATGATTCGATAAGAACACGGAAATCGAATCACAAGGATATGTATCATCATGGAAGGAATTTCAAGCAATAAGTACTAAGGTCACTTTAGATGGAGTACCGTGTTGTAAGTATGCCGCTGACATACACATGCTACGTCACTCTGCTTAAGCTACCTACTCCATCATACCAAGGTCATCCTACACTCCGAAAGGTAAAAACCTAGTGCTTTGATACCAACTTTGTCACGACCCGAAATTGGAACGTGACGGCACTTAAACCACGTAACGTCTACAGGCGTAACGCAATTTAAGTAAGCCGAAAACCCAGAAATCTAAACTATCAAAAGTAGTAAGTGATAAGAACATTGTTAAAAACTTTTGGGAATCTCAAGTAAATATTCCTTAAAATCCAAATTTACTTTCTTAAAAATTTGTGCAGCACCACCTTTGTAAAAACTAGCCCCGAAAATGGGTACAACATAGAATATAAGTAAAGCATCCCCAACAGAAGCAAATCCACACCCAAAGGCGGAAAATAACCACCACAACAGATATACGACGCCGTAGCGAAGAAAAAGACGATATAAAGTGAAACAGCATGAAAGACCTCCAAAGTCACAAATAATATATAATATCGTCCTCACAACTCGTCTCTAAGTCAATACATGAAGTAGTAGATAGAGAGTACTAGATACAACGAATATACAAATGAGCATCATCGGATAACCGCAAAACCACATATAGCAAAAATGCACACAGTCAGCCGTAGCGGTATCCGCTACAAAAGATGATACGATGTGATGAAGAATCCCTGCCGCGACTGCTCTGAGGGGCATCTGCAAACACTGAGGCACAACGGGGGTGAGTTGCCAACTTATGAATAGTAAATAACATATGCAGGTAATCTCAGGTATGCACGTACTGATAATCTATCACATGCAAGCTGATAGCAATGAATGGCAATATGTATATCCAACAGTCATGAAAGGAACTCTAGCAGGTACTACTAATACATGAAGCAATGCATATCAAATAAATGATGAGTATGGGATAAAACATGTCATCATCACGGAAATCCTCATCGTGGCAGGACCAGTGTCCATCAAGACAATCTAAATCCCAATACCAAAGGCACCACATCCTCAGATCGGCCCACATATCTTGTAAGTCTCATGGAACCTGAGTGTCCAACATCGACACCCGAAACATCATGAAAACATTTGCCTGTGTGTGTGTGTATAAGGATATCTATCTCGTGTGTCCATCAACGACACAAAAAAATCATGGAACCTGAGTATCCAATATCGACACTCGAAATATCATGAAATACTCGTGTCCAGTATCGACACATAAATCCTTATATATAGGGCTCCGTCAGTCCGGATCGGCCTACGGACTCCGTCGGTCCGGATCGGCTCATATCATCTCATGACTCCGGTCGGTATCCTCCAGATATCCGCCGAGTCCAAATACTATCACCGGTAGGTAGTGCTCTCATGCCAGGCTCACCGCCTAACAATACGAGTCTTCTTGCCCCGGAGTACCTCACCGGGTCTACCATGTACCTGCAGACGTTTCCCCTTCGCTCCTTGAATCGGGTATCTAACACAAGTCTCAGAACCGAGAAAACTCATGGTGGACGCATCGAAATATCATATCAAGAGAAACCGGGTTTTTCAAACAATGCATAATTTCATGAACTACCACGGTCCTCAAATCCAGAAAACATCAAGTAATGAATAAGAATACTTGCATAGATCATTATGATGATATATATTATATATATGTACATATATAACAGCGTCCCATACCGCTGATATATATATACGTATATATCAGCATCCCATACCACTGATATATACCCTCAGGAGTAAAACATCCAGAAAACATCATATGAAATCCATATCTCAATGTGAAATCCATGAAATATAATAGATGCAACATGAAACAGTAATATGGGCATATAAAGGAAAAACTGCTATTTAACTGCAACAAGTTATTAAATATATCATGCGGTTCCTAATTTCTCCGAAATCAAATGCAAAATCATATACAGGTAAACATGTAGCTGTAGCCAGGTATATGTGTAAACGTGTAGGTATAGCAAGGTATATATGTAAGCATGTAGGTATGCAAAGCATATGTGTAAGTATGTAGGGATGTAGGTATACTACCTATCAAATGCGCAATCGCATAAGAATCAATGACCACATATCAATGACAATACAATACCACATAGGTATATGTAACCCTAGCAAGGTAAGTGGGTGTACATGTAAGTATGTATGAATGATGTACATGTAACAATAGCAAGGTATACGGGTGTACATGTAAGTATGTGTGCATGATGTACATGTAATAATAGCAAGGTATACGGGTGTACATGTAAGTATGTGTGCATGAAGTACATGTAACAATAGCAAGGTATACGGGTGTACATGTAAGTATGTGTGCATGATGTACATGTAACAATAGCAAGGTATACGGGTGTACATGTAAATATGTGTGCACAATGAAGTAAAGATCAATGTCTCAATGTCCCTAACCAAATACAATATCCCGTATGTGTATGTATCAGCTGTATCTCATATGCACAAAGGAATAAGAATCATTATCTCCATTATCCCTATCCAATACAATATCACGTATGTATATGGGTTGTGCGTGTCATGGAAATTACCGACGGTGTGGGTGTAGCATACAATTAGTGCTCGTGCAACATGAACCGTCAGTAATGGTGTTGTGTCTCATTAATACTATATTCATATGCAATAGGAAAATGAGTTATGCAACAATGGTACATATATTCGTAACTAATAATCATGTCATTCAATCTAGCCCAGACGCATAATGCCATGCGGGCGATTCCCCTGTAAATGTTAAATCTACTCACCGATGACCTTGAGCTAAGTAAATCCGACCACCTGCTTCCCTTTCTAAGCAGCATCCGAAGTCCCTGCTCGTGATCCTAAATTTCACAAACACAACACATAAGACTAAATATCCTGCGCCGACACAAAGACAACGAAATGCAAGGATAACGTCCACAAGATATATACACTGTGCACTCAGTGCACAAAACGCGTACGATATCGGCACAACCCTAAGTAGGATGACACAACCACCAAGCCTAGACCCCGGTCGTACCGATCGCGCAATCACAACACAATATATATCGTGGAATCTAATAAATATAACAATGCAACGCCAATGGTAACTCACGCCTAACTTTATCCGAAAACCTAGTAAGCACTTTTAACCATTTTAGCTCAAATCTACAAGTTTAACTAAAACCAGTAGCCACAATCATCACATAATAGCTTGATTAAACCACAAAAACCTTTGCTACAATTTTAATCTCACTCAAATAAGATTTATTAAAATTTTAGTTTGCACTTAAGCTTAATTAGACGATCAGGAAAATAACAATTAACAATCTCATAATTAGGTCATGTTTTCCAAGTCTACACTTCTCACTTAACCATTACAAAACTCCAAACCCTAACTTGATCTTCAAAAACCATATCTTGAATTTCAAAACATTAAATAAAAGCCTTATTTAAATATCTAATAAGCTAATTCAATGTATTAAAACAACAATTAAAGTTTAGGATTAGGATTTATACCTCCACTTGATTTACAAACTTGCAACTTAAACATCCAAATTAGCCTCCAAAATGCTAACTTTCATGAAGATCCATGCTTGATTTAGGCTAAAGAATAATGGGTATGGATTTATTTTTGAGTTTGTGGGGTTATTTAATGATTTTTGATGATTTAATGAAGCTTGAAGGAGTGAAAATGAAGTGGGAAAGAAATGGGCCAGCCGGGGGGGTCGGCCAAAGCTTGGAGAAAAGGAAATTGTTTGGAAATTTCTAGCTAAAAACACCAATTAATGCTCATAATTGCACCTCCCATCCAATGCCACCTCTTAATCTTTTCTTTTCTTATTAAAGTTTTCTTTAAATCAACAAATATCTAGATATTTGTAGGATAGTTTGCATGGATGGATTAATGCTTAATCTTGTGATTAAGTTAGCATAGATTCACTTTAGCATAATTAACCCAATCAAATTTGTAATTACCACTAATTAAGTGCATAATTAAAAGATTATAATAATATTTTAATTAAGGAAAAATATTAAAGTGAACTAAAATTTTCAAGTGACAACTAAAAACCGCAAACTAGCAATTTTCTAGTTAAACTAGGTACAGTGAATTCTATACAAATAAATGATCTCTTCTAGGTTTTATATGGAAAACACAGCTTATTTTACCTATTAACGGAAAATTCGCATAACGATTTCTAAAACATTACACAGATGCATCGCAATGTACTTTGAAACCTCCAGATTAGTCTGGTATAACGAGAATAGGCGTTGATATCAATCTTGACTTGAGTTCTACGAAAGCTTGCTCGGATGCTTCTGACCACACGAATTCTTCATCTTTACGTGTGAGCTTGGTCAGGGGTGTTGCAATCTTCGAAAATCCTTCAATGAACCTTCTGTAATATCCAGCTAGACCCAAGAAACTTTGAATGTCCTTCACTAACTTTGGTGTCGGTCGTTCACTTACTGCTGAAACTTTCGCTGGATCCACAGAGATTCCTTTGCCTGATACAATATGTCCGAGAAAACCAACTTGATCTAGCCAAAACTCACATTTGCTATACTTGGCATAGAGTTTATGTTGTCGTAGAGTTTCCAGGACAATTCGTAAGTGTTCGGCATGTTCTTTCCGACTCTTAGAATACACTACAATGTCGTCGATGAAGATGACAACAAACTTGTCTAGGTACTCCCGGAAAACTTGATTCATTAGGTTCATGAATATAGCTGGTGCGTTGGTCACTCCAAATGGAATTACAAGAAATTCGTAATGACCATAGTCAGTTCCGAATGCTGTTTTATGAATATCAGCTTACTTGACCTTCACCTGATGATAACCCGAACGAAGATCTAACTTGGAGAAAACGCAAGATCCACTTAGTTGATCGAACAGATCGTCGATGCGCGGTAGTGGATACTTGTTCTTTTTCGTTACTTCGTTCAAGGCTCTATAATCAATGCACATTCGATATGAACATTCCTTCTTCGTTACAAGCAGAACTGGTGATCCCCAACTTGAAGTGCTGGGACGAATCCATCCTTTCGCCAATAATTCATCCAATTGAGTTCAGAATTCCTTCAAACCTTCCGGACTTAACCGATACGTTGCTTTAATCACCGGTTGTGCTCCTGGTACTAAATCAATGCTGAATTCAAGAGCTCGATCGGGAGGCAAACCTGGTATGTCTTCAGGAAACACATCGTCGAACTCTCGAACTACTTCTGTCTTTGATCCTTCCTCCGCTTGAATTGTCGCAATCACTGCTTTCTTTGGTTTCTCCTTATATTTACTTGGCTCTTGGGTACGGTCTCCACTTTTGAAATAAAAGACCGAATGTTCTGGAATCTCAAAGACTACCCTCCTTTGACGATAGTCAATGGTAGCATATAATGTTCTGAGCCAATCCATACCCAAGACGACGTCAAAATTCGGTATGTCCAGCAACTTGAAGTCAGCATAGAACTCTCTGCTGCAGATGACCACTGGACACAGGTCGTATCCCATTACTGCCTCTAGAATGCCGTTCCCTGAACTGACATTCCAGCTGGATACAATGGGTTTGACTGGAATCGCATGAGTTCGGACGAACCGTTGCGACATAAAGCAATGAGATGCTCCAGTATCGAAGAGTGAGAGTGCAGGAAGTGAGGATACTAAGATTGTACCTAAGTTATATGGGGTATGTTTTAGGTATAAGGGAAAATGTATATAGGTATGTCTATGGACTAAAAAAGAATTTGAAAGGGAAGAGTTACCAGTGATGATTTGGCCGGTGGCTTCAGCCTCTTCCACAGTCATTGTGAAAGCCTGTTGCCTCGGCACATTCCTCCTTACTGGAGGAGCATTCCTCTGTTCGTTCCTTTGTCCTTGAGGTACGTTCCGTTGAGCTTGATGGAACTGACGAAGAGGAGGTGCAGTCGGTCCACGAGCAGGTGGAGCAGGTAGTGCGAGTCATGGAGCAGGTGCATGGATGGCTGGGCATTGCTGGTAAGTGATTGCTGGTCTGCGTGCAGCATTTGGGTTATGTTTCCGAGGACAAGACCCGATGTCATGAGTAGCTGAGCCGTAGACTAAGCAATGGCGATTTGCACGCCGACAGTCTTTCGCCAAATGTCCATCCCTCTTGCAATAGGTACAAAAGGCTGGGTTAAGCCGGTTGTTCAGTACTCCCGGTCTCCTGGGAACAAATGGCGGCGTTGAAGAGGATCCTCCTGCCATCTGAGTGGCGCAGGGCGCTTCATTCCAGCAGATTGAGGTCTGCCCCTCATTTTTACCACTGCCTCATATCTACGGGCAGCTTTCAGGGCCAATTCGTGGGTCGGGAAATCCCCTGTAGCTAACACAGCTTGGATCTCCGGATCTAACCCTTGCTGAAATCAATGGGCTCTGATCTCATCTGTCAGTATCAAGTGTGCCGCGAATCTGTTAAGGTATTGTGTTAGCTGTGTAGTGTGTGATGTATGAAAATCGAAATATTTAAGACATATCTTACCGACAGAGCATGGTAAACTCAGCATCATATTCATCCACGGATTTATCCACATCGAACCTTATTGTAAGTGAATGAACTGCTGTTTCATGTCGAATCTGGCAGTCTCAGGGAAGTACTTCGTGTCAAACAAATCGCGAAAAGTCCTCCATTCGATCGGTTGGGTGAGACGGCTTTCTTCCGCCTTCCACCAGACCCGTGCATTATCAGTAAGTTGCAGCTTCGCAACTCGAACCCAAGCTATCTTTGGCACTTATGCCGCTTCCAGATCATCTTCCATACTTTGAGCCCACTCCTCAGCTTCAAGAGGGCTCACCTTTCCTAAGAATTTCTTGAGGTGCAAAGCCCTGAATTGCTTCACCCCAGGTGCTTTCGCCTCTAGACGGTTCATCAAGATAGCAGTCTGCTGCTGCTGTTCCTCCAGAAGGCTGCGGATCGTCTCAAGCAAGACTGTATGCTCGTTGATCGGAGCAGCGACGGCAGGTGTAAGCGGTAAAGGTGGGGGAGTGTTGTTGACATTTGTGCTGGTGTTTTTCGGGGGATCCATAACCTTGAAAGAAAAATTTTGGTTAGGACAGATTCAAAATATATAGAATTAGAAGATTCAAGGAATATGAATTGTAAAGAATGTTTTCAGTTGCCGGTTCTTGTGTTATATTGCTTAGGTTGTCCACACAGAACTGACCTGCATGTCCATGCAGAACTGACCTACATGTCCATACAAAGCAGACCTGCATTGGCCACCAACAAAACCTGTCACGCCACGCTTCCGGTGTACGGGCAGAGGGCACGGCGAGGTCCGCTACGCATTTACTTAGAAGTAAACACGCTAAACGTATCTAAGAAATATAAGGTAAAGTACACAAGAGACAAGAATGTAAATGAACAACAACTTTATTTATTAAACATTCTTTTTACAATACAGTTGAAATGTAAATACATGGAATGAAAGCGATGCCTAAACAATGGCATAACAGAAATGAAAATATGTACAAGTAATCTAGAGCTCTGGGTCGAAGGCTATCTGATCCGAGTCCTCGTTGCTGGGCTCTGTCTCCAGAAGGTCCGATCCACCTGACAACATTCCAAAGAAAGAAGAGAAGGAATGTCGTCAGCGAACAATCGCTCGGTAAGTCCCAAAGAATAGGTATAGACAGAATAGACAGAAAGTTAAAGTAACTTTTAAAGTTGTATTATATTGTTAACGCTGTTATTTGTAGTTTGGTACAGAAGATACCAGTGTATACGAGAGAAGTCCAACTTATACCGTGGACTTTGGTAACCCGTAGTACAAGCCTCTGTCAAAAATACCACGGAACAACGGCATGGATGTAATTACGTCTTAAGTGACCCTCTCGTGCCATTTTTAACATATTACATACCAGTCTACCCCTTTATAAACCCCGCTATGTCTTGATTGTATTGTAATGATTGTACTGGTTGTATTGTAATGTCTTGTATTGTAAATTGTAAATGGAAGACTTGCTATCAGCAAAAGGAACGGATATAATGGATGAATATGTAGATGGATGTATATGCATGATTCGGTTCAATCAAGTTGTATAAATTGTATGGATTGAATAGACGGATTCATTTTGAATTGTAGTTTTATACTTGAATCACATTCAAGTCAGATTGATTGGATTGAGACTCAGTCCGAATCAGACACTTTTGAAAATAACTTGAAATCCTGAATTAATTTTGATATTACCGGTAACTGCAGCACATGGACTGCAGGATTTGTGTCTTTTTCCAAGACAATTACCGTGTTCATAACACTGTTTGTTAGGTTGTCTACCTTGAATAGGCAAGCAACCATATCTATGGCTCCCTGAGGCTCAAGAGTCTGGTCCCGCTTAAACCTATGTTTACTAGAGTCCTTATTGTAATTTAGTATAGTTTGAGGGAGTTTTATGTAAAAATAGTTTGATATAATTTTCAAAATACACCTCAAGTATTTAATTATTGTATTTAGGGTTTTCATAGTTGTATATTTTATAAAAGTGAAATTTCCAGTGAGTAAAGCCTAACTTCATAATATATGGTATTTTCTTGAAATATTGGAATTGTTTTGTATTTGGATGGTATTTTCATGTAATGGTGATTCCTTTTGAAAACTTGGAATATTTATATAATTAAAATAGGTATTTTGATATAATATATATATATTGAAATTGATTTATTTATTTTCTTGTAGAAATCTCATTTTCTAAAGAAAAATGTATAAAAATTCCATCGAGATCGAATGCTCCTTGCGGAGGTCTGCATCTCGCTCTACGAGGCCTGAAGACGTACAATAATCCGCACCATCCTAAACGGAATCCCCAAAAGTAGGTTGTAGAAACGCAATTGCATGGAAATGTTTAATACATCTTTTTATAGAAATGGTTTTATAAGTTGATGGTATTTATTTGCAAAGTCGTATTATCCCAATACTATGTTCCTAAAATTTCCATCGTGCTATGTTAGAGATGTGTGTTGTGATGAGGTAGGTCATTATCTCATGAACTATTTAAAGGTAATACAAATTTATATTGTTTTATGTCCGTAAATGAAGTAAGTGGTATTTTACTGTAAAACTACAATAAAAATTGCAATAAAGATCATTTTGATGTGAAACTTGTTTTAATATGTTGGTTAATGTTTGTTAAACATAATATGAGAGTTTGGTATTTTCTTGTTTAAGAAAAATAGGATTTTTAAAGAAAAACTGAATCGGAAGTCGGATTAACTTCGCTTCCGTCGGGTTTTAGTATTCAAGATTTTTAGAATATAGAAGTAGAGGGGAAGAGGGGACTTACTGGCTTTAGAACTAGAGGGGAGAGAGAGAGAACTACGGAAGGCATCGGGAAGTTGTTTCGTCGCCGGAAACTCCTTGGATCGTCGCTGGAACTTCGTCGGAGCTTCGCCCTTTGCTAACTCCACTTGCACACAATTAGGACTTGAAAGTTTTTGAGAGTTTTGGTAGGGAATTGTGAGTGAGGAAGTGTGAAATGATGGGTGGTATTTATAGGAAAAACTAGGGTTTAGTGTATGGAATGGGGAAACTATGGTTTGGTGCCACGTGTCTTGCCGCTTTGTATTCTTCAGTGCACATGTTTATTTAAACTGTGGCACTTTAGTTTACGTGTAGTGCACGTGTAAACCCTTGGGCTTCTAAAAAGATTAAAACAAAATAAAACAAAATGATAATGTAGCTGATGGGATTTGAACTCGGGTGCTATGTCTCAACAGTGCAAGGTCTTACCAATGAGCTACAAGCTCTTTCTTACTATTTTAAAGCAAAACAAATTCTTATAGCATTCACAGGAATTGTAAATACCCCAATTGTACATTAACTTTAAAAAAAATTCTGTACATTGAAGTTAGAGTTGTTACATGTTCCCACTTCCACTAAGGAATCGGAAGTGGTTGCAGTAAACCAGCCACTCTTTGATGTTTAGCCTTGACTTGCTGACATACCAAGCACTTCGCTACAAAGAGGGCAATCTCCCTTTTCATGCCTTCCCACCAGTAATGATGTCGTAGATCGAGGTACATCTTCGTGCCTCCTGGATGTATGAAATATGCGGAACTATGCGCCGCCTTCATAACTTCTTCACGAATATCTCCTTTCGGCACACATAAACGGCTCGAACCATCTTCATAAATCAACAAGTCCGTTCAAAGTACTGCTTCTACCTGTTCTCGAAACTTCTACAATCTTGGATCGTGCGACTGCGCTGCTTTAATATTATCGATCAAGGACAGATGTACTTGCAGTTGTATCAACTGTCCCGAAGAATGCAGTAACACGATCTTCAACTCGAATCTCTGGAAATCATCGATAATCTTCTTCTGTGCAGTCAACATCCGTATTACTGGCAACCGACTTAGCGCATCCGGCACTACATTAATTTTTTTCGGACGGTACTTACGATCAAGATCATAGTCAACCATCAGCTCTAACCATCTGCGCTGCCTCATGTTGAGCTCTTTCTGTGTAAACACATACTTTAGGCTTTGTGATCGATGAATACTTCGACCCTTTCGCCCAATAAGTAGTGTCTTCAAATCTTCAAAGCGAAAATCACTGCTGCTATCTCCAAATCATGAGTTGGGTAATTCTTCTCATGGGTCTTCAATTGTCTCGATGCATATGCTATAACCTTCCTATGCTGCATCAGAACACATTCCAGGCCTTTTCCAGATGCGTCGATGTGAATAACCAACCTTCCGGAACCGTTTGGCACGGTCAAAATAGGAGCGGTTGTCAATTTTTGCTTCAACGCTTCAAAAGCTAACGCACATCTATCCGTCCATATGAACAGTACCTCCTTTCGTGTTAGCTTGGTCAATAGTTCAGCTAATCGAGCGAAATTCTCCATGAACCTTCTATAGTACCCGGCGGGTCTAAGAAAACTTCTGATCTCCGCTACGTTCTTCGGAATCGGCCAATTGTGAACTACTACAATATTTTCAGGATCAATAGCGATTCCATCTCTGGATACGACATGCCCAAAAACTTGACTTCTTCGAGTCTAAACTCGCACTTGCTCATCTTCGCATATAATCTTTCTTGCCTCAACGTTTGCAGTGCGACTTCAAGTGTTCTGCATGCTCTTCTTGGCTCCTCGAATAGACCAGAATATCTTCGATAAAAACTACTATAAACTGGTCCAAGAACGGTGAAAAGATTCGGTTCATCAAGTCCATGAATATCACCGGTGCGTTCGTGACTCCGAATGGCATCACTAAGTTCTCGTAATGCCCATATCGAGTTCGGAACGCTGTCTTGCATATATCTTCTGATTTTACTCGAACTTGATGATATCCGGATCATAAATCCAACTTCGAGAATACCCTCGCGCCACTGAGTTGCTCGAATAATTCGCCGATGCGAGGGATCGGGTACTTGTTCTTAATAGTCACCCGATTTAATTCTCGATAATCGATGCACATCCTCCGCGTGCCATCTTTCATCTTAACTAGAAGAACTGGAGCTCCTTGGGGTTAATTGCTGCTGTGAATCCAATCCTTCTCTAATAGTTCGGCAACCTGCTTCTTGACTTCTTCTAACTCCACTGGTGCTATTGGATAATACGCCTTTGAGATTGGCGCTGCTCCAGGAATAAGGTCGATCGCGAACTCCACATCTCGTTTCGGCGATAAACCCGAGATGTCCTCGAACACGTCCATAAATTCTCAAACTACTGCTAGCGCTTCCTCCTTATCAACCTCCATTGATGCAAGAACGATGCTTGTCGGCCTAGCCCTAAATTCGACTGTCCCAACAGAACTGCTGCCTCCTACAAATATAAACTATGGATGTCTGGAAATCTGAAAAATCACTTTCTTTTCCCTACAATCGATGTGAGCATGGAAAGTGTCCTAAGACGACATCATAGCTGCCAGTATCGATCACCAAGAAATCCGCGAATAACTCACATCCATAAATAACCACCGAACAATCCTTGCACTCGCTACTAGATATGATCTTCCCGTTCCCATTGTGTATGTCCCAACAACTAGACAAGGCCGTGCATGAAATCGAGTGTGCAGTAATAAATTTGGATGACATAAAACAATAGGATGCACCAGAATCGAATAGTGCTAATGCAGGAAAATCATGAACAAGTAGGATACCTAAAACGACTTCATCTGAAGTCTCAGCCTCCTGGGCCGTCAATGTAAAGGCCCGTACTTGATTAGGCCCCTGTGTGATCTGCTTCTGCCTCTGAATTTGCTTCTGCGGTGGCTTCTGAGTATCGTCCCTCAATCGTAGCTTTGACGGGCAAGCACTGACGGTATGGTTAGCCAAACCGTAAACAAGACAGAGTCCAAGCCTCCTTCGATATTCTTTCTGCAGGTGTCCGGATAGATGGCAGAAGCCACAAACAACGCTCTTTTGCTGATCTACTACACTGGGCTTCTTCATAGATACAATGCCATGTCTGTTCATAGGGATGCCTTTGCGTATAGGAGCTCGGTTTGGCGTAAACGTCAGCTTCCGTACTACTACGGCCTATTGCTGCGTACTCTTTGCTTTCACCAAAAGGCTCTGCTACTCCCTTGCTGCCTTAAGAACTTATGAGAAAGTGGTCAATCCCAAAGATATAATGTGTCTCTGAATTTTCACGTCCAAGCTATGCATAAACCTTCGTGTCCTATTAGCATCATTGGCAACCAAAGGTCCTGCGAATCGACTGAGCCGTGTCCACACAGCCGCATGCGGATCCACAGATCCGTCGTTCCGCTTCAAGCTGATAAACTTTTCTTCCATTTCTCCCCGAGCAGTTTGCGGAAAGATCTCTAAGAAACTCTATGAAAACGTTGCCCAACCGATCGGCTTGAGCAAACAAGTCTCTTCCATGAGCCACCACTCACGGGCATAGTCCACCGGTTGGATGCGTACAGCATCCACTCTCTTGTCATCTGGAATCTGCGCGGCAACGAGCTGATTCTCCGTGTCAACTAGCCACTGCTCCACTGGCAACGGCTCCTCCAAACCAGTGAATGTGGACGGACCAAGTCTTCTGAAATCTGCCATGGTACCCACACGCTGTGCTGGCTTGGCTGCTACTGCGTCTACGGACTGCTGGACTGTCCGTAGACCTTCCTGAAAGGCCTCGGCTTGCCGCTGATTCAGCTCGGTTTGTCACTTCTGGTTCTCCAGCATCCCACGTATCACTCCAAGCAATGCGGCGTTATCAACACACCTTTGGTACGATCGCAGATCTTTATCCGCCATGATTCTAAAGCCAAGACACTGAAGAGGATTAGCATGATAAACAGGATTCAAAAAACAAGATAGTTATAGATTCAAGAATAGCACGATAGCAATATGGCAGGACATGTTCCTAATTACGGGTTTTCTGGTTAACGTATTAAGTTCAATACCCAACTACAAAGGAACCAAACCCGATTAATCTAAATCATATACCTCTGATACCAAACAAACCCTGTCACGCCCTGCTACCCAGAGTGCACTAAGATCGGCACGTGACAAAGCCAACCATGCTACCTATGGCTAGGAAACATCCATCCACAGTCACATTACGGTTGTCTATAAGATATCAAGAGCAGAAAAACATAAAACTAACTAGTACATGTCCATCTACCAGAATAAAAGAGTCAAGAAATATAAGCGAAAACGACAAATCTGATAAACAATAACATATGGAAAAATGTCCCAATATGGGCTCACATCAGGAAATAAAGCTGTGGAAATGAAACTAAACTAAACTATCACTAAACACGATCCTCACTACTCGGCTTGGCGGCTAAAACACTTCTGGTCAGCCTACGGTAGAGATAGAGGAACCGGGCCTTACAAAACCCAGACGTTTGTGCGTCATATTATCAAAATAACCAGGATGCAACGAGATATGCATGCATGAATATAAACGATAACATGAATATAACAAGTAAACACAGATATGAAACAGTGAGGTGTATATGTGCATGTGAAGTGTGGTGAGTAATCTAAAATGTGCTATTAGGTTATCTATTTTAAAGTTTGTGAAATCAATTTAATGGAATCGTCGATATAACTCAATAGTATCCCGTGCATGCCCGGGACCACGGTCTAGACTCTCGGGCTGAATCCGAGACGTGCCGCTAAGCACTAAACAGGTAACATGTACAGGCGAATGATGTCAGCAGCATCATCCCGGGACTGGCCTAGCCCGTAAAAACTTATCAGTATAAGCATCGAACAGTCGAGTTACAAGTCAGATTTCATCATTGATTTCCCCTTACACCCAAAATTATGTGTTCAAGTCAGGTATTGATAATATGGAGCTAATGCCAACACAGGATCAAGCAGGTACAGGTTTGTCTAAATAGACAACAGGTTACGTCCGTCAGGACGACAAGTCAAGATTGTCGGTATTAGTAACAAGATCAGGTATCAAGTCAAGTAGTGTATCAGGGCATGTCATGTGGTTCCTATGTATCAAATGGATGCCCAAAGTAAAACTGTAACGAGTAACAAAGCACGGTAAAAGCACGGATGCATAAGTAATAATCGGTGATATCATATTATGAGTCCATGAGTCGTATGATGCACACTAGAAAGCATGGTATATAAATATAGCAGTAACATGATATAATCAGGTTCCAGCATGCAATTAGATATGTACTAAATAGTACGGATATGGAAGGATATCGTGAAACAATAAAACTGTAACAGGGATACACAATGCAACATAAATGTATTATTTTTATTCATATGGATGTAAATATAATATCATAGCATGTAGCAAGATAAACTCGCCTGATCGGATCTCATGACGGGGTGCGTATGCCGCGTCCAACGTCGGTTAAAGGTCGCGATGCACACACGCACGTACAGAACAGAACCAAACTATACAAGAACGTGACCACGCTAGATGATGACGTCTACTGGGTCTTCCGGATCGTCGACGACGAGCACGGCTCCGGCAATCACCGGAAAACGCGAAACCAAGAAAGAAGAAAGAGAATAAGAAGAAGAAGAGGGATGGGTTCAGGGTGTGGGTGCTGTGGAGTCGAGGCGAGGGAGACGTTGACGATGGCGAGATCCACGGCGAGGCAGTGGGTTCGGGGTTCTTGATGTCGGGTTCGGGTTCTTAGGGTCGGGTGTGCAGGGAATGAGTTCGGGTGTAAGGTGGTGTCGTGTTGGAGAGAGGGGAAAGGAAGAGGAAGTGGTGACGAGGGCGTGAAGACAATGACAAGGTCGGAGCTCCGGCGACGTGAGGGTGCAGGCTAGGGTTGCAGTGGTCGTGGGTTGCAGGGGGAGGAGAGAGGGAGGTGAGGTTACGCGAAGGCGAGGTGGTGACGACGTTGAGGGGTGGTCGACGACGACGAGGATAGAGGCGACGAGGGCCAGGGCGAGGCGTGGGTTCTAGTCGGGGTTTGCAGCGGAGGAGAGAGGGAGAAGAGAGAGGTGAGGTGGTCGAGGAGGAAAGGAGATGAGGTCGAGGGTGGAGGCGGCGACGGAGAAGCGAAGCTAGGGTTAGGGTTTTGAGGAGGCAGGAAAATAGAGGAAGGCGAGAGAGAGAGAGAACTATGAGGGTGAGAGGCGTGATTAGAATATATAGGTTTATAAAAATTAAAAGTAATATATATATATATATATATGAGAGAGAATAATGAAAGAAAGAGGCCATAGGAGGGAATTTCCTCCTATGGCGTCGAAAAAGTACGCCCTCCATCGTATTTTCCGACGATCGGAATCCATCATCTTCCTCCTATGGCATCTTTCCTCCATTCTATATATACACACACACATATATATAGAGAGAGAGAGAGAGGATTAGGATTTTAAAAAATTGAAAATATATTCAGAATATATATAGAATATATTAACAGTTTAATATATAAAGAATTTTATATTATATATTTTGAGTTTTCTGGCTGATACAAAAATACTCCAAAACATACCCGGATTGTTTCAAAAAATAAGGTTTGAAAATACGGATAATATATGTGTCAACCAAAATCAAAATACGATATCCGGTCAAAGAAATTTGCATACACCCAAGAACGGCACGTAGCGATCCAAACGAGTTTGTTTCACCAAACAGGATGTGAACACGATGTACGGATGCAACCATAGGGTATGGGGTATAATACAGGATAAGCTAGGTATTTAAAAATATATTATTTGACTATAAATGTATTATTAAAAATATATGCATAAGCCATATGCAAGACGCAAGTATATGGAACATATGTGTGCACGGATACTCAGCACTAGCAGGGATAAAACATAATCAAGAACCAAGACGGGCTTCAAGCATGCGGCTCGGGTCGGATACTAAACACAGATAACAAAACAATTTCCACACCCAAAAAGAAATAAAATCAAGAAATAGCCACAAGATAAAGAAACTAATCAAATAGAATATGGTATAACTGAACTGGAGTGTTACAAATTTTTATTGAGGCATTGAAAGAACCTGATCAGTTCCAAGCATTCTTTGTGGAGGAGAAGACCAAAAACTAGTTCGCAGAGGTCAATACAGCCGGCATTACCTTTAGCAAAGAATATCTGCTCTTGGGAGTGTTCGAGCATAACCGACCGCTCTACATGGGCGGATACTGTGAAGACAATAGGTTAAATAAGATCATCGTTAACAACGGCTCCTCGGTTAACCTGTTAAATGTGATGGTGCTCAAGGAATTGTCTATGGATGCTCGATATCTCGGTCGAGAGAAGATCACCATCTCCGGGTTCAACTCGCATCTTCACGAACACTTGAGTCCGTGGTGCTGACACTTCGCTTCTGACATCGGTAGACCTTGGCTACATGAGTATAATGTCATCCCTTCTGCACAATATCAGTGTATGAAGTATTTCAAGGACGGCTAAGAGCATACCATCACAGAAGAGCTCAACCCCTTTTCAGTGAATGAAGTACAAAAATATGAAGATACTAAGTACTTCATGTCGGACTTTGAAGATACTGAGAAATGCGGCAAAACGGAGAAAAAAAATACAATCGTCCACCATCCTAATCTTTGGAAGCGATTCTAAAGGAGAGGAGGAGATAGTATTCATAGGTCAGCCTCCGAGGGAAAGCGATAAACCAAGCTCGTCATCCCATATTCCAGGCTTTGGCAGTGACTCTGAAGAAGAGGCCGACGCGATGTTCTCTACTCATCTATGGGTGAAGGTTCTTGATGAAACGGATCGAGCTCTACATGTTGCAATGGCTCTGTTACACCATTACAAAGAACTCGATGCACTCAACACCTACAACGTGCAGGAGCTGGTGACTTTTCACGTACCTCCCAGATATAAAGGTGAAAAGGTGGTTCTCTTCTATAAATCGAAAGAGACCAAAGTGAAAAACGAGATTTGGTACTGACTCGACCCGAATCTCAACAGGTTGCAGCCCATCTATATGCCAAGATACATCACGAAAGGCTTAAGGAATTTACTCGAGCTTCAAGGGATCCCTTTAGAGCAAACCGTTCGACAAGCCCACTTTTATAAAAGAATCTAGGAAGTGCCCGAAACTCGCTAAATCAAGCTAAACAGGAAGATGGATACTATTAGATTGAGATACATTCGGCCTAAGAAATGGGAGCGAACTCATAGTTGTTACACTATAAACTCTCTAAACAAAGAAGAACATGCTTCGCGAAAAGTCAACTCTGCTGAACAGGGGGCAGGGCCCACGCAAAGAGCTCCGAGCCTATCATTAGAAGAAAAGATTAATAGGATGATAAGAAAATCCTGTCAAGCTAGCAGAGATAACCAAAGCCGTAGAATGGCCGAATATGAAATGACCAGGCAACACCGCCAGCACGAACATGCTGTGGAAGAAATGAGATATGGGTCTCCCCAACAACAGCTAACTCCATCTTCCTTCGCAAGAGGAGGATTTCAAGCTAATAAAAACATGAACAAGATGATGGTCCCTATCAATACTCAAAGACATCAAAATAGTCCCGAGATGGCTATCCACCAGAATAAGGTTGGCTGGAGTCCCTCCCTATTAAAGAAGATGGGGCGGGCTCTTTCCCCCATGATAAGACGAGGAAGATATTCGCCCTCTTCATGAAGTATCGGATGTTGTCACTTCCGAGACCTCGGCGACCCGAACAATTAATGTAGCCGATCACCCGGATTATTACCCATATCACTGGGTTATAAGCCACTCAATCGAAGACTGTTTTGTGTTCAAGAACTGGGTTAAAGACCAGTACAAATAAGGCAAGTTCATATTATCTGACAGTTGGAGGGTAGACCCGCCACAGAAGCACGAGCCGAAGAAAGCTTATTCCATCATATTAGGACCCGTTCGATCCAGAAAATGGAAGCGAACTCATACCTATTACACAATAAGGCTCTCAAGGGAAGGAAAAGATGAATATATCCTTAAGCTCTTTGATTTCCCTGTAAATGAAGATGAAGAGATCTCAGAACTGTCACCGGCGCCGAAAGAGTTGGAAGATGGAATTCACACTATGGCAGATGAGCTGAAGAAGATCAACTTAGGAACGGAAGATGATCCGAGACCAACGTTCATCAGTGAGCTGCTATCTGAAGAACAAGTAGCCAACCTAAGAAACATGCTTATTGAATCAAGAGACTGCTTCGCCTGGAATTACTCCAAGATGATGGGTCTTGATCTGGATATAGAGTTACATAAGTTGGCCATAACCCCAGGGACAAAACCAGTTAAACAAGCACCGAGAAGGATGTGGCTCGAACTCGAGATGAGCATCAATGTCGAAGTCAAGAAGCTTATCGACTCCGATTTAATCCATGAAGTAAAATACTCGGATTGGATAGCCAATATTGTCCTCGTGATGAAGAATAACGGGACCGCCCAGATTTGTGTGGACTTTTAAGACCTCGGCATGGCATGTTTGAAAGATGTTTTCCCTGTACCCGTGACAGAACATATGATCGACAACACCTCCACTCACGAGGTATTCTCTTTCATGGATGGGTCTATCGGACACAATCAAATCAAAATGGATCCCGAAGATCAGAAGCATACAGCCTTCCGCACACCATTAGGCGTATTCTGCTACAAGGTCATGCCCTTCAGATTAAAGAACGCCAGAACGACATACCGAAGAGCCATGAAAAAGATATTTGACGACCTTAAACATGAGATCGTCGAATGTAACATCGATGATTTGGTGGTCAAAAGCAAATCTTAGGAAGAGCACTGGGAGCATCTGAAGATAGTTTTCAAGCGCCTTCGGAAATTCAACCTGAAGATGAACCCGCTGAAATGTGCATTCGGGGTCTCGTTAGGAAAGTTCCTTGGCTTTATAATCTGTCACCAAGGAATCGAGATCGACCCTTCTAAGATTAGGGCAATTACAGAAATGCCCCCTCCAAGAAGCCTTAAGCAGCTGTGATCTCTCCAAGGAAAGCTTGTCTACATTCGACAATTCATTGCCAACCTATCCGGTAAGTGTCATCCGTTCAGTCACCTGATAAAGAAGGGAACTCCCTTTATATATGATCAGAATTGCTAGGAAGCTGATTAGCACGTTTTCACCGTGTCGTATTTAGAATGAATTTGAAATAACCACAATCAAATACGGTGTTGCGTGTAGCGAGCCGCGATGAGTACGGGTCATCCGCAGGGAGATGGTAAGTTTTTAAGCTTGTTTTAACGAGTTAATACCGTAACTTGAGTTGTTGTTGATACTAAGTGTCGTAGCTATGATATGTTCAATAAAAGGACTTGTTAGGGGTATTTTTAGGTTAGCTTGTGTTAGGATGATATTTTCCGTTCACTTATAGACCCAATTCTGATATTGACACTAAGGCAATATGCAACAATGTGGATTAGGGAACTTGAAATACGGTATTTGTGTTTGTGTGCTAAATCCGTATTTCTTGACCCTTGTCCTTCCGTTGTTGTCTCTTGACCTTAGCTTTGGGAAAACCACTCGCAATTCACTCACGATTAGGATTCACCGCCATCGTGGTAGGATAGGGTGCCTAACGGAGCAGAATTGTGAGTCGTTTGGTCGGAGTTTCAATTTGCAAAGTTAAGGTTTCTTAAGGTTTTAGCAAACACATCTCCTAACACAAACTAACCATATTCTACCCTTAATAAGTAAATCGATTACTCATACATATTTAAAAGAAAAAAGAAAAAAAAAAAAGAAAAGAGTGAGATACATAACAAAAATTGCAAGAAAAGTAAAGTCAAGTTAGAAAGTTAAGAACCGATAAATCCTACGTGCAAATATCTTCAAATGTTCTTTAAGCCTGTACCAATGTGAAATAAAAATACCAAACTTTAGGATTGCAAGCTCACTTAAGAGGTTGCCAAAATAAAGCAAGGCAAGGATTTCACAAGTTCAATAGAAAGCAAGACACATGTAATGAACAATGAGAACTTTTATTGATTTTCAAATGAGATACGCTAATCTTGAATTCAAGAACCTCAATCTTAAACTTGAAAGTTCAATGAAGAAGTTGTAAGATCAAGATAAAGGGCAAGAACTCAAGAGTTCAAAGGAAAAGCAAGTTACAAATTACAATTGTTCTAAACTAAAAATAAGGCAAAAGTATCCCCTCCCCTTGCCCATTGATCTGGTATTTATAGGCCTCATTCTAGAATAAACAAACAATAAAAATAAGATGATGTGACGCAAATAAACAACCAGAAGAAAAATAGGGCCATTTGGAGTTAGAAAAACCGGTAGTGCCGGTTTTTGGGAGGGTCTCGCCGGTGCAATCTTGGGCAATTGGGCTCGTGTTGGTGTGGTGGTCTCGAGTGGACTCAACAAGTCCACTGGTAATGTTTGATTTATTCATATCAGCTGGGTTACACTCAGTAGTCTTGGAGGGAAACTTGATACTTTAAATCACATCACATCTTTTAGCATTTATTACATATCACACTCACTTGTGCCTTGGGCAGCCCCCACCTAGGTCCAAGCATCAAAGAGTTATGTGCGCACTTGTATTGTGTTGGACCAAAATTGTGAACACTTTATCTGTTGCAAAAAACTCTTTGGATATTGATCGGATTTCTTTTCTGACTGCAGCATCGGCTCATAATTGTCATATCCGTGAATTTGAGTGTGTTTCCAGTATTTTGTCATGAATACCTGTAATCTGTATTTACTGAACAGACACTGGTTAATAGTACCGATAAATAACAAAATAGATAATGAATGAGTGGTATTAAAATGCAATTTTCTGTGATGAACAGAAGCACCAGAAGAAATCAAGAAGTACTTGCAGAATCCGCCATACTGGCCGCCCTAGTTAAGGGAAAACCCCTTATTCTATATACAATTGCCTTTGATGGTTCTCTAGGCACGTTATGGGCATAAGAGAATGACCAAGAAAAGGAAAGGGCTATATATTACTTAAGTCGAGTCCTGCTGGGAGCAGAAAATAACTACTCCCCCATTGAGAAGCATTGTCTGGCGTTGATCTT
Source organism: Agapanthus africanus (assembly GCA_030015575.1). Taxonomy (NCBI): domain Eukaryota; kingdom Viridiplantae; phylum Streptophyta; class Magnoliopsida; order Asparagales; family Amaryllidaceae; genus Agapanthus; species Agapanthus africanus. Next base: position 277,264,806 of record CM057339.1, on the reverse strand, counting down.
CGTAATCACGAAACTCGGACACTATGCCTTGGCGCATGAAGTGCACCTCATATCAAAGGTGGACCCTCTCAAGTACCTCATGACGAAAGCTATACTGACAGGAAGGCTCGCCAAATGGGCTCTTTTGTTAATGGAGTTCACAGTCATTTATCGCCCCTTCAAAGCGGTAAAAGGAAAGGCCGTCGCTGACTTCCTTGCAAAGCACCTAATCTCAGCTGACTCTCCATTAAACTGTGATCCTCCGGATGAATATGCGTTCAACACAGTCGAAGAGAAAGAGGAGGTAGAAAAGTCACATTGGGAGTTATACTTCGATGGAACTTCTTCGATGAAAGTGCGAAAGAAGAATTTCCCAATAATCGGGGCTGGGTTTCGTTACCCCTCAAGATGGAATAACCTGCTATGCTATCTCATTGACGGAGCCCATGACCAACAACGAAGCAGAATATGAAGCACTTATAGCTGGTCTTGAGATCGCGATCGATATGGGAATCGAGGATCTCCACATATATGGGGATTCTTAATTAATCGTCATGCAGATCAATGGAGATTACAAAACATGCAAGCCAGAGCTGATAAAGTATGATAAAAAGGTGCAACAACTGCTAAAACAGGTTCCTTCATTTACACTAAAAATGTGTCGCGAGCGGAAAACAGCAAAGCGGATGTTTTAGCCAAACTGGCCAAAGATTTGGCCGATGAAAACCTCGACGATGTAAGAATCATGGTCCAAAGTCGTAATATTTTAGCCCCGGAAGAGATATCTTCAGAACCACTAGCCGGAGCGATTGATGAGAATGTCCTTCAACCGGAAGAAGAAGAAGACGAAGAGGACTTGCAGGAAGTATTTATAGACTACTTCAGATCCCAACAAATCCCTGAAGAGGCATCGCAAAGGTATTAGTTCATGAAAAGAGCCCTGTCGTTCGCCCTAATCGATGGAACCCTATATAAGAGATCCTTCGACTATATATGACTGAGATGCTAGGGACCGAAGGAATCCAAAAAGGTCTTCCAAGAAATTCATAACAGACTTTATGGATCTCACTAAGCTGGTCCGATGATAAAGTTGAAGATCAAAAGAATGGGCTATTACTGGCCCACGATGATTCAAGGCTGCATCAAATATGCAAAACGATGCTACCGTGCCAAATACACGGGGATTTCATCTACCAATATCCTAACCCATTACATCACACCGTGGCTAGTTGTCCTTTTGAGATGTGAGGAACAGATATCATCGGCCTTATCGAACCAGCGTCATCTAAAAGACACCGGTTCATCTTGGCGACAACAGACTACTTCTCCAAATGGGCAGAAGTGATACCACTAAGGGAAGTAAAGATGGTGAACATCCTCCACTTTTTCAAAACACATGTCATCTATCAGTTCGGAGTCCCACGGCGTGTAATCTCGGACAATAGACCCGCATATAGAAACCATAAGATAAGTTGCTTCGCTCAACAACATAAGATAGAATTGAGATACTCCTCCGTTTACAATCCCCGAGTCAACGGTCTAGCTGAGGCATTCAACAAGACCTTTACAAAGCTCATAAAGAAGGCGGTGTCCAAGAATAAGAAGAATTGGCACAAAAGGCTGCATGAAACACTTTGGACGTATCGAACGACGTTCAAGATAGCCACGAAAACAACACCTTATGCGTAGGTGTTCGATGCCGAAGCGGTGCTCCCATTGGAGATCAAACCCCTATCATTAAGGATGGCGGTTCAACATGAGGTTACAGATGAACAAAATGCTCATCTCCGACTTAAAGAACTTGATGCTCTCGACGCAACCCGTCTAGTAGCACAACAAAGCTTGAAAGCTCACAGAGCAAGAATGACCCAGGCGTATGGAAGACTGACCAAACCAAGGACATTTCATCAAGGAGAACTCGTACTTGATGAAAAAGACACATGATCCCTAACCGTGCAAAACAAGGGAAGTTTGAGCCGAACTATGAAGGCTCGTATATCATAGAAGAAGTCTACCGACATGGAGCTTACATGTTGATGGACATGCATGGAATAGACCTTATCGACCAATAAACGACCGATTTCTCAAAAAGTACTACGGTTGAAGAGTCGCGAGTTGGGTCAATGATAGATGACGATGCCTATGTCCGCCCGCTATCTTCCTAAATCAAAACTCAGAAAATCCCACCGGGTGATAGCACCCCAAAAGAATATGTTGCCCTATGGTCAGTTCATCAAACCGACTACCGTATATAATCCATGGGCTATCCATAGCAAAGTTGCACTTCCAAGTACTAGAAAGATGGACCGCTGTGTCCCCAAACTAGCATTCTGCCTTACGGCTGATCTTCAAATTGATCACCGTATACAATCCACGGGCACAAACAATATGGCCCTATACCATATCTCCCATGGACCACTATGTCCCTAAACTGGAATCCCGCCCTGCGGTTAGTCACCAAATTGACTAACATATATAATCCACGGGTATGAACGATCCATATCATCCCCAAGTCCCACCGGCGAGCGATGTTGGGACACCCGCAGCAAAACCACATCCGAGAGTTCTACCGGCTATGCAAGGCTAAAAAAACGGTACGTCTATAAGCAAAATGGACACGGATGAAACCCGAAGGGGCTCCATGAGTAAAAACAACAGGACTATCCACGATCTTGTGAAAACCCAAAACGACGCAAACTTGTGAAGAGAAAGAAAAATGTACTTGCGAGATCCTCTCGACTTGCAAGGAGAAAACACCCGCGTGAGATCCTTATGACTCACAAAGGAGAAACACACTTAGTAATCCCCACTATTCCTAAGGAGAAGATACACTTACGAGATCCTTTCGACTCGTAAGGAGAAAATATCCCTATGAGACCTTAACGGCTCATAAAATTCAAAAGCCTTAGGTTACAGGGATCTAAACCTGTTTCTTAAGCCATCATATCCCCAAACTACCCTACAAGTAGTTCAATACCAACTCTTGTATACAATCCATGGGCGTAAACAATATGTTTCAACCAAATCCCACCAAAGGCAAACGATACTTCCCGTATAGTGAACGACACTTGTAAGTCCTCTCGATTTGCAAGCAGAAAACACTCTTGTGAGATCCTTATGACTCATAAGGGAAATCCACTTAGGAGTCATCACGACCCCTAAAGAGAAAATGCACCTATGAGATCCTCTCAACTCATAAGGAGAAAACAACTTTATAAGACCCTCACGGCTCATAAAGATTAAAAAGCCTTACATTACAAGGATCTAGACATGTTTTCTAAGTCACCTTTATCCAAATGGGCAATGGAAAATGATGAGTGGCTCCTGACATTACGCTTCAGTGTTAGCAATACTGATGCCAAATGACACCCAAAATCCCGAGTTCCAAGCTATCGACCCATAAGTCATTAAACTGGAAAGCAAATATATATATATATATAATATAAATAGTCGAAATGATCAGGCAATTCGTAATAAAAATCTGCCAATAAAGAAAAATAAATAACCGAAATGATTGTGCAATCGCGACTTTCACAATAAGAAAAGCTGAAATGATAGAGCAATCGCGGATATATATAAAAAATTCTGCCCTACAGGTAAGTCGATACTAACTCTTGCAAACAACCCACGGGCACAAAAGAATGAAGAAGAGCAACATGTTCTACCATGCTTTACTAAAAGAAGAATTAAGTCTCGATGGTAGTACATATAATACCTAAAGACCACTGGATGTCATCCTACATCAGAAGGGTACGGTTATGACTTCCCTGGGACTCCAAACTGAGTCTGACCTCAAGGTAAAGTGCCACAGTGACGCCTAACACTGAATCATCTGATGAAAACATGGATACTCCAGTCTAAGAAGATTACTTGAGACATTGTATCGCCGCCTCAGAAGGGATTGAAAATGTAGCAAGTGCACGGCTACTCAAATCGCGATCTGAAGAACGCAAGTCGAGAAGTAACCGGCCAAAGCAACGGTGCGACGGACTATATCCAGTACCACAAAACCTAACGGACTCTTGTGTTAACAAAGGTTATGCATATTTAACGTTAGGTTAAGTTTGTCTTTACCTAAGGGAAAGATAAATTGAACGCTTCGGGATGAGTAAATAAACTAAGCTAAGCCATTTCAGCACAAAAGATGAAGAAATGCGGATATAAATGGGAAAAAGGGTGCTTTCTATTCATACGTCAATGGTGGATTACCGACCACCAACAAAGAACAAGTATGGAGAAGCAAAAGAAAAACTAAATGGAATGCTGCTGCATTGACCAAAGTTACAATGGCAAAACACTAAATTTTGGACATAGATTTTCGAACTTGAAAGCAAGTTTAAGTAAGGTATCTTCAGCTTCATCAATCACCTTCTTATACACCCTCTCTCGAATACAAGCTTATGGATTGCCATTGAAATCCTCCACCCTCTCGTACGAGGATATATTGCTTTCTGTTAGAAAACACGATGTCGAATAGTGATGAGATCATATCTTCGTTTGTTTGAGATCATACATATCAAAGATACTGAATGAACCTTTTCTTCAGTATCGTCGAGTGCTTGGAGCGGCATAGCCTCAAAAAGTCCAGGTAAGGCTTCCCAGATCGATCCAACAATGATCTTCAGGAAGGCAGAGCGGCGAGGGAGTAATCGCCTATTGTGATCCTCGAAGCGATGTATCATAGCAGTGCACTAAGCGGCAGTATATTCCTGATCATGAATGCAAATCTCTTTGTCGGAGACAATTTCCTTAATGGAATACAAACGATCAGTCATGATACCTGAAAAGAAGTCAAATAGAGATGAAAGAAGTATCAACAAAATCTACACAAGCTCAAATAGTGGGATCTATAGCTACAAAGCTAGTAGACCCTACTAAATAAATATGAAGGCTCAAAAAAATTGGAGCACATGCCCAGGAGAAAATCTAAGGATTATCAAAGAAAATAAGCAAAGGAGTTTAACTCCGAAAAATCCCACGACTGGGGTGCTTAAAATCAAGCATCAGAGATTGAAATCTCAAAGAAAATTGGGTTTGCACCATAATTTTGACAGGATAAGGCTAATGATTAGACATGTTAAGAGAAGCCTTAGTTTCGAAACAAAGAGCATAGCTCTGAGATGAGAAAGCTGGGTTCTCAAAGGAATAAGAAGGTGGTGGAGGCGTAGTTCCTCCTTAGGGTTTAATACCCTATTTATAAGGATGTGGGGTCGGTTCAGAATCCTCACATCCCAAAGATGATCCAACAGTTCGAAGACCGAGCACCATTGCACTCACGTGCAAGGCATATAAGAGCAGCGGTGAGGGTCATTTGTTCCCTCCCAAAATAACAGCGCCTACTGTTGGGGTCAAAAATTACACCCCGATTGACCAAGTCAAAGTCAAAGTCAACTCCAAGTCAGGTGGGCCCAAGCCTAGGCCAAGTGGGCCCATGCCCAAGTCAAGTCCCGCGGCCGGCTCCCCATGCCAAAATGAAGATTATGTAATAAATAATTTTGATGTAATTTTCATACATGAATGTAAGAAAAATGGGCATAAAACCAAATTTTTGTAAAGCCCATGACTCATGTGCAAAAGAAATGAGGACATGAAGCATGAGATGGGCAAAATGCCATTTTGTAAAGCCCAAGGGGCTATATGTAAGTTTGTAAGCCTATAAAAGGCAACATGATAATGAAATAAAGAACAATTCATTCTCCCCAAAAATTAGGGTCCGTGCCTCCTTCTCCTTCCTTAAGGTTCTAAAACCTTCTTCTTCTTTTTGAATTAAATCAAGAGTTTAACTCTTCCTTTTCCAAAAATAAATAGTTTTTCACCATAAAACCCTTGAAGGGGAGCTCGGATCTGCCATCAAATCCCTAAAAGGGGAGATTTTAAGTATTACCTTCTCTTTTTCCCCCAAGATCCAGCCAACGGAGAGGAAGAAGAAGAATACCCATCTCCAAAAATCCTATTCCAGGAGGATCCGAGGCTCAAAAGAAGATCCAAAGATTTCTAGGAGTTAACTCTATTCAAGATCTGTTGGATTTTAATACCATAAATCAACCCCCTTTTTAGGAGTTTAACTCCAAATCTATACATAATCCCTGTTAGGAGTTCAACTCCAAAGCCCCCTTGGGAGTTCAACTCCTAACCCAGGGGCTAAGCCCCTTTTCCCGTTGTTGTTTCCAGCGGTCACGTGTCGCGCACGTGACCCGCGGGTGCCCAGCGGTCGTGTACAGGGCACGTGACCCGCGGGTGCTAAGCACCTACGTGCACCTCACGACCCACGGGCGCTGGCGCCCTGTAATAGCGTGCAGCGCACGTGACCCGCTGAAGCCTAGCGGTAGCATGCTGCGCACGTGACCCACTGGCTCCCAGCGATCACGTGTTACGCACATGACCCGCTGGCGCCCAGCGGTCGCGTGCTATGCACATGACCCGCTGGCACCCTGCGCCCACGCTCCTGGAATGCGTCTTTAAGAAGCTCTTCACCCCTCATTTTTCGTGCGCTCCATACCAAAATCACGTCCCCCGTTAGGAAAATTTTTCTAACAGGGTGCTGCCCCGCATCTCGTAAGGGGGCTGCTAGTCCCCTTGACCCCCATCCCGCTATCTGGGTAGCGAGACCCCCGTAAAACTCTGCGGGGCCCCCAATATATCCAATTCCCCTCCAAAACACATACACACACTGCACATTGAGTTTGCATGACCAGTTTGACCCGTCAATCGGAGGTTCCTTCACCTCAAAGACGAGAGGTAATTAACGACTAACCTAGGTAGGGGGAATCTATAGTATGCCTAACAAGCGCGCATGTATTCCCATCTCAATGGGGTGACGAAAAACACCCTACAGATTCTGGCACGCCCGGTGGGACCAATATCTCCTCCCATATTTTGGGTTAAACGTTCATGCGAGCTCAATCAATATACATATCGATTGCCTGTATTAAAATCATGTTTCTATTTGCAGGTTAACAATTTCCAATTGCAATTTTCGGACGCAGCAAAAATATCTCCAAGGACAAGCTCAGCTCTCGACACAGCTCCCATCTCCTATACGATGAAGATGGATGCCGGGAGCTCCTCCCGGCCAGTCTCGGGCGACAATGGGAGGAGCCGCCGCTACCATTTGGCTCTATTCTATTCGTACCAGCTAACGCCTTCCCAGCTCTCCAAGCTCCAGTAACAGACAGACCGGCCTCGAAAGGCAGGAGGCCAAATGTGGTGATCTCGAGGGCACCGCTACCCAAACGCAAGTCAATATTTGAACGACTTTCCTCGGCCCCAGTTGGAGGCAAGGCCATCAACACCAACAAAGTAACAAGGCATCTCGAGCAAGCTCCGGCGGTGCTCCTGAAAACCGCTCGATCGGGTGCCTTCTCTAAGCTCCCCGCCAATCGACTCACAATGGCTTCCTGGATAACGGATGCCCGCCAAGCCCTTAAAATCGAGAAGCTAAGACAAAAAAGGCTCAGATACAGAGCCAACAAAAGGGCTAGGTCTCCTGCTCGGCTGAACTTCATGAGGTTCGAAGAACAGGGTTACCCCGCCAAAGATAAAGAAACAGCTGGATATGTGGTCCACACTGTCTACATGGTGGGCACGCGCAGCAAGAGCAAGGATGGGGCCACTACATCTCAAATCCAATCTGGTGTGAATGTGGCTGTCACTTCCCAAGACCAGCATCCTCCGGAAGGTAATGAAAATCCTCCCAGTGAAGCTGATAAGCAGAGAGATCCTTCGGTTCATGAGGAGTCGGGCTCGGAATGCGAAGAGGAGCCAATCTTCCATACCAAGAACGCAGAGCAACAAATTCTCCAAGAGCTCCGAAAACAGATCAGAAGTAGAGACAAGGAGATGGCCAAGCTCTACTCAAAGATTGACGACTTGACAAACGTCGTCTTATGGCTCACGGCCCAAGTTGCTTCTCAGCCATCCAATCAAGCACAAGGTTCGGCTCATAACCGGAAAACGGTTTCCCGAGGCAGCCGACGCCTATTCCCTCGAATCCAAAGGTGGGTGAGCTGCATGAAAGTCGGCCGCATCTTATCTCGGGAAATTTCTTGACTACCGATGACAACAACCTACTAACTCAAGATCTAATTATGGATTTGGTCGCCAATAAAGTCAAAACATTGGTAGCCGAAGCCGGAGAGCAAAAAGATGTCAGCAGTAGTAGGAGACCATATCCTGCTCGGTATGATCTTGTGGAGTTTCCCACTGGCTATGTCGTCCCCAAATTTGAAAGGTTCGATGGGACGGGAAATGCGAACCGGCACATTGCCTAATTTAAAGCATCATGCGCGAATACTGGGGGCAATGATGCGCTCCTTCTCCGTCAGTTTGTCAATAGCTTGATGGATGTTGCTTTTGATTGGTATGCAAGCATACCGGATGACTCGATCACGACGTTCGCTCAAATAGAATCCATGTTCAAGCAAAGGTTCACGAGTGTCAGCGATAAAATCACCATTGCCTACCTCGTAAGGACCGAGCCAAAAAAAAGATGAAAGCAACATGGATTTTATATTCCGATGGCGCAATCTCTCTGTCAAATGTGAACCGCCGTTGGAGCAAGACCAATCCACCAGTCTTCTTATAGAAAATCTGAAGGACTGGATGAAACCTTTCCTGTGCAACGCAGGCCTTAAAACATTACAAGAGCTGACCAAGAAGGTCCAAATGTTGGAACACTCAAAGCCCGAGTCCGCTCAGAATCTCCAATTCACAAACAGACCGAGACATCGGAAGGACGACAACTGGAAAAGCGAAAGTTACAACAGCGCCGATTCGCTAAATAAGCAGAGAGCGGGCGGAGCAGAGACTAACAAATCTTGAGAGCCAACTTTGGAGGAAAAAAGAAATAAGGTCTACTCTTTCAGAAGAGATAAGGTCCACAAAATATTCAAATATGCTCTGAAGAATGGCCTACAGCTACCAGAACCAAAAAGGCTAAGTGAAGTGAACATGACCGATCAACCCAACTTTTGCCCATACCACCGAGTGCTGGGACACACTATTGAAGACTATTGAATCTTCAAGGATTGGGTCGAAAAGCAATACAAGGCAGGAGAGATAGAACTGTCTAAAGGCGTGTTAACAAACAGTCAAGCTACGACTGCCAATTTCATACAAACGGAGACCGAAGTCATTCGGGAACCTGATTCTCTCAGACATCTGCCATTCTCTGAAAAAAGCTGACCAAGGAAACAAGATAAGAGCCAAGTGAGCAACATTGCTAATGAAGAAGCAATAGATAGGTACACAACCCATACGTTCTACATGATGGAGCTCAGAGGAACAAGTCCTCCTACGCCTTATAGCCATGACAATGACGTGGTTATTGCCATCCAACACAGGCTCGATCCAAATGATGAAAAGCCCGCTCAGGACATTGAGCCAAAGGAACCCATGGTTCTTGCTGAATCAAGCTCATGCGGTAAGGATGACCCTGTTGTCGTACCCGGGACTATCGAACAAGCATTATTCCAATGGCTTCAAAAGCAGCTTCAGGACAGGGACAAGAAGATGGCCAAGATCCATTCCAAAGTCGACGAGATGGCAAACGTCGTGGCAGATCTCATGACCCAAGTCTCTTGATTGCAATTACAGCAAAATCAAATGTTGGTTCATGAGCCAGGAAATGATATCCGAAAGCAGCCAACCGACACTCCCTCCAGCCCAAAAGCGGAACACTTTCACGAAAAACGGCCGCGATCATCTTCCAGTCTCTCCGATACGTGCACTAAATGGGCTAAGCGGACAGCAGGCGAACCAAAGACTAATCGGTATCAAGAACCGTCAGGAAAGGCACCTACTCTAATGGAGAGAAAGAAGAAAGTATACTCCTTCAGGAGAGATGAAGTCCGCAAAATATTCGAGGACACCTGAACAACGATCTGCAACAGCCTATTCCAAAGAAGCCACATGAAATGAACATGACCCGCAATCCCATATACTGCCCATATCATAGAATGGTAGGTCATGCCACTGAAGACTGCTATGTTTTCAAAGATTGGGTGGAGAACTAATACAAGCTTGGGAAAACCTCATGGTCCTCGAATGTACCGGCAAGCCACAAAGCTATGGTCATCAACACTGCTCCGCCAAGATCAAAGTTTGAGGAGCTGGGATAAGCAAACACACAGGACCACCACGTCGTTAAACTGGGAATAGTCGACCTCTAAGTCGTTAAACTGGGGATGTAAAAATGTGTAAATAATAAAAATAAATAAATAAAAAACCGAAATGATGGGGCAACTCGCAATAAAAATCAGCGAGTAAAATAAAAATGAAAATAAACAGCTGAAATGATGGGGCAAACGCAAATGAATAGCCGAAATGATAGGGCAATCGTGACCTTCGCAATAAGAAAAGCTTAAATTATAGAGCAATCGCGGTAAAAAAAACTCCAAATGGTGAATGATGAGTCGTTCTTGATACCATATTCCAGTGCAGCGATGCAGACGCCAACCAAAATTCAAATCCCAAATGGCGAATGATAGGTCACTCCTGATACTATATTCCAGTGCAGCGATGCAGACGCCAACCAAAATTCGAATCCCAAATGGTGAATGATGAGTCGCTGCCGGTGCCATATTCCAGTGCAGCGATGCAGACGCCAACCAAAATTTCAAATCTCTGAATGTCCCAACGGCGAATGATGAGTTGCTCCTGATACCATATTCCAGTGCAGCGATGCAGACGCCAACCAAAATTCGAATCCCAAATGGCGAATGATGGGTCGCTCCTGGTACTATATTCCAGTGCAGCGATGCAGACACCAACCAAAATTTCAAATCTCTGAATGTCCCAATGGCGAATGATGATTCGCTCCTGGTACCATATTCCAGTGCAATGATACAGACACCAAAAAATTCCCAAAATTCTTCCAGCCCTATGGTTGGTCCCCAAACTGACTACCGTATACAATCCACGGGCTCAAATAATTCTCATCACACCCATGCCCCACCACAATCACCAGTCCAGCGGCCGGTCTCAGCCCTTGGAATTATGCTCCATTTGGGAAGACCCACTCATGTGTCCTCACGATACATGAAGAGAACAAACCTTACGAGATCCTCTCGTCTCGTAAGAAAACACATTCATGCGATCCTTACGACTCACAAAGGAAAAACACACTTGGGGGTCATCACGACTCCTAAGGAGAAAATACACATACGGGATCCTTTCGACTCGTAGGGAGAAATGCTTTTATGGGACCCTTACGGCTCATAAAATTGAAAAGCCTTAGGGGATAGGGACCTTTACCTGTCTCCTAAGCCATCGCTCCCCAACAGGGAAAGGCAAATGATGAATTTATCCTGGCACATGTGCTTCAGTGTTAGCAACGCTGATTTCGACCCTAACCCCAAAATTCCAAACATTCGACCCAATAGACCCCTAAGTCTTTAAACTGGGAACATATGACCTCTAAGTTGTTAAACTGGGAACAGATGACCCCTAAGTTGTTAAACTAGGAACGAGGGAAATCCCTTCAACGGCAAATGATGATTCACTCCTAGTACCATATTCTAGTGTAGTGATGCTGATTCCAAACCAAAACCAAAATCCCCAAATCCACTCATTGCAAATGATGATTCGCTCCCGGTACCATATTCCAGTGTAGCGATGCTGATGTCAACCAAAATCATATCAAATCAAACATCGACTGTCCAAGTCGCAATAAGGGCAACAACGACCTCCCCGTCGAAATTATGCTCCGACTCGGAATCAAGTCAACAAACAACCTTTACGTCAAAGACAAACAGACACTCCGTACCGGGGAAACATCAAACAGACACTCCGTCTCAGGGATAAGTCGACCAGCGACACTCCGTGTCGGGAAAACGTTGACCAGCGACACTCCGTGCTAGGGAAACGTCAAACAGACACTCCGCCTCGGGGACACGTCAAACAGACACTCCGTACCAGGGATACGTCAAACAGACACTCCACCTCGGAACACGTTAAACAAACACTCCGTGCCGGGGACACGTCAAACAGACACTCCGCCTCAGGGAAACGTCCAACAGTGACACTTCGTGCATGGGACAAGTCAACCAGCGACGCTCCGTGCCGGGGAAACGTCGACCAGCGACACTCTGTGTCGAGGGCACGTAAAACAGACACTCCACCTCAAGGAAACGTTCAACAGTGAAACTCCGTGCAGAGGACAAGTCAACCAGTGACACTCCGTACCGGGGACATGTCTACCAGCGACACTCCGTACCGGGGAAACGTCAAACAGACACTCCGCGTAAGGGATACGTCATACACCGACACTCCGTCCCGAAGACACGTCAAGCATCGACCGTCCATGTCATAAAAAGGGCAGTGCCAGCTTCCCAAAAAGTGGGAACAAAATCAAGTCGCCTCCACGTGAAAGAAGATCTATCAATTTCATACACACGACCCACATATGTGGTGTGCATTTATTGATAGGGGGAACTTTGTTAGAGTCAAAAATCATACCCCAGTTGACCAAGTCAAAGTCAAAGTCTACTCCAAGCCTAGGCCAAGTGGGCCCATGCCCAAGTCGAGCCTCGCGGCCGGCCCCCCATGCCAAAATGAAAATTATGTAATAAATAATTTTGATGTAATTTTCATACATGAATGTAAGAAAAATGGGCATAAAGCCAATTTTTTATAAAGCTCATGACTCATGTGCAAAAGAAATGAGCACATAAGGTATGGGATGGACAAAGTACCATTTTGTAAAGCCCAAGGAGCTGTATGTAAGTTTGTAAACCTGTAAAAGGCAACAGGATAATGAAATAAAGAACAATTCATTCTTCCCAAAAATTAGGATCTGTGCCTCCTTCTCCTTCTTCAAGGTTCTAAAACCTTCTTCTCCTTTTTCAATTAAATCAAGAGATTAACCCTTCCTTTTCTAAAAATAAATAGCTTTTCACCATAAAACCCTTGAAGGGGAGATCGGATCTGCCATCAAATCCCTAAAAAGGGAGATTTTAAGTCCCACCTCCCCTTTTCCCCCCAAGATCCAACCAACGGAGAGAAAAAAGAAGGATACACATCTCCAAAAATCCCATTCTAAGAGGATCCGAGGCTCAAAAGAAGATCCAAAGATTTCTAGGAGTTTAACTCCATTCAAGATCTGTTGGAGTTTAACTCCATAAATCAACTCACTTTTTAGGAGTTTAACTCTAAATCTATATATAATTCCTGTTAGGAGTTCAACTCCAAAGCCCCTTTGGGAGTTCAACTCCTAACCCAGGGGCTAAGCCCCTTCTCCTGCTGGTGTTTCCAGCGGTCATGTGCAGGGCACGTGACCCGCGGGCCTAAGCGCCCACATGCGCCTCACGTGACCCGTAGGTGCTCAGCACCCTGCGGTCGCATGCATCTCACTTGACTCGATGGAGACCAGCAGTCCTGTGCTGCGCACGTGACCCGCTGGCGCCCAGCAGTCGTGTGCTGCGTACGTGACCCGCTGGCGCCCCGCGGCCACGCGCCTAGCACGCGTCTTTAAGACGCTCCTCGCCCCTCATTTTTTGTGCGCTCTACACCAGAATCACAACCCCCGTTAGGAAAATTTTTCTAACGGGGTACTGCCCCGCACCCCGTAAGGGGGCTGTTAGCCCCCTTGACCCCCAGCCTGCTATCCGGGTAGCGGGACCCCTGTAAACTTTGCGGGGCCCCCGATATATCCAATTCCCCTCCAAAACACATACGCACACTGCAAATTGAATTCGCATGACCAGTTTGACCCGTCAATCGGAGATTCCTTCTCCTCAAAGACGAGGGGTAATTAACGGCTGCTTAGTCCGCGGCTGCCGGAGATTTGGATTCCCTCAATCAATAAACCCCCGCCTACCCTAGGTAGGAGGAATCTGTAGTACGTTGACAAGCGCGCGCGTATTCCTATCTTAATGGGGTGACGAAAACACCCTATACCTACGTGCAAAGCACGTGAGCGCTAAAGCCATATATATGGTAGCGCCCATGTGGAACACATGTGAGTGTCGATACCATCTTTTTGGCAACGCACACATGCAAGACACGCGGCGCTTATGCCAATACCTTTGGTAGCGTCCATATGCAACGCACGTAAGCGCCACAACCAAGATTTGAAGCAATTGTTTCTGATAGAATTAAATTCTATATGGAAAAATATTTTCTTAATCTTTCTAAAACAAGAAAGAGGCTCTCTGTTAAATAGAGGATCTTTGGATCAAAGATCCAATGGTGACTAAAAATCATCGCTCAATCATGAGATAAAATTAAATTCTATGGAAAATATTCTCTCAATCTTGTTAAAGAACAAGAAAGATATACTCCATTAAACAGAGATCCCTTGGATCTAATATCCACCGGTGATTTAAACACTATTGATTAATTATGAAATCAATCAAGATCTCTCAATAAGAGATACTCTCAATTCTCTGTTAAACATAGAACCCTGGAACAAAGATCCAACAGTGATTAAAAATCACATCTTGATTATGAAATCAATCGAAATCTCTAAATGAGAGATGTTCTCAACTGACTGATAACTCTTTTGCTCCTATAAATAAGAGCCTAAGAGATTGAATCTCATAAACATAGACAAAACTTCTGCCTTACAACCAAGAATTAAATTCTCTGCAGAAAGAAGATCATCTCCCTCTTCCCAAAACCTTAGGTAAATAATGGAGAAAAAAATCTCCTTTTACTTATCTGTTGTATGAAAAAGGGCTTAGCCTTTCATAAGAACTTTGTTCTTTGTCTGGATCTGAAATCCATAAGACAAGTCTTTTATAAAAAAAGAGAATTAAATTCTCATAGAGGGGTCTTGATTTTAAACTTATGATTCAGAGGAGAACATTGGTGTTTTCCTCACCATCTTAATAGAAAGAGAAAAGAAGAAAGAAAGTCAGAACCTTTATCTTCTGGAACTTATTTCCCATAAAACATATCAAGAACTAAGATTCTACATGAACAAGGTCTTAAAGATCTTAAAGATCTTAAAGAATGAAGATTTTGATGGACATAGAAGTGGTTATACCTCTTAAAAGATTTGATCTTTTAAAACAGAGCTTAGTCTCTGCAAAAAAAATATATGGCAGCGCCACACGTGTTAAACACATGAGCGCCCAAGTCTCAATAGCCAACGTGACAAACACGTGAGCGCGAGCATCCAAGCCTCAGCGACCCACATGATGAACACGTGAATGCCAAAGCTTCATCAGCGCAGCACATGACACTCACATGATTGAGTGCTAAACATTGTTGAGTGATATAAAACCTAATACTTAGTCTTAAATGAACTGAGACCCTGAAGTTCTAAACTTGTTTGATTTTTAAATTAACTGAGCTCATATGCTCAAAATATTTCAGTCAATCTTAGTCTTATGTACGGCTAATGTTTGCATCATAAAATTGCATTTTAATACCATCCATTCTTTATAATATTGCCTATAAAAATTGGTGTTTTTAATCCAAATTTGCTACATAAGTGCAGAAAACAGGTTTGGAGTGGACAACGGACTTTAGAGATAAAACTGGATCTAGTTAAAGTCAAAGTCAATTACTCAGACCTGCAATTTTCAATGTCAGTGCAATCAAGATATTATGTACTTAGAGACCATCTAAAATAACAAGAACGCAATACAAAAAGTTTGGAAGCCCAAATCCAACATTCGACCACGGAACCGCCGCTATATGCACCCAAACTTCGCAGATCCGCCGCCTCTTCAGCGCCGCACGAATTAGGGTTTCGGGGGCAGTTTGGTATTTTCGTGTACAGCGATTTCTACACTAGGATTTCAGATTTCAAGGGCTATAAATAGTAGCGAGAGCACCCAACAGAGAAACATCTAGGATTTTTGTTTTATGTTTTAAAATAATTGTTAGAATTATTCTCTCCATTTTTCAGCCATTAAAAATTGTATGAAGTTTGAACGCAATCAATAAAAGGTGGTTCATTTATTTCGTGTCTCTTCTTTTTCATTTATGCAATTTAAGTCTCCACATTTATTTACCGTGCTTTAAATTTTATTATATAGACGTTGTTTTTTGAATTCTTTTCCTTCTCTTAATGTTTTCAAAGCGATAATGCCAAAAAGTATCACCTCAGAATAGTGAGGGATCTAAGGGCTAGCTTTCTCAAAATAAATTCTTCTCTCTTTTTCTTTGATCTGCCATTTTACTCCGCAATGATACCCAATGATTGTTTCTAACTTTTGTGAGAACTCTAGTGGCTAGCGTTTAGTATTTTTCAGATCTTTTTCCATATCTTTTTATCATTTTATTTCAATGAGCGGGTAAATTCCCGCTTGCTAGGGTTGTGGGAAAGGGTAGCATAAGAGATGGTAAATCTCTTATATTCTTCTTATATTTTAATTTTTATAAACTTCAACAAAGGGATTATTAACCTCCTATTTGGGTGCACTATTAATTCATGATAGTTGTGATCCCAATTTGAGAATTGGTTAATACTTATTTGGTGGAGGCTTGAGTTTAATATGGATCAATAGAAGGACATGGGTCAATAAAGAGAATCTCTAGTACCCCTCTAAATACCCTAATCCACATTCATTCATATTCCTCTAGCAATAAATAATTAAAAGATAAAAAGAATCATTTATTTAATCACCATCCCTTAACTACCTAATCCTAATTCAGGCAAGACTTTTTATCCCAAAACTCCGATATATGGTTCCATAAATCAACTTGGTATCTTCAGAAAGATGGATGGATATGTTCCATTTAGCATATGCCCCCAAATTCAGGCAAGACTTTCTATCCCAGTTCGTCTCAGTTTTCAGTGGTAAACAATCCACATGAGAGAAGAGGCAACCTGAAAGATGAGTTTCTGACTTCATTTTGTATACTAATTCGGGAGAGCCTGAATCCCTCACAGAAGTGATGCAAGACAGTGCTAGCAAGCAGTGGGAGCAAGCAATGGATGAAGAGATGGATTCTTTGAAGAAGAACTGTACATGGGATTTAGTGAAGCTACCCAAGGGTCGGAAGGCATTGCTGAATAGGTGGGTTTACAGAATCAAGCATGTGGCTGGCATGAAGCGGTACAAAACTCGCTTGGTATTCAATGGATATGTGCAAAAGCACGGGATAGACTATCAGGAGATTTTTTCTTCAGTGGTGAAGATGACTTCAATTTGGGTTATACTCAATATGGTGGTGGTGGAAGATTTGCATTTAGAATAGTTAGATGTGAAAATAGCGTTCCTTCATAGAGATTTGGAGGAGAAAATCTATATAATGCATCTATCAGGATACGAGGTTAAAGGGAAGGAAAATATGGTTTGTAGACTGCAAAAGAGCTTGTATGACCTCAAGCAAGCTCCAAGGCAGTGGTATCTCAAGTTTGATCGATTCATGCTGGAGACAGAATTTGTGAGATGTGATTCAGATCACTGCGTTTACGTTCAGACTTTTAAGGATGGTGATCACATTATTTTATCACTCTATGTGGATGACGTGTTGATGGCGGGTCCGAATTTCAAAAAAAATCAAAGTCTAAAGAAGTTGATGGCTGAAAAATTCCCCATGAAGGATTTGGGCCCAAGAAAATTCTGGGTATGAATATCATTAGAGACAGACAGCATCAAAGGCCATGTCTGTCGCAAAAGGACTATATGGAGAAGGTTTTGAAGCGGTTCAACATGGACAAAGCAAAACCGGTGAGTACACTTTTAGCGATGCATTTCAAACTCAGCAAAGAGTTGTGCCTGACAACTCAAGAGTAAAAGGATAACATGGCAAGAGTGCCATATGTATCAGAGGTTGGGAGTTTGATGTATGCAATGGTGAGTATAACACCAGATATTGCACAAGCAATGGGAGTTGTAAGCAGTTACATGCAAAACCCGGAAAAGGAACATTGGTATGCAGTGAAGTGGATATTGAGATATCTCAAAGGAACATTCAGTCATTGTTTATGTTTCAGGAATGATGCTCTCAGTGTGCAAGGTTAAGTTGATACGGACTACTCAGGTGATCGAGATAGTGGGAAAAGCACAACATGGTACGTATTCACAGTTGGGGGAACATCATTCAGTTGGGTTTTCTAGTTGCAAAAAGTTATGGCATAGTCAATGACGGAGGTCGAATATATAGCCATCACGGAAGCTAGCAAAGAGATGATATGGTTACGAGGGTTACTTGATGAATTGGGTAAGAATCCTGGGGAGTTCAATACCTTATGAAGTGATAGTCAAAGTGCGATACATTTGGCCAAGAACACTATATATCACTTTAGGACAAAGCACATCAAGGTACGATATCACTTCATACGTGTAGCATTGGAGGATGGTGAGTTGACACTGCAGAAAATCGCAGGATAAAAGAATCATGCGGATATGTTCACCAAGGTTGTAGTCAGAGATAGGCTGGATCTCTGTTGCGGGTTGGTGAACATCTCCGAGAAGATTTGATGAGGAGAGAGGAGATAGTAGAATCGTATGAAGTCTATTAGTTCTTTGATGTCAAGGTGGAAGATTCTCGAAGTGGGAGAATGTTGAAATGTGGAGAATCTTCCTCCAGACGTCTGAAGATGAAAGGAGAAGACGTCTGAGCAATGCATGAGTATGGAACCAAAAGAGCAGACTGATGGCAAAGTGACAGACGTCTGGAAAAATCCAGAGCCGTCATAGAGCGTATGCACACGTCTAACCAAGGAGTGGTAGACGTATGTCAAGGAGCTGAAGCCAACACATAGATGAGGCAGACGTCTGACGAAGTCATCGTCAGACATCTGAGCGCCATTTTTTCTGTGCGAACCGGATATTTTTTATATTCTATTAAATCTAATTTGTATAGAATTAGAGTTTGGCTATATATAGGGTCTCTTATATAATGGAATTTGAAGGCTATTGAGACTATTGTATAGAGAGTGTGACGGCTAAAAGAATAGAGAGTGTGACGGCTAAAAGAATAGAGAGATTTGAGAGAAATCTTCTAGGATTTGCTCTTGGTGTAACTTGACTAAAGATCTAGTATAAGTTCGTAGATTCCGCTCTGCCGGAAACTAACTATACGGTGAGTGAACCTCATTAACAAATCCTTTTTTCTCTGGTTTGATTCTTTTGTTCTTGCATTATTATTGTTTTTGTCTTTCGTTGTGTATTGTGTGGTTTGCGTGATTGGTCGTCAGCATTGTTCCATGTGTGTTTCTTTCTCCTCCAACCCCAACACATATACTTCTTTTAAATGTAATGGAAAAGTTGTCAATTTCATTCTATTACAATAGCAGTTTAAAATGTTTCACTATCTCATAGGTATATTATAAATACTTCATTGCGCAATTCTCCCTGGTTAGAACAGAACTTCTCCATTTTATTGGCAAGGGCGCCCGTGTAATGCATGGATACTAAGTCCAAAGTCATATTAACTTGAATGTTTAGGGTTTTTTTACTTAAACCCCCCCCCCCAATTTTTTTTAATCTAATTACTAACCCACCACCCCTCCCACCACCTAAAAAAAACACTTGGTAATTACTTATTGCTCACAAAAACCTTTAAAGTGTTTCCTTTTACCCCGTTCAATATTTTCTGTGAAAAAAAAAACCACGATCGTTAGCAAAAGTTATAACAAAGGAGGATTGAAGTGGATGAAGCGGGGGTTGACGGCGATGAAGAGGCTAGGTTGGGATCTGAGGAGAGACAGAGACAGGTGAATAAAGGGAAGACGAGGAATGATTTGAGATTAAGGGAAAAAGGGTTAGAGTTTAGAAAGTTAGGGTTTGTATAGCAGGAGAGGGTGATGGAGGGGAAGGAAGGGAAGGAGGTAAGGTGGTTGAGAGAGAGGTCGGAGGAGTCAATGGCGGAGGAGTAGATGAAGGTGTTGAAGGGGAGGTTGAAGATGAAGATAGGAAATTAGCAACCGCGAAGGAGTGTGGATTGTGCTTATCTTCATGAATTTTGATCAATAATTTCATGTTGGGAGAGAATATATATATATATATATATATATATATATATATATATATATCGAGAGAGAGAGAGAGAAAATAATGGAGGAAAGAGGCCATAGAATGGAATTTCCTCCTATGGCGTCGAAAAAATACAACCTCCTTCATTTTTTCCGACGATCGGCACCCATCATCATCATCGTTATCATCTAAGATGTACATACACCAAATTTCATGTGATTCCACCACTTTTTCACCGTTAAATTAGCAATGTAAAAAGTTTATTGTCGGTAAACCATTAATTTTGCACCAACTAAATCAACGGTGAAAAAATGGTATAATCACATCAAATTTGGTGTATCCACATCTTAGATGATAAATATGGAAGTGATATATGCTGATCGTCGAAAAAAATTATGGAACATGTATTTTTCCGGTGCCATAAGAGGAAATTCCCACTTATGGCACTTTTCCTCCATTAATCTCATATATATATATATATATATATATATATATATATATATATATATGAGTTTAATGGAGGAAAGAGGCCATAGAAGGGAATTTCCTCCTATGGCGTCGAAAAAATACACCCTTCCTCATTTTCCCCGACAATCGGCACCCACCATCTTCATCATTATCATATAAAATGTGGGTACACCAAATTTTATGTGATTCTATAACTTTTTCACCGTTGATTTAGTGGGTTCAAAATTAACGGTTTACCGACAATAGAACTTTTTACATTGCTAAATCAACGGTGAAAAAATGGTGGAATCACATGAAATTTGGTGTATGTACATCTTAGATGATAACAATGATGATGATGGGTGCCGATCGTCGGAAAAAATGAAGGAGGTTGTATTTTTTCGACGCCATAGGAGGAAATTCCCTCCTATGGCATCTTTCCTCCATTATTCTCTCTCTCTCTCTCTCTATATATATATATATATATATATATATATATATATATATATATATATATCGACTAGGATCCTATTGGATGGATTTGGAAACAAATACTTTCCACTTTTTTATCGACTAGGATCCTATTGAATGGATTTGGAAACAAATACTTTCCACTTTTTTATCATTAGTTTAATTTTGGGGTTTGTGCACTCAATTATGTTATGTTTGGTAACAAATGAAAGTTTTTATTCATAATTATTAGCACGCATCCCAAAATTAATCTCATGGTGAAAAAGTGGGAAGAATTTGTTTCTAAATTCTTCCGATAGGATCCTAGTCGATATATATATATATATATATATATATATATATATATATATATATATATATATATATATATAACGAACCTGAATACAATCGTTGGATCTACTTTTTGCTTTCATGTACATCAAATTTCATCTGATTCCAATACCTTTTCACTGTTGATTTAGTGGGTACAAAATTAACGGTTTACCGACAATATAACTTTTTGCATTGCTAATTCAACGGTGAAAATGTTGTGGAATCACATGAAATTTGCTGTATCCACATCTTACATGATATAGATAATGATGATGGATGCCAATCATCGAAAAAAGTCGCGGAAGATATATAGATTTTAGATGCCATCTGACGAAAAAGCCTCATAGGCCCTCTCTCTCTCTATGTGTGTGTGTGTGTGTGTGTTTGCCATTAATACCTTTCTTTCTATTCTTGGTCATGTTTTAACGTTTATAAAACAACAACAACAACAACAACAACAACAACAACAGAAATAGTAATAATATTACTAATGATAATAATAATATAATAATAATTATACTTGTATTAGTATAATAATAATAAAAGATCTTGCCATATATATAATATACAATAAATATAGTAAATAATAATAATAATAAAGATTTGGGACTTTTGCTCCATATATATATATATATATATATATATATATATAGGGTTAAGGGTCCTGAGGCTGAGCTAAGGAAAAGTTCCTGAACCCGCTTCCCACCCCCATCTCGCTAACCCCTTCCCCTGCATCTGATTGCTGCCCCCAGGCCTCCGAAAGCCACTGCCCCACACCACTGTGACCCTTCCACCGCCGCTACCCCATCATCACCATCATCACCACAACCATCTGTCACGCTTTGCTTCCCAGTGTACGGGAAGGGGACACGGCAAGGTCCGCTGCGTATTTACTCTAAAGTAAACACGCTAAGCGTATCTAAGCAATATAAAGTAAAATGTACACAAGAGTCATGAATGTAAATGAACAACAACTTTATTTATTAAACATTCTTTTACAGGTACAACTAAAATGTAAATACATGAATAGAAAGCGATGCCTCAACAATGGCATAACTGAAATGAAAATATGTACAAGTGCCTACAGCTCTGGGTCAAACGCTAACTGCTCCAAATTTTCAGGGCTGAGCTCGATCTCCAATGAGTCCGAAACACCTGAAAACATTCCAAAGAAATAAGAAAAGGAATGTCGTCAGCGAACAATCACTCGGTAAGTCCCAAAAGTGAGTAGAGATAGAATAGACAGAAAGAAAATATAACTTATAATGTTTGATTATAATGTTAACGCTGTTGTTTGTAGCTTGGTACAGAAAATACCAGTGTATACGAGAGGAGTCCCACTATTTCAGAGACTAAGGTATACGGAGCATAAGGAACCATTCAGCCATGGTACAACGGCAATGGATATTCATGTTGGGTGTATTATGGTTACAGTCCCGTGCCACTTATAACACCTTCCGTATCAATCTACCCTTTTATAAACCCCGCTATGTCTTTTGTATTGATTGTATTATTTTGTTATATAGATGGATAACTTGCCGAGACCATGATATCAGTAAACAGAAAGGATATAAATAGAGAGTCGTGTAGATAGAGTATATCCATGGTTCGGTTCAGTCAATATAGATTGATATAGATGGATTCATGGATTCATGTTGAATTGTAGTTTATACTTGAATCATATTCAAGTCAAATTGATTAGATTGAGACTCGGTATGAGTCTGACACTTTGATAAGAAATTGAAATCCTGAATTAGTTTTGATCACGAGCAAGACCGTCTAAGATGCAAACAAAGAATGTTATCTGTAACTGCTGCATATGGACGGCAGGATTTGTGTCTTTTTCCAAGACAATTACCGTGTTAATAACTCTGTTTGTTAGATTGTCCATCTTAAATAGGAAAGCACCCATATTCTCCGGCTCCCTGAGGCTCAAGAGAATTGGTCCCGCTTAAACCTATATTTACTAGGGTTCTTATTGTAATATAGTATAACTTGAGGGGTTTTTATGTAAAAATAGTTTTGGTATAGTTTCAAAATACACCTCAAGCATTTAATTATCGTCTTTAGGGTTTTCATAGATGTATATTTTATAAAAGTGAAATTTCTAGTGAGTAGAACCTAGTTTTCATAGTATATGGTATTTTATTGAAATATTGGAATTGTTTTGTATTTGGATGGTATTTTCATGTAATGGTGATTCCTTTGATTTAGAAAACTTGGAATATTTATATAATATAATTACAATAGATATTTTGATAATATATATATATATATATATATATATATATATATATATTTATTTATTTATTTATTTATTTAATAAAAATAAATTTTATTTATTCTTGTAGAAATCTCATTTTCTAAAGAAAAATGCATTAAAAATTCCATCAAGAATGAATGCTCCTTTCGGAGGTCTGCGTCTCGCTCTATTAGGCCCGAGGATGTGCGATAATCTGCACCATCCCGAACGGGGTCCCCAAAATTGGGTTGTGGAGGCATAATTGAAAGGAATTGATTAATACACTTTTTAAAGAAATGGTTTTGCAAGTTTGATGGTATTTATTTGTAATGTTGTATTATCCCATAACTAATGTCCCAAACTTTCATCGTGCTATGTCAAGATGTGTATTCTGATGAGATAGGTCATTACCTCATGAGTTATCTAAAGATAATACAAGTATTATGTTGTTTTATGTCGAAAATGAAGTATGTGGTATTTTACCGTAAAAATACGATAAAAGTTGCATAAAAGTTTATTTTGAATTGAAACTTGTTTTAAAGTGTTTGTTAATCTTTATTAAATATTATATGAGAGTATGGTATTGATTGTTTAAGAAAAATAACCTTTTTAAGGAAAACAGAATCGGAAGTCGGATTAACTCCGCTTCCGTCGGGTTTTAGAAATTAAAGTTTTTAGTATAGAAAGTGAGAGGGGGAGAGGGGACTTACTGGCTAGGGAACAAGAGAAGAAGACTAGGTAAGTGTCGGGGCGTCGTTTCGTCGCCGGAATCTCCTTGGAACGTCGCCGGAACATCACCCTTTGCTAACTCCACTTGCACACTAAAAGAACTTGAGAATTTTTTAGAGTTTTGGCATGGAATTTTTTAGTGAGGATAAGTGAAATGGAGTGTGGTATTTATAGGAAAAATTAGGGTTTAGAGGGTTAAGAATGCATTAAAATTTGCATTAAAAATGGGATTAAATGGTATTTTATTGTTCTCTGGATAAATTCAGAGTAAACAAACAACATGGGGGTAGTGGGGTAGGCCAAGGAGTGCTCGGGTGAAAATATAAGGAGCAACCGTTACGGGGGGCCCGGCGGTGCCGGTCTCCAACGCCAGAGTCGCCGATCCAAAACGGTGGAATGGCCTTGGATTGGTACCACGTATCCCTCACGCTTCATATACCCTCGTGCACATGTTTATTTAATCTGTAACTTATCATATTACCTGTAGTGCACGTGCAAACTCTTGGGCTTCTAAAAGATTAAAAGAAAATTTTAATAAAAAGATAATATGGCTGGAGGGATTCGATCACAGGGGCTACGTCACAGCAATGCAAGGCTTTACCAATATGCTACAGGTACTTTCTTACTGTTCAAAAGTAAAACAAATACTTATAGTGTACACAGGTTTACAAATACCCCAATTGTACATTAATTTTTAAACAATTTTCTGTACATTGAAATTGGAGTTGTTACAGTCTACCCTCCTTACAAAAAATTCGTCCTCGAAATTTATAATTTATTTTAAGGATTAGTTTACAGATAAATGAGGATATCTTGCACCCATCTCATCTTCCCTTTCCTATGTTGATTCTCCTGGTATGTCTTTTCTCCATATCACTCGAACCAAGTTGACTTTCTTATTCCGAAGTGACTTCACCTTTCTATCCAGGATCTCAATAGGTTGTTTCTCACAAGATAAGTCTGGTTGTACAGTGAGCTCGGAGTGATCAAGAATATGGCCGGGGTCACTCACATACCTTCTGAGTTGGAATATGTGGAACACATTGTGCACTCCTTCCAATGAAGGTGGAAGTGCCAAGCGATAAGCCACTTCACCGACTCGTTCGAATATATTGAACGGTCCAATATACCTCGGACTAAGCTTACCCACTCTTCCAAAACGAATCACTCCACGGTTCGGAGATATCTTCAGAAATACATGTTCTTCCGGTTGGAACTCCAAGTGACGGCGCTTTGCATCAGCCCAGTGCTTCTGTCGATCTTGGACTATGCGCATTCTTTCTCTGATAGTACGATCCACGTCGACAGGTTGCTACTATCATCTCAAGTCCAAGGAGTTCTCTATCTCCGATGTCGTCCTAACTTAATGGCGAACGACGCTTCCTTCCATATAAAGCTGCAAATGGTGCCATTCCTATACTTGCTTGGTAGCTGTTGTTGTATGAAAACTCCACAAGATGTAGGTGATCTTCCCATGATCCTCCGAAGTCTACATACACGCTCTGAGCATATCTTCTAAGATCTGAATAGTTCGCTCAGACTGACCATCTATTTGTGGATGATAAGCCGTGCTGAAATTCAAACTTGTTCCCAAGCTCACTTGCAGACTTTGCCAAAATTGCGATTGGAACCTGGTGTCACGATCGGAGACAATGCAGACCGGTACTCCATGTAATCTCACGATTTCCTGCATGAGTTCATGGGTAACAGAGATAGTACATATTTGAAGAGTTTCAATCTTACTTAGATTCTTGCCTCCATGTACTTCTTTGCTAGAGTCTCGGTAGATTAGCCTACTCGAAATGGGATGAAGTGAGCCGACTTTGTGAGTTGATCCACAATAACCCATACCGCATCGTTACCCTTCGTGCTGCGAGGAAGTGCAGTCATGAAATCCATTATGATGTGTTGCCACTTCCATTCTGCGATAGGTAACGGTTGAAGTAAACCGGTTGTCCTGTGATGTTCAGCCTTTACTTGCTGACACACCAAGCATTTAGCGACGCTTCTGGCTACTTCACGCTTCATTCCATGCCATAAGTAATTTTGACGCAGGTCTTTATACATCTTTGTACCTCCAGGGTGTACTGAATAAGGAGAACTATGAGCTTCTTTCATCAACTCTTCTCACATAGAACCTTTTGGTACACACAATCTACTGTCGTATCTCAAAGATCCGTCTTTATGTATGATGAAATCTGTTCGAAATTCACTTTCCACTTGTTCTATGATCTTTTGCAACTTAGCATCACTTCTTTGAGCTGGTTTAATCTGATTAACAATGGTAGATTGAACTTGTAAGTTCATCAAACTTGAAGCGTTACCTGGCATGACTACTTCAATCTCCTTTTGATCCAAGTCTTATTGAAGTTTCCACTGTGCGATAAGATTCAATGCTAATGGTTGGCGACTAAGAGCATCAGGTTCTACATTCACCTTCCCTGGGTGATATTGCAGGTTGATATCAAAGTCCGCCATGAGTTCTAACCATCTTCTCTGCCGCATGTTCAACTCTTTCTATTTTTCGTCACCCTATTGAGATGGGAATACGCGCGCGCTTGTCAGGCGCATTACAGATTCCCCCTGCCTAGGGTAGACTGGGGTTTATTGATTGTGGGGATCTAAATCTCTGGCAGTCGTGGACTAAGCTGCCGTTAATTACCCCTCGCCTTTAGAGTGAGAGGACCTCCGATTGACGGGCCAAACAGGTCATGCGAACTCAATGTGCAGTGGTGTGCTTTAAAGGGGTTTTGGATATATCGGGGGCCCCGCAGAGTTTTTACGGGGGTCCCGCTATCCGGATAGCAGGCGGGGGTCAAGGGGGCTAGCATCCCTCTTGCGGGGTGCTGGGCAGTTTCTAACGTGGGAGGTGTTTTTAGTGTGGAGTGTGTGTAAAATGGGGGGAAATGGCATCCAAAGGACGCGTGAGCGCCAGCGCTATGCGCTCGTGCTTTGGGCGCAAGTGCCTCACATGCCCGGCACGTGGGCGCTCAAGCGCGAGCGCTATGGGCGCTGGCGCTTTGGGATCCAGCGCTTCACGTGCCCGGCACGTGGGCGCTAAGGCGCTAGCGCTTCACGTGCCCAGCACATGGGCGCTCGGGCGCTAGCGCCTCACATGCCCAGCACATGGACGCTCGGGCGCTAGCGCTTTAGGCGCCAGTGCCTCACGTGCCCGACACATGGGCGCTCGGGTGCTATCACTTCGGGCGCTAGCGAAAGGAGGGGATTTTACCCCAGAAACAGGAGTTAAACTCCAAAACGAGGAGGAGTTAAACTCCAAAAGATTTAGATTTGGAGTCAAACTCCTAAGGATCTGGATTAGGAGTTAAACTCATTTGAGGATTTGGGTCTTGAGTTGAACTCCCTAAAAATCTTCAGAGGTTCTTCTCTCTTGAGTCTTGGATCTTCTCTTGACTAGGATTTTGTCTAAAGTTGGATTTTTGGAGATGGGTCTCTTTCTTCCTCCTCTTGATCGGCTGGATCTTGGAGAAAAGGGGGTGAGACTTAAAAGTTTCCCCCTTTTTGAGATCTAATGGAAGATCTGAGCTCCCCTTTGTGGGTTTTGTGGTGAAAAACTATTTAGTTTTTGAAAAGGAAGAGTAAAACCCTTGATTTAATTCAAAGGAAAGGAGAAGGTTTGGAACTTTGATGAAGGAGAAGAAGGAGGCACAAACCCTAGAGTTTTAGAGAAATGAAAATGTGTATATTTTATTCATTATCATGTTGCCTTATATAGGCTTACAAATTTACATATAGCCCCTTGGGTTTTACAAAATGGCATTTTGCCCATCCCATGGCTTATGTGCCATTTCTTTTTGCACATAAGCCATGGGCTTTACAAAAATTTGGTTTTATGCCCATTCATGAATAAAAAATTACATTAAAATTATTTTTTATATGATTTTTATGTTGGCATGGGGAGGCTGGCCACGGGCTCGACTTGGGCATGAGCCCGCTTGACTTGGGCTTGGGCCCACCTGGCTTGGGGTTGACCTTGACTTTGACTTGGTCAACCGGGGTGCAAATTTTGACCCCAACAGGGTGCTCAGTGGAGACTGGGTACACTGAACGGACTCGCCGAGAACTCCTAAATGGTATTATACCTATCATCGGATAGCAGTTCTCTGGTGACACTGGTACAGGTTAGTCTGTAGACCCGAGATCGTCATAAAGTCTTGTGTGATTCCTACTGTGCTTTGATTTCCACCTTACCATGTCCAAGAGGGCGTGCAAAATGGTGGCTTTTAGGTACAGTCCCGAATCACATGGAGGCAATGAGCGATAGGAGGGGTTTCGTCTCTTCCGGTATTAGGAGTTGATGTTGCGCTGTGTTCGATTGGCTATAACTGGAAGTCCCTGGCCAGGGCTGATATGGAGTGCCACTGGTAAGAGTTATCAGTAGTTTCTCGACCCGTTATGAGCCTCACATTGACACGACTTATCGGTTACTGGGGTCTGACGTTTACCACCCCTAGATTGGATATGCGACATATGAGATAAAGAGACCGGACTGTACGGTAGTGTTACTGATTAGCTCGACGGGAGTTTTGACAGCTTCGCTGGTTTTTTCTGGTCGCTCAATACCGGGTGGCCGTTACGTTTAGCTGACCGCTTGCGGCTTGTGGGTGTTTGATATGATCATAACCCATTGCCGGCGTATTGACGAGTCTTAGAGTCCCACACAGGAGTTTCCTAGCTCAGGCGAAACGATGTGGTGTGCATATGAGACATGCGCGGGGACCCGATTGAATGCGAGCATGTGATACCGTATGTTGATCGGGCGCTTTTCTATTGGTCAGGTCGTATGTGATATGACCGGTTTGTTAAATCAAGTGTTGATTTAATATATGACTTTTAGTTTAATTCTTTATTTAAACCCTTTTCTTTGAAGAAAATGTATGCATGCATGTATGCACATGTTGATGTGCATGGACACATACATGCATACATGGATAGTTATCATGGTTGATGATACACTATATGGTGGCAATGCAAGACTCACATGGTTGTTTATATATAGATATATTTATTTTTTAGTTTTATTTAAAGATAATTCACTCATGGTTAATGTTTATCTTGCTTTGACTTTGTGATCATTCTTGGCCTAACTTTTAACCTTGGGTTAATTATCTCTTGCCTTTTAACTCAATGATAAAATATCTAGATATTAACTAACCGTGGTTTGAGGTGAGAAGGATTTAATATGATTAGTTCATTCTCATCTCTTTTTATGTTATTATTCATCACAAAAGCTTTTGAGCTTGAGCTTGCCATCATCTTTTTCTTCCTCCTTCTCTTGAGTTTTCATTTGAGTGAGTTAGAGAAAAAGAAAGGGTTTTGATTAGAGAATACAAACCACTTCATCATTCTACACACATCTAGCCCATTTGTGTAGAGTTTTTGCTACACTTCTTCCATGGATCAAGTAAAGCAAGGAGTTTTGGGCAAAGGGACTTCGGGTGGATCATCGTGGACTTGGAAGGTTGCTAGCGATCCGTTCCAAACTCTCAAAGGTCCAAGGAGTCACCAAAGAGAGACTACAAAGGTTGTAATCTCTACTCTTAGTGATAGATTGTTCTTTGTATTTGATACAAAACTTGTTACCCTAAATATTCTAGTTAAGATTCATGATTCGTTTGCTTTGCACCTCTCTAAATTTTAAAGTGGTATGAGTGATGCTACCAAACCCTAGACTAGGTGAAAGGGAAACCCAACAGGTTCAAGAGCCTATCACGTGTAGGCACGTGACTTTATCAATTAGGCATTCAGGTATAGATAGAATCTGCCCATAAAAGGTCATGTGTTTGCACGTGAGGCCCGATCACGTGTGGGCACGTGATGCCCCATTTGGGGGTTTTCCTTGCTGCTTTATTTGTATTTTATTCAGTTCCCATGAAGGAACAGCTGGGTTCTGGTGTTTCAACGTGGATGGGGAAGAAGAGGGAGTTGGTCGAGGATGAGGTGTTGAGGAGACACGGTCAGCGGCGAGGTTGAAGGGACGAGGAGGTTGGGTTGGCGATCGGGGAAAAAGAAGGAGAAGAAGGAGAAGGTGCGGTGATGGTGTGGGTGCTCTGGTGTTGCTGACGAGACGAGGAAGGTGATGAAGGGTGATGGTGGAGGTCGGGTTCCGGCGACGAGGTCGACGAGGGCGAAAGAGATGGGTTCTCGGCTTGGGAGTCAGCTCGGAGTTTAGGTAAGGAGATGGGGAAGATAATGATAGCGAGGTGGCGGAGAAGATGAGGGTAGTGATGATGATGAGATGGGGACGGCGACGAGACGGCGAGGCGTGGATTTAGGGTTCGGGCGAGAGGGACGCGAGAGGAGAGATGAAGACGGGGATATATATATATATATATATATATATATATATATATATATAGGGAGAGAGAGAGGTAGGGACGGAGAGAGATAGAGAGATTGTTTTATAAAAATAAATTTATTAATATACTGTATATATTTATATATATGTATACTGTTATATATATATATATATATATATATATATATATATATTTATAGTAATATATAATATATAATTGTAGAATTTTGCAGATAATACCAGATCTCTCCGAATATTACTCGTATCCACTCAAAAATATAGTTTTTAAATATAAAGAATATACGTAAGAATTTTAACCATAATGCAATATTCTGTAATTAAATACATATACCCCCAATAAAATATACGTAAATATTTATAATTATTTGTCTATCTATAACTGAGGATATGAACACGATATATAGGCGCAACAACCTGATATGGAGTAATTTGCCATGCAAGGCTAGATAGAAAAAGAATATTATTTGTTTTAATCTTGTATTATAAAGAGATATGTATATCTTAAAATATATTATATATATATAGCACTCAATTCACATGGATACACTGTACTAGCAAATATTCGATATAACCTCGCACCGTATTGGGTTTCAAACATGCGGGCCGGGTCGGATAATAACCACAGCTACTAATTGCATCATTCAGAACCTAATTGTCACGCCCCGCTTCCCAGTATACGAAGAAGTAGACATGACAGGACGCGACGTATTTACTAAGAAGTAAACACGCTAAGCGTAAATAAGCAATATATAAATAAAAGCTCAAGAATGATAATAGATGTAATATAAACAGCAACTTTTATTAACATTCAACTTTACATTACAACTACTTTTGAAAAGGAAAATACAATGATGAAAGCAATTCCTAAACAGTGGCATATGAAATGGAAATAAGTACAAGTAATCTAGAAGTCTATCTGGGCCTCAATCTGCTCCAAGTACTTCTGGATGGGCTCGATCACATGAGAGTCGGGTCCTCCTGATGAACATTCCAAAGAAAGAAAGAGACATGAATGTCGTCAGCGAACTGGCGCTCGGTAAGTCCCAAAAGAACGAATGGAATAGGACAAGTAAAGAGAATAGAACTGGTAATTGTACAGATTTATGTTTGTTATACTAACGTAGTTGTTTGTAGCTTGGTATAGAATGTATCAGTGTATACGAGAGAAGTCCAACTATCATGTGGACTATGGGAAACAGAAAGTACAAGGCCATGTCACGCCCTGCTTCCCAGTGTACGGGCAGAGGACGCGACGAGGCCGCTACGTATTTACTCAAAAGTAAACACGCTAAGCGCATCTAAGCAATATATAATAAATGTACACAAGAGACAAGATGTAAATGAACAACAACTTTATTTATTAAACATTCTTTTTACAATACACTGAAATGAAAATACATGGAATGAAAGCAATGCCTAAACAGTGGCATAACATAAATGGAAATGGAATAAGTACAAGTGGCTACAGCTCTGGGTCTTCGGTGTACTGCTTACGGGCCTGCTCCAAATGCTCCTGACTAGTCTCGTACTCCTCGGCGTCGGGTCCTCCTGACAACATTCTAAAGAAGAAGAGAAATAGGAATGTTGTCAGCGAACAATCGCTCGATAAGTCCCAAAGAATAAGTAGAGACAGAATAGACAGAGAGAGAGTATATCTTATAATGTCTGATTATATTGTTAACGTTGTTGTTTGTAGCTTGGTACAGAAGATGCCAGTGTATACGAGAGGAGTCCAACTTACACCGTGGACTTTGGTAACCCGTAGTACAAGGCTCCATCGATAATACCATGGAACAACGGCATGGATATAATTACGTCTTAGTGACCACCTTATGCCACCTTTAACATATTCCGTACCAGTATACCCATTTATAACCCCGTAGTGTTTATTGTATTGATTGTACGGAATATATTGTATTGTGTTGTATTGTAAATTGTATAGATGGATGACTTGCCAAAACCATGATATTAGTAAATGGATGTAACTGGAGGATTATGTAGATGGATGTATATCCATGGTTCGGTTCAGTCAATATAGATTGAACAGATTGAATATATAGATTCATGGATTCATGTTGAATTGTAGTTTATACTTGAATCATATTCAAGTCAGATTGATTATATTGAGACTCAATCTGAGTCAAACAATTAGAAAAGAAATTGAAGTCCTGAATTATGTTTTGGTGCTATCAGTAACTGCTGCACATGGACGACAGGATTTGTGTCTTTTTCAAAGACAATTACCGTGTTGATATCACTGTTTATTAAGTTGTCTACCTTAAATAGGCAAGCATCTATATCTCCGGCTCCCTGAGGCTCAAGAGACTGGTCCCGCTTAAAGCTATGTTTACTAGGGTCCTTATTATAATTTAGTATAACTTGAAGAGGGTTTTATGTAAAATAGTTTTATTTAATTTCAAAATACACCTCAAATATTTAATTATCGTCTTTAGAGTTTTTCATAGATGTTTCTTTTATTAAAAGTGAAATTTCTAGTGAATATAACCTATTTTTAAAGTATAAGGTATTTATTTGAAATATTGGAATTGTATGGTATTTTCTTGTAAATGGAATATTTTTCTTGAATTTTGGAAATGTGGAATCTTACAAATATTAAAAAATAGATGTTTACCGCAGAAAGACGCGACCGGGACTTTGGTACGTCTGGACTGAATTTTGGGGGTAGATACTATTTGGTTTTATCCATCCATCTCTCTGAAGATGCCAAGTTGATTTATGGCACCGTATATCGGAGGTTTGGACAGATGCGGCCGTTGTAGCAGATTTCGTCAGATTTCCCCTCGTTTGCGAGAGGTTTTTTATTATGGGGACGCTCTTTCCTGTAGGCGCAAGCCCCTGCAGTTAATTACGTTACCGCGTAGCGATAACCACTTTCTCCTTCTCCAGATGTTCACTCCGCGTCGTGTATATTTGTTTTGTTTTAGGTTGCCCGTGGATTGTATACGGAGACTAATTTATGTTGTCGCCCGTAGGGCGTGGATTAGTCCAAATCCGTATTTTCTTAGATTTGGGTTTGGTTTGATTTAAGGATCGTTAATCTCGTTTGAAGTTAAGATCAACTTAAATGTTTGTTAAGGATACGTTAGTCTAAGTTTTATACTACGATCTACTTAACGAGGGTTCAGGATCATTTTTGACCCAACGAAAGAGCGTTTGGGCTCTGTCGTTTTAGTTTAGGGACATTCAAATCACCGCGGAACCGCCGCATATAGGCTTGTTTGGCCGCGGTTCCGCCGCGGTTTAGTGGCATCAAAGTTTGGGATTTTTTGTGGTCTCTTGTGTTGCTGTATGGAGATCCTCTTGATGTCTAGATTCTGAAAATAATGCTCTGAGTCTCTGCCATTGCTAGATCTCTCGATTTTCTTCTATATTTTTGGTAGATTTGATTCCGACATCCCGATTTAACTTGGATCTCTTGGATTCCAGACCTGAGCTAATATCTGCACAATATCTCAAATCAAAATGATAGTAGTATTTGGTGTTTTTGAGATATTATTCTAACCATTTTATATGATATTAAATCTTAAGAATATTGATTAGAAATATTTAATATGATATGCATATTTTAATTACTAATATTTCATATAAATATTATATGCATATATTTTCCCTCATTATGTTAATTATAATGTAGAAACATATGATAATAAACTTTTTACACATAAACCATCATATGTTCTATAATTATAATAAACACCTTTTAGTACTTAAAAATAATAATGAAAATGTTCATTCAAATGTACAATATTTTAGACTAATCAAATACCCCCAAACTTAACTTTGATCATCCTGAGCAAACTAGTTATTAAAGAAAAACAAAAAAGAAAAATCTAGCACACTTTCATAGGCAACACGATTGCACTGAGAATGTGCAACAAGTCTTTAAATCTTTAGGTGTCCCTAGTGGGAGGAGTGTTGTCTCCTGAGGGTTTTTAGCGGAGTACACCCACAAAATCCTATAATAAAAGAAAGATAATGAAAGTTACATACAGAAATAAAGAGCATATAAAAGAAAGAACTTGAAAATAAGAGTTTCAAACTATACTAGCTTTTTAGTAGCCATAAGCCCTATCTTAATAGTTATGAAAAGATGTCACAAATCATATCATCCATCAATAAAATATCGCCTTTAGTC
Organism: Agapanthus africanus; assembly: GCA_030015575.1. Taxonomy (NCBI): domain Eukaryota; kingdom Viridiplantae; phylum Streptophyta; class Magnoliopsida; order Asparagales; family Amaryllidaceae; genus Agapanthus; species Agapanthus africanus. The sequence goes on along the minus strand of CM057339.1, from coordinate 277,230,253 downwards.
ATCCTCCTTACCTTTCTTCCAAATATTGATCATATGCCCCTACGTGTGTGTAAAAGATATCCCTACACTTAGAGAATTCAATTCAAACCATTATCCTCTTGTCCAGCTTCCTTAGTACTTTTTAGTCGGTGAATATTTTCAGATGGAATTGCTCATGCATTCTTCATGCGACCGTTAATACTTTTTGAGGTACTAACCAACCGATTACCAAATGTGCTCACTCTTTTAGGCGTAATTAGCAATATCCTAGTCTTGCAACACCTAAGGTTTAGCAGTGGCTCCCAAACCAGTCGGTCTAAGGCACTAGGTGATAAAGTATCATCACTATATTTTTTTATGCTGACTTAAGTAATTACAAAACCAGTGTTCATTTTTCTTCACCATTTTATTTATATTTATTTTTGTTTATAGATATATTTTTTTCATACTAAGGCTTTTAGACAAGAGCATTTTAAGGTATCCTCTACTATCCCAAGTTTCAAGATTTGTGCAAGTGCGTATAGTAGAGTATCAACATTCAGATGCTTAGAATCAAGAATAGGGACTATTTTCAAACTTATTTCTATTCTGGCAAAGTTCCCTCATTCCAAATCTCGAACGGTCACAGACAGCCTAGAGACTATCTCGGAGCCACGGCAGAGTCCTTAGTTCCAAGTCTCGACGGCCACATCTACAGCCTGGAGACCCACAACAGCGTTCATCCTCATTCCAGCAGGTTTCAGACGCGACAATCAACCTCGGAGCCATGGAAAATCCCCCTAGTTCCAAATCTCAACGGTTCACAGACAACCTAGAGACCACTTCGATATTCGTCTCTTTACAGCAGACGCAACGTCAGCAAAGAGGAGCCATGGCAAAGCCCCTAGTTCCAAATCTAGAAGGTTCATAGAAAGCCTAGAGACTATCTCGGAGCCGCGGCAAAGTTCCCATTTCCATGACTCGGTGGTGCACAGACAATCGAGAGTCAACTCCTGACCCTGTATACCACGGCTAAAGTCAATCCTGACCCTGTGGAAAACGGCCAAAATCAACTCCTGACCCCGTATGGCTAAAGTCAATCTTGACCCCGTATACCACATCTAAACTCAATCCTGACCCCGTGGAAAACGGCCAAAGTCAACTCCTGACCCCGTATGGCTAAAGTCAATCCTGACCCCATATGGTTAAAGTCAATCCTGACCCCGTATGGCTATCCCGTATGGCCAAAGTCAACCCCTGACCCCGTGGAACACGGCTAAAGTCAATCCTGACCCCGTGGAAAACGGCCAAAGTCAACCCTCGACCTCCCCGTCAAAGCAATGCTTTGAATCCGGAGCAGGTCAACTCATCAATCACTTACGAGTCTTCTCGACTTGTAAGGAAGAAAATTTTCTTGGGAGATCCTTACGACTCTCAAGAGAAAAACACACATAGGAATCCTCACGATTCCTAAGGAGAAAATACACCTATGAGATCCTCTCGACTCGTAAAGAGAAACACCTTTATGAAACTCTTACGGCTCATAAAGTTGAAAAGTCTTAGGCGGCAGATCTAAACCTATTTCCTAAGCCATCATTACCCTATAAAGAGTTCAAGATGGACTGTTATCCACCATCTATGGTCCACACTTGCCAAAGCTACATGCCACTTAAATGGAGAAGTTACTCATGAGCATATAAACTACTTCACGCTAGAGTAAGACATAAAGAAATAGAAGATTGTGGCTCATGGGGTTGAGGGTTTGGAACTATATCTCTTAAGAGTCGAGATTTGAGTCAATGATAAATGACGACGCTTGTGTTCGCTTGTTATCTTCTCATATCAAGATTTTGAAAGTTATATACAAACCCGAAACTGGTCATACGCTATGCATAAGTATGCACTACTTCATCCACGTACATATCTACATGGGCAAAGTAGTGGGGGATATTTTTTCCCACCAAAAATTTCTGCGCAAAAGAGCCCAAGGTATCAAATGGCAGCGATACGCTTAAGAAAATGTGAACCAGTATTTTTCGGGCTGTATTTTGACAAACTCCCGAATGAGAAATAGCTAAATTCTGATGGTATTGAAAGCGTCTCTAAAAAACCTTCGATTTGATATATTATAGGCCTCATAATTCATCCGAGATCAAAAGTTATGAGCAAATGTGCTATGCACGTGTAATCTAAGGAAGAAAATGCGAACCAGTATTTTCCGGGCTGTAGTTTGACAAACTCCCGAATGAGAAACAGCAAAATCCTGATGGTATCGAAAGTGTCTCGAAAAATTCTTCGATTTGATATATTATGGACCTCATAATTCATCCGGGATCAAAAGTTATGAGCAAATATGCTACGCACGTGTAATCTAAAGTAATGCTCTACTACATGGGGATGTATTTTTAGTCCCACATCGGGAAAAAGAGAGATCGCTTCTCTACCACTCCCATATAAATAAGAGGGGATACCTCTTAGAAAAGGTAGAGAATTCAATTCTCAAAGGAGATTAGTTCTCCATAGGAGCTTGCTCCCACCATAATGCGCATATGCGCAAGCGCCATGTGTGCCACGTACAATGCATGTATGCCCGCCACATTCACGCCATGTGCAACGCACATGAGCCAAACACGTGCAACGCACGTGAGAGAGTTCAATTCTCAAAGGAGATTAGCTCTCCATAGGAGCTTGCTCCCCCCATAATGCGCATATGTGCAAGCGCCATGTGCGCCGCGCGCAATGCATGTGCACCCGTCACATGCGCACCACGTGCAACGCATGTGAGCCAAACACTTGCAACGCACGTGGGAGAATTCAACGCACGTTTGTATCCCATCTTCCGGCTCTTTTGGTGTTGGTGGAAACTCTGATCACCTCTTCCTCATCCACATTTGCGAAGCACATGTGGATGTCAGTCACAGTCTCATGCCCTCCCTCTTTTGAGAGTGTTATCATATGGCAGGTACGAGTTCGCTTCCATTCTTATTGTCGAGCCGGTCCTAACCTGATGTTGTAGGTTCTTTTCAGCTCATGCTTTTGTAGCGGGTTTACCCTCCAACTGTCGTATAACATAAACCTGCCTTGTCGATACTGGTCTTCTACCCAGTCTTTGAAGGTGAAGCGGTCTTCAAGGGGATGACCTATTGCTCTATGATAGGAGCAATAATATGAATGATGGACCTCATTTATTTGTTCGGGATGCTGAGACTCCGGAAGCGTCATCATTTGGTGTTTCATGACAAGGTTGAATATTTTCCTTGTCTTGTCTTAAGGGAAAGAATATTCCCGACCCATCTTCCTTATAAAGGACGGGTTATGATTCGTATGTCAAAAACTATTTCTAAACCGCAATCAAGAACGGCGTCGCATGAAGCTAGCCGGTGAGTACGGGTCGGTCCATAGGGATTTTGTGAATTTCCCAGTCACGCTAACGAGTTAATTCCGAAGGGTGTTCGGATTGATTATTACTAAAAACCTAATTATTCTACCTAGGGCAATTAATTGAAAGTTATAACTAGGGCAGAGAAATAAAATCTATACTAGGGCAGGAAAATAAATTTAATCTAGGGCATGAATTGAAATTATCTAGGGCAAGAAAATAAACAAATCTACTTACTTTACAGATGCATTTCTCCAATCATCCATGCAGGGTTGTCAGATCTGAATTTCAGAATTGAAGAGAGGCACCGATGCTCTCCATAAAGAATTTTGGAATTTTTATTAAAAGGAGGCATAAAGAATTACAATGATTAGAGTTCCTATTTATAAAGAATAGGAATCCTAGGGTTACATTTGTTTCGCATGTCCGAAATTACAAAAATAGCCTTTAGGAAATATTTTCAGAGCAGCAAAAGAGTTTTGGTAAAATTTGTATTTCCTAATCCCCCTAGCCCACCGCGGAACCGCGGCCCAATGCCTGGTTTGGCCGCGGTTCCGCGGCCAAAAGAAAGAGTTGGGCTCTGCAACTTCTGGGCTGGGTTCTTGTCATCTTGGGCTACTTAGTTCTATATATCTTTTTCCATTTGGGCTTCTGGTTCTCTTCCAGATTTCCAGTGAACATTGTTGTGGACTTTAACCCGTTCGCTTTGAGTCAATGTCTTGAATCTTGCTTTGTGAATTGTTCCTTATGTAGGCTTGATCAAGATTCTCTGTTTGTCGGTCAAAGTCTCACTTTTTACGTCGTCTTTTCATCGTTTTCGCTGTTTCCTGTCCAAGAACCTGTAACCTGTAACATGTAGCAGACATGCGTCAAAAGCACCCGTTTATTTGTAAAATATATAAGAATGGGGAATATAATAATGCAATATTCTGGTGTGAACAGGTTACAATCGAGTTTTTCTCGATTGCACGACGTCTTGGATCCGCTTTGTTGTTTTCGAACGTTGTTTGCGTTCTTTGCCCTGTTTTTTGCCTCCATTATGGGATTTTCCCCTTTCGTGAGAACATACAGTGGGCCAAGGATGAAGAGCATTATAGTCTACTGTTTCCCCAATCAGAGCAAAGCTCTGTTCAAATTTTGAAATTTGAAATGAAGCAATGCTTCATAGCAGCGCCAGCGCTGAGAGTCAAAGACTCTGATGTAGCGCTCACGTGCAAAGCACGAGAGCGCCAGCGCTGAAAGTCAAAGACTCCAAGGCAGCGCACCACATGCAAAGCACATGAGCGCTAGCGTTAAGAGCGCTGCACTCTAAGCAGCGCACCACGTGCAAAGCACATCAGCACTAGCGATAGAACAAAATGTTCTCGGCCCTTGGATCAAAGATCCAACGAACATGATTAAAAATCATCAATTGACCAGAATAAAATTCTGTTGAGGAAACATTCCTCGGAATCTTTCCAAATAGGAAAGATTGTGCTCTGAAAATCAGAGCACCGTTGGTTCAATGATCCAATGGTGATTAAAAATCACCAAAATACAGAATAAATTCTGTATGGGAAAAGATTTCCCGATCTTGTTAAAAACAAGAAGATTACCTTCTGTAAAACAGAAGCCCTAGGATCAAAAATCCAACGGTGGGAAACATCCCCAAATCAATTAGAGAAAAAATCTCTTCAACCGATTCAACAAATCAGCCTACCCTATATAAAGGCCCCAAGACTTCAAGTCTGATAGAGAAGAACCCCCCCCCCCCACACACACACACACACAAACTTTGAGAAAGTTCAGAGAGAAGAGCAATCTCTTGGCAGAAGAAGAATTTCTTCAAGGTGAAATAAAGAGATCAAGGAATCTCATCAGAAAAAGAACTTAGTTCTTATGCTAGATCATAAATCTTTAAGACAAATTGTCTTTCACAAGAGATCATAACATCTCATTATAAAAAGGGGGGAGGATAATTCAATTCTCTCAGGACCACAGATCCATAAAGGCAAAGCCTTTGACCAAAAACATAAGAGATTGAAATATCTCCTATAAAATAAGAACTTTGTTTTTAGATCCACGAGACGAAGTCTCTTATAAGAGAGAATTTAATTCTCAGCGAACAAAGTTGCCTAAAAAGAGCCATAACTCTCCAATTAAAAGAAACGCTTTAGCGCTTCAAAATTTAGCGCACAGCGCTGCAGAGCTCTAGCGCTCCAATTAAAAGAAGCACTTCAGCGCTCCAAATCCAGCGCACAGCGCTGCAGAGCCTTAGCGCTTCAAATTTAAAGAAGCACTCTGCGCTCATTGACTGGCGCACAGTGCCAAGCGTGCCACGTGCTTCTCGCGTGTGTGCTACTTCACCAGAAGCGCTCTGCGCTCATTGACTGGCGTACAGCGCCAAGCGCGCCATGTGCTCCTCACGTGTGCGCTACATCACAAGAAGCGCTCTGCGCTCATTGACTGGCGCTCAGTGCCAAGCGAGCCACGTGCTCCTCACGTGTGCGCTGAGAGAACATAAATTGTTCTTTAAATGATAAAGCCCAGAGCCATAATAAGTGCTCAGCATTCAATAAAAGACAGAAATTTGTCAGGACCAATGCTCAGCATTGTTAAATGAAAAGAGACTGGGCCTAATTAAATGTCTAACATTTTAAATGAATGGGCCGAGCCCAAGTTGGCCACAGATCTCTAATTCAAATTAATTGAGCCCATATGCTCATAAATTTTTTATCTTAGTCCCAAATTGGACTACAGATCTCCCAACCAATATTGGTTCAAGGGTACATATTTTCACTCCTCTGATATTTATCATTGTAATTCTTCAACGTCTTTAGAGAGGTGACGGGTCCCGACAACCAGATATTTCATGGACTGTGGGGTCCTTAAACTCATGGACTATGATGTCTTTAAATTTTATAGACTATGATGTCTTTAAACTTTATAGACTATGATGTCTTTAAACTGTCATAGAGCTCAAATACTCTTTTGTTGGATCTAAATGATCCTGTTAAGTAGATCTTAGTCTAAAATTAGACTAACGTATCATTAACAAACGTTTAAGTTGATCTTAGTCTCAAATAAGATTAACGATCCTTAAACCCAAACCAAAACCCAAATCTAAGAAAATACGGATTTGGACTAATCCACACCCTACGGGCGACAACATAAATTAGTCTCTATATACAATCCACGTGCAATCAAAAACAAAACAAACACACACGACACAAAGTGACCATCTGGAGAAGGAGAAAGTGGTTGCCGCGATGCAGTAGCGTAATTAACTGCAGGGGATTGCGCCTGCAGGGAAGAGCGTCCCCAAAATCAAAAACCCCTCAAACGAGAGGGAATCTGACGAAGTCTGCTACAACGGCCGCATCCGTCTAAACCTCCGATATACGGTGTCATAAATCAACTTGGCATCTTCGGAGAGGTGGACGGATAAAACCAAATAGCATCTGCCCCAAAATTTAGGCAAGACGTTTGTCTTCTCGGTATTCGGCGGAGAACATCTACCTTCTCCGCAGATTGCTGACTAAGACGCTGCGTCCTGGCTTTTTCATAAATGGTCATTTCGCGGCCGTGATTGTCCTAGCTCGTTTGACAAGCTTCTTTTATTAACCTGTCAATTTGTTCTTCCAGCGATGGACTTAATGTTTTTAGAGCGGGATCTCGCTCCGATTTGACGTCAGGGCTATTTAGAACAGCATCATCTGCTTCACTGGAGCTGTTTACAATGCGGCAACTGTGAATCTGCTCCCGCTTCTTAGACCAAACGTATCCGAGCCCAGTTGTCTCCATCTTCCCGTTGGGCATCTTTCGCTGAGTCCCAGGAATATCCTAAATATTTTTGTAGAATTGGACTTGTCGAACAGTTTGTTTGAGGGGTACACCTTGGTATCTTAACAGCTTTTTCAATCCCTCCGCATAGTATCTTAGCAGACGGATTGGTTGAAGCCTGCCGGATGCAAAATCGGCACCATGCCAGACTTCTTTTTCTACTTTATTTTCCGTAGATTGGTAAAAGAGAGTCGCTTTTTCACCTCTTTGCCTGGGAGGTATGTAGAAAGTTTACAGTTCTTGTACGTTGTATGTATGGAGCGCATCAAGTTCCTTTAATGCCGAAGAGGAGCCATTGTAATTTATAGACTCTGATCTGCTCCGGCAAAGGTTTGCATTGACAGACGGACGGAGAACACCATGCTGGCCTCGTCTTCTGAGTCGCTGCCAAAGACCAAAATAGGAGTAGATGGTCTGGGCTTATTGTTTTCTTTTTGGGGTTGCATCGAGTAGACTATTTCTTCGTCTTCCTCGGTGTCGCTCCCAAAGATTGAGATAGTGGCAACAAATTTCTGTTTATTCTCCGGCTTGTGGCACCTTTCAGTATCCTCGAAGTCTGGTAGGAAGTACTTTGCGTATTTATATTTCCGGACTTCGTTTACCGAGAACGGGTTTAGCTCTCTCATGACGGTGTACTCCAAGCCATCCTTGAAATATTTCATACACTGATGTTGAGTAGAAGGGATGACATTGTACTCGTGTAACCACGGCCTGCCGAACAAAACATTGTAGCAAGCCTTGGCGTCAATGACATGAAATTTGATGTCGGTGATGAGCAACCCGAAGCATAGCGTTAGTATTACAGACCTAAGTGTCCGTGATGACTGTAAGTCGAACCCAGAGATAGTAATTTTATCTCGGGCAAGATGTTGAACGTTCATACAAATCTCCTTCGGTACTCTCATGTTGAGAAGGTTAACGGAGGACCCGTTGTCGTCAAGGATTTTCCCCATCTTGATGTTGTGGTAGTACCCGGTGACGTATAATGGGCGATTATACTCACATGTACCGAGGAAGAGATCTTCATCATTGAATGTAATGTCAACCGTATGGACCTCTGCCAGCTCATCCTTCATCTTCTCTTCTACGAAGAAAGCTTAGAACTGATCGGGCTCTTGTAATGCCTTGATCAGGGAATTTTGTGCCTCTTTGGACAGGAGGAGAACATCTAATATGCTCAGTTGCGAGGGTATTTTCCTCAGATGTGCCAGAACGTTTTAATCCACTTTGTTTTTCTTAGGCGGATCTTTTGCCGCGAGCTCCTTGACTGCTTCCTCATCGAGGGCGATCTCCTCGGGATTTTTCCTTTCCCTTTGTCCCTTTTGTTCGAACCTTTGTTTGTAGGTCCAAGATTCTTCTCATGCAGTGTGTGGTTACGCAGCTAAATATTCTTGCAGTTCTTCTCCTCCGCTTCTTTTTTGGAGGCGGGGTCTTTGAAGAGAGGGCTGAGAGGTATTTCGTCCTCAGAATCGCTCCCGAAGGTACGAAATTGGGGTTTTTCCCCTTCCGAACTGGTACCAACCATATAACAGTTGCCAGTCATTTTTTCATGCATGTTTGTCATACTATTTTTCCGTCGACGAGAACGAGTTTCATGCTTCATCCTCTTGAAGTGTTTTTGATAGGCAACATATCCTTGCCACCACTTCTTGAAGGCACTGCATTCCTCGGTAGGGTAGGTGATCATCCGATGATATATGCAGTAGTTTGGGCATGCATCTTCTCCATCGAGGAATATGACCCCGGGAGTGTTCCTTACGAGAGGTGGCAGCTTCATCCCCATTGACAGAGTTTTGGTGAACCGCTTCTCTGTTTTGATCCTGCTCTTATTTGTTGCAGGTGTGCTTTGGCTTGGTTGGAATACTTTACAACTCATCCTTGCCGCAGCTTCTTTGTTCTGACGCTGACGCTTAGCCTTTTCGTATATAGTTGTTTCGCGTTCTCAGTCAACTTTACTTTTTTTGAAAGGCTTCGTTTAGCAGCCTCTCGATTGGGTCTTCTGGCAGTCCGGGGATTTTAGCGCCGATTCTGCCCCCAGTTCCTCTGCGTTTCTTTATAACGCTGAGAGAGCTTCTTCGTCATATAATGACGAATAGGAGACCATGTGGCAACTTGCTACATGGTCTTCGGTGTCTTCTGATGAGTCATTTTCTTCATCATTGTCACTATCTTCGCCCTCAAGAATATGCTTGAGGAATTCTTTGAATGTGACTGGTGTCCACGCCTTCTGGTTATACTCCTCCAACGCGTCGATGTATTTTTGTAGATTCATGCGCTTTTCGTCATACTCGGCAGGCTGCATGGGTTTCTTGGTCTTCTTTTTTTTCTTCGAAGACTTTGAAAGCTTGACTTGGGGGTTTTTCCCTTCGTCGACGGTTTTCGGAGCAGGTTTTAACATCCCTTCGATTATTTCGGGTTCAAGTGGGCTTTTCCACCTGGCTGTCGGACATGCTTTCAGATCTTTCAGCATTCTTTTGGTTTTCACTGAGAGGACGACTTCTCATGGAGTTTCTTCCACGAGTGAGCATGATGCCCCATGTGCATCCACCTTTTTGGGAGTGTGCTTTTGGGGTGGATTTACCTTCCAGTTATCACACAGCACGAATTTCCCCTGTTGATACTGATCTTTGACCTAGTTCTTGAAGACATAGCAATCTTCAATTGGGTGGCTCACCATTCTATGATAGGAGCAGTAGTTAGGGTTGTTGATGTCGCCGGGTTGCGGTGGACGCCGCGGGTCTGGTAATGTGATGAGTTTATTACGCATTACCAATTCAAACAGTCTCCTCGTCTTGTCACAGGGAAACGAGTAAGCGCATCCTAGTCATTCTTCCAAGGATGGGCGCGGACGCGCGTTGTTTTGGCGAGCAGCTGGTTTTGGGCCACTCGGCTGTTGTTGTGTATTGGCAACGAAAGCCGCTTTCCTTTTACCCTTGCTATTTCGAGGGTCTTTATTTGAGGGGGAAGACTCATGGCCCATCTGGTCCATTTGAGCAAGTTTATCTATCAGAGCCTGAAAAGTTGTTAGTTTGAAGAATGTCATGAACTGAGACACAGTCATTTAAGGATCAAGGGTTCCGATGAACATGCCCACGACAGGGGATTCTTCAATGTGTTGTTCTCACTTAGACCACAAGTTCTGCCACCGGATCGCGTATTGGACCCAAGCTTCTCCCGGCTTTACCCTGGCATTGATTAATGACGTGATCGGGGTGCGCTCGCTTGCGCTGGAGAAACGTTGTGTGAACAGCAGTTCCATCTCTACGAGTGTTTTCACGGAGTCATTTGGGAGCTCCGAGTACCATTCGAAGGTTTTTTCTGACAGGCTGCCAACGAACTGGCGAAGCAACAGTTTGTCATCGCCTCCCGTGTTGCCGCACAGAGCTCTGAACTGAGCTTGTGAGGGTTGCCTGTCCCTTTGTATACATGGAACTTAGGGATCGTATATCCCGGTGGGTATTTGATTTGATCATACCAGCCTGGATATGATTGTCTAGTTTTGACAATTTGGCCAACGGCCTTATTAGCTTGATGAGCTCTTATTTGTTGAGCAATATAATCATCAAGGGCGGCCTTGGAGATCATTTCCTCCTTGGCTGTCGATAAGGCTGGGGGAGGGTTTGATGTTTCCCCCTGTCATCCTCGATAATTATCGGCGGATCCTCTGGCGGGGGTTCTGGTTGGATCATTATTCCAACCATGTCTTGGAACAAGAGAGCCATCTGCTTTATGTTGGCAGCTTGCTCAACGGATTCTTTGTCTTTTCTCTCGAGCACCTTCGCAGGAACTCTGTATCGGTCTCCTGCTCTTGACATTGTTCAGCTTCTTTGTCCGGACTTTCTTTCTGTCCGGTAAGTGCTGCCATTTTGGTCAGCATTTCCTGAAGCTTTTGTTGTTGCTTCTGAGCCTTAGTCAGCAACCGAATTTACGGTCGTTTAGGTCTATCACCTTTGGAATTAGCCGCGGGCAGTAGAATTTTCTCCAACCTCGTTCTTTTATGAGAGATTGGAGTTGAAGGAGCCATTGTGACGGGCACCTGTTTAGCAGAAATCCCCCGTTGTATGGCGAAGGAGTGGTCTTTTTCTTACCGGCCCTTGGATTTCCTAGGTCAACGAGAGTAGTTTTGGTCAATCACAGAGTCCTGGACTTTTTGCCAGACCTGATGAATTTGCGAGGAGAGCCACTGATGAGGCCGCTTCGGCTTTGCTTTCATAAGGACCTCTACTGGCAGAGGTGATTTCTTCAGCCCCACCGTCGGGGGGTTTACCCTCTTGAGCGGATCAAAGTTGTTCCCGGTTGGAACAGCAACATCGACTTCCACCATTGGAGCTTGTGGGGTGAGTCCAGAGGGGGAGCTGCCCCCAGCTTCTCTCACTCGGTGCCAATGGCGACGTCGAGCATGCTTCGCGGAAGGGACCGCCTCAGTTTTGGAAGCGGCTTCATCATGCCCCTGGTTTTGCAAAGGAGCTTCAATCGGTGTCAGCCTGTTGAAGACCGGCGTCCTTGTTAAAGTTTGAGGAGAAGTAGCAAGCCTTTCAAAAACCGACCGTCTGGTGGGGGAAGCGCCTTTGACAGCTTCGCATGTAGGAGAATTTTGGATGGCTATCCATTTTGGGGTAGCCCCTTCAGGTATCACGAGCTTCTTTACGGGACCGTTTGTACTTTTGCTCAGCCTGTTGAAGACTGAGATGCTAGATTTGTACGGCTCGTTGAGAGGGGCCGTTGTAGTTACCAGTCGATCAAAAATTGACCTTTTAAAAGCTTCCTCTTGCGGCGCTGAAGCAGCGAAACTCACAGGTGGGAGTATGGTCCCAAAGAACAATCCGGTAGTGACTTGTGTAACTTACCCCACTGGCATTGAGAAGATAGAGGCCGCATTAGGCCCATATGTCACTCCTTCCGTTGGGGTAGAGCGAGAGTTGCTGTTGCATCCAGTGCATTGAGAAGCCATTGATTTTCTGCAAAGGAGCAAGACACCAAGTTTTAGTACCTTGTATCCAAGGGTAACCATAGCGAACCGCGATTTTGTTCGCGAAACACGACACGCAAAGTGTGGAGTAGAAAGAGGAAAAGGTCCACCGGGTGTACCAGAATCTATTCCTCGTCGAAAGACAGAGACCAAGATGTTGGGACGTCTGGCCTGAATTTTGGGGGCAGATGCTATTTGGACTTCTCCATCCACCTCTTCGAAGATACCAAGTTGATTTATGGCACCATATATCGGAGGTTTGGACAGATGTGACTGTTGTAGTAGACTATATCAGATTCCCCCTCGTTTGTGAGGTGCTTTTGATTGTGGGGACGCTCTTCCCTGCAAGCGCAAGCCTCTACAATTAATTACGTTATCATGTTGCGATAACCACTTTCTCCTGCTCCAGTGGTTCACTTCGTGTCGTGTTGTGTTTGTTTTATTATGGGGGTTGTCCGTGGATTGTATACGGAGACTAATTTATGTCGTCGCCCGTAGGGCGCAGGTCAGTCCAAATCTGTATATTTTAGATTTGGGATTTTGAAGTTGAGTTATATTTTCTTTTAATTCAAACATATTTTATTTGGTTTAAGGACCGTTAATCTAGTTTGAGATTAAGATCAACTTAAACATATGAGCATTTGGGCCCAATTTATTTTAACTAAAAAGACGTTAGTCTTATTTGAGACTAAGGTCATCTTAGCAATATTTTCAGGATCATTAAATTTTATTAAGATCCAACAACAGAGCGTTTGGGCTCAGCTGCAAGAGACTTAGCCAATTTGGGCTTAGTCTGCTCAGTCTTTTTTTAAAAAGTGCTAAGCACTTATTTAGGCTCTATTTGTTCAGCCCCCCTTTTTTTTATACAAAAGTGCTAAGAACTTGTTTGAAGCTCCGGCGCTCACATGGGTATCATGTGAAGCCTTCAATTATGGGCGTTGCTCAATCAGTGCTAAGCACTTAGTTATTTTGACAATATATATAGTGCTAAGCACTTTTTTATATGGCGTCCACATAAGGAGTACGTGCGGTGCTATCCCATTTATTTTGTTGAGCGCCCACGTGTGTTTCACGTGAAGCGTTGGGCACTACCAAATCAGTGCTAAGCATTTAGCCGTTTTGGTTGTATATGAAGTGCTAAGCACTTTTTATTCAGCGCTCACGTGTATTTCATGTGAGGCACCAACCTTCTGCTTTGGGCGCCCGCGTGTTTTTCATATGAGGCTCTGGGCACTGTTGAGGGAGCCTACGTGGGAAGCACGTGAGGCGCTAAGTTCTTTTCTTTTTCAAAGATTGAATCTCTATTAATGGCATTTTGACCATTAATGATCACCAAGATCTTTTTTTTGAAGATCTGGGATCAGGTTTTCTTTAAGAACTAAGTTCTTTTATAAGAACTAAGTTTCTTTTAGGGGTAACCCTATTTTCCAAGAAATTAAATTCACATAGGATAGGTTTTTTCCTTTTTTCTTTCTTTTTAACCTAGTTCTTTTCTGAATCTTTGATTCTCAAGAACAAGATTTTCCCGATGAGAATTAAATTTTCAACTTATGGGAGACTTGTCTTGTGGATTTATGATTCAGAGAAAGAACTAAATTCTTGAGAAGGCCTAAACCCTTAGATATGCTATGATAGGTAAAGGAGATGTTTTGCTCTCTGTGGTTTCTTTACCTAGGGTTTGAAAGGAAAAAGATCTTCTTCTCTATTGAGAATTAAATTCTCTATTGTTTTTTAGAGCCTTCTATATTTTATTTTGCAGAAGCTTATGGGGAGTTCCCTCTATATGAGATATGAAGTCTCGGGTCCTTTATATAGGAGGGGCAAGTTTGTTAATTAATTTGAGAAAATCTCTCATTGAAAAATTCCAATTGATTTTATTGGTCTCAAAGATTACTTGGGGAATTTTATCCACTGTTGGATCTTTGATCCAAGAATTTCTATTTACAGAATATGTTTTCTTGTTTTTACCAAGATTGGGAAAATATTTTCCCATATACATAATTTATTCTGTCAAACAGTGATTTTTAATCACCATTGAATTTTTTGATCCAAGGGCTCTCTGTTTTTCAGAGAGCAATCCTTCTTTATTTAGATAGATTGGGGAAATATATTCCCCAAAATAGAATTTAATTCTATTATTGGATTTTTTTATCCAACCGAGAATATTTTTCTTACTTAGAAAGAATCGGGAGATATTTTCTCCTGATAGAATTTAATTCTATTGTTTGATAATTTATCATCACCATTGGATTTTTGATCCAACGGCTCTATTTCACAGAGAGTATCCCATTTTTTTAGGGAAATATCCTCATGTAGAATTTAATTCTACTGATTTAAACTTGGATGCCGGCGCTCATGTGTTGTGCACATGGGCGCCACTTAAGAATTTAATTCTTATATATAATAGGCACTCCTGTGCTTTGCACATTGGCGCCCACGTGAGCTTCACGTGCGGCGCCATCGTAGGATTCGACCCTAAGGGGTTGGCGCTGGCGATGGCACCCTCGTAGGGAGCACGTGGACGCCACTTAAGAATTTAATTCTTACATATGATAGACGCTCATGTGCTTTACACATTGGCGCCCATGTGAGCTTCACGTGCGGCGCCATCATAGGATTCAACCCTAAGGGGTTGGCGCTGGCGCTGATGCCCTCGTAGAGAGCACGTGAAGCGCTGCCTCATTAAATTTTAACAGAGCTTAGATCTTCAGTTACGTTCAAATATTCGGGAAACAGTATATATAAGGGTTTAACCCTCTAAAAAAAGAAAAAGAGAACTTAGCTCTTTTTCTAGATCTGAGATCCGCAAGACAAATCTCCCATAAGTTGAGAATTTAATTCTTATAGGGAAGAACTTGTTCTTCAGAATCAAAGAAAAACTATCTTGTTTTATCAGCCCCCGTGTAAACACAATGGAAGAAAGGATATGAAAGAGATGGAGTTCATACTCTAAAAACTTTGTTCCTTAATAATCAAGAACTTAGTTCTTAAAGAAATCTGATCTCAGATCTTCAAAACGGTGATCTTGGTGATCACTAATGGTCAAAATACCATTAGCAGAAGTTTAAATTCTCTCAAAACATGAATTGAGATTAAATCTCTAAGGGCACAGTGTCTCACGTGATATTCGCATGAGCGCTCAAAAGAAACAATGGACACAGCGCCTCACGTGATATCCACATGAGTGCATAGAAAGCCCATGTAAAGACAGCGCCTCACATGCCATACACGTGAGCGCCCATAAGTAAAGACTCAGCGCCTCATGTGCCATACACGTGAGCTTTTAAAATATATATATATGCCAGAGCCTGAGCGACTCACGTGATACTCATGAGAGCGCTTTATAAAAGTGCTTAGCACTGATAGGGCAATACCCAAGTCTGAGCATCTCACGTGATACTCACGTGAGCGCCAAACCCTGAGTGTCCCACGTGATACACATGTGAGTGCCAGAACATGATCTGGATATTATATCCATGGTCTAAATGTCTAAGTGCTTAGCACTGATAGGGCATTGCCCAAGTCTGAGCGTCTCACGTGATATACACGTGAGTCTTATAAAAAGAGTGCTTAGCACTGGGCGGGCAATAGAAAGCCCAATACACAGTCCAAAAAGGACTAGGCTTTTCTGAATTTAAACTTCTGTGACTATAGATCAAATAAACCCATATGCACACTGTAACCGAGTGTCACGACCCGAAAGTACGGAACATGACCGGCACTTAGACTACAAAACATCTCGAGACGTACGTACTCTAAGTAAGCCGAAAACCCAGAAATCCAAACCAAGAAAAGTAGTAGAGTGTAGGAAAACCATTTTTTAAATCAAGTAGTTTGCAACATATGCCGAAATATGCTTTTAAAATCCCAAGTCTTTTCAAAAAAAAATTCGGCAGAGTTTCCTTTGTAAAAACTGACCCCAAACGGGTACAAAACCTGAATAAGCATATATATAATGAAAAATGCATCCCCAAGCGGGAGCTAGCTCTTCGTCAATCGACGGTCACAACCACGCAAGCAATATAATATACAACGCCGAAAGGCGAGGATCACAACAGAAAAGGAAACAAAAAATAGTATGAAATCCCAAGAATATATCGCGCGACTCTAAGGTCGAAAAAATAATCATCACTGGTCTCTATCTCAAATAAATACATGTTTGGTTGATGGAACTTCTAGATACAACTGAATAATAATATACAAGACATAATGGTGGGTACGATACAAATAAACCCACCTACTAGCAAGTCACCCAAAAGAAGCAATGCCAGCAAAGCCGTAAAGAAACCTGTACAGCAACACCTGCAAGAAACTGTGGCACAACGGGGGTGAGTTGCCAACTCGTGAGTAGAAAAACATCTACGAATAGAAAATCGCATGTATGACGCAATCCTAGGTCATACGACCAATATATATATAAACCTCAACGAATAAGTCTGAAGCATGCTAAGGTGGCAATGTAATATCTATGCATGTATGTAGTGCCAAGTGCTCGTGCCAGTGCCTCAGGTAATAACATGTCATAAGTATGAGGTATGTCTGCATGAAGTAATATGAAGAAGTATCTAAATAGATATCAATACACGTATATTAGCGTCCCATACCACTAATATTGGTGTAAGGGTATATATAACAGCATCCTCATCCACTGTTATATATATATATGAGGTATGATCGATGTAATCGATATGAATCAATGTCAACTATAACATGAAGTCCAATAGTATGTAGATATCTCCCAACTAGGTAATCAATGTATGTGAATAGGTGGATCCCATCCACGTGTCACCCAATGACAATAAGCATCATGCATGTAAATATCGTAAAGCATATGCATGGGAATATGAGGATATAATCAAATCATGGAACCAGAGTGCCTAGCATCGACACTCGAAAACATCATGAAAACCTGTGCCTAGCATCGACACGTAAATCCTCATGTATCTCAGGCGCCGCACACCCTGGTCGGCCCTCATATCCATCTCATGACTCCAGTCGGTATCCTCCGGATAACCGACGAGTCCCAAATACTATCACCGGTAGGTAGTACTCCCCTGTCGGGCTCACCGTCCAGCATATACGAGTCTTCTTGCCCCGGGGTACCTCACCGGGTCCACCATATACCCGCAGACGGTGCCTACCACTCCTCGAATCGGGTTTCACATGCCACTCTCAGAACCGAGAAAACACATGGTGGACGCACTGAAATATCATATCAAGGGTAACCAGGTTTTTAAAACAATTACATATTCTCTTTTGAAATATCCACGGTTCCCAAATCCAGAAATATCATGGAAACAACATATCCCAATGTTTATAATCAAAGCATGATGTATGCGACATGTAAAAGTAATGCAAGCATATCAGTAAGTCATGCAACATGGAATAATAATGTGCACATGTCGAGGGAAACCGCTCTTTTAAAATGAATCAGTTTTACAGAATATCTTACGGTTCCCAAATCCCCAATCAAGCCAGAATCATCTATATATGTGTACAGGTATAAGTGTACAATATGCCATGCAAGAATCATATCATGAATGCAACAGTACTACAGTGTAGTGGCATGGCAATTATCGATGATGAAGTGTGTGAGCCGGCAAACAAGTGTACGTGGAACATACGCATCATCGATAATGGTGCTGGTGTCCTAACAGCATGACGGTAATATGGCAATAAACATAAGTAATGCGATGCAAATAATATGAATGTGCGGAATCAAATAATCAACGCAACGCAGTAATGAAGAATCTACATCTGTATGAAAGTGTCATGCAGTTTTGCCTTTTGAAATAAGACGAATCAGGGTTTTTCGTAAAATAAGGGCTACGGTGTTTTTTTATGAAAAGATGCGCCTTTTTAAAGTATCCGTAGAATCCCTTTTTGCCTTTCTTTAAAAATACTCCCGATTCGTTAGTTTTGAAATAGGTATGACTCGGTCTAGTCTAACATCTACTATACTATCTACAGACCTAGCTATCAAGTCAAAATGGAGGGGTAAGGAAACCACATAAATCTGAGTCGATATGTATATATAGGAGTCGGTGATCCCGCCTCAATAGTATCGCGTACGATACCGTGTATCATCTGACATCCTCAAGTTCTGAGTGCGGATCAATCATCAATATAAGCTCGTACGGTAAATCGTCGTACGGCATCCCAATAGCTGGGTGCGGGTCAATATCACAATCATCACATCAATTATCTGGTATCCTTATCATCATATCACATAATCGGGGGTACTGATCTAAGTCTAGTACAAGTCGATACCATCTAAATAACTGCGTATGAAAACACACGTCTCACAAGCCCGCTAAGAATCACATATCGCATCCCAAATGCGAATTACATCACATCACCGATATCACGGCACTATGCCCAATCTCATCGACTCATCTCCAATGCCATCCACTATCCCCGTCATCACAATATAAGTGTAGCAAATAAGCCTATGTGTGCGTGTGGGGGTAAACCTATTCTAGGGTTCGCGACTAGGAACTACGCTAGTTTACTTCTAACCCTAATCTATCTATAGTACACCTAACACAAGAATCACGACACACTATAAACTATCATATATAATATACATATATAGTATAAAAACTACGGACTGCGGGGGTGCTATACGCCATCCACCCGACTTCTCCCCGTAGATATGAATCTACTCACCTGTATCCTACGTGTCGATATCGATGTCGCCTTCATCTTCTGCATCGCCTCGGATCGTCGCGGGGGTACCTACACATATCACACGTATCGCATCGCATCAAAACCAAATCGAAACTTAAAACGACACGCTAAAACCAACACAATACGCTAAAAGGCCTATAGGTTAGAACCTACGGTTAGCCTTCGCAAAACAACCCGAAATCACTCGATATAGACGTACAAACGTCACACGATCGAGATAACGCACAAATATCAAAATCTGGAAATCAAAATACGTAAAACCAAAACCAAATTCAAAGCAGCAACCCAAGAAAACGATCCCAGATTTCACCTCGGGCCAAATAAAGGCAAGCAAACAAGTCTAGGGTGATGTATAGGGTGTATGTAACCTACTGTAGAAGCCTGGACCCGTCTCCTCACCAAATGGCCGAGCCCCTCTACAGGAAAAACCGGCCTGGACGGCCCAGGGTACTCCAAAGGTGTTTGTCTCGCTACAGTGGGTTCCTATGGTCTCAATTGGGTCCCTGGAGTTGTTTAATTTTCCAGAAAAACTCCCAGCACATTCAAGATTTCCCTGCACGCTCCAGGTTGTCACAAACCGACATGAAAGTCCCGTAATTCCGTATTTTTAGATTTCAGGTTGTGCTAGGTCAGGGTCTTAGTCAATATAGGGCCTAAGGTCACCATTAGGGTCCAATTGCACAGCCACATCTCAACTTTACCCTAACCCTCTCTAGTTTTGTCCAAAGTGTACAAAATTTCGACAAAACGACACTAAACTTTAAAAGAGGCTAAATCACTTGAAATGCTACAACAAATGTGAAGGAATTACCTCTATAGAGACTCATGAATCATCCCACAGCACCAAAACACCAACTTTCTTGGTCCATTGCGTAGATCTTGAGCTTGTGAGCAAGTTTAGTGAAGTGGGAATGGGGTTTTGAGTTTGTTTTAATTGTGTTTTGGGGGATTTGAAGGAGAAGGAAGAGGAAGGAAGGCAGCAGGAGCGGCAGCAGGAGCAGCAGATCAAGGAGAGGGGAGAGAGAAATGGGTGTGAGGAATGATAAGAGTGTGCTTCAAAAAGTAAAGGTTGACCTATACCTACCCACCCTCTCTCTCATCATCATTCCATTTCCATTTTCCTTTCTTTTCTTTTCTTTCTCACTCAAATAGTAGACCCATAACACCCATGGTAGGAAAAATGTAAAACAAGTCAAAAAACAAAAATGATATGTGCAAGTTTTGCACAAAAAAACCAAAAATCCGATTAGCGATTTTTAATTGCGATTAGCACTAAATTAGTATATAAATGCTCATAAAAACTTTAAAATGACCTAATTACATAGAATACATTATTTTAGAATTTTCCAAAAAAATTTCAAAATTTTTCCCATTTATTGGTATTTAATTATAAATTTAATATTAAAATAATCAATAAAATAATATTAAATTACAAAAATTTCCTAAAATAATATTTTATTATTTTGAGATGTTACACCGAGCCTATATGCTCACCCCTATTAAATTGATCTTAATAAGATCAATGACCCTTAACTATACTTCAAAGTTGATCTTAGTCTCATATCAGACTAACGTATGCTTAATCTATACGCTCATATATTTAAGTTGATCTTAATCTAAAATAAAATTAACGATCCTTAAACCCCTGAACTAATGGAACATATGACCTAGATTCAAACCCAAGTCTTATATACGGATTTGGACTAATTCGCGCCCTACGGGCGATGACATTAACTAGTCTTCGTATACAATCCATGGGCAACCCCAAAATAAATAATATAACACGACACGAAGTGGTCTGCCTGGAGCAGGTGAAAGTTGTTTTCATAATGCGATAGCGTAATTAACTGCAGGGGTTTGCATCTGCAGAGAAAAGTGTCCCCATAATCAAAAACCCCTCAAAGAGGGGGAATCTGATAAGCCACACTACATCGGTCGCATCTGTCCAAACCTCCGATATACGGTGTCATAAATCAACTTGGTATCTTCGGAGGGGTGGACGGATATATTCCAAATAGCATATGCCCCCAATTTCAGGCAAGACGACCTATCCCGGTTCGTCTCTGTTTTCGGCGGTAAACAAGAACGACTTTTATGCCTCTTTCGTAGGGAAGGCACATGATAGACAAATCGTCTAGGTGCATGACAGGATTTGATTCATAAAACAGGATGCCCTTTTGTCCACTCTTTCTTCCTGGAACATAGAAGGTTTTCAGCTGGTCCACGGTGGAGACTAACAATGCATCGAGCTCTTTGCACATCTGCTCCGGCACCCTTGTAACGGCTAAGGACCCTTCTGTAACTTTGAAAGTTTCTCTTAGCTTTGATTTTTGCATGAGAGCCCAATCAGCACAGCTGTTGCAAGACAGGTCCTCTTCTTCTGATTCTTCAATATCGCTGCCTAAACAATGACGAATTTTGTTGCCGGATGGGCCTTCAATATCAGATTTGTCCATATCACTACCGAAATGATAGTGAGTTTTATAAAATGACGGACTTCCAGCATCGAACTCATCAGTGTCACTTCCGAAACGTGGACGCGTTTTGGGGGTTTTAATTTTGAAGGTGACAGTCGGCTCAGATTTTCTTTTGAGTTTCGGGGTTGTTTTGTCTTTAGTCAGTTATGGCTCGGTACTTTGGGGTTCATAAAGTACCAAGAATCTTCATATCAGACCTCATGTACACTGAACGGCTAGATGTCTACGTCAATGTGTCTTTCTTCGCCATTTATGATATACTTCATGCATTGATGGAGTGTCGAAGGAACGATGTCATAATTGTGAAGCCGTGGGCGTCCCAAAAGACTCTTATAGGACGTGTCGATATCGATCACGTATATCTTAGTTTCGGTTTGTAGGTCCCCAAAGTTGATTGGCAAAGCTATGAACCTCAGAACTTGCTGGCAATTTTGATTGAAGCCTTGAATGACAATCATTTCCCGTGTCAGACGTCCATTGACAAACTCTTCAGTGTCCTCAAGTTCATGATGTTCACTGAGGACCCCAGATCGATCAATATGTGATTAATCCAGTCTCCATCGTTGTACCATGTCACATAAAGCGGTCGGTTGTGCTCAGCTGTTTCCAGTAGCAAGTCTTCATCCTTAAATGTGATCGTGGTTGTATGCAAAATGTATTGGGCTTCCTTCGTATTAATTTCCGTAAAACGAGCCTGATACCGCTCGGGATTTTGAAGAGCATGAATAAGGACATCTCTAAGCTCCTTGGACAAGACCAGAGCATCATAGATGCTTAGGAGAGACGGAAGCTTCCGGAGGTGAGCCAAGACATTGTAGTCTACAGGAAAAAAACTCGGTTCCTCACTAGTTGGTTCTCCGTTGTTTTCTTCATTAGCGACTTGTTTTTCCTTCTCTTTTGGGACGTTGCCTTACTTCGGCGGTATAACCTTGCCGCTTCTGAACTGGATTTGGTTGGCCTTTGTGGCGAACTCGTCGTCCTGTTCAGGAAAACAAAGTTCTTTCTCAGAGTCACTGCCAAGGTGGATGACGTAGCAGGTCACAATAGGGACCTCGTTATCGGAGTCTTCTTCTAGCTCCTCCAAAATCTCAGCTGCTTCTACAGGGAAGAACTCCTTCAACTGAATTAGGGTTCTTTTCTTTTGCTCATAGTCTTCTAAGGGATATACTTTTGAATGGTCGATTTCCTTACAGACTCTTTTTCACTTTGAGCTGCACCTTTCCTTTTCTTCTTCTTAAGCCTTTTGGATTTTGAGCCCGATTGAGCCGAATTAGTAGCTAGAACGGTAGGCACTTTCTACCCTTTCCATTCTGTTCTGGGCTCTTTCTCAAGAATTTTTAACATCTTCTTCGTCTTATTAGATATGTTCATGCTCCACGGAGGCTGCAGCGAGTCGGAGCCATTTCTCGGGGCAGCAGATTCAGCTGTCTGCTCCCAGAAGACTTCAGCTTCTGTCTGTATAAAGTTGGTGGTCGCAGCTTGATTGTTCGCCAATACGCTTTTAGACAGCTCGATTTCTCCAGTCTTGTATTGCTTCTCGACCCGGCCTTTGAAAATATAGCAATCCTCGTTCGCATGGCTCACTACTCTGTGGTACGGGCAATACAGGGGATCGTCGGTCATTTTTTCTTCGGGAGGTCTCTTCGACTCTGGCAATTGCGGACCGTTGTTCAAGGAATCCTTGAATGTCTTGCGAACCTTCTCCCTCCTGAAAGAGTAAACCTTGTTCTTTTTCTCCTCTAAGAAAGTCCCTTCTCCTCCTAGCACTGGCTTTCAAGCCCGGTCTATTTTTAACCCATCCGTCTTTCGCTTGTCTTCATTGTCAGATGCATTGAAGGCGTTGATATTGTTGGAGCTCCTGCTTTTACGGTTGTCATCCTTTCGGCTTTTCCAAGGCTTGTCACCCTGAGAGTCTGGGATAGACTCTTGCTTCGAGCTTTCCAACATTTGAACTCTCTTGGTCAGCTCCTGAAACGTTTTAAGGCCCGTGGTACATAGGAACGGGACCATCCAATTGTTGAGGTCCTAATGAGGAAGCTAACAGATTGGTTCTGGTCTAGCGGCAATTCACGCTTGACAGTGAGATTGTGCCTCGGGCGATAAAGTCCTTGTTGCTTTCGTTCTTCCCCAGCTTGGTTCTCACAAGGTCGGCGATGGAGATTTTGTCGCTGACACTCGTGAATTTTTAACGTAACAGAAACTCCATCTAGGCCAAAGTAGTGACGAAACCGTCCGGTATGCTCGCGTGCCAGTCGAAAGTGACACCAGTTAGGCTGTTGACAAACTGACGAAAAAGAAGTGTATCATTGCTCCCTGTATTTCCACACGACGCTTTAAAGTGAGCAACATGTTGATTTGTGTTTCCTGTCCCATCGAATCTTCTGAATTTAGGAATGACGTAACCACTGGGGAACTCGATCAGATCATACTACGTAGGATACGGCCGCCCACTACTACCAACGACTTTCTAAGCCTCGGTTTCGGCCAACAATATTTTAACTTTGCTGGTGACCAAATTCATTATCCGATCTTGTGTTAGCTGAATGGTTCCATCTGGGACCAAGGAATCCCCAGAGGTGGAATGTAGTCGGCTTTCGTATGGCTCGCCCATATTTGGACCTAAAGGGACAGGCATCGATTGCTTCGGGGCGTCATCACCCAGCTAATGAGTAAAGACTTGTGCTTGATTGGAGGGCACCCGAGCAACTTGAGCCATAAGCTGCATCATGACGTTCGTTGGGTCTCCAATTTTGAAGTAAAGCTTGGCTATCTCCCTTTCTTTGCTTTGAAGCTGTTTTCGGAGCTCTTGGACGAGCTCCTGTTCTGCGGTCCTTGGGCCAAAAGTCGGCTCTTCTTCCCTATCCGGGCTTGATTCCATATGGATTGAGGGGTCCTTCTGCTTATCGGCCTCATCGAGGAGGTTTTCATTATCCTGCGGAGGAAGCTGATCTTAGGAAATGGTGGCCACATTGATTAGTCAAATGTACTACATATTTGTATGGACATTTTCCCTACTATTATTAACTACGAAAAAGTGTTAATTGTAAATAAAGAACATATGTGGGTTTATTTGTAAAAAAATTATTATCATATGTTTCCTCATTTATAATTAATATAATTAGGAAAAATATGTTCATATAATATTTAAATAAAATATTCATATTAAAATATGCATATCATATCAAATATTCCTAATCGATATTCTTAAGATATCATACCATATAAATGGTTAGAATAATATCTTAAATAAAACAAATGCTACTAAAAATTTGATTTAAGATATTGTGCAGGTATTATAATAAGATTAGCTCAGGTCTGAAATCTAAGTATGAGATCCATATCAAATCGGATTACAAAACCGAATCTGCCGAATATTAGGAGCAAATCGAAGAATCTAGCAACGGCAAAGACTAAGAGCAATATTTTCAGAATCTTTGTATCAAGAGAATTTCCAAATATCGAGAGAGAAAAGCACAAAAAATTTAGAGGCACCAAATCCACCAAAAGGCGGCGGAAGCACGGTCAAAATAGGCTTTTAGCGGCGGTCCAGCGGTCATTTAGCGGCCATAGGATCTGAAACTTCAGGGTCATGATCGTAATTTCACATACTTCAATATGTCATCTAGGGTTTCACATTCCAGAGCCTATAAAAGGACTGAAAGCTATCTATACAATCATATCATCTACCCATCGATCGAGAAAGATCTAGCAAGCAACTAGGGTTTTGTAATTTAGTTTTTCAGTGAGAAAGTTGTAATGCAATAGTTGATCGATAAAGGTAGTCTTTTTTAATTCTTTTCGCATTTACTTTTCTGCATTACTTTCCGCATTACTTTTCCGCATTACTTTTCTGCATTACATTCAGCATTACTTTCTGCACTTTTAAATTTTAAATATGGTTTCATTCATCTTCCATCTTTCTTTTACTATGCTAATATCCATGAGCGGGTAAATTCTTGCTTACTAGGATTTGTAGGATAGGGTAGAATAATGAATCAAAAATCCCTTAATTTTTTTTGACGTTTTAATTTTTATAAATTTTAGCAAAATAAATGTTAACCCTCTTATCGGGCACGCTATCACTTCATGATAGTCACGACCATGATTTGAGATTCGTTAATACTTATTTTGTTAAGGGCATGAGATAAATAGAGATCAATGGAGAACAAAGGGCAGGAGTGGAAAACCCTAATTCCCTCTAAGAATCCTAATCCACATTCATCATTATTTCTCTAGTATTAAACAATTAAAAGATAAAAAAATTACATTTTTTACTCCATCCATTAACTACCAAGTCCTATAAACCCTACAAGCCCTTCTGTTATAAACTTTTCATCTCTTCTTAATAGAAACGACAACAATCCCTCCTCTCTTTTATCAACTCGTCTAAAACAAGATAAGAAGTTCACCGTTTCCCTGTGGACGACCCGTACTCATCGCGACTAGCTATTTGAAACACCGTCTTAATTGCGGTTATTTACAACACACATACACAACACCTTTTTCACAGACAATCAAATGGCTTCGTTGCTAGGGAAACGGTCGTAATTAGTTTTTTTGTTATTAGGGTTGATTTCTAGCATAAAACCAGAGAACATAAAAATAATAATAAAAATATAAAAAACCGCATTTTGTATTTTTAACGATTTTTGTGCGAATTTTGCAAGAAATCTGGAGCACTTGGAGCGAACCATCAGAGATTTAGAGATTATCAAATAGGAGCAGAGGAGTATTGAAGTTTTGTACCAAAGTTTGGAGGGGAGATCTCATCATAGGGCAGCGGAAGCGCGGCCATTTTTGGGAGTTGAGCCCCCAAATCTCTCTAGTATTCTCTTAGTGTCTTCCTCTACTCTAAAGCTCCAATAAACTATTTTTACCTGCAGAATTCTTTGCAAACAGCGCCACTAAAAATCTTTTTGCGTATTTTAGATTTTAGTTTGTTTTGCATATTTAAAACGAACTTTAAGGGGCAAAAAACCCAAATTCAGATTAGGTGAGGATTTCATCATCTTTCCTAAGCCCCACAAATCACTAACAAGCATACGTATCACCCTATATTAATAAAAAAATATCTAGACCAAACCTCTAAGGACAATCGTGCTCAATTAGGACAAAGGAGGGTCGTGGGTAATCTATTGCTTATCCGCATTTCTCTTGTGGTGTCTAAGGAAAGTGTGACTAAGAAAAGTGGTTTACTTAATTTGGCCCATTATTTCGGTGATTCGTATAGCAGATACCTCCCACTTACCTGGTACTTACCTGGCTACAAGATTGATAAGAAGGTGAGAGGATTGATCCTACGTCTTGTCCTTTGGAAGTCTAGAAGCGGTCTAGTGATTTGACTTAGGTGACTCTAGGGATTGTTTATGCACGTTTGTGTTTGGTTGAGTCAAGTCTCTTTTTCAAAGCAAAACAATTTCCAAAATCCAAAAAAAGAGGCTTAAAAATTACCATTTCACTCTCTTTTCTTTTCATTCTCTTATAATGGGCAACCCAATTCGACCAACTCTTGCCGAGCATTGCTACAAACAACCTGATATTTCTTATTATCGTAATTGCTTTGGTAAAAATTCCGACCCCACCATTTCTTTAAGAGATAGGAGAGAACGCTCTAGAAATAACAGTTGGACACCTCACTCAAAATCCTATCAACCGTGTAAAAATTCAACATGTTCTTATGTTGATAATCCTTTTAAGGCTAGTGAGGCAACTTCTAAACCTATGTCTATTGCTGAGCATATTGCGAAGGTCCGTAGCCAAAGTTTCATACCTTTCACTGCTCCAAAACTGTTAGGACAACGATTACAATCATTCTATATGAAAATATTGATACTCCTTTTGAGGCGAATATGGCAACTTCTAAACCCATGACCATTGTTGAGCAAATAGCAAAAACTAGTCGCCAACTAACGAACCAATCTCAATATTATTCATATCACAATATTGATCCTAATCTTATTTATGAAACTTGGATACACCCTTCTAATTCTTATCAACGGCACTAAACTTTCACACACTCTCATGTTGATACTTCTCTTGAGGCTAATGTCACAATTCGTAAATCCATGTCGATAGCGGAACACATTGAACTCGCTGGTAGCCAACAATTAAACACATTCCAACCATACTCAACGTTTGCACCCTATCTAGACAATAATTCTGAATATCAATTGGGACGTTCCACAGTTCAAAGAGAATCTTTCATTGAAACTTCTTCACAAACCATGTCTAGTCTTGAAGTAGAGTTGGAATTGAGTAGCAAGAACGAACAAGGGAATCCTCAAAGTCAAGCCAAAACCAATTCTTTCGATCTCGACACCTTCCATCATGAACCCCAACCGAATGTATTTGATGATAGACCGCTTAATAATCAAATTGATGAGGTGCCTGAGACTAACATGTTTGACTTTCCCAATCATGAGTATGAAAGAGAGCCTTACACCATTCAAAATCAAACCGATCCTTATCCGACTACACTTGACATTTCAAACCTTCTAATTCCAACAAGTGAACCAAGTGATCCATCGATTGAGAATAGTATAATTGATGAATTTTTAAAGAACTATTCGTTTGATTTGACCGAAGGTGCTAGTGAAATCGGTGATGAGAATATCTTTGAAGATGAACCCGCTATGTTAGATGAGTTGAATTCACCGACCCATCATGCCCCTTCCATTGAATGTGAACATTTTCTTATGCATTTAACCTATCATATTCTTACCATCGACCTATCCGATATGAAAAACGATATTCAGCCTTCATCTTCCACATCTGGTTCGATAATACTCGACACCCAAATTTATTTACCCATTTCATCACACACTTTCTTTGGTTCTTCTAATTTTCTTTCAATTCCACCGAGAATTGATGAACCACACTCCGATATTTGGAGTTCTATGATTCTTGAAAGACTACTCGAGTTAGACTCTTTTGAAAATAAAGTAGACAAGCTTTTCGAGTCTCCTACCTCCATAATTTCTGATAGATCGAATGCTTTGAATCCCGGTGCGCAACACATTGACCTTGAAACTTTAAATCTTCCTAGTGAATCTGCCTATTAGATATTGATTCCTTTCTTTCCGATGAGATTATCACTCGGACCATCGATGAAAGTTTCGAAAGTATTTTCGCCAAAGAACTCGCGTTCCTTAACGACTTGGATGCTGTGATAAATCAATCTCCACCAAAAATTCGTGCGCCTCTATTTAAGTCCGAAGAAGTTGAACCATCGCTCCTTCTTCTTATCACGTACGAGAATACGACTATTTCACATATTCCTTATCTTTCAAATTCTCGTTTTCGTTCACCATCACTTTTTCGTCTGTACCAACCGAGATGTAAATCCTTTCGATTACACCTCTTCTCTTCTCCCCACTTCATCTCTTCTCGTTACTCTCATTTATGTTTCTTCTACTTGAGACATGATGCAATCTCCATTCTTATACAATCTCTCAAGTCTTATACACGTATATCCGTTACACGGTCTTCTACCAACCATGGTGTTATATTGATAAAATATTTGAATGGTTGGTGTTGACTTTTGGTCTATGTAAAACATTATGTAGACCGATAATATTTAACCCCCCCCTTCTCATGTTAAATTTCAATGCTTAGTAATGAAAACACTGATTTACTCAAGTTTGGGAGGGGATAAAATATTTTGGCTCTTGAAAGAAAAGAAATTTTTGCATGATTATAAGCCAAAAACAAGTTTGGGGGAAGATTTCAATGTCATTCATTCTTGACCCTTTCTTTATACCATCTTATTGAACTGTTCCTCCTAGTTTTCAGGTTTTGAACTTACAGGACAACATCAGTGAAGACACTACTATAAACAAATTTAGGAGGATGGTTTGTATATATCTACGCATCATATGTAAATATTGCATATTGCATTGCACAATAAATTTTGAAAATAAAAATTAGAAAGTGAAAAATACATATGAAAGAGAGGAAAAAATTTAAGAAATGCAAGAAAATTAGATATTTTAAAATGAAGCTAGTAATACGTAATCAGGAGTTGTTGTCCTAAGGGTTAGTAAGATGAAGAAATCACTAGTCTGTGGATAGAAATAAGTCTAAAAAATAGTCCATACTCTTGAATCCAAACTTCTGAACGTTGATACCCTACTATACACTTGCACATATCTTAAAACTTGGGATAGTAGAGGATACCTTGAAATACTCTTGCTTAGAAGTCTTAGTATGAAGAATTAACAAAATATAAGTGGTGCATAAAAAAATTAAAAAGAAAAATGAACACCTGTTTTGTAATTACTTAAGGTAGTATAAAAAAATATATCGAGGGTGCCTTATCACCTAGTGTCTTAGCCAACTAGTTTGGGAGTCACTGCTAAGTCTTAAGTGTTGCAAGACTAGAATATTGCTAATTACGCCTTAAATAGTGAGCACAATCGGTATTCGGTTGATTGGTACCTTAAGAAGTATTAACGATCGTATGAAGAATGTGTGAGAAAAATCCATCTAAAAACATTACCGACTAAAAAGTACTAAGGTATATGGATAAAGGGTATGATAGGTTGAATTGAATTCTCCATGTGTAGAGATGTCTTTTACACATGCGTAGGGGTATATGATCGATATTTGGAGGAGAGATAGGGAGGAAGACTAAAGACGATATTCTATTAAGGGATGATGTGATTTCCGAAATCTTTTCAAAACCATTAAAATAGGGCTCATGACAACTAAAAAGCTAGTGTAGTTTGAAACTCTTATTTTCAAGTTTTTCTTTTATATATTCCTTATCTTTGCATGTAATTTTTGTCTTCTTTTTTTTATTTTGGGATTTTGTGGGTGTAATCCGCTGAAAACCCTCAGGAGACAACACGCCTCCTACTAGGGACATCTAGAGTTTTAACGGCTTGTTGTACGAGCTAAGTGCAATCGTGTTACCTACGAAAGTGTGCTAGATTTTTCTTTTTATTTTTAATAAATAGGTTGCTCAGGACGATCAAACATAAGTTTAAGGGTATTTGATTAGTCAAATTTACTGCATATTTTTATGGACATTTTCCCTACTATTATTAACTACGAAAAGGTATTAATTGTAAATAAAGAACATATGCCGGTTTATTTGTAAAAAGATTATTATCATATGTTTCTTCATTTATAATTAATATAATTAGGAAAAATATATGCATATAATATTTAAATAAAATATTCATTTTAAAATATGCATATCATATCAAATATTCCTAATCAATATTCTTAAAATATCATATCATATAAATGGTTAGAATAATATCTCAAATAAGATAAATACTACTAACAATTTAATTTGAGATATTGTGCGGGTATTATAATAAGATTAGCTCAGGTTTGAAATTTTAAGTAGGAGATCCACATCAAATCGAATTACAAAATCGGATCTGCCGAATATTAGGAGCAAATCGAAGAATGTAGCAACGGTAGAGACTGAGAGCAATATTTTCATAATCTTTGTATCAAGAGGATCTCCAAATATCGAGAGAAAAATGGACAAAAATTTTGAGCCACCAAATCCACCAAAAGGAGGCGGAAGCGCTGTCAAAATAGGCTTTTGGCGACAGTTCAGCGGTTATTTAGCGGCCATAGGATCTGAAACTTCATGGTCATGATCGTAATTTCACACACTTCAATGTGGGATTCACATTCCAGAGCCTATAAAAGAACCAAGAGCTATCTATACAATCATACATTCATCTACCCATCGATCGAGAGAGATGTAGCAAGCCACTAGGGTTTTGTAATTTAGTTTTTCAGTGAGCAGATTATAATGCAATAGTTGATAAATAAAGGTAGTTTTTATTTTAATTCTTTTCGCATTTACTTTTCTGCATTACTTTTCTGCATTACTTTCTGCACTTTCAAATTTTAAATATAGTTTCATTCATCTTCCATCTCGTTTTTACTATGCTAATATCCATGAGTGAGTAAATTCTTGCTTGCTAGGGTTTGTAGAATAGGGTAGAATAATGGATGAAAAATCCCTTAATTTCTTTTGACGTTTTAATTTTTATAAACTTTAGCAAAATAAATGTTAACCCTCTTATCGGGCGCGCTATCACTTCATAATAGTCACAATCATGATTTGAGATTCGTTAATACTTGTTTTGTTAAGAGCTTGAGATAAATAGAGATCAATGGAAGGACAATAGGCAGTAGTAGGAAACTCTAATTCCCTCCAAAAACCCTAATCCACATTCATCGCTATTTCTCTAGTATTAAACAATTAAAAGATAAAAAGAATTATATTTTTTATTTCATCCATTAACTATTAAGTCCTATAAACTCTACAACCCATTCTATTATAAACTTTTCATCCCTTCTTAATAGAAATGACAACAATCCCTCCTCTCTTTTATCAACTCGTCTAAAGTAAGATAAAAAGTTCACTGTTTCCCTGCGGATGATCCGTACTCATCGCGGCTAACTATTTGCGACCCCGTCTTGATTGCGGTTATTTACAACATACATACACAGCACCTTTTTCGCAGACAATCACACATTCAAGTCAGATTGGGCTTAGGATGTGGTGACCCCATCCTTGCTTTCATTGCGAAGGTTGTCGCTGGGATGCATGCCCGCCATGTAGACCGTGTGGATAACATATGCGACCATCTTTTTATCACAGGCAACTGATTTCACAGACCGCTGTCGTAGCGCTTCTGCTTCGTGAAAGGACAATCGATTGAAGACGGATGGCCTGATCTGGTTCTTGAGTGGCGCTGGTATAACTTTTCTGGCTTTGCCCCGCTGCTTTCACACCACACGAAGTGCTTGGTAGATTTCTGAAGAGAGGGTATCACGCCATTTGTGTTGGGGCTTGGACACATCCCTTCATAACACAGTTCGAATTGCGATCATCTTGATCTTGGCAGACATCACATTCTTCTGAACCCACTTTAAGGGTTCGAAAGAATTGTGGGTTTTTACGCCTAACACGGCTGTAGTCGCAGGGCAGTTCGAGCTTTGAAACTTCACAAAATTTAACTTGGCCAGAGCCCTGGCTCTTTTGTTGGCTCTATATCTTAGCCGCTTCTGCATTAGCTTTTCCGCTTTAAGCACTTGATGGGCTTCTGCTCTTCATGAAACCCCCGTAGGCCGAGTGATGGAGATCCTTGAAAATACGTCCGATCGTGCACTTGTCGAAGGCATCACCTGAGCTTGTCCACGACGTTTGATAATTTCCTTTGTTTCAATGGTTTTGCCCCCAGCTGGAGCGACGGAGAGTCACTCGAACACCGACTTACATTTGGGTTGTGGTGCCTTAGCGAT
The DNA here is from genome assembly GCA_030015575.1 of Agapanthus africanus. Taxonomy (NCBI): domain Eukaryota; kingdom Viridiplantae; phylum Streptophyta; class Magnoliopsida; order Asparagales; family Amaryllidaceae; genus Agapanthus; species Agapanthus africanus. The sequence goes on along the minus strand of CM057339.1, from coordinate 277,197,681 downwards.
TACAACATTCGGCCTCCTGCCTTTTGAGGCCGATTTATCAATCACCGGAGCTTGAGGAGCAGGAATGGTATTAGCTGGGACAAATAGAATAGAGCCAAATTGTAGTAGCGGTTCCTCCCACTGCCGTCCGAAACTTGTCGGGATAACCGTCCGAGCGTCCGCCTTCATCGTGTGTGAGATGGGAGTTATATTGAGAGCTGAGCTTTTTCTTGAGACGTCTTTGTTACGCTTGCAATTGCGATCGAAAGCTGTTAGCCTGTGCAAATAAACATGATTTCAATTACAGACAATCAATATATAATAATTAAGCTCACATTAACGCTTGACCCGAAATATGGGAGGAGAAAAGAAGTTCCACTGGGCATGCCAGAATCTTTAGAGTGTTTTTCGTCATCCTATTGAGATAGAAATGCACGTGCTTGTCAGGCGTATACAGATTCCCCCGATCTAGGACAAGATGGGGTTTTATTGATTGTGGGGATCCAAATCTCCGGCAGCCGCGGAATAAACTGTCATTAATTACCCCTCGCTTTTGGAGCGAGAGAACCTCCGATTGACAGATCAAACTGGTCATGCGAACTCAAAGTGATGTGTTGATACTTAAAAAATGCATAGTGGCGTATTCATTTCATTTTTTTATTTATTTATTTATTTCATGTGACAAGGAGGTGCTCATTTATTCAAAAGAAACATTTTTTTGTTGTTGTCGCTATTTTAAGGGCTAAAACGGGGGAAAAGTTATACTCTATGTTTGGAGTTAAACTCCAAAAAAAAAGGTTTTGAAATTGGAGTTAAACTTCTAAAGGGTTGAACTTGGGGTTAAACTCCTAAAGATTTTTATTATGGAATTAAACTCCCAATAATTTAAATGGAGTTAAACTCCAAAAAAAAATTATTATGAAGTTAAACTCCTAAAAATTTAAAATATGGAGTTAAACTCCCAAAATAATTTTATTTGGAGTTAAACTCCCAAAAAAATTTATATGGAGTTAAACTCCCAGAACAATTTTATTTATAGTCAAACTCCCAAAAGATTTTATGTGGAGTTAAACTTCTAAAAGATTTTATGTGTGGGCTTAAACTTCCAAAAGATTTTATTTAGAGTTAAACTCCCAAAAGATTTTATATGTAAAATTAAACTCTCAAGGCAATTTTATTTGGAATCTCCCAAAACAATTTTATTTGGAATTAAACTCCCAAAATATTTTATGTGGAGTTAAACTTCCAAAATAATTTTATTTGAAAAAAAAAACCAAAAAGAGTCTCTTGAAACATCAAGATCTATGTCTTAGATGATGAGAGAGAACCCCTTTCTTCTTTTTGAGTCTTGGATCCACCCCAATATGAAATTTTTAGAGATGGTTCTTCTTTTTCTTCCTCTTTTTTTTGGATCTTAGAGAAAAAGAGTGGTGAGATTTAAAATCTTCCTTTTTAGGGATTTAATAGGATATTTAGACTCTCCTTCAATATTTTATGGTGGAAAACTATTTTTTTTTTGAGAAAACGAGAGTTAAACTCTTGATTTAATTCAAAAAAGAAAGAAGAAGAAGATTTTAAGCCTTGAAAAAGGAGGCACAAATCCTAGAAATTTTGTAAGGAATGGATTATGTTTTATTTTCTTATAATGTTGCCATATATAGAGCTTACATTTTTCACATAACCCATTGGGATTTACAAAATGGCTCATTTTTCTATCACATGTATATGTGCTCATTTATTTTTTCACATGAGTCATGGGTTTTAGGTAAATTGGCTTTTTGCACACTTGTTTACAATTTAACATTTATTTGCATATAAAAATCTATTTATTATAAATTTCTCTTTTTTCTTTCTTCTTCAACAGCCGGCCGGCTTCGCTTCGGCTTGAGGCGGTTTTGGGCACGAGCCCGTTTTCTTGGGGTCGGATCCGAATTAGTCGGACCAGGGTCTATTTTGGCTTTGATTTTGACCCATTGACTTTGAATTTGACTTTTCATTTTAATTTTTTTATTTTAGCAATGGGGTGTAATTTTCGACCCCAACAACCAAGTCGTATCAGTTGTCACTATATGAATTTCTATCTAACAGTTATGTATAATTAGCAACTGAAAATTCAAAATGAGTTGTTCGGTGTACTTATCATGTATAAGCACTTGCATATGATGCTCCGATGTCACCACACCAGATGACTATGAGAACAGTCATTACTCTCTCTGATGAATAAGTATAACATATCCTAGTCTTCCAAAGTATCAATATCATGTCTCGATCTCCTACGACTAGGAACATTTAAGAATATACTTATCGACTAGTCGGATCTTACTATTGTGATCTACATCACAATCCTGTAATCCAGTATTATTCTATAGAATTTATTAGTAATCAATAATAAACAGAGTATAAAAGATATAGCAATAAAAAAAACCAAATAGCATGTTATTATTACGAACAAGAAAGTTCTATACATGTAGCTCACAATTACAACTAATTATATCTAAGGGCACTTCCATCTAACAGTGGAGGGGTTGTGGTGGTGTAGGGCGGCGATGATCAAAGGCCGAGAGGAGCGGAGGTGGGTCACGGTGGAGCAGTAGGTGGTGGTAGTGGATGATGATGGCGGTGTTGGTTGTGGTAGTGATGATGGCGATGATGGGGCAACGGCGGTGAAGGGTGGTTGTGGTGTGGGGCAGCGGCGATTGGAGGCCGAGGGGCAACAATCGGAGGCGGGGGGAGGGGTTAGCGAGAGGGGGTGGGTGGCAGGCTCAGGAAAATTTTCTGAGCTCAGCCTCAGGACCCTTAATCCGTATATATATATATATATATATATATATGGGGTGTATGAGCCAGCGGCCCTTTTTCTAAAAATGAGCTCTCGTCCCAAAACACGCATACCCCCTCCCCCCCCCCCCCCCGCGTGTATTTCACCGATTCAAAATGGGCATCTCGATTTACGTATCATGAAGCCCCTATGTACAAAAAATCTCTAGATTTAAAGATCTCAAACGTGTTCATCAAGCAGATTGAAAAATCAACGGTTTATCAGTATAGGAAAATTACGGTCGCTTGATGAACGCGTTAGAGATTTTTAAATCTCGAGATTTTTTGTACATAGGGGTTTCATGATACGTAGATTAAGATGGCCGGTTTTGATTGGTGAAATACACGGGGGTTTGTGTGTTTTGGGGCAAGAGCTTATTTTTAAAAAAGAACTACCGGCTCGTATCCATTTTTCTACGTGTGTGTGTTTGTCATTAATACATTTCCTTATATTATTGACCGTGTTTTAACATTTATATAATAATAATAACAACAACAACAATAGTAATAATATTAATAATGTACTAATGATGATAATAATAATATAATAATCATAGTTGTAATAGTATAGTAATAATAATAATAAAAGATTTTTGCCATATATATAACATGCAATAAATAATAATAATAAAGATTTAGGACTTCTGTCATCTATATATTACATATATATTAATAGTAAATAAATACATCTTAATAAATTTAGGTTTTTGCTATTAATACATGTCTTGTATTCTGTTGGTAGTAATAGTAGTAGTACAATAATAACAAAATATTTTTTCCATATATATAATATATAATCAATATAATCGATAATAATAGTAATAATAATAGCAGTAGTATAATAATAATAAAATATTTTTGCCATATATATAATATATAATCTATATAATTGTTAATAATACATATATATTAATTAATACATCTTAATTTGATTTTTACCATATATAATAATAAATTAGATTTTGGACTTTTCTATATATAATATTCGTTGAACAAGATATATGCGCACTGTGAGAATGTTGTTTAATTCATTTGATTTATGCATATGTAATAATTAGTTTTTTTCTTGCAGGATGATGGGGAAGATTTTATTATGGCTTCAAAAACTACCAATTTGATTGGCACAACGCATGTATTTCAACTAAGGGTTAGTATTTTTTTTTACACTATGGAAATTTTGTATGAAATAAAATTTTGAAAAAAACTGATCTCATTCTCAAAATGAAAATTTTCACTTAATTGCATACTATCAAATTTATATATACAAATTTGGTTGTAGTTATTTATTGACTTTCAATCATTCATATTTGAAGAAAATTTTAGCAGATTTTGAGATGTCTGAAAAGATTCTAAAGCTTAAATTTTGTTAACTTTTAATATACTCTGTGTATTTGCGGTTTGGATGATGATGAAAATGAGATTGGCCCATTAATACTGAAGTGAGAATTTTGCTAAAATTGAAATTTTGGTTGAAATTAATTTTAAATTATGTTTATCCTAAATGCTGACTTTCAATAATTGATATTTGAAGTGAAACGTTTCTGATAAGTTTTTTATACCATGCATTGTTGCTTTCTCATTTTTTTAGTTAATTACAATTAATTTTATAAAAAAAAACTCCTCTCCCACCACCATCATTTAGATAAGATTTTGAATCCGCCACTAAATATAAAGGAAAAAAGGCAATAAAAGAAAAAATTAGTAAAATTTTACGATTTAAAATAATAAAAATAACCATGCAACACATGGGCATTAAAAATCTGTTTGAGATAAAAGATCCATGTTACATGGTCAATTGAAAATTTTGAAGATCAATTTCTTAACCCTTTCCGGTTGGGTATTTTTATATGAAGAAGAAGGATTAAGAGGATTTTAAGGCCCTTAACCTGATTATTTTTCATCAGCTGACTAACGGAATTAAAGAGCATGGATAGTCGAAGGGTTTTAAAGAGCAACTGATTTTTGGGGGTGATAAGTAATCACCAAGATTTGGTGCGGGGTTTAAGTAAATAAAACCCAAATGTTTATTGATATATGATTTATAAATCTTTATATTTCTTATCTATGAACTTTATATGTAAAATATATGAAAAATTAACTTATAAATATTTCGGCATTTTTCGATTTTTCATTATTTTCCTTACCGTATACACCATACGAAAATCATGAAATTTTTACGTCTTCAAAAGAAAATTTCCCTTCAGTTTTTCAACATTTTGCTTATTATTGCAAACAAGAATCAAGAAATGTAAAAAATCCTTAAAAAATTATTTTCTTTATATTTTCAAACATTTTGCACGCTTTTAGTAGACAAATATGGTGAAATTTTAAAAATCTCAAAATTTTTGTTTTATTTAGTTTTCCAATATTTTGCTTGTCGGTATCACAATAAAATCATTAAATTCTCAAAAATAAAATATATTTTGTTTCGGTTTTCTGATATTTTTCTTTGAGTTTTGCTTGACATCTTCAAAAATCCCAAAATTTTCTTTTGCCTTCAAATTTTCAATATTTTGTATGTTATAGCACAAAAAAGCGCAAATTTTTTAAAATTCGAACATTTTCTGTTTTCTTCAGATTTTCAATATTTTGCATGTTAAATACCACATGATAATCGTGAAATTTTTGATATTTTTCAATATTTTGTTTGCTATATAGTGCACTCAAAAATATCAGAATTTCTTTCTTTCTTCCACTTTTCAATATTTTTCTTTCTACATAGCACACGAGTCGCTAAATTGTACTAAATCTTAAAATATTCTGTTTTTTCGGTATTAAAATGTTTTATATGCTATATAACACACCAAAAATATGAAATTTTTATAAATATCAAAATTTTCTGTTTTTCTTCGTTTTTGATTTATCTTGATATATATAGAGCATGAAAATTATAATATTTTCAAAAATCCTGCTTTCTTCGGATTTTCAACATGTCTAACAAAAATCGCAAAACTTTCAAAAAACTCTATAGTTTTCTGTTTTGTTCACTTTTCAATATTTTGCATGATATAACACAAAAAATCATTAAATTTTCAAAAATTAAATATTTTTGTTTCGTTTTTCCAATATTTTTCTTTGAATTTTGCTTAACATAGCACAAGAAGATCGCAAAAATTTTAAAGATCTTGAAAGTTTCGGTTTTTCAATTTTTGCTTGCTATAACCCCAAAATATCTACCTAATAGCAAAAGAAAATTATTAAATTTTCAAAAATAAATATTTTTCTTTCTCGGTTTTCCAATATTTTTCTTCAATTTTGCTTGCTATATAACACATGAAAATCACCGAACGATCGATTTAGATATCTAGATTTCATCATCCAAAAAAATGGGGAGATCGATAGCGGTGTCAACCAAAGGATTAATGAGACTGGTTAGTTAAAAGGGAGAAGTGCAACAGAAAGTTTGTGCGATCGTAACTTTCCGTTAAAGTTAAAAGGGAAGTTTTATCAGAGCGCTATTCAGTTTGCGTTATTATATGGTACATAATGTTGGACTCATAAGAAACATCATACACAGAAGGTGTACATAGAGAATATGTGCATCATTGTTGGATGTGTGGAAACATTAGAAAAGTTAAGATGCGAAATAAGGATATTCATGCAAAATTTAGTATAGCACCTGTGGGGGAAGAGATGCAGAAAAATCTGCTAAGATGGTTCGGTCATATGCGACGCAGGCTTATGGAAGCACCGGTTCGACGAATGGATGCTCTCGATATAGGCAATGTCAAAAGGACGAAAAGGAAACCGAAAAACTCGTAGATGGAGTTGATACGAAAAAAATATGGTTGCCAAAGGCCTCGATGAAAGTATATTGTTCGATAAGAGTGAATAGAGGCGGAGGATTCATATGTTGGACTTGTCATGATTCTCATGTTGGTTCATGTAGCCTACCCCATATGCTTGTGAAAAAAGGCTCGGTCGTTGTTGTTGTAACACAAGAAAATCGCGATATCTTTAAAATTTTCAGTTTTTTTTATTTTTCAATTTTTGCATACTATGAAAACACGAAAATTTCAAAAATAATTATGCTCTTCGGTTTTTTTATATATTGGTTGTTATAACACACGAAAATCTCGACATCGTCAAAAATCCGAAAATTTCAAGTTTTCTTCAAATTTTAAATATTTTAATGAAAATTGAGAATTTTTGAAAATTTGAACATTTTCTATTTCCTTCATGTTTTCAATATTTTGCATGCTATTTAAATTAAGAAAATCGTGAAATTTTCAAAAATCTCAATATTTTTTGTTTTATTTATTTTTTCAATATTTTGTTAGCTATATATAACGCTTAAAGATTGCGAAATTTTCAAATATATCATCATTTCTTGCTTGGTCAGTTTTTCAATATTTTGATTTCTATAACACATGAAAATCACTAAATTGTAATAAATCTCAAAATTTTCTATTTTCTTTGATTTTACAATGTTTTATATATTATATACAATACAAAAATCGTGAAATTTTAAAGAATCTCAAAAAAATTTGTTTTCTCGATTTCTTTTATTTTGCTTGATATATATAGAGCATAAATAATGTAATATTTTCAAAAATCCTAAAATTTTCGGTTTTTTTGGTCTTTCAACACGTTGCTTACTAGTAAACAAAAATCAAAAACTTTCAAAAAACTCAAAGTTTTCTGTTTTGTTCGCTTTTCAATATTGCATGATATAGATTATTGCATAAGAAAATCATAAAAATTTTAAAAGTAAATTTTTTTTTCGGTTTACCAATACTTTTCTTCTATTTTTGCCTGCTAACATACGAAAAATCTATCGTAAAATTTTTAAAAATCTTTAAAAATTCATTTTTTTGCTTGCTATATAATCCTTAAATATATATCTAATATCATAAGAAAATCATTAAATTTTGAAAAATAAAATAATTTTTGCTTCAATTTTGCAATATTTTTCTTCGATTTGTTCTTTCTATAACACATGAAAATCGCAAAATTTTTAAAAATCTTTAAAATTGCAGCATTTTTTTATTTTCAATATTGCATGCTATGAAAATCGTGAAAGTTTTAATAATATAAAAATTTTCTATACTCTTTGGTCTTTCAATATTTTGCTTGTTATATAGCACACAGAAATCGCGTTATCTTAAAAAATCCCAAAATTTTCCGTTTCATTCAAATTTTCAATATTTTGCATGGCATATGAAAATCGTGAATTTTTAAAAAATTCAAACATTTTCTATCAGAGCCCAGGGTTTTGGATGAAATTACAGTTCCATCGAGAGATCCCTAAATTGAGTTACACCCTTGACGTGTGCTTTACTACATTTCTGTTCACTTTCTAATTCTCGTTGAATCATTGTGTAGCTCTTGTTTGAATCTAATTTCTTTTGATCATTTTTCAGAAATATGGACTCCTCGGACAACTATTCAGATGCCGGTTCCCTTGATCGTACCGAGAAGCTTCTCAGCACACTGACGGCCCTGGCCCTGGCTCAAGAGAGGAAGACGGATCTCCTGGCCGACGGATTGAAGGCGGTACAAAAGACCGCAATTACCGCTTTGGAGAGATCTACGGCGGTTCCCGCCGCCCCCGAGGGTGCCCTCATACTGACTACACAGGCTTGGGTCAGTACCGTTTCGGATTTCAGGAGGCTTCATCCAGCGGTGTTCACGGAATCAGCAAATCCACTTGAGGCCGAACAATGGCTCATCAACATGGAGAACCTTCTGACGGCCGCTCGAGTTCCTGACGATAACAGAGTGAACGTGGTGAAGTTTCATCTATAGGACAAGGCCCGCACGTGGTGGTCCGTAAAGGAAAGCCGGCTAGAGAAACCTATCGGATAGGACACGTTCTCCACATGCTTCCTGGATCACTATTTTCCGGCCACTGCCAAGGCCAAGATGGAGGAGAAATTCATTATGTTGAAGCAAAATGGACGCTCGGTGGATGTCTACGCTGCAGAGTTTAACTGGATGAGTCGCTTCGCACCGTACATGGTAGCCACCGAAGCCGCCAAGGCAAGACGGTTTCAGCAGGAGCTTGATATTGAACTACAGCAGCTTATCGCGGATCTACCGACCTTTGCTCAAGTGTTGAACGCTGCTCGAGTACAGGAAAGATTAGCGGAGAAGGCCAAGGGTCAACGATCGGTGGACAGAAGACCCCCGTGGTTCCACCACGGGCTACCCTTCCTCCCGTAGAGCGATCCCAGTTCACAGGCCAGGTGTTACGCAGATGAAGCGCACCTTCTCACCTCAATAGTTACAGCAGAGGGCCCTGTTTTGCGATTATTGCCAAAGGCCAGGGCACATGCAAAGAGATTGTCGCAGAGCTAAAGAGCAGTGTCTGCTTTGCGGGTCCAGCGAGTACAGGGTCAGCGGATGTCCCTGGAGATCTGAGCTACAGGGAGGGTTCGAACAACATCAACAGTTGTACGGCACTTCAGCTCAGAGGGGTCCACCTCTGGTATCCCAGCAGCAGTTATTCGATCAGAGGTAGACCGGTACGGGTCGGAATCAGGGGAGGCCTTTCGCACTGTCCGCCGAGCAGGCAGAGGCTTCTGGAGAAGTAGTTACAGGTACCCTCCTTATTTATTCTGTACCAGCTAGAGTTCTTTTTTATTCGGGTGCTTCGCATTGCTTTATTTCCACGCGGTTTGTTGACACACACTCTATACCTCACGATCCATTGACCAAAGGTTGGGAGATACATACGGGTAACGGAATTATTGTGTCCAACCAAGAGTGTAGGTTATGTCCGGTGGTAGTATGCGGCAGGGAATTTTATGTGAACTTCCTTTTAATCGGAATGGGCAGTTATGACGCAATTCTCGAGATGGATTGGATGAGTACCTTCCATGCGATCATCGATTGCCGAGCTAGGAAAGTGACTTTCCGCATTCCCAATCACCCTGAGTTTGATTTTGAAGGCGGAAACAAGTCTTTGGAGCCAGCCAAGTTTAGAGCCAAGCCAAAAGTGTTGACGGCTATGGAGATTGATGAGAGTCCAGCCCCAGAGATCATTCGGGATTTTCTTAATGTGTTCCCTGAAGATCTACCTGGTTTGCCCCCGCCTCGCGTATTGGGCTTCTCGATTAACCTGATCCCAGGGACGGCACCAGTCTCGAAAGCTCCCTACAGGATGGCGCCAGTTGAATTGGCAGAACTAAAGAAGCATATAGAGGATCTTTTGGACAAGGGATTTATCAGACCAAGTGTTTCCCCGTGGGGTGCTCCTGTGTTACCGGTTAAGAAGAAAGACGGTTCCTTGCGCATGTGCATCGACTACCGGAAGTTGAACCGAGTGACCGTGAAGAACAAGTATCCCATCCCCCGCATTGATGACTTGTTTGACCAGCTGGGTGGTGTCCGGGTATTCTCTAAACTAGACCTTTGGTCAGGGTATCACCAAATCAGGGTCAAGGCAGAGGATGTATGAAAAACGGCTTTTCGAACCCGATATGGCCACTATGAGTTTCTTGTGATGCCGTTCAGTCTTACCAATGCACCGACCATATTTAAGGACTTGATGAATAGAGTTTTCTCCAAGTACTTGGATCAGTTTGTCGTTGTATTCATCGACGACATTCTAGTCAATTCGAGGAGTCAAGAAGAGCACGCCGAGCATCTACGAATTGTATTACAGGTTCTACGGGAGGAGAAGCTCTATGCTAAGCTAAGCAAGTGCGGGTTTTGGCTCGACAAAGTGCAATTTCTGGGGCATGTCGTTTTGAGTAACGGCATTTCAGTGGATCTAGCGAAAATCAAATCTATCAAAGATTGTACGACACCGAAATCAGTTGTTGAGATAAGAAGCTTCTTGGGATTGGCTGGGTATTATCGACGGTTTGTCCAAGATTTCGCCAGAGTAGTGGAACCCTTGATGAAGCTCATACAGAAGGAGGTACTGTATGTTTAGTCGAAGGAATGCACCTAGGCATTCGAGCTGTTAAAACTGAAGTTGACCATGGCCCCAATCCTGACTGTGCCAGACAACTTGGGTGGCTTAGTTGTTCGTAGTGATGCGTCGGGAAAAGGTTTGGGTTGTGTATTAATGCAGCACAGTCGAGTGGTGGCTTATGCCTTTCGTCGGCTGAAAACTCACGAGAAGAACTACCCGACGCATGACCTGGAGTTAGCGGCCGTTGTGTTCGCCTTAAAGATTTGGAGGCATTACTTGCTAGGCGAGAGAGTGGAGGTGTACACGGATCACAAAATTTTGAAATACGTGTTCACTCAGATTGAGTTGAATATAAGACAATGCAGATGGTTGGAGTTGATGGCAGACTACGACATTGATCTACAGTATCACCCGAGGAAGGTGTGTTAGTTATATGTATGCCCTAGAGGCCATTACTGTACATAGGATGTATATTGTAGTGGATGCTGGGATATATATAGGGAGGACTTTCTTGCTCGACATGATAGTATGCTATCTGGTTACTCTTTACCTTAACGTGTATACTGATTGTCTCTCTGTTACATGTTGGTAAAGCCCTTAGGATGTGTACTTGACTACCTGGACTATGACGCGGATCATACTAGTGGGGACATGGTAGTCTATAAGTACATCCTTCAAGGTCCCTAGTCGTGGGTGTATCGAGACGGGGCATCGATATACCAGAGTAGACTAGCGTATACCTTCTCGATCCATACAGATGGGCGATGGATGATCCCATATCCATTGGTGTTTGACATCAGAGATGATATACGGGTGCTCAGTAGAGACTGGGTACACTGGACGTACTCGCCGAGAACTCCCAGATGGTACTATACCTTACGTCAGATGGCAGTTCTCTGGTGACACTGGTACAGGTTAGTCTGTAGACCCGAGATCGTCATAGAGTCTTGTGTGATTCCCACTGTGCTTTGATTTCCACCTTACCACGTCCAAGAGGGCGTGCAAAACGGTGGCTTTTGGGTACAGTCCCGAATCACATGGAGGCAATGAGCGATAGGAGGGGATTCGTCTCTCCCGGTATAGGGAGTTGATGTTGCACTATGTTCGATTGGCTATAACCGGAAATCCCTGGCCAGGGTTGCTGAGATGTACTGGTAAGAGTTATCAGTAGTTTCTCGAACTGTTATAGACCTCATATCGACACGACTTATCGAGCTATTGGGGTCTGACGTTTACCACCCCTAGGCGAGATATGCGACATATCAGACGAACAGACCGGACTGTACGGTAAGTGTTACTGGTTGGATTCACAGGAGTGTGAGCGGGCTTGCTCGTCGATCTTCTGATCGCTCAATACCCGGGTGGCCGTTACGTTTAGCAGACCGCTTGCGGCTTGTGGGTGTTTGATATGATCATCACCTGCTGCCGGCGTATTGACGAGTCTTTAGAGTCCTACACAGAGGTTTCCTGGCTCAAGCGAAACGAAATAGGAGCGCATATGAGATATGTGCGGGACCGAGAATAATGCGTGTATGTGATACCGTATTCCATTCTCGCGATAAATGTATCGATTGGTTGTATGCGATATAACCTAGTTATCGATTCAAGGATTGATTCGATAAGCCGATACATTGGATATTAGTCGGTTATATGAGATATGACCGGATCGTTAAATCAAGTGTTGATTTAATGATTTAATGCATAATTATATATTTGATATATTACTTTGCATTAACTAGTATTGGTTCACTTTAAATGGATTTTCTCACTTGATGTGCACATTGTATATGTGATATACTTTTGTACATTTGATTGTATCATGTTTGATGATACATGATAGTTTGAGTGTATGTTAAGATTAAACCATGGTTATGTAATGGTTAGGGTTTTGATTTATTTATTCATTTATTTATTTATTTCATTTTGGCATGAAATGAAATGGTTGCTACTTTTTTTTTTGTTGAAGCTTCATGAAGCTTTGAAAGCTTGACCATTTTGTTTCTTTCCTTAACCCTAACCATTCACCTAACCTTAGTTTATTCTCTACACTAAAACATGGTTGCTAATATGATAAGAATCACTTATTTTCTATTTTCCAATATTCTTATCATATTATCTTCTTCTTCTTCTTCTTCAAGAAGAAAGAAGCTTGCTAGCTTCAATGGTGAAATGAGAAAAAGAGTGAGAAATCCAATACTAAGAAGTGAACGGAAATACAACCTTTGTAAATCCGGTCCTCCACCTCCATAGCTCCGTGATGAAGTCCCCTCGCTGCGATCATCGGATCCCGGGCTCTAGCGTCGGCTTCATCGGAGAAATGATCGGGCTAGGTCGTCGACTTCGATGCCGAAAATGATCTACGTCGAGGCAACACAAGATCAAGCTCCCACTTCACCAAGTCATGAAACTTGTGAAGAAAACACCCTATACTACTTAGCAAGTGGTAGAGGATGAAGAAATAGGAAGTGGGTTCACTTTAGAATTGGATTTCTCACTCTTTTTCTCAAGTTGCCATTGATGGAGGCAAGCTTTCTTCCTTTGTTGAAGAAGAAGAAGATGAAGAAAGAATATGATAAGTCTTTTTCAAAAATAAAATAAAATGAATACTTATCATATAGCAACCATAGTTAGGTGTAAAGAATAAACTATAGTTAGGTTGAATGGTTAGGGTTAAGTCAACAAACAAAATGGTCAAGCTTTCAACACTTCATGAAGCTTCATGAAAGAAACAAAATAAGCCACCATTCTATTTATCTTTCAAAGATGAATAAATAAATAAATAAATAAATAAGTAAATAAAATCAAAACCCTAACCATTACATAACCATGGTTTAATCTTAACATACACCCAAACTATCATGTATCATCAAACATGATACAATCAAATGTACAAAAGTATATCACATATACAATGTGCACATCAAGTGAGAAAATCCATTTAAAGTGAACCAATACTAGTTAATGCAAAGTAATATATCAAATATATAATTATGCATTAAATCATTAAATCAACACTTGATTTAACGATCCGGTCATATCTCATATAACCGACTAATATCCAATGTATCGGCTTATCGAATCAATCCTTGAATCGATAACTAGGTTATATCACATACAACCAATCGATACATTCATCGCGAGAATGGAATACGGTATCACATACACACATTATTCTCGGTCCCGCACATATCTCATATGCGCTCCTATTTCGTTTCGCTTGAGCCAGGAAACCTCTGTGTAGGACTCTAAAGACTCGTCAATACGCCGGCAGCAGATGATGATCATATCAAACACCCACAAGCCGCAAGCGGTCTGCTAAACGTAACGGCCACCCGGGTATTGAGCGATCAGAAGATCGACGAGCAAGCCCGCTCACACTCCTGTGAATCCAACCAGTAACACTTACCGTACAGTCCGGTCTGTTCGTCTAATATGTCGCATATCTCGCCTAGGGGTGGTAAACGTCAGACCCCAATAGCTCGATAAGTCGTGTCGATATGAGGTCTATAACAGTTCGAGAAACTACTGATAACTCTTACCAGTACATCTCAGCAACCCTGGCCAGGGATTTCCGGTTATAGCCAATCGAACACAGTGCAACATCAACTCCCTATACCGGGAGAGACGAATCCCCTCCTATCGCTCATTGCCTACATGTGATTCGGGACTGTACCCAAAAGCCACCGTTTTGCACGCCCTCTTGGACGTGGTAAGGTGGAAATCAAAGCACAGTGGGAATCACACAAGACTCTATGACGATCTCGGGTCTACAGACTAACCTGTACCAGTGTCACCAGAGAACTGCCATCTGACGTAAGGTATAGTACCATCTGGGAGTTCTCGGCGAGTACGTCCAGTGTACCCAGTCTCTACTGAGCACCCGTATATCATCTCTGATGTCAAACACCAATGGATATGGGATCATCCATCGCCCATCTGTATGGGTCGAGAAGGTATACGCTAGTCTACTCTGGTATATCGATGCCCCGTCTCGATACACCCACGACTAGGGACCTTGAAGGATATACTTATAGACTACCATGTCCCCACTGGTATGATCCGCGTCATAGTCCAGGTAGTCAAGTACACATCCTAAGGGCTTTACCAACATGTAACAGAGAGACGATCAGTATACACGTTAAGGTAAAGAGTAACCAGATAGCATACTATCATGTCGAGCAAGAAAGTCCTCCCTATATATGTCCCAGCATCCACTACAATATACATCCTATGTACAGTAATGGCCTCTAGGGCATACATATAACTAACAATCTCCCACTTGCACTAGGTCCATCTGTAGCAGTGGTTGCAGTATCTCATACTCAACCATCCCATAAAAGTCTCTCTCTGGGAAAAGGCCTTTGTAAGTGGATCCGCCGTGTTGTCCTCTGAGTCTACTCTCCTAACCTCGATCACCTTAGAGATCAGCCATCTCCATGATCAGGTGATACTGTCTTAGAATATGTCTGGATCACTGATGGGACGGGGATTCCTAGGCCAAAGCCACACTTCCATTGTCACACAATGGTAAGAACCTAGTTCATCTCATGAACCAATATACATCCAAACTGCCTCTTTGGCAGCATCTTAAGTAGCGATGTATCCAGCCTTTATCGTCTAGTATGCCACGGTATCTAGCTTGGAACTCTTCCAACATACCGTCCCTTTACTGAGGGTAAAGACAATGCCTGTGACTGACATTCAGTCGTCTTTATCACCCTGGAACACTTCCAGTGATTCTCCCCAGGATCGATTGATACCATCTCACTACTACTAGTGAGATTCCTAACATCCAATTAGATCTATCTCATAGATCCAAAATCCAGGATTTAGTAGGTATTATTTTGATCCTATATGGAGAATCATTATGATCAGCGGAGATTGACCGAGCGTAGCATAGGAAACTCCTTCCCTATCAAGAGTATGTCATCCACGTACTCTATGAGGATCACTACCATACTCCCTACTACATTTTTGTATATACAAGGTTCATCTACCATTTTGATGATGTCAAACTCTTTGACTAACACATCAAAACAGATGTTCCAACTCCGTGATGCCTGCTTTATCACATAAAACATCTTGCACACATTTCCGCTGCTCCCACTGTCTACGAGGCCCTCTGGCTGTGTACTTATAGATGCACTCTTCTAAAATATCATTTAGAAAAGCAGTCATGGTACCCAACCGCCAGATATCGTAGTTATGGTATGTAGCCGTGGCAAGTAGGATCTGGATGGACTTAAGCATAGCTACTGGAAAAAGGTTTCATCATTATCCACGCCTGGTCGATGATGAAAACCTTTAACAAGTCTAGCTTAGAAAGTCTCAACTTTTCCATCTACACCAAGTAATCTTCTCAAGATATACTTGCTCCTGATGGGGATTTAACCCTTCAGATTTAGCAACTAAAGTCTATACTTTGTTGGTGTATAAGGATTCCATCTCAGATCGATAAACATCCAGCCATTCTTACAGAGTCACACTCCTGATGGCCAGCTCGAAACTAGTTGGGTCATCATCTCATGATGCATTCCTCGCTCCCACTGTCACAGAGAAACCGAAGTATCTCTCAGGTGGGTGAGGAACCCTACTAGATCGGCGGAGAGGCTGAGGTTCGTTGGATTCTATTGAATCCTTTGGTTCTACCAAATCATCGGCTTTAGATTGTATAGCTGGAACCTTTCCAGTTCTACATAACTGACCTTGCCTCGAGCTTGTCCAGATTTTTCTTTTTAGACACAGGCTGGACAACCCCAAATCTTAACTAACTTAAGATATGGGCTCTTCCCTTTCCATATCACATATGAAGTGGTAGGCAACTGATTTGATTGGAACCCTATTCAATAGGTATGCAACTTCATAAGTGCATAACTCCTAAAGGAAATAGGTAACTCAGTAATACTCATCATAGAGCACACCATATCATATAGGGTGTTATTGCTACGCCCTGATACACCGTTGTGCTGTGGTGTATTCAGAGGAGTAATACTGAGAGAGAATCTCATTCTTCTTAAAATAGTCCAGGAGTTCCGTGCTCAAGTATTCTCCTCCTTGATCACATCAAAGGACATAATACTTTCACCCGTATTTTGGTTCTCTACTTCTAACTTATATTCTATGAATATCTCAAAAGGTTCGGACTTGTGTTTCAACATGAACATAGGTCTGAATCTCGAGAGATTATCAGAGAATGTAATTAAGTACAAAGAACCGGTCTTGGCATGTGTAGACCGGGGACCTTACATACATCATCATGTATCAGTCCCAAGAGTTCACAAACTCTTTCTCTGTTTCCAGTAAACTGAGCTATGGTCATCTTATCTTTGTGACATGACTGACAAGTTTCATAAGATGTAAATTCAAACCGATTTAAATATGCATCTAAATGTAACTTTAGCTAGTCGGGTCACATTTATCTGACCTAGTCTACAATACCTCAAGAAGAATTCGTTCATTTCTGAACTCTTCCTCTTGTGTGTGTTCCATATACTAAGAACTGTAGTTTGATTTAGAACATCAATGCTTTTAGATAACGTGCCTGAACCGATCAACTTTTGATATAGGAAATGTTCAAAATATTATCCAACAATACAAAATTTTATCGTTTCTTTACTAATAAAGAGACTGATATGATTTTGTATATCAGGTTCGTTATCTAATAGTATTTGTTCAGAATCAATATATTGGTAATACAGGGTGACAGTGACCAACAGACTTGGCTGTAACACTTGCCCCGTTTTCTGTCTCATGAAACTTATCACCCGTTCTCAGTTCTCTACCTATCTGTAGCCCTATGTAACGGATTACATTTGCGGGATCCTTATCCGGCATCTAATACCTAGGACGTAGAGGATACTGAGAAACAGTTCTGTATAATGAACATACCCGAAGATGATGCATCAGCATGCACTCTCTTCGTTTGGGCGGCACGGGAATTCTGGTAATCCCTAATTTCCTGCTCTGTCTTATAACAATTATAAGTTGGAGCAGGACCAACGTTCCCCAGCTCAGTATAACAAGCGGGTTCGGTCAATACATCCGTATTATTATCTTGATTAAGGTGTGAAATGGTCGCTACCTAGAGAGAGAGATAAGAAAACACTCAGCGTGCGCTCTTGCAAGAATAGATTGGTTATTTATTTTATCTAATCAGGATGGCTCCCACTGTTTTTATCAAATCTTCCTTCAAACCCTAAAAGGAAAGACTAGCCGGGATTAATTACACGCTACAAGTTCGTCAATCTTTCAGCCAGGCCAGTGTCGGTACTTTGAGGGAGGTGCCCCGTGCTTTCGCACGGACCTAATTAATGTAAACCTCGTTTTCCCAGAGGCGTAACCTCGTTAACACCTTTCTAGACACCTACTTGATCGGCTAATTGTAATGTGTAAAACTCTCCCAGGAGTAACAATTACTCGCAGTGGGTATCGGGATCCAACTATCACATAGAAAGTATGCAATCTCATTGCAAATTTCAACGCTTGAAATTCCCGATAATATTTTGCCCCGAACGATCTATGACCTTGACAAGGTCAACAAACCATAGACCGCAAGTCAAGTTCAACCCGTCATTTCTTGATTGAATCAAACCCACCAGCACGACCCTTGACAAGGTCAACAAGGCCGCACGACTACCTTAACCCAATCTGCATCATATGCATAAGCAGATAAATACTGGTTAGCTACCGCACACTGCGCCTTGACAAGGTCAACAAACGCAGCACGAATACTAAGCAGGACTTATCTGAAATGACGGAGGGCTACGACAGGTTTTTCTGAAAACCTATTGCGTAATGAACTTGATATCGTTGTAGGATCGAATGAATTTTGAAATGGAGTGTTTTTTAGGCTTTTCTAGTTTTGCTAAAGGAGTCACTCCCGGTGAAGGGATCGTCGGTCCTTTCCTCGTCGAATGAGGTGCGGGATATATCATATATATCACTGTGCAAAGCAGAAACTATAGAAGCAATCAAAAGACAAACCGAGAGTTGTAGCATCTGCCAGTTATTGCTAAAGGAGTCACTCCCGGTGAAGGGATCTCGGTCCTTTCCTTATCGAATAAGGTGCAGGATGTTCTACAAGGAACACCGCGATGCAAAGCAAGAACTGTAGCTACCTGTTTTTAAGAAATTCGATTCCAAAACATCTTAGGTTTCTTTTCTTTCATTAATCATATTAATGAAGTCCCATCATTTAAGTTACCTAAACATCACAGATAAATATGACGTACACTTATGCCATCCACATTCGTCTCGATGTCCCCTCGTGCACCGTTAGGTTAGGTAACTAACGGCAGAGCGGGGCAGGGCTAGCACGGGTGTAAAACATAAGTAACGCCTATATAATATATCATATATACTATATACTGTATCTATCACAGAACATCACATGATCACATCACAGATATCGCAGCAGAAAATTTCATATGAAATATTGGATATACTAGGACGTCCGTGTTTTCAATACGAGCCAGTATAAAACACGGATTCCACGGTCGCGATGAATAGCCAAACCCACACCCCAAGACCCCTACGAGAGCGGCAAGCAACCCTACCAATTCTAGAGTTAGGAGACTCGGACTCGACTCCTCGAGTTGGTCTCCCACTGGACTCCAGAACCCGGTTACTTGTGCCCTCCTCCTTGGGTCTATCCTAGTGCGGAAAAGTAAATAATATACAAAAGGTGACATCTTCCGCAACCTGGAAGTGCCCCAATAAAAGAATATTACATACAAGTTTTTACATGAATGAAAATAAAAAACACTCATCTCATATAAAAAAAAAACCCGGCTATTCAAACACGATGATCCAATATAACATATCCAGCAACACATAACATCACATGTCATCAACGTAAGTAAACATGCGTATCCCAATTGTCGTTGACATATAGAAGCGAAACCGGCGATATCACATATTACACTTACGGTCACAGAAAAGAAAGTGTAAAACTACAACAGTTGGAATCCGCAACCTCTTTAGACATCGCATGCCCAATCAAATGAATTCCTTAGACATCGCATGCCTAACAATTCTAAACCCCGCATTTTAGTCTCATTATCGAAAACACTTTTCAATATCAAGTCGGGCAATTCAACAAGATTCCCGACATCCTGATCGAATGCTCGTCGCAAACTTCAGTAGACGGCCGCACCCCCGATGCCGTCGACGAAGTGCACCAAAGCGGAACACCGCTGCCACGAGCACCCGAACGGATACTTTCGGCGACGGGTTCTCCTACAGTCATTTGGTCGGGGCTATGGGGTGTAGCAGACTATTAAGTTTATCCGGCGAGTATCCGCGTACGCTACGTGATTGCGACGGACTTTTGATCGCATCAAAATTCCGTGGTAACCGATCAAGTGAGGCTAAACTGCTATGTTTATAACATTCATATTAGTTATCTCATAACTTCTTGTGGATTCCAAATATTGTATCACATTCCAGATAAATAGAAAATGTTAAACTTTCCGATCGAACATTCAAACACCCACGTTTTCCCGATACAGATCAACACATGATATAAGTTTAAAAACATTCACTTCATGCCTCAGTACCAACGGTCCAGCCGTAGAAGGGTCAAGCCAACGCCTCACATGTGGCACGCCGTACTGCCCCAAACCCTAAGGTTCAAAGGGCAGTTCAAGACGGTCACATAATCGAGTTAAGGTTTGTTGTCTTCTAGAGGGTCCATCGCGTTACTTGCACTACTTAGAACGTTCTTAAAAATACGGAAAGATTCAACACTTGGAAATTTCCCGGCAGGGGAAAAAGTGGGTATTTATATCCGGTCGAACTTTTTAACAGTTTCTAAAATATCCGGAAAAACTTAAACGAAGTTAAATTATCCGATCAAATTAACGAGTCCCCAATAAAACCCTAGAATACTCAACATTTGAGTGGAATTAAAAAATTCCCATAAAAAATTGCCAAGAAAGGATCTAAGAATAAATATATGAAATTTCAGGGACTAAGTCCAAATTTTGGCCGCGGAACCGCTGCATCAGTGATCCAGACATATTCTAAGGCAGTATCACCTGATCATGGAGATGGCTGATCTCCAAGGTGATCGAGGTTAGGAGAGTAGACTCAGAGGACAACACGGCGGATCCACTCACAAAGGCCTTTTCCCAGAGAGACTTTTATGGGATGGTTGAGAATGAGATACTGCAACCACTGCTACAGATGGCCCTAGTGCAAGTGGGAGATTGTTAGTTATATGTATGCCCTAGAGGCCATTACTGTACATAGGATGTATATTGTAGTGGATGCTGGGACATATATAGGGAGGACTTTCTTGCTCGACATGATAGTATGCTATCTAGTTACTCTTTACCTTAACGTGTATACTGATTGTCTCTCTGTTACATGTTGGTAAAGCCCTTAGGATGTGTACTTGACTACCTGGACTATGACGCGGATCATACTAGTGGGGACATGGTAGTCTATAAGTACATCCTTCAAAGTCCCTAGTCGTGGGTGTATCGAGACGGGGCATCGATATACCAGAGTAGACTAGCGTATACCTTCTCGACCCATACAGATGGGCGATGGATGATCCCATATCCATTGGTGTTTGACATCATAGATGATATACGGGTGCTCAGTAGAGACTGGGTACACTGGACAGACTCGCCGAGAACTCCCATATGGTACTATACCTTACGTCAGATGGCAGTTCTCTGGTGACACTGGTACAGGTTAGTCTGTAGACCCGAGATCGTCATAGAGTCTTGTGTGATTCCCACTGTGCTTTGATTTCCACCTTACCACGTCCAAGAGGGCGTGCAAAACGGTGGCTTTTGGGTACAGTCCCGAATCACATGGAGGCAATGAGCGATAGGAGGGGATTCGTCTCTCCCGGTATAGGGAGTTGATGTTGCATTGTGTTCGATTGGCTATAACCGGAAATCCCTGGCCAGGGTTGCTGAGATGTACTGGTAAGAGTTATCAGTAGTTTCTCGAACTGTTATAGACCTCATATCGACACGACTTATCGAGCTATTGGGCTCTGACGTTTACCACCCCTAGGCGAGATATGCGACATATCAGACGAACAGACCGGACTGTACGGTAAGTGTTACTGGTTGGATTCACAGGAGTGTGAGCGGGCTTGCTCGTCGATCTTCTGATCGCTCAATACCCGGGTGGCCGTTACGTTTAGCAGACCGCTTGCGGCTTGTGGGTGTTTGATATGATCATCACCTGCTGCCGGCGTATTGACGAGTCTTTAGAGTCCTACACAGAGGTTTCCTGGCTCAAGCGAAACGAAATAGGAGCGCATATGAGATATGTGCGGGACCGAGAATAATGCGTGTATGTGATACCGTATTCCATTCTCGCGATGAATGTATCGATTGGTTGTATGCGATATAACCTAGTTATCGATTCAAGGATTGATTCGATAAGCCGATACATTGGATATTAGTCGATTATATGAGATATGACCGGATCGTTAAATCAAGTGTTGATTTAATGATTTAATGCATAATTATATATTTGATATATTACTTTGCATTAACTAGTATCGGTTCACTTTAAATGGATTTTCTCACTTGATGTGCACATTGTATATGTGATATACTTTTGTACATTTGATTGTATCATGTTTGATGATACATGATAGTTTGGGTGTATGTTAAGATTAAACCATGGTTATGTAATGGTTAGGGTTTTGATTTTATTTACTTATTCATTTATTTATTTATTTATTTATTCATCTTTGAAAGATAAATAGAATGGTGGCTTATTTTGTTTCTTTCATGAAGCTTCATGAAGTGTTGAAAGCTTGACCATTTTGTTTGTTGACTTAACCCTAACCATTCAACCTAACTATAGTTTATTCTCTACACCTAACTATGGTTGCTATATGATAAGTATTCATTTTATTTTATTTTTGAAAAAGACTTATCATATTCTTTCTTCATCTTCTTCTTCTTCAACAAAGGAAGAAAGCTTGCCTCCATCAATGGCAACTTGAGAAAAAGAGTGAGAAATCCAATTCTAAAGTGAACCCACCTCCTATTTCTTCATCCTCTACCACTTGCCAAGTAGTATAGGGTGTTTTCTTCACAAGTTTCATGACTTGGTGAAGTGGGAGCTTGATCTTGTGTTGCCTCGACGTAGATCATCTTCGGCATCGAAGTCGACGACCTAGCCCGATCATTTCTCCGATGAAGTCGACGCTAGAGCCCGGGATCCGATGATCGCAGCGAGGGGACTTCATCACGGAGCTATGGAGGTGGAGGACCGGATCTACAAAGGTTGTATTTCCGTTCACTTCTTAGTAAAGTAGTTTACTAGTTGTTGTTATCATCTAAACTCTAGTCAACGATCCGTATTAGGGTTTCTCGGCACTTGTAAAATTTGAAATTGGCATGGTTGATGCCTTGTGAGACCACTTTAGTGTGCCTAGGAACCCTACAGGGTGAACGTCGTTCCTAACGCCCTCAGTCGCAGGCCGTCAGCTGCGTTGCTGACTTGTCAGAAGGGGATTCTCGATGACCTTCAGAGACTCAAGTTAGAGGTAATTACTCCGGGTGTGGCCGGACAGCTCTGGCAGTTGCAAGTTCAATCATCGCTTGTAAATCGCATCAAAGCTGCACAGATTGGAGACCCTCAGTTGCAGAAGTTTAGAGGGTTAGTTGAGGCTGGTTTGAGGATGGATTTGCAAATTCACGAAGATGGTTCTCTGAGATTTGGCAGCCGGCTATTTGTTCCAAAGGGGTATTTGAGATGAAGTTCTAGCTGAGGCACATAGTTCCGCTTACTCGGTGCACCCAGGTGGCACCAAGATGTACAGAGACCTGAGGCAGCATTTCTGGTGGAACGGAATGAGAGAGGATTGCTCGCTTTGTCTCCAAGTGTCTGGTATGCCAACAGGTGAAAGCCAAGCATCAAAGAATAGCTGGGTTGTTGCAACCTCTTCCAGTGCCAGAGTGGAAATGGGAGCACATCACCATGGATTTTATGACGGCACTACCTCGAAGCCCAAGGGGTAATAATGTTGTCTGGGTTATTGTTAATCGTCTTACCAAGGCAGCGCGTTTCATACCTTTCCAAGTTGGACAATCGACGGAGTCGCTTATGGAGAAGTATATGCAGGAGATTGTGAGACTGCAAGGGGTGCCTGTTAGTATCGTGTCTAATCGAGGCACCGGGTTCATTTCCCATTTCTGGAAGAGCCTGCAGGAGAGTTTGGGCACGCGTCTCAAGTTCAGCACGGCCTATCATCTGCAAACGGACGGGAAATCCGAGCATACTATCCAAACGTTCGAGGATATGTTGAGAGCATGCATGCTCGATTTTCAGGGTTCTTGGAAGGATCACCTCCATCTGGTAGAGTTTTCATATAACAATAGCTACCAGGCTAGCATCCAGATGGCACAGTTTGAGGCTCTGTATGGACGGAAGTGTCGATCCCCTCTTTGTTGGGATGACGTGGGTGAACGAAGGTTGTTGGGCCCTGAGCTGATAGTGCAGACAGTGAGCAAAGTTCAGACGATCAAGCAACGTATCAAGGAGACTCAGGACTGACAGAAGAGTTAGGCAGATGCCGGCAGAAGGTCTTTGGAATTTGGTATGGGTGACTACGTGTTTCTGAAGATATCACCCACTCGGGGAGTAATCAGGTTTGGTAGTCGCGGAAAACTCAGTCCCCGACTCATCGGACCTTTTGAGTTGCTAGAGCGAGTAGGAAATGTGGCTTATCGACTTGCCTTGCCTCCATCGCTAGATGGTGTGCACAATACGTTCCATGTTTCTCAGTTGAGGTGCTATGTTCGGGATGACAGCCATATCTTGGACCATTCAGAGTTAACGTTGGGCACTGATCTGTCTTACGAGGAGCAGCCTACCACCACTCTTGATCGTCGGGAAAAAGTGCTGAAGAACAAAATCATTCCCTTGGTTTGAGTTTCTTGGGGTGATCGTTCTCCAGGGGAGTCTACCTTGGAACGCGAGGAGGACATCCGTACACGTTTTCCGCACCTGTTTTTGTAGTGTTGTTGTTCCGTTGTTTTCGTTATTTAATTTCGAGGACGAAATTTTTGTAAGAAGGGTATGATGTTAATCCCCGGTTCCCATATATATTTTCCGTATATTTTTCCAGATTTGTCCTATTTTTTCCATTTTTTATATATTTTTAATTATAAATCCTAACTCTAAACCCAACCTAACTCTACCTGAACCCAACCCGAACTCATCCGGCCCGACTCAACTCGCTGGCTTCTTCTCCTTCTTCTCCCTCGCTTCCTTTCTTTTCTCGCTCGTTTCTGTTCCCTAACATCCCCCGCTTCTCATGCCCACGCCGCGACGACCGTGCCCCCATGCCAACGAACTGCCGAGATCACCTCCTCCAAATCCTCACTAACTCCTTTCCCTCTCCCCTCGCGTCCTCGCCGCGAGACTCGTTCCCCAACGGCCACGACGAACAGATCTCATCATCTGCGAACCCCCCTTGTCTCTAGCAACTCAATCTCGCCTCTCTACTTCACTCTCTCCTGACCTCTCTCGTTCTTCATCTCTCACTCATCATCATCAACAACCCCACCAAACTCCTCGAGCTCACCACCACCACGAACCCACTTTCTCCTCGTCATCGTCTCTGGCGACCAACTGAACCTTTCCCTCCCCCCCACCCCCGCTGTCACCTCCTCCACGTTCGACCGTCGCCTGAACCTCCTCTCTCGTCGCCACCACGCCCCGAGCTCCAACCCCGAGCCTAAGACCACTGCACCCACCTTCTCCTCATCGACCCACCGACACTACGAACCCACTGCCGCCTCACCGCCTCCATTGACCCACTGAGCCCTGCATCCATCGCCGCAGCCACCACCAGCTCCACCTTCACGGCCGACGACATCCCCATCACCTCCTCTCCTCCACGACGTCGAGCCCTCATCCCCAGCACGCCAACTCCAAGATCCTAGCCCCAGAGCTGCTTGAGCTCACTGCCGGCAGACCCTCTGCACTCGACGTTGCTGTGCCAATCTAGTGTCACTCGAGCTCCTGCAACTATCATCTTCAGCAGACCCCGTCACCATCGACGAGCCCACATTTCGCAGTGCCACTGTCGCTGCAGTTTGTGTTGTTCTTGAGCCGTGTCCGTGCCATCGCCATCGTCGTCGCCACCATGCCGCCGCCGTCTCCAGGCAAGAGAAAACCCATCTCTTGTTGTTCATGCTATATTAATACCTAGGCTAGATAATAATGTTAGATTATTTTGTTATATAGTAGTGTATATGTGATTTCGACCGATTACCAAACGCCCTAGTGTTTGATGTGAACTATAAATCAAAACATATCTTGTTATGGTGGAACCTGCGATAATTAGATCCCTTTATTGATTACGAATACCGTGTAGGAATTCGGATGCAAAATATCGTGTAAAGTCACCCCATAAAGACGATACTAAATTTGAATTTTACCGCGCATGTTGCCTTATTAAAATCATTGTAAATTCAATACAGTTTGGAACGTAATGTTCTGCGGCTCATATCAAAGCCGACTCGATAATATAAAACCATCCATAGTTTATTTTTCGATATTGAGTGGTTGCTATAATGAGTTTTGGCTGGGAATGCGACTCTGGACTACAGTCCGGAGCAGCATTTCATGGAAATACCTGTACATACCTTCTTTAAACTGAAAATGCACGAAGCCCCATATAGACGCATAGATAATTTAGTTAGCTAACACATGAATTTAGTCCTGTGCTGTTTCGCGGTCGTTTGATATTTATTTTGTATTTTAGAATGTCGATGTGCTCTACAGTTTCTGCAGTAACATTTCTTACACCTTCACATTAAAAATTACATAACTTCTAGTATGGAAAGGATATTATTAATCCGTTTAATGCATTGAAAACCTAACAGATAGAAATAGGTTTTATTCAACTAGGGCAACACCTGAAACTGAACATAGTCCCTAGTAAACTGCGCATGAAGTTGGACTTCCAGTTCTGAAACTGGAATTCTAGCAATCAATCGCTACTTTAAAATGATGATAAGTCTCTAACCTGAGTTCCGTTTGACATGAGATTAATTTTATTGCTTAGATAATCAAGTGAACTTTGTACGCCTTTTATATTGTTTTAGTTGATTTTATACGTGTGTTTTATGGTAAATTGTGCAAGTTATATGGCGTTGGCTGTCAAAATATAGTGAATGTCTGTTCAGTGCATTTTTGCCTATTTGTGTGCTTGTTTTATACCTGCTGCATATTGATTGTTTACATTGAGACCTAGCGACTGTTTTGCATTGTCGTTATATAAGTGTTAGTGATTTGGGTGTGGCAAATACGAAAGTGATATTGATTAGTGGAAATGTGATTGAAAGTGAAAGCGATACGTATTTGTTCACAACCTATCTAATACCGGAATTCATACTATAATCTTGGGAATAGAGGAAATCAAGATGGAATTGAACTCGTATTTAGCGAGGTACAGTGATTTAGAGAATGATCATTCGCTATTAGTGACACACACACACACACACACACACACACACACACATTAGGTCGTGGGCCTAGGCACGGCTGCAAGGTTATGTCCCAGGCAACGGTAGACCATAGTCTCGGACATGCACGAGACCCTTGTTAAACACGAGCATCCTTTCCACCAAATGATTTCATTGACTTAGTGACTGATAAGTAGTGACATACACATTGCCTGGTTTACTGACATGATACTTATATCACACTATTCGTATGCAAATGATGTTCATTATTTTCATGTCCTGCATTCTGTTGCACTTTTCATGTTTAATAACATTGCACACCCATTATATATTTATTGCTATATGCGTCGCCCTGACGACCTGAGTGTGCATGCTCAGAGGACGAAATGGAACAAGTCGCGGAGCAGGACCTACCCTTCGAGATCGCGGCAGTCTAGACCACAACATCAGCGACATTCCCTTTTTCTTTGAGCACATTGTTTTTGTTGGTTAGTTGTTTTATTCTGCAAAATAAATATATCTTGAACTCTTTTTATTGTGATGTAATAAAAGTTGTGAATTGTGATTTCCTTTACTCTTGCACTGTTTATCGACTACCATGTAATGCTAGAAGCCGAACTGTGACTACGGCGGGATTATTTCCTGACCGTAGGAGCAAGGCTGGCTTAGTCACCCCTCGTATTCCGTATTTTGGAATCGGGGCATAACATGGTTTTGTTGGTATTAGAGCCGATCCCTCAATAGTAGGTCTGTGATTCGAGCATGAACCATTGTTCAAAGGTGGGGACAATGTCGGGACCCGGTTTTTGCTCACAGAACAAAGTGCCACGCCAAGTGTCATATTAAAGGGACGGGGTCACTTCTTGAATCCGTGGGGGCCACCTCTTGAATCCGTAGGACCAACTGTAAAACAATGGGGAATGTTTGGAATACATTTCGAAAGAGGCAGATCAAGAACTATAAATGAAATGATATAACTTTTCAATACAAAAGTGCTTTTTAAGTGAACCGGTTCTACATGAACTTGAGAACTCTGTAGTTAAGCGTGCTTGAGCCAGGGAAGTTCTAGGATGGGTGACCTCTTGGGAGCTGCCCCGCGGACAATACTCTTTGACATTTTCTGTTTTTTTCAATTTTTCAATATTTTGTTTGCTGGCATATAAAAATTGAGATTTTTTCTGGTTTCTTCATTTTTCAATACTTTACTTTCTGTAGCATACGAAAATCGCTAAATTGTAATCAATCTCAAGATTTTCCATTTTCTTTGGTTTTATAATGTTTTATACGCTATATACCACACGAACCTGAAAATTTCAAAAATCTCATAATTTCCTGTTTTTCTTGGGTTTTTTATTTTGCTTGATATACATGAAGCTTGAAAATTGTAATATGCTCAAAAGCCCTAAAATTTTATGTTTTTCTCGAATTTTCAACATGTTGCTTACTATAGCAAAAAAAAGAGCGTAAAATTTTTAGAAATTTCAAAAGCTTTTCTTGTTCACTTTTCAATATTTTGCATGATATAGCATCTGAAAATCGCAAAACTTTCAAAAAAAACACACAAAAATCTATTTTCTTTTTTTCATTATTTTGCATGATACATACTACACTAATATCATCAAATCTTAATAATCTCATAATTTTTTCTTCGATTTTTAATATTTGACTTGCTCGTACTTTTGGAGAACTTCCTAGCAGCAAGAAAACAAAAGGCTATATGAAATAAAAGAAAAACGAAAAATTCATCGGTTGCTACTAAGACCCAACTATACAAAGAAATCTAGACCGGGTGACTAATATTCCGGATGACTGCGAACCCTTGGCAAAACACGAAAATTATGAAATTTTAAAAGATCCCAAATTTTTTTGATTCTTCAAATTTCCAATATTTTACATGCATTGCAAAATTTTCACAAATCTAAAAGAAATTGTTTTCTTTAATTTTCAATATTATTTGATCGGTATAGCATAAGAAACTTGCGAAATTTTAAAAGTCTCAATATTTTATGTTTGCTTTTATTTCTCTATATTTTGCATGTTGTGGCACGAGATAATTGCAAAATTTTTGTTTTCTTCCTTTGTTTCAATATTATGCGGTATACGAAAAACATGAAATTTTCAAAAATTTCAAATTTTCTATTTCCTTAAAACACTTAATATTTTATATGTTATAGCGCATGAAAATAAAAAAAGTACTAAAAATGCTGAAAATTTCTGTTTTATATGTATATTCTTTTTGCAATACCAAATGAAAACCGCAAAAATTTTAACTCTAACAATTTTTTGTTTTTTCCGATTTTTCAATATTTTGCATGTTATAGCACACAAAATTCATGAAAATTTTCAATATTTTACCAGTAAAATCTAAGTAGTGAGAGAGAGAAAAGAAAGATTTTTAAAAAAGAGGTAAATCAGAATTTTTCCAACATATAAGCCTATATGAGATAAAAGAATGATAAATATAGATTTGGGAGCCAATAAAAAAACTCCATAAGCCAAATGTAATAAAATAATTAAATAGGCTAGATAACAATTTTTCCAGTACATTGCATGCTTGATAACCAAGAAAATAACAATTTTTTCACTATACTGCAAGCTTGATAAACAAGAAATATTTTCTCATATATATATATATATATATATGGCTCTCTTAGCACTTTACCACCATGATGATGCTTATGTTCATCAACGAACAAATCAAAAATCTTCAAACCGCACATGCTGAGCACATCATATTTTAAAAAAGGCTTAAATTCAAGAAACTATTAAAAATTTAGTGGCTGTGACAATAAACTATTAAAATTTAAGGGTTGTGACAAGAAACTTACGATTTCTTTGCAAATTTAAAAAAAAACCTACTAAGAATGCAAAAACTTGGAAAATTAATATTAAATAAACCAAAAATTTAAATATTCAATAAACTAATAAACTTGTTTAGTAAATATTCGATAAACTACCAAACTTGTTTACTAAACACTCAACAAGCTACCAATCTAATTTAAGAAACTTTAAAGAAGTTCGTAAACTGTGACGGTTTCTTATAATTTTTCAAAACAATTGATGGTTTCTTGCCACATCATCCAAATTTTTAATAGTTTTTTTGAATTTAAACCTATCTAAAATGCAAAACAAGAAGAAATGAATGCACCATTATATTCAAGCTTATGTGCTATAACACACGAAAACATCATTTTATTCAACCTTTTAATCTGAATTCCAACCAGAAATCGAATATTTCCTATAATCTCATATGCGGTATACAATGAGGGATAAAACACCAAAAACAAAAGGAATTTCCCGTATCTTATGAAACAAGGTTTGCTTAAAGAATCGCATAGAAAATAATATTGATAAATCTTTCCAGGCACTTATAGCCATTAATTTAACGCCAAACAATATCAGCAAATATCATCTGATTCTGTGTGTAAAGAAATGCTTGCTTAATGTGATTCAACCTTCGTTGTTAAAAACCTCGGGTGAAGGATCAGTAAACATGAGTAAACGCTGCTCAAAGGCCATGAAGTTATGATTCATTGTGCGGTGATTCTTGCCCGGTCTTGTTACCTCTCACCAAATTCTGAACGAACAGCTCCCCTGCTCTATATGAAGACCGAACCTACATATACATGGGAGGAAAACACTATAGTTCAATGCACAAACACACACAACAACAAAAAAATGAAACTATAATGCATCACAAGCTACAAGAATTATTTAATGTATCTTACAGCTGAAAATTATATCGTAAATGAAAAGAATTACAGTTTACCGCCTGATCAGAAGAAATTTTGTAGGTCATAATTAACCTCTACCCTTTGGCATCACCAAGAAACAAAAAAAGAAGAAAGCCATGTGGTATTCCTAGTTTCTCCTAATTAACATGTGCAATGGTCATCGACATGTGAAAGGAAAATAAAATAACATGATTTTTGTAGGTGAAGCATGTAAAAATGAACTGAATAGTAATTACTTAAAACATATGTGCATATAAAAGGAACAAAAATTGTAAGAGAAGGGGCCCTTTTTTAGTTATAAGGTATGACCTGCACGGAACTACCCCTTTTCATACATAAAACAAGGTCGGTCTCCACGTCTTTTTTGTAGGTTGCATGCTTTTAAAACGCCATGGGAGTTGAGAAAAGGGGTATATTAGAACTCTATGATAAATTTTTGCATCAACGTCATTTGAAGTTCTAACAATATATATATAATTAGATAAGAAGGTCATTCAACTAGTTCTTTTTTTAATAAAAAAATCTGTCTATTGTGATGCTCTAGCTTGTATCAGGATTGAATTTCTAGGTCAGCCTCCAAGAACAGTGTAATTGCCTAGACAGCAGCAGCGATAGAAAGGGCCTTTGGTTTACTTCCAATTATCCCATATGCACTTTTTTCCCAAAAATGTGGATGTGTGTGTGTGTGAGAGAGAGAGAGAGAGGGAACCAAAATTTCTCTAACTCTAATAATGCCCGACAGGCACACATAGTCGAACCTCTCTAACCTAGTAGTCTTTCCTAATGTTATTCCGAAACATCGCATCATGTATGTCTGCAAAAAGGGGCATCAATTCTTCTAGGGAAAGACATATCAGCCGGCGGAGAGATTAAGGAAACTGCATTGCTACTCAGTTAGAAATTTCATTTTCCTTTTTCCAGGACTTGAAGTTTTGAATTACATGAGACATTCGGGTTAGGAGAAAACCAAAAACTATTCAATCTTTCCTAAGGTAATTCAACAAGTTGTTCCCTATAAGAATATAAGCAAAAGGCCATCAAAGCATTGAATCTTAATCTTCTTTAATGCAATTCGGTGAAGGATATAACCTGATAATTTTCCTAGGGGGGAGAGCATGATAATACAGTTCAACAGATTAAAGTGGAGTGATGGCTTTATGCAGGGACTGATTTCATTTCCGATTAAACAAATGAGCCTTAATGTGTGTACATGTGAAGCAACATTTAATCTCTTCTCCCTCTTGTGCTTTTAAAGATGAATAATACTTCTCCTACCGGTGCGGTAGAATCATTCCATGTCGGCTACATGGATTCCCATTGGATACACACAAGGTGGGCCATAGGATACAAGTACCTAGATAATGGATAACATGGCCCACCTTGTATCCAATGGGAATCCGTGAAGCCTACATGGATTCCGCCGAGGAAAAGTATTACTCTTTAAAAATGGAGTGTTGTGCATGTTATCTATGAACTTGTTGCATTTATATCAACTTTTCACCATTTAAAACATTATTGTTCTTATTAGGATCTGTGCAGCTTTTTAAGAGTCATTACATTCCCAATGGAAGCAGCAAGTGCACCAAGGGGCAGATGTTCTTGTTGAGACACAAGTCATCATGCCTTAATAGCATTGTGGCACACAGAACGTGTGTGTGTGCGCGCGCGCGCGTGTGTGAAGAGGCAAAGGAAGGAATCAATTGTGTACCATGTGGAATTAACCAAATATGCTCATAAATATTTCATGTCCCAAAGATGGATCATTTAGCCTTTGCATTTTTAATATGGGCAAAACTGATGGTACAAAGTGGCCGAGCTTATAATCCACTAAAATTTAGATACAAATAGAATGGCCAAAACTCCCAAAGCAATAGATCAACAGATGGCGTTTGCTCGGCTTTTAAAGATAAATACAGACATTATAAAATATATCAAGGTAATTAGCTAATCATTTGTTGGGATCAATCAAACCCATTTCAGGTAATGAATAAAATAGTTACCAGAGGTCCACTAGCCACATATTTGAAACCAATAGATTCTCCATAACTCTTCCAGAAGGCAAACTTCTCAGGGGTAACATACTCTTTTACTGTTAGGTGTACGGGAGTTGGCTGCAAGAGATATCAGCACCATGACAGTAAATATGTTTTAACAGAAAGCTGAGCTCAGAATAAATGTAATTAGCATTCATGCAATCTGACCTGTAAATACTGCCCTAATGTCAGGATATCTACACCAATGGCCCTTAAATCAGCCATAGCTTCCTTTATCTCCTCATCTGATTCCCCAAGACCCAGCATTATAGATGATTTTGTAATCATCCCTTCCTTGTATAGTTTTGCATGCTTCAGAACGGTTAAGCTCTGCTCATAACTGTCACAAATATGGAAACAATGATGCTCAAGAACAGAGAGAGCATGAAAGAACAACACCATAACCACCAGAAATAAAATTTAAGGTCAAGATAAGAGATTCTTATATATATGACTGCACATATTAGGCGCCGCATGCTTCTTAAGATGGCTTTTCCAAACTTCTTTGAATCTTTGAAGAAACAAATGTGCAAATGCTAAACTTGCTATTCAGACTTTAATACAATTTCCCTAAGGCAGCTACTTGGGTATAGCATATGAAACAGTATAAAATATTCCCCAAAGCAAAAAAACAGCAGAGTGGGGTTCAGAGCAAGATATACTATAATTAAAACCCAAAACAAAAATGCAAGTCATTTAAGTTCATAGATATATTTTAATTAAAGAAACTTACTTCCAGAAGACAAGTCAGATGTTCTAAATATACTTCATCTCAGAATAAAGAGTACCAGGTTAATACGAAAAGTATAAAGATATAGAGGAAACAAATGACAATGAAAAAGAAGAGGACACAGGCATTGACAGAGTTGTTCATAGGATACCAGTAGCAAAATGTCTCACTAAGATTATCCAGTTATAAAATATAAAATAAAAACAGATGAAATAGGTTTTTTTAAAAAGTCAGGAAACAAAGAGAGGTGAAAGGAGATGGTCTTAACACCATAACTAACAAGCTAGAAAGAAGTATATCTCCATTTTGGGAAGTAATCTTGAAAGTGACACCATTAAACTTCCTGTAAAACACAACTTTAGTTTCAAGATAACCAAAGCTTAAGCTCGTGGAATATTGCTTTTGCAACACATTTTTTCTTTTGTTTAAATAAATATCCTTCATCCTACATGAAGTATGGAATTCAAGGCCACTAAAGTACAACATGTAGTCCTATACTAAGAAAAAGAAAAGATTAACAAATTGGATAAAGCATCCTACAAACCACCATCTCAAACGACTGATGGACTGACAGTCTCAGGTTAAGAAAACAACATACATAGGGGTTTTTCCTATAAATGAAATATAGGAAGGGAGCCAACCAACGACATGAATTTTTTATGTTCTCGTTGATGATCCCCTAGTAGAAGATTGGTCTATAAACAAGATCCAAAACCTGGCCAAGATTGTTCAACGGAAGTATTAGAAGTTGTCAAAAGAAGAGGTGAGTATAACTTCACAAATGAATAACGAGATCTCTGCTTGTGATTCTCAGGTGGTGCAAGATATCGGTCACAAAATTCTTTATACAAAAAATGGAACAAAGGTAAAGGCCAGAATATCATTATAGAAAAAATGAAATTTTCTCAAACCATTCGGAAACAAAACGTAAATCCCACTTCTGCAGAAAAGAAGAAGAAGATTATAAGAGCCTCGAAGCACAATTAAAGTGGTTCTTACGCTGCTCGCCGATCTCTCACAAGTCTTTGAAGACGCTTAACTGTCTCGATGTTGTGAGCAAATACGTCCAGCCCAGAATGTACCAACGATGACACGGCCTCTAAATCCCCGCGGAAATCAGAAGTTAGGCACTCGACCAATATCTCGGGTTTGAGTTTCTGCATGAAAAATAGTTATATTTCTGATCAATAATTTTAGAATAAAATAATCCTATAAGACAAAAGAACAACTAGTTCACAGCTTTATGTAACTATAACAGAAATGTACACGGACCCTATGGGCAGCAAACACACAACTTAAAGGATAAAGCTACACCAAAGTAATGCGCAAACCTTCATCATTTTAACCGTCTGAGCAAAGTGGCCACTTCCACCATCAGGCAAGTCATCTCGATCAACACTTGTCAATACAATATAGTCCACACTGGCAAGATGTAAATCAACAATGAGGACTCTTGCAGTAATAAGTTGAGAAAGACAGTTTGGTCATATAAGGTCTACTTTAGGAAATACAATGCAAGAAGTTTCATAAATTGTGCATGTTCCATACCAACATATTAAGTTTCATTTTGCAAGATGGCATTACAAGTAAACATATCAATTCAAGTTTCATAATCAAAAGTGTGATTATCACTATCTTTGATCCGCTTGAGCAGAGAAAATAAAAATGGCCTACCCCCAGTCTGCAATCGCCCTAGCGGTGTTTTCAGGCTCCATCGGATCTGGAGGTGGAGGGTTTCTGCTAGTTTTGACGGCACAAAATCTGCATCCACGTGTGCATGTATCACCAAGAAGCATGATAGTAGCGGTCGCAATTCCATCCCCTTCTCCACCGGCTCCTCCCCCTCCATTCCAGCACTGATTTCAAAACAACATATATCAACAGATATACGTCTCTGAATATCTACCAAATAATATTTTCACAATGCAGTAGAAACATAAATTCAGTTCAAATCCAAATTATAACGTAGTCACATAACCAAATTAAATCATAATCATCAAATAAGCAACATCTATATCCCCTCCAATTATCCCTCCGAAACTCGCAATCACACATATTAGAACGCATTTTTGTATAAAAATAGGAAGTAGCATACCTAACAACAAAATAAACAAAAATGCTTATATCGCAGACTTCGACACTGGCACATTTCCTTCCATACACTTTTCCTTCCATACAAAGGGTCATCTCCTACATAAAATTAACCACCAGTACTTTTTTTTCCAGCTTACATAATAATCATGTCTTATCATTTCCTCCTCTTTTAGGTTTCTCCATTGTCTATGAGAATTTGGAAAATGCCTACTGGTCATCTAGGACTATGACAATCCCATGTCGTGTCAGAGTTTTCTAAACCAAGAATTTGGCACTTATTTGAAGAGGGTTGGCATGGCATCAGATCGACAGCCGATCGTAAAACTTTGTCAAATCTTTATTGGTGGTTTGCTTCATGGCTGGCCCAATTTGGAAGGGTAAAAGCTTAGATGATGACATGATAACCCTGCTCTACAAAAAAAATTCACTCATTGTAACTAGAACATTTATTGGCCTTACATCCTTTTAGGGAAATTTCACCAAAATCACTCTATACTATAGTCTGTGTGCCGAAAACCAACCTGGCGCCAATTTTGTGCACATAAGCCCCCAACGTTTTCCTCCGTTACACGCAGCCTCCCTTCGACCCCCTGCTGTTAAGATTTAATTTTTTTAAGTTCAATTTTATTTTTTCTCCCGAAAATATCCTTTCGTCCCCTTTTAACAGTCCACTATGGTATTTTGGTCATTCCATAAAAGAAATTAACAGCAGGGGGTCGCAGACGGTCGTGTGTAATGGAGGAAAATGTCAGGAAGTTTCTGTGCATAAAATCGGCGCCGGGGTGGTTTTGGGCACATAGGCTATAGTACAGGGTAGTTTTGGTGAAATTTCTCTTTTTTTTATAAGCTACCTATGACATATAAGGGATGGCTCCCTTCTATCTTATCTCCTAAAGTATTATCACTAATGCACCTCAACATTCTCAACTTACTTATACTTTTGTTTTAAAAGAATGCTTTTTAACTATCCAACATTTTGATCCATTAAGCAATGTTGTTCTAAATTAGCCGTACAGAATTTCCATTCAATTTCACGGATTTCTAATCACATAATATTAATGAGCCATATAATCAAAAGATAACAATAATGTGTGACAGAAAGTATATAAATCAAGGAAGAAATGCTCAATGAAAAACAAGCATTCTTATTAACCAAGAACCAACAGTAAACTTTATGAAGAATCCTACAAATGGAAGCGGGAAAAAACACAACTTTGTCATACCTCTCCAATGTTAGGGCACTGAGCTTCAACACAAACAGTGTTCAGCTTCAGCTTCGAAAGCGATTCCTGCAGCTTCGCAAACTTCTCCCCCTGCGGCGCTCTCTGCCGTAGCCATTCAGGCTTCTTCACGTTTGGATCCCGACCCGTATGCAGTCCCATTCCGCCCGGGTACGCGCCCTCTTTGCTCATCGATACCGCCGCCGATTCGAACAACTTGGTTGCATTCGCGTTCGAATCTGAACCCGATTCCGCCTTTCTTGAATCAGCGACGTGAGATCGCACGATTAGAACGTGATTCGAGGCCTTCGATGATTTAGGCTGTGGATAACAAATTGGGAGTTGAGAGGTCAAGGGATTGGGAAGAGATTTTTGAAACATAGTTGTCATCAATTCAAACTAACAAAATTAGGGATTGAATTGGGGAAAATTAGCAACCCCTAGATATTGAATTGAGTGAGAAAATCCAGATTTGTAGAAGGAGAAGAGCGTGAGAAACTATGCCGGGCGCGTAATTCCGTTAATACCCTGATGGCTGCAATTTGGTGGCATTGTGGATGTGAGGAAAAAGGAGAACTGTGAGGTTCAAAATGAGAAAGTGGAGAAGTGAAGGGGTTCGATGAGATCGATGCGTAGGAATTTCAAACATTGGGTAACCCGCCGTCTCTCAGCTCAACTACTGGCCCGACACTGAATTGTTCCATATGTGAAGGTTCTGAATTTGCTAATTTTAAATTTTTTCTAGACGTGCAAAAGCAAAAGTTTCTATAACTAATATCGTTATTGCAATTGTGTGCTTCCAACAGTGAGATCGTGTGGATTGGTTGGGTTTTCATGGATGATGACGGGCTCCAAACATGGGAAATAAATAATATACAGCAGCAATTCTTAATATATGTACTATTACTTTAATTTGTTATTAATTTATTACCGTATGAGAAAGTTTGAGGAATTTCCATGGTTTTTTTTTAAAAAATTCAAACTTCTATAATTTGAACACATATACAGCTTTCAGATTTGTTATGATTATAAAAGGTTTTGTTAACAAAAATATTCTTCTCATCCAAAACTACATTTTTGTTCAAAACTACTATATTTTAAGCTATTTTTGATTCCATAATATTGTCTAATCCCAAAAAAGTTGACTAATGATTCTTCTTATTTTTTGAATATTTGTTCAATTAAATATAAAATCGCCACGTGACTTCATGGTTTTTGAGTTACTAATAGCAGACATGTATGACTATATGTTCTATATTTGCTCCATTAAGGGATACAAGTGTCACTAGACTCTAGTGGGAAAACCTCCTTGCGGTTTGCCAAAAGGGCAAAGTTCAAGTCACACTAGCATCAAGTACGAAAGCTTTCTAGAGGAGTAGCACTTCAGGCTGGTAGGAACCGTAGCAGGCACAAATAATAGACCATCCCTTTCTTCGTGTTTTCTACTCTACCCCCGTTCTTGTTTGGGCCTGTCTCACTTTCCCGGTGGATTTGTCCGTGTTTCAGTGTGATGTGTTATAATGCCTCAGGGTCGTCAACCTGATGCTTACTCACAAGACGGCCTGTACATTGTCCGAAGGGTTGCATAAAAGGTCCAGAATCTACTCATCTGCAAACATTTCATCATGAGAACCGCCCAAAAGATGAAACCTTGTTACATTAGTGCGGATCCAATTTTCAAATTCATATAAACCAACATCAGAATAAGAGAACAGCAATATAAATACATGCTCAAAGTTTTCATTCTCAGATAAATGACGGAAAAAAGAAGAAGATAATAATCATGAAAAAGAACTAAAAGGCTTAACAAGAAGTTCATTCTTCACTTGTTTCGTTCTCTAATATAAGTCTCCAGTCATCGCATGCCATGAACCAATAACTCGTAAAAGAACAGACGAGGGATTAACTTAGCCGCTACTAAAGCATATCTTATAACCGGTCCGCTGCACAAAGATGCTACATGAAAATAAAGCTCCCTCACCGATTAAAAACAATACATAAAACAACTTGCTTCTGAGCATTCATGATTAAAAAAAAGCACTGCTTCCAGCAACAGAACCTGTACATTACCTATACCTACGACTCAACCTCGTCCGAGAGTTCCCATAAAGAGCTCCAAAACTACGCTCCTCAAAGGACAAACTTCCATTCTCCGACAGAAGATATAACAAACACATCCTAATTTAACAGCAACATTAATCATGTTTTTTTTAGAGTAGCACCACTTCAGGCTGAACCGTAGCAGGCACAAATAACAGACGATCCCTTTCTTCGTGTTTTCTGCTCTACCCCGTTCTTGTTTGGGCTTGTCTCACTTTCCCGGTGGATTTGTCCGTGTTTCAGTGTGATGTGTTATAATGCCTCAGGGTCATCAACCTGATGCTTACTCACATGACGGCCTGTCCATTGTCCGAAGGGTTGCATAAAAGGTCCAGAATCTACTCATCTGCAAACATTTCATCATGAGAACCGCCCAAAAGATGAAACCTTGTTACATTAGTGCGGATCCAATTTTCAAATTCATATAAACCAACATCAGAATAAGAGAACAGCAATATAAATACATGCTCAAAGTTTTCATTCTCAGATAAACGACGGAAAAAAGAAGAAGATAATAATCATGAAAAAGAACTAAAAGGCTTAACAAGAAGTTCATTCTTCACTTGTTTCGTTCTCTAATATAAGTCTCCAGTCATCGCATACCATGAACCAATAACTCGTGAAAGAACAGACGAGGGATTAACTTAGGCGCTACTAAAGCATATCTTATAACCGGTCCGCTGCACAAAGATGCTACATGAAAATAAAGCTCCCTCACCGATTAAAAACAATACATAAAACAACTTGCTTCTGAGCATTCATGATAAAAAAAAACACTGCTTCCAGCAACAGAACCTGTACATTACCTATACCTACGACTCAACCTCGTCCGAGAGTTCCCATAAAGAGCTCCAAAACTACGCTCCTCAAAGGACAAAC
This sequence comes from Agapanthus africanus, assembly GCA_030015575.1. Lineage (NCBI taxonomy): Eukaryota > Viridiplantae > Streptophyta > Magnoliopsida > Asparagales > Amaryllidaceae > Agapanthus > Agapanthus africanus. The sequence continues at coordinate 277,157,774 of CM057339.1, read as the reverse complement.
TTCCATTCTCCGACAGAAGATACAACAAACACATCCTAATTTAACAGCAACATTAATCATGTTTTTTTTAGAGTAGCACCACTTCAGGCTGAACCGTAGCAGGCACAAATAATAGACGATCCCTTTCTTCGTGTTTTCTGCTCTACCCCCGTTCTTGTTTGGGCCTGTCTCACTTTCCCGGTGGATTTGTCCGTGTTTCAGTGTGATGTGTTATAATGCCTCAGGGTCATCAACCTGATGCTTACTCACATGACGGCCTGTCCATTGTCCGAAGGGTTGCATAAAAGGTCCAGAATCTACTCATCTGCAAACATTTCATCATGAGAACCGCCCAAAAGATGAAACCTTGTTACATTAGTGCGGATCCAATTTTCAAATTCATATAAACCAACATCAGAATAAGAGAACGGCAATATAAATACATGCTCAAAGTTTTCATTCTCAGATAAACGACGGAAAAAAGAAGAAGATAATAATCATGAAAAAGAACTAAAAGGCTTAACAAGAAGTTCATTCTTCACTTGTTTCGTTCTCTAATATAAGTCTCCAGTCATCGCATACCATGAACCAATAACTCGTGAAAGAACAGACGAGGGATTAACTTAGCCGCTACTAAAGCATATCTTATAACCGGTCCGCTGCACAAAGATGCTACATGAAAATAAAGCTCCCTCACCGATTAAAAACAATACATAAAACAACTTGCTTCTGAGCATTCATGATAAAAAAAAAACTGCTTCCAGCAACAGAACCTGTACATTACCTATACCTACGACTCAACCTCGTCCGAGAGTTCCCATAAAGAGCTCCAAAACTACGCTCCTCAAAGGACAAACTTCCATTCTCCGACAGAAGATACAACAAACACATCCTAATTTAACAGCAACATTAATCATGTTTTTTTAGAGTAGCACCACTTCAGGCTGAACCGTAGCAGGCACAAATAACAGACGATCCCTTTCTTCGTGTTTTCTGCTCTACCCCGTTCTTGTTTGGGCTTGTCTCACTTTCCCGGTGGATTTGTCCGTGTTTCAGTGTGATGTGTTATAATGCCTCAGGGTCGTCAACCTGATGCTTACTCACATGACGGCCTGTCCATTGTCCGAAGGGTTGCATAAAAGGTCCAGAATCTACTCATCTGCAAACATTTCATCATGAGAACCGCCCAAAAGATGAAACCTTGTTACATTAGTGCGGATTCAATTTTCAAATTCATATAAACCAACATCAGAATAAGAGAACAGCAATATAAATACATGCTCAAAGTTTTCATTCTCAGATAAACGACGGAAAAAAGAAGAAGATAATAATCATGAAAAAGAACTAAAAGGCTTAACAAGAAGTTCATTCTTCACTTGTTTCGTTCTTTAATATAAGTCTCGAGTCATCGCATACCATGAACCAATAACTCGTGAAAGAACAGACGAGGGATTAACTTAGGCGCTACTAAAGCATATCTTATAACCGGTCCGCTGCACAAAGATGCTACATGAAAATAAAGCTCCCTCACCGATTAAAAACAATACATAAAACAACTTGCTTCTGAGCATTCATGATAAAAAAAAAACACTGCTTCCAGCAACAGAACCTGTACATTACCTATACCTACGACTCAACCTCGTCCGAGAGTTCCCATAAAGAGCTCCAAAACTACGCTCCTCAAAGGACAAACTTCCATTCTCCGACAGAAGATACAACAAACACATACTAATTTAACAGCAACATTAATCATGTTTTTTTTAGAGGTAGCACCACTTCAGGCTGAACCGTAGCAGGCACAAATAACAGACGATCCCTTTCTTCGTGTTTTCTGCTCTACCCCCGTTCTTGTTTGGGCCTGTCTCACTTTCCCGATGGATTTGTCCGTGTTTCAGTGTGATGTGTTATAATGCCTCAGGGTCGTCAACCTGATGCTTACTCACATGACGGCCTGTCCATTGTCCGAAGGGTTGCATAAAAGGTCCAGAATCTACTCATCTGCAAACATTTCATCATGAGAACCGCCCAAAAGATGAAACCTTGTTACATTAGTGCGGATCCAATTTTCAAATTCATATAAACCAACATCAGAATAAGAGAACAGCAATATAAATACATGCTCAAAGTTTTCATTCTCAGATAAACGACGGAAAAAAGAAGATAATAATCATGAAAAAGAACTAAAAGGCTTAACAAGAAGTTCATTCTTCACTTGTTTCGTTCTCTAATATAAGTCTCCAGTCATCGCATACCATGAACCAATAACTCGTGAAAGAACAGACGAGGGATTAACTTAGGCGCTACTAAAGCATATCTTATAACCGGTCCGCTGCACAAAGATGCTACATGAAAATAAAGCTCCATCACCGATTAAAAACAATACATAAAACAACTTGCTTCTGAGCATTCATGATAAAAAAAAAACACTACTTCCAGCAACAGAACCTGTACATTACCTATACCTACGACTCAACCTCGTCCGAGAGTTCCCATAAAGAGCTCCAAAACTACGCTCCTCAAAGGACAAACTTCCATTCTCCGACAGAAGATACAACAAACACATCCTAATTTAACAGCAACATTAATCATGGTTTTTTTAGAGTAGCACCACTTTAGGCTGAACCGTAGCAGGCACAAATAAAGACGATCCCTTTCTTCGTGTTTTCTGCTCTACCCCTGTTCTTGTTTGGGCCTGTCTCACTTTCCCGGTGGATTTGTCCGTGTTTCAGTGTGCTGTGTTATAATGCCTCAGAGTCGTCAACCTGATGCTTACTCACATGTCGGCATGTCCATTATCCGAAGAGTTGCATAAAAGGTCCAGAATCTACTCATCTGCAAACATTTCATCATGAGAACCGCCCAAAAGATGAAACCTTGTTACATTAGTGCGGATCCAATTTTCAAATTCATATAAACCAACATCAGAATAAGAGAACAGCAATATAAATACATGCTCAAAGTTTTCATTCTCAGATAAACGACAGAAGAAAAAAAAAGATAATAATCATGAAAAAGAACTAAAAGGCTTAACAAGAAGTTCATTCTTCACTTGTTTCGTTCTCTAATATAAGTCTCCAGTCATCGCATACCATGAACCAATAACTCGTGAAAGAACAGACGAGGGATTAACTTAGGCGCTACTAAGGCATATCTTATAACCGGTCCGCTGCACAAAGATGCTACATGAAAATAAAGCTCCCTCACCGGTTAAAAACAATACATAAAACAACTTGCTTCTCAGCATTCATGATAAAAAAAACACTGCTTCCAGCAACAGAACCTGTACATTACCTATACCTACGACTCAACCTCGTCCGAGAGTTCCCATAAAGAGCTCCAAAACTACGCTCCTCAAAGGACAAACTTCCATTCTCCGACAGAAGATACAACAAACACATACTAATTTAACACAACATTAATCATGAAATATAGAAGTGTTGATGAAAGGGTGAAAGAGTTGTTCGCCTACGTGTATGCCACTGAGCCACTTACTTTTTATTGTTTTCATTATCCCGGCACCGATTCTGAAGTTATCGGTGCATTACTACCTCCATGTGCACTATATCCCGTATTTGGCATCGACCTCTGCGCAAAATCAAGCAGCTGCTTCTTCTGCTGCTCGTCGGTATGAGGAATGCTTGCACGCAGTAGTTCCACAGGCATCTCTTTACTAATAGCTCTGCTCAACTCTGATGCGAGGAGCACAGGGCCCGGGGATTGCCTGATCAATGACTGCATAATACTGTCGAATTTACTCAGGCAATAATTCGTGAGAAGCCCAAAGAACGCATCAAAGGACGCTTTCCATAGAGATCGGTTGGAGATGCTGTAGCTATTTGCCGTATGTGGGTCCATAAGCAACTCGGCCGCTCTCTCCAAAACGGATTTTATAATGATAGAAGCTCCATCGCCAGCTGCACTTCCAATTGGCCGTAGAGGTGGCTGCTCTGAAGAGCAAACCACAGCGGCAAGGCAAGCACTGAGAGCACGAAGGTCCATTTTACAAACACATGAAGATACGATTCGCGCCAGATTCGTTGTCATCTCAGCTGCAGTCGGATCTGATGGGATTCCGCCAAATAAAAATCGCAAGTGACGGAAAATGGCCATGCAGACGATTCGAGTAAGTTCACTTCCGGGGTAAAGAAGCTGGAGGAAGCGGGAAAACATCTTCCGGCCCTTTGGAAGTGAGGTGAGACGAAGGAACACAAGGTCATCTTTTGGTGCAAGGCCAACAGAATGTCCAGAAAACGGGTCCACCAGCTGGAGTGATGCCGCAAGACCTTCTAGAAGGACCTGACGCCTCCGCCTCAGCTGGGACCCACCATCCTGTGGCTGGCTGGATTGTAATAACCGATCAATGTCGTCTACATCGAGGAGAAGGCAGAGCCCGTCCTCGACAGCGATTCTTGCTGCCAACATAGGCTCTTGCTCGAGGGATTTTACTGAAGATTTCTGATCGTTTGGTGGATTGGCTTCGAGAAGGGGACGAGGCCTGCGGATCAAAGAAAATGGGATCCGCCCTAGAGCGTCAACCTGAACATACGAATGTGGTTCGTTATTGGAACGGGATCTAGCAGGAAGATCTCTGATAGACGAAGGGCAGAAATTCTGCTTTGTCTTGTTAGAACCAGTGGATTTTTTGGCTAAACAAGCTTGGTGGTAGTAATCATCTATGTAAGGATCGTTGCTGTGAGTTGCGGCGTGCTGCATCCTAAGAATGCTTTCGATTTCTTCGGATGTCATATGCTTGGATCTGAAGTTTATTGAAGGAGTATCGCCCTTCTGACTACTGGTATCGAGACCGTGTTGAGAATATCTATGGTTATGTTTTCCCCTGGAAGGTTTCGCTCTTTGGTCTCTAAGATCAGGCATTCCAAGCATGGCATCAAATTTATTCACATGTGAAGAAGAAGGAAGAGAGTTAAATAGTCGAGGCTGCAAGTGCGAAAACTGCAGCCTCTGCTGTAGCTGTGAGGGGAAAAACCCATTTGGGAGAGTCAACTGCTGCTGTAACATGGTAGGCAACAAATTGGGAGTCTCCCAATGATGCTGAGGCCGGGTACTAAAGGAGAGGCCTGAAGGAGCAAAGTGAGCCATGTTTCCACCATAATGAAGTCCATGTTGTAATCCTGATAAATGAAGCTGTGAAGGAGAAAAAGGTGAAATATTTGGTGGAGAGAATGGTATTTGGAGACTAGAACTAAGAGACGGAATGCTAGCATGACGCGATAAAACTTGAGATCGACCACCGCCACCAGGTGGCGGAAACGAAGTAAAAGGAGACTTGGGAACAGGATCGCTCAAGTGCTGTAGTTGTGGCTGTGGCTGAGGGTAGGAGGATGTTCTATGCAGTGGCTTTGATTCAGCAAACCGAGCTTTAGATGTATGTGGTTGTGACCACCATTTTTTACCATCCTGATTATTTTCAGCATCAAGTATCTGTTGATCTAGCCAATTTGGAACGCCTGGCTCTTGCGTCCAGTCTGCAGTAGATGAACCTGGAAAAAAGAAGAAGAAGAAGAAAAGATAGATTCAACATTTTAGAAAGCAGAGAAGTAGAAACCTAATGACCCAGTTAAGCAGCACTGACTTCTGCATTTCAAAATGGATAGTGATAACAATAGAAATGCCACTTAAACTCATTGATATGGTGAACCATGAGCCAAATTGCATTTAAAACAAGGCCCACGGCTTCCTTTCCAAATAATAGCATTGTATGCACCAAGGAAACAACAAAAAATTATTACAAATAGAATGACAAAGTGAAATGATAAACAATTGTATGGTTAACTGACATAACTACCAAGAAACTGTCAATGTAATGCCTCATACAGAGATCAAATACGAAATGTCATCGTTTTATAAAATGTGTATGGTTCGTAATAAAAGATACATTTATGGGTTCAGTTCAGGAAAACCCAATTCCAAACCAATGGTTCAGATCATTCAGGTCTATGTTTCACAAAATATGGGAATATGGGATTTTTTTCACAAAAAGCAAGGGGTGAATTTATTGCCCTCCTAATGAGAGGTAGAAAATGGATAATATAATTATCCTCAGCAATAACAATTGTGACCATGAATGTCATTAACTATAGCAGATAATCATGTCGCAAATACCAATAACCTAAGCAATAGGTTACCATGGCATGCCACTTGCATAGTTGTCATGGGCTTCAAGAAATACCAAAGCATTTAAAATTGTCAAAAAATTCCAGAACATAAAGTCAATGGTCATAAAAACCCATGCCAATGCAAATCTGGCAGCAGCAATTATCATCCACCAAAGCACGCAATACCACCATAAAGTTCATATTTATCTTCTTCAAGAACTTAGTTTTATGTTTATCTATTTTTATTTTTTTTTACGAATTTGACTTTGATAGAATTAGCTTAGTACTCCTAAATTATATGAAGAAATCTTTTGTATTAAGATACTGGATATTATTTAATTTGAATTTGTTCAGAAATTTATATTTATTATTTCATTAGAATCTGAAATGGATATAAAAAATTTAAGATTTAGCTGAAATAGGACTCTAATTTAGCCCATAATTTACAAATGATGTGGCACTAAATTATGTTTGCCCTATTTTTTATTTTTATTTTTGGTACATTTACTTTGCAAAGAAGACTTGTACTTCATCATAACCAAATGTTTTCTACATGAAAATACATTTGAAGGGCTTATATATTTTTTTCAGATAACAGCAAAATGGAGGAGAATGAATATTAGCACACCCCAGCTCACGGTTACTAAAGCCATTTTCCTGAAAATTTTACAAATTACTTCTGCAGAAAACAAAAGGTACTGAACATGACATCAAAATACACAGAACTTACTTTCTCTTGAGAATGATCCTCTATCACCAATAACTCCAGCGCTCCTTGGTTCACTAACAATTCTATTCAACTGAAATCAGAAATAAAAAAATACATCCATTTACTGTAAACAAAACTATGATCAAAAGGTACTTCTACTAAAGAAAAGATTAGATAAGAAGGAAGAAACAACACTATAAACCATACAATATATACTCAGACAAGCAAAATTGAACCGTAATGCACAATCAATTGAATCAGACATGGATTACCTATAATGCAACTTAAACTGAGCCTGAAAGGAAAAATCCAGTAATTTAAATGGATCTCCACGCAGGTAGAGGATTAAATGGTTTATTGAATCAAGGCTATGTGATCAACATATCCCAAAATGTCAAAATTGCAAGAAAAGATATTAAAAAAATCCATCTCTGACCAATAATGCATGGGCCAGCAGGCCAGGTTCAACCAATCATGCAAGTGGAAGTAAAACTCTTGACTGCAATCATCATCACCATCTAAGTGTTTTCTCATCAAAATAGGGTTTACAGACCATATACATACCAGTCATGAATGAGGACTTGCAAGTGATCCTGCTTTATATTTGGTTAGGAGTTGAATCAAGTAAGGAAAGGTGAAAATCCAATCAAACCAACTCAACCCGGTAACCCTCTTCAACTAGGTCAAAACTAGCTAAACATGGCAATCAGCTTCAAGTCAACCAAAAATTATCAAAACCCAAGTCTCACTCAAGCAACCCCGCACATGCAAGCCCTCAATGCTAGGTCAAAATACTGAATACTGTCTCCAATAACCCGATGTTCAGCAACAAATAAACTGGTTCAACCCATCTGATTTTGAGTTAAATTGACTGAATCACATATAATTTTACCGCCAATCCAAAATGACCACATTAAATTATTTCCAGCTCTTATTTTCTGTTCCTATGTCTTAAAACAGTTTTTATCAATATTTTAGCACAGACATGGCTAAAAACACAAAACAGCAAAAAGGAATAAATTCATATAGGAACGGAATGCATCAAAAGTTGAATTCCTAGACCTCATTTGAATGATAATATCAAGAAAGTAAATAGCTTAAATATTCCTAATTCATGTCTTCGGATTTTGTATTATAATTGGAGAATTATGTGGCAGGAAAGAAAAACTATTAAGAAAACATTATGTTAAGTCTCTAAACAACCTTAACAGCAAATTTTTTCTCACTGATCTCATCCAGAATTGTAAACAATCATGTGGTGCCAGCAGTTGCTATCGAAATTTTTTCCAAGCAAAGTTGAGGTTAAAAATCTCGGCATCAATAAAGATATGCCGGTACAGGACGGACCTTGTTTGGATCGGTATAAGCCATCTCGGATCATATATCTGGCTTTTTTATCGTTTGACTAATAAAATTTCAAGATATCAGCAAAGATTTTCAATCTTAAAAAAACTAGAAATGATTTATCATGTATTTTAGTAATTAATAATGTCTACATTGGTTTCTTAGACACGACAATCAAAATTTATCCCAAATTTTTTGGAGACAGCTCCATGGCCCATGCTTGGTACTTTTTAAATACATCGTAACAATGACTAAGAAATTTGAACATACTTTTCAGTGTTTAATGATGTCTAGACTCTAGAGTATTTTGTAAATACATAGTAACTAAATTTTTTGTATAAATAATGAATCTAACTATAATTATTCTCAATACCTTTTGGTCATGTAAATGAAATAGCAACATACACTGAAAAATCATTATCATTATGACTTTGCAAGTAATGCAAATAATTCAAGCTAATGCAAATTTATTCATATGATAGGATCAATTAAAATTTTATGGATATAAATTGAATTAGACATTCTACAAACCGATCTCAGTACCATCTCTGTATGTGCTATTTTTGTGATTAGAATTGATCTTGGATTGGGATCCTCCAAGATCAAATCATGAACAAAATAAATAATCAAAACCGAGCATATTGGACATAGAGAGCTCCCTAGGCCTGTTGCCTGCAGATGCATGCACAAGGGGTGGGGTGGGTCTCACCCATGTGAGTGGGACCCACCCCAACTCCCGCACCTGCATCCGCATGCGACGGGCCTGGGGAGCTCCCTAGGCCCATTTTGAGTATTTTCACTCAAAATATCCAAATATAAAGGAAGCAATGTCCTAGATAGTGTCTGACTAGCCAAAGTGGCATGTAGCATTATACTAATCAGTATGAACCTGTGGTCAGCATTTAAGGGTGGGCATCCACATTTTGAAGGATATTAATAGATAAATGTTTTCACATCCAGAAAACTCACATGGTATATACCTATTAGGTTTAAAGTATTATAATGTTTTAGTTACCTTCATTATCAGTTGTCTGACTGATGCTTAAAGAGTATAACTGATCTTTTTCTTGCAGATATGAAAAATATCAAATATAAGGAATTAACTGTCTTGCCGGTTTTGATATATACTTGCATGATGACACATCAAGATGGTTCCCTAAGAAAATCATTGAGATCCCTTGAACAAATCCAAGGGGAACGACGAGGGCTTGGCAAGATGGTTCCCCAAGCAAATCATTGAGCTTTGACGGATGTATTTGGGCATTAGCCTTTAGGTTTGTTAGAATGTGAGAATAATAGTCCCACATCAGGAAAATTGTAGTCATTCATATTTTGATTTAGTATATATAAAGAGGGGAAGAGCTCTCAAATTCTTGACCGCATTTTTATTCTCAATTATTTCATGAGATCAGAGCCAAGCCAGGAGGAATAAAATTCTCAATTAAAAAAAACTAGGGTTTCGAACAAACACTAGCCAGCCCCCTTCAACCCTAGCCGCCGCCAACTGCCACAGTACCGCGCCATGTTCATGCCACAGTACCCGCGGTACTATTTATCGGTTACTGTCCATGCTACAATACCGTGGTACTGTTCACGTGCGGTACTGTTCATCCTCCGGCCTCGATTCCGTCGATAGTCGCTCGATCTCATGATGCCTCGGGTTTGATGTGAAGTGATTCGTTCTTTCTTGTACCGCTCAATCCCACGATATGAGGATCCATTGTTTGATGAATATTGTTAGGTGCTTGTGTTCTATTGCTCGGTGATCTATTATTTGTAGTAAGATGGGTGATAAAGTGGGAAAGATGTCAAAACTCTGGTTTCTACGGAAATCCATCATGGAAAAATTACGGAGTGGAAATTAAATGGTGATAATTTTCTTGAATGGCGGTGATTGTAGAGTGTTTTTTGTTACCGTATTGAGATGGATGTGCTCGTGTGTACGGACCCCCCGCCCAATGATGGATGGGAGTTTATTGATTGTGGGAATTCTAATCTCCGGCAGCGCAGACAAACATGTCATTAATTACCTCTCGCTTTGAGGCGAGAAAACCTCCGATTAACGAATCGTATGGATCATGTGAACTCGGTATGAAATGTGTGTGGACATGCAAAAGTTTGTTTTGTTTTATTTTTATTTATTTTTTTTTTGAAAAGTGACGTGAATGGAAGGGGAACAAGTAGGCCCAAGCCCAACCGACCCGGGATCAAGACCAAGCAAGTAGGCCCAAGCCCGAACCGACCAAGGCCGGCCGACCATCATGAAGGAAGAGAAAGAAAATTGTAATAAATAGATTTTATATGTAATCATGTTGGAAAATGTAAAGCAAATGGGCAAAAAGCCAAAATTTTGTAAAGCCAATAGCTAATGTGTAAAAAAATGGGAACATGGATATGAGAAAGGCAAAAGGCCAATTTTTTAAAGCCCAAGGACTAAATGTAAAATTGTAAGGCTATAAATAGCCAAACATATGAGAAATGATAACTTTGCCTCTCATTCTATTCTTTAGGATCTTTGAGCCTCTCTCTCTCTCTCTCTCTCTCTCTCTCACAGTTCATCTTCTTCCTCAAAAATCAAAAGAAAGCTCTCTTTTATCAAAAAAAAGGAAGAGAAATAATCCCTCAAACCCATTAAAAGATCCTCTTTTCTCCATCAAACCCACATAAAAGAAAGTCCTATGGATCTCTTTCTTCTTTCTTCAAAGATCCAAAGAATAGAGGAAAGAGAACCCATCTCTCAAAACACCCTTTTTGCAAGATAAGTCATCAAAGATCCAAAACTCAAGTTCCCAAGATTAAAGAGAGCCCTCGACATCAATATAAGGAGAAGGTTGAGGATGACCCCATAAGAGGGAAAGCCTATGGCTTCCCTCTCGGGGATGCGGATTTCAATCCGTACTCCCTTTTCTTGAACGCACGTTTCCACCCGTGCTTCACCAAAACGCGGAACCATAGATTTCGGTCTATGTTCTCCAAATAAACCGACAAAATCTCGGCAACCAGACAAAATCTATGTCCTTGACCTCATTTTTATTCTCTCAATTATTTCAAGGTTGAACATCTTTTACAAGGCATGGAATTTTTAAGTTGTTTTGACTTGTCGAGCTGATTAGCATCAAGCATCAGGATATGTGGAAAAGGCTCATACTTACAGGCAACCAGACAAAATAACCGTGCGTCATTTTTATTTTTATTTTTATTTTTTGGGGGAGGGGGTCAAAAGATGAATAACTCATGGCCTTGTGGGTAAAGGTCGAATAAACAGCTCACAATCAAACGACGCTCCACCAAAAATTACACATAGCATCGGCTAAAAAATTCTTCCCTGCAAGATTTGCACTGGTGATTTAAAAATAAATGATTTCATCAACACGACCAGTGCATATTCTTTACTGTGATTCATAATCATCCTAAAGTAGATAGATTGCAAAATCAAAACATCTCAGCAATATCAGCAAAGAATTTATAAATGAAGAACAGAAGTGCACAAACTTGAAAGGAATTCTGGGGTTCGGACCAACTGAGAAAGATATGACAGAATAAAAGGATATGTTCACATATAACTATAAAAAAAAATATGATGCGAAATAATGTAATACATATATTGCTCTATTGCTGCTTTTTCACCCTAAAAATATGCTAATAGTATATAACAATACTTCGTAAAAGAAATTATCGAGGTTCCACGGTTTGTTCAAGGTTTAAAATTTTGTTATCTACCGGTATTGGATGATCATTTTTTTGGATCAGAATCCATCATTTCGATTGTATTGGACGTCTAGGATCCGGAATATCGATCTTGTATCATCTGACTAAAAGAATGTTTGAAAATTATTAAAGATTAACAGATAATATAAATAGCTATAGACATCCGGTATATTTATCAGTAGCTTTTATGACTAGAGTGATTTTTAAAATATGATGCAAAAGTACATATAAACGTTTTGAGATTTTTCAGACTTTTAGTGATTAATAATATCAAATAAGTCAATAGCAATTAATAAACTCATTAACCCATTGATAAACCCACTAACCCATAACAAATTCAATACGAAAACCCAAAATCAGCAGGTGAACTGAAATCCAAGGTTAAAAATCTTGGCCTGTATTGGTATCAATATTCAAGCTGTCAGTTTTCGAATCGGAATAAGCCATCTTGGATAAGGATCAGCCGACATTTAAAATACTCAAGTTGCTACTTAAAGCTAATTAAGCTTCACCAGATTGTACTTAAGAATAATAATATGGCTCGTAGAGAAACAAACCTTTGCAAATGTACTATTAAGGTCATCAATATCAGATAAAGATCCTAATATCTCCCCCTGCAATGAATTATATATGTCAGCTCTTCAGAGAAATACATATCATGCACCATATTTAAGATGCTGTATTTAAGAAGCCAAACATAATACAACTTAGATAGATAGGAAACTTTCCTAAGAGAATATCACACCAAACAATCAAAACGAGAAGGGAAAAAATGTTCAAAGGAGGCCAATCTGATAAATAGTGACCAGATATTAGCAGCATGTAACAAAAATATCTTATCCATTTGAAGTTGGTGTAGCATGTGCAAGACAAGGAAAGTACAGGTCTATTAGAAATAACTTTGGACAGGGAAACACATAAAAATTAAAAACAATCTGTACTAAATAGTAAATATGAATATGACAAAAGAAGAGATCTATTGATTTGTGTCGGCTAGTTTTTGCAAATTACAAACATACCACAAGTGTGTGTGTGTGTGCGAGAATAATGTAGAAAAGAGGCCCTAGGAGGCTTTTCGTTAGGTGGTGTCAAATATCTATATCCTCCATGGTTTTATTCGACGATCGGCACCCATCATCATCTTTATCATGTAAGATGTGGATACACCAAATTTCATGTGATTCCACCACTTTTTCACCGTTGAATTAGCAATGTAAAAAGTTTTATTGTCGGTAAACCGTTAATTTTGCACCCACTAAATCAACGGTGAAAAAGTGATGGAATCACATGAAATTTACTGTATCCGCATCTTACATGATAAAGATGATAATGATGAATGCCGATCATCGAAGTGTATTTTTTCGACGCCATAGGAGGAAATTTCCTCCTATGGCACCATTCCTCCATTATCATATATATATATATATATATATATATATATATATGGGGGGGGAAGCACTCCATTGCAAACTGATCCGCGTTTTTTAAAAACGGGAACTCTCGATTCACGACATATTTGAACGATCCGAACCGTTTAAGTTGATCACCCTACCCTCATGTGTATGTGTATGAAAACTCAAGGGCTTTGAAAACCTGTAACTCATGTATCGGATCAAGTTTATGTTGCTATATTGAAAGGCGTTCAGCAAGGTTGGAGGTCTTCAAATCCTTTCAGTTTTCATACACATACACATGGGGGCAGAGTGATCAACTTGAACGGTTCGGATCGTTCAAATATGTCGTGGATCAAGAGTTCCCTTTTTTTTTTAAAACGCGGCATATATATATATATGGGATAAAAATGTGGTAGATCTTACTTCAGGACTGAGAAGACAAAGAGAGCAGATATATAAGATGACAATTCAGATGCAGTAGCACCCTAAATGCTCTATTCATCAAGTACTTATTTAGGGTATATTGCGTCAACCAAACATGTCACTAAATGTGGTAGCCAATTAGCAATATAAAGCCTACTTTAGGACTGAGAAGACTAACAAGGCAGGTAAATAAAATAGTAACACAGATGCAGTGTCACCCTAGGTGCTCTATATCATCAAGTTCCTATTTAGAATGCTACAAGACTACAAGCAAATCATTAAAATATGGTAGCAAATTAGCAACAAAAAGCCTATTTTGGGACTGAGAAAACTAACAAAGCAGAATACGCTGGTAATTCAGATACAGTGGCACCCTAAGTGCTCTATTTCATCAAACGCTTAGTTAGGGTCATACTACATTAATTTTGATGAAACAGGAATTCTACAACCAACATTATGTCATCTCTAACAAAATTATGTCATACTGCGTCAATTTTAATGAAACTGGAATGCTACAACCAAAGATTATGTCATTATCTAACATGAATGGTTTAAATTTAAACCTGTTCTTTAATTTATTAGGAAGAGCTATATAGGAAGAAGGGGCCACGATGGAGATTAATTTGAGTGCATGTAACAAAATAGTCCAAAAATCACATAGTCCAAAAATCACATTTTGTACTGGCTTCCAACAAGCAAGTACTATCACCAAAGCCTTTTACCATCAAAATAGGGTTGCCTTTCATCAAGAATTTTCAAAACTGTCGCTAACTTGTCACTATTTGAAAGTGTGTCGGAGTAACTATGTCCGGTCATGCTTACGTGGGCACATAACTTAAGCTTTACATCTCTACAGCTCAATAGTCACACATCAGGAAAATTAGAATAGTAATGGCTGGCGATTGCATGCATCCTATTCAAAGGAAAATATAATGAAGAACGAAGGCAATGAATACATTCGACTTACTCAAAGAAAAATATAATATAGACACTGAAGGTAGTGACGGCATGCACATTACTAGGAGGCAAGTATAATGACCAACGATAGCATGCTATAGAGGAAGGAAATATGGTGAAGTGAACATGATATGACATCTTGAAATAGTTTACCTCCTCTCTATCTCCAATAGAGGAGAAAATATATTCCTCGTCATCAGGCCCAAATAGTCCAGCATCTTTACCATCTTCATCATCGTCTAATCCACCTATATCAACTTCCTTCACAGCATCCTTAACGCCAAAAAACGCATATTGTGAAGCATCAAAGAGAGCATTACCTGAGAAGCAATAGAACACCAAGTTAGCATACAAAAATGTATTATTCAGCCTACGGATAAAAAGTCAAAAGGTGCAATTCGGTATAACTAGAGCTGAGATTATGAAACATATAGGTAATGCCAGTATGTAAGAATTCATACAGAAGTGAAGTAACATATCAGATTACACCTACCTATCTAATTAAACTACATCATAAAACACTACTCAAATCGGTATTTCAAGATCCACTAAAGTAAAAAAAGGATCATAGATCCTAAATATAGTGTCAATTGAAGTTACACCTAGCTTGTGGAATTAAGATATAATAATAAAAATCATAAAATCGAAAAGAAAATTAAAATATATATAAGTAATGGAAAGACCAACAGCATAAAGATGAAATACATATAGTAATTCATGTTTCCTAAAGCAAAATACCATTCAACGGAATTAACTGCAAAATAAAGAAGGCATAAACAACGCATTTTCTGACACTAAAGTTCACGTGCATAGAAACTATGATCGACTCAACCCCGATGCTAAATGTCAACAAAAGCATCCAACCTAATGGTGCCCAGGCTGAAACTACCAGGATAGCACAAATACACTACAGAATCAAATATATGTTTCTACAATATCGGAAGCCTATTCTTTTTATTATTATTTCAAATTAATAAATTTGCATGGTCATGCAAGTAATCATCCATCTCAAATTCTCAACAAACGACAAGCTTGTAATTTGCTAAATGCTCGATCAGTCTCATTGTTCTGCAGAATTCCTAATTTTCTTTGATCCAACGGTAATAAATTTCAACAAGATCCACGGTTCTCATCAGAACACAAAACAGTACCAAATCTACTGAGCAAGAATTCAACCAACAGCCCTAAATCCATCAAAAATAGATTTCAATTAAAAAGTTAGAAACAAATGAATAAGATAAGCTCACCAGAGCTGCTGCTACCACCTAATTCCTTAAGATCGAAGCCGCTGAAATTAGGGATTCCCAATCCCCCGTCATCTCCATCGATTCCCCTCATCTACTCTAAAACCCTAGCAGCAGATCTTCAAATATTCTAATTCTAGGGCTGAAGCTAGGGTTAGGGTTTTGAAGTGAGCTGAGGAATCTGAGAGCAGAGCTGAGAGAGAGGGAGCTGGTGACTTCGATTGTGCTGGATCTTGTAACGTAAACAAACAACGGCAAAATAAGATAAATGGATAAAAATCGAGAAGAAAAGTTAGAAGCGATCGAAATGTTGTCTCTCATGTGTCATGAGAGAAGAGAGAGAAGGGATTAAGTTGGAGAGAGAGAAGAGAGATTTATTTAATGATTTTTTTCCCCTGTCATCATGGCTCTATCTGCCAAATAAAATAAAAAAGGAATTGCTGATTTTGGGGAATGCTTGAATCTAAAAAAAAAACCGGTACAAAAACTTTCAAAAACTCTTAAAAACTCGGACAAATCCCTAAAATCAGACGTCACGTCACAATAAATACCACAAAACCGTATTTCATTGTGGTTTCTCCTAATTTGGAAACTATTTTAAGTTTTCTCGTATTTTAGCTAAAAAGTTCGGAATTTTTTTGGAATTAAGCATTTGAGAAAATACCAATACTAAGAACATATATGCTAGAAGTTAAAAGGAGAAATCATAATTTAGCAAATTTTGGTGTTTTCAAACACTTGTCTTCACAGCAAACGTCTTGATATGCTACGAATATCGATTGTTATTTATTGCACGAAAAGTCTCGATTTCTGTTTTCCTTCTCGAACATTTGTATGATAATACCTGCATTATGTGCTTCTATTTCTCTGGTTTGAAAATCTGCACATCTTTTGAAAATCAGCCTCGATTCATGCTTGGGTAATTATATAATACTAGTTGCTAGTGTACTCTTCTTCTTTTTTGCCCATTATTTACTGTATAGATAGAGAAATTTATACTTAACAATTGTCTATGAAGAAAATAGATTATCCAACTGGGATACTAGGCATTGGAATAAACCTTGGATATTTGTCAAACCATGATCAATTGATTGTACATGAAATAAGTTTGAAGATTTTATCCAACCACTTTCATCACCTTGCATTATTCTCTCATTCTATTTAGAAACGAGAAAGAAAGAAAAAATGGAGTGCATGCATCGCCCGACAAAACCGTATAAAAAGGAATGGAACTGTTTTATCTAATTTAAGAAATCTCATACATCACGTATATGTAGATCAACTATTGCACAATTAATGAAACACCTCGTAACATTTCAGAAATATAAAATATTATTCTTGGAATTTAAATAATAGAATAATATATTTCACGAAAACTCGAGTATGAATTTGGGGTTTTCGTAAAATGGTATAATTATATACCAATATTTGAAAAATAATTGGATATTAATATGAATTATTAATTATAAAGGCATTTATTGGATTTGGACATTTTATAAATTATTATGCAATTGTTTATATGCAGGTTATGTTAAACTTGATTAGTGCACTACTAATCATAATTAAGTCAAATCCATCTTTTAAATAACCATGACTAGTGTACATGACATGTTGTGTTGATCCATAAATGGCTTCTTTGTATTTGTGGTATTGGTTTTTTTTTTAAGAAAAGGAAAAGAGAGAAAGAAAATGAAAATGAAAAGATAAATGTGACACGAGGGACTAGAGACAAAAAGGTGGAGAGAAAGAGAGAGTAAGAATGAGAAAGGGAGAGAGAGTGTGAGAATGAAAAAGGGAGAGTGTTGTATGGTTCCTTGACCATTCCGTCATCCTTCATTCCTACTTCCTTCATTCCTTCTTCATCTTCATCTCCTCAATGAGAAAGGAAGAGTGTTGTATGGCTCCTTGACCATTCCCTCTTCCTTCATTTATGCTTCCTTCATTCCTTCTTCATCTTCATCTCCTCAAGTTCCTCTATCTCCTCTACCATCATGAAACTACCCCAAAACCATCTCAAAACCTCATGCTACCTTCACAAAAAATGTACACAACATCATCCTACACCCCCTAGTGAGCTCAAGTTTGGATTTTGAGCACTTTCAACCATCTTGGAATATTCTTCGGTTGCTCCAAAAGGTATAGCCTTCACTTTTCATCTTGTCATTTAATTTCTTCATCTCCTGGTTAAGTTTAAAATTCGCTTAAACATGTTTAGTAATCTTGGAAATTTCTAGATTGATTATTAGTGGGTGATTTGAGTAGTAGAGATACAATTGAGATTTAGCGAGTGTTTACAAACCCTTAGTGATGATTTTCTGGCTAAAACTAGAAACTAGAAATCCAACACACGAATTTAGAATTTTCCCGATATCGGTTTTTGGAGATTTATGATGATCTATTAGGATCCGCTGTGACCCAAGCACTCCATAAAATAAGTTCCCAACACAGTGAGATGTACAGGCTAACTAGAATTTCCCCCAAGGACCCAAGACCCAAACTCTATGAGCTGGCCACAAATAAATGCCATATGGCCGCAAATTGCGGCCTGACCTAGATTTGTGGGTCCTAGGTTTGGTCCATAGCTCCTTTATCTGATATCTAGACATGCCCTATATGCAAAATGTCCTAATTTGACCTAGAGTAGAATCTGGGAGTGTTTTCCCGTGTTGCTGATTTCGGGTTTCCGATTTCTGAAATCATGGTTTTGGTATTTGAGTTTGGACACGGTCGTTGAACGTTCGTATGTTAACGCTCAGGGTTAATTGGTTGTTCTTTCATGCGTAGGCTATAGGTTCTAACCTATGAGCACTTCGCGTACCGTATCGGTTTTCGGACTTTGTTTTAATATCATTACGATGTGTATTGATTTGCAGGTATCTTCGCGTGGACTTCCGAGACGACGAAGGAGATCACGATATTCATCGACTTCGGATAAGCAAGGATATTGCAGTTGGGTAGATCTATATCTACGGGGGAAGTCGGGTGGATGGCGTATAGCACCCCGCAACTATAGTAATGAAAAATCGATATATAGAATATATTTTGGAGAAACCTATGGTATGAACTTAAGGATATGATCAAAGGATTAGTATGGGATGATATGACGGAAGATGTCATCAGTGGATATGTTGGCTTGAGGATGCAATGCAATATACATATTATATTCATATGCCAATATATGATGTGAGATTATATATATATATATATATATATATATATATATATATATATATATATATATATATATATATATATAAATAAATGAGAATATGATATACAAGATGACTTGTTTTGGGATGTTGATATGATGAAATGAAAATATGATAAAATAAGATGACTTGGCTTGATATGGCGATATACGGATGCTAAGCGATATATATACACATATAATTGTGCCAAGACTTATAATGAGAATAAAGGATGATATGACGTACGAGACCATACATCCGTACCCTTGTTGATGTATAGGACGATGGATCCTTGATCTATTTAATGATACAGTACGATGGAGTACCGTACGCGATAAGATATACCGGATGATTGATTTGCACTCGTGATTTGATGATGATGTTCAATGATAGCGCCACATCTGATACTATGAAGCTGGATCGCCGACTTTTGGATTGTTTTGATTCGGAGAATCATTGATTTCTAAACTCCTTGATGGATATGGTGTATATTGATGAATCTAGGTGTAACTGTGTACCTTATACCGTTCATACTTAGATTGTATCTTTTCCCTGTGGCATACGTACTATGCTTTCAGCACTTACCTGTATATAACTTTGTCTATTAGCACACATGCACTATTACCGATGATGCGCATGTTACACTTACACAGATTTGCCGGCTCACACATTCATCATCGATAATTGACATGCTACCTACACAGTAGAACTGCTATATCACGGTATTATTCTTAACTATAAAGTACATTCACTATTCAGTAATTATCACATGACATGCTTACATGATATTACTTGAGATACTTACAGTACTGTTTTATGTTTGTATATACTGTACTTTATGGTTACATGTATTGAGATGTTGTTTTTCATGAGATCTCTGAATTTGAGAACAGCGGTTATATTTGAAAGGAAATTATGAATTGTTTTAAAAACGCGGTTTCTCGTGATATGGTATTTCATGTCCACCATGATTTTTCTCGGTTCCGAGCTATGTGATACCCGATTCGAGGAGTGAGGAGTAACCGTCTGCGGGTACATGATGGACCCGGTAAAGTACCCCGGGGCAAGAAGATCGTAGAGTAGACGATGAGCCTGGCAGAGGATGTACTACCTACCGGTGATAGTTTAGACCCGGCGGTTATCCGGTGGATACCGACCGGAGTCGTGAGATCAGATGAATATAAGGGCCGATCTGATGATGCGGCGCCTGAGATATGAGGATTTACGTGTCGATACCGGACATGGATTTGATGATATTTCGAGTGTCGATGTTGGACACTTAGGTTTCATGATGTTGATGTGTCGATGCTGTATACAGGTTGCATGGTATTTCGAGTGTCGATGTTGGCCACTCAGGTTTCATCATGTTGATGTGTCGTTGATGGACACACGTTGCTTGATACACATGCATACATTTCAGATGACTGTCATTACATGTTGTTATTGGCACGGTTCTATTGTTGATACATATGCATACATGGATACCCTAGATACCATGGTGTTACCTTCATGATAAAATAGGACCTAGGGATCGTTGTCTATTCGATTTCTACCCGTTAATATTTTCTACTCACGAGTTGGCAACTCGCCCCCGTTGTGTCACAGTTTTCTTGCAGATTTGACCACTCGGATCAGTAGCGGTATTGCTGGCACACAGTTTTCTTCAGGGTGTTTTGCTTTGGTAGGTGGGATACACATTTGGATCGTGACCACCCTTGTACTTATTTACTTCTGTTGTATCTAGCTAAACCTCCATCAATCAGAAACTAGACTTTGTATATCGGTAGACCTAGACAGACCTGTATATTTGCGAGACTTAGAGCGAGATGGATATATATTCGCTATTGGAGCTGGATGCTGTCTTGCTTCACTTATTATTCTTTCTGTGTTGATCTTCGCCGTAGGGCGTCGTATATATGTGGTTGTGATTCCGCCAATTGACGAAGAGCTAGCTCCCGCTTGGGGATGTCTTTTTATTGCATGTTTACGGTTTTGGATCAAAATATATAAGGAAGGTGCTGCCCAAGTTTTCAAGTACGAAAATGTTTTCAAAGACAGTAAGCTGTTTGTATTTTCATATGATATGACTTATATTTTAAAAAAGATGGCTTGAATTTCACTATGCCGATATTTCAAAACTGGACCTCCACTATTTTCCGCAAAAGAGTTTAGATTTCTGGGTTTCGGTTTACTTGAATTACGTTACGCCTTTAGACGTTGCGTAATTTAAGTGCCGGTCACGTGCCAATTTCCGGGTCGTGACACACTTTTAACCGTGTTGTCTCGTATGAAATTCTTTTGCTGTTTTTAGGATTTTATTAAAAAAAAAACAATTTTCTTGCAATGAGATTTAAATTGAACGTCTTAAATTTAGAGTAAAAGCCTTCTTAGTGTTTAAGCTCGGTAAGTGTTAAATGTCTTTTCTTGTTAGAATATATTATATCGGAGGTCAATCTCATTAAAACTTCAGGTTCGTGATGCACCAGAAAAGACAATCTTACATGGTATCAGAGCAGCTCAGATTCAGTTCGATTTATTTAAATTCCAGATTAAAAATATAAAAATACAATACTCTAAACGGGAATATAGAATGGGAATTGAGTGTTATCATCTTAGGTTATAGGAAGCCCACGCGGATCAATGGTCCTTTAGACCGAAATTGGTTCTCTTATGTAGCGGTATTTTTTAAAAATAATCCACACATAATCCGGTGGGAATCTATCCTGGATTGCTCTACTATCATATTAATGCCGTTTCCGCTTTAATAAAAACTCTGAAATTATAATGAAAGTTGAAGAAATACTTAACGAACGGTGATGATTGTTTCATTTTATATTCTAGCATTAAGAAAGAACAAGAGTAACGTGGTTACATGTGAAAAGATGCGAGAAATATAAGGTGCATGTTTCTTAAAATTTTAGCAACAAGGGATGATATTGAGAAATGGAATAAGGTTTGTGGCATATTAGGATATTCATTTGGAATCGCTATTGAGCCAAGAATATTCTTTTGATTGGTGCCCTTGCGGTTTCTTGTGGGGTTCTTAAAGGTGCTTTTGTTTTGGCTAGCAAGAAGGAGGGGCGGCTTGCATGAATTATTGAAATTCTTGGTTCCTTCTTGTATTGTAGCTTTGCTCCGAAAACTAAATGAATATCTTAAAAGGTTAGAAATCAATGTTGCGGTTTGCACTAAGACGTTGGAAATATTACATTTTCCCTTGTTTCATATTTCATCCTTTCATATCTTGTCAACTAAATGCAAATCATAAACATGATATCCATAAAACCAGAAACAAAAAATACGAAATGGCTGTCTTATTTTACCGTCACTCCGGCTAATTTGCTATAGCGTCATTCCATATTCCATTTTCTCTATTATTTACATCGTTTGGTCTATGCGCAAGACAAACAACTACGAAATTGGATGGCATCGTCAAAAAAAATTTATGTTCTTCTTCAACAAAGGCTATCGACAGCGAAGTTCATTATGCATGACATCAAATTTGTCTTTTAGGATAAGGGATCCTTCATCAACAAGAGGTAAAGCACATGAGAACATTTTTAGTGGAACCAAGAGCACAAAATAAATAAATACAGCTTTGGTGTCATGCAAATGATGGAATGTTCCTGTTGCTTTTATGAAGCTTTTATATAATTTGAAGTAAAAGTTGAGGTAGAGAGATGACAAGGGGTCAAAAAAGGGAAGGGTGTTGCTTTATCTTTTCAAAGCGTGTTCATGATGGGGGGGAAACCCCAAAAAAAAACAAAAAAAACATGACAAATGTTAACTTTTAATAACAATACTTCGAGCATTTAAGAAAGATTAGGAAAAAGGCATTATTATGTACTCCCTTGGAAATAATTGTTGAATTTTTGGAGCAAAAGCTGAGGTACGAAAGAAGAGAAGATCAATTTTGGCAAAAATTTGGCAAATTCTACAACACGGTTCGTTGACAGATAGATTAGTTTTTAGAAAACGCAACTGCTGCCCGATAAAGGAAATGAAAATGCAAAAGCTATATTTTGCAAAGTCACCATGTACATCCAACGGCTTTATAAATACTTTTGCAATGTACATCTGAATCATATTAACCCAGGAAATATATTTATAAACATTTATCTCAGTTTTCCAAGAGCATAAACAATTCGGGAAAAATGAAGATGAAGTTTAACTGAAAGTGTTGTGTATGAGCTCGAGCAGGACGAGAAACTAGGTTCATGAGAACTATGAAATAGGGTAAATTTTATAAAGCACTATCGAGTCTTCAGGGTTTTAGATATAATATCATTAAACTTTAAAAATGCCATGAACCTCCTTGAGTCGGCATGTTCCCAAAAATTGAAGTGTATTCAGTTAAATTTAGGATTATTTAGTCCATTCACAAGATCACTCATTGGTTATTTAGTCCATTTGTGCCTTAAACGACTTAATGAAAGCATCACGAATTTCTCATGAAACATTACCGGTTCAAGGAAGGGTCATGGCATTTTATGGTTCAGTTGTGCTATTGCAATTACTTCTACGAGCCTTAAAGAAAATTTACCCTCTTTAAAGAACATAATTTTTTGGGCGTTGACTGATTACAACATTTTACCGATGAGCAATAGCACAGTTGGTACGGTGCTTCCCCTCCGGGGAGAATGAAACCCTAGAAGGCAAGATGACCACAAATTAAAGTTTTCGGGGCAAATTCATGGGGCCCGTGGATGCGCGTGTGTTGTGTGCTTGCATGTGCTATGCGTGCGGACGTAGGCTTGGATGAGGCTTGTTGGCTAGTTAATTTTTTTATCTACCGGCAGAGCTATAATTTTCTTATAATGTATATATACTATAAGTATATGAGAATAATGGAGGAAAGATGCCATAGGAGGGAATTCCCTCCTATGGCGTCGAAAAAATACCCCCTCCATGGTTTTTTCCGACGATCGGCACCCAACATCTTCATTGTCATCATCTAAGATGTGGGTATACCAAATTTCAAGTGATTCTACAACTTTTTCACCGTTGATTTAGCAATGTAAAAAGTTCTATTGTCGGCAAACCGTTAATTTTGAACCCACTAAATCAACGGTGAAAAAGTTGTAGAATCACATGAAATTTGGTGTACCCACATCTTAGATGATGACGATGAAGATGGTGGGTGCCGATCGTCGGAAAAAATTAGGGAGGGGGTATTTTTTCGACGCCATAGGAGGGAATCCCCTCCTATGGCCTCTTCCCTCCATTAATCTCTAAGTATATATACATTATAGTATTTCATTATTTTTGGATTTGAACAAAATGTAGACACTCCATCGGCAGAATTTCGATTACGCATTTTAGAGAAAAAGAAATAGACGATTCAAGTTTATTCATCATTCAATAACAAATCAAGAAGAAACTAGCATTTTGAATGTGCTAAGCATGGGTTTCGATGCCAACTAATTAAAGTTGTTTATTTGTAATTTTTTTATAGGCATGTATCATATGATGAACATAATTGAGTTAGAGAAGATAATTATATAACAAGGAAATAAAAAGTGAACATGGGAAGGACCAGCAGGTGTGTTGAGATTATAAGATAAATTAATTCTTCTCATATCTTTTTATTTATATTTAATATATAAAATAACTATTATCTATCATTATACCCTTAATATTTGTATTGGTTATTGAGACCTTGAGTTAAATTAATTCTTCTCATATCTTTTAATTTATGTGTATTTAGATATAAAATAATATTTATATTTAATAAGGATTTGAGTTAAATCAATTATTATCGTTTCTTTTTATTGATTTGTGTTTTGAATATATAAAATCACTTTTATCTACCATTATCATTTTATTTTATTTTTCTTATATGTATTTTTTTGAATACAGCTTAATAATATTTCTCATATCAAATCTAGGATATAGTTACAATATCATAACAAATTACACTGAACATATATCATAATAAATCATATTGAACATATATAGTTAATTTTGCTCTTTGCATTATAATAGTAGATATACTATTAGATTACGATTTGTGGCAGAGATGTGATTACTGGATCTTATTTTTAAAATTCAACCAAAAATGGTGAGGATTTGCTATTGAGAATGATCTATGATTTGATTCCACGAGGGAAAAGCTAGATTTGGTATCACAATTGAATTTTATTTTTTAATGCAACCAAAAATAGTGATGATTTTTCTATTTTAGGCTGCTATTTTTCCTCTCTGCATTATAACAGCAGAGATACTGTTAAGATTAGGTTTTACAGCTGAGTGTGATTGAGGAATGGATTATATGTGTTAGATGAACAACGATAACAACAAAAAAGAATTTCACAGTTTTTCATTTTTTCTTATTTTTCCTCTTTGCATTGTAATAACAGAGATACCATTAAAATTATGATTTATATTTGAGATGTGATTACTATATTTCATTTTTTAAATTCAACTCATTTTATATAGATTTTATATTTTATATTTAATCAAGAATAATAAGAATTTATGTTATTTTTTCTTTTTGCATTATAATAATAGAGATAATGTTAAGATTATGGTTTACTGTTGAGTTTCATCTGGGATTTGATTATATGAGAGGGAACTAGATTTAGTGTGACGACTGGATTTTATTTTTTAAATTCAACCAAGAGTGGTAAATATGGATTATGATTTACAATATCATAACAAATCATACTGAAAGAAGATTATTTTTTTGGAATTACTGTATATGAGTGAAGTAGGGTAATCTAAATATGGTTATAAGAATAAATCATATTCTTTTTTTTTTAAATAATTAAGTTGGGAAATGAGGAGAATTACACTAACAACAACAAAAATTCTCAGTTTTTTCATTTCATTTTTTAACTTCAACTGAGGATTTCAATATTTTGTTGTTGTTATTTTTCTTCTTTGCATTATGATAGTAGAGATACTGTTAAAATTAGGATTTGTTGTTGATGTGATTACAGAACCTAATTTTTAAAATTCAACCAAGATCGGTAAGGATTTCCCTCATTTTTTTTGTTGTTATTTTTTTTATCTTCGCGTTGGATCGGGAATTCGGTTTGATGTTTGTGATTTAACTTATCACAATCCTAATTAGTTTTGATTATTTTGGGATTTAATCTCTCTTTTCATTTATTTTTTTGATCGCAGAGTTAAAGTTTTGTATAAACTAAGCTATGCTGCCAATGAATTCATGTTTGTGGTTTCAACCATCACAATCATGTTTTGATTTTTCTTTCAAATTTGTTGTATCTCCTTATTTTATTTGAAGTCTACTTAACCAAAAAAAAACAAGACATCAATCTGCTTTAAGGAGTATAGATATAGATCGGTGATAAAGAGACAACGTTTTTGTCCCTCTTATTAGAAAAGTACAATCTTATATTTGATACGAAATCATGATGACCTTATCATTACACCTTGTTCGGTTCGGTTTTGTGTATTTCTCTGCCTGCTAATTTCAAAAACAATTCAAAAGCGGTATTTTTCTAAGTCTTTTCACATATATGGCATTTGTTATTTTCTATGTGAACCTCTCTCATATGAAGAATTTAAATATATAAACGTGAAAGCTTCCTGATATAAATCCCATAAGCAACATGAATTTAATAAATTGGGCAAGTGTTTGTAAGGTTAAATCGCAAAATAAATCCTTTAATTTTGGAGACACATCCGGAAACACCTTTCTCTTTTCAAAGCTTGCACTTTGCCCCTCCAAGTTAAACGGTATTACTATTTTCTTTAGTTAAAACATTTATTCTCAAAAGTACCTCTAATACATAAATTTCTATTATCTTATCGCAATCGTTTAGTTTGCTCTTTGTAACTAGTATTCTTATTGAGGGGTATTTAAGAATAAAAGATTGACTATAAATGACAATTTGAACGATCATTAAAATGGAAGGCATACAGGTTTATATAAAGGGTAAATTGTCAAAAAGCCCTTGGCCCGCTTCAAATTTGTGTAATAAACACTGGGCTTTTTTTCTCTTGTTTAAATTCTCATGGGCCCAATCAAAACCGCATGTACACCAATTGCCTGTAATATCTAAGCAGTTGTCTGTAATACCCGATCAGTTGAGGGAATACAATGCCTAAATGAAATAAAATCATGGGGTTTTTCACAAAGATTTTGAACAGCAGTCCCTTCCTAACAATTTCGAAAATTACAGGGTTTTTTAGAAAACCCCCGAGCGGGTGGGGGCTTTTTCACAAGTTACCCTTATATAAACACCAGCATTTACCACTCTAGTGCAAAAAATGAGAGCTTTTTTTTCCTTCCAAATTTAGTCTTTTTTAGGACTAGTCGATTTATTATATAATTGGGCTGTAATGTAAAGCCCAACCCAATTCAGATTATAAATATTGGGCAGGACTCTTGAAAAAGGTCCCCTCTGCTAAAAATAATAGCTTGCTTGCTGTGCTACAATCATGTCCACAAATCCTACGTGCTTTATGCGTAGGATACACCACCAGCAAAGGCTCGCTTGTTTTACACAAATTTGGACCGTTGGTTTTGATTTGGATAAATCTGGACCGTTTCCTGCAATAGGATGTGTGCTATATTACTGCTAATAGCAGCCACTCCGAATCCGGAAAAAGTTGCCCCAAAATTGCCATTATATCATTTTCCAAGGGTTCGGCTAGGGTTTTCAAACGCAGAATTCGAGCAAAATTTCTGGAGTTTAGGGGTTTAAGATTCTATTATTAAAGTAAATTTCTTCATCTGGATGTTCTGTTTATAATTGTTGTCTATCTAATTTCAAAATTTAACTACATTTTCATCCCATATCCTATCTTTGTGAGTTTTAGCTCAATGAATCTGGACCTTATGAATGTCATGAACCATTCCCGAAGTGGCAATGTTGTATGAAAACCGTGTTTATTAATTTGTTTTAAGGCGCGACTGGATTGTATAACCCAACAATTATCTAATGCGTGCACCGAACCTCTCAAAATGAACCGAATATGACATTTTTTGGACGAATATATCCTTCAAGAAGGGTTCTTAGCATTTTTAGAGTTCAATGGTGCAATATCAAAAACCTAAATAATCAAGAATAAACTAATTACTGCAAAGCATAATATTTTTTAAGTTTTTTTTTGTTTGGGGGGTGGGGGGCGGCTATGAAATTAATGCAATGAAGCTACAAGTTATCAAAGGGTAGAGATATCCCCTCACTTTAGCTGATTAAATTTCATATTGTAGGTTTGTATTAGATTTTCATCCTGTTACATCAAGGAAAATTAGCATCATGACTATAGTTGAACATTAGCTATATATATACTCTCACTCTAATGAGTTTGGTAGCTAGGCTGGTCCCAATTGCTTCAGAAAGAATATATTAGTGTTGTCTCCTATAATGATACCATATCATTTTCATATTAGGTGTAAAGCATTTTTCAAAAGAGGCTTCCTAACTCCAATCATGCATGGTTCATTGCACCACAACAACAAAAACAAAAACAACATGCCTATAGTGTTGGTGAATATACGCCCTCTTCCATCCTACTCCGGTGGTCTTTTCAATTAAATTGACAATTAACATATCATTTTTAACCGCCTCTATCCATGCACCGCATATTTTAAATACTGAGGAAAGCGTACACCCATGATGACTCTTGCATGGGATTAACCGACATAAGATAGATACCAACACATACCGGAAATTCCTATTATCATCCTTGAACTGTTGGTTCCCATGTGTATGTCTCTGCAGCATTTGTGCTTCCTCGTCGTCTCCAAGCAAACTTCATTCATCTTCCTGCTCAAATACTTTCTTGTGTCGAGTTGCTAAAATCGACATCTCAATTTTTTTTTGAGTGGTGGGAGAATTTAGTGCTTCTCACACATTTTGGTGGTCAATGTCAATGCATGCTCCAATATCTTTTTATTAGAAATGCCCGCCCTCTGCCAGCGCTAATAGAAGAGAAAACATTTAAGCTGTTCAGTCCTTGAACTCGACTTCTTCTGTTACTTCCTAAAGAACATTTCATATCAAGGAGACACTGAATATGGATGCAGCAATTAAGAATTGATTTGATGAGATGGTCTGGACATATGCAACAGCTCAAAATCTAGCGCATTCCGTCGAGGGTCTCAAAGGCCGGCAGAAAAGTTTCATCCTATATTCCGCCTTTCAGATGAACTAGATGGCTCGATTTCATTCACTCACTTTACTCACCCAGCCCTAACGATTTTTTTTCATTGGAGATGATGAAAGCGGTATAATTTTGATTGGTAGCAACTTTGAAAAATGCTAAACCTACGGGGCTTGAAATCCTAACACAATATATCCAAGAGACAAACATCATGGACCCACTTGTTCGGCACCGGTACCTAAATGTTGTGGGTCCCCATCATTTTATCTCTTGGGTAGATTTTGGCAGGCAGGATCTCCGGCGGGTAAAGTATTACTCTCCCACTTTTTGGTCCAAAAAGCTCATTGGACCACCAGCAGGTCCACCACCGACGGGAGCCAGTTTGGAGCAACACACATTATGAAAGGAAAAGGAGATGACATGCAGATGTGGACATTAGTCACGTTGCATGCTATTCAAAAAAAGTTTCATGATATTTGGTAGGATGTGCTCCTAATCTCTCTCATACATGCCCCTTTCACTATGCAAGATTACATGAATACATATAAAGTTTTTCAATGCTAAGCCTTAATATGTTGCTCCAATTTTATTTTATTTTTTTGTTGCTTGTCCTTTACTTTGAGAACAAGCCCATGTGTGCATGCATCCTTTGTCTTGGCCATTTCGAAGCTGTTTAATGTAAAAGATCAACACTGGAGACTCTTCAATCATGCAGAAATCATCAGAGGTAAACGAACAAATCCCAGCTATATTTAGCAGTGTTTTGATCAGAAGGGAACAGGAAACTTAGGACTGCTACAGACAAAGGAAAAAAATAAAATAAAAGAGAGGAAAATGAAAGAGCTAGAAAGAGAGAGGAAGAGCTTTGATTGGGACTTCATTAGCTTCAATTATTGCTTGTTTTTTGCTTGAAGAGGCAGAGGGAAAATGATTTTTTCTAACTAGCATGTGAAAAGGCTGCCAAAGGACGCTACGAGGGTCCCTCTCTTTTGTGTTTACTCACAGAAAGGAGCAAGTCAAATCAAAGGGGGTTTCGACACATTGCATAGGGGCCTTTGTTTTTTATTTATGAATGTTCTTCCAAGGGCAGCACATCCTTGATTAAGTTGTGAATTTTTGAGATTCATCAACCTCATTTAGGTTTGAATCTCATGCATGCCATCTTTATTTCATGATTGAATATTTTTAATTTTTACTCAAACCCAATATTACTCTCTACCGTTCTTTAGAATTGGAAATTACGGAAAATGTTTGTATATGCCGTTGAAAACGGAATTAGATTTTCATTGTAATGTTTTAGTAAACAACCGTATCAAATTTGTGCTGGAATCTGGTATTGTTAGAGTTTATTATTGACGGTCCCTATTGGAATTTCAATTAGTTTTATCAAAATAAGTAAGTTTGCTGGTAATAGTATCATCTATATCATACATAAATATTGTCGTGCTAAAGCTAAGATTTCAAACAATTGCTCTATTGTGATATATAATGATTGTTAGAATATATGTAAGTATAATATTATTCAGTATTTAACTGAACGCTATACCACCAATGAGCGATAGCTCAGTTGGTATGTCACTTCCCTCTCCGGGGAGAGTGCAGAAGTTCGATCCTCAGCGGGGGAAGCGACCATAATTTAACGCTTTCACGACAAATGTGCGGGAGTGTCGTGTGTTTGTATGTATAGACCAGGGTTTACATGCGAGGGTCAACAAATATTGAACACAGTATATACTTTGAAGTATATAGTTGTTTGATTGGTTCTTTACTAAAGATTGCTTGAATTGGTGTGTATGATGCATAAGCAAACAGAGGGTGACAGGTAAGTAGGTTGAGCTATCATATGCTTAATTAAAAAAATGTATCAATGCACGGATAGAGCTAAGTTTGGTGTGAACTTCATTTGTTTATAAAGAATGTGATTTGATCACACACACAATCATTATACAATCTAGTGCTTAAATTAAAGTAGACATAGATGCCCTGTATTACTATAATAAGCAGTTTGGCCCATGAGATCTAAGCCATGATATTAAGTCTAAACTGGGAAAGATAAAAACGATTGGTAAATTGTTGAAAAGCCACCGGCCCAAAAAAAAGGTTCAAAAAGTTCCCTGTATCTTCGAAATAGAAAGAAAGGGCCTACTGTTTAAAAATTTGATCAAAAAACCCCTGGTCCAAGGCCTGTGTATTATAATTGGTGGAGGGACGAAAATACCCACCATTCAAAAATCTCTCTGTCACTCGAGATCACTGTCGCTCGAGCTCCTTAGAGAACCCATGCTCTTTTCGTCGTTGCCGCCGCTGTCGCCCTCTCGTCGAAAACACTAGATCCCCTGCCCTCTTATCGAAAACCCTAGAGCCCCCTTTTCGTCGCCTCTCATCGAAAACCCTAGCACTCTTTGCAGTATGGTGTCTAAATCAAATGATAAAGCCTTGGAATTGGCGAAATAGACGTCGGCTAAATTAATGGCTCCAGAATTGGAGTTGATGATGTCGACAACGGTCGAGAAATCGACAGCTGCCGAGAAACAAATTAGGTAGAATTCACACCCTTTCTGTTAATCTTACATTGCAATTCGAAATTGTTTTCTTTCAAAAAAAATTGTGATCATCTATAACGTTTTGTGTAACATTTACTAAAGTTGTCTGTAACATGTACCAAAATTGCCTACATGTTACAAACAACTTCATAGATATTACAGATAAGTGCTAATTTTCATTTGTTGTTGATAAGATGGTGCCTATAACATTCAAGCAGTTGCCTGTAATTTATAAGCAGTTGCCTGTAACTTATAGCCATTTGTCTGTAACTTCTAGGCAGTTAGTTACCTGTAACTTATAAGCTGTTGCAGACGTCTGGTTCCATGAAGCAGACGTCTGGTGGAGTCAATTTTCAGAGACATATTTTGAACTAAAGACGTCTGCCACAGACGTTTTCGGTGCAAAAAGTTTGTTCCAGACGTTTGGAACAGACGTTTGATGTGGCTGCCAGTAATTTCTAAGCAGTTGCCTGTGGAAATTGACTCCACCAGAAATTTCCAGAGACGTATTTTGAACTAAACAGGTTTCTGTAACTTCTAAGCAGTTGCCTATAATTTTCAGTTTAAAGAATTGATAGCTATGATTTAATATTTAAATTTGGTTTTACGCAGATGAAAGCATGGAGCCAATCCTGCCATCCGGATGTATATTGATGTCGCCCGCCACAACAACTTCATGGATAGGTAGAAGCCACACATTCACCATCAGCACATACGGAGGCTAAATAAAACCCCGTTCCACCATTACATGAATCTGCCAACTATGGGTCAAGATAGGCCTACCTTATGTAGGCTTATCTCTTGCTATGATCTAGGCACCGAAGAGTTCTCTTTTGGAGAAGCCTTGCATAAATTTGTTGGATATGTATGCCCTAGAGACCATTATTATATATGTATATATATGATGCTTGGACATATATATGTACATGACAGTCTTGCTCGATATGATAGTATGCTATCTTGTTTGTCTTTATCTTAACATGTGCATGTTTTACTTGCTATTACATATATTTTATACATGTTGATAAAGCCCGTAGGATCATTGCTAGACTACCTGCGTTGTGATGGCGATCATATTTATGGGAGCTGGGTAGTCGGTACGCACATCCTTAAATGGTCCCTAGTTGTGGGATTATCGAGACTGGCCATCGATATTCCGAAGTAGACTAGTGTATACGTTTCTAGACCCCGACGAGGGGCGATGGTTTGGTCCCGCAACCATTGGTCTTTAGACCTAAGATCGTACACATGTGCTCACTGGGGATGAGTATACCGGACGGACTCGCCGAGGACTTCCAGATGGTACTATACTTATTGTCAGATGGAAGTTCTCAGGTGACATGAGTACATGTTAGTCTTTAGACCTGAGATCGTCATTTGTCTTGTGTGTGTTCCCACTGTGCTTTGATCACTACCCGACCACGGCTCTACTGAGTTGTGCAAACAGGTTTTGGTTGGGTACAGTCCCGAGCCACATGGAGGCAGTGAGCGATTGTCAGGGATTCATCTCTCCCGGTATTGGGAGTCGATATCGCACTATGTTTGATTGGTCAGGACCATAAGACCTTGGCCAAGGCAGTTGGAATTTACTGATAGGCTGATCAGTAGTTTCCCAGATTGGTCCTGAGTTGCATCAGCATGAATTACCAGGTTATCAGGGTCTGACGTTTACCACCCCTCTAGACCCGGTATGCGATACTCTCAGACGAAGAGACTGGACTGTACGGAGATTGTCACAGATAGGCTCAGTAGGGATCCGGATGAGTTTGCTCGTCGGCCTTCCTTTTCGACAGGCACCCGGGTAGCCGTTACGTACAGCTAGTGCCGCTGACGCGCTTGTGGTTATGGATTTATCCAGTAACTCACTACCGGCGTACTGTCGAGTCTTTAGAGTCCCACACAGAGGGTTTCTCTAGTTCAGGCGAAATGATGTAGTAACCGTATTGGATACGTGCAGGGTCTCGATCGATTGATGTACTTTGTACTCGGACTTTCGATCGGACAGTTGGTAATACTAGCCGGCTCGGGTTTGAGCCAGATTATTAAATCAGGTATTGATTTAATAGTTTACATATATGTATTTCAATATGTATATTCTAGTATTACGTTCTTCGTGTTATTCTATCTCCTTGGGCATTCGTGTTTTTATCCGAATGCAGGTATGTATATACAGCAGACCGTAATCCGTATTTTATTACAGATTACCTTCTAGAAGGTGGACACATCATCATGGACTTTTCCATTTATTGATAAATGGAAATGAGGTAGAAATTAAGGAGAGGGAGGCATGGTAAGTGGCATGGCTTCAATAGTTCACAAATGAATTCTTTATTCATTTGTGGTTACTATTGAAGCATGGCTACACTTGTTTACTCATGAGAATTCATACGCAAAACCTTGGTGTTGATTTTCTCTCTCATGTATGCTTCATAATTCTTGAGCTCCCATTTTTCTTCATCTCCTCCCTCCTCTTGAGTTTCCTCCACCTTCATCATCTTCCTCTTCACTACCCTTCTCATGAGTTGAGAAACAAGTGAAGAGGCAAGAAAGAGATAGTAAATACTTAGATCTTCACACTATATCCTAGACTACTTAGTTTAGCAACCCAAGTTCTCTAGTTACTCCACTTGACATATTGTGAGGAGCTAGAGCCATGGATCATATCCCTCAGGTGGATCATCTACGACAAAGGAGGACCGGAGAGCAAGATCGATCGCGGAGAACCAAATGAGCCAACAAAGAAGATCAAGCATATTCAAGGTGGCCACTTGGAGCTAACGAAGAGGAAAGAAGACCGAAGTACTTGGATCGTTTGGTGAGACTTCTTTCATAGTAGATAACACTATAAGTTTTGCTAGATAGGTTTATGAAAAGATCCGAGTTAAAGGTTATTCTAGCGCTATATTCTAATCGTTAGAAAAATTTTTGTTCCGCATTTGGCCACGGTAGTTGGCCGGGACGCTAGCGTAACCTTTCAAAATTTATTGTGGATTGGGTTAGCAAGCACACCGGCTTGCCGAAGGCTGGCAAAGACATGAAGAGCAACCGTGATATCACCCAGTTTCGAAAGAAGTATTTTAATGTAGATAAGGGTGAAAGGACGTACATCACAGTATTGAAGGCTGCTTTGGAGCGGGCTGCCCAGGATAGAACTCCAGGAGTGATGGACGATTTCGTATCTTTACCGATTCTTTATCAGCTTTCATTATTATGGATACCTGTTACGTCCCCGACCGTCCTTAGATGAATTCCCACATGTCGAGCTATTGGTAGCGTCAAGTGTGAATTGGCACAAAGCGGTGCACGAGATGATAATGGACAGTGTCGTGACTAATCTTAGCTCGAAGGCTGCCTCTGCACAGTTGCCCGGGTGTCAGATCCTTCTCGCCGTAAGTATATACAAACTATATAGAGATTATACTATATTTGTACGCAAAGTATAAAGCACATAAATAAATATTGTTTGTAGATGTGTTTTGCTCATTTAACATTAATAATGCGAATGTGATGTATATTTGTTTGCAGCTATGGTTTTATACTATCACGGATTTGAGACAATAGACACACATAGATGCCAACAAACTGGCCATGTGTGGGTGGAAATTCAATTCGTCATTGAAGACGCCGGGATTGGAAAAGGCAATGAAGAGAAAGATGGTCTCTTGTGTGCTGAAGTTGGACGTGGTTTTGTCAA
This sequence comes from Agapanthus africanus, assembly GCA_030015575.1. Classification (NCBI taxonomy): domain Eukaryota; kingdom Viridiplantae; phylum Streptophyta; class Magnoliopsida; order Asparagales; family Amaryllidaceae; genus Agapanthus; species Agapanthus africanus. Next base: position 277,122,395 of record CM057339.1, on the reverse strand, counting down.
ATTTTTTTGCTGATACTCCGCCTCTATATTATAAGAGAAGAGTGGTGCAAGAGAAGAGCAATGAAGGCGATGACGCAACAACCACACCAGTAAATTGTATATTCTCTATTTATATTTAAAAAGTATCTCGTGTATGTATAGATAATTGCTTGTAACTTCTAATAAGTTGCCTGTAATTTCTAATAACTTGATTATAACATATTGTGGTCTTTATTGGTGCAGATTCTGAAGGAACGATATATTGAAAAGCCGGATGAGAAGAACAATACGAATGGCATGTCCTTTGAAGCAGAAACGGAAAAGGAGTCACATTATAAAACGCTCTTTTTGAAGCAACAAGCGTTGTTGGCGGCATCAGAAGCCGAGAATCAACGTCTGCGTCTTTTACTGTTTGCGTTGGGATACCAAGAGTCTGTCGATTCTGGGCCAGTGAAGGGCAAGCGGTCGAGGCAGAAGAAGAGAAGAAGGAGAGATCCGAAGGGGTGATGTAGAGGAAGAAGAGGATGAGAGTTGAGATGATGACAGTTTGGCGGTTATTGTATTTCGGCAGTTGCTCGAATGGAAGAGAAAGTGGTTGCAGCCGCTTCTAATCTTATGAAGTTTTTTGCCACGGTTGAGGAGCCCGTTATTGAGGGTGTTGATGATGTGCTGAAGTCTTTTGTGGTCAACTCTCAATCTATTTATAAGATGAAAAAGGCCGTCTATAAGTCCACCACCAGAAGTTTCGAGAAATGAGCAAAGAATAGGCAGGACTGAAAGCTTTCCAGGTTTCTAAACGAGGATGAGTACATGATTGCCAAAATTAAGAAGGTATGGGTTACGACGGTGAAAAAAGGGACATGAGGAAGGCAGAGGCCGAAACATTGATTGAAATTTCCAGCGCCGACGACACCGTCGGCAGGTCACATGCCATCAGCGCGGCCGAGGCTTTGACCAAGATGCAGATGTCCTTAAGCTATTTCGGGGAGATATGTCTAAAAAAGGTGGAAGATTGTAAGTCTTCAAGTGTTAAACAGTTGTGAAACTATCATAACCGTGTTATTTGTCTCTTATAAACTATAATTTATTATGTATTATTACTATCCATGTAAAGTATAATTCTTATGTGTGGAAATTGTCTGAATGTTGTATGCAATACCTTTTAGTGTCTTAACCGAAACTCTTTTCGTTGTCTGCAAGCTTGCGGGCGAAGGTTTACGGGGATGGGACATTTATTGCTTATCCCGTAATACCACACATCGATGAGCTAAGGAAGGTGCATAGGGATGCCATCGATACCTTTTTGAAGGAGCGTATTGCGTTGAAGGCTTTGACTCCACTAACCTCGTTTCTATCGCCTGCTTCAAACCTTTTGATTTCTTAATCGGGCAGCAGGTCGGAGATACGGTTCATTTTTAGAGGTTACATACAACTTATTAGAGGTTACAAACAACTTATAAATATGTTAACTCTTTATAGGTGATGGACTCCTTTGTCAAGTTGGCAGGCAACTTGACAAAGTCTTTGGCTATGGCCGTAGTGGTACCTCCATATTCCTTCGTGAGGCCATGGATTATGATAATACTTACCCATCTTATCCGGTTCCCTTGATTACATTCATCAATTTATTAATAAGTTAAATACTTGTGGCATGGCATGATTATTGATCCGGATGATGCCTGAAAGCTACACCTGAATCAACATGCATTTAACATATATGTTAACGATGCATGGCAGTACCCTAGTACTAGAATCATGACCCGATATGTCATATCAGGCATTGGACACTCCTCGTTATAGACTTTGCTGCGAAAGAATTGCGGCATTATTCTTCACTGAAACACGACGCCCATTGGGAACAATGGGTTAAGCTTTACTTGCGGTACCATTATAATTTTGGGGAGAAAAAATTTGATGAGCACGGAGGTTACAATGAATTTCAATTTACTGATGTCCCTTGGCCGATTCAAAATAATTTGTAAGCAGTATTTCCTTTAAAAGTTTTTTTAACATTTCTGATTGTTAAGGGTTATAACGGTATACGTTTGTTAACATTGTTGGTTAACAATGGTGATTGCGGCATCTTCGTGTAACTATTCATGAAGGCATTGATCGAAGGTTGGCGGATTCCGGATTCCTTGGAGGGAAAAACGTCGGAGCAGTGGCGGCCAATACTTACGTCCCAAATTCTATTGGGCAATGAGCGAGAAACAACTTGATATTGCTTCAGTTTTTGTATTTATCTATTTTTATTTATCTATTTGTATTCATCAATTCATCTATTTCTCTATTTGTATTTAGCTGATGTTCGCCGATATTATTATTTATTTTGAGTGAGAATGACAAATTACTTATATGTTAATGGTTTGTCTAATATAACTTGTAAAAATTGTTGACGTATTTAATTTAATATTACCGATATTGGCCGATACTGTGATATGAAAGATATTTTTGTTGATGTTATCTGTTTTATATAGCCGATATTGGCTGGTGCTGTGATATGAATGATATTTTGGTTGATGTTATCTATTTTCTATAGCCAATGTTTACCGATACTATTCTAATATGATATTTTTGTTGATATTATCAGTTTTATATAGCCGATGTTGGCCGATTCTATGATATGAATGATATTTTTGTTGATATTATCAGTTTTATATATCTGGTGTTACGAGCAATTTATTAGAGGTTACAAGCAACTTATCAGAAATTACAGACAACTGCTTAAAAGTTACAGACAATTAATCCAGACGTCTGTGTACGTCTACGTTACCCACCCCGGTACTTACGGGGAGGCGGAATAGGTAAAAATCGAATTTTTAACACAAGGTAACATAGACTAACACTTGAGGGTCTTTGCTAAACAAAAACTAACAAACAAACTACAAGTTCTAGCTACTAGGTAAGATGGTTATACCTAGTTCTTGAACTCCTTCTCTTCTTATTGTGGTCCTCTTTGTTGCTAGCTCCTTGGAGTGGTGTAGACGGCTCCTCGTCGTCGTCTTCTCTTTGCCGAAGAAAGATCCACCCGAAGGCCTCTACCTTGATCTCCTACTTCAACCAAGAAGTAACTAGAGTGCTTGGGTTGCTAGGCTAAGAACCCTAGAATGAGTAGAGAGGTGTTTTGATGGTTTTATCTCACAAAGCTTGGATTTTCAACACATGAAACACTTAAGATTTTGAGAGAGAGGAAGAGGGAGAGCAATGCTAGAGAGAGAATGAGCAAGAGAGAATGAGAGGATAAATCCCAACCTTTCTCTCATATGAGAAAATATGAGAATAATAATAATAATAATTAGGAAAATTGTGATGGTTAGTTGATTTGACCATTATCATTTCACATTAAATGCAAATGCAAGCTTTAAGAAGTATCTTTGCAAAAGAAATCATCATGGTCAACAAAAGTCAACAAGTCAAATGGTTAACCCAACCCTAACCATGACACAATTATCCTTAATTAATATTATTAATCATATTTCTCATTCTCATTAGGGTTTAGAAAAAGTCAACGGTCAAAAACCCTAATGGGATTCCTCTGCCTCTGTCAACTGTGCATACACACCCGCATCCGTGTTCCGAGGAACATGAATACAATGAGACAAAACCAATCCCAAAACAAATACTAGGATCTGGCTTAAACCAAAGCCCGCTAGTAAAAACTGCCCGGACACCAAATGTGCACAAGTGCGCGTATGTGAACAAACCCTGTCGCAAAACCATGCGACCTCTACTCTGTTTTGCCCAAAGGTGAATAACCCTCTGTGTGGGACTCTAAAGACTCGACACTACGCTGGCAGCGGGTTTAACTACATACCGCAAGCGGCACTAGCTGTACGTAACGGTCCCCAGGTAGATGCCGATAAGAAGACCGATGAGGTGAACCCATCCGAACTCCTACTGAGCCTGAATGTGACAATCTCCGTACAGTCCGGTCTGTTCGTCTGAGAGTATCGCATGTCGGGCCTAGGGGGGCGGTAAACGTCAGTCCCCTAATAGCGGTACAAGACGTGTCGGAGTGTAGCCCAGAACAGCCTGAGAAACTACTGGAAACACTACCAACAAATCTCGCTTGCCCTTGCCAGGGACTTTGTGTAATGGCTCTCCTAGACACAGCGCGATATCAACTCCCAATACCGGGAGAGACGAATCCTGTCTAACCGTCACTGCCTCCAAGTGCTTCGGGACTGCACCCAACTACTACCTGTTTGCACGACTCATTTGAGCCGTGGTAGGGTAGTAATCTAAGAACAGTGGGAACACACTCGAGGCGAAGTGACAGTGTCAAGTCAACGGACTAGGCTGTACTCATGTCACCTGGGAACTGATAACTGACGATAGGTATAATACCAACCAACAGTTCCCAGCGAGTCCTGTCCAGTGTACTCGTAACCTAACGAGCACCCGCATACTATCTCCAGTACGACGTACTAATGGCTGTGGGACAGACCATCTCCCCTGTTGGGATGAGAAGCACATACTCTAGTCTACTCCGGAATATCGATGCCCCGTCTCGATAATCCTACGACTAGGGACCTGTATAAAGATGTGCTTGTAGATTACCCAGCCCCCACTAGTGTGACTGCCATCACAACGCTGGTAATCAAGCAAAGATCCTAAGGGCTCCACTAATATGTATAGGCGATATGCTAAAAGAAACACATGCACATATTAAAGTAGAAACACACCAAATAGCATACTACCATTTTGATCAAGATTGTCTATACAACTGTGAATATCCCAAGCTTCCATTAAGTAATATACAAACTAGTATGATACAGTAATGGCCTCTAGGGCATATACACTAACAATTTCCCACTTGCACTAGGGCCATGTACTGGCATATCGAAGACCTATCATCTCGATCAGACGCTCGAACTGAGTCTGGGGTATGGCCTTCGTGAATGGATCTGCAGTGTTATTCTCCGAATCTACTCTCTTCATCTCGATCTCCCGGCGATCTACGATCTCCCTGATCAGGTGGTACCGCCTCAAAATGTGTCTGGACTTCTGATGGGACCTGGGTTCCTTCGCTAAAGCTATAGCGCCGTTGTTGTCGCAATACAGCGGTATTGGATCAACAATGGTTGGAACCACCTAAAGCTTCGTGAGGAACTTCTTCATCCAGACAGCTTCCTTTGCGGCATCGCAAGCAGCTATGTACTCCGCTTCCATAGTTGAGTCAGCAACGGTTTCCTGCTTGGAGCTCTTCCAGCAAACCGCCCCTCCATTGAGGGTAAAGACATAACCCGACATGGACTTAGAGTCATCCTTGTCACTCTGGAAGCTGGAGTCAGCAAAGGCCTCGATATGGAGGTCTTTTCCGCCATACACCAAGAACATCTCCTTAGTCCTTCTCAGGTACTTGAGAATGTTCTTTACTGCTATCCAGTGTTTCTCCCCTGGGTCCGACTGATACCTTCTTACAACGCTTAATGCGTATGCTACATCTGGTCTTGTACACAACATCGCATACATTATAGAGCCTACCGCAGATGCGTAGGGTATAGATGACATGCGAGCCCTTTCCAAATCAGTCTTGGGAGACATATCTTTGGAGAGAGTGATTCCGTGACAAGCCGGCAGATTACCGCGCTTTGAATCTTCCTTACTGAATCGTTTCAGTATGGTGTCGATGTACCTGGACTGCGAAAGTCCCAACATCCTCTTAGATCTATCACGATAGATCTGGATCCTCAGAATGTAGTTGGCATCGCCCAGGTCCTTTATGGAGAACCTCTGTGACAAGAATCCTTTGGCTGACTGTAGTATAGGAATGTCATTTCCTATTAGGAGAATGTCATCCACGTACAAGACGAGGAATACCACAGTTCTCCCTACAATCTTACTATAAATGCATGGTTCATCCGGATTTTTGATAAAGTCGAATTATTTGACAGTATCATCAAAGCAGATGTTCCAGCTCCGCGATGCCTGCTTCAGTCCATAAATGGACTTAAGCAACTTGCACACTTTACTGCTGCTCCCACTCTGAATGAAACCCTCCGGCTGATCCATATAGACGCACTCTTCCAAATTTCCATTTAGAAAAGCCGTCTTTATGTCCATCTGCCAGATCTCATAATCGTGGAAGGCAGCAATGGCAAGAAGGATCCGAATGGATTTGAGCATAACCACTGGAGAAAAGGTTTCGTCATAGTCCAAACTAGGTCTTTGATGAAAACCCTTTGCAACAAGTCTAGCTTTATAGGTTTCAACCTGCCCATCTACACCAATCTTCTTTCTGAAGATCCATTTGCAGCCTACGAGTTTTACCCCTTCTGGAGCAATGTCCAAAGTCCACACTTTGTTGGTGTACATGGACTCCATCTCGGTCTGCATTGCATCCAGCCATTTTACCGAGTCACCGCTCTGAATGGCTTGCTGGAAGCTAGTAGGCTCATCATTTTCAATGACGTAATCCTCTCGATCCCCGTCTATGAGAAAACCGTAGTATCTCTCGGGCGGATGATACTGCCTACTACTCCTGCGGAGTGGCGCTGGGATGTCCGGTTCTCCTGAAACTTCCGGTTCTACCAAGCTTTCAGTAATAGCTTGTGGTTCTGGAATTTCTTCCAGTTCTATTGCGCTCCCACTTATCTGATTTTCTAAAAATTCAGTTTCCAAGAAGTGGGCATGCTGAGAAACAAAAATCTTTTGTTCCTCTATGGAATAGAAAAGATACCCTCTGGAGTTCTTGGGGTATCCCACAAACTTACACAGTACTGAGCGTGCCTCGAGCTTGTCCGCATGCTGCCTCTTTACAAAAGCTGGACATCCCCATGTCTTAAGATACTTAAGACAGGCTTTCTTCCCACTCCACATCTGATATGGAGTGGTAGGCACAGTCTTGGTTGGAGCCTTGTTCAAAAGATATGCAGCTGATTCTAGTGCATAACCCCAGAAAGATCACGGTAACTCAGCCTTACTCATCATAGAACGAACCATATCCAATAGAGTTCGATTCCGCCTTTCCGATACACCGTTGTGTTGTGGTGTGTATGGAGGAGTAAGCTGAGAGAGAATTCCATTCTCTTTTAAGTAGCTCAGAAACTCGGCACTCAAGTATTCACCACCTCGATCAGATCTCAGTGTCTTGATACTTTTGCCTGTTTGTTTTTCAACTTCATTCTTGTATTCCCGGAATTTCTCAAAGGCCTCAGATTTATGCTTCATCAGGAAGACATGTCCATACCTAGAGAAATCATCCGTAAAAGTAATGAAGTATGAATAACCACTTCGTGCATGTGTAGAAATTGGACCACACACGTCACTGTGTATGAGTCCCAAGAGCTCGCTCGCTCTTACTCCATGTCCAGTGAACGGAGTTTTTGTCATCTTTCCCATGAGACAAGATTCACAAGTAGCATAAGACTGATACTCGAACGGATTCAAGTATCCCTCTTTATGTAACTTTGTTAACCGTGTCTCATTAATGTGACCCAGTCTACAATGCCATAAGAAAGCCTGATTTGTTTCCGGAGACTTTCTTTTAAGTGTGTTCTGGACACTGAAAACTTGAGCATGATTTAATACGTATATTCCGTTTTCTAATGTACCTGACCTAATAAGAACTTGATTTAGTGGATGTGGACCACATCGCTTACAAAAGTAAAATCATATCCTTCCTTAGAAAGTAAGGATACAGATATGATATTACAAGCCATACTAGGTACATACAAACAGCTACGCAGAATCAATATCTGCCCACTTGTCAATCCAAGGTGATATTCCCCTATGGATTCAGCGTCCACGCTCATTCCGTTGGCAACCCTGAGAGTCATATCACCTATCCTGATAACTCTACGGTTTCTCAAAGCCTGTAATGAATTACAAATGTGAGATCCTGATCCGGTATCCAGTACCCAGGAAGTAGGGTTAATTGACATGCAGTTTTCTATTACAAACACACCCGAAGCCGAAGCCACAATCCTGGCTACTGGCTTTGCTAGCCCTGCAATCCTTCTGCCAATGTTCATTCCCGTAACAATAGGAACGTCCCTCCTTTACTATATCTTGTCCCAAAAATTTTGCCCTTCCCTTTCCTTCTTCTTCCCTGGTTTCCTTCAGGGTATAAGTAGAGGGCAGAGACTGTAGAATCAAGTCAGTATTTGACCCGTTCTTCAACGTGGTCTTCAGGTCCGTGAGCTCATCAAAATAGCTAGTCTCTGTAAGGACGTTGTCCCCTACAGATGACCCGAAAGCCAACCTCGCTTGAAGCAATTCGTTCGAGGTCTCATATCTTGCGATACGAGATTGCTCTCCATATAAATCTTTGTTATAGAGGAAGACAGAAACTAAGTCCATCTTCTCGTGCTGTCTTTGGTATGCACCATCAACTGAGGCCAACATGAGGTACTTGGCATTCGCACAGTCTTTTTCCGATGTCTTACGGATATCAATATCCGTGAAAGGGGAAACTGGTTCTGAGACGGCAGGGGTTTGATTAGTTAGGAGGTGTCCCAGCTTGTCATGGGTAATGGACATCTGGACAGGCCTTTGCCAGTCATAACAGTCAGATTCAGTCATTTTATTATCTAGATGTAACTTATGTCTGGTCACTGGGTCGCTGCAATTAAGAGAGATAGAAGAAAAACACTTAGCATGATGCTCTTGCAAGTTTAGATTGGTTTTTAATTTATCTAAACAGGATGGCTCCCACTGTTTCTCGAATCCTTCCCCAAACCATAAAAGAAGAATTAGTCGGGATTGATCTCACCGTACAATACTTGCTTAACCGTTCAACCAGGCTGGTGTCGGTACTTCGAGGGAGGTTTTACGACGCTTTCGCGAAGTTCCTTAATTAAATAACCTCTTTTCCCTGTGGGCGTAGCCCCGCTAACACCTTTCTAGACACCTACTTGGTTTATAGCATTGATCGTTAAGTGAAAAGTCTCCCGAGGAGTAGCGGATACTCACAGTAGGATCGGGATCCAAATATCATTGTGTGATAATGCTGAAGGAATCCTACCAACATTATCAAACTCCAAATGGTATGCAGTACTAGCAAGTTTCAATTTCCTTAGAAACTCCCGATGTGGATTTTTGCCCCATGCTCTTATGACCTTGACGAAGGTCAACAAATCATAAGTCACATGTCAAGTTCTACCCATCATTATCCAGGTTAATTTGAACCCGCCCGTATATACCCTTGACGAAGGTCAACAAGGTAATACGACTGTCCCAAACCAACGCATCTATCTATGCTACATATGAACACCCAATAGCTACCAATCACTATGTCTTGACGAAGGTCAACAAACATAGCTTGAATACTATTGAATATTTATATGAAATGACGGAGGGCTACGAATGGTTTTGTCGAAACCGTGAACGTAGTGAACTTGATATAATCGAGGGAACCTTGATAGCTTTTAAAAGGAGTGGTTTAAGCTCTGCGTTTTAAAAAGTTTTCTGTTTTTGGAAAAAACCGAGTGGTTTTGAAATTGTTTCAACGATTCAGCTTTGGTTTATTTTCTTTGCATTAATTTAATGCGTCCCATCAATTAATCCTACCATTGCAGAAAACAACGAAAATATGACGTACTCTTATGCCATCCGCATTCGCCACTGGGCCCCATCATCACCCGTTAGGTTACTTAACTAACGACAGAGCGGGGGCTGGACTAGCGCGGATGCAAAACATAAGCAACGCCTACTAGATATCATATATAGATATATACATTCGTCAGATACAATGATAGCCATTCCAGATTGCAGATGAACACATTGGATATGCTAGGAATCCGCGTTTCGTTCGAGCCTGCAACGAAAGACGGATTACACGGTCGCGATGAATAGCCAAACCCCACCCTAGACCCCTACGGGTGTGGAAAACTACCCGCCAAGTACCTGAAGTGAAGCAACCTTCCTCAACAACGTGAGTAGGCCACTCGACACTTCAAAGTACCCGGTAGTTTGTGCACCCCTCCTTGGGTCTATCCTAGGAGCAAAAACAGTAAAAGAAATAATATACAATGGCGGCTACAACCTCAACCCGGATGCGTGGCCATAAAAATAATATTACATCAATTTACAATTATTACATCGAATGAAAAATGAAAACCCTCATCTCACATCCCCGGCTATTCATCGCGACGATCCAACAAGTTCATATCCACAAACCAACATCACAGATCACAGATATGTACAACCCCTACTAATCGACGTATAGCGATTAGCAGGCGTTCAGTACATATATCACACTACAGATATAATCCAATTAGCTAAAGTTTATAGAACTTCGATCAAAATATCAATTTGAAACTATCCCAAACACAACACTATTCTCAGAAGAATCTGGGTAGAAACAAAGCATCTTAAAAATCACAAAACCAACACAGAGAACCCCAAAAGAAATTTGGTGCGCAGCTGAGTTGACTCGGCCGCGGATCCGCGGCGGATCGCTTGGATCGGCCGCGGATCCGCGGTCTTCTGAGTGACTCAGGCGCCCAAATTTCTATAGTTTTCTCTAAAAAGCCTGCTTGTATTTTTCAGGTCTCTGGAAATATTTTTAGACCTGTTTTAAAAAACGGCAGAAAACACTAAATTTTGATGTATTTTGCGATTTTTTTCGGATCGAAGTTCTAAACACTTTGCTAACATGTTAGTTGTTGTTTAGCTAGGCTCTGATACCACTGTAAGTCTACGTTACCCACCCCGGTACTTACGGGAAGGCGGAATAGGTAAAAATCAAAATTTTAACACAAGGTAACATAGACTAACACTTGAGGGTCTTTGCTAAACAAAAACTAACAAACAAACTACAAGTTCTAGCTACTAGGTAAGATGGTTATACCTAGTTCTTGAACTCCTTCTCTTCTTGTTGTGGTCCTCTTTTTTGCCAGCTCCTTGGAGTGGTGTAGACGGCTCCTCCTCGTCGTCTTCTCTTTGCCGAAGAAAGATCCACCCGAAGGCCTCTACTTTAAGCCCCTACTTCAACCAAGAAGTAACTAGAGTGCTTTGGTTGCTAGGCTAAGAACCCTAGAATGAGTAGAGAGGTGTTTTGATAGTTTTATCTCACAAAACTTGGATTTTCAACACATGAAACACTTAAGATTTTGAGAGAGAGGAAGAGGGAGAGCAATGCAAGAGAGAGAATGAGCAAGAGAGAATGAGAGGATAAATCCCAACCTTTCTCTCATATGAGAAAATATGAGAATAATAATAATAATTAGGAAAATTATGATGGTTAGTTGATTTGACCATTATCATTTCACATTAAATGCAAATGCAAGTTTCAAGAAGCATCTTTGCAAAAGAAATCATCATGGTCAACAAAAGTCAACAAGTCAAATGGTCAATCCAATCCTAACTATGACACAATTATCCTTAATTAATATTATTAATCATATTTCTCATTCTCATTAGGGTTTAGAAAAAGTCAACGGTCAAAAACCCTAATGAGATTCCTCTGCCTCTGTCAACTGTGCATACACACCCGCATCCGTGTTCCGAGGAACATGAATACAATGAGACAAAACCAATCCCAAAACAAATACTAGGATCTGGCTTAAACCAAAACCCGCTAGTAAAAACCGCCCGGACACCAAACGTGCACAAGTGCGCGTATGTGAACAAACCCTGTCGCAAAACCATGCGACCTCTACTCTGTTTTGCCCAAAGGTGAATAACCCTCTGTGTGGGACTCTAAAGACTCGACACTACGCTGGCAGCGGGTTTAACCACAGACCGCAAGTGGCACTAGCTGTATGTAACGGTCCCCAGGTAGATGCCGATAAGAAGACCGATGAGGTGAACCCATCCGAACTCCTACTGAGCCTGAATGTGACAATCTCCGTACAGTCCGGTCTGTTCGTCTGAGAGTATCGCATGTCGGGCCTACGGGGCGGTAAACGTCAGTCCCCTAATAGCGGTACAAGTCGTGTCGGAGTGTAGCCCAGAACAGCCTAAGAAACTACTGGAAACACTACCAGCAAATCTCGCTTGCCCTGGCCAGGAACTTTGTGTAATGGCTCTCCTAGACATAGCGCGATATCAACTCCCAATACCGGGAGAGACGAATCCTATCTAACCGTCACTGCCTCCAAGTGCTTCGGGACTGCACCCAACTACTACCTGTTTGCACGACTCATTTGAGCCGTGGTAGGGTAGTAATCTAAGAACAGTGGGAACACACTTGAGGCGAAGTGACAGTGTCAAGTCAACGGACTAGGCTGTACTCATGTCACCTGGGAACTGATAATTGACGATAGGTATAATACCAACCAACAGTTCCCAGCGAGTCCTGTCCAGTGTACTCATAACCTAACGAGCACCCGCATACTATCTCCAGTACGACGTACTAATGGATGTGGGACAGATCATCTCCCATACTGGGATGAGAAGCGCATACGCTAGTCTACTCCGGAGTATCGATGCCCCGTCTCGATAATCCTACGACTAGGGACCTGTATAAGAATGTGCTTATAGATTACCCATCCCCCACTAGTGTGACTGCCATCACAACGCTGGTAATCAAGCAAAGATCCTAAGGGCTCCACTAATATGTATAGGCGATATGCTAAAAGAAACACATGCACATATTAAAGTAGAAACAAACCAAGTAGCATACTACCATTTTGAGCAAGATTGTCTATACAACTGTGAATATCCTAAGCTTCCATTAAGTAATATACAAACTAGTATGATACAGTAATGGCCTCTAGGGCATATACACTAACAGTCTGGAACAAATTTTTTGAATTGAAGACGTCTGTGGCAGACGTCTTTCGGTCAAAATATGTACTACTTAGAAGTTATAGGCAACTGCTTACAAGTAACAGGCAACTGATCAAGACGTATGAAACAATTTTTTGTACCACTTAAAAGTTATAGGCAACTACTTACAAGTTATAGGCAACTGATCCAGACGCCTGTTCCAAACGTCCAGAACATATTTTTTGTACTGAAAACGTTTGTGGAAGACGTCTTCAGTTCAAAATATGTACTTCTTAGAAATTACAGGTAACTGCATACAAGTTACAGGCAAATTCTCTAGACGTCTGAAACATTTTTTTATATCGAAGACGTCTGTGGAAGACATCTTCAGTTCAAAATATGTACTGCCTATAAGTTACAGGCAACGTATGTAACTTCTATGGTCTTTTTTTAATTTCTAACCACTTGTCTATAATTTCTAATTAGTTGCCTATAAATTCTAATATGTTGCCTGTGATTTGTAAGCACTTGCCTGTAATTTCTAATTAGTTGCACGTAACATCTAGGAACTTGCCTGTAATTTCTGATAAGTTGCCTGTAACCTGTAAGTAGTTACTTATAACTTCTAATTAGTTTCCAGACGTCTTCTGTTCAAAAATTTCTTAGAGACGTCTTCCCGAGACGTTTCCTTTTAAAAACAGAAACTGATATATTAAAAATTTTCTTTAGTAGACGTTTGTACTAGAGCCTCCTTAAGAATTTTAACCGTTGCCTCGAGTTATGAACAGTCGCAACGAATCTCGAGCAATCATAACCCATAAAAGACTTGAACTTTTAATTTTTATTCACCATCTTCTTTCTTCAAGTTATCTTCTTCTTCAAGCTCTTATTTGCCATGGCCACTCGTCCCCCCCATTTTAGTTAACAGTTGTCACTTGCATCGTCTCTTAGACGATGAGGGTTCATCGACCAATGTTCATCTACACGGTGGAGGACAAAGCTCGCCTGCCTTGCCAGTCACCGTCAGAACTCTGGCACTAGAAAATGTTCTTCCGGCGCCCTTAGTCTTTGCTGCCATGCCGGAGATGTCGCCCACTGCCTACCGCTATTTCATTGCTCGTGTTCGATCGGGACCGTTGCTATGCTTGAACTCACTCTGGTACCGAGTGATCATCGGATCTGTAGTAGCTTGTTTCTCTGCATGCCCCCAGTCCCTCTTGGCCGGAGCCTTAGATGAAGTATTGCAATGTCTTGACAAACTTCGGAATCTCGGAGTTCTGCCAACTCAAATAGTGCAGTGCGTGGTTAAAACCCTTCATGATATTTCCAGTCGAAGGGATTTCCTTTCTTATTACTCGGTTGACCTGTTCTATCTCGATAGCGTTCGGGCCCATTTTGGTGAACTTCAAGATATGGTTGATGGCATCCTCAAACGTCGCCAAGAATGTGTTGAAACAATTCGTCAACTGACCGAGTGCCCAACTCAACTGATCGACAGCCGACATGAAGCACACTTAGCTCGATGTGAGAAGTTACGCAAAGAAACAATACTTGATCGTGACTTCAACATTCCTCTTGTACTGCGGGCCGAGCTTCATAAATTTTAACAAAAAGTCCGTCTGCTGGAAGAAGTATCGGCGCTCTATGGTCGGATTATGGAACAAATCTCGGCCGAATATGATGCTCTAGCCGAACGGTTTATTTATCCACTTGGCCATTAGATGAATGTTTTTATATTTATTTTTGCAAGGCGACCGTTCTTCGTTTTCTTATAAGTTGGCTGAAATTATTGTAATCATTGTTCTTTTGCTTTAAATAAAATATATCTTATTTTTTTATTGGTTAAGTATGCATCCGAATAAAATTTAGAAACCGTTTTATGAATCCCTTTATAATAAATTGCCTGTAACATCTAGGCACTTGTCTCTAATTTCTGATAAATTACTTGTAACTTCTCGGCAGTTGCCTTTAACTTGTAAGAAGTTTCATGTAATTTCTAAGCAGTTGTCTGTAGTGTTTAACCATTTTCCTGTAATTTCTAGGCAGTTGTCTGTAACGTTTAACCATTTTCCTGTAACTTCTAGGCAGTTACCTGTAACTTCTCATCAATTGCCTATAATCTGTAAGCAGTTGCCCCAGATGTCTACTGTTAAAAACAGAAACCGACATTTTAAAAATTTCCTTTAGCAGACGTCTGTACCAGACGTCTGTAGTTCAAAAAATTTATTCCATACATCCGGAACAGACGTCTGGATAAGTTGCTTGTAACTTGTAAGCAGTTGTCGGTAATTTCTAAGCAGTACATATTTTGAACTGGAGACGTCATCCACAGACGTCTGCAGTACAAAAAATTTGTTCCAGAGGTCTGGATAAGTTGCTTGTAACTTATAAGCAGTTGCTTATAATTTCTAACCAGTTGTCTGTAACTTCTGATAAGTTGCTTGTAATCTCTAATAAATTGCCTGTAATATCTAACATCAGCTATATAAAACCGATAATTTCAACAAGAATATCATTTATATTAAAGCATCGGCCAATATCGGCTATATAAAACTGATAACATAAAATAATATCATTCATATCACAATATCGGCAAACATCGGCTATATAAAATAAATAACATAAATATAAAACAAAATACTAACATGCAGCATTTGGTGCTGCTATATATTTGTTGATCTTGAAAAAAATTACAAATTGTATCTTAAAAAATTACAAATTGTACACATTTCATATATTTTGGTTGGATTCCATATAAGATTTTGAAGAGAGCTCTGCGGTAGATAGAAACACCCCTAGAACTTAAGCAATGACTTCAACTAAAGCTGAAGAGAAACACATAGCAGAGATTAGAAGTAGAAAGTTCTCAATAGGAGTTAGATAAGAGCCCAATCCATTAACAAAGGATCTTCACCATTCTGTTCATAATCTCTTCCTCGAGACTCCATATGAACTTTTGAAGAGAGATCTGCGGTAGATACGAACACCCCTGAAACTTACTAGTAGTTTTTTCCTCTTTAACCTTCTTTTAGGATATCCTTTCTCAATAGGAGTTGGATGAGAGCTCTGCAGTAAATATGAACACCCCTGGAACCGTCCAATTCCAAAGACAAATCTGCAAGCTCATTTATTTATTTATATTTTGAGTTATGTTTGTTAGTGTAATATGCCTTAGATGCCATTATTGTATAGTACTAGTTTGTATATTATATTTGGAAGCTTGGGATATATACATGGATTTATGACAGTCTTGCTCGATATGGTAGTATGTTACTTGGTTTGTATCTATCATAATATGTATATATGGTTCTCTTGACGTATCGTTAATACATATTGGTAGAGCTCTTAGGATCTTTGCTTGATTACCAGCATTGTGATGGCAGCCATACTAGTAGGGGCTGGGTAGTCTACAAGAACATCCCTATAAAAGGTCCCTAGCCGTAGGATTATCGAGACAGGGCATCGATACTCCAGAGTAGACTAGTGTATATGCTTCTCATCCCAGCAGGGGAGATGGTATATCTTATAGCCATCGGTACGTCGTACTGGAGATACTATGCAGGTGCTCATTGGGTTATGAGTTACACTGGATGGACTCGTGGGGAACTGCTGGTTGGTACTATACCTATCGTTAGGTAGCAGTTCCCAGGTGATTGAGTACAGTATATTCCGTTGACTTGACACTGCTACTTCGCCTCAAGTGTGTTCCCACTGTTATTAGATTACTGTCCTACCACGGCTCTGTTGAGTCGTGCAAACAGGTAGTAGTTGGGTGCAGTCCCGAAGCGCTTAGAGGCAGTAGCGGTTAGATAGGATTCGTCTCTCCCGGTATTGGGGGTTGATGTCTGATTGGATGATGTTTTTAGAGTTTTGTTGTAACCGCAATCAATAACGGTGTCGCGTGTAGCTAGACCGAGATGAGTACGGGTCGTCCTCAGGGAAACGTTGAATCTTTTAATCTTACTTTAGGCGTGTTGATTAGGAAAGGAGGAAGAATAAAGAATGGTGAAGAATGGCTGTAGATTCTAGATCTACGTCAAACACGGATGCATGATATAGATCTAGATTAACTACGGATGTAGGTTTTATATTAGAAGGGGGCTTGTAGGGTTCGTTAAGATTTAGTAGTCATGGATGATCAATTAAAAATTACTCCTCTTATCCTTTAATATATTTAAAACTAGATCGACAATGATGCATGTAGATTAGGGTTTCTGGAGGGAAAAGGGTTCCCACTCTTAACCCCTATCTTGACATGGATCTTCGTTCATGTCTATCCTTTACCAAAACCAATCGTTAATCTAATCTCTAATCGCGGTCGTGAATATCAATGAATTGATAGTGCGCCCGATTAGGATGTTAACTATTCTTTTGATAAAGCTTATAAATTTTATAGGATGTAAAAAGAGTTTAAGGATCTTCATCATCCATTAATCTACCCTAATCCTACGAACCCTAACAAGCGGAGAATTACTCACGCATGTTGGGAAAAGAAAAGATAGAAATTATGAAGAAAATAAAATGCAATAGAATAAAACTACCTTTATTAATCAATAAGATCAAGTACACTTTGTTCCTTTAGAAAATGATTACAAAATCCTAGTTTGCTTCTCAATCTCTTCTTAAGGAGGTAGATGAACCGTCGATGATCAACCAGGATTCTTGAGCCGTCATGGACTTCGTGATCGCGTCGGTTTGATGATTTTTCCAAGAGACTCTCGGTCCTTATTTATAGTCACAGAGCCAGAATCTCTAGTTTCCTAATAAGGCAACTAGTTGTTAAGATCCTACCCAAAAAATCCAAAATCCCAACTCCCTCAACTTGCGGTGGAACCACGGCCTTTTGGTGGGTTTGGCCGTGGATCCGCGGTGGATTAGGAGGATCGTGGGGTTGTTTCACTTGTGGCTTCTTCTGGTGACACATATAGACTATTTTGATATCTGGAATTTGAAAATCTTCTCTACGTCTCTGCCAGAATTGATTTCTTCGATTTACTTGAACATTTCGGCAGATTTGATCTCGCCAACTCGAATTTCCTTGATTTCAGTCGTGATATAATTTCTGCACAATTATCTCAATAAATAATGTTAGTAGAATTTTTTTTATTGAGATATAATCTTAACCATTTGACATGATATTATAGTTTTAAGAAATTTGGTCAAAGATATTTAATAAGGTAAGTATATTTAAATAGACCAAATTTTATATAGATATTATATGCTTACATTTTTCTTCATAATGTTAATTATAATATATAAAAACATGAAAATAGTATTTTTATAGATAAACCTTCATATGTGTCATATTTATCTTTTATTATATAGAAATAGTAAGGAAAATGTCATATCTAAAGTGCAGTTTTATCAACTAAACAATGTCGCACTATGATTCGGAAAGCCATTACGCAAAGTCTCTGACCAGGGCAAGAGAGCTTTGCTGGTAGGGATTCCAGTAGTTTCTCAGGGTGTTTTTAGCTGCACTCCGACACGACTTATTGTGCTATTAGGGGTCTGACGCTTGCCGCCCCCTAGTGATATGCGATACTCTTTGATGAACATACTGGACTGTACGGAGATTGCCACAGATAGGCTCAGTAGGGGTACATATGAGTTTGCTCGTCGGCCTTCCTATCGACAGATACCTGGGTATCCGTTACGTGCAGCTAGTACCGCTGATGCGCTTGTGGTTAAACCCACTGCCAGCATACTGTCGAGTCTTTAGAGTCCCACACAGAGAGTTTCCCTGCTTCGGACGAAATGAGTAGAGGTCGTATAGTTTTTACGACAGGGTTCGATCACACATGTGTACTTGTGCGCATATGATGTTCGGGCGGACAATACTAGTGGGTTTTGGTTTAAGCCGGATCCTAGTATTTGCTTTTTGGATTAGTTATGCCGCATTGTGTTCCCGCCAAAAATTTCTACGCAAAAGAGCCCAAGGTATCAAATGGCAGCGATACGCTTAAGGAAATGCGAACCAGTATCTTTCGGCTAGTATTTGGATAAACTCCCGAAGGAGGAACAGCTAAATTCTGATGATATTGGAAGCATCTCGAAAAACCCTTCGATTTGATATATTATGGGCTTCATAATTCATCCGGGATCAAAAGTTATGAGCAAATATGCTGTGCACTGTTCCTTGATTAAAAATCAGGAATTACCTCAATGAGGTATCACGTGCTCACACGTGACCAATGGTCACGTGTTGACACGTGACAATTAAAACAGAAATAAAATAACAAATGTCTGAAGAAAATACCTCAATGAGGTATCACGTGCTCACACGTGACCAATGGTCACGTGTTGACACGTGATGGTTAAAACCGAAGCATAAATAAACGCTGAGAAAAGAACCAATTGGGGGTCACGTGCTCACACGTGACCAAGGGTCACGTGCCAGCACGTGACAGGCTTTGAAAGCCTTACAGTTTAATAGAATTAAAATTCTAAATTTCTCTAAATCTTTCCAAATAGAATTAAAATTCTAAATTTCTCTAAATCTTTTTAAATCTTTCCAAATGGAAAAGGATTATGGGGACCGTTGGATTAAGGATCCAAGGGTGATTAAAAATCACCAATTTATGGAAAGATTTGATACAAGGAAAGATTTCCCCTATCTCACCAGAAATAACAAACAGAATATCTTTGGATTTAAAATCCAACGGTGAATAAAATTCACTGAATGATCTAAAGGATCATATTAAATATGAAAAAAATCAAATCTTTCAATGAAAGATTTATTAAACAAATTGATTCTTTTCCTTCTCCTATAAATAGGATCCAAGAAGAGAAGAGAGGGGGAGACCTTTTTGAGAAAAGAACAGAGAGAGGAGAATTTAATTCTCAAGGGGAAAAAAGAAAGGGAGAATTTAATTCTCAAGAAAGAAAACCCTAGGTTAGAAAAGAAAGGGAATCAAAACTTCAAACAGAGAATTTAATTCTCAAAATCCAAGAGTTTAACTCTTATACAAAAAAGAACTTAGTTCTTCTTCTGGTTGAAGATCTGCACAGAGCACATCTCCCCATAAGTTGAGAATTTAATTCTCATCGGGTCGAGATCCTGCCATGCAGATCCTAAACTTAGAAGGGGAATTGAGTTTTGAGAATTTAATTCTCCTAAAACAAAACTAGGGTTTAACCCTATATGAGAATTTAATTCTCCCAAACTCACAGGAATTTAATTCCTCCTAAAATGAAACTAGGGTTTAACCCTCTATGAGAACTTAATTCTCCCCAACTAATTGGAATTTAATTCCTACAAAATCATGATTAGGGTTTAATCCTACAGAGAATTTAATTCTTAAAGAAATAAAGAGACTTGAAAGATCTCCATGCACGTAAAGAACTTGATCACGTGGTAACACGTGACCCCCATTCTCAATGAGCAGAGAAGAAAAAACAGAACTTGATCACGTGGTAACACGTGACCCTTCCCCTCAATGATCAAAAGAGAATGAACAAGAATTAAGGTCACGTGTCCCCACGTGACCCCTGAAAAGATCCCCAGAAATGAGAAGGAAAAATCACTGAGGCAACGCCTCACGTGCTCCATGTGACTCCCGAAATACAGAGAGAAAAAGTAAAAGAAATAAAGGCCTTGGGCGCTCTCACGTGTTCCCACGTGACCTCTTGGCAGACGCTCTAACAATCAGTGCATGAATCCTCCTCACGTGTCAGCACGTGATGCTCCAAAGTAAAATATAAAAGTGTTTAACACTTAATTGCAGAACGAAGAAAAGGGATCTGGTCCCACTTTTGGGCGCTCTCACGTGTCCACACGTGACCCCTCTTTCGTTAGTGTTTAACACTAATTTGGGGATTATATTTCCAGTGTTTAACACTGATTGTTTCTAGTGTTTAACACTAAATTGAAGATTATATTTCCAGTGTTTAACACTGATTGTCTTTTAATGTTTAACACTAATTTGAGAGTTCTACCTCCAGTGTTTAACACTGTTGTTCTCTAGTTTTTAACACTACTTTTAGCCAAATTGGCTAATTTTCCAGAGGTAAAAGTCCCTCCTCCAAATGAATCTCAAAATTAAGGAAATCAAGGACAAAATGTTGTCAGAACCCCCAAACCTCTGTTTAGCACTGCTGAATGATTAGGGGCTGAACCCCGACAAATGTCTAATGGTCCAAAGGGCCAATATTTCAAACATAATTGGACTTAGCCCAAACTGGCCATAAGTCCTCAAATCATCTTGAACTGAGCACATTTGCTCTTTCAACCTACTCATTGGTTCAAGGGTACATCTATGAACTCCTCTGATATTTGTCGTTGTAATCCTTCAACGTCTTCAGAGAGGTGATGGGTCCCGACAGCCATACATTTTATGGACCACTATGTCCTTAAACTAGTATTGGACCACTATGTCCTTAAACTGGTATTGGACCACTATGTCCCTAAACTGGCAATGGATCACTATGTCCCTAAACTGGAACAATAGAGCCCAAACGCTCTTTTGTCGGATCTAAACGATCCCGTTAAGTTGATCTTAGTCTCAAATTAGACTAACGTATCCTTAACAAACGTTTATGTTGATCTTAGCCTCAAATATGGCTAACGTGTCCTTAAACCAAAACTTTCAAAACAGACTTTAGTCCCAAATTGGACTATAGATCTTCCAACCAACTTTGGTTCAAGGGTACTGTTGCGCCACGGCAGCGCCCCGGCCGTCATACCGAGGCCAAAATTCGGAATCAAAATTTTTCCTTACTCGGAAACCGGCGCTACCGCGGACAATGAAAACCCGGATCGTAAACCATTAACCTATACTAGCTAACTAGAGATGGGGTGAGAGATATACCAAGCGATCCGTGTCCTTCGGTCTTCGTCTCCACTCCGATCACCCGCGGAATCTCCGTCACCTCCTCGCTCGTCGGAAAGGGCACCACGTAGCCGGAATCTTTTACGGGCTCCCGCCTCTTGACCGAGGCAACTCGGGCGCGAAGTTGGCTAGCCGACGCGTCCAAGACTTGCTATAGAAATAGTGTAGAAGGTTATCTCTTTTGGGGTTTCTTGAAGTTGCCTTGATGGAGGGATTTAAGGAGGAGAATGAATGAAATGAGAGAGGCTTGGGATTTTTGCAAGCATCAAAGCATGGAAAAATGAGATGAAGAATAAACATATATCACTAAATCAACCTCTCTCTCTCTCTCTTGCAAGTGGCCGGCCTCCCTCTCAAGAATGGGATTGGAGAGAGAAAAAAAACAAGAAAGAATATATCAACCATATATCAAATGGTCACTCTCATTTCATATCTCATAAATACAAAAGAATGATGCAAAAAGAATCTCATGATGATGGTCAAATCATAATCCACACTTATGCAAGAAAGCTCCTCACTTCTAAGTTAATTGCAAACTTGCAATTAACCCCCTCCAACGAAAAGTCCGGCCGCGAAGGAATAAAAGAAAAACGGCCGGAACGGAATGCAAACTGGCAACTTCAGAAAACTGATCCCGTAATAAATTGCAGGAAAACCCCGCTACTGCAAATACATGCCCGCATTTGTATTCCCGCTGAACACAAATGCAAAGAGACAAAACTACACTATCTAATACTAGTATCCGGCTTAAGCCAAAGCCGGCTAGTAAAAACTGTCCGATCACGATCCGTGCAATACCGCACGTATCTGATCGAACCCTGCCATATCTCCATACGGCCTTTACAGCGTTTCGCCCGAAACTTGAGTAGCTGAAAGTGTGGTGGACTCTAAAGACTCGTCAATACTATGGCTGTGGATTTAACCACTAGCACGTCAGAGGTATAAGCCAATACGTGACGGGCCACCAGCTATTGACCAAAAGGGACGTCGATGAGGAAGCTCACCCCGACACCCTACTGAGCCTGTCAGTGACAATATCCGTACAGTCCGGTCCGTTCGTCTATGAGTATCGCATGGCGGGCCTAGGGGGTTGGTAAAAGTCAGACCCCCAAAAGCGGTACAAGTCGTGTCGGAGCGTAACCCGGAACACCCTGAGATACTACTGGAATACCTACCAGTAAATCTCCTGCCTCGGCCGAGGGCTTTGTGTAATGGCTCTCCTAGACACAGCGCGACCTCACCCCCAATACCGGGAGAGACGAACCCCTGCAGATCCGCTCACTGCCTCCATGTGGCTCGGGACTGTACCCAACTAAAACCTGTTTGCACGACTCCTTTGAGCCGTGGTAGGGTAGTAATCAAAGCACAGTGGGAACTCACACGAGACAAATGACGATCTCAGGTCGATGAACTAACCTGTACACATGTCACCAGGGAACTGCTATCTGACATCTGGTATAAGACCAACTAGCAGGTTCCCGGCGAGTCCTGTCCGGTGTACTCATAACCCAATGAGCACCTGTATACATCTTAGGTGAACCAACTGACACCAGTGGCTTATGAGACCGGCCACCGCCCCTCGTCGGGGTCTCGACTGTATACACTAGTCTACTAATGGAGTATCGATGCCCTGTCTCGAAACTCCTACGACTAGGGACCTTTTAAGGATGTGCTTATAGACTACCAGCACTCACGTATATGATCGCCATCATACTGCCGGCAGTCAAGCAAGAATCCTAGGGGCTCTATCAACGTGTAATAGCGACATGTCAGGTCACC
This sequence comes from Agapanthus africanus, assembly GCA_030015575.1. Taxonomy (NCBI): domain Eukaryota; kingdom Viridiplantae; phylum Streptophyta; class Magnoliopsida; order Asparagales; family Amaryllidaceae; genus Agapanthus; species Agapanthus africanus. The sequence continues at coordinate 277,099,149 of CM057339.1, read as the reverse complement.
TAAAGCAGTACACGATGATAAAGATAAACCAGATAGCATACTATCATCTCAAGTAAGACTGTCCTACCGGGATAGGTCCTCCCTCAATCATTGCAATCACGTGCCTGTGATCCAATAATTGACTCTGAGGGCACTATCTCCAACAATCTCCCACTTGCACTCAAGGCTAATTATTGCGATGCCGCATACTCACAGCCCGTGTGATACCGAACACCCAACTCCTCTACTAGTCAGTCTCACAAAGCTCGTTTGCGAAACTATTGCGTTCAAGGAATAGCCTCAGTGAGTGGATCCGCAGAGAAGTTTCTTTCTATGTCTCTCTATATCTCAAGTTCGCGGAGAAAGCCATCTCCCGAAATGAGCAATACCTGTCTTAGAATGTCTGGATGTCTGATGGGACCTAGCTCATAAATGAACTCCAAATCCAAACTTCTTAGACTGTATCGTCAACTGAACTTAATCAGTATCCTGCGCCATGCCACCCTCAGTATTGCCTTGGACCACCTATCCAAAATACTGCCCCTCGTCAGAAGGAAAACTATAACTTTGACAACCTCCTTGTCGTCTATGTCACCTTGGAAGCCTGGAATGATAACTGTCTCCCAAATGAGGCTGTCGTTATCATATCCCTAGAACATCCACTTATGTTCTAAGACTGCTTCCGACTGTTTCTCCAGGATTGGATCAATATCAACTTATTGCATCTAGTGCAAGAACAACATCTGGTGTGGTACTTGACATCTCATGATTGACTCAATTGCCTAAGCAAGTGATCTGCCAATCATGCACATCCCTCTCTTTTTTAGTCTATAAGACACCTTTAGAGAGGGTGACTCCATCAACTGCAGGTACACTACCGTGTCAGGAGTCGTCCATTCTAAATACTCATAGAATGCTGTCAAGGTACCCAGATTGGGAAACCACCTAAATCTAGATCTAAAACCATAGATCTAGTAACCAGTATGTCTGATATAATATCCAAGTCCTGTGTGGAGAAACCACTGTGTGACGACCAAAGTATAACCGATCGTAGTATAGGAATATCACTTCCTACTACCTTCTCAACAGATCCACCCCTTATTCTGATGACGTCAAACCTATGACTGTCACATCAGAAATAGATGATCTATCTCCGCTACATCTGCTTTGGTCTATAAATAGTCATAAGCCTGATGTCCACCAATGCTTCCGCTGCTCCCACTGACTACGACAACCCTCTGGCAGAGTCATATAGACGTGCACTTCCAAAGCTAGTTTAGAATGACGCTATACTCATCCTCCTGCCGGGTCTCATAGTCTGGAACAGCAGCAATGGTAAATCTGGGTAAACAAGAACTTCCCTGCCACCGTCCTTGAGCATACCGAAGTACCTCTCGAGTGCCTGAGGTTACCCACCTTATCTGCGGAGTGGCCAATGGAATGTCAAATCAGATTGAATCTTTAGGTTCCTTATCAAATCTTCAGTAATCGTTTGTGGTTCTGGAATCACTTCCAGTTCTACCATACTCCCACTACTGTTTTTGAAAAAATCCATTTTTAATAAAACTGTGGCGAGTCGAGAACAATATTTCTATTGATCATCCAGATGGTAGAAAGTCAACCCTCGTCATAGCCTGGGTCAACCCACAAACAGCCATTACAGAAACGTGCCTTGAGTTGTCCAGAGTCTGGTTTTAAGCATAAGCCGGACAACTCCCCGTATCTTAACGACGTCAAGATATGAACTGTTCTATATCCAAGAAACAGAGGCACTGATTTAATTGAACCAGATTCAAATCATGCAGCTGTCTCCAGTGCATGTCAACTGAATGGAAGGAGGCCGATCAGCATTACTCAACTTAGGAAAGTTTCCAATTATGAGTAACCTGAAAGAGAAGCTAGTTCTCTTAATCATTACTATCAACTGAATACCATACACAAGTATCTACATCTTCGATCACTTTGAAGAATCCCGATACTTGCTATACCTGGTTCTCTACTCTATTCAAATACCTATAACTCCTCAAAACCTAGACCCTGTGTTTCCACGAAACACATGTCTAAGAACCAGAGAAGTTAAAAGTAAACAGAATATAGTATGAGGACCAACCCCTCTGTCCCGATGGACACTGGACAACATACAATACTCTGTATAAGTCCGCTGAGTCTAACAACTCTTTCACTGTGCGTCGTAGGTTGAAAACTGTACTTATGGTTAAGAAGAATTACACCGCTGTTTAATGCTCCTTACCTAACCATCCACTGATATAGGTAAATGTCATCGACATAATATCAAAAGGTATATCTCACTCTATGAAAATAGACGTACAGATATATCAATTTGAAATTGGTGCACAACAGCGGATATTCAAAACCAAATATTTGCCGACCGGCAAACAGCCCAGATGATCTCCTCAAATATCATCGATTACAACGAATTCCGATATAATGAGGATGATCACCCAATTCCCAATAACTTACTCCCACTCAGCATCTGTAATACCATACAGATGTGTCACGACCCGCAAGAGCACGTGACTGGCACTTGAACCATATGAAGCCTATAGGACTCCATCTGATCCAAGTAAGCCAAAAGCCCAGAAATCTAAAACCATTTTGAAGAATAAGTAAAGAAACTGGTTTAAAGAAGTGAAGAAATACAGGTTTGAAATCAAGGTTTTTAAATAACTAAGCCGAATGTGCATTTTAAAAAAAACGGTACAGTCTTTTCTAGAAATTTCGGCAGAGTTTCCTTTGTAAAACTGGCCCCGAATGGGGTAAAACGACAATAACAAGATATAACATGATAAAGGCATCCCCAAGCGGGAGCTAGCTCTTCGTCAATCGACGGTCACAGTCACACATGATATAACAATATACAACGCCAAGTGGCGAGGATCAAAACCAAAAGAAAGCTCAAAAGCAACAAGAAAACCGCAATACTACTAAGCGCGACTCTAAGGTCGAAATAATACAACACTGAGTCTGAAAGAATAAACAAGTTTTGGTTGATGGACATTCTAGATACAATGGAATAAAATAAATACAAATGGGGATTCTTGATGCAAAAGAATCCACCTACCAAAAGCAAGTCACCCGCAAGAAAGGAGTGTGCCAGAAATGCCGCAAAAGAACCTGTACGGCAGAACCTGCAAGAACTGTGGCACAACGGGGGTGAGTTGCCAACTCGTGAATAGAAACATCTACAAGCAGAAACCGAATACAAGACATAATACTAGGTCAATACGATCAATATAGAAAATCCTCAATAACACATGCAGCCTATAGCAAGGCTAGGGTAAATATCTAACCCGAGTGCAATCTCAAGTGTCTGTGTCAGTGCCTCAGATAACAATATAGCATATGAATGAGATATGAATGCGTGAAAACAGAATACATTCACTTTAAACAACTGTTTTCAAACTTTAATGAGATTTCCCCTGTATTTTAAAAATAAGGTACTACAATGAAATCAGCATAAAACTGTGCCTAGCATCGGCACAAACGAAATCCCAATGTCCTGATATCTCAAGGTCTCAACCACAATATCTAGGGCGCCGTCAGTCCAGACCGGCCCCTACCATCCATCTCAAGACCACGACGGTATCCTCCGGATATCCGACGCGTCGGTAATATCACCGGTAGGCAATCTCCCCCTGCCAGGCTCATCGTCATCACCACGTCTTCTTGCCCCGGGGTACCTTACCGGGTCCACCATGTACCCGAAACGGTTCATCCGTCTCCTCGAATCGGGTTGCCAAATCCATCAGCAAACTCATGGTGGACGACTCATACATCATAGGAAAACCGCACTTTTTATTTTAAAAGAGAGAATATGTTTATTAGTGTTTTTGCGGTTTTCCCCCAAATCCAGAAAATCTCATAGAAATCCAAATCCAAACCTCAATAGCACGTCAAATACTGAATATATGCATGAGAATCCATGAATGCGGCATGATAATGAATAACAGTGTGCAGGAAGTAGCAGGTAATAACTACAATGTCTAAACTATTAGCTAACAGGCTATGTCAAGCAATAATATTTTCTAAGGTGTACGTGACATGGTAATTACCGATGAAGATGTGTGTGAGCCGGCAAGTAAGTGTACGTGGTACATACGCATCATCGGTAATGGTGCTGGTGTCCTATCAGCATGATGGCAATATAACAATAAGCACAAGTAATGCCATGCAAATAGTATAAACAGGTACAATCGAAATAAGCAACGCAACAGTGAAGAATCTAACTCAAAAGCTATATCATGCAAGTCTGGAGGGGTATGGAAACCGCCTAAATCTGAGTCGATACATATATAGAGGTATAAATAGTCGGTGATCTCGCCTCAATGTCATATCATAAGATCTCTTCGAGTTATGAGTGCGGATCTATCATCAATATCGGCTCGTACGATAATCATCGTACGGCATCCCAATAGCTGAGTAGGGGTCAGTGTCACACTATCTCATCACATATCAGGTATCACTATCGTCAGATCATATAGCCTGGGTACTACTCTATGTCTAGCACCAAACGAAAACATCAGTAAGTATGCATGCGGGGGTAAACACACATCCCAAGCCCGCAAGAATCACAAGTCATATCCCACATATGAATCGTATCAAATCACCGATCCCAGGGCACCAAGCCCACACCATCGACTCATCTCCAAAGTCATCAATATCATCAACCAAGTGAAAGTATAGGGAAAATCCAAGTGCGTGAATGTGGGTACGAATCTATCCTAGGGTTCGCGACTAGGAACTACACTAGTTACTTCTAACCCTAACTAACCATAATGCTTCTAACACAAAGCTACAATACACTAACACTATCAAATATCCAAATTACATAGCATAACTAACTACGGACTGCGGGGGTGCTATACGCCATCCACCCGACTTCCCCCTGTAGATATAATCTACTCACCTGGTCTTCGTTTTCTGAAATCGATGACGCCATGCTCTTCCACCTCGGAATCCTTACGAGGGTACCTAGAATAATAAACAGTCGCAATACGTATTAATATCAAAGCAGAAAACCGAAACAGCGCACGGTGTGCTCATAAGTTGGAACCTATGGCCCAAACATGCAAATCCAACACTTAACCCATGTTGTCGATGTATGAACACCCGACAACCAATTACAAATCCAAACACCAAGAAAGTGCATCAAAAAAATACGGAAAACATCGCCTAAAACACCCCAAAATACCTCCAGATTTTCCCCAGAAGACCATTTGCCAAAACTATATATAGTAGGGGTCTAATCTAGTGCTAAATGAGCCCTGGAACAAAAATGGAACCATTCCCCTCTACTCTGGCCGCAAATTGCGGCCAGAATGATGAATTTGGCGGCCACGGTTTAGAGTTAGGGGCTCGGGTCTTGGTGGTAGCTTCCTAGGTGCCTGCACGACTCACTGTCAGCTCAATTTTATTTTTGGTGCCCCCGGGTTGCTCCAGATTCCAGAACACCTTCACAGATTTCACAAACCGACATGAAAAGTTCCATAACTCCGTATTTTTGGATTTCCAGTGGGATTGGCCTGGGTTTCTAGTCTAAATAGGGTCTAAGGTCACTCTCTAAACTCAATTGCCAAGCCATAACTCAACATTACCCTAACCCTCTCAAGTTTTGTCCAATTATCAATAATTCACCCGATATCGATATGAAACTTGAATTAAACCTTAAACACAAGATTTGACACTCTAATTGCAAAGAAATTACCTCACAAGAGACTCATGAATCCTCAACAGCACCAAAACACCATCTTTCTTGGTCCATCCTCTAGCTTGTGAGCTTGTGTGCATGTTTTGTGAAATGGGTGTGAGGTTTTGAGCTAGATTTAATGGTGACTTGAGGGATTGAAGGTGGAGGAAGAGGAAGAAGGGAGCAGCAGCAGCAGGAGGAGGAGGATGAGGAGGGAGGGAAAATGATGGGAGGAAAGTGGCTAAGTCTCAAGGTCAAACAAGCCCATACCTCTCTCTCTCTCTCCTACTACACATTCTCATTTCCTTTTTCTTTTCTTTTCTTTTTTTTTTTTTTAAACTAAGACCCTTCTCACAAGAATAGTAAACCCAAAAGGAATCCATTGCAAGAAAATACACAAGTGTAGAAAATGTGATACGTGCAAGTTTTGCACAAGATTGCCGAAAAACCCGATTAGCGATTTTAATCGCGATTAGCACTAAATTAGTGTCAAAATGATCACAACAATTTAAAAATGTCATAATTTCAATAATTAACCCATTTTAGAATTTTCCATAATTTTTCATAATTTTTCTAACATTTTTCCTATTTATTTGCATTTAATATTAAAATAATCAATAAAATAATATTAAATAATAAAAATTCCCGAAATTAATATTTTATATTTTTGAAAATGTTACAATCCACCCTCCTTAAAGAAATTCGGTCCCCGAATTTAAATTTAAACCCCCAATACTAAAACAATTTCAGTAATAAACTAAAGTCGTCGGGGCTCCGAAAATATCAACACATAGAGAATATCATAAAAATGTACTACTCTACTAGAAATCAATCCCCAAAATGCATATATAAGAATATCCTATGCGTCTGGTGCGCAAGGAATCAAAATCCATATATGTGTCAAACAGGTGTATAAAACAACATCTAGGTGCAACGGGTGTGCACGAAACATCTGTCGTAGGCAACGTATGTGCCTGACAGCGAAAATCAGGTGCATATGAAATACACGAAGAATTCCGATTTAGTGCATCTGGTGTGCACCAGAATCGTATGTCAAAACACTAAAGATGCATGAAAGCTACGCTGGAAGTGCAAATCAAATCACTGAATACGATAGGCATGAAATCTAAATCAATATCTCAAATGTAATAACTATGCGCGAAATATATAAATATCCAGTGGGTGCACGAAACAAATATCATGGAACTCAATCATCAAAACTAAATCATGCAACAGAACGCCCAAAATACCGAAATCCAAAATGACGGATACGTGATAATCGAATCACAAAATCACAAATCATAAATACCGTCTTCGGTAGTTCCTCCTTCGAGGTCGAGAAGGAGTCGGTGCATCCACTGCTAGCAGCGCAGGATATCTACTTGCCTCTTGCTCACGGTCTGGCGTCCTCTGACTCTGGGTCGTTATCTTTTCTGGGGTTTACCAATCTCACAGTCAATCGGCTCATCGGCCCTGTCAGGTGTGCTAACGGGGACGATTCCGTTCTGGCACTTCTCTGGTCACCTCTCGGTCAAACCTCACGACCACTCGTAAGGCAGCATATCACTGGCGTCGGCCTCTGACTTTCTGAATGCACGTCACACATCTGATCCTGGGTGCAAACATCATTGCAGCAATGTCCTGGAAGGAATCCTGCTCAAGGTCTCTTCCAATCATGCCTATGCCGATCTGTACAGAGGCTAGCTCTCCTGCATAACCTCTCCTCGCTCAAAAGACACCTGTGTCCTCAGCATAATATTTCTCAGAAACTGGTCACATCCCAACGTCTCTGTAAGCAAATCAGGTCTCTAGTCTCGACGGGAAGCAATGACAGCTCGTCAGTGTCTCACACGAATCTCTTGTTCCAACTGTCTCTATCGTCGTCCACTATGGTGTCACGCCAAGCTACTATGCACTGCACTGTTCTCGGCCACGGTAAATCTGAAGTCTCTCACACGGACTCGAAATCGCGTACTCTGTAGCTTCATCACTCTGTAGCAGATGTCAGGCCGTATAGGTCCTCGGGAACACGTCCCAACCATCGGAGGAATACTCATCACTCGTCCGTCCTTGATCAATTCGCAACGCATCTGGGTAAGTTCCTTTATCCGATCCTGGTCAACTACCTTGTCGACAATGCCGAACTCTGGCCTGCTAGGTGTGCGCAATCACGACCACTCCTGGGTCTAGGTCTTCTCGTATCGTACTCCAGAAGGGTCCTGCCGAGATTCCTTTCTCAAATCTCAATCCTGCCGAAATGCCCGGAAGTCATCATCCAAAGCTGAAGCTAAAAATTATTCCGGAACGGCTGCATACCCATCGCGCTTCTTTCTGGAAGATATATCCATATACCACGCCTCGGGGTGCATATCACATTTCTGATGTCAGCGGAGTGGAATGTCATCCCATCGAAATCTCGTGCGAACTCTTTTCTTCACTCTGCTAAAAATGTCGACTGATCCGGACTCGTCTCATCGTGGCTACACGAACTGCGCTCCGACGGCTATCCTCGTCTCTGGAGTCTCCCAAGCAGTATCCCATCACGATATCCGAAAGATGTCGAATCATCCGATCGACTCGTCAGAACCTCATAATCCCCCAGGAGCTCACATCTCGGGTACAGTTTAATAGTATCGAGTACATGCCACAGCGTCGGTGGTCCAGCCGTAGAAGGGCAAACCCAAGCCTCACTAATGGCGCCGCGGAACCGCCGTAAACCCTAAGGTTCAAAGGTTGTCACACGGTCATTAAGTCGAGTTAGGGTTTCATTCTTCTAGAGGGTCCATAGAATCACCTGCATGTCTTTCCGTATACTTTAAACTTGGAAAATGGGTTCCTGACATTCGATCGTCTCAATCGACTCTCAACGAATCTGCGTGAAGTCGTCTTATCTGGAATCGATCCACCTGATGACCTCGCATCGGGGTAAGCGAACTCATCACACGTCCTAGTCATTCATCCTCGGTGACTAGTGACTCACTATCATATCTCCAAGAACATGCTCACGCTGCAGTAGCTCCAACCATCTGGGCGACATCTCGTCATTTGCAGCAACAACTGGCTTATACGCCTGTACGCCGAACAACGCCTCAATCCTCCAGGAAAGGCAATACACTGGCGGTCGTCTCTGAATCGGTCTGCTCTAGATCTGAGTAAGACTCTCCACACTGGAAATCTTCAACTCAACTGGGCCCGCTCTGGCGCAAAATCGGACGGATCACTTTCGTCTCTCAAACCGGTAGACTAGCTATCATCTGTCTCATCTGCCTAACAGCTCCGGCAATCTCAGCTCGTAAGCTCCGAAAGCAACATCCTGTCAATCTCAGCAACAGCTGGTCCCTCTGTCTGCACGGTAGGCGACATCACAATCTCTGAGGTATGCTGTACATCAACAGTCCTCTCTCAACTGGCAGCTCTAACAATGACCCGATCATCCGGTGCAAGACCAAGCACTCGCCTCCACTAGAGGTCACAATCACCAATACTAACTCGAGACATTCCCATGTCACCAGAAAACACAATGGTCGGCCCTCGTACCAAACGAGCTCCCACCGGCCGTAACCCTAGCAGCAGCCCAACTGCGCTCAACCATGGTGACAGGAATCTCAATCGAGTATCAAAAGAGCACATCAATGGCAAGAAAGGAAACAACAGATCCAGAGTGGATACATGATCATAGGGAGGAACAGCATCAATGAAGGTATGATCATGAAACTAATAGAATCGGGGATCTCAAATGGATGTATAATCCAGGATATGAAAAGAATCACTGATCTCGAAAAATATGCACATCCTAAGGTTCCTTAAGCGGAGTGGCGTGTCGTAAGTATGCCGCGGAACATACCAACGGTACGTCACTCTACTTTAGTCACCTAATCCATCAACCAAGGGTCATCCTAAAACGACGAAAGTTCGGGTTTACACCCCCTCGACCAAGTCTAAGTTCCGTAAGGTCAAGCCTAAGTTCCGTATATAAATAACTCCCTAGGCTCCACATAGTCAAACTTAGACTCGAACCAAGGTCAACCTAGCGCTCTGATACCAACTTTGTCACGACCCGCAAGAGCACGTGACTGGCACTTGAACCATATGAAGCCTATAGGACTCCATCTGATCCAAGTAAGCCAAAAGCCCAGAAATCTAAAACCATTTTGAAGAATAAGTAAAGAAACTGGTTTAAAGAAGTGAAGAAATACAGGTTTGAAATCAAGGTTTTTAAATAACTAAGCCGAATGTGCATTTTAAAAAAAACGGTACAGTCTTTTCTAGAAATTTCGGCAGAGTTTCCTTTGTAAAACTGGCCCCGAATGGGGTAAAACGACAATAACAAGATATAACATGATAAAGGCATCCCCAAGCGGGAGCTAGCTCTTCGTCAATCGACGGTCACAGTCACACATGATATAACAATATACAACGCCAAGTGGCGAGGATCAAAACCAAAAGAAAGCTCAAAAGCAACAAGAAAACCGCAATACTACTAAGCGCGACTCTAAGGTCGAAATAATACAACACTGAGTCTGAAAGAATAAACAAGTTTTGGTTGATGGACATTCTAGATACAATGGAATAAAATAAATACAAATGGGGATTCTTGATGCAAAAGAATCCACCTACCAAAAGCAAGTCACCCGCAAGAAAGGAGTGTGCCAGAAATGCCGCAAAAGAACCTGTACGGCAGAACCTGCAAGAACTGTGGCACAACGGGGGTGAGTTGCCAACTCGTGAATAGAAACATCTACAAGCAGAAACCGAATACAAGACATAATACTAGGTCAATACGATCAATATAGAAAATCCTCAATAACACATGCAGCCTATAGCAAGGCTAGGGTAAATATCTAACCCGAGTGCAATCTCAAGTGTCTGTGTCAGTGCCTCAGATAACAATATAGCATATGAATGAGATATGAATGCGTGAAAACAGAATACATTCACTTTAAACAACTGTTTTCAAACTTTAATGAGATTTCCCCTGTATTTTAAAAATAAGGTACTACAATGAAATCAGCATAAAACTGTGCCTAGCATCGGCACAAACGAAATCCCAATGTCCTGATATCTCAAGGTCTCAACCACAATATCTAGGGCGCCGTCAGTCCAGACCGGCCCCTACCATCCATCTCAAGACCACGACGGTATCCTCCGGATATCCGACGCGTCGGTAATATCACCGGTAGGCAATCTCCCCCTGCCAGGCTCATCGTCATCACCACGTCTTCTTGCCCCGGGGTACCTTACCGGGTCCACCATGTACCCGAAACGGTTCATCCGTCTCCTCGAATCGGGTTGCCAAATCCATCAGCAAACTCATGGTGGACGACTCATACATCATAGGAAAACCGCACTTTTTATTTTAAAAGAGAGAATATGTTTATTAGTGTTTTTGCGGTTTTCCCCCAAATCCAGAAAATCTCATAGAAATCCAAATCCAAACCTCAATAGCACGTCAAATACTGAATATATGCATGAGAATCCATGAATGCGGCATGATAATGAATAACAGTGTGCAGGAAGTAGCAGGTAATAACTACAATGTCTAAACTATTAGCTAACAGGCTATGTCAAGCAATAATATTTTCTAAGGTGTACGTGACATGGTAATTACCGATGAAGATGTGTGTGAGCCGGCAAGTAAGTGTACGTGGTACATACGCATCATCGGTAATGGTGCTGGTGTCCTATCAGCATGATGGCAATATAACAATAAGCACAAGTAATGCCATGCAAATAGTATAAACAGGTACAATCGAAATAAGCAACGCAACAGTGAAGAATCTAACTCAAAAGCTATATCATGCAAGTCTGGAGGGGTATGGAAACCGCCTAAATCTGAGTCGATACATATATAAAGGTATAAATAGTCGGTGATCTCGCCTCAATGTCATATCATAAGATCTCTTCGAGTTATGAGTGCGGATCTATCATCAATATCGGCTCGTACGATAATCATCGTACGGCATCCCAATAGCTGAGTAGGGGTCAGTGTCACACTATCTCATCACATATCAGGTATCACTATCGTCAGATCATATAGCCTGGGTACTACTCTATGTCTAGCACCAAACGAAAACATCAGTAAGTATGCATGCGGGGGTAAACACACATCCCAAGCCCGCAAGAATCACAAGTCATATCCCACATATGAATCGTATCAAATCACCGATCCCAGGGCACCAAGCCCACACCATCGACTCATCTCCAAAGTCATCAATATCATCAACCAAGTGAAAGTATAGGGAAAATCCAAGTGCGTGAATGTGGGTACGAATCTATCCTAGGGTTCGCGACTAGGAACTACACTAGTTACTTCTAACCCTAACTAACCATAATGCTTCTAACACAAAGCTACAATACACTAACACTATCAAATATCCAAATTACATAGCATAACTAACTACGGACTGCGGGGGTGCTATACGCCATCCACCCGACTTCCCCCTGTAGATATAATCTACTCACCTGGTCTTCGTTTTCTGAAATCGATGACGCCATGCTCTTCCACCTCGGAATCCTTACGAGGGTACCTAGAATAATAAACAGTCGCAATACGTATTAATATCAAAGCAGAAAACCGAAACAGCGCACGGTGTGCTCATAAGTTGGAACCTATGGCCCAAACATGCAAATCCAACACTTAACCCATGTTGTCGATGTATGAACACCCGACAACCAATTACAAATCCAAACACCAAGAAAGTGCATCAAAAAAATACGGAAAACATCGCCTAAAACACCCCAAAATACCTCCAGATTTTCCCCAGAAGACCATTTGCCAAAACTATATATAGTAGGGGTCTAATCTAGTGCTAAATGAGCCCTGGAACAAAAATGGAACCATTCCCCTCTACTCTGGCCGCAAATTGCGGCCAGAATGATGAATTTGGCGGCCACGGTTTAGAGTTAGGGGCTCGGGTCTTGGTGGTAGCTTCCTAGGTGCCTGCACGACTCACTGTCAGCTCAATTTTATTTTTGGTGCCCCCGGGTTGCTCCAGATTCCAGAACACCTTCACAGATTTCACAAACCGACATGAAAAGTTCCATAACTCCGTATTTTTGGATTTCCAGTGGGATTGGCCTGGGTTTCTAGTCTAAATAGGGTCTAAGGTCACTCTCTAAACTCAATTGCCAAGCCATAACTCAACATTACCCTAACCCTCTCAAGTTTTGTCCAATTATCAATAATTCACCCGATATCGATATGAAACTTGAATTAAACCTTAAACACAAGATTTGACACTCTAATTGCAAAGAAATTACCTCACAAGAGACTCATGAATCCTCAACAGCACCAAAACACCATCTTTCTTGGTCCATCCTCTAGCTTGTGAGCTTGTGTGCATGTTTTGTGAAATGGGTGTGAGGTTTTGAGCTAGATTTAATGGTGACTTGAGGGATTGAAGGTGGAGGAAGAGGAAGAAGGGAGCAGCAGCAGCAGGAGGAGGAGGATGAGGAGGGAGGGAAAATGATGGGAGGAAAGTGGCTAAGTCTCAAGGTCAAACAAGCCCATACCTCTCTCTCTCTCTCCTACTACACATTCTCATTTCCTTTTTCTTTTCTTTTCTTTTTTTTTTTTTTAAACTAAGACCCTTCTCACAAGAATAGTAAACCCAAAAGGAATCCATTGCAAGAAAATACACAAGTGTAGAAAATGTGATACGTGCAAGTTTTGCACAAGATTGCCGAAAAACCCGATTAGCGATTTTAATCGCGATTAGCACTAAATTAGTGTCAAAATGATCACAACAATTTAAAAATGTCATAATTTCAATAATTAACCCATTTTAGAATTTTCCATAATTTTTCATAATTTTTCTAACATTTTTCCTATTTATTTGCATTTAATATTAAAATAATCAATAAAATAATATTAAATAATAAAAATTCCCGAAATTAATATTTTATATTTTTGAAAATGTTACAAGATGTGAGAATCATACCTGGTAAATACATACCCTGGAGCAAGTGTCTAACTGGGAAATCAGTTTTCTATTAATAGTACACAGTGAAACTGAAACATTGAAATGTTTCGTCGGGGTATCCTGGTATTCCTAGTAATGCTTCTTCCATTATCCAGATTCACAACTATAACCGTATAATTCTTTGCCACCTCTCCAAATCCCTTTATATGTCTTTAGTCATTACCTTCTGCACACCCCTTAGGCCAAATGGTTTTCTTCCTTCCCTACCGTTCGGCACCAGCCTATGGTTTGGAAGAAAACTATCCAATAAGCATAATGGGTGTACTGTCCTAGTCCTAGGAGCACTCGCACCGCGAGAGAAGGTGAAGATAAAAGACACCTGAATGTACTTTATTCCTATTTCTCCTGAACCAGGATCCATCCCCGAACTGGAACAAGTTCCTTTCGAGTTCGTATATAACCATACGATGGAGTATCCAATAAACTGTGGATCTTCGTAGTGATACGGAGTGTCCTGGAGAAATACAAAGGTGATTTAGGATTGGCGAAGAAATACTTGGTTTGGTCGTGAATATCAGTCGCAATTTACTTTGCCCTCCTACTAATCCCTTGCTTTGTCTTAACTTAATACCTTCTGCACACCATCGTTATGCTAATTGGTTTTCTTCATTCCCTACCGGTCGGCACCAGCCTAAGGTTTGGAAGAAGACTATCCAATTTGCGTAATAGGTGTACTATCTCCTAAACCAAGGAGTACTCGTAATGAGAGAAGGTGAAAAGAAAAGACAACTGAATAATCCTATTCGTTTTCTCCAGAACCAGAAACCATCCTCGAAGTCCTTCGAGTTCGTATATAACCATACGATGGTTTTGTCCAATGGAAGTGGACGTTCGTAGTAATACGGGGTGTCCTGAAGAAAAGGGTAAAAGTAGGAGTGGCAATGAGGTCTGCAACTCTGACAATCCAAAAGCCTGTGTTAAGAAGGTTCGGTCAACTTGGTCATTGAGTCATAGTCTAGGGTCGGGTCAATGGTCGCTGCCAAAGAGAGAGAGAAAAGAAACACTCAGCGTGCACTCTAACCTAGATCAGAATGGTTATCACTCTATCTAATCTGGAAACCTCCCACTGTACCTCAAATTCTCCTCCAAACCTGAAAGAAGAATTAGTCGGGGTCACCCGAGGAGTAAACTAACTCATCAGTGGGAATCGGGATCCAACTATCATCGCATGATAACGTGACGGAATCCACTCACGTCACCACATTCCAGAAGGTATGCGCATGCCTGGCAAGTTTCAGTTCTTTTGAAACTCCCGATGTGATTTTTACCCCTAGGACCCAAGTGACCTTGACGAATAATCAACAAATCAAAAGGTCCTAGTCAAGTTCAACCCGTCATTATCTTGATTGCGTTAAACCCACCCGCACGACCCTTGACGAATAATCAACAAAGTCGCACGATTGTCCTAACCAATCCACTTATCCATGCGACAGAAAGCATTACAGAGCTACCGCACACTACGCCTCGGCGAATAGCAACGACAAACGTAGCGCGAATACTATGCAATACTAATCCGAAATGACGGAGGGCTACGGCTGGTTTTTGGCGAAAAACCTTTAACGTAATGAACTTGATATCGTTGAAGGAACTGGATAACTTTTTAGAAAAATATAGTGACGAAAACCTTTACTAAAGAGGTCACTCCCGGTGAAGGGATCTCGGCTCTTTCCCCGTAGAATGAGGTGCAGGATATTCCAACTGAATACCACGATGCAAAGCAAAAGTAATCGGCTATAGTGAAGTTAATGCCCTGACGCAAACTTCTGTCCAAGGGGTCACTCCCGGTGAAGGGATCTCGGCCCTTGCCTCGTCGACTGAGGAGCAGGATATTCCAAATGAATACCACGATGCAAAACAAAAGTGAACGTCCTTGCAATAACAGCTTTTTGAAAAATGTTCCAACAACATCAGAATAGGTTTGTTTATCTTGCATTGATCCGAATCAACGCAGTCCCATCAATTAATCACACCACAAAGAACGAAAATATACTGACGTACGTATATGCCATCCGCATTCGCCACTGGGTCCCGTCATCACCCGTTAGGTTAGCTTACTAACGACAGAGCGGGGACTGGACTAGCGCGGATGCAAAACATATACAACATCTACTAATATATATACCAATATATAATTTTCGCTCAAGGCGTGATAAAATGCAACATCACAGAAATGTACAGCATCACAGAACAATACAGATATCTGGAAGCCCCGGGTTTCACAGAGCCGCTGCTGAAACCCGACGTTCCCCTGGTCGTGTGGATAGCCTGTGCAATGAAAACCTAGACCCCTACGGGCGCGGCAAGTCACCCGCCAAAACCTGAAGCGAGGCAGCCCCCTTCAGCACCGTGAATGGACCACCCAGCACTTCATGGAATCCGGTAACTTGGGCACCCCTCCTGGGTCAACCTATACCCCCTACGAGTGCGGCGAATAGCCCGCCAATCCTAGAGTGAAGCCCCTTCCGTCTCAATGCCATGAGATGCGGGCCCGTTGCCCTCTAGAACCCGGCTATCCGTGCACCCCTCCGCGGGGTAATCCTAGTACAGAAAGTAAAATATACATACAACGGGTACATCGACCGCAACCAGGTCGTGCCCCAAAAGAATAATACAAACAGGCAGTGACGGCAGTCCACATGTCGGACGCTCGTCCCGCAATATCAAATGTACATATAAAACAAAATAGTACTAGCATTGCATCCAGGCTATCCCCCACGACCGATCCGCAACAACACAGCATAAACATAGAACATCAACGTGAAAGTCACGTTCGCAAATCCGTCTAACCGGGCTATAACAGTTAGATCGGATCTACCGATCAAGTGACATTCACGGTCGCAGATATAATGTAAATACTGTGAAATAACGTGTTTAAAAATATCCGATCGATCAAACAATTAACAAGTGGGCCCCCAACCAATACTGTAGTAGTCACAGAAAACCTGGGCCCAATTTTAATATTCCAAACCCCCTAATTACAGCCCATAAGCCCACTGCAAAAAAATAATCATACGAACCCACACTACTGCGGCGGAAGCGCGGCCAAAAAGGGGGTTATGGCCGCGCTTCCGCGGTCGTACGGAGTGATCGCATTACCAAATTTTTGCAGTATTCTTAGAACTCCCTGCACATCATTCTAAGACCACCTGAAAAATTTTTAGACTCCAAAAAATTTCGACAGAAACTGATTGTGCTAGAAAATACGGTTTTTGGAAATTTTGGTCGATCGGAAACGCAAACACATCAAACGAAGCTAGGTAAGGTTAATGGCGTGGCTCTGATACCATGTTGCGCCACGGCAGCGCCCCGGCCGTCATACCGAGGCCAAAATGCGGAATCAAAATTTTTCCTTACTCGGAAACCGGCGCTACCGCGGACAATGAAAACCCGGATCGTAAACCATTAACCTATACTAGCTAACTAGAGATGGGGTGAGAGATATACCAAGCGATCCGTGTCCTTCGGTCTTCGTCTCCACTCCGATCTCCCGCGGAATCTCCGTCACCTCCTCGCTCGTCGGAAAGGGCACCACGTAGCCGGAATCTTTTACGGGCTCCCGCCTCTTGACCGAGGCAACTCGGGCGCGAAGTTGGCTAGCCGACGTGTCCAAGGCTTGCTATAGAAATAGTGTAGAAGGTTATCTCTTTTGGGGTTTCTTGAAGTTGCTTTGATGGAGGGATTTAAGGAGGAGAATGAATGAAATGAGAGAGGCTTGGGATTTTTGCAAGCATCAAAGCATGGAAAAATGAGATGAAGAATAAACATATATCACTAAATCAACCTCTCTCTCTCTCTCTCTTGCAAGTGGCCGGCCTCCCTCTCAAGAATGGGATTGGAGAGAGAAAAAAAACAAGAAAGAATATATCAACCATATATCAAATGGTCACTCTCATTTCATATCTCATAAATACAAAAGAATGATGCAAAAAGAATCTCATGATGATGGTCAAATCATAATCCACACTTATGCAAGAAAGCTCCTCACTTCTAAGTTAATTGCAAACTTGCAATTAACCCCCTCCAACGAAAAGTCCGGCCGCGAAGGAATAAAAGAAAAACGGCCGGAACGGAATGCAAAGTGGCAACTTCAGAAAACTGATCCCGTAATAAATTGCAGGAAAACCCCGCTACTGCAAATACATGCCCGTATTTGTATTCCCGCTGAACACAAATGCAAAGAGACAAAACTACACTATCTAATACTAGTATCCGGCTTAAGCCAAAGCCGGCTAGTAAAAACTGTCCGATCACGATCCGTGCAATACCGCACGTATCTGATCGAACCCTGCCATATCTCCATACGGCCTCTACAGCGTTTCGCCCGAAACTTGAGTAGCTGAAAGTGTGGTGGACTCTAAAGACTCGTCAATACTATGGCTGTGGATTTAACCACTAGCACGTCAGAGGTATAAGCCAATACGTGACGGGCCACCAGCTATTGACCAAAAGGGACGTCGATGAGGAAGCTCACCCCGACACCCTACTGAGCCTGTCAGTGACAATATCCGTACAGTCCGGTCCGTTCGTCTATGAGTATCGCATGGCGGGCCTAGGGGGTTGGTAAAAGTCAGACCCCCAAAAGCGGTACAAGTCGTGTCGGAGCGTAGCCCGGAACACCCTGAGATACTACTGGAATACCTACCAGTAAATCTCCTGCCTCGGCCGAGGGCTTTGTGTAATGGCTCTCCTAGACACAGCGCGACCTCACCCCCAATACCGGGAGAGACGAACCCCTGCAGATCCGCTCACTGCCTCCATGTGGCTCGGGACTGTACCCAACTAAAACCTGTTTGCACGACTCCTTTGAGCCGTGGTAGGGTAGTAATCAAAGCACAGTGGGAACTCACACGAGACAAATGACGATCTCAGGTCGATGAACTAACCTGTACACATGTCACCAGGGAACTGCTATCTGACATCTGGTATAAGACCAACTAGCAGGTTCCCGGCGAGTCCTGTCCGGTGTACTCATAACCCAATGAGCACCTGTATACATCTTAGGTGAACCAACTGACACCAGTGGCTTGTGAGACCGGCCACCGCCCCTCGTCGGGGTCTCGACTGTATACACTAGTCTACTAATGGAGTATCGATGCCCTGTCTCGAAACTCCTACGACTAGGGACCTTTTAAGGATGTGCTTATAGACTACCAGCACTCACGTATATGATCGCCATCATACTGCCGGCAGTCAAGCAAGAATCCTAGGGGCTCTATCAACGTGTAATAGCGACATGTCAGGTCACCTAAAGCAGTACACGATGATAAAGATAAACCAGATAGCATACTATCATCTCGAGTAAGACTGTCCTACCGGGATAGGTCCTCCCTCAATCATTGCAATCACGTGCCTGTGATCCAATAATTGACTCTGAGGGCACTATCTCCAACAGGTACATCTCTGAACTTCTCTGACATCTGTCGTTGTAATCCTTCAACATCGTCAGAGAGGTGATGGGTCCCGACGGCCATACATTCAATGGACCACTATGTCCCTAAACTGAAACAATAGAGCCCCTAAACGCTCTTTTGTTGGATCTAAACGATCCCGTTTGAGTTGATCTTAGCCTCAAATATGGCTAACGTATCCTCAAACCAAAACCCCAAACCCAAATCTAAGAAAATACGGATTTGGACTAATCCACGTCCTACGGGTGACGGCATAAATTAGTCTCCGTATACAATCCACGGGCAACCATAAATAAAACAAACACCCACGACACGAAGTGAAATTCTGGAGAAGGAGAAAGTTGTTACCGCGATGCGGTAGCGTAATTAACTGCAGGGGCTTGCGCCTGCAGGGAAGAGCGTCCCCACAATCAAAAACCCCTCGAGCAAGGGGGAATCTGACGAAGTCTCTACATCGGCCGCATCCGTCTAAACCTCCGATACACGGTGCCATAAATCAACTTGGCATCTTTGGAGAGGTGGACGGATAAAACCATATAGCATCTGCCCCGAATCTCAGGCAAGACGCCCATGTCTTGGCCGCCATTCGGAAGGGAACACATTGTATTCGTGTTTCTCGAAATACGGATACGGGTATGTATATAGGTATGCGAGGGGGCATTCTTGTAATTATTCAAGTTAGCTTTAAGATGATTAAACCTCATTATCTGTTTTAGCATTTTAGGTTAAATGCTTAATTTGGTGGATATTTGAGAGGAGGAAAACTTCATGGTATTTTAGTGAAATTGAGCATGGTTTTATGTTGACTCTTTTGGACTCTTGTGACAATAGAAGACTTAGAAATTTTGAGATATTTATGAGAGATATTTTTCTTTTGCATTAGAGTTAAAATAGACGCCATGCTCAAGATTTTAGATAATTATCAAAACACATTCTCTCTCCTCTCAAGCTCTCTCTTCATCTTCCTCAGAGAAACTCTAATTGTCTCATGAGTTGAGAATTCTAGGGTTTGTGAGATAACTAAATCCTTTAACACTCTCTACTCACTCTAGGCTACTTAGTTTTGCACACCAAGTGACTGTTTCCTGATTTAAAATCAGGAAAACCTACGAAGGAGGCATCACGTGCGAGCACGTGACCATCGGTCACGTGTTGGCACGTGACATCTAGAAGCAGCGGCACAAAGCACTTCCATTCCCTGATTAAAAGTCAAGAAGAAGCTCCGGAAAAAGCATCACGTGCTCGCACGTGACCAGCGGTCACGTGTTGACACGTGATGGCTAAGCAGCGACAAAGAACAGAGCGCAGAAGGAAGGGAAGCCCATTCCAGGGGGGTCACGTGCGGTCACGTGGCCACACGTGACGAGCGGTCACGTGGCCACACGTGACCGGCCTCAAGAGCCTTATTTCTATGACAGAATTAAATTCTGAGAAAAGATCTCTCAAGTCTTTCCAAAGTGGAAAAGATTATTTGGAACCGTTGGATTAAAGATCTAAGGGTGATTAAATATCACCAATTTATGGAAAAATATCAGACTTGGAAAGATTTCCCCTTAAATCTAACCGAAATAACAAAGAGATATCTTTGGATTTAAAATCCAATGGTGAATAAAATTCACCTAATAATCCAAAGGTCCAGATGAATGATAAATATAAATCAAATTGCTCAATAAACAAATCAAATCTTTCAATTGAAGATTCACTAAAACTGATTGATTCTCTTCATTCTCCTATAAATAGGAGCCAGAAAAGAAAAAAAAGAGAAGAGAGAGAGAGAGACATATACAGAGGGACAGAGACACATAGATACAGAGACACATATATATATATATATATAGAGCTTTTGGAAGAAATTGATCCTCTGCAAAAGAAAACCCTAGGTAAGAGAGAAGAGGTTGGAAAAGAGAATTTAATTCTCAAAAGAGTTCAACTCTTGGATAAAGAAAAGAACTTAGTTCTTTCTCTGGTGGAGGATCTGCAAAGTGCACATCTCCTCATGAATTGAGAATTTAATTCTCATTGGGTTGAGATCCTGCCATGCAGATCTAAAACACAGAGGAGGAACCGAGTTTTGAGAATTTAATTCTCACAGAATTATAGGAATTTAATTCCTTTGGGATAAAATTAGGGTTTAACCCTATGATTATAGGAATTTAATTCCTTCAAAATGGACAGAACCAGGGTTTAACCCTAATTAAGAATTTAATTCTCTCAAAATCACAGGAATTTAATTCCCTTAAAACAAAAAGAAGAAATTAGGGTTTCACCCTATGCCAGAATTCAATTCTTTACATACATGAGGAATTTAATTCCTACAGAAAAGAAATCAGGGTTTAACCCTATCTAAGAATATAATTCTTCAGAAGAAAACAGGAATTTAATTCCTCTAAAGTTTATTGCTAGGGTTTAACCCTATGAAGAATTTAATTCTTAAAAAGATAAACACATCTTCAAACAGGCAAAGAAACAGGGCCACGTGCTACCACGTGACCCCTGTAAAGATCCATAGAGAAGAACTTTAAGGCAACGCCTCACGTGCTCCACGTGACCCCCAAAGCGCACAAAGAAAAGCAAAAGAAAAGAAGCCCTGGGGCGCCCTCACGTGTCACCACGTGACCCCTAATGAACATTCTAACAGATCAAAGCGTGAGCCCCCATCACGTGCCCACACGTGATGGCCTTCAGAATTAAAAGTGTTAAACACTTGTCTGTAGAACAAAATGAAGGGGATCTGGCCCCACCTTTTGGATGCCATCACGTGCCCCCACGTGATCTCTTCTCTTACAATATTTAGCATCAAACTGATGATCTGCTCCCAGTGTTTAACACTGATTTCCATAGTGTTTAATACTAGTTTGAAAACTCCATTTCTAGTGTTTAACACTGATTTTCTTAGTGTTCAAACACTAATTTGGAAAATTCTGCTCCCAGTGTTTAACACTGATTTCCTTAGTGTTTAACACTAATTTGAAATCTTTGTTCCCAGTGTTTAACACTGATTTGCCTTAGTGTTTAACACTAATTTGAAAACTCTGTTCCCAGTGTTCAACACTGATTTGCTTTAGTGTTTAACACTAACTGGTTAATCTTATTCCCAGTGTCCAACACTGTTGGTCTCTAGTGTTCAACACTAGCTTCGGCCCAACTGGCTAAGTTTCTAGAGGCAAAGCCTCTTCTTCAATGGACCAACGGAGGGCCCATATCCTAAACATGATTGGACTTATCCCAAGCTGGCCATAAGTCCTCAATTCAGACTTAACTGAGCCAATGGGCTCATAATATAATTAATTGGTCTTGGTTCCAAATTGGGCCAAAGATTATTTAATCTACTTCGGTTTAAGGGTACATCTCTTCACTCCTTTGATACTTGGCGTTGTAATTCCTCAACGTCTTCAAAGAGGCGACGGGTCCCGATGACCACACATTGATACGGACTGTGGAGTCCTTAAACTCATAGATTATGAGGTCCTTAACCTTGACCGGGATGTCTTAAAACTAACGACGGACTGTGGGGTCCTTAAACTCATGGACTATGAGGTCCTTAACCTTGACCGGGATGTCTTAAAACTAACGACGGACTGTGGGGTCCTTAAACTCATGGACTATGAGGTCCTTAACCTTGACCGGGATATCTTAAAACTAACGACGGACTGTGGGGTCCTTAAACTCATGGACTATGAGGTCCTTAACCTTGACCGAGATGTTTTAAAACTAACATTGGACTATGGAGTCCTTAAATCCACGGACTATGACGTCCTTAACCTTGACCGCAACGTCTTAAAACTAATATTGGACCGCAATGTCCTTAAACTACCTATCGACCGCAATGTCACTAAACTAGGCTCCCTTAATTGCTCTCTTGTCGGATCTAAACGATCCCATTAAGTTGATCTTAGTCTAAAAACTAGGCTGACGTATCCTTAACAAACGTTTAAGTTGATCTTAGTCTCAAACGAGACTAACGTATCCTTAAACACAACCCCCCAAACCCAAATCTAAGAAAGATACGGATTTGGACTAGTCCACGCCCTACGGGCGACAGCATAACTCAGTCTCCGTATACAATCCACGGGCAACCAAACACAAAACAAACACCCACGACACGAAGTAATCATCTGGAGAAGGAGAAAGTTGTTACCGCGATGCAGTAGCGTAATTAACTGCAGGGGCTTGCGCCTGCAGGGAAGAGCGTCCCCACAATCAAAAACCCCTCACGCGAGGGGGAATCTGACGAAGTCTGCTATATCGGACGCATCCGTTTAAACCTTCGATACATGGCGCCATAAATCAACTTGGCATCTTCGGAGAGGTAGACGGATAGCGCCAATTAGCATCTGCCCCGAATTTTAGGCAAGACGTCCGTCACACCGTCTTTCGGAGGAGAACAGTGACGTAGTTATCTCATCTTGGAGGTTAAGCTCAAGGTTGGAATTCTCGGGTGGATCTTCTACGACTTAGAGAAGCCGATGAAGAGGCGCGATCCATTCTCACGAGGAGGAGCTCACGACGAGGAGAAGGACAGCGAGACATCGACTTTCAGTGGTTAAACCTCTAAGCATATCGGTTAGTTAGGGTTTAGTTTCAATCCCGAAGTTTAGTCGATATTACAAAGCACTTAAAAATCATTTTTTTGCAACTCCGCCTCCCCGCGAACATGTGGGGTGCGTGGCATCGACTTTCAGTGGTATCAGAGCCAACTAAACCATAACTAACTTGTTTGCAAGTCGTTAGAACTTCGATCGATGGAAAAACCGAAACTATAACGCAAAACCCTAACTTTTTGTCCATTTTTAAAATCTGGTCTTAAAATTTTTCCAAAGGCCTTAAAAAATAAAGCAGGGAATTCTAATATCACCCAAGAAGCACGAGTCTCTAACTCGGCAAGGCCGCCGCAGAACCGCGGCGAATCGGTGTGAATCGCCGCCGTTCCGCGGCCGAGTCAAGTCAGTGTTGACTCGTTTTTCTTCTGTTGGTTTTATTTGTTGTGTTATACTTATTGGTATATTTTGTTTCTGCCCACGGTTGTCAATGTGCTGGTTTGCATTTAGGTAGATAATAAAATTGTGTTTCGATCGAATTTCTATCGATCTTGGCTATGTATCGTTTCTGTGTTTGATATATGTGTTCGTAAATTTCTGCTAATTGCTATATGTCAGTTAGTTGGGGGTTGCACATATCTGTGATGATTGGATTGTGTATATGAATATTGTTGGATTGTCGTGAATGAATAGCTGGGGATGTGAGGCGTTATATTATTTCATTCAAATGTAAATTGTAATTTGATGTAATATTTTTCACGGGGCACATCCGGCTTGAGGTTGTAGCCACCGCTGTATTATTTCATTTACTGTTTATTGCTCCTAGGATAGACCCAAGGTGGGGTCCACAAACTACCGGGTACTTTGAAGTGCCGAGCGACCTACTCATTTTACCGAGGGAGGCTACTTCACTTCGGGTATTTGGAGGGTAGTTTGCCGCCCCCGTAGGGCTCTAGGGTGGGGTTTTGGCTATTCATCACAACCGTGGAATCCGTTTTTCGTTACAGGCCTAAACGAAACGCGGAATTCCTAATATATCCAATGTATTCATCTGTAATCTGGAATGCCTATTATTGCGTCAGATGGATGCATATTATTATATATATATATTATATATAATAGATGATGCTTATATTTTGCATCCACGCTAGTCCAGCCCCCAGCTCTGGCGTTAGTTATCTAACCTAACGGTGTAAGACGGGGCCCAGTGGTGAATGCGGATGGTATACGCGCACGTTGTATTTTTGTCTTTTTCTGCAACGGTAGGTTAATTGATGGGACTGCATTACATTAATGCAAAGCAAACAAACCAAAGCTGAATCGTTGGAACAATTTTAAAACCACTCGGTTTTTTCAAAACAGAAAAACTTTTTACGGAGCTTAAACCACTCCTTTTAAAAGCTATCAGGTTCCTTTGATTATATCAAGTTCACCACGTTCACGGTTTCGCCAAAACCATTCGTAGCCCCCCATCATTTCAGTTGGACATTCAGTAGTATTCAAGCTATGTATTTTGACCTTCGCCAAGGCATAGTGATTGGTAGTTGCTGAATATTCATCTGTAGCATAGATAAATGCGTTGGTTTGGGACAGTCGTACTACTATTTTGGCCTTCGTCAATGATATGTACAGATGGGTTCAAATTAACCTGGACAATGACGGGTAGAACTTGACATGTGACTTATGATATGTTGGCCTTCGTCAAGATCATAAGAGCATGGGGCAAAAATCCACATCGGGAGTTTCTAAAGAAACTGAAACTTGCTAGTGTTGCATACCATTTGGAGTGTGATAATTTTGGTAGGATTCCTTCGACTTTATCACACGATGATATTTGGATCCCGAACCTGCTGTGAGTATATGCTACTTCTCGGGAGAATTTTTCACTTAACGATCAATGCTATAAACCAAGTAGGTGTCTAGAAAGGTGTTAGCGGGGCTACGCCGCCAGGGAAAAGAGGTTATTTAGTTAAGGAACTTCATGAAAGCGTCGTAAAACCTTCCTCGAAGTACTGACACTAGCCTGGCTGAAAAGTTAAGCAAGTATTGTACGGTGAGATTAATCCTGACTAATTCTTCTTTTATGGTTTGAGGAAGGATTCGAGAAACAGTGGGAGCCATCCTGTTTAGATAAAATAAAAACCAATCTAAACTTGCAAGAGCATCATGCTAAAGTGTTTCTTCCCTCTCTCCTAATTATAGCAACCAAGATGACGGGCCTTAAGTTACTGTTAGATAAAAACATATTGACAGGGCCAAACTATAAAGATTGGTTTAGGAATTTCAAGATGGCAATCACGTATGACAAATTGGGCTATGTCCTTACTACTAAAGCCCCCGCCATCCCAGGTCCAGAGTCCAGTGTCGCAGATAGGGAAATCCATAAGACCTGGGAGATTGACTGCGCGAAGGCCAAGTGCCTCGTGCTGGACTCTATGGACAATGAGCACCAGAGGCGGCACGAGAATATGGATCTTGAATCCATATTCCTCCAAGGAATTATACGGAGAGCAATCTCGTATCGCAAGAAACGAGACCTCGAAGAAGCTATTTCAGGCGAGGTTGGCCATCGGGTCATCTGTAGGGGAACACGTCCTTAAGATGATCAGCTACATCGAGGAGCTCGCGGACTTTAGGACCATGTTAGAGAATGGGCTTTATACAGACTTAATTCTGCAGTCCCTCCCTTCCACCTACGCCCAGATTATCTTGAATTTTAATATTCAAGGTAAAGAAGTTGAACTTCCAGAACTCCTCAATATGTTGAGGAGTGCTGAGGGCACCTTGCAGAAATCTAGGGAAACACCCATTCTATTTGTTGGTGGAGCTTCCTCTTCTAGATCCAAGGAGAAAGCCAAAGGAAAGAAGAAAAAGGCCCCACCAAACCGAGAGGCGGTGTTAGTAAGGTGGAGATAAAGGGCAAGGAAAAGGTAGCGAGGCCGACAGTAGGAAAGGAAGAATGCTTCTACTATCATAAGAAGGGCCATTGGAAGAAAGATTGCAAGGCTTGGAAGGCCAAGAACCAGGATCCGAAGCAAGTTGTGGCTTCGGATTCAGGTGTGTTTATAATTGAAAACTGTCTGTCAATCAACTCTACTTTTTGAGTATTGGATATCGGATCAGGATCTCATAGCTGTAATTCTTTGCCGGCACTAAGAAGCCGTAGAGTTCTGAAGACCGGTGATATGACCCTCAGAGTTGCTAACGGAGCAAGCATGGATGCTGTGTCCGTAGGGGAATATCACATAAGGGTTGACAAGTGGACATATTTTGGTTTTGCGCAACTGTTTTTGTGTACCTAGTTTGACTTGTAATATCATTTCTGTATCTTTGTTATCTAAAGAAGGTTATGATTTTACATTTGTAAGCGATGTCGTAAACATCCACCTTAATCATGGTCTGATTGGGTAAAGTACTCTAAATAACGGTATATACGTATTAAAAAA
Organism: Agapanthus africanus; assembly: GCA_030015575.1. Lineage (NCBI taxonomy): Eukaryota > Viridiplantae > Streptophyta > Magnoliopsida > Asparagales > Amaryllidaceae > Agapanthus > Agapanthus africanus. The sequence continues at coordinate 277,072,089 of CM057339.1, read as the reverse complement.
ATTATAAATTTTCAATGTCCATGACACACATAAAAGAAAGACTCCAGAATTAAATCAAGTTTTCTTATGGCATTGTAGACTAGGTCACATCAACGAAACAAGATTGACCAAGTTACATAAAGAAGGATATTTGGATCCATTTGAGTATCAATCTTATGCAACTTGTTAATCATGTCTCAAATGAAAGATGACAAAGACTCCGTTCACTGGACACGGAGTAAGAGCGAGCTCGCTCTTGGGACTCATACACAGCGACGTGTGTGGTCCAATGTCTACACATGTAAGAAGTGGTTATTCCTATTTCATTACTTTTACGGATGATTTTTTTAGGTATGGACATATTTTCTTGATGAAACATAAATCCGAGGCCTTTGAGAAATTCCGAGAATATAAGAATGAAGTGGAAAAACAAACCGGAAAAAGTATTAAGACACTGCGATCTGATCGAGGTGGTGAATACTTGAGTGCCGAGTTCCTGGGTTACCTAAAAGATAATGGAATTTTCTCTCAGCTTACTCCTCCATACACGCCATAACACAACGGTGTATCGGAGAGACGGAACTGAACCCTATTGGATATGGTGCGTTCCATGATGAGTAACGCTGAGTTACCGCGATCATTCTGGGGCTATGCACTAGAATCAGCTGCATATCTTTTGAAAAAGGTTCCTACCAAGACTGTGCCTACCACACCATATCAGATGTGGAGTGGGAAGAAACCCTATCTTCAATATCTGAAGATATGGGGATGTCCAGATTTTGTCAAAAAGCAGCATGCAGACAAACTCGAGGCACGCTCAGTACTGTATAAGTTTGTGGGATACCCAAAGAACTCCAGGGACATCAATTTTTAGAAAATGGAACTAGTGGGAGCGCAATAGAACTGGAAGAAATTCCAGAACCACAAGCTATTACTGAAAGCTTGATAGAACCAGAAGCTTCAGAAGAACAGGACATTCCCGCGCCACTCCGCAGGAGTAGTAGGCTGTCTCATCCGCCCGAGAGATACTATGGTTTTCTCGTAGATAGGGATAGAGAGGACTGCATCATTGATAATAATGAGCCAACTAACTTCCAGCAAGCCATTCAAAGCACAGACTCGGTAAAATGGTTGGATGCAATGCGGACCGAGATGGAGTCCATGTACACCAATAAAGTATGAACTTTGGACATTGCTCCCGAAGGGGTAAAGCCCATAGGCTGTAAATGGATCTTCAGAAAGAAGATTGGTGTAGATGGACATGTTGAAACCTATAAGACTACTTGTTGCAAAAGAAGCAGTCTGGATGATGAAGTTCTTAATAGAACTTCAGGTGGTTCCGTCACCTGAAGGTATACCACCATGCTAGGAGTCATCTATTCTAAAAACCATTAGAATACTGTCAAAGTACCCACATTGGGAAACTACCCAAATCCAGATCTAAAACCATAGATCTAGAAACCAGAATGTCAAATATTATATCCATATCCTGTCTGGAGAAACAACTGTGTGACGACCACAGTACAACCGATCGTAGTATAGGAATTTTACTTCCTACTCTGTGTATGTCATCCAGATACCATGACATCACACCCTACTACCTTCTTAACAGATCCATCCCTTATCCTGATTGAAGTCAAACCCATGACTGTCACATCAAAATTAGATGATCTATCTCCGCTATAACTGCTCAAGTCTATAAATAGATATAAGCATCTTGCCCACTATGTTTCCGCTGCTCCCACTGACTACGACAACCCTCCTACCGGGTCTCATATCCTGGAACAACAGTAGTGTCAGGTCTTGGTAGATAAGAACCTCCCTGTCACCGTCTCTGAGGCTACTGAAGTACCTCTCGGGCGTCTGAGGTTACCTACCATACCTGCGGAGTGGCTATTGGAATGTCAAACCTGATTGAATGTATAGGTCCTATTAAATTTTCCGTAATTGTTCGCGGTTCTGGAATCACTTCCAGTTCTACCATACTCCCACTACTGTTTTCTGAAAAAGATCCATTTTACTAAAACTGTGGCGAGTCAAGAACAATATCACTATTGATCTTCTAAATGGTAGAATATCAACCCTCGTCATAGCCAGGGTCAACCCACAAACAGCCATTACAGAAACGTGCCCTGAGTTATCCAGAGTCTGGTTTTAAGCATAAGCTGGACAACTCCCCGTACTTTAACAACTTTTAAGGTACGAACCATTCTATATCCAATATAGAAACTTTGACACTTATTTAATTGGAACCAGATTCAAATCATGCAGCTGTCTCCAGTGCATATCAACTTAATGGAAAGAGGCTAATCAGCATTACTCAACTTAGGAATCCATCCACTTATGAGTAACCTGAAAGAGAAACACGTTTCTCAAAACCATCACTATCATCTGAATACCAATCACAAGAATCTACATCTTCGATCTCTTTGAAGAATCCCGATACTTGTGATACCTGGTTCTCTACTTTATTCTTATACCCACAACTTCTCAAAACTTAGACCTTGTATTTCTACGAAACACTCGTCTAAATACTAGAGAAGTTATAAGTAAACAGAACATAGTACGAGGACCTACCCCTTTGTCCTGATGGACACTTGTACAATATACAATACTCTGTATAAGTCCGCTGAGTTTATGCAACTCAAAACCTGTGCGTCGCAGGTTAAAAACTGTACCCTGGCGATTTCCTCAAATATCACCAATTTCAACGAATTCCGATATAATGAGGATGATCACCTAATTCCCAATATCTTACTCCTAATCATCATCTGTAAAACCATACAGATATGAGAATGAAACCTGGTAAATACATACCCTTGGAGTAAGTGTCTAATCGGGAAAACAGTTTTCCTTTAACGATGCACTGAAACATGAAAATGTTTCGTGGGGGTATCCTGGTATTCATAGTAATGCCTCTTCCATAATCCAATTCATGACTTCAACCGTATATTTTATTGCCATCTCTCCAAATCCCTTTATTTGTCTTTAGTCGTTACCTTCTGTACACCATCGTTAGGCTAAATGGTTTTCTTCCTTCCCTACCGTTCGGCACCAGCCTATGGTTTGGAAGAAGACTATCCAGTAAGTATAATAGGTGTATCCTCCTAAACCAAGGAGTACTCTTATCTCGAGAGAAGGTGATGATAAAAGACAACTGAATAATACCTTATTCTTTTAAAGGTGAAATAGGAGCGGCGATGAAGTACGCGGTTTTGGTTGTGAATGATATCAGTCGCAATTTACTTTGCCCTCTTTCTAATCCCTTTATTTTGTCTTTACATATTACCTTCTGCACACCCTACTTAGGCTAATTGGTTTTCTTCATTCCCTACCTTTCGGCACCAGCCTATGGTTAAGCGTAATAGGTGTACTCTCCTAAACCAAGGAGCTCTCGCAACCTGAGAGAAGGTGATAATAAAAGACAACTGAATAAACCAATTCTATTTGTCCTGAACCTGGATCCATCCTCGAAGAAGTCCCTTCGAGTTCGTATATAACCATACGATGGATCTATCCAATGGAAGTGGATATCCGTAGTAATACGGGTGTTCTGAGAAATGCAAAGGGTAAAAGAAGGAGTGGCAATGACTTATGCAACACAGACAATCCAAAAGCCAGTATTTTAAGAAGGTTCGGTCAACTTGGTCACTGAGTCATAGTCTAGGGTCGGTCAAAGGTCGCTGCCAAAGAGAGAGAGAAAAGAAACACTCTGCGTGCACTCTAACCTAGATCAGAATGGTCATCACTTTATCTAATTCGGAAACCTCCCACTGTCCTGTCAAATTCTCCTCCAAACCTAAAGAAGAATCAATCGGGATCACCCGAAGAGTAAACCAACTCATCAGTGGGAATCGGAATCCAACTCTCATCGCATGATAACGTGATGGAATGCATCCACGTTACTCATACTCCAGAACGTATGCGCATACTTGGCAAGTTTCAGTTTCTTTAGAAACTCCCGATATAATTTATGCCCCATGCTCTTATGACCTTGACGTATGCCAACAAATCATAAGTCACATGTCAAGTTCTGCCCGTCATTATCTTGTTAATTTGAACCCACCCGTACATACCCTTGACGTATGCCAACAAGGTAATACGACTGTCCCAAACCAACTCATCTATCTATGCAACAAATGAATACCCAGCAGCTACCAAACACTATGCCTTGACGTATGCCAACAAACATAGCTTGAATACTACTGACCATCCATAAGAAACGACGGAGGGCTACGGCTGGTTTTTGGCGAAAAACCTTTAACGTAGTGAACTTGATATCGCTGAAGGAACCTGATAGCTTTTTAAAATATAGTGGCGAAAACCTTTTGCTAAAGAGGTCACTCCCGGTAAAGGGATCTCGGCTCTTTCCTCGTGGAATGAGGTGTAGGATATTCCACTGAATACCGCTATGCAAAGCAACTTGTAATCGACTATAGTGAAGTTATTACCCTGACGCAAACTTCTGTCCAAGGGGTCGGTCCCGGTGAAGGGATATCGGCCCTTGCCCCGTCGAATGAGGTGCAGGATATTCCACTGAATACCGCTATGCATAACAAAAGGAAACGTCTTTGCAATAACACTTTTTAAATTGTTCCAACAACTGTAAACATGTTTGTTTAACTTTGCATTGATCAGAATCAACGCAGTCCCATCAATTAATCACACCAGAAAAGAACGAAAATAAAATGTACGTATATGCCATCCGCATTCGTCACTGGGTCCCGTCATCACCCGTTAGGTTACTTAACTAACGACAGAGCGGGGACTGGACTAGCGCGGGTGTAAAAAATATACAACATCTAATAGTATATAAACCAATATACAATAATCGCTCCAGGCGTGATAGTATGCAACATTACAGAAAAGTAATAAGCATCACAGAACAATACAGATAATCTGGGATCCCCGGGTTTCACAGAGCCGCTGCTGAAACCCGACGTTCCCCTGTCGTGTGGATAGCCTGTGCAATGAAACCTAGACCCCTACGGGTGCGGCAAGTTACCCGCCAAAACCTGAAGCGAGGCAGCCCCCTACAGCATAGTGAATGGACCACCCAGCACTTCACGGAATCCGGTAATCTTGGGCACCCCTCCTTGGGTCAACCTGTACCCCCTACGAGTGCGGCGAATAGTCTGCCAATTCTAGAGTGGGACCCCTCTGCCTCTCAAAGCCATGAGATGCGGACCCGTTGCCCCCCAGAACCCGGCTATCCGTGCACTCCGTCGCGGGGCAAAACCTAGTACAGAAATGAAAAATAGTACAATAGGTACATCGACCGCAACCTGGTCGTGCCCCAAAAGAATATTATACAACAGGCAGTGACGGCAGTCCACATGTTGGACGCTCGCCCCGCAATATCAAATGTACAAATAAACTCAACCTGCACTATCATTGCACACTGCTATCCACCACGACAAATCCGAAACATCACAGCACAACACAGAACATCAACGCGAATGTCACGTTCGCATACCCGTCTAAAAGAACTATAGCAATCAGACGCGGTTTACCGATCAAATGACATTCCCGGTCGGAGATATAATGTAAGCACTGTAAACTAACATGTTTAAATTTCGATCGACCAAATATCAAAAAGTGGGCCCTACGACTTACTGGTGAACAGTAACAAAACCTGGGCGCAAATGATATATACCAAAAACCACAAAATCCAACAGAGTACACACTGAGAAAATTTGATGCAGTGATTCATTAGGATGGCCGCGGATCCGCGGCCAAACCATGGGTTTGGCCGCGCTTCCGCGGCTATATAGTGGAATCACTTGCTCAAATTTTGTCGTGTGCCTTAGAAAACCCTGCACAGATTTCTGAGATATGTGAAATATTTTTAGGACACTGTTTAAAAACAACAGAAACTGTCAAGCTAGGATTTTGCAATTTTCGATTTCCGGTCGGATCGATGTTTTAAACGCGTTAGCACAAGTTAGTATAGCAAAATGGTGAGGCTCTGATACCACTGTAAGTCTACGCTAGCGCCCCGGCAGTCTACAGACGCCAAATGTGGAACAAAAACTTTTTAACTGGCGCTATCGTATACTTTAACCCGGATCTACCATTATTGCTAAACTAACAAACTGTAAAGAGTGTAGAAAGGTTATACCGAACGATCCGAGTCCTTCGTTCTTTAACCATCATCCCACGCTCCGTTGCGGCTGCTCCGATCTCGTCGATCTCCGATATCCTCGTCGAGGTGGCACCACATCATCGATTCTTTAAACGGGCTCCCGCCTCTGACTTGAGGCAACTCGATCGTCAAGTTTGCTAAAAGAGACGATCAAGAATGATGTAGAGAATGAGTAGATGACTTTGTCTCACTTCGTCCAAGTCCGTGGACGATCGGTTAATGAAGTTGCCGAGGGAATTGGGTGATGGAATGAAATGAGCTGTGAATTCCATACACCCCAAATATCTATCATAATCTTTTTTCCAATGAATCAAGTAACCAAATGAGAGAGGGGAGGGGCCGGCCTTATATAGAGAAGGAGGAGAGTGAGTGTAGGAGCAAAGAAGGAGGGTGATAATAAACCTAAAGCTTATCATAACCATTCAACAAAGCATGAGTCACAAAGAGTAATTAAAGCAAACCAATGAACATAATACAACTCTCTCTTGCATTAAATGAATCATTAATGGCACTAATGAGTCACTTAACACCTTACCACTTCTAGAACCTTCTATAAGAATCCACACTCATCTCAAGAAAAGACAAATCCGTCTTTAACCGAATGTTAAAAGACGGCTGATAGAAAACTGGAAACTGGCAACTTCCAAAAGTGATCCTGAAACGACTTTCAGGATAACCCCAAAACTGTATAAATATACCCGCATTTGTATTACGACCGAATACAAATGTAACTGAGACAAAGATATTATACCTACTCAATATAATACTCGGATCCGGCTTAAACCAAAGCCGACCAGTATCATCTGTCCGAAAATCGACACGTGCGTAAACGCACGTGCATTTTCCGAACCCTGCCATAAAACCATACGGCCTCTACAACGTTTCGCCCGAACTTGGGAAACTGTCTGTGGGGGACTCTAATGACTCGTCAGTACCCTGGCAGTGGGTTTAACCACAAACCGTCAGCGGCACTAGCAATGCGTAACGGCTGCCCATGGACTGACCTTAAGGGATGCCGATGAGCGCACTCATCCGGAAAACCCTACTGAGCCTAACAGTGACAATGTATATACAGTCCGGTCCGTTCGTCTATGAGTATCGCATATCTGCCTAGGGGGCTAGTAACGTCAGACCCCCAATAGCAGTATAAGTCGTGTCGGAGTGAAGCCCAATAACACCCTGAGATACTACTGGAGTACCTACCAGTAAATCTCCTGCCATGGACATGGACTTTGTGTAATGGCTCTCCTAGACACAGCACGACCTCGCCCCCAATACCGGGAGAGACGAATCCCCTGCCGATCCGCTCACGTGCCTCCATATGGCTCGGGACTGTACCCAAAAGCTACCTGTTTGTACGACTCCTTTGAGCCGTGGTAGGATAGAAATCAAAGCACAGTGGGAACTCACACGAGAAAAATGACGACCTCAGGTCGATGAACTAACCTGTACACATGTCACCAGGGAACTGCTATCTGACGGTAGATATAATACTAACTAGCAGATTCCCGGCGAGTCCTGTCCGGTGTACTCATAACCCAATGAGCACCTGTATACATCATAGGTGATCCAACTGACACCAGTGGCTTGTGAGACCGGCCACCGCCCCTCGTCGGGGTCTCGACTGTACACACTAGTCTACTCCAGAGTATCGATGCCCTGTCTCGAAACTCCCACGACTAGGGACCACAATTAAGGATATGCGTATAAACCACCCAACTCTCACGTATATGATCGCCATCATACTGTTGGTGGTAAACCAAGATCCTAAGGGCTCTATCAAAGTGTAACATGTAATCAGTCACCTGATCATGTACACGACTGATAAAGGCAAACCAGATAGCATACTATCATCTTGAGTAAGACTGTCCTACCGGTATAGGTCCTCCGCAATCATTGCAATCACGTACCTGTGATCCAATAATTGACTATGAGGGCACTATCTCCAACACATTGTTGATCCAATACCTCTGTATTGTGACAACAACGGGGCTATAGCTTTAGAAAAGGAACCTAAGTCCCATCAGAAGTCCAGACACATCTTAAAGCGGTATCACCTGATCAGGGAGATCGTGGATCGCCGGGAGATCGAGATAGGGAGAGTTGCTATTGAGGACAACATTGCAGATCCATTCACAAAGGCCATCTCTTAGACGCAGTTCGAGAGGCAATTCGAGATGGTAGGTCTGCGATATGCCAGCATATGGCCTTAGTGCAAGTGGGAGATTGTTAGTGTAATATGCCCTAGAGGCCATTATTGTATAAACTAGTTTGTATATTACATTTTGGAAGCTTGGGATATATACACGGATTTATGACAGTCTTGCTCGATATGGTAGTATGCTACTTGGTTTGTATCTATCTTAATATGTGTATATGTTTCTCTTGATGTATCGCTAATACATATTGGTAGAGCCCTTAGGATCTTTGCTTGACTACCAGCGTTGTGATGGCAGTCACACTAGTGGGGGCTGGATAGTCTACAAGCACATCCTTATAAAAGGTCCCTAGTCGTAGGATTATCGAGACAGGGCATCAATACTCCATAGTAGACTAGTGTATATGTTTCTCATCCCAGTAGGAGAGATGGTATGTCCTACAGCCATCAGTACGTCGTACTGGAGATAGTATGCAGGTGCTCATTGGGTTATGAGTTACACTGGACAGACTCGTGGGGAACTGCTGGTTGGTACTATACTTATCGTCAGGTAGCAGTTCTCAGGTGACATGAGTACAGCATAGTCCGTTGACTTGAAACTGTTACTGCGCCTCAAGTGTGTTCCTACTATTCTTAGATTACTGCCCTACCACGGCTCTGTTGAGTCGTGCAAACATGTAGTAGTTGGGTGCAGTCCCGAAGCGTTTGGAGGCAGCGACAGTTAGATAGGATTCGTCTCTCCCGGTATTGGGGGTTGATGTCGCGCTGTGATTCGGAAGCCATTACACAAAGTCCCTGGCCAGGGCAAGCGAGATTTGCTGGTAGGGATTCTAGAAGTTTCTCAAGGTGTTTTTGGCTGCACTCCGACACGACTTATTGCGCTATTAGGGGTCTGATGCTTGCCACCCCTAGGCCCGATATGCTATACTCTTTGACGAATAGACCGGACTGTACAGAGATTGCCACAGACAAGCTCAGTAGGGGTACAGAAGAATTTTCTCGTCGGCCTTCTTATCGACAGATACCTGGGTAGCCGTTACGTGCAGCTTGTACCGCTGACGCGCTTGTGGCTAAACCCACTGCCAGCGTACTGTCGAGTCTTTAGAGTCCTACACAGAGAGTTTTCCTGCTTCGGGCGAAATGAGTAGAGGTCGTATGGTTTTTACGACAGGGTTCGATCACATATGTGTACTTGTGTGCATATGATGTTCGGTCGGACATACTAGTGGGTTTTGGTTTAAACCGGATCCTAGTATTTGCTTATTGGATTAGTTATGTCGCATTGTATTCGTGTTTCTCGAAATACGGATACGGGTATGTATATAGAGATGCGAGGAGGCATTCTTTTAATTATTCAAGTTTTCTTTAAGATGATTAAACCTCATTATTTGTTTTAGCATTTTAGGTTAAATGCTTAATGAGGTGGATATTTGAGAGGAGGAAAACTTCATGGTATTTTAGTGAAATTGAGCATGGCTTTATGTTGACTCTTTTGGACTCTTGTGACAATAGAAGACTTAGATATTTTGAGATATTTGTGAGAGATATTTTTCTTTTGCATTAGAGTTAAAATAGATGTCATGCTCAAGATTTTAGATAATTATCAAAAACACATTCTCTCTCCTTTCAAGCTCTCTCTTCATCTTCCTCAAAGAAACCCTAATTATCTCATGAGTTAAGAATTTTAGTGTTTGTGAGATAACTAAATCGTTTAACACTCTCTACTCACTCTAGGCTATTTAGTTTAACACACCAAGTGACCTAGTTACCTCATCTTGGAGGTTAAGCTCAAGGTTGGAACTCTCGGGTGGATTTTCTACGACTTGGAGAAACCGACGAGGGGGCGCGATCTATTCTCAAGAGGAAGAGCTCACAACGAGGAGAAGGACAGCGAGACGAAGAAGAAGGACAGTAACTTGATGTATAACTTTCTCACATAGCAGTTAAACCTTTAAGCATATCGGTTAGTTAGGGTTTAGTTTTGATCCCGGAGTTTAGTCGACGTTACGAAGCACTTAAATATCATCTCTTGCAAACTCCTCCTCCCCGCGAACACGTAGGGTGTGTGGCATCGACTTACAATGGTTACCTTTTTTTCACCGCGTCGAAGAATTTCCTCATATAGATGATTAATTTTATGTGCATAAGATCTCATCGAATTCGTAATGCAGAATTTTTTTCTCATATAGCTAGTTGATTTTGTGTGCATGAATGAAGGATCGAATTATATACGAAATTGATTTGATTATTTCATATTGAAGGCAAAGATCTCACTAAATTGATTCATCTAATTAACTGGTTGCCTATACTTGCTTCCCATGTATATCTTACTAGTAGAAAAAAATACAATAGCAAGGGGAAACTTTTACGAGGGAAAAATTTCCCTCGACAATATGTAAATTACCAAGTGAATTTTCTCTCTTGCTGACATTCTCTCGACAATTATCTATTTTTAAGGATGAAAGAATAAACTACTGAGAGAAAGTATAAAAAGCATAAATTTAGTTGGGCCAAAATATAGCGAGCGAAACATTACCCAGGGATATATCCTTTGGCAATTGTCGCATTAACAACAAAAGAAATGCCAAGGGAATATGATCACTCGGCAATATTCCCTTGGCATTTCTTTTGTTGCTAAGTGACTGTTGCCTAAGGATGTAACCCCTGGCAATATTTTCCTCGTTATGTTTTGGTCCAATTAAATTTATGTTTTTTATACTTTCGCTCGATAGTTTATTCTTTCACCTTTAAAAATAGATTATTGCCGAGAGACTATTAGCAAGAGAGAAAATTCGTTCGGTAGTTTAGACACCGCCGAAGGAAATTTGTCCCTCGTAAATGTTTTTCCTCACCATTGCATTTTTTTTCTACTAGTATCAAATGTATAGATTTATACTAAATAAGGATATTGTAACTATTATATATGAGAGTGATATGAATAAAATGTGCATCTCTTGCTTAACAATTCAGAGCGTAAACTTTCCACTTCATGTATTTTCATTCTTTCATAATTATTGTTTCTAATTTTTTATGGTATCATAGCGGTGAGATTTACTGTTCTCCAATTCAAAATCTATGTTTAGTATAATTCTCAAGTATTTCGCATGGATGCTTTTAATTGAAAGTTTAATGTTTGTGACGCTAATTCTTCTTCTTATCTTCACAACTACAACAATCCAATGGGTATGATTTTGACTTCTGTTTTTAATATACCTCCAAGTACAATTACAACATGTATGGTTTTATCTTCTACTTTTAGTAATCAATGGATTATAGATACTGGGGCCTCAAATCATATCATATTTTTAATGATCATTCCAAATGTAATTCATCTGTTCAACTTCCTAATGGCCAATTTCCAATTTAGGTCATATTGATTTGATTACTTTAAATTCTAGTGTCAAGTTAGACCAAGTTTTACATGTTTTATATTTCAAATTTAATTTATTAACCGTCTCACAAATTACAAATTCTCTTCATTGTTCCGTGACATTCTTTCTCAATCATTGTGTTTTTCAAGATCTAAGTTTGAGGAAGACGATTGGAGTAGGCATAGCTTGTGGTGGTTTATATTAATTTCAGTTTACAAGTGCTCATCTTGCCACTTCATCTCTTTCGATAGAAAGATTACACTCCAGACTCGGACATCCATCACATTCTCGTATAGAGTTTATGTCAAAAATAGACTCTAATATTTCTTGTTCAAATAATGACGTTTGGTTTGCCCATTTGCAAAACAAACTCGTTTACCGTTTCCTAAAAGTTCTATCCAAACCATTATACCTTTACAATTAATGCATTGTGATCTTTGGAAAGGTTTTTCCACATGAAGTTGAGTAATTCTCGTTATTTTTTAACAATTGTGGATGATTTCACTCATTGCACTTAGGTATATCTCATGAATTCTAAATCTGAAACTAAGTTGAATTGGTAATTTTTTTCTGCCTTGGTCAAAACTCAATACATTCATTTTATTGCAAAAATTAGATCTAATAATGGCACCAAATTTCTTTCTCATGATCTACAAGTTTACTTCAAACAAAATGGAATTTTATATGAACATAGTTGTATGCCGACTCCGCAGCAAAATAGTGTAGTTGAAAGAAAACAAAGACATATATTGAATGTTGCACATACATTAAGTTTTGAAGTTAATTTGCTTTTAAAATTGGGGGGATGTATTTTAATAGCCGTTTATCTTTATCAATAAAATTCCAACTCCAATTTTCATTGAAAAATCACACCATGAAGTTCTTCTTAGCAAACCACCATCTTATTCTCGTTTTCGAATTTTTGGATGTTTATGCTTTGGTAGGAATACCGATCCTAATAAACACATACCCTCTTTATGTCTTCTAACAATTGTATTGTTAATAAAAGGTAGAATTTAAACAAAACAAAGTTTTAGGGTTTAAAAATTTAACCAGAAGATCCTGGGGTTCGAGACTTCCGATAAGCGTAAGTATTCATCGTTAATTATACCCAATTGTCTTAGGAAATACCTAGACGGGATACCGTATTAGTCTATTCTAAATCACATCAATTTGAATAAAGATCACATCATATACATGTATACTTGCAATAAAAGACAATATGAAAGAAGTCATCAAGAAATTCCATTCATATTGATTTGTGTACAATTTGGTACATATACAATTTTACATCTTAAAAGTTTATACAAAAGGATTACAAGAAATACAAATGTATTTTAAAAGAAGGGGGTTAGTATTAAAGTTGATATCAAAAGATTAGGTTATTAGTAGATATTTTCACTTGGCCAAAATCAACACTTGGCTTCTTTAAATAAGTGTGGGGCCTCCTATATGGGACCCACAACACACTTAAAGAAGCTGTAAATAACTAAGATATCTGCACAAATTCTATATTTGCGGGTATCTTTTTAAGCTACTTGACAAGTGGGCGTCTTTTAAGACGCCCGACGCATTTGTAGACATGTTTGAATATGTATAAATTGCGGGTATCTTTTAAGATACCTGACTCTATTTGTGGGCATCTTTAAAGATGTCCAATTTGCGAATATCTTTTTAAGATATCGGCTTTGTATATTTTATAAAGAAAAATATTGAATCTTTTATAACAAGGATTCATCATATGGATCTCTCTTCTTTTTTTTCTTAATACATCCGTATGATTTTTAGAAGTAGTTCATCAAGTATAAGAAAGCTCATTTAAAAATTTGGGCAGAGTCATCTCTTGTATTTTTTATAAGTTTTAATGAAGAACCTGAATTTGTGGTACATATTCTTATATATGAAGAATATAGGGTTTCCCTATATTCAAAAGGGAACATAGAATTTCTTTTATATTCTAAAGAGAGTATTTTCGTAATCGATGTTTGCCAAATAACAAGAAATTAATCATGTCCCTAGGTTCATTAGGGGAATTTTTGATTATAGGAATCAATAATGATTTCTTCAAGCTTTCAATCCCAAGTATTTCCTGTCAAATTAAGAAGAAAAGAAGAATCATTCTTTGAAATGAAAGGGCTTTCATCAAATCTTCACCTTCTCTTTCTCTTTTCTTCTTCTTTTTCCTCTTAGCCGAGAGCATAAAGTCTTCAAGTCTTGAAAAAGTTGTCACGTCTCGCTTCCTAGTGTACAGGTAAGAAGACACGACGAGATCCGCTACGTATTTACTTAAAAGTAAACACGCTAAGCGTATCGAAGTAACATAAAGTAAAATGTACACAAGAGACATGAATATAAATGAATATCAACTTTTATTTATTTAACAATTCTTTACAAGTACAACTGGAAATGTAAATACAGGAACGGAATGCAATGCCTAAACAATGGCATGAACTGAAATGAAATGAGTACAAGTTAAGTCAATCTTAGGGTCTTCTGTGAACTGCTTCAAGTGCTCCTTGCTGGTCTCGATCTCTAGTCAGTCTGATCCACCTGACAACATTTCAAAGAAGAAGAGAAATATGAATGTCGTCAGCGAACAATCGCTCGGTAAGTCCCAAGAAAAGAAGGAGAAGAATAGACAGAGAATAGAACAGGTGAATTAGATAATATTATATTTGTTATATTAACGTAGTTGTTGTAGCTTGGTACAGAATATGCCAGTGTATACGAGAGGAGTCCAACTTACACCGTGGACTTTGGTAACCCGTAATACAAGGCTCCGTAAATAATACCACGAAACAACGACATGGATGTAATTACGTCTTTTAGTGACCACCTCGTGCCACCTTTAACATGTTCCTGTTGGCTATAGTGCCCTCAAGTCAATTATTAGATCGCAGGCATGTGATTGCGATGATTGAAGGAGGACCTATACCGGTAAAACAGTCTTACTCGAGATGATAGTATGCTATCTGGTTTGTCTTTATCATCATGTATCTTCTTTAGGTGGCTTTACTGATCACTATTACATATTGATAGAGCCCATAAGATTATTGCTTGACTACCAGCATTATGATGGCGATCATATACATGGGAGCTGGGTGGTCTATAGGCACATCCTTAAATGTCCCCAGTCGTGGGAGTTTCGAGACTGGGTATCGATACTCCAGAGTAGACTAGTGTATACTGATTAAGAACCCAACGAGGGGCGGTGGCCGGTCTCACAAGCCATTGGTGTCGGTTTGTTCACCTAAGATGTATACGGGTGCTCATTGGGTTATGAGTACACCGGACGGACTCGCCGGGAACATGCTAGGTGGCATTATACCTATTGTCAGATACCAGTTCCCAGGTGACATGTGTACAAGTTAGTCTATCGACCTGAGATCGTCATTTGTCTCGTGTGAGTTCCCACTGTGCTTTGATTACTACCCTACCATGGCTCAAAGGATTCGTGCAAACAGGTTTTAGTTGGGTACAGTCCCGAGCCACATGGAGGCAGTGAGCGGATCGTCGGGGGATTCGTCTCTCCCAGTATTGGGGGTTGATGTCGCGATTGTGCACGGGTGGCCATCATTAGAAATCCTTGGCCAAGGTAGTCGAGAATTATTGATCCAGGATCGGTAGTTTCTCAGGTGGTGATGGGCTTCATACCGACACTAAATATCGTGTTATTAAGGATCTGACTTTATCCACCCCCTAGATTCGATATGCGATACTCATAGACGAACGGACCAGACTGTACGTATTTTGTGGTTTTCCTGTTTTATTCATTTTTGGTGCGGATAGTGTTTTGTTTTCTATTCGGTATAACCATTCTAAACTCCTAGTTTATACATTGCTAGTTAAGAGTTAATGGTAGATCCGGGTAATTGGTTGTGGTAGAGCCAAGTTTTATAAATTTTTGTTCTGCATTTGGTCATGGATTGATGGACGGGGCGCTTCCCATAACCCATCATGGTATCAGAACCTACCCTTAAACCCTTAGCTAGCTAGTTTAGACGATGTTAAAGTATCGAAACCGAAACAACTCCGAAACAATACCAACTAGTAATCCAGTTTCTGTCAATTTTATTTTAGTCTTCTAAAAATGTTTAAACAATTGCAGAAGACTACCAATATGACAACTAGAACACCACCCAAATACGTGCCCCAAACTCCACTATTGACCCGGCGAGACTTTCCTAAAAACCGGCATGGCCGGACCCATAGGGGAGTTAGTATTTGTTTTTTGGGTTATGCAGTAGTCTCTGGAATATTGGTATTATGGTATTGTTTGTTTTGCCCAGTTTTGATATTAAGTTATCTTTTTTAGTTTGGGGGCAATTCGGGGTGTTTCGAAGTCGATAATTTAACACTGTTTAAATGTTTATCAGTACATGCATTACTATCTACGACCGTGAATGTTATTCGAGCGGTACAACTCGTCTAATTGCTGAATGTTCTTTTAGACGGGTTTGCGAACGTGACATTCACGTTGATGTTCTGTGTTGTGCTGTGATTGTGGTTGGATTGTTGTGGTGGATAGCCAGTGGTGCAATGGTAGTACAGTTTAGATTCATCTGTATATTTGATATTGCGGGGTGAGCGTCCGACATGTGGACTGCCGTCACTGCCAGTTTGTATATTATTTGTTTGGGGCACCACCAGGTTAAGGTCGATGTCACCCTTGTATATATTTTCTTTTCTGTACTAGGATTACCCCACGGTGGAGTGCACGAATAGACGGGTTCTAGAGGGCAATGGGTCCGCATCTCATGGCGTTGAGACGGAGGGGTCCTTACTCTAGAATTGGCGGGCTATTCGCCGCACTCGTAGGGGGTATAGGTTGACCCAAGTTGGGGTGCTCAAGTTACCGGATTTAGTGAAGTGCTGGGTGGCCCATTCACTTTGTTGTTTGGGCCTGCCTCGCTTCTGGGATTGGCGGGTAACTTGCCACTCTCGTAGGGATCTAGGATCTCATTGCACAGGCTATCCATACGACAGGGAACGTCGGATCTCATTTGCGGCTAAGGGGAAACCCGGGGCTCCAGGATTATTCACCACTTTGTGATGCTTGGCTGTGATTCTGAGATGTTGCTTTATATCATGCCTGGGACAATTGTTATATATATTTATATATATATACTAGTAGACGTTGTATATGTTTTGCACCCGCACTAGTCCAGTCCCCGCTATGTCGTTAGTTAAGTAACCTAATGGGTGATGACGAGACCCAGTGGCGAATGCGGATGGCATATACGTATATTTTATTTTTCGTTCCTTTTTCTGTGGTATGATATGTTAACTGATGGGACTGCGTTGATTCTGATCAATGCAAGGATAAAACAAACCTATTTGATGTTGGTGGAACCAAGTTTTTTGAAAAACAGACATTACATACGTTTTCTTTTGCTTTGCACAGTGGTGTTCAGTTTGGAATATCCTGCACCTCATTCGATGAGGAAAGAGCCGAGATCCCTTCACCGGGAGTGATCTCTTTAGCAAAAGTTTGCGTCATGGTAATAATTTCACTATAGTCGATTAATTTTTTCTTTGCATCGTGATATTCAGTTTGGAATGTCCTTCACCTCATTCTACAAGGAAAGAGTCGAGATCCCTTCACTGGGAGTGACCTCTTTAGCAAAAGTTTTTACCACTATATTTTTTGTAAAACCACTTGGATTTCGTCAATGATATCAAGTTCATTACGTTATAGGTTTTTCGCAAAGAACCAGCCGTAGCCCTCTGTCATTTCATACATGTAGCACCTAGTATTCATGCAATATTTGTTGGCCTTAGTCAAGGCATAGTGTATGGTAGCTGTTTGTTACTTTTCTGTTGCATGGATTTGCATTAATTTAGGACAGTCGTACAGCCTTGTTGGCCTTAGTCAAGGGCGAATATGGGTGGGTTTAGATTAATCTGGATAATGACGGGTATAACTTGATATGTGACTTATGATTTGTTGGCCTTAGTCAAGGTCATAAGAGCATGGGGCAAAAATCACACCGGGAGTTTCTAAAGAAACTAAAACTTGCCAGGCATGCGCATACCTTCTGGAGTGTGATAACTTGAGTGGATCCTATCAAGTTATCATGCGATGATAGTTGGATCCCGATTCCCACTGATGAGTTGGTTTACTCCTCGGGTGATTTTAGATGATCCCGACTAATTCTCCTTTGGGTTTGGGGGAGGATTCGAGGAAACGGTGGGAGCCATCCGGATTAGATAAAGCGATTAACCATTCTGATCTAGGTTAGAGTGCACGCTGAGTGTTTCTTTTCTCTTTCTTTTTGGTAGCGACCATGGCCCGACTCTAGACTAAAACCCATGAACCAAGTTAACCGAACCTTCTTAAAACACACTGGTTTTTGGATTGTCAGATTTGCATACTTCATTGCCACTCCTACTTTTACCCTTTGCATTTCTCCGGAACATTCCGTATCACTACGAAGATCCACATATTTATTGGATATGACCATCGTATAGTTACATACGAACTCGAAGAAACTTGTTTCAGATTCGAGGTTGGTTTCCGGTTCTGGAGAAATTGAATAGGACTATTCAGTTGTCTTTTCCTTTTACCTTCTCTTAGATTGTGAGGGCTCCTAGGATTAGGAGGGTACACCTATTACGCTTATTGGATAGTCTTCTTTCAAACCTTAGGCTGGTGCCGAAGGATGGGGAAGGAAGAAAACCACTTAGCCTAAGTGTGGTGCACACATGGTTATAAGTAAAGACAAATAAAGGGATTATAAAAAGGGCAAAGTAAAATGTGACTGCTATCATTCACGACGAAACCGCGTATATCATCGCCACTCCTAATTCACCTTTTGCATTTCTCCGGAATATTCCGTATCACTACGAAGATCCACATTTATTGGATACGCCACCGTATAGTTCCATACGAACTCGTAAGAACTTGTTCTAGTTCGAGGATGGTTTCTGGTTCAGGAGAAATAGAATAAGGATTATTCAGTTGTCTTTTCCCTTACCTTCTCTCAGGTTGCGAGGGCTCCGAGGATTAGGAGGGTACAGCTATTACTCTTATTGGATAGTCTTCTTCCAAACCTTAGGCTGGTGCCAAAAGGCAGGGAAAGAAGAAAACCATTTAGCCTAAGTACGGTGTGTAGAAGATAATAAGTAAAGACAAATAAAGGGATTGGAGAGATGGCAAAGAAATATACGGTTACAGTCATAAATCTGGATAATAGAAGAGGCATTAGTAGGAATGCCCGGATACCTCTTCGAAACATTTTCATGTTTCAGTTTTATTATGCGTTGTTAATTGAAAACTGATTTCCCAATTAGATCTTTGCTCCAGGGTATGTATTTACCAGGTTTGATTCTCACATCTGTATGGTTTTACAGATGATGAGTGGGAGTAAGTTATTGGGAATTAGGTGATTATATCCTCATTATATCGGAATTCGTTGTAATTGGTGATATTTGAGGAAATCACCTGGGTTTTTGCCAGACGACAAATATTTGGTTTTGAATATCCGTAGTTATGCACCAGTTTCAAACTGATATATCTGTACGTTTATTTTATAAAGTGAGATATAACTTTTTGAAATTCTGTCTATGATATTTACCTATATCAGTTGATGGTTAGGTAACGGTGTAATTCTTCTTAACCATAGTACAATTTTCAACCTACGACGCACAGGGTATGAGTTATTAAACTCAGGAGACTTATACAAAGTATTGTATGTCGTCCAGTGTCCATTAGGACAAAGGGGTTGGTGCTCGTACTATATTTTGTTTACTTGTGACTTCTCTAGTTTTTAGACAAGTATTTCGTTGAAATACAAGGTCCAAATTTTGAGAAGTTATAGGTACACGAATAAATTAGAGAATCATGTGTTGCAAGTATCAGGATTCTTCAAGGTGATCGAGGATGAGGATATTTATGTTTGGTATTCAGTTGATAGTAATGGTTTTGAGAACTTGCTTCTCTTTTAGGTAACTCATATTTGGATGCACTCCTAGTTGAGTAATGTTGATCGGTCTCCTTCCATTTAGTTGACATGCACTGGAGACAGCTGCATGATTTGAATCTTGTTCTAATTAAATCAGTGCCTTTGTTTCTATATTGTATATAGAATGGTTTATATCTTAACGATGTTGAGGTATATGGAGTTGTCCGGCTTATGCTTAAAACCAGACTCTGGATAACTCAAGGCACGCTTCAGTAATGGCTGTTTGTGGGTTAACCCGGGCTATGACGAAGGTTAACTTTCTACCATCTGGAAGATCAATTGCGATATTGTTCTTGATTCGCCATAGTTTTAGCAAAATAGACTTTTTCAGAAAACAGTAGTGGGAGTATGGTAGAACTGGAAGTGATTCCAGAACCACAAACGATTACTGAAAATTTAATAGAATCTAGAGATTCAACCGGGTTTGACATTCTATTAGCCACTCCGCAGATATGGTGGGTAACCTCAGGCGCCCGAGAGGTACTTCAGTATCCTCAAAGACGGTGACAGAGAGGTTCTTGTTTACCCAAACTTGCCATTGTTGCTGTTCTAGACCATGAGACCCGGCAGGAGGATGAATATAGCGTGTTCTAAATTATCTTTAGAAGTGCACGCGTATATGACTTTGCCAGAGGATTGTTATAGTCAGTGGGAGCAGCGGAAGCATAGTGGACTTGTGTCATTTATAGACTATAGCAGGTATAGCGGAGATAGATCATCTATTTTTGATGTGACGGTCACAGGCTTGGATTTCATTAGAATAGGAGATGGATCTGTTAAGAAGGTAGCATGGTGTGATATCCTGGTATTTGGATGACATGCACTTTATAGGAAGTGAAATTCCTATACTACGATCGGTTATACTGTGGTTGTCATACAGTGGTTTCTCCACATGGGATATGGATATAATATTAGGCATTCTGGTTACTAGATCTATGGTTTTAGATCTAGATTTGGGCAGTTTCCCAATCTGGGTACTTAGACAGTATTCTAAAGGTGTTTTAGAATGGACGACTCCTGGCATGGTGGTGTATCTACAGGTGATGGAGTCACCCTCTTTAAAGATTTCTTACAGACTAAAGGGGAGAGGGATTTGCATGATTGGCACATCACTTGCTTAGGCAATTGAGTCAATTATGTGATGTCAAGTACCACACCAGATATTGTTTTTGCACCGGCTGCAAGAAACATATATTAATCCAAACATGGAGAAACGTTGAGGAGCAGTTTATGAACATAAGTGGATGTTCTAGGGATATGGTAACGACAGCCTATCATTCCAGGCTTTCAAGGTGACCTGGATGACAGAGCGATTGTCAGAGTTATAGTTTTCCCTCTTTTGAGGGGAAGTAGTTTGGACAGGTGGTCCAAGCGCATATTGAGGAAGGCATGGCGCAGGATACTGATTAAATTCAGTGGACGATACAGTCTAAGAAGTTTGCTGAATTTGGAGTTCATTTGTTAAATGGGTCCCATCAGATATCCAGACATATTCTAAGACAGGTATTGCTCATTTCGGGAGATGGCTTTCTCCGCGAATTTGAGATATAGAGAGATACAGAAAGAAACATTGGAGCGGATCCACTTACTGAGGCTATTTCTTGAACGCAATAGTTTCACAAACGAGCTTTGTGAAATTGATTAGTAGAGGAGTTGGGTGTTCGGTATCACACGGGCTGTGAGTATGCGACACCGCAATAATTAGCCTTAAGTGCAAGTGAGAGATTGTTGGATATAGTGCCCTCAAGTCAATTATTGGATTCCAGGCACGCGATTGCGGTGATTGAAGGAGGACCTATACCGATAGAACAGTCTTACTTGAGATGATAGTATGCTATATGATTTGTCTTTATCATCATGTATCTGCTTTAGGTGGCTTTACCGATCACTATTACATGTTGATAGAGCCCATAGGATTATTGCTTAACTACCAGCATTATGATGGCGATCATATATGTAGGAGCTGGGTGGTCTATAGGCACATCCTTAAATGTCCCTAGTCGTGGGAGTTTCGAGACTGGGCATCGATACTCCAGAGTAGACTAGTGTATACTGATCGAGACCTCAACGAGAGGAGGTGGTCGGTATCACAAGCCATTGGTGTCAGTTTGTTTACCTAAGATGTATAGAGATGATCATTGGGTTATGAGTACACCGGACGGACTCGCCGGGAACATGCTAGGTGGTATTATACCTATTGTCAGATAGCAGTTCCCATGTGATATGTGTACAGATTAGTCTATCGACCTTAGATCGTCATTTGTCTCGTGTGAGTTCCCACCGTGCTTTGATTACCACCCTACCACGGCTCAAAGGAGTCGTGCAACTAGGTTTTAGTTGGGTACAGTCTCGAGCCACATGGAGGCAGTGAGCGGATCGTCGGGGGATTCGTCTCTCCCGGTATTGGGGGTTGATGTCGCGGTTGTACACGGGTGGCCATCACCAGAAATCCTTGGCCAAGGTAGTCGAGAATTACTGATCTAGGATCGGTAGTTTCTCAGGTGGTGATGGGCTTCATACCGACACTAAATGTCGTGTTATTAGGGGTCTGACTTTCTCAGGTGGTGATGGGCTTCATACCGACACTAAATGTCGTGTTATTAAGGGTCTGACTTTCTCAGGTGGTGATCGGTAGTTTCTCAGGTAAGTATTCCCGCCTGTCACGCGGGTGACCCGGGTTCGATCCCCGGCAACGATGCCATTTGATTGATCTAGATTTATGTGTAGTAGTTAACCGCAATCAATAACGGTGTCGCGTGTAGCTAGACCGAGATGAGTACGGGTCGTCCTTTGGGAAACGTTGAATATTTTATTCTTACTTTAGGCGTGTTGAAAAAGAGAGAGGAAGAATAAAGAATGGTGAAGAATGGTTGTAGGATCTAAATCTACGTTAAACACGGATGCAAAATATAGATCTAGATTAACTACGGATGTAAGTTTAATAAAAAAAGGGGGCTTGTAGGGTTCATTAGGATTTAGTAGTCATGGATGATTAATTAAAGATTACTCTTTTTATCCTTTAATAGATTTAAAACTAGATCGACAGTGATGCATGTAGATTAGGGTTTCTGGAGGGAAAAGGGTTCCCACTCTTAACCCCTATCTCGACATGGAACTCCATTCATATCTAGCCTTTACCAAAACAATAGTTAATCTAATCTCTAATCGCAGTCGAGACTAGCAATGAATTGGTAGCGCACCCGATTAGGATGTTAACTATTCTTTTGATAAAGTTTATAAACTTTATAGGACTTAAAAAGAGTTTAAGGATCATCATCATCCATTAACCTATCCTAATCCTATGAACCCTAACAAGCGGAGAATTACTCGCGCATGTTGGGAGAAGAAGAGATGGAGAGGGAAATCATATTAAAACTACAAAGAAATAGAATAAGAAAAAGAACTACCTTTATTAATCAACAAATTCATTTACACTTTGTTCCCTTAGAAAATGATTACAAAAATGCTAGTTTGCTTCTCGATCTCTTCTAAGGAGGTAGACGAACAGTTGATGACCAGCCTGGATGCGTGAGCCTGTCGTGGACTTCGTGATCTCTTCAGCTTGATGATTTTTCCAAGAGCCTCTCGGCCCTTATTTATAGTCCCAGAGCCAGAACTCTAGCTGCCTAATTTGGAAGCCAGAGGTTAAGATCCTAACCACCAAAATCCCAACTCCCAACTCATCAAAAGCGCGGCGGATCCGCGGCCAATAGGTGGGTTTGGTCGCGGATCCGCGGCCAAGTAGGGGAATCTTGGGCTCATTCTTCTTGTGACTTCTTCTGGTGACACGTGGCGATCTTTTGAATCTCTAGAAACTGAAAATCTTTTCTACGTCACTGCCGGAATTGATTTCTTTAGTTTACTTTCTTAATTAGGCAGGTTTGTTTTAACAACTTTGATTTCCTTGATTTCAGCCCTGCAAATTCTGCACAATAACTCAACAAATAATATTAGTAGAGTTTGTTTTATTGAGATATTTAACTTAACCATTAAGAATAGGTTAAAGGCTTTTTAATAAAGTAAGAATATTTTAAATGGGCCAAATGTTACATGGATATTATATGCCTACATTTTCCTACTAAATGTTAATTATAATATATAAACACATGAAAATAGTATTTTTACAGATAAACACTCATATGTATCATATATTATAATAAACACCTTTCTTTATATAGAAATAGTAGGAAAAATGTCATATTAAATGTGCAGTTTTATCAACTGAACAAATACCCCCAAACTTATCTTTGATCATCCTGAGCAAACTAGTTTATTCAAGAGAAGGAGAAAAAGAAAGGAGAAAACTAAGCACACTTTCGTAGGCAACACGATTGCACTGAGCACGTGCAACAAACCGTTAAACCTCTAGGTGTCCCTAATAGGAGGAGTGTTGTCTCCTGAGGGTTTTCAGCGGATTACACCCACAAAATCCTATAATAAAAGAGAGATGGTGAAAGTTACATATAAAGATATGAAGTATAAAAGAAAGACTTTGAAAACTTAGAGTTTCCAACTACACTAGCTTTTCAGTTGTTATGAGTCCTATCTTAATAGTCATGAAAAGATGTTAGAAATCACATCATCCCTCAATAAAACATCGTCTTTATTCTTCATTCCTACCTTTCATCCAAACATCGATCATATACCCCTACGTGTGTGTATAGAACATCCCTACACTCGGAGAATTCAATTCAAGCTATCATACTCTTGTCCATCTACCTCAGTACTTTTTAATTTGATGAATATTTGGATGGATTTGCTCGCACATTTTTCATACGATCGTTAATACTTCTTGAGGTACTAACTGACCGATTACTCATGTGCTTGCTGATTAGGTGTATTCGTATTTTTCTCGTCTTGCACCACCTAAGGCTTAGTAGTGACTCCCAGACCAGTTGGTCTAAGGCACTAGGTGATGAAGCACCCTCGCTATATTTTTTTATATCTGCCTCGGTGATAACAAAACCAGTGTTCATTTTTCTTCACCATTTTATATTTTATTCATTTTATAATTTCCTTCATACTTTGGCTTTTAGACAAGAGCATTTCAAGGTATCCTCTACTATCCCGAGTTTCAAGACGTGTGTAAGTGCGTATAGTAGGGTATCAACATTCAAATGTTTGGCTTCCAGAATAGGAACTATTTTTCAGACTTATTTTTATCCTCAGATTGGCAATTTCCTTCATCTTACTAACCCTTAGGACAACAGCTCACAACTACTTATTACTAGTTCGTTTAAGAAAACTTCTAACTTTCTTGGTTTTCTTAAACTATTCCTATCTTTCATATATAATTTTTCACTTTCTGCTCTTTTATTATCAAATTTTTTTTGTGCTTATATATAGTATAATGCAAAGTATCGCGTAACTAAGCACAAACCTCCCCCAAACCTGTTTACAGCAGTGTCCTCACTGATGTCATCCGTTAAGTTCAAAAACCTGTAGACTTGGGAGGAAAAAGGGGACAAGAAATAATGAGAGTTAAATCCTCCCCCAAACTTATTTTTGGCTCACAATCTTATAAAAAATTTCTCTCAAGAGCCAAAATATCCCCCTCCAAACTTAAGTAAAATCGTATTAAGCATTTAAAATTATTTGGGGGTTTTTAAAAAATAATTGGTCAAAGTAAAGCCTTGCAAAGACCAAAAGTCAACACCAACCATTCAAAAATTTTATCGATGAAGCACCAAGGTTGGTGGAAGAACATGTCGTCTATTGATGTGAAGAAGTGGGGAAGAGATAAGAGGTGTAATGGAAAAGGTTTACGTCTCGGTTTGTAGAGACGAAACAATGATGATGGATTACTCGCATTCTTGTTATCGATAAGAAAAAGTGGTGATGGTTCAACTTCTTTGTATTGAGGTTGATTCATTACACCAACAGTATTTTCTAAGATTGCGAGTTCTTCAGCAAAAATTTCTTCAAAGTTTTCATCGATATCCCGAATAATAATCTCATTGGAAAGAACAAGATGATACTCGGACTCCATAAAAGGTTCATATTCCGTGTTAGATGTTGGCCCGGACAACAATGTAATAGCGGAGTCGAGATCGGTATCGTGAAGCTCTTCAATTTCGCTGCTGTCGGAATCTATTGTTTCGACAGAACACACATGAGCATAGGGTTCGGAGGGTTCACTTCCCAACTTGTAAATGTTAAGCTCAATTGACTTCTTCCCAAAGGATAGGGTCATAGAGCCGTTTCTACAATTGATTACTGCGTTGGAAGTAGAAAGAAAAGGTCGACCTAAAATCACCGGAATTTGGTTTCGTGGGTTTGCTACAGATTGTGTATCTATAACGATAAAGTCCATAGAAAATATAAATTCCCCGACTTTGATTAACACATCCTCTAGCTCACCCCTAGGTTGGGTGATAGATCGATCGGCCATCTGAAGAGTGCAATGCGCCGGTTTTAACTCTCCGATTCCTAATTGCTCATAAACAGAATACGGAAGCAAGTTAACACTATCACCTAAATCGAGTAGAGCACGATTGATATTTTTACCCCCAAAAGAAATAGAAATTGTAGGACTTCCGGGGTCCTTTCGTTTCTTGGGTAGTTGTTGTGTAAAAGCAGTGCTCACATTACTCGCAAGGAAAACTTTTTTAGGTACTTGAACTTTTCTCTTCCTAGTGCACAAGTCCTTTAGGATTTTCGCATAAGACGGAACTTGTTGAATAGCATCTAGGAGAGGAATGTTTATGTTAACTTGCTTAAAAATTTCCACCATCTTCTCCATTTGTGGACTTGGTCTGTTGCCCATTAACCTGTTTGGATAAGGTGCTTTATCAATAAGGTTTGGGTCCAAAATTGGAGAGGATTGTGGGGATGGAATGGATCCCAGAATTGGAGTGGGGATCGTTTTAGATAGATTTGTGGAAGTGGGCTGAGGGTTCGAGCCTTGTGGAAAACGGAGAATAGGCTCGGAAGAAGGTGGGAGATTAGACGAATTAGGGGAAGAAGTAGAAGCTGGGGTTTCATTGGTATCACTAATATCATCAAATTGCTCACTCACTCGGTTATTCAGCACTTTTCCCGATCTCAACGTAGTAACGGCATTCACATTATGATTTTGTGAGTGGCCAGGATTCGGTAGGGGTTGAAATGGGAGTTTCCCTTTCTCTCTCGCACTCATTGCGGCGTTCAATTGTGCAATTTGGTTTTCTATTGATTTAATACTCTCACCGTGGGAGGCGCAGTCTTTCTTTATGGTATCAATATAAGACTTCATATCAGCCGACATTTGAATGGTATGTTTCATAAACAAATCCAACATTTGTGCGAGTGAAGAGTTATCAGTACCGTCCAATTGCGGTACAGAAGTGTTGGCCGGATTTTGAAAATTTTGTGGCTGAAAGGGGTGCTGACTTTGTGATTGTGGTTGCTGTTGCTGTGGAGGAGGTCTTTGATAATTGCTTTGGAACTGGTTTTGATTTTGGGGTTGGTTTTGGTTCCAAGCAAAGTTAGGATGATTCCTCCATCCTTGATTGTACGTAGAAGAATAAGGATCGTTTCTAGGTCGCTGCTGAAAAGCAGCATTAGTTTGCTCGTGACCTTGAAACGGTGCATTCATAGGACATTCTTCCGTCAAGTGTGAAGGATCAGAACAGCAACTACACACGGTTTTGGGAAGCGTTACCTGATTTTGGGAGACCGATGAGAATTTGTTCTCAATAGCGTCGAGTTTCTTCTGCATCGCTGCCATTTCGGCTTTTACTGTGATGGAAACATCGAGCTGATGAATACCTCCCCTAGATGAAGGTGGTCTTACGCTTTCCCACTGCAAAGTGTTTTTCAGCGAGATCTTCCAGATATTTCCAAGCTTTACCATTATCTTTAGATATGAAATTGCATTGACACATTGTTTCAAGCATCCGCTTTGTTGATGGATTAATGCCCTCATATATAATTCGGCACAAATTCCATCTTTGTATTCCATGATGAGGACATTGAACAAGCAGATCCTTGAAACGTTCAAAGCACTTCCAAAATGGTTCATTGGGAAGCTGGGTGAACTGGTTGATCTCGCTCCTAATATGGGCGGTCTTATGGTTTGGGTAAAACTTCTTAAGAAATGCTATTACGAATTCATCCCAATTAGTGATAGAGTGTGCGGCAGTATTATAAAGCCATTTTTCTGCCAAGTCGCACAGAGTGAATGGGAGAAGACGCAAGCACATATCATCCACAGTCAGTTGTGAAGTACCCATTATTGCGCATACGTTTTCGAATTTAGTGATGAAAATGTACGCGTCTTCAGATTCAAGCCCGTGAAATTTAGGCAACAGATTGATGTAGTGGGGTTTAATTTCAAAATTATCCCCGTTAGCTGGTGGAATAGATAGACAAGTGGGAAGTGGACTACGGATAGGATAGCATCTCTCTTGGAGAGAGATGCGCGGTAGATTCTGCGCACCTACGGGCGGTGGCAGCGTGGTGTTATAATCTGATGGAGTACCGTCCATCTCGGTTGATGTGGTGTGTGGTGGGGGAAAAGAAGATGAAGAAGCACCGACTTCGGAGTCGATAGCAGGAATGCGGACAAGACGGGCACTAGAATCCCGTGTCCAGCCAAGCATGCACTAAGCGGGTTTAGCGCAAGTGGCAGCATGTGTGTGATTTAAAATTGGTCTATTTTGAAAAAGTGGGACTTAAGACAAATCACACAAAAATGCACAAACAACCCTAGAACTAAGGTTACCTAGGTCAAGTCTCTAGACCGCTCCTAGACTTCCAAAGGACAAGCCGTAGGATCAATCCTCTACCACCTCTTTACTACTTTTGTGGCCAGGTAAGTGCCAGGTAAGTGGGAGGTATCCATTACGTAAGTAGTGGGCCTAATTAAGTAACCACTTGTCTTAGACACACTTGCCTAGACACCACAAAAGTAATGCGGATAAGCGATAGATTACCCACGACCTTCCTCTGTCCTTATTGAGCGCGACAGTCCTTAGAGTCTTGTCTAGATATTTTTTAAATTAATGTAGGGTTGATGCAGATGCTCGGTTTGTGATTTGTGGGGCTTAGGAAGGGTGATAAAATCCCCACCTAATCTGGATTTGGTCTTTGCCCTTTAAAGTCCGTATTAAAATATGCAAAACAAACCAATTACAAAACTTTGCAAAAAGATTTTTGAGCGGCAATATTTTGCAAAGAATCCTGCAGAAAAGATATTTTATTGGATTTCAGAGGAGAGAGAAAGATATAGAAAAGATACCAGAGAAGTTTGAAAACCCTAAATCCCCTAATGCGCCGCGGTTCCGCCGCCAATATACTCTTTGTGCCGCGGTTCTGCCACCGACTAGGAAGATCTAAAGAAGACTTTTGCTACGTGGCCTCCTTTTCTCCTCTGGATCTTGATGCATGTCTCTGAATCTCTGTTTCCTCAAATCTGTGACTCCAGATTCCCTCGCAAAATTCACACAATAATCGTTAAATATACAATTTGCAGTTTTGTTTATTTTTATGATATAGATCGAATAAGAATTCAACACGAATAGTAAGGAAAAAAATATTACGCATGTATCCCCGGCAACGGCGCCATTTGATTGATCTAGATTTATGTGTAGTAGTTAACCGCAATCAATAACGGTGTCGCGTGTAGCTAGACCGAGATGAGTACGGGTCGTCCTCTGGGAAACGTTAAATATTTTATTCTTACTTTAGGTGTGTTGAAAAAGAGAGAGGAAGAATAAAGAATGGTGAAGAATGGTTGTAGGATCTAGATCTACGTTAAACACGGATGCAAAATATAGATCTAGATTAATTACGGATGTTAGTTTAATAAAAAAAAGGGAGCTTGTAGGGTTCATTAGGATTTAGTAGTCATGGATGATTAATTAAAGATTACTCTTTTTATCCTTTAATAGATTTAAAACTAGATCGACAGTGATGCATGTAGATTAGGGTTTCTGGAGGGAAAAGGGTTCCCACTCTTAACCCCTATCTCGACATGGAACTCCGTTCATATCTAGCCTTTACCAAAACAATAGTTAATCTAATCTCTAATCGCGGTCGAGACTAGCAATGAATTGGTAGCGCACCCGATTATGATGTTAACTATTCTTTTGATAAAGTTTATAAACTTTATAGGACTTAAAAAGAGTTTAAGGATCATCATCATCCATTAACCTACCATAATCCTATGAACCCTAAAAAGCGGAGAATTACTCGCGCATGTTGGGAGAAGAAGAGATGGAGAGGGAAATCATATTAAAACTACAAAGAAATAGAATAAGAAAAAGAACTAACTTTATTAATCAACAAATTCATTTACACTTTGTTCCCTTAGAAAATGATTACAAAAATGCTAGTTTGCTTCTCGATCTCTTCTAAGGAGGTAGACGAACAGTTGATGACCAGCCTGGATGCGTGAGCCTATCGTAGACTTCGTGATCTCTTCAGCTTGATGATTTTTCCAAGAGGCTCTCGGCCCTTATTTATAGTCCCAGAGCCAGAACCCTAGCTGCCTAATTTGGAAGCCAGAGGTTAAGATCCTAACCACCAAAATCCCAACTCCCAACTCATCAAAAGCGCGGCGGATCCGCGGCCAATAGGTGGGTTTGGCCGCGGATCCGCGGCCAAGTAGGGGAATCTTGGGCTCATTCTTCTTGTGACTTCTTCTGGTGACACGTGGCGATCTTTTGAATCTCTAGAAACTGAAAATCTTTTCTACGTCACTGCCGGAATTGATTTCTTTAGTTTACTTTCTTAATTAGGCAGGTTTGTTTTAACAACTTTGATTTCTTTGATTTCAGCCCTGCAAATTCTGCACAATAACTCAACGAATAATATTAGTAGAGTTTGTTTTATTGAGATATTTAACTTAACCATTAAGAATAGGTTAAAGGCTTTTTAATAAAGTAAGCATAATTTAAATGGGCCAAATGTTACATGGATATTATATGCTTATATTTTTCTACAAAATGTTAATTATAATATATAAACACATGAAAATAGTATTTTTACAGATAAACCCTAATATGTATCATATATTATAATAAACATCTTTCTTTATATAGAAATAGTAGGAAAAATGTCATATTAAATGTGCAGTTTTATCAACTGAACAATCGTCATTTGTCTCGTGTGGGTTCCCACCGTGCTTTGATTACTACCCTACCACGGCTCAAAGGAGTCGTGCAAATAGGTTTTAGTTGGGTACAGTCTCGAGCCACATGGAGGCAGTGAGCGGATTGTCGGGGGATTCGTTTATCCCGGTATTGGGGGTTGATGTCGCGGTTGTGCACACGTGGCCATCACCAGAAATCCTTGGCCAAGGTAGTCGAGAATTACTGATCTAGGATCGGTAGTTTCTCAGGCGGTGATGGGCTTCATACCGACACCTAATGTCGTATTATTAGGGGTCTGACTTTATCCACCCCCTAGACTCGATATGCGATACTCATAGACGAACGTCCTAGACTGTACGGATATTATCACTGTTAGGCTCTGTCATGCCCCGCTTCCCAGAGTGCGCTACTATCGGCACGTGACAGAGCTAACCATACTATCTGTGGCTAGGAAACATCCCTCCACAGTCACATTACGGCTGTCTATAAGATATCAAGAACAGTAGAAATATAAAACTAACTAATACATGTCCATCTGCCAGAATAAACGAGTCAAGAAATAATATAAATATGCGGAAGCAATAAATCCAATAAGTAATAACATTTGGAAAGTACGTCCCAAATACGGGCTCACATCAGGAAATGAAAGTACGGAAAGAAAACTAAACTAAACTGGATACTAACAAGATCCTCACTGCTCGGCCTATCGGCTGAAATACTCCAGGTCGGCCTGCGACAAACATAGAGGAACTGGGCCATGCAAAACCCAGACGTCAGTGTATCATAGTATCAAGCAATGAAATATAGACAGGATACAACAAGATATGCAGGCACGAGTATAAACAGTAACATGAGTATAACAAATAAATGGATATGAAATAGTGCGGTGTAAAAGTGTACGTGAAGTGCAGTGAGTAATCTAAACCGTTCTACCGGGTTATCTATTCCAAAGTTATTCGAAATCAATTGATGTACTTCTCATGTAACTCAAAGAATATGTCCCGTTACCCTCCGCGACCACGGATCAAGATATATGAACCAAAAATGGTTCTGTCCCGTTACCCCCCGGGACCACGGACCAAGTTGTAAGAGTCACGAATGACTCTGTCCCGTTACCCCCCGGGACCACGGATCAAGAAGAATCATGAATGATTCTATCCCGTTACCCCCCGGGACTACAGATCAAGTAATATCCTTTAAAGTTACACTCGGTTACACCTTTGATTTCCCCATACCCCTAAGGTTATGTGTTCGAGTTGGGTATTGATAAACTGGAGCTAATGCCAACACATGATCAAGCATGTACAGGTTTGTCTAAATAGACACCAGGATATGTCCATCAGGACAACATATCAGGATTGTCGGCATTAGAAACAGGATCAGGTAACAGGTCAAGTAGTGGTGTATCAGGTCATGACAGGCAGTGCACAGGTATCAAACGGATGCTTGTAATAAACTGTAGCAAGTATGGATGCACGATAAAACACGGATGCACAAATATCTATCAGGGATTACATCTACAACTCCATGACTACGCATGATGCACATTATCAAGCATAGGGTGCTAATATACCGGTAACATGATATAATATGACATGGCATGCAACTAGATATATAATAAATAACATGGATACGAACAGATATCGGAAAAACGGTAAAACTGTAACATGGATGTGAAATGCCATAAAGATGTAATAATTTTATACATATAGATGTAAAATATGTTGCATAGCCTGTAGCGAGAAAAAATTGCATGCGACTAGATATGTAATAAATTGTATGGATGCGAACGGATATTGTAAAACTGTAAAACTGTAACATAGGATGCACAATGCGATGAACATGTAACATTATTATTAATATGGATGCAAAATATGTATCATAGCATGAAGCAAGATAAACTTTCCTGCAACTATATATGTGATAAATGATACGGATGCGAACGGCTATCCGAAAACAGTAAAATAGTAACATGGATGTACAATGCAGTAAACATGTGATATTTTATTCATATGGATGTAAAATATATATCATAGCATGTAGCAAGATAAACTTGCCTGATCGGATCTCACAAAGGGGCGCGTACAGCATCGGTAGATGTCGCGATACACACGCGGACGTACAGAACAGAACCAGGCAAAGCAAGAACGTGACCATGCTGGCTGGGGATGTCCATTGGGTCGCCCGGATCGTCGGCGACGGTACGGCTCTGGCGATCACCGGAAAAACCAAGAAACAAGAAAAGAAAGAGAAGAAGAAGTAGGAGGAGAAGAAGAAGGTATGCCCTCTTAGGTTCTATGGTGTAGAGCTCGGAACAGAGGTGAGGGCGAGGTGATGGTGTCGGGGTTGCCGGCGGTGAGGGTACAGAGGCGACGGCGAGGTACGTGGGTTTTGGGTATGCAGGTTCTTGCTCGGGGATGCTCGGGCTCTTTTGGGAAAGGAGAGAGGAGAACGAGGTGGTGGCGAGGGAGTGGAGGCGACGACGAGGTCGTAGCTCCGGCGAGGTGTGCAGGTGAGGCTAGGGGCTTCGGTTTGGGTTCGGGTTGAGGGTTTTCATGCAGGGAAGAGTTGCAGGTGGTGGTGGTAAGGGTGTTGACCCAACGAAGAGGAGGTCGGCGGCGTGGGGCGATGAGAACTGCGGGCGCGGTTGCAGGCGGGGTTCTTGGGTTCTTGAGGTGTGCAGGGGTTCGAGCTCAGGGGAAAGAGGTTGCAGGGGAATGGAGGAAGGCGAAGGTGAGGTCGGAGGGAGTCAGGTAGATGGGGATGCCGACGGTGGGGGGACGGCGACGAGCGCGAGCGAGGGGAGCGGGCGCGGGCGCGGGCGTGGATTCGAGCTTCGCGAGTGAAGGCGAAAAGAATAATATGCGGTGAGAATAGGGGGAGGTGAGGTGACGGGATTCAGTAGGTAAAGATTAATATAGAGAAGAGAGTAGAGAGGTGATAATAGGGAGCGGGTTTTGGTTAAAGGAAAATTTGTAAAAGGGTAATATATATTTTATGTAATATGTGTGGAGGAGAGAGAGAGAGAGAGGTTGGCAGAGATTTGAGGTGGGTGGGGTTTAGATTAGGATTTATAAAATATATAGAGGAGAGGAAGAGAGAGGCAGGTTAGGTAAAGAGAGAAAAAGGGAGAGAGAAAACGTGTTGAAAGAGGGTGAGAGACAGAGAGATAGCAGTTGTTAGGATTATGATACTTTAAAAGATATATTTTAGTTTTTAAAATATGTATTAACGTGTGTGTATACTAACAGTTTAAAATAAGTTAGAATATAATATTAGTTAAATTTGAGATTTTGGCCAGTACAAAAATACTCCAAAACATGTCCGGGTCGGGTCTAAAAATCTAGTTTTAAAATACGAATAATATACGTATTAACCAAAACCAAAATATGATAACCGGGTAATGAAAATGCATACCCCCAAGAACAGATACACGTAACGTGCACGCAGCTGTCCAAACAAGTCCGTTTCACTAAACGGAACGAGAACAAAATGCACGGATACTACCACAGGGTTAGGGGTATGATGCAGGCCATGCTAGATATTCTTAAAATATATTATTAGATTATAATTGTGTATATAAAAAAAGCAGATGCCAGATATAATGCAAATAAACGGAACATATGCAAGCACGGAACCTCAGAACTAGCAGGGTTAAAACATAAACAAGAACCAAGACGGTTTCCAGCATGCGGGCCGGGTTGGATACCAAGCATAGAAACCAAAACACTATCCGCACCCAAAACGAATAAAACAGGAAAACCACAAAATAAATAGAATAATCAAATCAAGCATGATATAACGAACTAGGGTGTTACATTATACCCAACTACAAAAAGAATTTCGTCCTCGAAATTCCCGGAACAAGAAAAGACAAACAAACACGAATCTACAAGAAGAGGTGTGGAAACTTTTGTCGAATCTCGTCTTCTTGTTCCCAAGTTGATTCTCCGTGCAAGCGATTCCCCCACGAAACAAGCACGAGAGGGATAGCCCTGTTCTTGAAGACCTTTTCTCTTCGATCAACAATCGACATCGGTCGTTCTTCATAGGTCAAGTCCTCCCTTACAGTCAGCTCTAAATGATCCAGCACGTGCGTCTCATCTCGAACATACTTACGGAGTTGAGATACATGAAACACGTCATGAACACTCGCCAAAGAAAGCGGTAAAGCCAATCGATAAGCCACTTCTCCAACACGCTCAATAATATCGAAGGGCCCCACGAATCGAGGACTAAGCTTGCCTCGACTCCCAAAACGAATCACTCCTCTAGTCGGTGATATCTTCAAGAATACAAGATCACCAACAGCGAACTCTAGAGGTCTTATCGATGTATGAGCCCAACTCTTCTGCCGATCCTATGCTGCCTTCATATGATTCCGGATCGTATTAACTTTCTCCACGGTTTGCACAATAAGATCCGGTCCCAATAACTTTCGCTCTCCGACATCATCCCAACAAATGGGCGAGCGACACTTGCGACCATATAATGCTTCGAATGGAGCCTTCTGGATAGTCGCCTGAAAGCTGTTATTATACGAAAACTCCACCAAGTGTAGATGATCCTCCCATGAACCTTTGAAGTCTAACATGCTTGCTCTCAACATATCTTCAAGAGTTTGGATCGTTCTTTCGGACTGTCCATCTGTTTGAGGATGATAAGCAGTGCTAAACTTCAATCGCGTTCCCAAACTTCCCTGTAAACTCCTCCAGAAGTGCGATAAGAATCGGGTATCACGGTCGGAAATGATGCTCACAGGTACTCCATGCAATCTCACAATCTCCTGCATATACCGCTTTGCTAACGCTTCCGTTGACTGACCAACTCGAAACGGAATGAAATGAGCTGTCTTGGTCAATCGATCAACAATCACCTAAACTGCATTATTACCCTTTGGACTCCGCGGTAAAGTTGTCAAGAAATCCAGGGTCATGTGTTCCCACTTCCACTGAGGAATCGGAAGTGGTTGCAGTAAACCAGCTACTTTTGATGTTCAGGCTTAACTTGCTGACACACCAAGCACTTCGCTACAAAGCGAGCAATCTTCCTTTTCATGTCTTCCCACCAGAAATGCTGTCGTAGATCACGGTACATCTTCGTGCCTCCTGGATGTACGGAATATGCGGAACTGTGTGCCTCCTTCATAACTTCTTTGCGAATATCTCCTTTAGGCACACACAAACGGCTACCATATCGCAGCGAACCATCTTCATGAATCAACAAGTCCGTTCGAAGTCCCGCTTCTACCTATTCTCGGAACTTCTTCAATCTTGGATCTTGCGACTGCGCTGCTTTAATATTTTCGATCAACGACGACTGTACTTGCAGCCGCAACAACTGTCCTGAAGAATGCGGTAACACGATCTCCAACTCGAATCTCTGAAAATCATTGATAAGCTCCTTTTGTATAGTCAACATTTGAATTGCTGGCAACCGACTAAGCGCATCCGGGACTACATTAACCTTCCCCGGATGCTACTTGAGATCGAGATCATAGTCAGCCATCAGCTCCAACCATCTACGCTGCCTCATGTTGAGCTCTTTCTGCGAACACGTACTTTAGGCTTTTGTGATCAGTGAATACTTCGACTCTTTCGCCCAATAAGTAGTGTCTCCAAATCTTCAAGGCGAAAATCACTGCTGCCAGTTCCAAATCATGAGTTGGGTAGTTTTTCTCATGAGTCTTCAACTTTCTTGGTGCGTAGGATATAACCTTCTTATGCTGCATAAGAACACATCCTAAACCTTTTCCAGACGCGTCGCTGTGAATCACCAATCCTCCGGAACCATCTGGTACGGTCAAAATAGGAGCGGTTATCAACCTTTGGTTGAACACCTCAAAAGCTGATGCACAACCATCCGTACAAACGAATGGTACTTCCTTCCGCGTAAGCTTGGTCAAAGGCTCAACTAATCGAGCAAAATTCTCCACGAATCTTCTGTAATACCCTGCAAGTCCCAGAGAACTTCTGATCTCCGATACATTCTTCGGAATTGGCTAATTCTGAACTGCTGCAATCTTCTCAGGATCAACGGCAATTCCATCTCTGGATACGACGTGCCCCAAAAACTTCACTTCTTCAAGCCAAAACTCGCACTTGCTCATCTTCGCATATAATCTTTCTTGCCTCAACATTTGCAGTGCGATCTTCAAGTGCTCTGCATGCTCTTCTAGGCTCCTCGAGTAGACCAGAATATCATCGATAAACACTACTATAAACTGGTCCAAGAACGATGAAAAGGTTCGGTTCATCAAGTCCATAAATATCGCCGGTGCGTTCGTGACTCCGAATGGCATCACCAAATACTCTTAATGTCCATATCGAGTTTGAAACGCAGTCTTGCAAATATCCTCTGATTTAACTCGAACTTGATGATATCCGGATCGCAAATTCAGCTTCGAGAATTCTCTCGCGCCACTGAGCTGCTCGAGTAATTCGCCAGTGTGAGGGATCGGGTACTTGTTTTTAATAGTCACCCGGTTTAATTATCGATAATTGATGCATATCCTCCTTGCCATCTTTCTTCTTGAATAGAAGAACTGGAGCTCCCCACGGTGAATTGCTGCTACGCATCCAACCCTTCTCAAGCAATTCAGCAACCTGCTTCTTTACTTCTTCCAACTCTACTGGTGCCATCGGATAATACGCCTTTGAGATTGGCGCAGCACCAGGAACAAGATCGATCGCGAACTCCACATCTCGTTTTGGCGGTAAACCCGAGATGTCCTTGAATACGTCCATGAACTCTCGAACTACAGCCAGCGCTTCTAGCTTATCAACTTCCATCGACGAAAGAACGGTGTTTGTCGGCCTAGCCCTAAACTCGAATGGCCCGACAGAACTGCTACCTCCAGCAAATACAAACTCCAGATGTCTGAGAATCTGGAAAATCACTTTCTTTGCCCTACAATCAATGTGAGCGTGGAAAGTGCTGAGAAAATCCATTTCCAAGACAACCTCATAGCTGCCAGTATCAATCACCAAGAAGTCCGCGAATAACTCTCGTCCGCAGATAACAATAGAACAATCGTTGCACTCACTACTAGATATGATCTTCCCGTTCCCAGTGTGTATGTCCCAACAACTAGACAGGGTCATGCAAGCAATCAAGTGTGCAACAATAAACTTGGACGACATAAAACAATGGAATGCACCAGAATCGAATAATGCTAATGCGGAAAAATCATGAACAAGTAGGATACCCGAAATGACTTCATCTGAAGCTAAGATACTGAAGAATATTAGCACGGTAAACATGATTCATGCTTGCAATAAAACATGAACTGGTAAGCAATAAAACCGAGAGAAGCAAGGTAATATAATGACCATAAAATAAGGAAGTGAATCAAGACTAGGACTCCAAGTTACTTAAATAGAGTACCGCATTGTAACCATACTGCAGTTCATAGTTATAATCACATAACTCCGTTCAAGACGCCCAAATCCTAGTATCAGAATCAACGGAATAGGAAGGGAGAAACAGTAAAGAACCAAAAGGATTTCAAGACGAGATGTAAAGTTATTCCATCTCGTCAAGATAAATGGTCAAGAGAAAGATAAGATTCAAGAATCACGACAACAATGTGGCAGGATATGTTCCTAAATACGGGTTTTCTGGTTAACGTATTAGGTTCAATACCCAACTACAAAAGAACCAAACCCGATTAACCTAAATCCTATGTCTCTAATACCAAACAAACCCTGTCACGCCCTGCTTCCCAGAGTGCGCTACGATCGGCACGTGACAGAGCCAACCATGCTACCTGTGGCTAGGAAACATCCCTCCACAGTCACATTACGGCTGTCTATAATATATCAAGAACAGTAGAAATATAAAACTAACTAATACATGTCCATTTGCCAGAATAAACGAGTCAAGAAATAATATAAATATGCAGAACCAATAAATCCAATAAGCAATAACATCTGAAAAGTATGTCCCAAGTACGGGCTCACATCAGGAAATGAAAGTACGGAAAGAAAACTAAACTAAACTGGATACTAACGAGATCCTCACTGCTCGGCCTGTCGGCTGAAATACTCTAGGTTGGCCTATGGCAAAGATAGAGGAACCGGGTCATGCAAAACCCAGACGTCAGTACGTCATAATATCAAGCAATGAAATATAGCCAGGATACAACAAGATATGCAGGCACGAGTATAAACAGTAACATGAGTATAACAAATAAATGGATATGAAACAGTGAGGTGTAAAAGTGTACGTGAAGTGCAGTGAGTAATCTAAACTATTCTACCGGGTTATCTATTCCAAAGTTATTCGAAATCAATTGATCTACTTCTCATGTAACTTAAAGAATATGCCCCGTTACCCCCCGGGACCATGGATCAAGATATATGAACCAAGAATGGTTTTGTCCGATTACCCCCCGGGACCACGGACCAAGTTGTAAGAGTCACGAATGACTCTGTCCCGTTACCCCCCGGGACCACGGATCAAGAAGAATCATGAATGATTCTGTCCCGTTACCCCCCGGGACCTCGGATCAAGTAATATCCTTTAAAGTTACACTCGGTTACACCTTTGATTTTCCCATACCCCCAAGGTTATGTGTTCGAGTCGGGTATTGATAAACTGGAGCTAATGCCAACACAGGATCAAGCAGATACAGGTTTGTCTAAATAGACAACAGGATATGTCCATCGGGACAACATGTCAGGATTGTCAGCATTAGAAACATGATCAGGTTACAGGTCAAGTAGTGGTGTATCAGGTCATGACAGGTAGTGCACAGGTATCAAACAGATGCTCATAATAAAACTGTAGCAAGTACGGATGCACAAATATCTATCAGGGATTACATCTACAACTCCATGACTATGCATGATGCACATTATCAAGCATGGGGTGCTAATATACCGGTAATATGATATAATATGACATGGCATGCAACTAGATATATAATAAATAACATGGATATGAACGGATATCGGAAAAACGGTAAAACTGTAACATGGATGTGAAATGCCATAAACAAGTAATAATTTTATACATATAGATGTAAAATATGTTTCATAGCCTGTAGCGAGATAAAATTGCATGCGATTAGATATGTAATAAATTGTATGGATGCGAACGGATATTGTAAAACTGTAAAACTGTAACATAGGATGCACATTGCGATGAACATGTAACATAATTATTAATATGGATGCAAAATATGTATCATAGCATGTAGCAAGATAAACTTGCCTGCAACTATATATGTGATAAATGATACGGATGCGAACGGCTATCCGAAAACAGTAAAATAGTAACATGGATGTATAATGCAGTAAACATATGATATTTTATTCATATGGATATAAAATATATATCAGTATGTAACAAGATAAACTTACCTGATCGGATCTCACGACGGGGTGCGCACGGCGTCGGTAAATGTCACGATACATATGCGGACGTATAGAACAGAACCAGGCAAAGCAAGAATGTGACCATGCTGGTTGGGGATGTCCACTGGGTCGTCCGGATCGTTGGCGACGGTACGGCTTCTGCGATCACAGGAAAAACCAAGAAATAAGAAAAGAAAGAGAAGAAGAAGTAGGAGGAGAAGAAGAAGAAGGTATTCCCTCTCAGGTTCTATGGTGTGGAGCTCAGGACAGAGGCGAGGGCGAGGTGATGGTGTCGGGGTTGCCGGCGGTGAGGGGACAGAGGTGACGATGAGGTACGTGGGTTTTGGGTGTGCAGGTTCTTGCTCGGGGATGCTCGGGTTCTTTTGGGAAAGGAGAGAGGAGAACGAGGTGGTGGCGAGGGAGTAGAGGTGATGACGAGGTCGAAGCTCCGGGGAGGTGTGCAGGTGAGGCTAGGGGCTCCGTTTTGGGTTTGAGTTGAGGGTTTTCGTGCAGGGAAGAGTTGCAGGTGGTGGTGGTGAGGGTGTTGACCCGACGAAAAGGTGGTCAGCGGCGTGGGACGACGAGAACTGCGGGCGCGGTTGCAGGCGGGGTTCTTCATCGGGGATCTTAGGTTCTTGAGGTGTGCTTGGGTTCGAGCTCAGGGGAAAGAGGTTTCAGGAAGTGGAGGAAGCCGAGGGTGAGGTCGGAGGGAGTCGGGTAGATAGGGATGCCGGCGGTGAGGGGACGACGACGAGTGCGAGCGAGTGGTGCGGGCATGAGCGTGGGTTCGAGCTTCGCGTGCGAAGGCGAAAAGAAGAAGAGGCAGTGAGAATAGGGAGAGGGGAGGTGACGGGATTCAGTAGGTAAAGATTAATATAGAGAAGAGAGTAGAGAGGTGATAATAGGGAGCGGGTTTTGGTTAAAGGAAAATTTGTAAAAGGGTAATATATATTATATGTAATATGTGTGGAGGAGAGAGAGGTTGGCAGTGATTTGATGTGGGTAAGGTTTAGATTAGGATTTATAAGAGATATAGGGGAGAGAAAGAAAGAGGCAGGTTAGGTAAAGAGAGAAAAAGGGAGAGAGAAAACGTGAGGAAAGAGGGTGAGAGACAGAGAGATAGCAGCTGTTAGGATTAGGATACTTTAAAAGATATATTTTAGTTTTTAAAATATGTATCAACATGTGTGTACTAACAGTTTAAAATAAGTTAGAATATAATATTAGTTAAATTTGAGATTTTGGCTAGTACAAAAATACCTAAAACATGCCCGGGTCGGGTCTAAAAATCTAGTTTTAAAATACGAATAATATACGTATTAACCAAAACCAAAATATGATAACCGGGTAACGAAAATGCATACCCCCAAGAACGGATACACGTAGCATGCACGTAGCTATCTAAACGAGTTCGTTTCACTAAACGGAACGAGAACAAGATGCACGGATGCTACCACAGGGTTAGGGGTATGATGCAGGCCATGCTAGATATTTTTAAAATATATTATTAGATTATAATTGTATATATAAAAAATGCAGATGCCAGATATAATGTAGATAAACGGAACATATGCAAGCACGGAACCTCAGAACTAGCAGGGATAAAACATAAATAAGAACCAAGACGGTTTCCAGCATGCGGGTTGGGTCGGATACCAAGCGTAGAAACCAAAACACTATCCGCACCCAAAATGAATAAAACAGGAAAACCACAAAATAAATAGAATAATCAAATCAAGCATGATATAACGAACTAGGGTGTTACAAGCTCAGTAGGGGTTTCAGGATGAGTTTGCTCATCGGCCTCCTTTTCGCTCAATACCTGGGTAGCCGTTACGTACAGCTAGTGCCGCTGACGTGCTTGTAGTTAAACCCACTGCCAGCGTGTTGACGAGTCTTTAGAGTCCCACACAGAGGGTTTCCCTGCTTTGGGCGAAACGATATGGAGGCCGTATGGTTTTACGGTAGGGTTCGATCACATACGTGTACTTGTGCATGCATGATGTTCGGACGGATAATACTAGTGGGCTTTGGTTTAACCCGGATCCTAGTATTATATTTGTTGGATTATTTTCGTCTTTTTGTATTCGTATTCTTCAGAATACGGATGCGGGTATGTATATACAGTTCAGGGGTATTCTTGTAATTTATTACAAGATTACTTTTAGAAGATTACACCTCATCATGGTTTAGACCTTTTTGGATTAAAAGGTTATTGAGGTGTAGGATGAGGTGTTTATTGCATTTTTGTGGCATGGCTAATTAGTGACCCATGGTTACTATTCTAGCATGCTTAGGGTTTTTGTTTGTTGTGAGATTATGTTGACTTAAGATATTTTTGTTGACTAAGATATTTTGAAGACATGGATATTTATGTGATGTCTCCATTATTTCTTATCACACTCATACAACAAACAAAAACACAAGCCATTATTCATTTCTTTCTCTCTCTCTTGAGATGCTCTCAACACCTCATCATTATGGCTTCTTCTTCTTCCTCCACCCAAACCCTCTCATGTGTTGAGAAACCTTGGGTGTCTTGAGACAAATTAATCCTTCATCCCTCTCTACTTCATCTACGGTATCTAGAGTAGCGATCTAGGTGCCCTAGTTGCCTCGGATATGAGGTTGGAGCTCGTTGCATAGACTTTCGGGTGGATCATCTTCGATGGAGGGAGACCGGAGATCAAGCTTGATCAAGGAAGCCCCTAGAAGCTTGGGATAATGGTTGAAGACCAAATGACATGGATCTATTCGGTATAACCATTATAAAATATTAATTTATAGATTGCTAGTTAAGGGTTAATGGTAGATCCGGATAATTGGTTGTGGTAGCGCCAAGTTTTATAAATTTTTGTTCCGCATTTGGTCACGAATTGATGGCCGGGCGCTGCCCATAACCCAACAGTTCTGTAGCAGTCTACCCCTTTATAAACCCCGTAATCTATTTTGTATTGATTGTATTGTATTGTCTTGAATTGTTTTGTGTAATAGATTGTTCGACTTGCCGAAACCATAATATCATGTAAATGGAATGGATATAAATGGATAAACATGTAAACAGAATATATCCATGGTTCGGTTCAGTCGAGACAGATTGTTATTGATTGAATTCTGGTATAAACGGATTCATGTTGAATTGCAGTTTATACTTGAATCATATTCAAGTCAGATTAATTGCATATTTGATCGTGACTTGAACTGAATCAGACTTTTAAAACAAAATTGAAGTCCTGAATTAATTTTGATGTTATTGGTAACTGCTGCACATGGACGGAAGGATTTGTATCTTTTTCCAAGACAATTAACATGTTGATAACACCGTTGTTAGATTGTCCACCTTAGATATGCAAGTATCCATATTCTCCTGCTTTCTGAGGCTCAAAAGAACTGGTCCCGCTTAACCTATATTTACTAGGGTCCGTATTGTAATTTAGTATAACTTGAGGGGGTTTTATGTAAAAATAGTTTTGATATATTTTCAAAATATACCTCAAGTATTTAATTATTGTCTTTAGGGTTTTCATAGATGTAGTTTTTATAAAAAAAGAAATTTTCTAGTGATTAGAACCTAGTTTTCATTGTATATGGTATTTTAATGAAATATTGGAATTGGTATTGAATTGAAATGATAGTTTCTCGAAATTGTGATTCTTTTGATTTAGAAAACATGGAATATTTATATAATATATTTAAAATAGATATTTTGATAATAGTTATATATATATATATAATAAAAATAAATTTTATTTATATTGTAGAAATCTCATTTTCTTAAAAATTGCATTAAAAATTCCATCGAGATCGAATGCTCCATTCGGAGGTCTGCATCTAGCTCTATTAGGCCCGAGGATGTGCGATAATCCGCACTATCCTGATCGGGGTCCCCAAAATGGGTTGTAGAGGCGCAATTATAAGGAATTTAATTAACACACTTTTTAAAGAAAACGTTTTTGAATGTTCAAGGTATTTATCCGTAATCTCTTATTTTCCCATAAACTAGAGTCCTAAAATTCATGATGCTATGTCAAAAATGTGTATTGTGATGAGGTGGGTCATTACCTCGTGAGTTATCTAATGGCAATACAAGAAAATATGTTGAATTGTGTTGAAAGTAAATTATATGGTATTTTACCGTAAGAATGCGATAAAAGTTGTATAATAGGTTCTTTTGTGATGAAACTTATTCTAATGTGTTTTTTAATGATTAATAAACAATCTATTAAAAATTTGTAGGTTTGTTATTAAGAAAAATTAGATTTTTAAAGAAAAGAGAATCGGAAGCCGGAATAACTCCGCTTCTGACGAGTTTTGAAAAGGAGAAGTTTTAGAGTAGCAAAAGAGAAGGGGAGAGGGACTTACTGGCTATAAAGAAAGATGGGAGAAGGAGGAAGCTCTTGGAACCGTCGGGGCGTCGTTTCGTCGCCGGAATCTTTTTGGAACGTC
This sequence comes from Agapanthus africanus, assembly GCA_030015575.1. NCBI lineage: Eukaryota > Viridiplantae > Streptophyta > Magnoliopsida > Asparagales > Amaryllidaceae > Agapanthus > Agapanthus africanus. The sequence goes on along the minus strand of CM057339.1, from coordinate 277,027,592 downwards.
GCCGGAACTTCGTTTCTTGCTAACTCCACTTGTACAACTTGGGACTTGGAAATTTTATAGAGTTTTTGTAATGAAATTCTGAATGAGGAGGGGTGAAATGTGGTGTGGTATTTATAGGGAAAATTAGGATTTAGGGTACTGAATTAGAGAATTAAAAATGCATTTAAATTTTGGTTTAATGTCACTTTTTAATTCTATGTTTATTTTCAATAAAAACAAACAGTACAGGGGTTACGGGGGGAGGTCAAGGGGTGTGGAGTTAAATTTTGTGGAGCATCCCCTACGTGGGGCCCGGCGGCACCGGCCGTAGGGATAAACCCGCCGGCCAAAAACCGGCGATGGGTGCTGGATCTTTGGCCACGTGTCCCTATCAGTCGGTATACCCCAGTGCACGTGTTTGATTACTCTTTGACTTTTCATTTTACGTGTAGTGCACGTGTAAACCGTTGGGCTTCTAAAAGATTAAAAGAAAATCAATAAAAAGATAATGTGGCTGGGGGGATTCGATCCCAGGGGCCACGTCACAGCAGTGCAAGGCTTTATCAATGAGGTACAAGTGTTTTCTTACTGTTCAAAAGCAAATCAAGTACTTATAGTGTACATAGGATTGCAAATACTCCATTTGTACATTAACTTTTAAATAAATTTTCTGTACATTGAAATTGGAGTTGTTACATTCTACCCTCCTTACAAAAATTTCGTCCTCGAAATTTACAATTATTTTAAAGCCTAGTTTACAAACAAATGAGGGTATCTTGCACGCATGTCGTCCTCACGTTCTCATGTTGATTCTCCTGGTGAATCATTTCTCCACATCACTCGAACCATATTGATTTCCTTGTTCGAAGTGACTTCACCTTTCTATCCAGGATCTCAATAGGTTGTTACTCACAGGATAAGTTTGGCTGTACAGTGAGCTCGGAGTGATCAAGAATATGGCTGGGGTCACTCACATACCTTCTGAGTTGGGATATGTGGAACACATTGTGCGCTCCTTCCAATGAAGATGGAAGTACCAAGCGATAAGCCACTTCTCCGACTCGTTCAAGTATGTCGAACGGTCCAATATACCTCGGACTTAGCTTACTCCATCTTCCAAAACGAATCACTCCATGGTTCGGAGATATCTTCAAAAATACATGATCTCTCGGTTGAAACTCCAAGTGACGGCGCTTTGCATCAGCCCAGTGTTTCTGTCGATCTTGGGATATGCGCATTATTTCCCTGATAGTGCGAACCACATCTACAGTTGCTACTATCATCTCATGTCCAAGGAGTTCTCTATCTCCGATGTCGTTCCAACTTAATGGCGATCGACACTTCCTTCCATAAAGTGCTGCGAAGGGGTGCCATTCCTATACTTTCTTGGTAGCTGTTGTTGTATGAAACTCCACAAAATGTAGGTGATCTTCCCACAATCCTCCGAAATCTAGCATACACGCTCTTAGCATATCTTCTAAGATCTGAATAGTTCACTTTGACTGACCATCTATTTATGGATGATAAGCTGTGCTGAAGTTCAGACTTGTTCCCAAGCTAGCTTGTAGACTCTACCAAAATTGCGTTCGAAATCTGGTGTCAAGATCAGAGACAATGCAAACTAATACTCCATATAATCTTACGATTTCCTGCATGAGTTCATGGGTATCAGAGATAGTACATATTGAAGATTTAAATCTTGCTTAGATTCTTACCTCCATATACTTCTTGCTAATGTCTCAGTAGATTGGCTAACTCGAAATGGGATGAAGTGAGCCGACTTTGTGAGTCGATCCACAATAACCCATACCATATCATTACCCTTCGTGCTGCGAGGAAGTGCAGTTATGAAATCCATTGTGATGTGTTGCCACTTCCATTCAGGGATAGGTAATGGTTGAAGTAGACCAGCAGTCATATGATGTTCAGCCTTTACTTGCTGACACACCAAGCATTTGGCGACGCTTCTGGCTACTTCACGCTTCATTCCAAGCCGCCAGTAATTTTGACGTAGATCTTTGTACATCTTTGTACCTCCAGGGTGTACTGAATAAGGAAAGCTGTGAGCTTCTTTCATCAACTCTTCTCGCATAGAACCTTTTGGTGCACACAATTTACTGCCGTATCTCAAAAATCCATCATCATGGATGATGAAGTCTGTCCGAAGTCCACTTTCTACTTATTCTCTGATCTTTTGCAACTTAGCATCACCTGCTTGAGCTGCTTTGATCTGATTGACAATGGTAGATTGAACTTGTAAGTTCATCAAACTTGAAGCGTTACTTGGCATGACCACTTCAATCTCCATTTGATGTAAATCTTGTTGGAGCTTCCACTGTGCGGTGAGATTCAATGCTAATGGTTGGCGACTAAGGACATCAGGAACTATATTTACCTTCCTTGGATGATATTGTTGGTTGATGTCGAAGTCCACCATGAGTTCTAACCATCTTCTCTGCAGCATATTCAACTCTTTCTGAGTAAACACATATTTCAGACTCTTGTGATCTGTGTACATGTCCACTCATTCACCAAGAAAATAATGGAACCGAATCTTGAGAGCAAAGATTACGGCTACCAACTCCAGATCATGCGTCGGATAGTTGCGCTCATGAATCTTCAGCTGTCTTGATGCGTAAGCTACATCTTTACCGTGCTGATGTAGAACACATCCTAATCCCTTACCGGATGCATCGCAATGCACTTTAAAACCTCCAAGTTGGTCCGGTATGATGAGAATAGGTTCTGATGTCAATCTTGACTCGAGTTCTACGAAAGCTTGTTCGCATGCTTCTGACCACATGAATTCTTCATCTTTACGCATGAACTTGGTCAGGGGTGTTGCAATCTTCGAAAATCCTTTAATGAACCTTCTGTAATATTCTGCTAATCCCAAAAAGCTTCGAATGTCCTTCACTGACTTCGGTGTCGGCCATTTGCTTACTGCTGATACTTTAGCTGGATCTACAGAGATTCCATCATCTAATACAATATGTCCGAGAAAACCGACTTGATCTAGCCAAAACTCGCACTTGCTGTACTTAGCATAGAGTTGATGCTGTCGTAGAGTCTCCAGGACAATTCGTAAGTGTTCGGCGTGATCTTTCCGACTCTTAGAATACACCAGGATGTCGTTGATGAAGATGACAACAAACCTGTCTAGGTACTCTCGGAAAACTTGATTCATTAGGTTCCTGAATATAGCTGTTACGTTGGTCACTCCAAATGGCATCACAAGAAATTCGTAATGACCATGGCGAGTCCTGAATGCCGTTTTCGGAATATCAGACTCTTTGACCTTCACCTGATGATAACCCGAAAGAAGATCTAACTTGGAAAAAATGCAAGATCCACTTAGATGATCGAACAGATCGTCGATGCGTGGGAATGGATACTTGTTCTTTATAGTTACATCATTTAGAGCTCTATAATCAATGCACATTCGATATGAACCTTCCTTCTTCTTCATAAGCAGAACCGATGATCCCCAACTTGAAGTGTTGGGATGAATCCATCCTTTCTTCAATCGTTCAACTGAGTTCGGATCTCCTTCAATCCTTTAGGGGTTAACCGATACGGTGCTTTGATCACTGGTTGTGCTCCAGGTACTAAATCAATGCAGAATTGAAGAGCTCGATCGGGAGGCAAATCTGATATGTCTTCAGGAAATACATCGTCGAACTCTCAAATTACCTATGGCTTTGATCCTTCCTCCGCTTGAAGTGTTGCAATCACTGCCTTCCTTGGTTTTGCTTTGTATGTACTTGGCTCCAGGGTATGATCTCCACTTTTGAAGTAAAAGACCGGATGCTATGGAATCTTGAACACTACCTTCCTTTAACGACAGTCAATGGTAGCATAGAATGTTCCTAGCCAATCCATACCCAAAACGACATCGAAATTCGGTATGTCCAGCACTTTGAAGTCAGCATATAATTCTCTGCTGCAGACGACTACTGGACACAGGTCGTATCCCATTGTTGCTTTTAGAACGCCGTTCCCCAAACTGACATTCTAGCTAAATACGAGTGGTTTGACTGGAATTGCATGTGTTCGGACAAACCGTTGCGACATAAAGCAATGAGATGCTCCAGTATCGAAGAGTGCTAGTGCAGAAAGTGAGGCTACTAAGATCGTACCTAAGTTATGTGGGATAGGTTTTAGGTATAAAGAAAAATATATGGGTATGTATATATAGATTGATGTAAAGCTTGAAAGGAAAGTGTTACCAGTGATGACTTAGCCAGTGGCTTCAGCTTCTTCCAGAATCATTGTGAAAGCCTGTTGTCTTGGTACATTCCTCTTTGCTGGAGGAGCATTTCTCTACCCGTTCCTTTGTACTTGAGGTACGTTCCTTTGAGCTTGATGTAACTGAAGAGGAGGAGGTGCAATCGGTCCACGAGGAGGTGGAGCAAGGAGAGAGAGTCGTGGAGCAGGTGCCTGGATGGCTGGGCGCTGCTGATAAGTAATTACTGGTCTGGGTGCAGCATTTGGGTTGTGTCCACGAGGACAAGACCCAATGTCATGAGTGGTCGAGCCACAGACTAAGCAAAAGCGATTTGCACGCCGACTGTCCTTCGCCAAATGTCCATCCTTCCTGCAGTAGGTGCAAAAGGCTGGGCTGGACCGGTTGTTCGGTACTCCTGGTCTCTTGGGCACAAATTGTGGCCTTGAAAAGGCTCCTCTTGCTATCTGAGTGGTAGGGCGTTTCATTCCGGTAGATTGAGCTCTGCCCCTCATCTTCACCACTACCTCGTATCGACGGGTAGCTTTCAGGTCCAGCTCGTGGGTTGGGAAATCCCCTGTAGCAAAGACAACTTGGATTTCTGGATCTAACCCTTGCGGAAATCATCGAGACCCGATCTCAGCAGTCGGTATTAAATGTGCCGCGAACCTGTTAAGGTCTTATGTTAGCTGCTTAGTATGTGATATTTTAAAATCGAATATTGAGACATATCTTACATACTAAGCATGGTAAACTCAGCATCATACTCATCCACGGACTTGGTCCACCTCGAACCCTGTTGTAGATGGATAAATTGCTGCTCCATGTCAAATCGGGCAGTCTCTAGGAAGTATTTCACGTCGAACATGTCGCGAAATGTCCTCCATTCGATAGGTTGGTCAAGACGGCTTTCTTCCACCTTCCAGCAAACTCGAGCGTTGTCGGTGAGTTGCAGCTTCGCAACTCGTACCCAAGCGATTTCTGGCACTTATGCTGGTGCCAGATCATCCTCAATACTTTGAGCCTATTCCTCAGCTTCCAAAGGGCTCTCTTTTCCTGAAAATTGTTTTGGGTGCATTTCCCAGAATTGCTTCACTCCGGACGCTTCTGCTTCTGGACGGTTCAATAATATAGCAGTCTGCTGCTGCTGTCCTTCCAGGAGACTTCAAATCGCATCAAGCAGTACCTTCTACTCATTAATAGGAGTAGCGACGGTAGGCGTAAGCGGTAGAGGTGGTGGTGTGTTGTTGAAGTTAGTACTGGTGTTGTTTGGAGAATCCATAATCTTGAAAGAAAAATAGGGTTATGATAAATTCAAAGTATATGAAATTGTAAGATTCAAGGAATATGAAATGTAAAGAATGTTTTTAGTTGCCGATTCTTGTGTTATATTGCTTAGGAATTCATGTAGAATTGACCTACATGGTCGGGTTCCATGCAGCACTGACCTGCATGGGCCGCTAACAAAATCCTGTCACGCCCGCTTCCCAGTGTACGAGTAAGAAGGCGCGACGAGGTCTGCTGCGTTTTACTCAAAAGTAAACACGCTAAGCGTATCTAAGCAACATAAAGTAAAATTTACACAAGAGACATGCATATAAATGAACAACAACTTTTATTTATTTAACAATTCTTTACAAGTACAACTGGAAATGTAAATATAGGAACAGAATGCAATGCCTAAACAATGGCATGAAATGAAATGAAATGAGTACAAGTTAAGTCAATGCTCAGGGTCTTCTGTGAACTGCTCCAAGTTCTTTTTACTGGTCTCGTTCTCTAGTGAGTCCGATCCACCTCACAACATTTCAAAGAAGAAGAGAAATAGGAATGTCGTCAGCAAACAATCGCTCGGTAAGTCCCAAAGAAAGAAGGAGAAGAATGGACAGAGAATAGAACAAGTGAATTAGATAATGTTATATTTGTTATGCCAACGTAGTTGTTGTAGCTTGGTACGGAATATGCCAGTGTATACAAGAGGAGTCCAACTTACACCGTGGACTTTGGTAACTCATAGTACAAGGCTCCGTCGATAATACTACGGAACAACGGCATAGATATAATTACATCTTTTACTGACCATCTCATGCCACCTTTAACATGTTCCGTACCAGTCTATCCCTTTATTAACCCCGTAATGTATCTTGTATTGATTGTATTGTATTGTCTTGAATTGTTTTATGTAATAGATTGTTCGACTTTCCAAAACCATGATATCATGTAAATGGAATGGATATAATAGATAGACATGTAAACAGAATATATCCATGGTTCGGTTCGGTTCAGTCGAGACAGATTGTTATAGATTGAATTCTGGTATAGACGGATTCATGTTGAATTGCTGTTTATATTTGAATCATATTCAAGTCAGATTAGTTGCATATTTGTCCGTGACTCGAACTGAGTCAGACTTTTAAAACAAAATTGAAGTCCTAAATTAATTTTGATGTTATCGGTAACTGCTGCACATGGACGACAAGATTTGTGTTTTTTTCAAGACAATTACCGTGTTGATAACACCGTTGTTAGATTGTCTACCTTAGATAAGCAAGCACCCATATTCTTCGGCACCCTGAAGCTTTAGAAAACTGGTCCCGCTTAAACCTATATTTACTAGGGTCCTTATTGTAATTTAGTATAACTTGAGGGAGTTTTATGTAAAAATAGTTTTGATATATTTTCAAAATACACCTCAAGTATTTAATTATCGTCTTTAGGGTTTTCATAGATGTAGTTTTTATAAAAATGAAATTTTCTGGTGAGTAGAACTCAATTTTTATTGTATATGGTATTTTAATGAAATATTGGAATTGGTATTGAATTGGAATGGTAGTTTCTCGAAATTGTGATTCTTTTGATTTAGAAAACATGGAATATTTATAAAATATATCTAAAATAGATATTTTTATAAAGTTATATATATATATATATATATATATATATATGTATTTAATAAAAATAAATTTTATTTATTTTGTAGAAATATCATTTTCTTAAAAATTGCATTAAAAATTCCATCGAGATCGAATGCTCCATTCGGAGGTCTGCATCTCGTTTTACTAGGCCCGAGGATGTGCGATAATCCACACCATCCCAATCGGGATCCCCAAAATGGGTTGTAGAGGCGTAATTGCAAGGAATTTAATTAACACATTTTATAAAGAAAACGATTTTAAATGTTCAAGGTATTTATCTGTAATCTCGTATTTTCCCATAAACCAGAGTCCCAAAATTCATCGTGCTATGTCAAAGATGTGTGTTGTGATAAGGTAAGTCATTACCTCGTGAGTTATCTAAAGGTAATACAAGTGAATATGTTGAATTGTGTTGAAAGTAAAGTATATGGTATTTTACCGTAAAAATGCGATAAAAGTTGTATAATAGATTCTTTTGTGATGAAACTTGTTATAATGTGTTTGTTAATGATTACTAAACAATCTATTAAAAATTTAAAGGTTTGTTATTAAGAAAAATTATATTTTTAAAGAAAAGAGAACCAGAAGCCGGAATAACCCCGCTTCCGACGAGTTTTGAAAATGAGAAGTTTTAGAGCAGCATAAGAGAAGAGGAGAGGGGACTTACTGGCTATAAAGAAAGAGGGGAGAAGGAGGAATCTCTTGGAACCGTTGGGGCGTCGTTTCGTCGCCGCAATGTTCTTAGAACGTCGCCGGAACTTCGTTTCTTGCTAACTCCACTTGTACAACTTGGGACTTGGAAATTTTGTAGAGTTTTTGTAATAAAATTCTGACTGAGGAGGGGTGAAATGTGGTGTGGTATTTATAGGGAAAATTTGGGTTTAGGGTAATGAATTGAAGAATTAAAAATGCATTTAAATTTTGGTTTAATGTCACTTTTTAATTCTCTGTTTATTTTTAATAAAAACAAAAAGTACAGGGGTTAAGGGGGAGGCCAAGGGGTGTGGAGTTAAATATTGCGGAGCATCCACTATGGGGGGCTTGGCGGTGCCGGCCGTAGGGACAAACTCGCCGGCCAAAAAATGGTGATGGGTGCTAAAGGGTTCCTAGGCACTCTTGTGAAGGTTCAAAAGGCATCAAACATGCTCGGATAAAAATTTAGACGTGCCGAACAACCCAAAGCCGGGATCTTTGCTAGATTATTAGGGTTTAACATGCAAGAAGATAACTTTTATCTAAGTGTGAGGGATTACAACCTTTGTAGTCCGCTCTTTCACTTCACAAGCTCCGAGTAGAAGTCCCTTTGCCGCGATCCACGATCTCCCGGACTCATGAGAGGCTCCACGACTCGAACGATCCATGCTAGCTCGAAGTATTCCAAATCTCCGATGATCTACCTTGAAGTTGCAACGACTCAAGCTTTCTCACTCTAAAGAGATGAACACACTAATCTCATGGGCTAGATGAGATGAGGATGAGAGAGTAGTAATTTTGCTTTCTTTTTATATCATTTTCTCATATTTATTCATCACTTAAGGATTTTCTAGCAAGCTTTTCAAGAGAGAAGAAGATGATAATGGAAAATGAATAATCTTTTTAATCCTTTTGTGATGAATAGAATATAAACCATATGATTGAATTGCAAACCATGGTCAAGGATTTTGTAGAGAAATAACAAGAGTTAGGGTTTGGTTGAGTTAAAGAAAGTGTCATCCAAAATATCTTAAGAATGACAAAAGGAAAAGCTTCTAGAAGATGCATGAAACATCTAACCCAAACCAAACCCTAATCTCAATTAATCATCCTTAAACATGTTTAACAATTAATCATATCATGTCAAAATAATATATATCACATATATTATATATTTGCAACAAAAGAAAATAATACAATTAACATATATCGCATATATATCAATGTATCATCCAGTGAGAAAATGAAATAATAAAGCGAGCCAATATTAGATAATGTAATACAATATATCATATATATTATTATACATTAAATCATCGAATCAACACTTGAATCGATGATCCGGCTATATCGAATATTACCGACTAATATATCATGTACCGATTCATCGAATCAACACTTGATCCGATGTCCCGGTTCATATCTAAATATCGCGAGAATATAATACGCTATCCCATATCGCATTATTCTCGGTCCTGCACATATCATATATGTGCCTCTACTCCGTTTCGCCTGAGCCAAGAAACCTCTGTGTAGGACTCTAAAGAATCGTCAATACGCCGGTAACAGGTGATGATCATATCAAACACCCACAAGCTGCAAGCGGTCAGCTAAACGTAACAGCCACCCAGGTATTGAGCGATCAGAAGATCACCAAGCTAGCCTGTGCGTTCTCCTGTGAATCCGATCAGTAACACTCCCGTACAGTCCGGTCTGTTCGTCTGATATGTCGCATATCAAGTCTAGGGGTGGTATACGTCAGACCCCAGTAACCGATAAGTCGTGTCGATGCGTGGCTCATAACGGGTCGAGAAACTACTAGTAACACTTACCAGTAAATCTCTATATCAGCCCTGGCCAGGGACTTCCAGTTATAGCCAATCGAACACAGCACAACATCAACTCCCTATACCGGGAGAGACGAATCCCCTCCTATCGCTCATTGCCTCCATGTGATTCGGGACTGTACCCAAAAGCCACCGTTTTGCACGCCCTCTTGGACGCGGTAAGGTGGAAATCAAAGCACAGTGGGAATCACACAAGACTCTATGACGATCTCGGGTCTACAGACTACCCTGTACCAGTGTCACCGGAGAACTGCCATCTGACGTGTGGTATATCACCATCTGGGAGTTCTCGGCGAGTCCGTCCAGTATACCCAGTCTCCACTGAGCACCCGTACACCATCTCTGATGTCAAACACCGATGGATATGGGATCGTCCATCGCCCATCATATGGGTCAAGATGCGTATACGCTAGTCTACTCTGGTGTATCGATGCCCTGTCTCGATATACCCTCGACTAGGAACAGTTATAGGATGTACTCATCGACTACCGTGGCCCCACTAGTATGATCTCATCATAGTCCCAGTAGTCGAGTACAGATCCTAAAGGCTTTATCAACATGTGAGAGTAAAACAGTAAACCAATACAAGTCAACATGTTAAGATAAAGTGAAACCAAATAGCATACTATCATGACGAGCAAGAAAGTCCTCTCTGTATATATCTAAGCATCCATCATAATATACATCATATGTACAACAATGGCCTCTAGGGCATATACATAACTAACAATCTCCCACTTGCACTAAGGCCAGCTGCTGTAGTATCTCATACCTAGCATCCCGAATAATCTCTCAAACTGTATCTGGGGAATAGCCTTCGTGAATGGATCCGCAGTGTTGTCCTTCGTATCTACTCTCCTGACCTCGATCTCCCGGCGATCAACTATCTTCCTGATCAGGTGATACCGCCTCAGAATATGTCTGGACTTCTGATGGGACCTGGGTTCCTTGGCCAAAGCCACAGCTCCATTGTTATCGCAATACAGAGGTATTGGATGCTCAATAGATGGAACCACACCAAGTTCACTAATGAACTTCTTGATCCAGACAGCCTCTTTGGCAGCATCGTTGGCAGCGATGTATTCAGCCTCCATCGTCGAGTCTGCAACGGTATCCTGTTTGGAACTCTTCCAACATACCGCCCCTCCATTGAGGGTAAAGACAAATCCCGAGTGCGACTTAGAGTCGTCCTTATCACTTTGGAAGCTGGAATCGGTAAAGGACTCCACCTGGAGTTCTCCATTACCATACACCAAGAACATCTCCTTAGTCCTTCGTAAGTACTTGAGAATGTTCTTTACAGCTGTCCAGTGACTCTCTCCAGGATCTGCTTGATACCGACTCACTACACTTAGTGAGTATGCTACATCGGGTCTGGTACATAGCATCGCATACATGATAGAGCTTACTGCCGAAGCATAGGGTATCCCTTGCATGCGAGCTCTCTCCAAATCAGTCTTGGGAGACATCTCTTTGGAGAGAGTGAGTCCAGAGATCGTGGGTTGGTTCCCACGCTTGGATTCTTCCATACTAAACCTCTTTAGTATGGTGTCAATGTACCTGGATTGGGACAATCCCAATATCCGTTTAGATCTATCTCTATAGATCATGATTCCCAATATACAGGAGGCATCACCTAGATCTTTCATTGAGAATCTCTGTGATAAGAAGAGCTTGACTGATTGCAGCATAGGAATATCATTTCCTATCAAGAGTATGTCATCCACGTACAATACGAGGAAGACAACCTTACCCTCTGCTACCTTCTTATAGATACAAGGTTCATCTATATTTTTGATGAAGTCAAACTCTTTGACTACAACATCAAAACAGATGTTCCAACTCCGCGATACTTGCTTTAGCCCATAAATGGATTTAAGAAGCTTGCACACCTTTCCGCTGCTCCCACTATCTACGAAGCCCTCTGGCTGAGTCATGTACACGCACTCTTCTAAATCACCGTTTAGAAAGGCGGTCTTAACATCCATTTGCCAGATTTCGTAGTCATGGTATGCAGCAATGGCAAGTAAGATCCAGATGGACTTAAGCATAGCCACTGGAGAAAAGGTTTCGTCATAGTCCACACCTGGTCTTTGACGAAAACCTTTTGCTACAAGTCTAGCTTTGAAAGTCTCAACTTTTCCATCTACATCAAATTTCTTTTTGAAGATCCACTTGCTCCCAATGGGTTTTACCCCTTCAGGAGCATTTTCCAAAGTCCATACTTTGTTGGTGTACATGGATTCCATCTCAGATCGCATTGCATCCAGCCATTTCACAGAGTCACCACTCGTGATGGCCTGCTCGAAACTAGTCGGTTCATCATCATCCATGATGCAATCCTCGCTTCCACCATCAATGAGAAAACCGTAGTATCTCTCAGGTGGACGAGAAACCCTACTAGATCGGCGGAGAGGCTGGGGTTCGTCGGGTACTACTGAATCCTCTGGTTCCACTAAATCATCTGTTGTAGTTTGTGTCGCTGGAACCTCTTCCAGTTCTACCTCATTGCCATCAATTTCTTTTGCAAGAAATTCCTTTTCCAAAAAGGTAGCATGTTTAGAAACAAACACCTTTTGTTCCTCAGTGTGGTAGAAGATATACCCTTGTGAGTTCTTGGGATATCCTACAAACTTACATAAGACAGATCTTGCCTCGAGTTTGTCCGGATTTTGTCTTTTGACATAGGCTGGACAACCCCATATCTTAACATACTTAAGAGATGGTCTCTTCCCTTTCCATATCTCATATGGAGTGGTAGGCACTGATTTGGTAGGAACCATATTCAATAGATGTATGGCTGTCTCAAGCACATACCCCCAGAAGGAAATAGGTAACTCAGCCTCGCTCATCATAGAGCGCACCATATCTAATAGGGTGCGATTCCTCCGCTCAGATACACCGTTGTGCTGTGGTGTATAAGGAGGAGTAAGCTGAGAGAGAATCCCATTCTCTTTTAGATAATCTAGGAACTCACCGCTTAAGTATTCACCTCCTCGATCAGATCGAAGAATCTTAATACTTTTGCCCATTTGGTTCTCTACTTCGTGCTTATATTCTCTGAATTTCTCAAAAGCTTCAGACTTGTGTTTCATCAGAAACACATGTCCGTATCTAGAGAGATCGTCAGTGAATGTAATGAAGTAGGAAGAACCGTTCCTGGCATGCGTAGACATGGGACCACAAACATCACTATGTATCAGTCCTAAGAGTTCAGGAACTCTTTCTCCGTGTCCACTAAACGGAGCTTTGATCATTTTTCCTTTGAGACATGAATGGCAAGTATCATAAGATGATAATTCGAACGGATTCAAATAACCATCCTTATGTAACTTAGCCAGTCGTGTCGCATTGATATGACCAAGTCTACAATGCCACAAGAAGGATTCGTTCATTTCTGAACTTTTCCTCTTGTGTGTGTTTTGTATATTCAGGACTGTATTCTGATTTAGAATGAATATGCCATTATGTAACGAGCCTGATGCAATCAACTTTTGATCTAGGAATATGTTCATAACATTATCCTTTACTACAAAATTATATCCTTCTTTACTTAATAAAGAAACTGATATAATATTGCACATCATGTTCGGTATATAATAACATTCATTCAGAATCAGTGTATTACGACTTGGTAATACAAGGTGATATTCGCCAACTGCTTTGGCTACAATACTTGCACCATTCCCTACTTGAACGGAATGATCACCTTTTCCCAGTTCTCTACCTTTACGTAGCCCATGTAACTGAGAAACAGTTCTCAATAACTAACACACTCGAAGAAGATGCATCAACATGCATGTTCGAAGAAGATCCGGTATCTAATACCCAGGACGTAGGGTGAACTGAGAAACAGTTCTCAATAACTAACACACTCGAAGAAGATGCATCAACATGCATGTTCTTTTGGGCGGCGTGAGAATCTAGATATTCTCCTGTTTCCTGTTCAGTCTTATAACTCTTATAAGAAAGAACGGGTCCAACGTTCCCTTGCTCAGTACAATAATCGGGTTCAGTCAATACATCAATATTATTATCTTGATTATGGCCTGACATGGTCGCTACCTGGAGAGAGAGAGAAGAAAACACTTTAGCGTATGCTCTTGCAAGATTAGATTGGTTATTATCTTATCTAATCAGGATGTCTCCCACTGTTTTTATCAAATCTACCTTAAAACCCTAAAAGGTAAGATTAGCCGGGATTAATTACACCCTACAATTTCGTCAATCTTTCAGCCAGATCAGTGTCGGTACTTTGAGGGAGGTTCCCCGTGCTTTCGCACGGACCTAATTAAAGTAAACCTCGTTTTCCCAGAGACGTAACCTCGTTAACACTTTTCTAGACACCTACTTGAATGACTAATTGTCCTGTGTAAAACTCTCCCAGGAGTAACACTTACTCGCAGTGGGTATCGGGATCCAACTATCTCATAGGAGGTATGCAATCTCATTGCAAATTTCAACACTTGAAATTCCCGATAATGCTTTTGCCCCTAACGTTCTATGACCTTGACGAAAGCCAACAAACCATAGTGCGCTAGTCAAGTTCAACCCGAACATTTCTTGATTGAATTAAACCCAGCCGTACGTCCCTTGACGAAAGCCAACAAAGCCGTACGACTACCCTAACCCAATCTCATCATATGTAACAGATAAGTAATAATTAGCTACCGCACACTACGCCTTGACGAAAGCCAACAAACGTAGCACGAATACTAAGTATTACCTATCTGAAATGTCGGAGGGCTACGCAGGTTTTTCAGAAAACCCTGAGCGTAATGAACTTGATATCGTCGTAGAATCGAGTAATTTTGAAAAAGAGTGTTTTTGAGGCTTTTCTTAGTTTCGCTAAAGGGGTCACTCCCGGTGAAGGGATCGTCGGCCCTTTCCTCATCGAATAAGGTGCATGATATATCATATATACCGCTGTGCAAAGCAAAACACTAAAAGCATTCAAAAGACAAACCGCGTTTTGTAGCATCTGCCAGTTTTGCTAAAGGAGTCACTCCCGGTGAAGGGATCTCGGTCCTTTCCTCATCGAATAAGGTGCAGGATATATCATATATATCACTGTGCAAAGCAAAACTGTAGCTACCCCTTTTATAAAGGTTTTTGATTCTACAACATCTTTAGGTTTCTTTTCTTTTTATTAATCTTATTAATAAAAATCCCATCAGCTTATGCTTCCTAAGCATCACAGAAGAAACGAAAGCAGTAATATTTATATATCAGTATATATATATAGTATAAGCATTCGTCTCAGGCAGTAATATGATCTCATCACAGAACATTGCAGCAGAAGAACATATATGAAATATTGGATATACTAGGACGTCCGTGTTTTTAATACGAGCCTGTATAAAACACGGATTCCACGGTCGCGACGAATAGCTAAACCCACTTCCCAAGACCCCTACGAGAGCGGCAAGTAACACTACCAATTCTAGGGTTAGGAGACCCGGTCTCGACTCCTCGAGATGGCCTCCCACTGGACCCTAGAACCCGGTTACTTGTGCTCCCCTCCTTGGGTCTACCTAATGCGGAAAAGTAAATAATATACACTGGTGACATCAACCGCAACCTGGAAGTGCCCCAAATAAAAGAATATTACATCACAAATGAATTTTACATGAATGAAAATAAAAACCCTCATCTCACATAAAACCCCCGGCTATTCTGATCGCGACGATCCAATATAACATATCACAGCAACACATAATATCTCATATCATCAACGTAAGTAAATATGCGCATCCCAATTGTCGTTGACATATAGCAACGAAACCGGCGATATCACATATTACACTTACGGTCACAGAAAAGAAAGCGTAAAACTACAATATTTGGAATCCACAATCACTTTAGACATCGTAAATCCGAAATATCACATACTCCGCATTTCATGCCTAACTCTATGAATTCCACATATTGTATCACATTCCAGATAAATAGACAGTATTAAACTTTCCGAACAGATAATCAAACACCCAAAATTTCCCAAAGTGCTCAACTCTTGAGCGGAGTTCAAATAATCCCAGAATATGTCACAGTATCAGTGATCCATCCGTAGAAGGGTCAAGCCAACGCCTCACATGTGGCACGTCGTACTGCTCCAAACCCGAAGGTTCAAAAGGCAGTTCAAGACGGTCACATAATCGAGTTAAGGTTTGTTGTCTTCTAGAGGGTCCACCACTTAACTTGTACAATTTTTCCGAAAGATTTAAACCCAATAAAAATTCAACACTTGAAAGTTCGCCGTACCGGGAAATAGTAAGTTAATGATATCCGTTCAAATAATTTAACAGTTTCTAAATATCCGGAAAGAAATACGAACTTAAATATTCCGATCGAATCTACTATTACAAAATAAACCCCAGATTTAAACAATACTGGAATCACTGTTAAAAATATCTAGAAGCCTCAACAAGTACCTACGGTCATTACCAGAAAAGCCACGTGTCACAATCCTATCAATCCGCCGCGGAACCGCCGCGCAAGGCATGCTTGCGCCGCGGTTCCGCCGCCGTTTGATCGAATTGGGGGCTCGGGTTTTATGATAATTCTTAGAATTCCCTGCTGATTTTTTTACATATTTTTAATTCAGAAAAATCCCAAAATTTAAAAAATTTCCAGAGAGGGGTCCAATTTTGTCATTTCGGGTTCGATCGGAGTTTTAACTTCGTAAACACATCGCCTAATGCTCTAGCTAGGCTCTGATACCACTAAAGGGTTCCTAGGCACTCTTGTGAAGGTTCAAAAGGCATCAAACATGCTCGGATAAAAATTTAGACGTGCCGAACAACCCAAAGCCGGGATCTTTGCTAGATTATTAGGGTTTAACATGCAAGAAGATAACTTTTATCTAAGTGTGAGGGATTACAACCTTTGTAGTCCGCTCCTTCACTTCACAAGCTCCGAGTAGAAGTCCCTTTGCCGCGATCCACGATCTCCCGGACTCATGAGAGGCTCCACGACTCGAACGATCCATGCTAGCTCGAAGTATTCCAAATCTCCGATGATCTACCTTGAAGTTGCAACGACTCAAGTTTTCTCACTCTAAAGAGATGAACACACTAATCTCATGGGCTAGATGAGATGAGGATGAGAGAGTAGTAATTTTGCTTTCTTTTTATATCATTTTCTCATATTTATTCATCACTTAAGGATTTTCTAGCAAGCTTTTCAAGAGAGAAGAAGATGATAATGGAAAATGAATAATCTTTTTAATCCTTTTGTGATGAATAGAATATAAACCATATGATTGAATTGCAAACCATGGTCAAGGATTTTGTAGAGAAATAACAAGAGTTAGGGTTTGGTTGAGTTAAAGAAAGTGTCATCCAAAATATCTTAAGAATGACAAAAGGAAAAGCTTCTAGAAGATGCATGAAACATCTAACCCAAACCAAACCCTAATCTCAATTAATCATCCTTAAACATGTTTAACAATTAATCATATCATGTCAAAATAATATATATCACATATATATTATATATTTGCAACAAAAGAAAATAATACAATTAACATATATCGCATATATATCAATGTATCATCCAGTGAGAAAATGAAATAATAAAGCGAGCCAATATTAGATAATGTAATACAATATATCATATATATTATTATACATTAAATCATCGAATCAACACTTGAATCGATGATCCGGCTATATCGAATATTACCGACTAATATATCATGTACCGATTCATCGAATCAACACTTGATCCGATGTCCCGGTTCATATCTAAATATCGCGAGAATATAATACGCTATCCCATATCGCATTATTCTCGGTCCTGCACATATCATATATGTGCCTCTACTCCGTTTCGCCTGAGCCAAGAAACCTCTGTGTAGGACTCTAAAGAATCGTCAATACGCCGGTAACAGGTGATGATCATATCAAACACCCACAAGCTGCAAGCGGTCAGCTAAACGTAACAGCCACCCAGGTATTGAGCGATCAGAAGATCACCAAGCTAGCCTGTGCGTTCTCCTGTGAATCCGATCAGTAACACTCCCGTACAGTCCGGTCTGTTCGTCTGATATGTCGCATATCAAGTCTAGGGGTGGTATACGTCAGACCCCAGTAACCGATAAGTCGTGTCGATGCGTGGCTCATAACGGGTCGAGAAACTACTAGTAACACTTACCAGTAAATCTCTATATCAGCCCTGGCCAGGGACTTCCAGTTATAGCCAATCGAACACAGCACAACATCAACTCCCTATACCGGGAGAGACGAATCCCCTCCTATCGCTCATTGCCTCCATGTGATTCGGGACTGTACCCAAAAGCCACCGTTTTGCACGCCCTCTTGGACGCGGTAAGGTGGAAATCAAAGCACAGTGGGAATCACACAAGACTCTATGACGATCTCGGGTCTACAAACTACCCTGTACCAATGTCACCGGAGAACTGCCATCTGACGTGTGGTATATCACCATCTGGGAGTTCTCGGCGAGTCCGTCCAGTGTACCCAGTCTCCACTGAGCACCCGTACACCATCTCTGATGTCAAACACCGATGGATATGGGATCATCCATCGCCCATCATATGGGTCAAGATGCGTATACGCTAGTCTACTCTGGTGTATCGATGCCCTGTCTCGATATACCCTTGACTAGGAACAGTTATAGGATGTACTTATCGACTACCATGGCCCCACTAGTATGATCTCATCATAGTTCCAGTAGTCGAGTACAGATCCTAAGGGCTTTATCAACATGTGAGAGTAAAACAGTAAACCAATACAAGTCAACATGTTAAGATAAAGTGAAACCAAATAGCATACTATCATGACGAGCAAGAAAGTCCTCTCTGTATATATCTAAGCATCCATCATAATATACATCATATGTACAACAATGGCCTCTAGGGCATATACATAACTAACAGGTGCTGGATCTTTGGCCACGTGTCCCTATCGCTTGGTATACCCCAGTTCACGTGTTTGATTACTCTGTGACTTTTCATTTTACGTGTAGTGCACGTGTAAACCTTTGGGCTTCTAAAAAATTAAAGAAAAATCAATAAAATGATAATGTGGCTGGGGGTTTCAATCCCACGGGCTACGTCACAGCAGTGCAAGGCTTTACCAATGAGCTATAAGTGTTTTCTTGCAGCTCAAAAGAAAATCAAATACTTATAGTGTACACAGGATTGCAAATACTCCATTTGTATATTAACTTTTAAATAAATTTTCTGTACATTAAAATTGGAGTTGTTACAAAACTTCTTCCCGGTTGTTATTGTGTTTTTTCCTTCTTTTAGAGAGGTATTTATGCTTTAATTGGTGAATTGGGAAGCAAGTAAACCACCACCCACGTTTATAGGGATAGTGGTGGTGAAAAAACCCACTAAATAACCCTTAACTGCACATGCAGATATCTTTTAAAGATACCCGCTACCGCCCCAAAATTGCGGCGAACATCTCTTTTTGACTTGATTAAAAGAGATGTCCTCCATCAAAGATCCTTGCTTGTTAAGATGTCCGCCTGTGGTCTTTAATTGACAATTTTCTGGTAAAAGTCCATATTTTGAGTCTAACAAATGCCTCTCAACAATGAGTGTGCATATATATGTTATGCACATCTCATTATTGTACTTGACATTAAATATTGTAGTGAGTAAAACATTCATAGTGGAAGAGATCCCCATAGAAAATGAGATACTCGCCAGAGCGGATTTCTAGCTAAGCGGGTATTTTTAATGGGGAGCGGCCCAAGATCCTATTTGAATAGGGATATGGGGTGACGTGGTGGCATCTCAAAATCATCTTATTGTAGGAAATAGTGAATCATTTGTGCGCAAGCGTCGTGAGGTAAATATTCCAAAGATTCCCGGAGTCGGGAAAGTCTTTCCTACAGGACCGGGTACATCAACAGGATTTACCATAGAAAATCTTAGAGGTCTAGCCGATGACCCTGATATCGCTGCTGTCCTTAAGGAAAAAGATCCAACTGTTGGTATAACAAATATGACCGGAGCACTGCTTGATTATCTTCAGGGTTTCGTTGCTATGCAATGTTTGAATTTTGCAATTACAGACCCGAGATATGACAATCATTCTTTGTTTCTCTGAACCAAGAAGTATGCTAATGGATGATGTCTACCCGAGGCTACGCTTATCAGGTTAAATCTCATGAGGTAGCCAAAATACTTCGAAGTAGATGTAAAGCAATTCATGTGAGTGGAGCTGAAGGGATTTTTACATCAAAGGCTTCATAAAAATAAATGGTGGTGGGGAAGAAAGGATATCTTTCCTTCAGAACCGTCATTTGATGAAGGAGACACTCCAACACTTGATTCTGGTAATTAATATTTCCTTTATGTAATATTTTCTTTTTATATAGAATTTGTTAAAATCATACCCATGTGTCTTATATTTCATAGAGGGCACGACGTTTTTCGAACCGCGAGTTGAGTGTCAACCTCCTTCTCAAGCTCTTCGGTTGATCGAGCCAAGACACCCGTTACTTCATCAAGTACTTAGTCACTTCATATTTGCATTTTTATGTATCAATATATTTCTAAATTATTTTAACGATCCTTCTACATACATCGTCCGAACTTCCCATCTCTTCAGTTCCAGTACAACAGAGCCTGAGAAATTACTCAATCTCAATCGAAATCTTCTCCACATCCCACAGAAACTTCACCCGTACCTATCATTGGTATTCATTTGTTTCATGTAAACACATCAATATTTTTAGGTTTACATAATATTGATGGAACAAGTTCTTAGGGACAAGAGTTTCACGCCTTCCAACCCCTGCGGCTTTAAGTCAAAATCCTATCCGTTCTAGACTGATATCTACAATCGTTCGAGTAGAGCCTTAACCATATGATGTTGGTAAGAATTTGCTCCATAATTTGTACATATACTTTTTTTATTCTTTCTATCTTCACAGATTTCATAATTTTCCTTGTTTAGTGCCCGAATTTTCTCAGCCATGATTCAATCCGCTGTCTTTCCATCCTAGCTCCCTGAGCGAGGAACACATTCGAAGAATAGGCCCTAAAGTGGCAGCAAAAAAATAGGCATCTAAATTTTCAAAACGTCCATCTTCTAAGAAATCTATCAAGCCTTCTATAGATTCTATCCTGGTTTTGCAAAACATTTATACTGCGACAGCTGGTGGGTCTCGAGTAAAAAGATCTCAATTTGATATCCCTCCTGAGGACATGCAAGTTTTACCATCCTCATCAAAAAGGCCTAAGCGCATGGTTTTTCGTGAGTATTTATTAAGTTTATTTGTTATAACTTTGTGTGTGTGTGTGTATCAATCTCGCATTCATCAAATCATAATAGAGTGATTGGCGAAGCAGATGAGGTCATCGCCGAAGAGGAAGTTGTCTATGATCTTTCCTTAGTTGATGACCTTTTCGTGACGGATTTTACCATTTCAACTCCAACGATGGTTGTTAGAACAGCTGGGGTCACTTCAGAGCGCAGTGAGACTGTACTGCCAGTATCTACTAAAGAGTCAACTAAAGAAAAAAGTTTAGTGACTGGTAAAATACTGAAGAAACCCAAGACTTTTAGCCACCCGTGATTGAAGGACAGTTAAATTTGGGTGACATTCTTTTGATAGGAAATGATATTCCTATGCTACAATCGGTCAAGCTATTTTTGTCACAAAGGTTCTCCATGAAGGACCTGGGTGATGCCTCGTACATTCTGGGGATCAAGATCTATAGAGATAGATCCAAGAAACTATTGGGACTTTCGCAGTCCAGGTACATAGAGACCGTACTAAAGAGATTCAGTATGGAGGGTTCCAAGCGCGGTAACATACCCGCATTACACGGAATTACCCTCTCCAAGAAGATGTCTCCTAAGACTGACGAGGAGAGGGTTCGCATGAGCACTATACCCTACGCTTCGGCGGTAGGATCTATAATGTATGCGATGCTATGTACAAGACCAGATGTAGCTTACGCGCTGAGCGCGGTAAGCCGGTATCAGTCAGACCCAGGGGAGGACCACTGGACAACAGTGAAGAACATTCTCAAGTACCTGAGAAGGACTAAGGAGATGTTCCTGGTTTACGGTAATGGAGACCTCAGGGTCGAGTCCTTTACCGATTCAAGCTTCCAGAGTGAAAAAGATGACAGCAAGTCCGTCTCGGGTTTTGTGTTTACCCTCAACCGAGGGGCGGTATGTTGGAGGAGTTCCAAGCAGGATACCGTCGCAGACTCAACGATGGAGGCTGAATACATTGCTGCAAGCGATGCCGCAAAAGAGGCGGTCTGGATAAAGAAGTTCATTAGTGAACTTCAGGTGGTTCCGTCCATTGTTGACCCAATACCTTTGTATTGTGATAACAATGGGGCTATAGCTTTAGCGAAGGAACCAAGGTCCCATCAGAAATCCAGGAACATCTTAAGGCGGTATCACCTGATCAGGGAGATCATTGATCGCCAGGAGATCGAGGTGCGGAGAGTGGACACAAAGGACAACACTGCGGACCCATTCACGAAGGCTTTACCCCAGACTCAGTTCGAGCGGCTGATCGAGATGATAGGTCTTCGATACGCCAGTACATGGTCTTAGTGCAAGTGGGAGATTGTTAGTGTATATGCCCTAGAGGCCATTACTGTATCATACTAGTATGTATATTACTTGATGGAAGCTTGGGACATTCACAGTTGTACAGACAATCTTGCTCAATATAGTAGTATGCTACTTGGTTTGACTCTGCTTTAATGTGTACATGTGTGTTTATTTATTATATCACCTATACGCATTAGTAGAGCCCTTAGGATCTTTGCTTGATTACCGGCGTTGTGATGGCGATCGCACTCGTGGGGCTGGGTAATCTACAAGCACATCCTTATACACGTCCCTAGTCGTGGGAGTATCGAGATAGGGCATCGATGCTCCGGAGTAGACTAGCGTATGCGCTTCTCATCCCAGCACGGGAGACGGTCTGTCCCACAGCCGTCGGTACGTCGTACTTGAGATAGTATGCGGGTGCTTGTTAGGTTACGAGTACACTGGGCAGGATTCGTCGGGAACTGATGGTTGGTATTATACCTATCGTCAGTTATCAGTTCCCAGGTGACATGAGTACAGCTTAGTCCGCTGACTTGACACTGTCACTTCGCCTCGAGTGTGTTCCCACTGTTCTTTGATTACTACCCTACCACGACTCTACTGAGTCGTGCAAACAGGTAGTAGTTGGGAGCAGTCCCGAAGCACTTGGAGGCAGTGACGGTTAGACATGATTCGTCTCTCCCGGTATTGGGGGTTGACATCGCGCTGTGTCTAGGAGAGCCATTACACGAGTAGTCCCTGGCCAGGGCAAGCGAGATATACTGGTAGGTTTCCAGTGTTATCTCAGGGTGTATTGGGCTTCACTCCGACACGACTTGTACCGCTATTAGGGGACTGACATTTACCGCCCCCTAGGCCTGCCATGCGATGTATCAGACGAACAGACCGGACTGTACGGAGATTGTCACATACAGACTCAGTAGGAGTTCGGATGGGTTTACCTCATCGGCCTTCTTATCGACATCTACCTGGGGACCGTTACGTACAGCTAGTGCCGCTTGCGGTCTGTGGTTAAACCCACTGCCAGCGTAGTGTCGAGTCTTTAGAGTCCCACACAGAGAGTTTCCCTGCACTGAGCGAAACGTGTAGAGGCCGTATGGTTTTACGGCAAGGCTGCGATCACTTACGTACACTTGTGTGCATGTGGTGTTCGGGCAGGCAATACTAGTGGGCTTTGGTTTAAGCCAGATCCTAGTATTGCACGGATGGATTTGTTTTGTCTTCTGTGTATCCGCATTCTACGGAATACGGATGCAGGTGTGTATGCACAGTTTTCCGGAGCGATGAAGGAGGAGGTGCCTCATTAGGGTTTTGGCAGTTGGTTCGGCCAAAACCGTTATGTGGCAAGCTCATTAGGGTTTTGACAGTTGATTCGGTCAAAACCATTTTGAGACGGACTCATTAGGGTTTTGACATTTCGTTTGGTCAAAACCATTATGAGCCGGGGACATTATTTACTAATCCTTTCATTGATAATTATGTTATGGCTAATTACATTGACCATTTGACCATCTTGACTTTGTTGACCATTTGACCAAAGTTGACTAGGATCTTCTTGT
Source organism: Agapanthus africanus (assembly GCA_030015575.1). Classification (NCBI taxonomy): domain Eukaryota; kingdom Viridiplantae; phylum Streptophyta; class Magnoliopsida; order Asparagales; family Amaryllidaceae; genus Agapanthus; species Agapanthus africanus. Next base: position 277,003,811 of record CM057339.1, on the reverse strand, counting down.
AAGATCTAAAGTATTCTTTGGTTTTCTTTTTCTTTTTGTTATGATAATGGTCATGTCATTTGTAGCCATCAACTTTATCTTGATGGGATTAGTAATGATAATGTTTTTGCATTATTGCAACCATGGTTGAGTTTTCTCTTTGGTTAAGCATTTCATTTGCTCATTCTCATTCTCTCTCTTGAAATGAGAAGCTCCATGGTTGCTAACTAACCTCTCCTTCTTCCTCCTCTTGATTTATCTTTTGATCTCATGTGTTGAGAGAAAAAGATCCCACAAAGACAAAACCATTCATCTACCACTTCTACACAACCTAGGGCTTCTAGATTAGCAATCTCCTTGCCCTAGTTACCTCGGCTCGAGGTGGAGCTCGGTGTACATCTCTCGGGTGGATCGTCTTCGACTCAAGGAGGTCGCGGAGGTGACCAAAGTCCGGATCAACCATTGAGCAAGTAAAGAGAAGAACAACAAGAAGAGAAGAACAACAAGAAGTGAAGAACAACAAGAAGAGAAGGAGTTCAAGTTGAGGTATAACCCCTAACCGAGTAGATAACATCTCAAGTTAGGATGCTAGTATATTGTTTAGCAAAGATCCGGCTTTTACGGTCCATGTTTCCAAGTCCAGAAATTTTTTTTTTTTACCGTTTCCGCAACCCCGAAAGTACCGGGAGAGGTAACGTGGACCTAACAACATGTTGGATGATGCATTCATACATGATACACATGATATGTTATTACTTATGACAGGGACACGAGTACTTTGATATCACACTTATGTTCTACTATTACCCTTGTTATTATTATATTACTGTATGACCAAGGAGATAGCCATACATTCGATTTCTGCTCGGTGATGTCTTCTACTCACGAGTTGGCAACTCACCCCCGTTGTGCCACATTTTCTTGCAGGTTTAGCCGTACAGGTTTCGTAGCGGCTTCGCTGGCACACCACTTTCTTCTGGGTGATTGCTTTGGTAGTTGTGATCACTTGCATCATGACCACCATTGTACTTTTATTTTATTTCGGTTGTATCTAGTTAAAAGCTCCATCAATAAGACTTGTATATTTAGTAGACTAAACCACAGTTTGTATATTTTTTTGGCCTTAGAGTCACGCTTACGTATTTATTGTTGTTTCTGGTTTTCTTGATGAGGCATGTTTCCCTTACTATCTTTTTGAGTTTTGATCCTCGCTTTCGACGTTGTATATTTGCTTTACTTGCGTGGTTATTTCCGCCTTTTGGCGAAGAGCTAGCTCCCGCTTGGGGATGCCCTATATTATATTGTTGTACCGTTTTCGGGTTAAAATATACAAATGAGGTGCTACCAAAATTTTCAACAACGAAACAAGTTTTCAAGATAGCTATAACACATTGTGTTTTTCGTATACTATTACTTATCTTTTAAATAAAGAACTTGTTTTCATTACACCTTATTTCAAAATTTCACCTCCAATATTTTCCCTAAAGGTTTAGATTTCTGGGCTTTTGGCTTACTTGAATTAGGTGTGGTCCTATAGACGATATATGATTCAAGTGCCAGTCACGTGCCTTTTCTGGGTTGTGACAACCTAGAGAGAGGAGAAGAAAACACTTTAGCGTGCGCTCTTACAAGATTAGATTTGTTATTATCTTATCTAATCAGGACAGTTCCCACAGTTTTTATCAAATCTTCCTTCAAACCATAAAAAGTAAGATTAGCCGAGATTAATTACACCCTACAAGTTCACCAATCGGTCAGCAGGCAGGTATTGGGACTCCGAGGGAGTCTCCCCATGTTTTCGGATGGAACTAATTAAATAATCTCATTTCCGCAGGGGCATAACCCTGTTAACACCTTTCTTAGACACCTACTGGATTAGCTAATTATAAAGTGCAAAACTCTTCCAGGAGTAACTCTTACTCGGAGTGGGTATCGGGATCCAACTATCTCATAGAAGGTATGCAATCTTGTAACGACTCCAATTTCATTGTACAAAAATTTTCAAGTTAATGTACATAATAGAATTTCAAGCCTGAGCACAAATTATAAATTTAATTTGTTTAAGAACAGCAAGAAAGCACTTGTAGCTCATTGGTAATGCCTTACACTGCTGTGACATAACCCCTGTGTTCGAATCGCATCGGCCGCACATATTTTTTCTGAATTTTTATTTTAAACTTTTTGGAAGCCCAAAAGTTTACACATGCAATACACGTAAGAAATGAAAAGCCATAAAAACAAACATGTGCAAAATGCTATTAACTGCGAGAGGGACACGTGGAATGAATCCCAGCACCCAAAGCCCTAAGATGGCCGGCGAGATCATCACTTAGGCCGGCAACGCCGGGCTCAACCGTCGGTAATGCCCCCATTCTCTGCACCCCAGTCTTTTGTTCTACCCCCACTACTCCCATGCTGTTTGATTTCCCTGTAAATTAACAGAGAGATTAAAATCACCATTAATCCAAGTTTAAATGCATTTTTAATTCTTTTATCAATTCTCAAAACCCTAATTCCATCCTATAAATACCACATTATATCCCAGCCCTCTTCATTCTGAAATCTATTATTAAAAATTCTCAAAATTTTCAAGTCAAAGAAGAGTACAAGTGGAGTTAGCACCAGGTCAAGTTCCGGCGACGATTGGAGACGATTCCGGCGACCCCGCGACTCCACGAAGCTCCCAATTCTTTCATCAACCTCTCCTCTAAACCCTCAACTTGTAAGTTCCCTCTCTTCTATTTTTTTCTCATCTCAAAAGTTCTTCTTTTCAATGATGTCGGTAAGTAGAGTTATACCGACATTCATTTATAAAACTTTTAAAATAATAATTTTTCTTAAGAACTAATTATCTAAATCATTATACTTTGTTTGTTAAACATTAAAGAATAATTATAAGCAAGTTTTATTTTAAAACTCCATATAAAACAACTTTTATTACACTTTTACGTTTAAATACCATAAAGTTACATATGCCATCTTTTATTATTTTTACTTGTATTACCTTTAGAAAATCTCATGAGGTAATGACCTACCTCTCACAACACGCATTCATGACATAGCACGATTTCCTTTTAACAATATTTTTTGGGACAAATACGACTTTTACATTAAAATACCATAAACTATTAAAAACAATATTATTTAAATTGTATTATTTAAATTCCTTGCAATTATACCTCTACAACCCATTTTGGGAAATCCGATTCGGTTGGTACGGGTTACCACACATCCATTGGACTAGTAGGGCGAGATGCAGATCTCCTCACGGAGCATACGATCTCGATGGAATTTTTAATGCAATTTTTATGAAAACGCGATTTTCCATTTAATAAATAAATTTTATTTTTAATAATTATATATAAATTTTAGAAAACCATCTATTTTAAATATATAATAAATTTCATGTTTTTCTAAACAAAAGAAAAGAATTACATGTTTCATGAAAATACCATCAAGAATCTATACATGCCAACTTTACACTAAAATATCATGTATTATTCAAGCTAGGTATTTATTCACTAGAATACCTCACATTTAAAAATTACATCCATGAAAATTCTAAATACGATAAATAAATACTTTAGTTTTAATTTGAAAGTATACTAAAAATATTTTTCATAAAACTCCTTCAAGTTATATTAATTTACATTAAGGACCCTAGTAAATATAGGTTTAAGCGGGACCAATTCTCTTGAGCCTCAGGGAGCCGGAGAAAGTAGGTGCTTGCCTATTTAAGGTAGAAAACTAAAACGGGGGTTTTAATGGTAATTGGTTTGGAAAAAGTCACAAATCCTGCCGTCCATGTGCAGCAGTTACCGATAACTCCTAAACCTAATTCAGGATCCAATTATGTTTAAGTGTCTGACTCAATCTGAGTCAGTTTAATCCGAATATAATCTAAACATGAACACAATCCAATCTTAACTCCAATACAACTTGAATCCAATCTATACTTGAACTTGAACATGAATACCAAAACTTACCAGAACAAAATTAACATGATTTGAATTGACCAAACTATGGATATATCTTGACTTGACTACATGACTATCCGTTTACATGAACAATTTATACCATGGTCTCGGCAAGTCTTACATCTATAAAACAACACAATATACAGTTACGGGGTTTTTAAGGGATAGATTTGTACGGAATGTATTAGAAGTGGCACGAGATGGTCACCATAATACACATAACCTGAATATTCATGCCATTGTCCCGTGGCTTGACGGGTCCTTATGCTCCGTATACCTTAGTCCACGGATAGTTGGACTCCTCTCGTATACACTGATGCATTCTGTACCAAGCTACAAACAACTACGTTAGCATAACTAATATTTTCTTTATCAGTTCTATTCTCTCTATTTGTCTATTTCTATCCTATCTCTTGGGACTTACTGAGTGCTAGTTCGCTGACGACATTCCTATTTCTTCTTTCTTTAGAATGTTGTCAGGAGAACCCAACTCTCAGAAGATCGAGCCTAGCCAGGACGATTTGGAGCACTTTACTGAGGATTCAGAGTTTTAGTTCACTTGTACTTATTTTACTTTCAGTTCACTTGCTATTGTTTAGGCATCGCTTTCCAGCATTGTATTTACTTTTCAGTTGTATGTAAAGAATGTTTGATCAATAAAAAGTTGCTGTTTATTTATATCTCTTGTCATTTCTTGTGTATATTTTTTATATTGTTTATTTAAGCTTAACGTGTTTACTTCTGAGTAAATATGTCGTAGGCCTTGCTATGTCTACTTCCTCATACACTGGAAAGCGAGGTGTGACAGGTTTTGTTGGTGGCCCATGCAGGTCAGTTCTGCATGGAAACCTAAGCAATATATCACAAGAATTATATGAATCAGCAACTAAAAATATTCCTTACATTTCATATTCCTTGAATTTATCCTAACCCTATTTCAGAGTACGACGATTTTAGCAAGGGTTGGACCAAGAGATCCAAGCTTCTCTAGCTATAGGGGATTTCCGAATTCATGACCTAGCTCTGATGGCTGACCGTCGATATGAGGCAGTAGTGAAGAAGAATGGCACACCTCAATCTGCCGGTGTGAAGCGCCCGGCTACTCAGAGAGCAGGAGCAACCTCTTCCAGGCCACCGTTTGTACCCAGGAGATCGGGAGTACCTTTTAACCGGCCCAGTCCAGATTTCTGCGTCTATTGCGAAAGGAATGGACACCTAGCAAAGGATTGCAGGCATGCTAATCACCTATGCTTAGTCTGTGGCTCATCCACACACGATATTGGATCTTGTCCTCATATACTTAATCCAAATCATGCACCCAGACCATCAATCACTTATCCATAGCGGCCAGCTATCCAGGCACCTACTCCTCGACTTGCTCTCCCAGCTCCACCTCCCCATGGACCTACTGCACCTCCTTCTCGTCAGTTCCATCAAGCACAAAGGAACCTACCTCAGGGACAGAGGAACGGACAGATGAATGCTTCCCCAGCAAGGAGGAATGTACCTAGGCGACGTGCTTTCACAATGACCGTGGAAGAAGTTGAAGGTACTGGCCACGTCATCACTGGCAACTTTCCATCTTTCAAATCTGTTCAATACTTGTACATCCATATATTCTTTTTCATACCTAAACATATTCCACACGATTTAGGTACAATCTTAGTAGCCTCACTTCCTGCACTAGCACTCTTCGATACTGGAGCATCACATTGCTTTATGTTGCCACGGTTCGTCCGAACTCATGTGATTCCAGTCAAACCACTCGTATCCAGCTGGAATGTAAGTTCAGGGAACGAAATTATAAAGGCAACTGTTTCTCCCAATCAGAGCAAAGCTATGTTCAAAATTCAAATTTTGAAATGAAGCAACGCTTCAGAAAAAGCGCCAAGTGCGTTGCGCCCTAAATAGCGCACCGCGTGCAAATTATGGATGCGCTAGCGCTAAGTGCGCTGCACTCTAAGCAGCGCACTACGTGCAAAGCACGGGTACGCTAGCGCTGGGTGCGCTGCGCCCTAAATAGCGCACCACGTGCAAAGCACGTGTGCGCTAGCACTGGGTGCGCTGCGCCCTAAGCAGCGCACCACGTGCAAAGCGTGGATGCGCTAGCGCTAAGTGCGCTGCACTCTAAGCAGCGCACCATGTGCAAAGCACGGGTGCGCTAGCGCTGGAACTAAAAGCTCCCCACTATCAGATCAAAGATCTAATAATAATTATGATAAATCATTAATTAATTAGAATTAAATTCTGTTAAGGAAAGATTCCTCAAAATCATTCCAAAAAACAAGATTGTGCTCTGTAAATTAGAGCACCGTTGGATCAATGATCTAATGGTGATTAAAAATCACCAAAATAAAGAGTAAATTCTGTATGAAAAGATTTCCCAATCTTGTTAAAAACAAGAAGATTTCCTTCTGTAAATCAGAAGCCCTTGGATCAAAGATCCAACGATGGGAAATTCCCCAAATCAATTGGAGAAAAGATCTCCTTAACTGATTGAACTGATCAGCTTGCCCTATAAAAAGGCCCCTAGACTTCAAGTCTAAAAAAAAACATAGAGAGGAACCTCCCCATAAGGTTTGAGAGATCTCAAAAAGAAGAGCCAAGCTCTCAGAGAAAGAAGGTTTTTCTTCAAGGTAAAAAAGAAGGATGATGAACAGAGAGATGAAATTATCTCATAATTAATTTCAAAAGAAGAACATAATTCTTCTCACAGATCATAGGTTTACAAGACCAAGATCTTTCACAAAGAGATCAAAGGATCTCATTATAAAATAAAAAGAAGAACATAATTCTTCTCACAGATCATAGATCTACAAGACAAAGGTCTTTTATACAAAGAGATCATGGACATCTCATTATAAAATAAAGGGGGAAAGAATAATTCAATTCTCTTAAGGATCATAGATCCATAAAGGCAAAGCCTTTCATCAATATAAGAGATTGAAGTATCTCCTATAAAATAAGAACTTTTGTTCTTAGAATCTTGAGACAAAGTCTCTTTTGGGATCAAAAAGTTGATCAATTAGCGCTTGCGCTCATAAGATAGCGCTCTGCGCTCAAGACTGGCGCACAGCGCCAAGCGCGCCACGTGCTCCTCATGTGTGCGCTACTTAACAAAAGCGCCTCAGCGCTCAAAGACTAGCGCAAAGCGCTGCAGAGCCTTAGCGCTCCAAATATAGCGCACCGCGCTCATTGACTGGCGCTCAGCGCTAAGCGCCAAGCGCAATACGTGTCCCTCACGTGTGTGCCACTAAATTAATAGCGCAATGCGCTCATAAACTGGCGCAATGCGCCCATCATCTGGTGCTTAGCGCCAAGCGTAACACGTGTCCCTCACGTATGCACTACTTAGCAGAAGCGCACTGCGCTCTTTGACTGATGCAAAGCGCCAAGTGCACCACGTGTTGCGTTGATAGAGCATAAATTGTTCTGTAATAAGCCCAAGGCTATGAGGAATGCTCATCATTCAGTAAAAGGCAAAAACACTGTCAGGGCTAAGCCCAAATAAAGGCTCAACAGCCCAAAATAAATGTTAAACATTTTAACTTGATTGGACTTAGCCCAAGATTGGCCATAAGTCCTCAACTCAGATTAATTGAGCCCATATGCTCATAAATCTCAGATCTTAGTCCCAACTGGACTGCAGATCTCCCAACCAAAATTGGTTCAAGGGTACATCTCTGAAACCCTCTGATATATGTCGTTGTAATCCTTCAACGTCTTCAGAGAGGTGATGGGTCCCGACAACCATACATTTCATAGACTATGATATCTTTAAACTGGACTGTGGGGTCCTTAAACCCACGGACTATGATGTCCTTAACCTCGTACTGTGGGGTCCCTTTAAACCCACAGACTATGATGTCCTTAACCTCGGACTGTGGGGTCCTTATGCCCATGGACTATGATGTCCTTAACCTCGGACTGTGGGGTCCTTAAGCTCATGGACTATGGTGTCCTTAACCTTGGACCGTAATGTCCTTAAACTAATCGACCACAATGTCCCTAAACTAAACAATAGAGCCCAAACGCTCTTTTGTTTGATCTAAACGATCCTGTTGAGTTGATCTTAGTATAAAATTAGACTAACGTATCCTTAACTAACGTTTAAGTTGATCTTAGTCTCAAATGAGACTAACGTATCCTTAAACCCAACCCCAAACTCAAATCTAAAAAAAATACGGATTTGGACTAATCCACGCCCTACGGGCGACAACATAAATTAGTCTTCGTTTACAATCCACGGGCAACCAAAAACAAAACAAACACCCACGACACGAAGTGACCATCTGGAGAAGTAGAAAGTGGTTACCATGATGCGGTAGCGTAATTAACTGCAGGGGCTTGCGCCTGCAGGGAAGAGCGTCCCCACAATCAAAAACCCCTCAACGAGGGGGAATCTTACAAAGTCTGCTACATCGGCCGCATCCGTTTAAACCTTCGATACATGGTGTCATAAATTAACTTGGCATCTTCGGAGAGGTGGGCAGATAGCACCAATTAGCATTTGCCCTCGGAATTCAGGCCCGGACGTCCCAACGTCCCGGTCGCATCTTTTCGGCGGAGAATAGATTCTGGTACGCCCGGTGGGACCTCTTCCTCTTTCCACTCCACACTTCGTATGTCGTGTTTCGCGAACAAGTCGCGGTTTGACATGGTTGCCCTTGATTCGAGGTACTAAGATTTGGTGTCTTACTCCATGCAGAAAAAAGAAGATCAATGGCTTCAAACTGCACTAACTGCAACTGCAACTCTCACTCCGCCTTGTCCGGAGGAGTGACTTACGGGCCTCAAGCGGCCTCCCTTTTCACAATGCCGGTGAAACAAGTGACCCAAGCCACCACTGGGCTATTCTTCGGGACCATGATCCCGCCAAAAAGCTTCAGCGCTCCTTTACCATCGCAAGAAGCTCCGAAGAAGTCGGTCCTTGATTGGCTTACCACTACCGCGTCCCCTCTTAATGGGTCGCCCAAATCAAGCGCTTTTGTTTTCAGCAGACTGGGCCAAAGCTCCAAAGGGCCCGTGAAGAAACCCGCAATACTAGAAAGCGCTATCCCGAAGTGGATAGCCATTCCTACTCCTGAAGTCACCAAGGTGGCTTCTCCAGCTAAGGGGTTGGTCTTCACAAGACTGGCCGTTTCAGCTTCCACTCCGCGTGAAGTAACCAAGGCCATTTCCCCTGCACGAAAATCGGCCTTTTCAAGATTGGCCGTTCCCTCTCAGCGAGCATCTGTCTTTGACAGACTGACGCCAACAACTGACTCTCATCAGAACAGGGGCATGGAAAAGCTGATCCAACAGTGGAGGTGATCCCGACCGCACGACATGCTTGACGTCGCCACTGGCGCCGAGTGAGGAAAGCTGGGGGCAATTCCCCTTCTGGACTGATTCCGCCAGCTCCAATGGTGGAAGTTGATGCTGCTGTTCCAACTGGGAATAGCTTTGAACTTCTTAACAGGGTACGTAGGAATTCGCCAACTGCCGTGCTAAAAAAGTCTCCTCCGCTTGTTGAATAGATTACAAAGGCGAAGATGGAGCAGCCCCCTCAGCGGCTGTCCTCTAAAATTTATAGAATTTGGCGACAGGTCCAAGACTCGGTTATTGATCAAGACTATCTCCGCCGACAGGAAAAGATGAAGGTTCGGCGAGAAGAGGACCACCCTGTCAAGCCACAGATGACGACAGCTACTTGGGTGCCCACCGTAATGGCCCCTCAACTTTGACCGCCCACAAGAGGAGAAGGCTGGAGAAAATCCCTGAGTCTGCAACGAATCGCAAGACCACTGAATCTAAACGCCCCAAGTCTGGGGGCATGGTGGTGCACACCATCTATATGGCATCCGGAAAAGAGGATAGCCGTATCTCCACAGGTCATCGACCGCTTACGTGATCAGTGACTAAGGCTCAGGAGCAACAGCAACAAAAGCTCCAAGAGATGCTAACAGCTATGGCCACACTTACGGGACTGAAAGCAAGCCCGGAGACATCCTCGGAGCAGCGCCGTGAGCAGGAAACTGATGCTGAATTCCTTCGGAGAATGCTCGAAAAGAAGGAAAAGGAGGCTGCAGAACAAACTGCCAATATAAAATAAATGGTCCTTCTATTCCAATATATGGTGGGCATGATGATCCAGCCGGACCCTCCAGCTGAAGATCCTCCGATTATCCTCGAAGATGACCGAGCGGAGACGTCAAATCCCCTTCCTGCTTGTTCAGCAGCCAAAGAGGAGACCATCTCAAAAGCTGCCCTGGATGATTATATAGCTCAGTAAATACAGGCTTATCAAGCAAATGAAGTAACTGGCTAAGTCGTCAGAACTGGGTGACCATATACAGGATGGTACGATCAGATCAAGTATCCACCAGGATACACGATTCCTAAGGTCCATGTATATAAAGGGACGGGCAATCCCCACCAGCATGTCGCCCAGTTCAGGGCTCTATGTGGCAACACTGGGGGTGACGATAAACTGCTACTTCGCCAGTTCGTCGGCAGCTTGTCAGAGAGAGCGTTCTAATGGTACTCTGAACTCCCGAACGACCCTGTCAAGACATTTGCAGAAATGGACCTGTTGTTCACACAAAGATTCGCAAGCGCTAGCGAGCGTACTCTGATTACCGCACTAATTAATGCCAGGGTAAAACCTGGAGAAACATGGGTTCAGTACGCGATACGGTGGCGGAACTTATGGTCAAAATGCGAGCAGCGCATTGAAGAGGCTCCCGCGGTAGGCATGTTCATGGGTACTCTCGACCCTCAGGCGACCATTTCCCAATTCATGATGTTTTTCAAGCCGACCACTTTCCATGCCTTGATTGACAACCTTGCCCAAATGGACCAGATGAGCCACAAGCCTTCCTCTTCGAAGTCGGAGCCTCGAAACGAAAAAGGGAAAGGGAAAGCAACCTTCGTCGCCAACACTCAACAACAGCCGAGCAACTTAAAGCCAGTTGTTCGCCAAAACAATATGTGTCCATGCCCATCCCTCGAGGAGAGACTGGGACGTCCTTACTCATTTCCCCGGGATAAAATGAGGAGACTGTTCAAGATGGAAGTGCGCAACAGACTCATCAATCTGCCGGATCTAAAACGTCTGTTGCAGCCAGGCGATGTCAACAATCCTAATTACTTCCCTTACCACCAAGCAGTAAGCCATCCAATCGAAGATTGCTTCGTCTTCAAAGGCTAGATTGATGACCAATACCAACAAGGCAAGTTCGCAATATCCAAAAACTGGAAGGTGAACCCACCACAACCTCATGCCCCTAAAATAGTGGACACGCCGGGGGCATCGTGCTCATTCATAAGGGAAGCCCCATGGGAAGTTGTTCTTTCGGCAAAAACGAAAAGAATGCTGAAGGATCTCCAAACATGCCCGGCAATCAGGTGGAAAAATCCACTGGAACCCAAGATCGTCGAGGGAATGATGAAACCGCGCCCAACTACAAAAATTGGTGGTGATAGTCAAAGCGCTCGCACCCAGCCGTCAAAGTCTTTGAAGAAGAAGAAGACCAAAAAGCCCGTGAAGCTTGATGACAAGCGCACGGACCTGGAAAAACAGATTGACGCGCTGGAAGAATATAACCAGAAGGCGCAGACCCCAATCACACTCCAAGAATTTCTCAGCTACGTCCTTGAGGACGGAGATGACGACAATGGAGAAGACTCGTAGGATGAACCTGAGGATTATATGGCAAGCTGCCATGTGATCTCTCATTCGTTGATAAACGGTGAAGAAGCTCCTGACGCAAAGAAATTGGGGGCAGATCCTGAGTCGAAACTTCTAGGGCCATCAGACGAAGTGATTGATGCATTCCTGAACGAAGCTCTTCTGAAAAGTAAAGCTGATCGAGTGCGCGAAATGGCCATATTTGAAAAAGCCAAACGCCGGCGACTGGACGAAAAGGTTAAAACACCCCAACCAGACCGAGGCATGCCCGCGATAGATTAAAGCAGGTTCAAGACAAGGAAAAGGTTCGCCAAAGCCATATCGATGGGAATGAAGTTTCCCTCTTTCAGAGGAAATTCTCCTGGCGGTATACATCTTGATGAAGCGGACATACATCCTAACTTCTGCTTATACCATCAGAGGATTGCACACCCTACCGAGGAGTGCATAGCCTTTAAAAACTGGTGGCAGGGATATGTTGCCCACCGACAACACGTTCAACGAGTGAAGCGCAAGGCTCGTTGGAAACATAAAAGTATGACAGATGAGCGCAAAAGAGCCGCTGGCAACTGTCACATAGTCGACACTAAGGGATCGCAAGTTATCACCTTTGGAAGCGATTCTGACGAAGAAATCGCCCTCAGTCTTCTCTTCAAGGAATCCACTTCCGACACAAAAGATGCAAAGATTTACGAGAAAATCTAGCTGCGTAATCGTACGTTGCTCGAAAAATCTCGAACCTATGATCAAAACGTCATTAAACTACTACCAACCTGTGCCGTCCCTAGGCTGACGTGGTGTTAAAAAAAACGGTATGCCCATAAGCAAGATGGGCACGGATGAAAACCCAAAAAGGCTCCGTGAGTAAAAACAGCGGGACTACCGGCGAGTTTTGTGAAAACCCGAAAGGGCGCAATCTCGTCAAAAGACACTTGCAAGGTCCTCTCGACCCTGTAAGGAGAAACCACCCGCGTGAGATCCTTACGACTCACAAAGGAGAAATACACTTAAGGATCCTCACGATTCCTAAGGAGAAATTATACTTACGAGATCCTCACGACTCGTAAGGAGAATTCCCCTTTGAGACCCTCACGGCTCACAGGGTTCAAAAGCCTTAAGCTACAGGGATCTGAACCTGTTCTTAAGCCATCACAATCTCCAATGTGGCCCTACAAGCGGTTCAACGTTGACCCTTGTATACAATCCACGGGCGCGAATAAGCATTTCCCTAACAAAGTCCCACTAGAGACCGGGGATATGCTCATATGGCAAAAGACACTTGTAAGTCCTCTCAACTTATAAGGAGAAAACACTCATGTAAGATCCTTACGACTTATAAGAGACCATACACTTAAGACTCATCACAATTCTTAAGGAGAAAATGCACCTACGAGATCCTCACGACTCATAGGGAGAAATACCTTTATGAGACCCTTATGGCTCATGAAGTCAAAAGCCTTAGTCGACAGAATCCTAACCTTGTTCGCTAAGCCACCTTTGTTCGACATCGATAGAGGCAAATGATGATTCGCTCCTGGCAATGTACCAGTTGTAGCGATGCTGATGCCTAAATCAGTATCAGATCCTAAATCCCATACTCGCGATAAAAATCAGCAAGCCAAAAATGCATATGAAATAGCCGAAATGATTGGGCAACTTGCAACAAAATCAGCGAGTAAAAATGTATGAATACAAAACAGCCGAAATGATTGGGCAACTCGCAATAAAAAAAACACTGAGTAAATAAAACAAATAGCCGAAATGATTGGGCACAGCGAAAAACAGCCGAAATGATTGGGCAATCGCGACTTTCATGATATAAAAGCTGAAATGATAGAGCATCGCGGAAAGAAAAATATATAAAATGAAACTTTTTGCCATACAGGTGAGATCACATCGATCCCTGTATACAATCCAGGGGCCCAAACAAAGAGGTAACCATATAATCCCACCAGGCTCCATCAGAAGAAGAGCCAAGTCTCGACGGCTACATCTACAGCCTGAAGACGCAATGTAAACAACGACGTTCCTTCGCAGTCCAGCAAGATGCAGATGCAACGTTAATGAAAGACCTCACGGTCGAAAAAAAGCGGAGTGACGGCAAAATCCCAGCTCCACCTCAGCATTCGTCTCGTTACAGCAGACACAATGTCAACAACGACGTTCCTTCGTAGTTCAGCAGGATGCAGATTCAACGTCAATGAAAGAACTCACGGTCGAAACAAAGCGGAGTGATGACAAAATCCCAGCTCCACCTTAGCATTCATCTCGTTATAGCAGACGCAATGTCAACAACGACGTTCCTTCGTAGTCTAGCAGGATGTTGATGCAACGTCAATGAAAGACTTCACGGTCGAAACAAAGCGGAGTGATGGCAAAATCCGAGCTCCACCTCAGCATTCGTCTCGTTACAGCAGACGCAATGTCAACAACGGCATTCCTTCGCAGTCCAGCAGGATACAGATGCAACGTCAATGAAAGACCTCACGGTCGAAACAAAGCGGAGTGACGACAAAATCCCAGCTCCACCTCAGCATTCGTCTCGATGCAGCAGATGCGATGTCACCCCAGCGTTCTTCCTCCAACAGGATTCGGACGCGCCAAAACAACGAAGCATAGGCAAAATTCCTAGCTTCAGGGTCTTGACGGCAACTTATATAAAACCTGAAAGACTATCGGAGATCATCCTATACCAGCGCGGAGTGGTCACCACCTCGACGTTCGTCTCGATACTGTGGACAAGATGTCACTACAGCGTTCTTCCTCCAACAGGATTCGGACACGCTAAAACAAAGAAGCGAAGGCTAAATTCCTAGCTTCAGGTTCTTGACGGCAACTCATATAAAACCTGAAAGACTATCGGAGATCATCCTATACCAGCGCGGAATGGTCACCACCTCGATGTTCGTCTCGATACAGCAGACGAGATGTCACCCCCAGCGTTCTTCCTCCATCAGGATTCAGACGCGACAATCAAACAATGGAGCCACGGCAAAATCCCTAGTTCCAAATCTCGACGGTTCACCAACAACCTAGAGACAACCGCGACATTCGTCTCGATACAGCAGACGCAATGCCAGCAAAGGAAGCAAAGGCCAAATTCCTAGCTTCAAGGTCTTGACGGCAACTCATATAAAACCTGAAAGACTATCAGAGATCATCCCACACCAGAGCGAAGTGGTTATGACTCATCGAGGTTCCGCAAAATGAGCCTAACCTCAAGTAAAAAGCGGCATGGAAAAATTCCTAACGTTTGCTCTTCCGACGGTCAAACTACCTGGAAGATTGCTTCAAGACGTCTTGTCCAGCCCACGAAAGGATCAGAGACATGATAGTCGCAAGGCTACTCGAACAACAAGATTGCCTATCGAGGGATACATCAGCCAACACGACGGTACGACAGGCAAAACCCTAATACCACAGACCCTAACGGACCTCTATCGTAAAGAGCAGAGGTTAAATGTGACGTTAGGACATTATTGCGAGAACTTCTCGACTCGTCTCGACTCGTGAGGAAATTAGTATCTTTGCAAGAGCTTCTCGATTCATCTCGGCTCGTAAGGAAAAGCCTTAGGCAATGGGGATAAGGACCTGTTTCTTAAGCACTGGGGCCCTGTAAGTCTGTCCAAAATTGACTCTTGCATACTATTCACGGGCCACACTCTCCGAAGTCGAATCTCGACAATGAGGGAAACAACTACTTACGAATCCTCTCGACTTGTAAGAGGGAAAGTTCTCTTGTGAGATCCTTACGACTCTCAAGAGAAAGCACACTTAGGAATCCTCACGATTCCTAAGGAAAAAAATACACCTACAGGATCCTCTCGACCTGTAGGGAGAAAATTCTTTATGAGACCCTCACGGCTCATAAAGTTGAAAAGCCTTAGGCATCATATCTTAACCTGCTTCCTAAGCCATCACTACCTCTTGAAGAGTTCAAGAAGGAATGCTCTCTATCATCTATAGGCTACGCTTACTAAGATAATATACCGGCAACAAAGAAAAGAGAAGAAAGCAGTGATAGAACAAAAAAATATATATGTTTCTTTTATTCATGAATTCAATGGAGTACAAGTTGAATCGTATGAAAGAATAAAAAATGGATACATGTTATTCAAAGATTACAAGCAAAACAGCTACTGAGAAGGAAGCGTTTTCAACAAGTCCGCAGCAAAATCTGCAGCGAATTATCCTCCGCATCAAAATCTGCAGCGAATTAACCTCCGCAGCAAAATCTGCAGCGAATGTAAGAGCCTCCACGTCAAGCTCCTCGATATAATCGCTAAATATGCACAGACTATTCACAGCGCCTTTTGAAGATGAACGTCGAAAAAGGGGCCTGCTGGCATTATGACTCGAGATTCAAACAGAGCTGAAGTCGGTATCACCGCTGCAAAACAAATCACAGTCAAGTGACGGTTCAAGAAATAGAGGAGGTTCATGAACAATGGAGTTTACTATGCACTACAGATTGAAGGAGGAGACGAAAGAACAGTTGGTGCAACTGTTCTTTCGTCTCCTCCTTCAATCTGTAGTGCTGCAATCAAAACAGAGAAGAATTAGAAACGATTTGGATGCCCGTAAAAGAAAAGAAAAGACATTAGTTAAAGGATGTACTCACCAGCGCCATTAGATCACTACTACAATACGGGGTTGCCCCTACGGATAATGAAATCCGTAGGGGCAGATTTATTTTGGCCCTACGGACTAATCCGTAGGGCCCGACGATTGTCCCTACGGTGCCCGACATTTTAATTTAAAAATATTAAATCATAATTTGTTGTTTTCCCCTACGGAGCCACAAACCAATGACATACGGACTAATCCGTAGGGGCATCTTTATGGGAATTTAATTAAAAGGGCACAGAAATGCCCTACGCCTCATCTCTCTAGCGTGTTAACTCCTAAAATTCCCAAAATCCCCAAATTTCTCGTTCCCGCCGCGTCGCAGTTCTCGTCGCCGTTCTCGTCGTTGCTACCGCCCTCCGTTTCGTCGTCGCCACCGCCCTCGTTCTTCCTCGTCGCCGATTGCGCGCGTTGTCGACCACCGATCGAGCGTCTCCGTCATCTCCTCCACCACCTATAGGTTAGTAAATCTCTAATTAAACATAATTTTGATGATTTTAGGGCTAGGGTTCAGGGTTTGGGTACCGATGAGGGTTAGGGTTAGCCATCGGTTGGGGTTAGGGTTCGGTTGGGGTTTGGTGTTGGGGTTGGAGTTCGGCTGGGGTTGCGGTTGCGGTTGGGGTTGGGGTTAGGGTTAGGGTTGGGGTTCGGCTAGGGCTGGGGCTGGGGTTTAGGGTTAGGGTTAGGGTTGGGATTGGGGTTCGGCTGGGGCTAGGGCTGGGGCTAGGGTTGGGGATAATGAAAATTTTGTATAGAAAATTACAAAGGTTTATAGGCCTATAATCGATGATAGAGCGACAGTTTACCTTTTTAGGAATAAGAAAAACGAGAGTAGAATTAACAGCCTTGGGCACCTCTTTATGTTTGAAAAAATATTTCCCAACTTTAGGAAAAAGCTTTGCATAATGCATGTCGACCCTGTACATATCAATCCCTTTGTAAGTCTATATAGAGCATCATTTCTCTGTGCCCCACTTTGTTTGTGGGCGTGGGCCATGGATTGATGTATGACATGAATATTGGCCATGGAGCGAGGAGCGGGATGCTATCGGAAAACTCTAACTAGAGCGAATGTTGACGTGTTGGCTGCTAACTTATTATTAGGTAGAAAAAAGGTGTGCTTATAGATGTGAGAATGGATGAGTCAAAATGGTGAGTGTGTAGTGCAAGTCTTGATTCAACAATTTTGCTTGGTTCTATAATAAACTGGAGTGGATACTGGACTCTAACCCTAAATCTAAACATTTACCCAGGGGCAAGATTTCATGATATATGCAAATTACAATTTGAGAGGAAAATAAAAATATTACATGCGCCCTCAAGATGGCCAGCATACATGAAAACACGTGTGTGAAGATTATACAAACTTAATCATTCATATAGGCAGAATGCGCTGTTTCAAGTAAACTTACCCAAATTAACCTAATTAACCCTAACCAAAACCCTAACCCTTTCAAATTATCAATAATTAACAAAAATTTACCCCAGCCTCTAATTAACCCAAATTAACCCTAGGCTCTAACCCTAAACCTGATATGTCTGAAATCATATTAGAAATGATATGTCTGCAATCAAATTCTGCATTTATATTTTGTGAAGTAAAAGCTTTTTCAAAATGAGAAAGCTGTCATATGAACAATCTGTTTATGCTCCTCAAAACAAATGCCTTCTACATTTTGCAACTTTGTAATTCTTTTTTGACATCTTCTGACATTAACCCAACAATGAAAGAATTTGGTATTTTTATCACCATCTGAATTCTATTTTTTCCTTGATTTATGTCTCCAAAAAAATTGAGGAAGGTTGTATTTGTTATATCAAAAACCTTTTTGTTGAACCCAACAGGTGAAAGTTTAGAGTTGTTATAGATAGCTCTTACATATTGTTTAATGCATGTACCATTGTTAAGAGAGTGCAAGGTGGAGAACAATAATTTGTTTCAACGGCATGTTTTTCAAGTTAAAACCAATATATGATATTCGATGATAATATGAAACTTTCATATTTTCATCGATACTCATATATGAAACTCAAAGCGCTACTTAGTCCCCGTCTATCGGTTAACTTACGTTCGATGTTCGTCATGACATAGAACTATACGAAGGTTGTTAAATATCAGATGGTATAGCTCGATACTAACAACCGTCGTATATTCTATGTGATGAGAAGATTCAATCGTATGATAACAGATAGATTTGTCCCATGTGGACAAGTTAGGAATGTATAAAGCAAACACCTTTATTCACTTGTGTTTTCATCCGTTTCGAGATATTTCGTCGGTACCTTTCCGCTGGTACTCCGTGTAAAAAGATAGATTAGATGTTCATTTCAACGTTGTTTCACAGCTTTGAAATGATTATCTATTCTATTACAGTGTACTCGGAGAACAACGGGGAGGTGCTGCCGAAATTTACTCGAAACGGTTGAAAGCACAAACGAATGGGTGTTCGCTCTATACATTCTTAATGGGATAGAAGCCTTACCCCCGACAGTCGAAACACACACATACAACAAGAATACACAACAAACGCATCATTAGAGAGTGATTCAAGATGTTCAAGTTAAAACCAATATATGATACTCGATGATAATATGAAACTTTCATATTCTCATCGAAACTCATATATGAAACTTTCATATTGTCAATGTTTGATTGTCTAGCTGTTGGTAATGCGTCCACATCAGGGACAAAGGCCACTCCCGCACCTCCAGGTATGTTTATATATCATATAGTGCATGTATATTGATTTAGAATGCTATATCATAAATCTACATACATTCTTTTTGCTCTTACGTACTTACATCAGGGATAGAGGCCACTCCCGCATCTCCAGGTATGTTTATATATAATATACATGCGGGTATGTTTATATATCCTATAGTGTATACATGTTGATTTAGAATGTTATATTATTGATATACACATTCTTTTTTGCAATTACTTATATAGCTGATACTTGATTATCTAATTATAGGTGGTGCGTCCTCGTCTGGTGCAGGGGCCACTCCCGTCACTTCCATTCCCTCCGTTCAGTCTGCAGGTTTGTATGAATAAATATAAAATATTTATTCATTTTACATATCCTTTAAGAATAAACATGAACTCCATGTAATTTTATCGATGTTTATTTTCTAGTTGGAGATGCGTCCACGTCCGGGTCACCGGCTGTTCCTCACCGGAGGAACTATCGTCCCGCTCGTGCTACTACCTGGGCCCAGGCTCGTGCTTTAGTCACTGGAGGTATATATCATACTTCAATTTTCGTTAAACCTTGATTTCTTAATACAACTTTGTCTTAATATTGATTATCTTGATATTTCTTGCAGATGCAGGGCCTCCCCATCCCGAGAGGGGGACTCGAGGCCCGAATCAGTCCCACAGGCTGAGGCCCGACAGAGCTAGGGGAGGCAGTATTCCCCCTCTTTTTTACCTCTGATTATCGCTATACCGGCGATCATGCCGAGAGGTTCGGCCGGTATATGGGGGATGAGAGCCGGCTCGTGAAGAACTATCCACTTCACGTTGAGTGGGGCGACCAGCACCGGCGCTCATTCGCCCTCTTCTGGGATCAGGCTCGGGTATTAATATATATTTTCATTTGATTTATCCAATATATTTATTATTAACACTTGCAATCTAATACAATGTTTTTTTGTATTTTCAGTTGGATTACGATTTTCATCCTGTACCCGACCCTGATCACCCTGGGAGGGTGCTCGATCTTCACGCTCTGTATAATGTCCTGATGAAGAACATGCAGACGAAGGTCCGATACAACAGGAATGAGCTGAAGACCGACCACTATTCCTTGTGGATGGCGACCCCCGAGGCAGAGAGAGCGGCCCTCCTATCTACTCCGTCCTTTGCGAGAGTCGACATAGATACATGGCCTCTATTGTGCAAATATTTCGACTCTCATTGCAAACAGGTATGCATTTTAAATGTAATTCATTGTTTAGTATATAATTTATTTTTTTGTGTTGCTTAATTAGAAAAATAAATGTGAATGTGTTTTGCAGAAACATGCCGATCAAAATAAAGAGAATAGGAAGTCGGCGAAGAGGGGTCGCCCCACTTATACAGGTGGCTCGAGGAATATTACTCGTGCCGTGGAGTTATCGGTAAATTACAATAGATCGGCCTTTGTGATATAATGTAATATTAAGAGTTATTTTCTAATATATCTAATATTAAGAGTTATTTTCTAATATTGCAGAGAGCTCAGACCCTGGCGCAGGATGGTACACCGAGCGTGCTGTCCGCATATCTTGCCGTCCACGGCACCTCGATAGATCCCGCCACGGGCGAGCTTCGATACCCTGACGCCGCTACCCAGGAGTATTGCGTAAGTGTTAATATTTATTCAACCCCTATTTGAAATTTTAGTTTTGAAAGGTTCAAATTTAAATTATATACTTATATTTTACTGGTTAATGTAGGTGTAGGAGTGGGTGGTTGAGCAGGCTGAGGCATCGGGGATCGATTTTACTAGACAGGACGATCCGATGCTGCTAACCCCAGTCCTGGACGCCGCACACGGAGGGCACCACGGAGGTTGGGAGAGAGGCCGAGGACTGGGCCCTAGCAGGGCCCTTATGAGGTTGGACTCCACTCTGGCGGTTACTTCCTCCGTCTCCAGTGAGCGACATTTCCAGCAAGAACTGGAAAGCTTGAAGGCTACCGTTCAGGAGTTGAAGGAGATGTTGGTATGTATACTACTTAATAGTAAAATATTATGTCATATTATAGAAAGCAACATATCCAATATTAGTACGTAGCCTGAGCATATTTGGTTGTAGACTTAGCTTTGATTAATCATACATACATATCTAATTAAAATAAACTATGGTTTTCCAAACAAGATATCCAAAAGAGGCCTAAGTCCCTAAGTATAGATAGACTGGGGTTTCGCAATAACATGATAACGATACGAATTCTATTAATACACAGTTCTTACTCGTTTATTACATACGTAGGTCCAGACGCGACAGGGTACATCGGCCGAGCCTCCACATGCATCTCCTTCGGCTGCGGCTCCGCAAGCCACTACCTCGGCTGCGGTTCCGCAGACAGCTCCTATAGCTCCACTGCCTGCTCAGACTCCCCCAGCCGCGGCTCCGCAAGTCACTACCTCGGCGGCGGTTGCGAAGACCACTCCTACAGCTCCACAGCCTGCTCAGACTCCCGCACACCCCGCATTGCATGATTTATTGACTCAGGGTATATTCGAGGAGCAGGCATGCCAGATTATGGCGTTTATCAGAGGTGGAGCTGGACCGAGCTAGGGTAGCTTTTTGATTCTTATATTTTAAACATATATTTATTTATATGATACATATTGTATATATTTTGGACGATATTGATATTGGTGGTGTTTGCGTGTTTATATTGATATCATATTCTGCTTGTTGATTTCTTTTGTATATTATGCGTGAGATGTGATTATGAATACTGCGATATATATTCTGCGTGTTGATTAATTTTATATATGATGTATATATTATTGTGCACAGGGCGAGAAAAAAATAGGCAGTCCTTTTTTTATAAAAAAACCCTGATAATATGTACCTACGGATTAATCCGTAGGGACCAACATTGCCCCTATGGATTAATCCGTAGGGACCTTCTTTGCCCCTACGGATTAATCCGTAGGGACCTTCTTTGGCCCTACTGATTTATCCGTAGGGGCAAAATATCAGGATACTAGATATTTTGCCCCTATGATCTCAGTAATAGGGGTTATACTTGTCCCTACGGAGTTGTCCGTAGGGGCAAACAAATACCCCTACACAGGTATCCGTAGGGGCAAAATATCAGGATACCTGATATTTTGTCCCTGTCAAGCCGGACCCACGCACGTATCTGAAGGGGAAACTATTTGGCCCTACAGATACGTCCGTAAGGACACCTAATTTATTTTATAAACCGATAAATTAAATAAGTTTTTTATCCCTACAGCCTAATCCGTAGGGACAACTGGACCTACATATTACGCCGTAGGGGCAAGTTTTTGACCGTAAGGGCATGTTCAAGGCTAAGACTTGCACCTACGGTGTTTTCACCTACAGGGTAATTTATTGCCCCTACGGATATATCCATAGGGGCAGTGGTTTGCTCCTATGGATAAATCCGTAGGGGCAACCCTTATTTGTAGTAGTGGATGAGGCAATCTCTGACTGGAAGGAGAAATGTGGGTGCAGCACCTGATACAGGTGATAAAAAAGGACTCCTGCAAGGATATAATAATGCAATGTCAGTACATAAAGTATACTGTTACAATGAAACCGATGGATCACAAATCCGTACCTTCCAGCATTTGGGAGGACACGAGAGAAGGCAAAGGGGCGGCCACCGTCAAAGCAGCAACTGGTGATGCTGCCTCGGGTGGCATGACCTCAACGCTCACCATACCTGCATCAGAAACAAGAGAAGTACTGTCAGAAGATATTGAAAGGAATTGCAGAATAAAAAGAAAGCAATAACCCAAAATCTACCTGGTGAGTCGCCGGTCGGAACCGCGACAAGGGAGTCACTAGATGCAGCGACTGGTTCACTCTCCTCCACCGGAATGGTTTCGCCACCCGTAGCTTCATCCCCCGATTCCAAGAGAATCGTCGTGATACTCGCAGCGCCCGGCAACAGTAAGGAACCGCAAGGGGAAAGAGTGGCGATTGGGGCAGTGCCAGACTTTTGAGAAAGAGTGGCTACCTCAGGCTTGGCGATTTCCGCCATCTCACCTACCGCTACCTCATCAAGACTTGGCCCTGCATGATAGGATATATGAGAAATCTGAAGATTAAAACTTTGACAAAAGAACTCAGTGTTACGTTACCTTGGGTCGGTCTTTCAATTGCCTCCCGAGCCGCACGTGCTGCCTGTCTGTGAGCGGTAGACAGGGCGGCCGAAGCACCCTCTGAAGGAGCAAGGACAGGGGTAGCAGCGCTCGAGCCTGCACCCGCGGCCAAGGTGGCGTCACGCTCCCTTACTGCATGCATTCTGCGCTTCTTTTCTACCCGGGCCGTAAGAGCTGATCTTCTCAAGACCTCTGTCAACGGGACGTCATCGTTTACGCCAGGAGCTACCTCTAGAGCCGTTATGGCATCCGTCATCGGTTGCTTAAGTAAAGTCTCTTTTGGCAATACTGAGGAGGCCGGGACTTCGATAGTTGGCCCTGGAAGAATCTCCGCATTACCCTGTGGGACTGGCACTGTACTGGACATGACCTGAGTCGATGTAGTCCCCGCGATAAGAAGGGGTCAGATTACCCATAAAGCAAGGGGAATGAAGACACAATAGGCCGAAATATACCAACGCCCAGTGAAGGGCGAACCCTCTCTTCCTCCTCAAAGGTTTTGAGGGAGGCCGCGAGAGCCTCTTCAGTTGAAATGCCTGTTAGAGAAGGGGTGTCAGTCAAAACATCATAACAACAGTATGGGAGCAAAAAGATATGATTGAAGCTTACTTGATTGTGCGAGAATGACCAGTTCCGCTTTGTGGCTTGCTGATCTCACAGAAGCTGCAATAGGAGCCTCCAGATCAGTATCGTCCGGCGCTTTGAATAGACCCTCGTTGGTCCCATATTCGCCCAAGCCCTCACTATAAGGAGCATGAGGCTCCTGACCAAATACAACGTCGGCAGAGAGGATCGACTTCTTCTTCCTCTTCTGCGAGTGAGCTCCGGTCGCAGCTAGCACAAGCTTACGCTTGGTGGGCACCTTAGGACGACGAGTCCCGATATCTGAACCCACGCCTGACTCGGGGGAAGCTACAGTCACCGTTTCTACGGGAGCACGGGGTATCGGTAGATCGAGCCTATCATGCGGGACTTCGACCACAGCAACTTCTCTTAAGGGAGGACGGACAATGGTCCCTCGCTTCAGAAGAACATTTGGATTATCGGCCGGAGCGGTACCCTTGCGATCAAGAAGCAATCGCTTCTCCCTGATGACGGCGCCCATTGAATATTGATACCAGGCCACATACACATTAAGGGCCTTCAGAACACAGCTCGGTTCGCTGATAAAGAAGTTGGACCCTGTGTTCAGGCGCATAAAATGATGCAGCGCGCTTCGCATTCCCTCTTCGGTAGCAGCAGGTTCTGCCAAGAAAGCCTCAAGCGGGACTCCCTGATTATAGCTCGGCTGCTGGGCGAAACGACGCGGGTTGTATCTCATGAATAACGCCGCATCATTTTGCCTAAACACGAGAAAGCCCGGTCTGATGGAATATAAATGAAGAATTTCCCGAGCTTTCAAAACAGAGGCTCCGTCTTTAAAAATTTCCCGCATTGGCTGCACCGTTGTTGCGGACTCTTTGCCGATAGTTAGAATCTTGTCGGTATAGGTCATGCCATCTCCAATCGTGTGAGGATGAAGGAGCAAACCCCTAACTTCCCGCGGTGACGGATTTACAATGGATGCGTCAACTAGCCGCATAATCCGGGGGAAGCCACACCTGTCGTAGAAGGAAGGCCTTTTATGGATACCGAAAACGCCAAGTGCATGTAGCTCGAACCATGACATGAAGTAATACATCAAGAAGTTCACATGCTGCACTCCTGGCTCAGTAGTATCCACCGCTTGGCTGAGGCCATAATACAAATGAGCTAACCCAGCGACCCCGACAACCACTTTCACCCCAATAACCATTCGGTGAGCTGGGTAGAAGACAGACGACCTCATACGGTGATGGTGCATCGGAAGCGCAAACCAGCTCAGCCATAACTCGAGAAACCCCAAGAAGAACGTTTCCTCGTCGATCCCAAGAACTGCAACCTCTGCAAAAGAAACGACCAGGGTGTTGGGGAGGAAGAAACTCTTCTTATCTGCCTCCGTTGTTGGCAGGTTGTCTAAACCTAAGCCGAAAGGATCGTCAAGTTTGGCGAATTTAGCGGCCCCTTTCGAAAGGACTTCCGGGTGGAGAAAACGGGCGATGAAATCCGTGAAATTAACCCCACGGCTCCCAGATTCGAGGAAAAGGCCCTCATAAATATTCAACACTTTGATCAAACTAGAGAATTGGTGTTGAATGGCGTTCTCCGGGGTAAGGCCTGTCATCACTAACTTGGCACCAAAAACGTATTCATCCGTAGGAAGCAGTTCCTCATAATGCTCCCCTATAACCGGTAAGCCAGAAACTTCTGCAAATTCCTCTAAAGAGATTGATACTTCTTGATCCATAAAAAGGAAGGTGTGAGTCGGAATATTCCACTGCTGTAGAAAGGCCTTAACCCACCAGGCAGGAAGCGTAGAATACTGGAAAAGAGAAGAATAAATTGCGGGATACAACCCAAGCCTCAGCAACTGCGACTTCTTCGCTGACAGAATATAGCGGGCCTATTGCAGATAGCCAGCTGGATGACGAGGAGTTAGGCCAATCATATATGGTTGTCCCCACGGGCGCGACTCACCTTGACAAATATGTCGTCCAAAGGTATCCAAAGCCATTAGAGGTTGAACGGGTATCGAAGCCATAGCAGGCTGAAGAAGACCTCCCGAAGTCCAGTTGACTTCTTCCACGGTATAGTTCACCGGGGGTGAGTCGGCGTAATGGATCGCCATGATGGGCTCTGAGGGTACCGTGCACGAAAAGCTCTGCCGACCCTTAACAATTTGATTGTACCATGTCCCCCATAGATGAAGATTCTTATGTTCCGGGTCATGATCTCTGATCAATCCTAAGACTTCCCTGTCCACAGGCGCTCCAGGGAATCATCCCTCTGAACGAACAAATGGGAAAAAACGATTGAAAGACATGTCACCTGCGCGAAAAAGGACAAAAGTCAACCGTCAGTGCTAATTTAAATTTTGACACTTGGTACTTTAAAAATTCGTACCGCACTGCAATGCACTAAAAAGTGACCAAAGGGGACCCACATAATCCAGATGACATTACATCATTAATAAAACAGCCTTATCATTTGATGAGGCTGTCAATTAAATGAGGAAATCCTCAATTGATTCTCATTTAATGAGAACCCCTCGGGCTAAGAAGTAAATCTCCCCTTGAGAGCAGTGCTCTGTGACAGAGTGACATCTGTCAAACTCTAATGATGAAGTAATAAAAATTCCTCAAGAGCCTTGCTCTGGAAAAAATGATGGAATAATCCATCAGAAAAATTGAAATCAATTTTTTATATATGAATGAAAAATTATGAGACCTTCAAGATCTATGAACAAACTCTAAGAGTTCTTTATGAGCAAAGCTCTGTTAATGGGCTAAGAAACCCCAAGAAAAGATCTCTTTAGATCTATCGGTTCAAGAGATCAAAGCTCCGTTGATGAAACCCTAAAAGGTTTTTTCTTTAGATCAAAGATCTATGAAGAGCAAAGCTCTGTTAATGGGTGAAACCCTAGATTATTAAAATGTTCTTTAAAAGATTTAATTTTTACCTAAAAATTTTGACAGAGTTCTGTCCTTAACAAAGTTCTTAAGCCAAAGATCTATGCTCTGCAGGAGAATAAAATTCTCAGAAGGAAGAAGATGAATAGGAATCATCTCAAGGGCCAAGCGTCCTATTTATAGGCACTGAGTGCCGTTCCAACTTCTAAGTTGATCTAATGGTGGAGATGTTGCCACCGCTGCACTCACATGTGAGCCACGTGAGCGCAACGGTGGGGGGCATTTGTTTCCCCAAATCAGAGCAAAGCTCTGTTCAAAATTCAAATTTTGAAATGAAGCAACGCTTCAGAAAAAGCGCCAAGTGTGCTGCGCCCTAAATAGCGCACCACGTGCAAAGCATGGATCCGCTAGCGCTAAGTGCGCTGCGCTCTAAGCAGTGTACCACGTGCAAAGCACGTGTGCGCTAGCGCTGGGTGCGCTGCGCCCTAAATAGCGCACCACGTGCAAAGCACGTGTGCGCTAGCACTAGGTGCGCTGCGCTCTAAGTAGCGCACCACGTACAAAGCGTGGATGCGCTAGCGCTAAGTGCACTGCACTCTAAGCAGCGCACCACGTGCAAAGCATGTGTGCGCTAGTGCTGGAACTAAAAGCTCCCCACCGTCAGATCAAAAATCTAATAATAATAATAATAATAATAATAATAATGATAAATCATTAATTAATTAGAATTAAATTCTGTTAAGGAAAGATTCCTCAAAATCTTTCCAAATAACAAGATTGTGCTCTGTAAATTAGAGCACCGTTGGATCAATGATCCAATGGTGATTAAAAATCACCAAAATAAAGAGTAAATTCTGTATGGAAAGATTTCCCAATCTTATTAAAACCAAGAAGATTGCCTTCTGTAAATCAGAAGCCCTTGGATCAAAGATCCAACGATGGGAAATTCCCCAAATCAATTGGAGAAAAGATCTCCTTAACTGATTGAACTGATCAGCTTGCCCTATAAAAAGGCCCCCAGACTTCAAGTCTCAAAAAAAAATATAGAGAGGAACCTCCCCATAAGCTTTGAGAGATCTCAAAAAGAAGAGCCAAGCTCTCAGAGAAATAAGGTTTTTCTTCAAGGTAAAAAAGAAGGATGATGAACAGAGAGATGAAATCATCTCATAATTAATTTCAAAAGAAGAACATAATTCTTCTCACAGATCATAGATCTACAAGCGCGACATGTTTCCCTCACGTGTGTGCCACTAAATTATTAGCGCAATACACTCATAAACTGGCGCAATGCGCCCATCATCTGGCGCTTAGCGCTAAGCGCAACACATGTCCCTCACGTATGCGCTACTTGGCAGAAGCACAATGCGCTCTTTGACTGGTGCAAAGCGCCAAGCACACCACGTGTTGCGTTGATAGAACATAAATTATTCTGTAATAAGCCCAAGGCTATGAGGAATGCTCAGCATTCAGTAAAAGACAAAAACATTGTCAGGGCCAAGCCTAAATAAAGGCTCAATAACCCAAAATAAATGTTAAACATTTTAACTTGATTGGACTTAGCCCAAGACTGGCCATAAGTCCTCAACTCAGATTAATTGAGCCCATATGCTCATAAATCTCAGATCTTAGTCCCAACAGGACTGCAGATCTCCCAACCAAAATTGGTTCAAGGGTACATCTCTGAACCCCTCTGATATATGTCGTTGTAATCCTTCAACGTCTTCAGAGAGGTGACGGGTCCCGACAACCATACATTTCATAGACTATGAAGTCTTTAAACTGGACTGTGGGGTCCTTAAACCCACGGACTATGTATCTTTAACCTCGGACTGTGGGGTCCCTTTAAACCCACGGACTATGATGTTCTTAACCTCTGACTGTGGGGTCCTTAAGCCCATGGACTATGATGTCCTTAACCTCGGACTGTGGGGTCCTTAAGCCCATGGATTATGATGTCCTTAACCTTGGACCGTAATGTCCTTAAACTAATCGACCGCAATGTCCCTAAACTAAACAATAGAGCCCAAACGCTCTTTTGTTGGATCTAAACGATCCCGTTGAGTTGATCTTAGTCTAAAATTAGACTAACGTATCCTTAACTAACGTTTAAGTTAATCTTAGTCTCAAATAAGACTAACGTATCCTTAAACCCAACCCCCAAACCCAAATCTAAGAAAATATGGATTTGGACTAATCCACACCCTACGGGCGACAACATAAATTAGTCTCCGTATATAATCCACGGGCAACCAAAAACAAAATAAACACCCACGACACGAAGTGACCATCTGGAGAAGGAGAAAGTGGTTACCGCGATGCGGTAGCGTAATTAACTGCAGGGGCTTGCGCCTGCAGAGAAGAGCATCCCCATAATCAAAACCCTTCAACGAGGAGGAATCTGACGAAAGCTGCTACATCGGCCACATCCGTTTAAACCTTCGATACATGGTGTCATAAATCAACTTGGCATCTTCGGAGAGGTGGACGGATAGCACCAATTAGCATCTGCGCTCGGAATTCAGGCCCGGACGTCCCAATGTCCCGGTCGCGTCTTTTCGGTGGAGAACAACAACTTTGGAATATGACCTGTGTCCAGTGGTCGTTTGCAGCAGAGAATTTGATGCTGACTTCAAGGTGCTGGACATACCGAACTTCGATGTAGTCTTAGGTATGGACTGGCTAGGAACTTTCTACGCAACCATCGACTGTCATCAAAGGAGGGTAGTGTTCAAGATACCAGATCATCCGGTCTTTTATTTCAAAAGTGGAGACTGAATCCTAGAACCTAACACCTACAAGGCTAAACCAAGGAAGGCAGTAATTGCAATAATACAAGCTGTAGAAGATAAGCCAGAGGTAGTTTGAGAGTTCGAAGATGTATTTCCTGAAGACATCTCAGGTTTTCCTCCCGATCGAGCTCTTGAATTCGGTATTGATTTAGTACCTGGTGCACAACCGGTGATCAAAGCACCATATCGCTTAAGTCCTGAAGGATTGAAGGAGATCCGCACTCAGCTGGACGAACTTCTGAAGAAAAGATGGATTCGTTCCAGTACTTCAAGTTGGGCATCTCCAGTTTTACTTTTGAAGAAGAAGGAAGGTTCATACAAAATGTGCATTGACTACCGAGCTTTGAACTAACTCACGATAAAGAACAAGTATCCACTATCGTGAATCGACGATCTGTTCGATCAGCTAAGCAGGTCTTGCATTTTCTCAAAGTTAGATCTTCATTTGGGTTATCATCAGGTGAAGGTCAAAGAGTCTGAGATTCCGAAGACGGCATTCAGGACTCACTATGGTCATTATGAGTTTCTCATGATGCCATTTGGAGTGACCAATGCACCAACCATATTCATGAATCTAATGAACCAAGTTTTCTGAGAGCACCTAGACCGGTTCGTTGTCATTTTCATCGAAGACATCCTAGTATATTCAAATAATCAGAAAGAGCACGCTGAACATTTAAGGATTGTCCTAAAGACTTTGTGACAGCATCAACTTTATGCCAAGTATAGCAAGTGCGAATTTTGGCTAGATCAAGTCGGATTTCTAGGATATATTATTTCAGTTGAAAGAATCTCTATGGATCCAGCTAAAATATCAGTAGTAAGCGAATGGCCGACACCAAAGACAGTGAAGGACATTCGAAATTTCTTGGGTTTAGCAGGATACTACCGAAGATTCATAAAAGTCTTTTCGAAGATTGTAACACCCCTAACCAAGCTCACACATAAAGATGAAGCATTCGTGTGGTCAGAAGCATATGAATAAACTTTTTTAGAACTTAAGTCAAGATTGACATCAGTTCCTATCCTTGTAATACCAGACCAATCTGTAGGTTTCGTTGTGCATTGCGATGCATCCGATAAGAGATTAGGATGTGTCCTACACCAGAATGGTAAAGTTCTATAAGTTGATGCCACGCACCCCGCGTGTTCGCGGGGAGGAGGAGTTTGCAAAAAATGATTTTTGTATGCTTCGTAACATCGACTAAACTCCAGGATCGATACTAAACCGTAACTAACACACAAGCTAAGAGGTTTAACTACTATGTGAGAAAGTTATACCTCTAGTTACTTGTCCTTCTTCTCCTCGCTGTCCTTCTCCTCGTCGTAAGCTCCTCGAAGTGATAATGGATCGCGCTTCCTCGTCGGCTTCTCGAAGTCGAAGAAGATCCACCCGAGAGTGCCAACTTTGAGCTTTAACCTCCAAGATGAGGTAACTAGGGTACTTGGTGTGCTAAACTAAGAAGGCTGGAGTGAGTAGAGAGTGATTAAGGATCTAGTAGTCTTACAAACCCTAGGATTCTCAACTCATGACACAATTAGGGTTCTTGAGGGAGATGAAGAAAGCTTGAGAGGAGAGAGAATCTATTTGTGATAATGAATATGAAAATAGCTCATTTGAAGACTATATGGAAAATGAAAATATCTCACACAAATATCTCAAAAATATCTCAAAATATCTAAGTCTTCATTTGCCACAAATGAGTTCAAGAAAGTCAACAAGAAGCCATGTTCAATTTCACTAAAATACCATATAGTTCTCCACCTCATAATCCACCTCATTAAGCATTTAACCTAAATGCTAAACTAAATAATAAGGTGTAATCATCTAGATGCAAACTTGAGCAATTACAAGAATGCCCCTCACATCTGTATATACATACCCGTATCTGTATTCCGAGAAACACGAATACAATGAGACAAAACTAATACAATAATCTAATACTAGGATCCGGCTTAAACCAGAGCCCACTAGTATTGTCCGCCCAAACATCATATGCGCAAAAGTACACGTATGTGATCGAACCCTGTCGTAAAACCATACGACCTCTACATCGTTTCGCCCGAAGCAGGGAAACCCTCTGTGTGGGATTCTAAAGACTCGACAGTACGCTGGCAACGGGTTTAACCACTGTTAGTGTTTATGCTCTAGAGGCCATTACTGTATCATACTAGTTTGTATATTACTTAATGGAAGCTTGGGATATTCACAGTTGTATTGACAGTCTTGCTAAAAATGGTAGTATGCTACTTGGTTTGTGTCTACTTTAATATGTGCATATGTTTCTTGTAACGTATCGCTTATACATATTAGTAGAGCCCTTAGGATCTTTGCTTGATTACCAGCGTTGTGATGGCAGTCACACTAGTGGGGGCTGGGTAGTCTATAAGCAACATCCTATACAGGTCCCTAGTCGTAGGATTATCGAGACAGGGCATCGATACTCCGGAGTAGACTAGTGTGTACGCTTCTCATCCCAGTTGGGGAGATGGTCTGTCCCACAGCCATCAGTACGTCGTACTGGAGATAGTATATAGGTGCTCGTTGGGTTATGGGTACACCGGACAGGACTCGCGGGGAACTGTTGGTTGGTATTATACCCGTCGTCAGTTAACAGTTCCCAGGTGACATGAGTACAACATAGTCCGCAGACTTGACACTCTACTTCGCCTCGAGTGTGTCCCACTGTTCTTAGATTGCTACCCTACCACGGCTCAAAGGAGTCGTGCAAACAGGCAGCAGTTAGGTGCATCCCGAGCACTTGGAGGCAGTGGCGGTTAGACATTATTCGTCTCTCCCGGTATTGGGGGTTGATATCGCGCTGTGTCAGAGAGCCATTACACAAAGTCCCTGGCCAGGGCAAGCGAGATTTACTGGTAGGTTCCAGTAGTTTCTCAAGGTGTAATGGGCTACGCTCCGACATGACTTATACCGCTATTAAGGGACTGACGCTTGCCGCCCCTAGGCCCTATATGCGATAGTCTTAGACGAACAGATCGGACTGTACGGAGATTGTCACATCAGGCTCAGTAGGAGTTCGGATGGGTTTCCTCATCGACCTTCTTATCGACATCTACCTGGGGACCGTTACGTACAGCTAGTGCCGCTTGCGGTCTGTGCTTAAACCCGCTGCCAGCGTAGTGTCGAGTCTTTAGAGTCCCACACAGAGGGTTTTCCTGCTTCGGGCGAAACGATATAGAGGTCGTATGGTTTTACGACAGGGTTCGGACGCATACGTGTTTTTACGCACGTACGATGTTCGGACAGTTTTTACTAATCGGCTTTGGTTTAAGCTAGATTCTAGTATCGGATTATTGGATTTATACAGTCTAAAGTTTTTCCGTGTTTTCACGGATAGGAGGGGCGTTCTCGTAATTTGTCGGGAAGCTTCTAGAAGGATGATGACTTGGAGGGTAAGGTGGCATTTGCATTTATTGGATTAATGAGTCATGAGAGTGAATCATCCATGGAGTTAATGATTCATTTATGATTCATATGACTCATGTGATGAATCACTTAGTGTATTAATGAAACATGATGATATATCATTATTTGTTATTCATTTAATAATATGATATGTTTCATTTATACACAAATGATATCATTCATCCAAAAGGATTCTCATTCTCACCTTCTCTCTCCTCAAGCTCTCTCTCTTCAAACCCTAACCCTAACCTCTCATGTGTTGATATCAAGGGCTAGCTAGACTAATACATCCATAATCCAACTCTATATCACCTAGGTTGCTTAGATTAGCACTTTGAGTAACCTAGTTACCTCAAGTTAGAGGTCAAGCTTGGAGTAGGAGCTCTCGGGTGGATCGTCTATTACATAGAGGAGGCCGAGGAGGAGGTGGATAACGAAAAGAAGAAGGACTAGGTTCACTAGGTATAATCTCTTTTCATAGTAGTTGAGAACTCCTATGCATGTGTTAGTTATAGTTTAGCAAAGATTCTTCGGTTAGTCTATGTTAACTCATAGAACAAGATCGTTTTTCATATATCCGCCTCCCCGCAACTCGTGGGGTGTTGTATATTGACTTACAACCACAAGCACGTCAGCGGTACTAGTTGCACGTAATGGCTACCCAGGTATCTGTCGACAAGAAGGCCGACGAGCAAACTCATTCGAACTCCTACTGAGTCTGTCTGTGGCAATCTCCGTACAGTCCGGTCTGTTCGTCTAAGAGTATCGCATATCGGGCATAGGGGGTGGTAAACTTCAGACCCCTAATAGCGCAATAAGTCATGTTGGAGTGCAGCCCAAAACACCATGAGAAACTACAGGAGTACCTACCAATAAATCTTGCTTGCCCTGGCCAGGGACTTTGTGTAATGTCTTTTCGAACACAGTGCGACTTCAACCACCAATATTCGGAGTGTCAAATCCTATCTAACCGCCACTGCCTCTAAGTGCTTCGGGACTACACCCAACTACTACCTGTTTGCACGACTCAATAGAGCCGTGGTAGGGTAGTAATCTAAGAACAGTGGGAACACACTTGAGGCGAAGTAGCAGTGTCAAGTCAACGGATTATGCTGTACTCATGTCACCTGGGAACTGCTACCTAACGATAGGTATAGTACAACCAGCAGTACCCCATGAGTCTGTCCAGTGTAACTCATAACCCAATGAGCACTTACATACTATCTCCAGTACGACGTACTGATAGCTATGGGATAGACCATCTCCCTTGCTGGGATGAGAAGCGTATACACTAGTCTACTCTGGAGTATCGATGTCCTGTCTCGATAATCCTACGACTAGGGACCTGTATAAGGATGCGCTTGTAGACTACCCATCCCCACTAGTGTGACTGCCATCACAATACAGGTAGTCAAGCAAAGATCCTAAGGGCTCTACCAATATGTCTTAGCGATACGTTATAAGAAACATATACACATATTAAGATAGATATAAACCAAGTAGCATATTACCATATTGAGCAAGATTGTCATAAATCCATGTATATATCCCAAGCTTCCAATATGTAATATAGAAACTTGTACTATACAATAATGGCCTCTAGGGCATATTACACTAACAATCTACCACATGCACTAAGGCCATGTGCTGGCATATCGCAGACCTATCATCTCAAATAGCCTCTCGAACCGCGTCTGAGAGATGACCTTTGTGAATGGATCTGCAGTGTTGTTCTCCATAGCAACTCTTCGCACCTCGATCTCCTGGCGATCCACGATCTTCCCTGATAAGGTGATACCGCCTCAAGATGTGTCTGGACTTCTGATGGGACCTGAGTTCCTTTGCTGAAGCTATAGCCCCATTGTTGTCACAATACAGAGGTATTGGATCAACAATGGACGAAACCACTTGAAGTTCTGTTAAGAATTTCCTCATCCTGCTTCTTTAGCGGCGTCATAAGCTGCGATATACTCCGCTTCCATCGTCGAGTCAGCAACGGTGTCCTGCTTGGAACTCTTCCAACAGACCGCCCCTCCATTGAGGGTAAAGACATAACCCGACATGGACTTGGAGTCATCCTTGTCACTCTGGAAACTGGAGTCAGCAAAGGCCTCGATCTGGAGGTCCTTTCCGCCATACACCGAGAACATCTCCTTGGTCCTTCTCAGGTACTTGAGAATGTTCTTTACTGCTATCCAGTGCTTCTTCCCAAGGTTTTACCAATACCGGCTTACCACGCTTAGTGCGTAAGCAACATCTGTCTGGTACACAACATCACATACATTATAGAGCCTACCGCAGAAGCGTATGGTATAATAGACATGCGATCTCTTTCCAAATCAGTCTTGGGAGATATCTCTTTGGAGAGGGTGATTCCGTGACAAGCCGGTAAATTACCGTGCTTTGAATCTTCCATACTGAATCTTTTCAGTATGGTGTCGATGTACATGGAGTGTGAAAGTCCCAACATTCTCTTAGATCTATCAAGATAGATCTGGATCCCCAGAATGTAAGAGGCATCACCCAGGTCTTTCATGGAGAACCTTTGTGACAAGAATCCTTTGACAGATTGTAGTATAGGAATGTCATTTCCTATCAAAAGAATGTCATCCACGTACAAGACGAGAAATATAACAGTTCTTGCTACAATCTTACTATAGTGCATGGATCATCTGGATTTTTGATAAAGTCAAATTCTTTGACCGTCTCATCAAAACAGATGTTCCAACTCCGCGATGCCTGCTTTAGTCCATAAATGGACTTAAGCAACTTGCACACTTTCCCGCTGCTCCCACTTTGAATAAAACCCTCCGGCTGGTCTATATAAACACACTCTTCTAAATTTCCATTTAGAAAAGCATTCTTTACGTCCATTTGCCAAATCTTATAATCGTGGAAGGCAGCAATGGCTTGAAGGATCCGAATGGATTTGAGCATAGTCACTGGAGAAAATGTTTCATCATAGTCCAAACCAGGTCTTTGACGAAATCCTTTTGTAAAAAGTCTAGCCTTATAGGTTTCAACCTGTTCATCTACACCAATCTTCTTTCTGAAGATCCATTTGCAGCCTACGGGTTTTACACCTTCTGGAGCAATGTCTAAAGTCCATACTTTGTTGGTGTACATGGACTCCATCTCGTTCCGCATTGCATCCAGCCATTTTACCGACTCTACGCTCTGAATGGCTTGTTGGAGTTAGTTGGCTCATCATTATCAATGATGCAATCCTCTCTATCCCCGTTTACGAGAAAACCGTAGTATCTCTTGGGCTGATTGTAGCATTCTGAAAATTTAGAAATAAATAAAATTAATTAATTTAATAATAATTTGATATATCGCAAAGTTGTTAAAAACAAATAAGTCAAGTTTCATAAGTTCTATGTAAAACAATTTAAATAAAAATTTTGGTATGCAACATAACTGAGTTATAAGGGTTTTAGTGACTATTTTAGCTTCATTTTAGTAATTGGTGTTTTATAATAAACTAAGTTGTGAGGGGTTTTTAGGTAAAGTTTAGGATTATTGTGCAAATAGGAAATTGTTAAGGTTGTAAATGAAAATGTGATGGAAACTCATTTTAGTTCAGAATTTAGTTTCAAATTAAAGCAATTTTGAAGATAAGGCATGAACACCTCATGCTTGCATGCACACACCTATCTCACACCTCCTCCTTGCATGAAATGAACACTCTTCAACCCTTGACACCTCCTCCTACCACCTCACCCTTCCTTCTTCTCATATATAGGATATGTTCAGATCATAGTTAATTTAGAATTCTGAAATTTCTAAAATCAAAATAAAAATTAGAGAGAAAAAGAAAGAACAAGAGGAAGAAGAAGATGAAAGAAGCTATATTCTAGGTTTTTCTTCACCATCAAGCTAGGAGGGGCTTAGCATCTTGGAGGGGTTATTCCAACAACTATTTGGAGGGTAAACTTCTTAAACACAGTAGGAGATTTAGTTCTGTAGCTTAGTTAAGTTGAATTGAACAAGTTCCATAATTTTGTATTTTAGTTAATTATAGGCTCTGTTGAAATCTGCTAATGTTTGGAAGATAATTAACTTAACTAAACAGTGCTAAAATGATGTATGTAACACCTAGAGAAAACCATAGGATCACGAACCAGAAGGCTCGAATTTGGGCCGGCGACCAACATGAAAATTCCGGCGATGCCGGTTTTGTAGGTGGCTAGGTAGTTTTGGCTTGTTGGGTAGGTTTCAGTATAAAATTTTGGCCATTTTGGTGTTATTTAAATAAGTTAGTTTCACTGCAGATAGAATCTGGAAGCGTATATCGAAAAAGATATCTTAAAACATAAAATACGACACGGTTAAAGCGTATCGCGATCTGTTTTCTGTCGCGATACAGAATTGAGTTAAAATCCAGTAAGGTTAAGTATTTAATAGCTCGATCTAGTCGTACACGATATAACTAGTATGTGGGAATGGGTATTTTTCATTTCCGTCATGTCGGAGTAGCCATTTACTTATGTAAATTAAATTGTGATATTAGATTCGAATACGGGATTTGCGGAGGCAGCAAGGAAAGGGAAAGGATTGGCAATTCCTGAATAGTTTCGACGTTTCCGGTGAGTAGACTAAACATCTACCGGGGAATTGTGTAAAGATGGTGTGATACGCCCGTAGTTTTAATTAACTTAATGCTTTATTCTGTTATGCCAAATTGACAATATGCATTTATCATTCACATATACCTTTCTTAGATATTAGAACACTATACAAGTATCGACGAGTCATGCTACATGCACATTTATATGTTACACACACCTCGTCGATATGATCATGTCACTTTTACACTTAGCAAAATTCTTGTTAAAATGATTCATATCGTGTCATACACACCAATAATAGTAGTAAATTGCATCATTAATATCATGTTTAGCTTCTGTGTATTTCATGTTGATATAAGAGGTAAATGTATTATTGAGGATTTATGGTTTTGATGTTTTGAATACTAATACATAAATCCAGTGATTTTCATGATTGATGTGTCA
Organism: Agapanthus africanus; assembly: GCA_030015575.1. NCBI lineage: Eukaryota > Viridiplantae > Streptophyta > Magnoliopsida > Asparagales > Amaryllidaceae > Agapanthus > Agapanthus africanus. The sequence continues at coordinate 276,965,984 of CM057339.1, read as the reverse complement.
TGTCCACCATGAGATGTTTTATGATTTCATTTTTATTCCGGACCGAGTGGGGGAGATATACGGTCGCGGATTTTACGTTATCCATACTGAGTGGGGGAGATATACAGTTGGATACATGGTGGACCCGGTCGAGACCGAGGGGTAGGATAGCCGCATTGAAGCGGGGAGCCTAGCGAGGTTACTCGATACCGGAGATAGTGGTAAAAATACGGCGTATATCTAGAGGATAACGACCGGTATTGTTGATTTCAGGATCATTCGAGGAATGATGCCTGTGAGAAATGGAAGTTTTGTGTCGATGATGGACACGGGGAAATGAATTTTTATTGGGAATAAATGATGAGATTTCAGTTTGGACTATAAGATTCATATTATATATTCTTGATTTTCACATATAATCATACATTATACTTGTTCACATCTTAGTATGATCATCATATTTACATTATTATCCGTTATATGTTAGTTATATTCACTGAGTTGGCAACTCACCCCCGTTGTGCCACAGTTCCTTGCAGGGGTAGAGTGGACGGTTAGCTGCGGTGCAGATCTACTTTTGCAGCTTTATCACATCTTTTGATAGGTGGGTTACATATGTAGTAACCTTCTCTTTTGGTATTGTATTTTGTATCTAGAAAATCTCCATTAGACCTGTATATGACTTAGAATGAGAGATGATATGTATATTATTGACAGTTGAGATCGTTTAGTCCTATAAATTATGGTTCCTTTCTTTATGTCTGAGATTCGTATTGATGTCCTATATACTGTGATTTTATTTTCCGTTGTTGTTATTGTTGATCCCAACTAGGGATGCAACCAAACTTAACACCTTATAATTGTTTAATATCTTAACTTCATAACATTCGATTTTTACTTAAAAAAAAAACTAACTAAATTTTTCTATATACAGAATTCCGCAAAAAGGATTGATCTTGGTTTTCGGCTTACTTGGACTGTGTGCATATCTTTAGATATGATACAATCTAATTGCCGGTCACATCCAAACTTGGGTCGTGACAAAGTTGGTATCAGAGCCTAGGAATAACCTTACGGAATTGAGTAGGGAATTAAAATAGGTTGACGTGAGTCCGAGAGTTAGGATGACCTTTAGTTTGATGGAGTAGGTGAATTAAGATGAATGCAGTACCGTACGTATGTTCCGCGGCATATTAACGTTATCATATTCAGCCTAACTAACCTTATAATGTGTATCTTGATCTATTCTTCCGTTGATTCTCCGTTATCGATTGTTCCTATTCATACGCCTTATCAACTCTCGTTTCTTGTTCCAGTTGCTATGGCTACGCGGGCTAGGCGAGCCGCAGCCAGAGATGCAGCTAGGGCGAGTCCGCCTGTGACGACGACTGGTACACCGGACGTTCCAGCGGTGCATGAGCATGTTGATCCTCCTCATCCAGATCGCACGACTAGGATTGAGGAGGGTATGTTGGGATTACAGCGAGTGGTAGGACAGTTAGCTGAGGCCACTCGAGTACCGAGACAGGATCCGGCACTGACCGTAGCAGAGTCCGAGGTACAGCCTATGCAGACCGTAGCACTGGTAGATACGAGAGTGGTGGAGGTATCACTTGCAGAGTTTATGAGATTGAGACCTCCGGTATTTACGGGGACCGATGTAGCGGAAGATCCTCAGTCCTTTCTTGATAGGATGGCGAGGATTTGCAGATCATTGTGATGTTCTGATGCGAGGTCAGTTGAGCTGACTAGCTTTCGTTTGGAAGGACTTGCACAAGAGTGGTGTGAGTCGATGGAGAGAGGGCGAGCTACGGGACTTCCTCCGATGTCGTGGACCGAGTTTTCCACGGTCTTTCTTGCCAGATTTCTTCCCCAGAGTGTGAGGGACGCTAGAGCTAGCAGTTTTGAAGCGTTACGGAAATTGGCAAGTATGTCGGTGGCAGATTATGATTTACGATTCACCCAGTTGTCGCGCTATGCTCCATATTTAGTACCTACGGAGGAGCTTCGGGTGAAGAGGTTCCTAAGGAGTCTGGATACGCAGTTATATCTGGCGATAGGCTCCCAGCATTTTGATACGTATGCGTAGGCCATGGATGCAGCAATACGAGTAGAGGAGCGGTTGAGAGAGGCGGTGGTTGTTCCGGAGCTAAAGAGGAGTAGGCCGACCGGGCCACTGGCTAGACAGTTTGGTAGAGGTAGAGGAAGATATACTCCAGGCCACAGTTTCGGGCGAGGTTGGACTCAGGGCCAGATGTTCAGTTCATATCCAGAGGATCAGAGGCCTCCATCTACATGTTTTAGTTGTGGACTTCCCGGACACTTTGCGCGGGATTGTAGATCCCAGGGAGGGACCGTTGTTCCACATGCTGCTTTAACCTTTCCACCTTCTACGCCGATGGCTTTACTTCCTCCCCCAGTTGGCGCTACACGCCAGGCAGTTGCACCACGAGGTCGAGGCTTTGCGGGACGTTCTCAGAGAGGTCGAGGAGATAGAGGTAGAGGATGACAGGATGCGGGCAGGGGCCAGGCACGGGTATTTGCGCTGACTCCACAGGATGCCCAGGCATCAAATGCAGTCGTGACAGGTACTCTTACAGTATGCTCGTTAGAGGCACATGTTTTATTTGATCCCGGTTCTACACATTCTTATGTATCTTCACGATTTGCACTTTCTTTGGAGAAAGAGTCGTCGTTGTTAGAATTACCATTAGTGGTGATTACCCCGGTGGGAGATTCTTTTATAGCTCGGCACGTATTCAGGTCATGTTCTGTGCGTATTGGTGATAGAAATTCGCTAGTTGATCTGATTCTTCTGGATATGTTAGATTTTGATATACTTCTTGGTATGGATTGGTTGGCCGCCTGTCATGCCTATGTAGATTGTCGGGGAAAGACGGTTAGATTTTGTTTTCCAGGTGAACCGGTGTTTGTTGTGCACGGGGATTGTAAATTAACTCCTGCCAACATGATTTCTGCTCTTTGTGTGGGGCGACTCTTGAAGAAGGGTTGTCATAGGTTCTTGGCATTTGTTCAGGACTTAGGGGTCGTGGAGATTCCATTGGACCAGGTTCCGATCGCACGAGAATTTCCTAAGGTGTTTCCTGCTGAGTTACCAGGATTGCCACCCGATCGTGACATTGAATTTTGCATTGACTTGATTCCGGGTGCGGGGCCTATTTCTATACCACCCTATCGAATGGCACCGACGGAATTGAAGGAACTCAAAAGCTAGTTGCAAGAGTTGTTAGATAGAGGGCTTGTTCGTCCCAGTGTATCACCGTGGGGAGCTCCGGTCTTATTTGTAAAGAAGAAGAACGGTAGTATGAGACTGTGCATCGACTACCGACAGCTGAATCATGTCATTGTGCAAAACAGGTATCCACTACCACGTATAGATGACTTGTTCGATTAGTTGCAAGGAGCGGGTTATTTCTCGAAGATTGATTTGAGGTCGGGGTATCACCAGTTGAGGGTTCGGAAGGACGATATTCCGAAAACGGCGTTTCGCACAAGATATGGGCACTATGAATTTCTGGTGATGTCGTTTGGACTCACCAACGCTCCAGTAGCTTTTATGGATATGATGAACCGTATCTTTAGACCCTTTATTGATAGGTTTATTATAGTGTTCATAGATGACATTCTTGTTTATTCTCGGAGTCGGACGGAGCACGAGCAGCATTTGCGTATTACGTTGCAGACCTTGAAAGAGCATCAGCTGTTTGCAAAATTCTCTAAGTGTGCTTTTTGGCTTGATAGTGTGGAGTTTTTGGGTCACATAGTTACGAGAGAGGGTATATGTGTGGACCCAAAGAAGATTGAAGCGGTACAGCATTGGCCCAGACCTGTGTCAGTTACAGAGGTTCGGAGTTTCTTAGGTCTGGCAGGTTATTACCGACGCTTCGTGCAGGATTTTTCACGGTTAGCTGCACCTTTGACCTGATTGACTAGGAAGGAGGTTCTATTTCAGTGGACAGATGCATGTGAGCAGAGTTTCCAGCAGTTGAAGACGCGCTTGACGACTGCACCTGTCTTATCTTTACCTTCGGGGTCAGGTGGCTTTGTTGTGTATTGTGATGCTTCTAGAGTGGGTTTAAGCTGTGTGCTGATGCAGCACGGCAGGGTTGTAGCTTATGCTTCTCGACAGTTGAAGAGGCACGAACAAAACTACCCCACTCATGATCTAGAGATGGCTGCTGTGGTATTCGCATTGAAGATTTGGAGACATTACTTGTATGGAGAGTCGTGTCAAATCTTCACAGACCATAAGAGCTTAAAGTATATTTTTCAGCAGAGAGATCTGAACCTAAGACAACGTAGATGGATGGAACTTGTGAAAGATTACGATTGTGAGATCTTGTATCATCCAGGCAAAGCGAATGTTGTAGCAGATGCTTTGAGTCGGAGACCTGGAGGTAGCTTATCTCATTTGCGTATCTTGCAGAGACAGTCTTCTACAGACTGGCAGATCTTATGTGATAGTCATATACAGTTTGAGTTCACATCGGCAGGAGGCCAGCTAGCACATGAGATAAACTGAGCATAGCTGGAAGGGATGGACTGCAGAATCAAGTCTGTATATAGCTCATTCTCTAATGTGGTCCCTAGGTCCGCAAGCTCCTCAATGCAGCTGATCATCTTAAGTACGTGGTCCCCTACAGATGACCCGATAACCAACCTCGCCTGAAATAGCTTCTTCGAGGTCCCGTATCTTGCGATACGAGATTGCTTTCCATATAATTCCTTGGTATGGAGGAATATAGATTTAAGATCAGCCTCTGGTGTTCATTGTCCATAGAGTCCCGCACGAGGCACTTGGCTTTCGCACTGTCAATTTCTCAGGTCTTACGGATTTCCTTATCTGCGACGCTGGAATCTGGACCTGGGACGGCGGGGGCTTTAGTAGTAAGAACATAACCCAATTTGTCATATGTGATTGCCATCTTGACATTCCTGAGCCAATCTTTATAGTTTGACCCCGTCAATATGTTTTTATCTAATAGTAACTTAAGGCCGTTGGTCGCTGCAATTATGAGAGAGAGAAGAAATACTTTAGCATGATACTCTTGTAAGTTTAGATTGGTTTTTAGTTTATCTAAACAGGATGGCTCCCACTGTTTCTCGAATCTTTCTTCAAACTATAAAAGAAGAATTAGTCAGGATTAATCTCACCATACAATTCTTACTTAACCTTTCAGCCAGGCCAGTGTCGGTATTTCGAGGGAGATTTTACGACGCGTTCGCAAAGTTCCTTAATTAAATAACCTCTTTTCCCTGGAGGCGTAGCCCCACTAACACCTTTCTAGACACCTACTTGGTTTATAGCATTGTCCCCCGAGGAGTAGCATATACTCACAGTAGGATCAGGATCCAAATAACATCGTGTGATAAAGTCGAAGGAATCCTACCAAAATTATCATACTCCAAATGGTATGCAGCACTAGCAAGTTTCAGTTTCTTTAGAAACCCCCGATTTGGATTTTTGCTCTATGCTCTTATGATCTTGACAAAGGCCAACATATCATAAGTCACATGTCAAGTTCTACCTGTCATTGTCCAGGTTAATTTGAACCCACCCGTACATATCCTTGATGAAGGACAAAATAGTAGTACGACTGTCCCAAACCAACGCATTTATCTATGCTACAGATAAATATTCAGCAGCTAGCAATAACTATGCCTTGGCGAAGGTCAAAATACATAGCTTGAATACTACTGAATACCCAACTGAAATGTTGGAGGGCTACGAATGGTTTTGGTGAAACCGTGAACGCAGTGAACTTGATATAATCGAAGGAACCTGATGGCTTTTAAAAGGAGTGGTTTAAGCTCCGCATTTTTAAAAGTTTTGCTTTTTTGAAAAAACCGAGTGGTTTAAAAATTGTTCCAATGATTCAGCTTTTGTTTGCTTGCTTTACATTAATGTAATGAAGTCCCATCAATTAACCTACCATTGCAGAGAAAAGGACGAAAATACAACGTACGCTTATGGCATCCGCATTCGCCACTGGGCCTCGTCTTACACCGTTAGGTTAGATAACTAACGCCAGAGCTGGGGGTTGGACTAGCATAGATTCAAAACATAAGCAACGTTTATTATATAATATATATAATAATATCCATTCGTAAGACGCAATAATAGGCATTCCAAATCACAGATGAACATATTGGATATACTAGGAATTCCGCATTTCATTTAATCCTGTAACGAAAGACGGATTCCATGGTCGTGATGAATAGCCAAAACCCCACCCTAGACCCCAACGGGTGCGGCAAACTACCCGCCAAATACCCGAAGTGAAGCAACCTACCTCAGTAAAATGAGTAGACCACTTGGCACTTCAAAGTACCCGGTAGTTTGTGCACCCCACCTTGGGTCTATCCTAGGAGCAATAAATAGTAAATGAAATAATACAACGGTGGCTACAACCTCAACCCGGATGTGCCCCACGGAAAAATATTACATCAAATTACAATTTACATTTGAATGAAAGAAATTCTCATCTCACATCCCGACTATTCAATCATGACGATCCAAAAATATTCATATACACAAACCAATCATCACAGATATGTGCAACCCCAACTAACCGACATATAGTAATTAGCGGAAGTTTACGAACACATATATCAAACACAGAAACGATACATAGCCAAGAACGATAGAAATTCGATCGAAACCCATATTTAGTGTCTACCCCAAATGCAAACTAGCACACAGACAATAGTGGGTAGAAAAAAATATACCAGAAAGTATAACACAACAGATAAGAACATCACAAGAAAAACGAGTCAACTTTGCCTTGACTCGGCCGCGGAACGGCAGCGAATCATACTGATTCGCCGCGCTTCCGCGGCAGTCTTGTCGAGTTAGAGACTCGTGTTTCTTGAGTGATCTTAGAATTCCTTGCTTTATTTTTTAAGACCTCTGAAATATTTTTAAGTCCAGATTTTAAAAAAGACAGAAAGCTGGGGTTTTGCGTTATTGTTTCGGGTTTTTCCGACGATCGAAATTCTAACAACTTGCAAACAAGTTAGTTATGGTTTAGTTGGCTCTGATACCACTGTAAGTCGATGCCACACACCCCACATGTTCACGGGGAGGCGGAGTTTGCAAAAAACAATTTTTATATGCTTCGTAACATCGACTAAACACCAGGATCGATACTAAACCGTAACTAACACATAAGCTAAGAGGTTTAACTAGTATGTGAGAAATTTATACCTCAAGTTATTTGTCCTTCTTCTCCTCGCTGTCCTTCTCCTCGTCGTGAGCTCCTCGAAGTGAGAATTGACCGCGCATCCTCGTCGGCTTTTTGAAGTCGAAGAAGATCCACCCGAGGTGCCAACCTTGAGCTTTAACCTCCAAGATGAGATAACTAGGGTACTTGGTGTGCTAAACTAAGTATCCTATAGTGAGTAGAGAGTGATTAAGGATCTAGTAGTCTCACAAACCCTAGAATTCTCAACTCATGACACAATTAGGGTTCTTGAGGGAGATGAAGAAAGCTTGAGAGGAGAGAGAATCTATTTGTGATAATGAATATGAAAATAGCTCATTTGAAGGCTATATGGAAAATGAAAATATCTCACATAAATATCTCAAAAATATCTCAAAATATCTAAGTCTTCATTTGCTACAAATGAGTCCAAGAAAGTCAACAAGAAGCCATGTTCAATTTCACTAAAATACCATATAGTTCTCCACCTCATAATCCAAGTTATTAAGCATTTAACCTAAATCTAAACTAAATAATGAGGTGTAATCATCTAGATGCAAACTTGAGAAATTACAAGAATGCCCCTCACATCCGTATATACATACCCGTATCCGTATTCCGAAAAACATGAATACAATCAGACAAAACTAATCCAATAATCAAATACTAGGATCCGGCTTAAAACATAGCCCACTAGAATTATCCGCCCGAACATTTTATGCGCAAAAGTACACGTATGTGATCGAACCCTGTCGTAAAACCATACAACCTCTACATCGTTTCGCCCGAACCAGGGAAACCCTCTATATGGAACTCTAAAGACTCGATAGTATGCTGGCAGTGGGTTTAACCATAAGCACATCAGCGGTAGTAGCTGCACGTAACGGCTACCCAGGTATCTGTAGATAAGAAGGCCGACGAGCAAACTCATCCGAACTCCTGCTGAGTCTGTCTGTGGCAATCTCCGTACAGTCCGGTCTGTTCGTCTAAGAGTATCGCATATCGGGCCTAGGGGGCGGTACACGTCAGACCCCTAATAGCGCAATAAGTCATGTCGGAGTGCAGCCTAAAACATCTTGAGAAACTACTGGAGTACCTACTAGTAAATCTCGCTTGCCCTGGCTAGGGACTTTGTGTAATGGCTTTCCGAATACAGCGCGACATCAACCCCTAAACCGGGAGAGATGAATCCTATCTAACCGCCACTGCCTCCATGTGCTTCGGGCCTGCACCCAACTACTACCTGTTTGCATGACTCAATAGAGCCATGGTAGGGTAGTAATCTAAGAACAATGGGAACACACTTGAGGCGAAGTAGCAGTGTCAAGTCAACGGACTATGTTGTACTCATGTCACCTGGGAACTGCTACCTGATGATAGGTATAGTACCAACCAGCAGTACCCCACGAGTCCATCTAGTGTAACTCATAACCTAATGAGCACCTTCATACTATCTCCAGTACGACGTACTGATGGCTGTGGACAGACCATCACCCCTGCTGGGATAAGAAGCGTATACACTAATTTACTTTGGAGTATCGATGCCCTATCTCGATAATCCTACGACCAGGGACCTGTATAAGGATGTGCTTGTAGACTACCCAGCCCCTACTAGTGTGACTGCCATCACAACGCTGGCAGTCAAGGAAAGATCTTAAGGGCTTTACCAATATGTCTTAGCGATACGTTAAAAGAAACATATACACATATTAAGATAGATACAAACCAAGTAGCATAATACCATATTGAACAAGACTGTCATAAATCCGTGTATATATCCCAAGCTTCCAATATGTAATATACAAACTAGTATTATACAATAATGGCCTCTAGGGTATATTACACTAACAAGTTGTAGCTTATGCATCAAGACAGCTGAAGATTCATTAGCGCAATTATCCAACACATGATTTGGAGTTGTCGGCCATTATATTTGCACTGAAATTTTGGCGTCATTATCTGCTTAGAGAACGGGTAGATATATACATAGACCACAAAAGTCTGAAATATGTGTTTACTCAGAAAAAGTTGAATATGTGGCTGAGAAGATGGCCAGAACTTATGACGGACTTCGACATCAACCTACAATATCATCCAGGGAAGGTGAATGTAGTTCCTGATGCACTTACTCGCCAGCCTCTATCAATGAATCTCACCGCACAGTGGAAGCTTCAACAAGAATTGCATAAGATGGAGATAGAAGTGGTTATGCCAGGTAATACTTCAAAGTTGATGAACTTACAAGTTCAGTCTACCATTGTCAATCAGATTAAAGCAGGTCAAGCAAGTGATACCAAGTTGCAAAAGATTAGAGAACAAGTGAAAAGTGGATTTAGAATAGACTTTATCATCCATGAAGACGGATTTTTGAGACACGGAAGCAGATTGTGTGTACCATAAGGTCCTGTTCGGGAAGAGCTGATGAAAGAAGCTCACAGCTCTCCGTACTCATTACACCCTGGTGGTACAAAGATGTACAAAGGTCTACGTTAACATTACTGGTGGCATGGAATGAAGTGTGAAGTAGCCAGAAGCGTAGCCAAATGCTTGGTGTGTCAGCAAGTAAAAGCTGAATATCACAGGACTGCTGGTTTACTTCAACCTTTACCTATTCCAGAATGGAAGTGGCAATACATCACCATGGATTTCATGACTGCACTTCCTCGCAGCATGAAAGGTACGATGTGGTATGGGTTATTGTGGATCGACTCAAAAAGTCGGCTCACTTCATCCCATTTCGAGTTGGCCAATCCACCGAGACACTAGCAAAGAAGTACATGAAAGTAAGTCTGAATCGAAGTAAGATTTAACTCTTCATAGTGTATTTTTTCTGATGCCCATGAACTCATGCAGGATATCGTGAGATTACATGGAGTACCGGTTTGCATTGTCTCCGATCGTGACACCGGATTTCGATCGTAGCTTTGGTAGAGTCTGTAAGCTAGCATGGGAACGAGTCTGAACTTCAGCACAGCTTATCATCCACAAACAGATAGTCAGTCTACGCGAATGATTTAGACCCTTAAATATATGCTAAGAGCGTGTATGTTAGACTTCGGCGGATCGTGGGAAGATCACCTTCACCTATTGGAGTTTTCATACAACAACAGCTACCAGGCGAGTATTGGAATGACACCCTTTACAGCTCTCTATGGAAGGAAGTGTCGTTCACCATTAAGTTAGGACGATATCGGAGATAGGGAACACCTTGGACTAGAGATGATCGTGGCGACTGTGGACGTAGTTCGCACGATCAGGAAAAGAATGTGCATAGCCCAAGATAGACAGAAGCACTGGGCCGATGCAAAGCACTGACACCTGGAGTTCCAGCCGGAAGATCATGTGTTCTTAAAGATCTCTCCAAATCATGGAGTAATTTGCTTTGGAAAGAGGGGTAAGCTCAGTCCGAGATTTATTAGACCATTCGACATACTCGAACGAGTCGGAGAAGTGGCTTATCGTTTGGCACTTCCACCCTTATTGGAAGGAGTGCACAATGTATTCCACATATCCAAGCTTCGAAGATATGTGAGTGACCCCAACCACATTCTTGATCACTCTGAGCTCACTGTACAGACGGATCTATCTTGTGAGCAACAACCTGTTGAGATCATGGACAGAAAAGTAAAGTCACTTAGGAACAAGGATGTAAACTTGGTCCGGGTGATGCGGGGAAAAGATTCACCAGGAGAATCAACGTGGGAACGTGATGACGACATGCATGCAAGATACCCTTACTTGTTTGTAAACTAATCCTTAAATAATTGTAAATTTCAAGAACAAAATTTTTGTAAGGAGGGTACAATGTAACGACTCCAATTTCATTGTACAAAAATTTTCAAGTTAATTTACATAATAGAGTTTCAAGCCTGAGTACAAGTTATAAATTTAATTTGTTTAAGAACAGCAAGAAATCACTTGTAGCTCATTGGTAAAGCCTTGCACTGCTGTGACATAACCCCCGTGTTCGAATCCCATCAGCCACAAATATTTTTTCTGAATTTTTATTTTAAAATTTTTGGAAGCTTAAAAGTTTACACGTGCAATACACGTAAGAAATGAAAAGCCAGAAAATCAAACATGTGCAAAATGCTATTAACTGCAAGAGGGACACGTGGCATGAATCACAGCACCCAAAGCCCTAAGATGGCCGACAAGATCATCACTTGGGCCGGCGGCGTCGGGCTCAACCGTCGGTAATGCCCCCATTCTCTGCACCCCAGTGTTTTGTTCTACCCCCACTACTCCCATGCTGTTTGATTTTCCTGTAAATTAATAGAGAGATTAAAATCAAAATTAATCCAAGTTTAAATGCATTTTTAATTCTCTTTCCAATTCCGCTGAAGGTATCTATGCTCTTTTCTCATTGAATGAGGTGCTGGATATTCATAAAGGAATACCGCTATGCAAAGCAAAAAACTAAAGCTACCTTTTTGAAAAATTTGATTCTACAATATTTATAGGCTTCTTTTCTTTTGATTAATCTCATTAATGACGTCCCATCATTTATGTTTACTAAACATCACAGAAGAAATGAAAATAGAATGCACGCTTATGCCACCCACATTCTCCACGGGGCCCCATCATGCACTGTTAGGTTACTTAACTAATAGCAGAGTGGGGGCTGGACTAGCGCGGGTGCAAAACATAAGCAACATTTATTATATATATCATATATATATATATACCATTCGTTTCACGTAGTTATTTGATCACATCACAGAACTTAGGCAGCAGAAACAAACATATGAAATATAGGATATACTAGGAGGTCCGTGTTTTAAATTAAGCTAGTAATGAAAAACACGGATTCCACGGTCATGATGAATAGCCAAACCCACATCCTTAGACCCCTATGAGAGTGGAAAGCAACCCTGCCAATTTTAGAGTTAGGAGACCCGATCTCGATTCCTCGAGATGGTCTCCCACTGGACTCTAGAACCCGGTTACTTGTGCTCCTCGCCTTGGGTCTATCCTAATGAGGAAAAGTAAATAATATACATCAATGGTGACATCATCCTCAACTCGGAAGTATCCCAATAAAAGAATATTACATACAATTTTACATGAATGAAAGTAGAAAAACTCCCATCTCACGCAAAAACCCCCGGCTATTCAGTCATGACGATCCAATATAACATATCACAGCAACACATAACATCACATGTCATCAATGTATGTAAATATGCATATCCTGAATGTCGTTGACATATAACAACGAGATCGGGGATACCCCACATATTACACTTACGGTCGCAGAAAAGAAATGAAAAACTATAATATTTAGAATCCGTAAACACCTTAGAAATCATAAACGCGGAATATCACATATTTCGAATTTCATGCCTAACACAATAAAACTTGCCTTTTAGTCTCAAATTGAATTTTTTTTTCAATAAGCAGTTGTGTAATTCAACAAGATTCCCGATAATATGATCGAATGCTCATTGGGAACTTTAGTAGATGCCGGCACCCCCGATGCCATCGACGAAGTGCACTAAGGCGGAACACCGTGGCCGTGCACACCCGAGTGGATGTTTTTGGAAACGGGGTTCTCCTATAGTTACTTGGTCGGGGCTATGGGGCGTGGCTATCAAGTAGTGTTATCCGTCGAGTGTTCGCGTACTGCATGAGATTGCGACGGAGTTTTGATCCAAATCAAAACTCCATGGCAATCGTGAAAGTGTGTCTTAGCACTTCTACTAGGTTTCCACATGCATCAAGTATGCAATTTAAAAAAATCTAGAGGTCTAAGCTACACTAACCTAGAATTGAACTAGGGAATTAGGGTTTGTAAGCAAGTAAACAAGTTTTACACTAAGTGAAGAGGGTTATGATCTTTGTAGATCAAGTCCTTCACTTCAATAGCTTCAAGTAGTGGTCCCTAGAACTCTTCTTGCTCCACTTGAAGAAATGATCTATCTTGCTACGTCGTCTTTAAGGCCGAAGATGATCCACCTTGAAGTTTCTCTAACTCAAGCTAGCTCTTCACTAATCAAAGAATTAGTGAAGAAAACAACCTAATCTTATGGGCTAGATGAGAGTAGGTTGATGAAATAGGAATTTTGCTCACTTTAGAAATTTATTTTTCCTTTTCTTTTCCAACTCAAGAAAATCCAGAGAAGGAAGAAGATGAACTTGGGTGAAGAAATACCTCAAGTGATGAATGAGAGAGTTAATCATGGGGTTAAAGATAATGGTTGGATGATAAAATATCTAGAGTAAAACAAAATAAATGGGATGAGTCATGGCTTCTACATTCTTCTACAAGCATCTAAGTTATGCTCATTTCCAACTCATTTCTAATTTTCCACTTAATAAATAATCACCCTAATTATCTTTATCCTTGGTTTGAGTCTCATACACCCATGTTCTATGTATCATCCACCATGACACAATAGTATTATATATATATATATACATACATACACACACACACACACATCATATATACATATATATAATTATATATAGCAAGAGAAGAAAATCATTAGTGAGCAAAATATTAGTTAATATATAAATATATCATATATAAATATATATTAAATTATTAAATCAACACTTGATTCAATAATCCGGTTATATCATATACAACCGACTAATATTATTTATATGTATATCAAATTATCAAATCAACACTTGATTCAATAACCCGGTCATATCACATATAACTGGCAAATATTCAATACTACATTAAATCAACACTTGATTCAATAATCCAGTCATATCATAAATAACCGGCTAGTATCAAATATATATATATATATATATATATACATATAGCATATCATTGAATCAAATATCGCGAGATTAGAATACGGTATCACATACTCGTATTTAATCAAACTTCCGCACATATCACCATATATGCCATACTTCGTTTCGCTTGAGCTAGGAAACCTCTGTGTGGGACTCTAAAGAGTCGTCAATACGCCAGCATTAGGTAATGATCACATCAGTCACCCACAAGCTGTCAGCGGTACTAGCTGGACGTTACGGCTACCCACGTATTAAGTGAATAGAAGATCAACAAGCAAGCTTGTCCAAACTCCCGCAAAGCCTATAAGCAACACTTACCGTACAGTCTGGTCTCTTCGTCTGATATGTCGCATATCGAGTCTAGAGGTGGAATAGTCAGACGCCAGTAACTTGATAAGTCATGCCGATGTGTGGCCTATAACCGTTCGGGAAACTATTGATAACACTTACCGGTAAATCTCATCAGCCCTGACCAGGAACTTGCTGTTATAGCCAATTGAGCATAGCACAACATCAACTTCCTATACTGGGAGAGACGCAACCCCTCTTATCGTTCATTGCCTCTATGTGACTCGGGACTGTACCCAAAATCCACCTATTTGCACGACTTCTTTGAGCCGTGGTAGGGAGGAAATCAAAGCACAGTGGGAACCACACAAGACTATATGACGATCTCGAGTCTACAGACTAACCTGTACAAGTGTCACCAGAGAACTGCTATCTGACGATAGGTATGGTACCATCTAGGAGTTCACGGTGAGTCATGTTCGGTGTACCCATTCTCTAATGAGCACCTGTGTACAATCTTTGATGTTAAACACCAATGGATGTGGGATCAACCATCGCCCAATACAAGATCAAGAAATGTACATACTAGTCTACTCTGGAATATCGATGCCATGTCTCGATACTCCCTCGATAAGGAACTGTTTAAAGAATGTGCTTGCGGACTACACAAGCCCCACTTATATGATCTGATTCATAGTCTTGGTAGTCAAGCTAACATCCTAAGGGCTTTATCAATATGTATCAGAGAGACAATATAATAATACGAGTGTACATGTTAAGATAAGAAGCAACCAGATAGTATACTATCATGTTGAGCAAGAAAGTTCTATATATATGTCTAAGCATCCACTATAATATACAATAATGGCTTCTAGGGCATACATATGACTAACAATCTCCCACTTGCACTGAGGCTAGTTGTTGTAGTATCGCATACCCAACATCCCAAAAAGTCTCTCAAATTGCGTCTGGGGGAGGGACTTGGTGAGTGGATCCGCTGTGTTTTCCTTCGTGTCAACTCTCCTGACCTCGATCTCCCGGCGATCAACTATTACCCGAATCAGGTGATACTTCCTAAGAATATGTCTGGAATGCTAATGGGACCAGGGTTCCTTGGACAAAGCCACAGCTCCATTGTTATCACAATACAAGGGTATTGGATGCTCCATGGATGGAACCATACCATGTTCAGCAATGAACTTCTTTATCCAGACATATTCTTTGGCAGCATCGTTGGCAGCGATGTATTCAGCCTCTATCATCGAGTCTGCCACGGTATCTTGCTTGGAACTCTTCCAGCATACCGACCCTTCAATGAGGGTGAAGACAAAATCCGAGACCGACTTACTGTCGACTTATCACTCTAGAAGCTCGAATCGGTAAAGGACTCCACTTGGAGTTCACCGTTACCATACACCAAGAACATTTCTTTAGTCCTTCTTAAGTATTTAAGAATGTTCTTCACAGCTATCCAGTTCCTCTCCCCAGGATCTGATTGATACCTACTTACCACACTAAGTGCGTAAGCTATATCCGGTCTGGTGCATAATATCGTGTACATGATAGACCCAACTATAAAAGCATAGGGTATCCCTTGTATGCGAGCCATCTCCAAATCAGTCTTGGGAGACATCTCTTTGGAGAGAGTGATTCTTGAGTAAGCGAGTAAATTACCACGTTTAGAATCTTCCATACTAAACCTCTTTAGTATGGTGTCAATGTACCTGGATTGGGACAATCCTAACATCCTTTTAGATCTATCTCTATAGATCTTAATCCCCAGGATATAGGAGGCATCACCCAGATCCTTCATGGAGAACTTTTGTGATAAGAAGAGCTTGACCAAGTGTAGCATAGGAACATCATTTTCTATCAAGAGTATGTCATCTACGTACAATACAAGAAAGACAACCTTACTCTATACCATCTTCTTGTATATACAAGGTTCATCTACGTTTTTAATGAAGTCAAACTCTTTGACTGCCACATCAAAACAGATGTTCCAGTTCCGCGATGCCTTCTTTAATCCGTAGATTGATTTAAGAAGGTTGCACACCTTTCCGCTGCTCCCACTGTCTATGAAGCCCTCTGGCTATGTCATGCATACGCTCTTTTCTAAATCACCATTTAAAAAAGCGGTCTTGACGTCCATCTGCCAGATTTCATAGTCATGGTATGCAACAATGGCAAGTAGGATCTTGATGGACTTAAGCATAGCCACTGGAGAAAATGTTTCATCATAATCAACACCTTGTCGTTGACGAAAACCTTTTGCTACAAATCTAGTTTTCAAGGTCTCAACCTTTCCATCTACACCACGATTTTTATTAAAGATCCACTTGCTCCTAATGGGTTTTACCCTTTCAGGAGCAACTTTCAAATTCCATACTTTGTTAGTGTACATGGTTCCATCTCAGATCGCATATCATCCAGCCATTTCACGGAGTCCTCACTTGTGATGGCCTGCTCGAAACTAGTTGGGTCATCATCTTCCATGATGCAATCCTCGCTCCAACCGTCTATAAGAAAAGCATATTATCTCTCAGGTGGATGAGGAACCCTACTAGATCTGCGGAGTGGCTGAGGTTCGTCGGGGATTATCGAATCCTCCGGTTATACCAAATCATCAGCTGTAGTTTGTGTAGCTGGAACTTCTTCCAGTTCGACCTCATTACCACTAATTTCTTTCACAAGAAATTCCTTTTCCAAAAAGGTGGCATGTCGAGAAACAAACACTTTTTGTTTCTCAGTGTGGTAGAAGATATACCCTCGCGAATGCTTGGGATATCCTACTGTAACGACTTTAATTTCATTGTACACAAATTTTCAAGTACAGAATAGAGTTTCAAGCCTGAGCACAAGTTATAAATTAAAATTGTTTAAGAACAGCAAAAAATAACTTATAGCTCATTGGTAAAGCCTTGCACTGCTATGACGTAGCCTCTGTGTTCGAATCCCCCCTTCGAATCCCCCCAGCCACATATTATTTTTTATGATTTTCCTTTTAAACTTTTTGGAAGCCCAAAAGTTTACACGTGCTATACACGTAAAAATGAAAAGTCATAGAAAACAAACATATGGAAAATTGTATTAATAGCGACCTAGACACGTGGCTCAAATCCAAGCACCCAAAACCCTAGCACGACCGGCAAGATCCCCCTCTGGGCCGGCGCCGCCGGACCCCCCGTCGGGAATGCTCCCATTTTCTTCACCCCAGTCCCTTGGCCTCCCCTCTTAACCCCAGTACTATTTGATTTTCCTGCATTTATCCAGAGAGTGTAATTTCACTCTTTAATTCTATTTTAATGCATTTTTAGTTCTCTTTTCAATTCTCAAACCCTAATGTTTACCGCCGAAAACGGGGACGAACTGGGATGGATCGTCCTGCCTGAATTTGGGGGCATATGCTATTTGGTTTATGGACTCATTTCGGAGTTTGTTTAGTTTACCTCCCTTGGGATTATAGGCAAACGTGTCCTAACGTTATAGTTAACCCATTCTCTTTATGACAGAGGTCCGTTAGGTTTTGTGGTACTAGGGTTTTAGTCCGTGTTACCGTCTCTTTGGCTGATGTATTCCCCGATATGCAGATTTTACGCTGCTGTTCGAGTGGCCCTGCGACTGTCGTGCCTCTGATCCCTTCGGGGGCTGGACAAGACGTCTTCAAGTAATCTTCTTAGGCAGTTTGACCTTCAGAAGAGCAAGCGTTCGGAATTTTGCCATGCCGCTTTTTACCTGAGGTTAGGCTCAGTTTAGGAGCTCATAACCACTCCGCAGTGGTGTGGGATGATCTACGATAGTATTTCGGATTTTATTTGTGTTCCGTTAAGACCCTGAAGCTAAGAATTTGGTCTTCGCTTCCTTTTGATTTGGTTATTTTGGAGCTTTTGTTGACATTGCGTCTGCTGTAACGAGAAGAATGTCAGAGTAGTCGTTAGGTTATTTTGTGAACCATCAAGACTTGGAGCTAGGAATTTTGCCATGGCTCCGTTTTGTTTTTGTTAGTTGTATGTATGCCCTAGAGGCCATTATTGTATATGATTGTATATTATAATGGATACTTGGACATATATAGGGAGGACTTTCTTGCTCGACATGATAGTATGCTATCTGATTACTCTTTATCTTAACATGTAGACTAGTATTGTGATATTGTCTTGCTCTTACATATTGGTAAAGCGCTTAGGATGTACTTGAGTACCAGCATTATGATGCAGATCATACTAGAGGGACCAGGGTAGTCCACAAGTTCATCCTTTAATTATTCCTAGTCTTGGGTATATCGAGACGGAGCATCGATATTCCATAGTAGACTAGTGTATACGTTTCTTGACCCATATGATGGGTAATGGATGATCCCATATCCATTGGTATTTGACATCAAATATTGTATACAGGTGCTCAGTGGAGACTGGGTACACTGAACAGGACTCACCGAGAACTCCAAAATGGTATTATACCTAACGTCAGATAGCAGTTCTCTGGTGACACTGATACAGGTTAGTCTGTAGACCCGAGATCATCATAGAGTTTTGTGTGATTCCCAGTGTGCTTTGATTTCCACCTTACCACGTTCAAGAGAGCGTGTAAAACGGTGGTTTTTAGGTACAGTCCCGAGTCATATGGAGGCAATGAGCGATAGGAGGGGATTCATCTCTCCCGGTATTGGGGGTTGATGTTGCGTTGTGTTCGATTGGCCATAACAGGAAGTCCCTGACCAGGGTTGATACTGAGATTTACTGGCCAGGGTATAATTAAGGAACTTCGCGAAAGCGTTGGAAAACCTCCCTCGAAGTACCGACACTAGCCTGGCCAAAAGGTTAAGCAAGTATTGTGACATGCGATTAATCCAGACTAATTCTTCTTTTATGGTTTGAAGAAGAATTCGAGAAAACTGTAGGAGCCATCCTGTTTAGATAAACTAAAAACCAATCTAAACTTGCAAGAGCATATGCTGAGTGTTTCTTTTCTCCTCTCCTAATTGCAGCGACCATGACGGGTCTTAAGCTCATATTAGATAAATATAAACTCGCTCGGCTAAACTATAAAGACTGGCTTAGGAATGTTCAAATAGCCCTTACATATGATAAGGTCGCATACGTCCTCACGGCGAAATCTCCCTCTATTCCCGGTCCAGAATCCTCGGTCATGGACATTGAGGTCCGTAAGACCTGGGATCTTGATTGTGCGAAGGCCAAGTGCCTCGTGCTGGCCTCCATGGAAATTGAATATCAGAGGCGGCACGAGAAGATGGACCTTGCTTCCATCTTCCTCCATACCAAAAAATTGTATGGAGAGCAATCTCGTATCGCAAGATACGAGATCTCGAAGAAACTTTTTCAAGTGAGGTTGGCCATCGGATCATCTGTCGGGGACCACGTCCTGAAGATGATTTCTCTCATAGAAGAGCTCATGATCCTAGGAACCCCGCTGGAAAATGATTTGTACATCGACTTGATCCTCCAGTTCCTTCCTTCCACCTATGCCCAGTTCATATTGAACTTCAATATGAACAGTATGGAAGTTACACTTCCTAAGCTCCTCAACATGTTGAGAATGACAGAGGGCACCTTGCAAAAAGGCAAGGAAACGGCCACTCTGTTTGTTGGAGGATCTTCTTCCTCTAAATCCAAGGCTAAGGCTAAGGGGAAGAAGAAGAAGGCCCCTACCAAACCGAAGGGATGTGTGTAAAAGGTGGCGGGAAAGGGAAAGGAAAATATAGGAGGGACAACCATAAAGGATGAGTGCTTCTAATGTAAGAGGACGAGTCATTGGAAGAAGGACTGCAGGGCCCTAAAGGCCAAGAAGTAGGACACGAAGCTGGTTGTGGCTTCGACTTCAGGTGTGTTCGTGATTGAAAACTGCTTTTATATAAACTCTACTTCTTGGGTATTGAATACCGGATCAGGATCTCACATATGTAATTCTTTGCAGGCGCTGAGAAGCCGTAGGGTTTTGAGGAAAGGTGATATGACCTTCAGGGTTGGTAATGGAGCAAGTGTGGACGCAGTTGCAGTAGGGGAATATCACCTTGGATTAGCGAGTGGACATATTTTGTTGTTACATAATTGTTTTTGTATACCCAGTATGGTGTGTAATATTATATCCGTACCTTTATTATCAAATGAAGGATATAATTTTGCACTTGTAAGTAATGTTATCAACATTCACCTAAATCATGAAATGGTTGGGTCAGGTACACTAAGCAACGGAATATACATTCTCAATCAACATCAAGTTTTCAATGTCCAAAACACATTAAAAAGAAAAGCTCCAGAATCAAACCAAGCTTTTTCTATGGCATTGTAGACTCGGTCATATCAATGAAACACGACTGACTTTGAGTATCAATCATATGCAACTTGTCAATCATGTATCATAGGAAAGATGATAAAAACTCCGTTCCCTGGACACGGAGAAAGAGCCACTGAGCTCTTGGAACTCATACACAGCGACTTTTGTGGGCCAATGTCTACACATGCACGAAGTGGCTATTCCTACTTCATTACTTTCACAAATGATTTCTCTAGGTATGGACATGTATTCTTAATGAAACATAAATCCGAGGCCTTTAAGAAATTTCAAGAGTGTAAGAATGAAGCGGAAAAGCAAACCGGCAAAAGTATCAAGATTCTCCGTTCTGATAGGGGCGGAGAATACTTAAGTGCTCAGTTCCTGAAATACCTAATAGAGAATGAAATTCTCTCTCAGTTTACTCCTCCATACACACCACAACACAACGGTGTATCAGAAATACGGAATCACACCTTACTTGATATGGTGCATTCCATGATGAGTAATGCTAAGTTGCCGCCCTCCTTCTGGGGTTATGCACTGGAATCAGCTGCATACCTATTGAACAAAGTTCCAACTATGTCTGTGCCTACCACCCCATATGAAATGTGGAGTGGGAAGAAACCTAGTCTTAAGTATTTGAAGATATGGGGCTGTACTGCCTTTGTCAAAAAGGTTCATCCGGACAAACTCGAGGCACGTTCAGTACTGTGTAAGTTTGTGGGATACCCCAAGAATTCTAGGGAGTATTATTTCTATCACGCTGAGAAACAAAAGATCTTTTTTCTCATCATGCCCGCTTCATGGAAACTCAATTTCTCGAAAAAGAAATAAGTGGGAGCGCGATGGAGCTGGAAGAAATTTCAGAACCACAGACTATTACTGAAAACTTAGTAGAACCTGAGACTTCAATGGAACAGGACATACCCATGCCACTCCACAAATCTATTAGGCTATCTTTTCCGCCCGAGAGATACTATGGTTTTCTCGTAGACGGGGATCGAGAGGATTGCATCATCGATGATGACGAGCCGACTAGTTTTCAGCAAGCCATCACGAGTAAAGACTCGGTGAAATGGCTGGATGCTATGCGAATCGAGATGGAATCCATGTACACAAAAAAGTCTAGACTTTGGATTTTGCTCCTACTGGGGTAAAACCCGTAGGGTGCAAATGGATCTTCGAAAAGAAGATTGGTGTAGATGGTTAGGTAGAAACCTACAAAGCTAGAATTGTTTCTAAAGGTTTTCGTCAAAGACCAGGATTGGACTATGACAAAACTTTTTCACTATTGGCTATGCTTAAATCAATTCGGATCCTACTTTCCATTGCTGCCTTCTATGACTATGAGATCTGGAAGATGGATGTTAAAACCGCCTTTCTAAATGGAAGTTTAGAAGAGTGTGTTTTCATGGATCAACTAGAGGGCTTCATAGATAGTGGGAGCAGTGGAAAAGTGTGTAAGTTGCTTAAATCCATTTATGGATTAAAGCAGGAATCGCGGAGTTGGAACATCTGCTTTGATGAGACGGTCAGAGAATTTGATTTTATCAAAAATGTAGATGAACCTTGTATTTATAAGAAGATTGTAGGGAGAACAACGGTATTCCTCGTTTTATACGTTGATGAAATTCTCCTGATAGGAAATGACGTTCCTATGCTACAATCGGCCAAGCTGTTCTTGTTGCAGAAGTTCTCTATGAAAGACCTGGGTGATGCCTCGTACATTCTGGGAATTAAGATCTATCGTGACAGATCTAAAAGAATGTTGGGAATTTCACAGTCGAGGAACATTAACACCGTACTAAAGATGTTTAGTATGGAAGATTCTAAGCGCGACAATTTGCCCGCTTGTCACGGAATCACCCTCTCAAAAGACATGTCTCCCAAGAATGATGAGGAGTGGGCTCGCATGAGCATAATACCCTACGCTTCGGCGATAGGGTCAATAATGTATGCGATGTTATGTACCAGACCAGATGTAGCTTACGCCCTTAGCTTGGTAAGCAGGTATAAATATGACCCAGGTGAGAAATATTGGATAGCAGTTAAGAACATTCTTAAGTACCTGAGAAAGACTAAAGAGATGTTCTTGGTGTATGTTAATGGGGACCTCCAGATCGAGGACTCTGGCTTTCAAAGTGACAAGGATCTAAATCTGTCTCGGGTTATGTGTTTACCCTTAACGGAGGGACGGTCTGTTGGAAGAGCTCTAAACAGGACACCGTAGCAGACTCAACGATGGAGGCTGAGTATCTCGCTGCGAGCGATGCCATAAAAGAGGCAGTCTGTATCAGGAAGTTCGTTTTTGAACTTCAGGTAGTTCCATCCATTGCTAATCCAATACCTTTGTATTGCAATAACAACGGAGCCATGTCTTTGGCAAAGGAACCATGATCCCATCAGAAATCCAGATATATCTTGAGGCGGTATCACCTGATCAGGGAGATCGTGGATCGCCAGGAGATCGAGATACGGAGAGTGGACACAAATGACAACATATCAGATCCATTCATCAAGGCCATCCCTCAAATCCAGTTCGAGAGACTGTTCGAGATGCTGGGCATGCGGTACGCCAGCTACCGGGTCTAGTGCAGACAGTGGGTACTCATTGCGCCAATTACAGGCCTTAGTGCAAGTGAGAGATTGTTGGATATGTATGCCCTAGAGGCCTTCATTGTACAGGATGCTAGGTATATATATGTATAGGAAAATCTTGCTTGATATGATAGTATGCTATTTGGTTTGTCTTTATCTTAACATGTGATGTGTTTTACTTTGTATTTCATATCTTGTATAGATGTTGATAAAGCCCGTAGGATCTTTTCCTGACTACCTGCGTTGTAATGGCGATCATACTTGTGGAAGCTGGGTAGTCAATAGGCACATCCTAAAAAGCGTCCCTAGTCATAGGAGTGTCGAGACTGGGCATCGTTACGCCAGAGTAGACTAGTGTATACATATCTAGACCCTGACGAGAGGCGATGTATTGGTCCTGCAACCATTGGTGAGTACACCTAAGATTGTATACAGGTTCTCACTAGGTGTGAGTACACCGGACAGGACTCGCCGAGAACTGACTAGTTGGTATTATACTTAGCTTCAGATAGCAGTTCTCTGGTGACATGAGTGCAGATAGTCTGTCGACCTGAGGTCGTCATTTGTCTCGTGTGAGTTCCTACTGTGCTTTGATTGCTACCCTACCATGGCTCAAAGGAGTCGTGCAAACAGGTTTTAGTTGGGTACAGTCCCGAGCCACATGGAGGCAGTGAGCAACTGTTGGGGATTCGTCTCTCCTGGTATAGGGAGTCGATATCACGCTGTGATCGGTTGGTCATTACCATAAGTCCACGGCCAGAGCGGATTGAGAATTTCTGGTGGTCGGACCAGTAGATTCTCGGATGGTTTTGAGCCCCACCGACACGACTTGTCTGGTTATTAGGAGTCTGACGTTTTCTACCCTCCTAGACCTTACATGCGATACTCTAAGTCGAACGGACCGGACTGCACAGAGATTGTCACTGATAGGCTCGGTAGGGGTTTTGGATGAGTTCGCTCGTCGACCTCCTTTTCGACATGTACCTGGGTTGCCGTTACGTACAGCTAGTGCCACTTATAGGCTTATGGTTAAACCCACTGCCAGTGTACTGTCAAGTCTTTAGAGTCCCACACAGAGGGTTTTCCTGGATCAGGCAAGACGATGTAGAGGCCGTATGGTCTTACGGTAGGGTTTCGATCGCATACGTGTACTGGCTACACGGATGATGTTCGGATAGATAATACTAGTGAGCTTTGGTTTAAGCCGGATCCTAATATTATACTATTGGATTATACTTGTCACTGTGTATCCGTATTTTTCGGAATACGGATATGAGTATGTATATACGGTGAGGGCATTCTTGTAATTTCACAAGAATGAGCTTCTAGAAGGAGACGCCTCATTATTGATTTATCCTTTTTTGATAAAGGATTAATGAGGTGGAAAT
Organism: Agapanthus africanus; assembly: GCA_030015575.1. NCBI lineage: Eukaryota > Viridiplantae > Streptophyta > Magnoliopsida > Asparagales > Amaryllidaceae > Agapanthus > Agapanthus africanus. Next base: position 276,941,455 of record CM057339.1, on the reverse strand, counting down.
TGGGAGACACTTGAGGAATGGGTTGAAAGCATGGATTGGTTTATTGTTTATTCATTTAGAGTTCCTATTCAAGCATGGTTGATTATTTTGCCACTAAAATAATCCATGCCTAAATTATTCTCATAATACTTTGCCATTCTCTTTACTCATTCTCTACATCGTTATCACATTCTCATTCTCTCCTAGGTTTTGCTCTCCTTCTCCCTCAAGCTTATACCTTCACATGTGTTGTGATCCATTGAGCTTTGAGACAAAATAATCCATAGAACACTCTCTACATCTACTTAGTAATCTCATCTAGCACATTAGATTACTAAGTTACCTCACTTGAGGTTGAAGATTGACCATAGGCCCTCGGGTGGATCTTCTATTACCTAAAGGAGACCGGCAACCGAGTTCATTTGAAGCTTCGGAGGAGCCAAAGAAAGGAGTTCAAACTTGAAGCTTGATCCAAGGAGCAAAGAACCACTTGAAGACCCGAAGGACTTGACACGAGGGTATATCACTTTAACCGAGTAGTTAACACCTTCTTGTAGTTTAGTTTTTGCTAGTTAAGGTTTGATCAAGATCCTAAAGTGGATAAAGTCTATGTTGCAAAGCTAAACATGATCTTTTGATGTGAAAAAAAATTCGTTTTTGATGTATTCCGCCTCCCCGCGAACACGTGGGGTGTGCTACATAGACTTACACCATGGTGATTTATAGACTCTGATCGGCTCCGATAATGGTTTGTGCTGATGGGCGAGTGGAGAACACGGCGTTGACCTCGTCCTCAGAGTCACCGCCAAAGACCAAAACAGGATTAAATGGCTAGGGCCTGTTGCACTGGGGTTGCCCCGAGTAGACTATTTCCTCATCTTCTTCGGTGTCACTCCCAAAGACCAGGATCATGGCGACGACCTTTTGTTTATTCTCCGGTTTATGACATCTTTCCGTGTCTTTGAAGCCCGGTAGGAACTACTTTGCGTCTTTATATTTTCGGACTTCATTTACGGAGAAAAAATTTAGCTCCCCCGTGACGGTGTACTCGAGGCCGTCTTTGAAATACTTCATACACTGGTGTTGTGTAGAAGGGATGGCGTTGTACTCGTGTAACCAAGGCCGACCGAGTAGGGCGTTGTAGCACGTCTTGGCATCAATGACATGAGATTTGATGTCGGTGACGAGCAGCCCAAAGCGTAATTTCAATATTACGGACCCGAGCGTCCGTGATGACTGCGAGTGGAACCCGAAGATGGTAATTTTTTCCCGAGCCAGGTGCTGAACGTTCATGCAGATCTCCTTTAGCACCTTCACGTTGAGAAGGTTGACGGAGGATCCGTTGTCGATCAGGATCTTCCCTATCTTGATGTCATGGCAGTACACGGTGACATATAGAGGACGGTTGTGCTCGCACATTTTGATGAGAAGATCTTCATCGCTGAATGTGATAGCTGTATGGAGCTCTGCCAGCTCGTCCTTCATCTTTTCTTCTGCAAGGAAAGCTTGGAATTGATTGGGCTCCTGTAATGCCCTTATCAGAGAATCTCATGCTTCTTTAGACAGGAGGAGAGCATCCAGTATGCTTAGTTGTGAGGGTAACTTTCTCAAATGTGCCATGACATTATAATCCACCTTATTTTTCTTAGGCGGGTCCTTGGCTGCGAGCTCTTTGACAACTCTATTATCGAGGGCAATTTCCTCAGGGACTTTTTCCTTCCCTTGTCTCTTTTGCTCGAACCTTTGTTTGTAGGCCCAAAGTTCTTGTAACAACTCCAATTTCAATGTACAGAAAATTGTTTAAAAGTTAATGTACAATTGGAGTATTTGAAATCCTGTGTACACTATAAGTATTTGTTTTACTTTAGAACAGCAAGAAAACACTTGTAGCTCATTGGTAAAGCCTTGCACTGCTGTGACGTAGTCCCTGTGATCGAATTTCCCCAGCCACATTATTTTTTAATTAATTTTCTTTTAATCTTTTAGAAGTCCAAGGGTCTACACGTACACTACACGTAAAATGATGAGTCACATAATAACAAACACGTGCACTGGGGTATACGAGGCGACGGGGACACGTTGCATCAAATCAAGCCAATTCCACTGGTTTTCGACCGGCGGAACCGTGGGAAAAACCGGCACCTCCAGACCCCCCATTGGCAATGCCCCATATTTCTTTGCCCGAGCACCTCTTCAGCTACCCCACTAACCCCACATTGTTTATTTTCTCTGCATTCATCCAGAGCATAATAAAATACCATTTAATCCCATTTTAAAGCAAATCTTTAACCCTATAAACTATAATTTTCCCTATAAATACCACACTATATTTCACACATCCTCACTTAGAAATTTCCTTCCAAAACTCTCATAAACTTTCAAGTCCTAATAGTGTGCAAGTGGAGTTAGCGAAGGGCGAAGTTCCGGCGACGTTCTAAGGGGTTTCCGGTGACGAAACGACGTCCCGAAACCTTCCCTAGTTTCCTCTCTCCCTTCTCTTGTCCAAAAGTGAGTAAGTCCCTTCTCCCCCCTCATATTCTTTTCTAAAAACTTGCAATTCTAAAACCCGACGGAAACGGAGTTAATCCGACTTCCGATTCGGTTTTTCTTTAAAAAGGTTATTTTTCTTAAACAATCAATACCATACTCTCACATAATGTTTAAAAAATATTAACAAACACTTTAAAATAAGTTTCATCTCAAAATAATCTTGTATGCAATTTTTATTGTATTTTTACAGTAAAATACCATATACTTTAGTTTCGACATAAAACAACATAAAAATTGTATTACCTTTAGATAACTCACGAGGTAACGACCTACCTCATCACAACACATATCTTTGACATAGCACGATGAAGTTTTGGATATATATTCATGGGATAATATGACATTACAAATAAATACCATCAACTTATAAAACTATTTCTTTAAAAAGTGTATTAAATAATTCCTTGCAATTGCATCTCTAAAATCAACTTTTGGGGACCCCGTTCAGGATGGTGCAGGTTACCGCACATCCTTGGGTCTAGTAGAGTGAGATGCAGACATCCGAATGGAGCATTCGATCTTGATGGAATTTTAATGCATTTTTCTTGAGAAAATGAGATTTTCACAAGAAAATAAATAAAATTTATTTTCATTAAATATATATGTATATATCTATTATTAAAATATTCTAAGTTTTCCAAATCAAAGAAATCACTATTACATGAAAATACCAACCAAATACAAAACAATTCCAATATTTCAATAAAATAGCATATACTATGAAAATTAGGTTCTACTCACTAGAAATTTCACTTTTATAAAATATACATCTATGAAAACCCTAAATACGATAATTAAATGTTTGAGGTGTATTTTGAAATTATACCGAAATTATTTTTACATAAAACCCCTTCAAGTTATACTAAATTACAATAAGGACCATAGTAAACATAGGTTTAAGCGGGACCAGTTCTCTTGAGCCTTAGGGAGTCGGAAAATGTGGGTGCTTGCATATCTAAGGTAGACAATCTAACAAACGGTGTTATCAACATGGTAATTATCTTAGAAAAAGACACAAATCCTTCCGTCCATGTGCAACAGTTACCGATAACATCAAAACTAATTCAGGATTTCAAGTTCTTTTCAAAGTGTCCGACTCAGACCGAGTCTCAATCTAATCAATCTGACTTGAATGTGATTCAAGTATAAACTACAATACAATATGAATCTATGAATCCGTCTATTCAATCTAAATCAATTTATATTGATCGAACCGAACCATGGATATACTCCATCTACATGACTCTCCATTTACATCCATTCCATTTACTGATATCATAGTTTCGGCAAGTCATCCATCTATATAACAAAATAATACACCTAACCTGAATATCCATTGTCGTTGTACCATGGCTGAACGGTTCCTTGTGCTCCGTATACCTTAGTCTCCGGAATAGTGGAACTCCTCTCGTATACACTGGCATTTTCTGTACCAAGCTACAAACAACAGCGTTAACAATATAATCAAATATTATAAGATATATTCCCTTTCTGTCTATTCTATCCCTACTCACATTTGGGACTTACCGAGCGATTGTTCACTGACGACATTCCTATTTCTCTTCCTCTTTGGAATGTTGTCAGGAGGACCCGACGCTGAAGAGTTCGAGACCGGCTAGGAGCACTTTGAGTAGATCCCTGAACAATACACTGAAGACCCCGAACTGTAGTCACTTGTACATATTTTCATATCAATTATGCCATTGTTTAGGCATTGCTTTCTACTCATGTATTTACATTTCAGTTGTACTTGTAAAAGAATGTTTAATAAATAAAGCTGCTATTCATTTACATTCCTGTCTCTTTTGTACTTCACTTTATATTGCTTAGTTACGCTTAGCGTATTTACTTCTGAGTAAGTACGTAGCAGCCTCGCCGCGTCCCCTCCCTATACACCGGGAAGCAGGGCATGATAGGTTTTTTTGGTGGCCCATGCAGGTCAGTGCTGCATGGAACCCTACCATGCAGGTCAGCTCTATATGGACATGCAGGTCAGTTCTGCATGGATGTGCGGATTAATTCTGCATGAAGTCCTAAGCAATATAATACAAGAATCAACAACTAAAAACATTCTTTACACATTCCTTGAATCTTCCAATCTCATATATTTTGAATCTGTCCTAACCTTAATTTTTCTTTCAAGGTTATGGATTCCCTAAACAACACCAGTACCAACTTGAACAACACATCACCACTCTAACACTTACACCTACCATCACTGCTCCGATCAATGAGCAAATGGTACTGCTCGAGGCGATCTGCAGCCTCCTGGAGGGATAGCAGCAGCAGACTGCTATTTTGATGAACTGCCCAGAAGCGGAAGAACCTGGGCTAAAGCAATTCAGGGCTTTGCAACCCAAACAATTCTCAGGAAAAGAGAGCCTTCTAGAAGCTGAGGAGTGGGCTCAGAGCATTAAAGATGATCTGGCAGCGGCACAAGTGCCAGAGGTCGCTTAGGTTCGAGTTACGAAGCTGCAGCTCACTGACAATGCACGTGTCTGCTGGAAGGAGGAAGAAAGCCGTCTTTACCAACCGATCGAATGGAGGACGTTTCACGACATGTTCGACGCGAAATACTTCCTAGAGACTGCCCGATTTGACATGGAGCAGCAGTTTATCCATCTACAACAAGGTTTGATGTGGACCAAGTCAGTATATGAATATGATGCTGAGTTCACCATGCTCAGTAGGTAAGATATGTCTCAATATTCAATTTTCAATATGACATACTACACAGTTAACACAAGACCTTAACAGGTTCGTGGCATATTTGATACCAACTGCTGAGATCCGATCCAGATGATTTCAGTAAGGGTTAGATTCGGAAATCCAAGCTGCTCTAGCTACAGGGGATTTCCCAACCCACGAGTTGGCCCTGAAAGCTGCCCGCCGATATGAGGCAGTAGTGAAGCTGAGGGGCAGACCTCAATCTGCCGGGATGAAGCGCCCTGCCACTCAAATGGCAGGAGGCGCTTCTTCAAGGCCACCATTTGTGCCCAGGAGACCGGGATTACCGAACAACCGGCCCAACCTACCTACTGCAGGAGAGATGGACATTTGGTGAAAGATTGCCCGCGTGCAAATCGCCATTGCTTAGTTTGCGGCTCATATACTCATGATATTGGGTCTTGTCCTCGGAGACATAACCCAAATGCTCTACCTAGGCCAGCAATCACTTACCAGCAGCGCCCAACCATCCAGGCACCTGCTCCATGACTCACACTACCTGCTCTACCTCCTCGTGGACCGACTGCACCTCCTACTCATCAGTTCTATCAAGATCAACGGAACGTACCTCAAGGACAACGGAATGGACAGAGGAATGCTCCTCCAGCAAGGAGGAATGTGCCGAGGCGACATGCTTTCACAATGACTGTGGAAGAGGCTGAAGCCACTGGCCAAGTCATCACTTGTAACATTTTCCTTCAAGCTTTACTTTCTCATCTATATATACATATCCATACATTTTCCTTATACCTAAAACTATCCCACATAACTTAGGTACAATCTTAGTAGCCTCACTCCCTGCACTAGCACTCTTCGATACTGGAGCATCTCATTGCTTTATGTCGCAACGGTTCGTCCGATCTCATGTGATTCCAGTCAAACCCCTCGTATCCAGCTGGAATGTCAGTTCAGGGAATGAAGTTCTAAATGCAGTAATGGGATACGATCTGTGTCTAGTGGTCGTCTGCAGCAGAGAATTCTATGCTGACTTCAAGGTGCCGGACATACCGAATTTTGATGTCGTTTTGGGTATGGATTGGCTCGGAACATTCGATGCTACCGTTGACTGTCGTTAAAGGAGGGTAGTATTCAAGATTCCAGAGCATCCAGTCTTCTATTTCAAAAGTAGAGACCGTACCCTGGAGTCAAGTACATATAAGGCAAAACCGAAGAAGGCAATAATTGCAGCAATTCAAGCGGAAGAAAGATCGAAACCAGAAGTAGTTCTAGAGTTCGAAAATGTGTTTCCTGAAAACATATCAGGTTTGCCTCCCGATCGAGCTCTTGAACTCAGCATTGATTTAGTACCTGGAGCACAACCGGTGATCAAAGAACCGTATCGATTAAGTCCGGAAGGTTTGAAGGAAGTCCGAACTCAGTTGGACGAATTATTGGCGAAATGATGGATTCGTCCCAGCACTTCAAGTTGGGGATCACCAGTTCTGCTTGTAAAGAAGAAGGAAGGTTCATATCGAATGTGCATTGATTATATAGCTCTGAACGATGTAACTATAAAGAACAAGTATCTACTATCGCGCATCGACGATCTGTTCGATCAGCTAAGTGGATCTTGTGTTTTCTCTAAATTAGATCTTCGTTCGGATTATCATCAGGTGAAGGTCAGAGAATCTGATATCCATAAAATGGCATTCAGAACTCTCTATGGTCATTACGAATTTCTTGTGATGCCATTTTGAGTGACCAACGCACCGGCTATATTCATGAACCTAATGAATCAAGTTTTCCAAGAATACCTAGATAGGTTTGTTGTCATCTTCATCGAAGACATTCTGGTGTATTCTAAGAGTCGGAAAGAACATGCCGAACACTTATGAATTGTCCTGGAAACTCTACGACAACATCAAATCTACTCCAAGTACAACAAATGTGAGTTTTGGCTAGATCAAGTCGGTTTTCTTGGATATATTGTATCAGGTGATGGAATCTCTGTGGATCTAGCTAAAGTTTCAGCAGTAAGCGAATGGCCGACACCGAAGTTAGTGAAGGACACTCGAAGTTTCTTGGGTCTAGCAGGATATTACAGAAGGTTCATTGACGGATTTTCGAAGATTGCAACACCCCTGACTAAACTCACATGTAAAGATGAAGAATTCATGTGGTCAGAAGTATGCGAGCGAGCTTTCGTAGAACTCAAGTGAAGATTGATATCAGCACCTATTCTCGTTATACCGGACCAATATGGAGGTTTTGAAGTGCATTGCGATGCCTCCGGTAAGGGATTATGATGTGTTCTACATCAGCACGGTAAGGTTTTGGCTTATGCTTCAAGACAGCTGAAGATTCATGAGCTCAATTATCCGACGCATGATTTGGAGTTGGCGGCCGTTATCTTTGCTTTTAAAATTTGGCACCATTATCTTCTTGGTGAACGAGTGGACATATACACTGATCACAAGAGTCTGAAATATGTGTTTACTCAAAAGGAGTTGAATATGCGGCAGAGAAGATGGTTAGAACTCATGGCGGACTTCGACATCAACCTGCAATATCACCCAGGGTTGTAGTACCTGATGCCCTGAGTCGCAAACCATTAGCATCGAATCTCACCGCATAGTGGAAGCTTTAACAAGACTTACATCAAATGGAGATTAAAGTTGACATGCCAGGTAACGCTTCAAGTTTGATGAACTTACAAGTTCAATCTACCATTGCCAATCAGATCAAAGCAGCTCAAGCAAGTGACGCTAAGTTGCAAAAGGTCAGAGAACAAGTAGAAAGTGGACTTTGAACAGACTTCATCATCCATGAAGACGGATCTTTGAGATACGGCAGCAGATTATGTCTACCTAAAGGCCCTATTTGAGAAGAGTTGATGAAAGAAACTCACAGCTCTCCTTATTCAGTACACCCAAGAGGTAGAAAGATGTAAAAAGATTTGCATCAAAATTACTGGTGGCATGGAATGAAGCATGAAGTAGCTAGAAGCGTCGCTAAATGCTTAGTGTGTCAGCAAGTAAAAGCTGAACATCATAGGACAGCTGGTTTACTTCAATCGTTACCTATCCCAGAATGGAAGTGGCAACACATCACAATGGATTTCATGACTGCACTTCCTCACAACACGAAATGTAACGATGCGGTATGGGTTATTATGGATCGACTCACAAAGTTAGCTCACTTTATTCCCTTTCGAGTTGGCCAATCTACCAAGACAATAGCAAAGAAGTACATTGAGGAAATCGTGAGATTACATGGAGTACCGGTTTGCATTGTCTCCGATCATGACACTAGATTCCGATCGCAATTTTGGCAAAGTCTGCAAGTAAGCTTGGGAACAAGTCTGAACTTCAGCACAGCTTATCATCCACAAACATATGGTCAGTCTGAGCGAACTATTCAGAACTTAGAAGATATGCTAAGAGCGTGTATGCTAGACTTTGGAAGATCGTGGGAAGATCATCTATATTTTGTGGAGTTTTCATACAACAACAACTACCAAGCAAGTATAGGAATGACACCGTTTACATCACTGTATGGAAGGAAGTGTCGATCTCCATTAAGTCAGGACGACATCGGAGATAGAGAACTCCTTGGACCTGAGATGATAGTAACAACTGTTGACGTGGTTCGCACTATCAGGGAAAGAATGTGCATGCCCAAGATCGCAGAAACACTGGGCTGATGCAAAGCGCCGTCACTTGGAGTTTCAACCGGGAGAACATGTATTTCTGAAGATATCTCCGAACCGTGGAGTGATTCATTTTGGAATACGGGGTAAGCTTAGTCCGAGGTGTTAGTTGTATGTATACCCTAGAAGCCATTATTGTACATATGATGTATAATATAGTGGATGCTTGGACATATATAAGGAGGACTTTCTTGCTCGACATAATAGCATGCTATCTGGTTGCTCTTTATCTTAACATGTACACTTATTGTCTCTCTGTTACATGTTGGTAAAGCCCTTAGAATGTGTACTTGACAACCGGGATTATTATGAAGATCATACTAGTGGGGCCAAGGTAGTCCATAAATACATCCTTTAATTTTTCATAGTTGTAGGTGTATCGAGACGGGGCATCGATATTCCAGAGTACACTAGCGTATACGTCTCTTGACCCATATGATGGGCGATGGATGATCCCACATCCATTGGTGTTTGACATCAAAGATTGTATACGGGTGCTCAGCAGTGACTGGGTACACTGAACAGGACTCGCCAAGAACTTCTAGATGGTACTATACCTTATGTCAGATAGCAGTTCTCTGGTGATACTGGTATATGTTAGTCTGTAGACCCGAGATCCTTATAGAGTATTGTATGATTCCCACTGTGCTTTGATTTCCACCTTACCGAGTTTAAGAGAACGTGCAAAACGGTGGTTTTTGGGTACAGTCCAGAGTAACATAGAGGCAATGAGCGATAAGAGGGGATTTCGTCTCTCCCGGTATTGGGGGTTGATGTTGCGCTATGCTCGATCGGCCATAACAGGAAATCCCTGGCCAGGGTTGCTGAGATTTACTGGTAAGTGTTATCAGTAGTTTCTCGAACCGTTATGTGCCTCGCATCGGCATGACTTACCAAACTATTGGTGTCTGACGTATACCACCTCCAGGCTGGATATGCGACATATCAGACGAAGAGTCCGGACTGTACGGTAGTGTTACTTATTGGATTCACAGCAGTATGAGCAGGCTTGCTTGTTGATCTTCTGATCGCTCAATATCCGGATAGCCGTTACGTGAAGCTAGTACCACTGACGACTTGTGAGTGACTGATATGATCATCACCTACTGCCGGCGTATTGACGAGTCTTTAGAGTCCTACACAGAGGTTTCCTGGTTCAGACGAAATGAAGTACGAGCACATATGTGATATGTGCGGGACCGAGATAAATACGCATATATGATACTGTATTCTAATCTCGAGATATGTGGTATCGTTCGGTTATATGTGATATAGCCGGGTTATCGAATCAAGTGTTGATTCGATAATTTGATGCAAATGATATTAGTCGGTTATATGTGATATAGCCTGATTATTAAATCAAGTGTTGATTTAATAATTTAACGTATGATTATATATTTCTTATATTAATTTTACATTAACTAATATTAGTTTACTTAAGCATTTATTTATCTCACTTATACATTTAATATATATGTGATATATATTAATGTATTGTTTTTTGTATCATGCTTTATGATACATTGTACATGGGTGTATAAGACTCATACCATGCTTTAGATAATTAGAGTTTTATTTATTTAAGGTAAGTACAAAATTAGGTTGAAATTAGTCATGGTTGATACTTAGTGGAAGCTTGTAGAAACCATTGACTAAGTCCACCAATTTTGTTTTACTTAAGATATTTATTAACCCAACCATTATTTTTAGCCATAGTTAAGTTTCTACATGAGTTATATGAGATATTATCTCGCCCATGGTTGATATTCTCACTCATTCATTTCTCATTCCATTCATATCTTCATCTTCTTCTTCTTTCCATTTTTGCTTTCTAGCTTTTTGGGAGGTGCAGAAATATAGTGAGAAAAATTATTCTAAAGTGAGTAAAATTCCTACTTCATCAACCTACACTAGATTAGCCATTTAGTTTATGTTGTTTGCTTCACTAATTCCCAATTACTGAAGTGGTAGCTTGAGTTGGAGATTCCTCGACGTAGATCATCTTCGGTCTCGAAGACTTCAAGCAAGCTTGTTCCTTTCACCTTGTGAACCCTTACTAGAGTCCGGGATATCACTACTTGGAGCGAAGGGACTACTACACGGAGCTTTAGAAGTGAAGGACCGGTCTACAAAAGTTGTATTCCTCATTCACTTAGTATAATGTTTGATTACATGCTTGCTTTACCCTAATCCCCAAGTTAGATCCTTGGTATGGGTTGATTAGCTCTCTAGGTTTTTTAAAATTACATGCTTGATGCCCTATAAAATGTAGTGAGGATGCTAAGGAAACCAGCAGTGGTATCAGAGCCAAGCTAGAGAATTAGACGATATTAGTTGAGTTACGAAACCGAAACAACTCCGAAACCTCGAAACAAAATCCCTAGTTTCTGTCGAATTTTTTAAGTCTTCTAAAAATTATTTAAATAGCTGCAGAATGTTACATGTGATGTAATATGGGTCGGCCCTTCTACGGTTGGTCCGTAGGTGCTGTGGCATGTTCTATGTATTTTTTAACTGTGCTCAAGTGTTGAGCTCTCTGGGAAATTTTGGGTGTTTGTTGATTCGATCGAAATGTTTAACATCGTCTAGCTATCTGTGAATTGTGATACAATATTTGGAATCCACAATAATTAGTTTTGTGAAAAATAATTTGAATTTCGTAAACCTAGCAATTTAGACTCATTTGATCGGTTGCCACGGGGTTTTGATTCGGATCAAAACTCTGTCGCAATCTCGTATAGTATGCGAATGTTCGTCGGGTATCATTACTAGATAACCACGCCCCATAGCCCAGACCAAGTAATGCAGGAGAACCCCGTTGCCTAAAGCATCTGTCTGGGTGCTCGCGGCCACGGTATTCCGCTTAAGTTCACTTCGTCGACGGCATCCGGGGGTGCGGCTGTCTACTAAAGTTTCCGACGAGCATTCGATCAGGTTGTCGAGAATCTTATTGAATTACCCGACTGGTTATTGAAAAGTGTTTTCAATATTGAGACTAAAATGTGGGGTTTATAAGGTTAGGCATGAAATTCAAAGTATGAGATATTCCAGATTTATGATGTCTAAGGAATTCATATGGTTAGGCATGAAATCCGAAGTATGCGATATTTCGGATTTATGATGTCTAAGGTAGTTGCGGATTCCAATTGTTGTAGTTTTCACTTTCTTTTCTGCGACCGTAAGTGTAATATGTGGTGTATCTCCGGTTTCGTTGCTATATGTCAACGACAATTGGGATACGCATATTTACTTACGTTGATGACATGTGATATTATGTGTTGCTCTGATATGTTATATTGGATCGTCGTGCTTGAATAGCCCGTTTTTTTTAATGTGAGATGAGAGTTTCTCATTTTCATTCATATAAAAACTTGTATGTAATATTCTTTTATTGGGGCACTTCTGGGTTGAGGATGATGTCACCATAGATGTATATTATTTACTTTTCCGCATTAGGATAGACCCAAGGCGGGGAGCATAAGTAACCGGTTTCTAGAGTCCAGTGGGAGACCATCTCGAGGATTTGAGTCCGGGTCTCCTAACTCTAGAGTTGGTAGGGTTGCTTGCCGCTCTCGTAGGGGTCTAGGGATATGGATTTGGCTATTCATCACGACCGTGGAATCTGTTTTTTTATTGGCTTAATTTAAAACACGGATCTCCTAGTATATCGAATATTTCATATGTTGACTTCTGCTGCAATGTTCTGTGATGTGATCACTTTATATTACGAGACGAATGCTTTATATTATATATATGATATATAATAAATGTTGCTTATGTTTTGCATCCGCGCTAGTCCAGCCCCCGCTTTGCCGTTAGTTATCTAACTTAACGGTGCATGACGGAACCCTGTGGTGAATGCGGATGGCATAAGCACACGTTATATAAGTATTTTCGTTTCTTTATCTGTGATGCTTAGGAAGCATAAATGATGGGACATCATTAATGAGATTAATAAAAAGCAAAGAAACCCAAGATGTTGTAGAATCAAGTTTTCAAAACTGGTAGCTCTAGTTTTTGCTTTGCATAGTGGTGTTCCTTGATGAACATCCTGCACCTCATTCGATGAGGAAAGAGCCGAGATCCTTTCACCGGAAATGATCTCTTTAGCAAAAGCTAGAAGATGCTACACCCACTCGGTTTATTTTGAAAAACTCGATTTTAAAAGCGGAGCTTAAACCACTCCTTTTCAAATCACTCGATTCTACAAAGATATCAAGTTCATTACGCAAAAGGTTTTCTTAAGAACCTGTCATAGCCCTCCGTCATTTTAGATAAGTACTATTTAGTATTCGTGCTGCGTTTGTTGGTCTTTGTCAAGGTGTAGTTTGCGGTAGCTGATTAGTACTTATTTGCAAAGCATGTGATGTGATTGGATTAGGGTAGTCGACCTTGTTGGCCTTTGTCAAGGGTCGTTCGGGTGTGTTTAATTCAATCACGAAATGACGGGTTGGACTTGACTTTCACCCTATGGTTTATTGGCCTTTGTCAAGGTTATAGGACGTCAGGGGCAAATTATTATTGGGAATTTCAAGTGTTGAAATTCACAATGAGATTGCATACCTTCTATAAGATAGTTGGATCCCGATACCCACTGCGAGCAAGAGTTACTCCTGTGAGAGTTTTGCACATTACAATTAGCCGATCAAGCAGGTGTCTAGAAAGGTGTTAACGGGGTTACGCCTCTGGGAAAATGAGGTTTATTTTAATTAGGTCCGTGCGAAAGCACGGGGAACCTCCCTCAAAGTACCGACATTGGCCTGGCCGAAAGATTGACGAACTTGTAGGGTGTAATTAATCCCGGCTAGTCTTACCTTTTAGGGTTTGAAGGAAGATTTGATAAAAACAGTGGGAGTCATTCTGATTAGATAAGATAATAACCAATTCAATCTTGCAAGAGCATACGCTAAGTGTTTTTTTCTCTCTCTCCTGGTAGCGACCATGACATGTCTTAATTAAGATAATACTATGGATGGATTGACCGAATCCGCTTGTTATACTGAGCCGAGGAACATTGGTTCCGCTTTATCTTATAATTGTTATAAGTCCGAGCAGAAAATAGGAGAATATCCGAGTTCCCATGCAACCCAAATCGAGGAAAAAACATGTAGATGCATATTCTTTGGGTGTGTTCGTTACCAAGAACTGTTTCTCAGTATTCTCTACGTCCTAGGTATGAGATACCCCGGATCAGGATCCCACATATGTAATATGTTACATGGGCTACGGAAAGGTAGAGAACTGGGATCGCGTGATGGTGCAATTGTTGCAGCCAAATCAGTTGGCAAATATCACCTTGTATTAATACATTGATTCTGAATGAATGTTATTACATACCGAACCTTATATACAACATTACATCACTTTCTTTATTAAGTTAAAGAAGGATATAATTTTGTATTGCAGGATAATGTAGCGAACATTTTCCTTAATCAAGAGTTGATTGGATCAGGCATGTTATGTAATGGCATATACGTTCTAAATAAAACCATAGTTCAAAGTATATAGAACACACTCAAGAGGACTGGTTCAGAAATGAACGAATCCCTCTTGTGGCATTGTAAACTAGGTCATATCAATACGACACGACTAGTTAAGTGACATAAGGATGAATATTTGAATCCGTTCGAATTTTCATCTTGTGATACTTACCAGTCTTGTCTCAAAGGTAAAATGACCAATACTCCGTTTACTGAAATCGGAGAAAGAGTAATTGAACTCTTGGGACTGATACATGGTGATGTATACGATCTTACGTCTACACATGCCAGGGATGGTTCTTCGTACTTCATTTTGTTCACTGATTATCTCTCAAGATTCGAACGTATGTTCCTGTTGAAACACAAGTCTGAACCTTTTGAGAAATTCGAAGAATATAAGTTTGAAGTTGAGAACCAGACGTGTAAAAGTATTAAGTCCTTCGATCTGATCAGAGAGGGGAATACTTAAGCATGGAGTTCCTGGAATATCTAAAAGAGAATGAGATTCTCTCTCTTCTTACTCCTCCATATACACCACAACACAACGGTGTATCGGGGCGGAGGAATTGCACCCTATTATATATGGTGCGCTCTATGATGAGTACTGCTGAGTTGCCTGTTACCTTTTAGAGTTATGCACTTGTGAAGATGCATACCTATTGAATAGGGTTCCAACCAAATCAAGTGCCTATCACTCCATATGCGATATGGTATGGGAAGAGACTATGTCTTAAACGAGTTAAGACATAGGGTTGTTCGGCCTATGTTGAAAGGCAAAATCCGGACAAACTTGAGACAATGTCAGTTCTGTAAGTTTGTTGGATATCCCAAACAATTGCGAGGATATATCTTCTACCAAACCGAGGAACAAGAAGGTATTTTGTTTCTCAACGTGCCATTTTTTTAGAAAAAGGAATTTCTTGAAAAAAAAATTTGTGGTCATGAGGTAGAACTGGAAGGAGTTCCAGATATACAAACTAGGACTAATGAATTAGTGGAACCAAAGGATTCAATAGTTTCCAACGAACCTCAGTCTTTCGGTGAATCTGGTAGGGTTCCTCATCCACCTGAGAGATACTACGGTTTTCTCAGTGATGGTGTGAGCGAGGATTGCATCATGGTAGATGATGACCCAACTAGGTTCAGGCTGGCCATCACAAATGAGGACTCTGTGAAATGGCTAGATGCAATAAGATCTGAGATGGAATCCATATACACCAACAAAGTATAGACCTTGCATGTTGCTCCTGAAGGGGTTAAACCCAACAGGAGCAAGTGGTTCTTTGAGAAAGAAACTTTGTGTAGATGGAAAAGTTGAGACTTTCAAATCTAGACTTGAAGCAAAAGGTTCTCGTCATGTAACCAATTATGGATTATGATGAAACCTTTTCTCCGGTGACTATGCTTAAGTCCATCCAGATCCCACTTTCCATCGCTGCATACCAAGACACTGCCAGAGATCTTCGTGGATAGTGGGAGCAGTGGAAAGATGTGCAAGCTGCATCGCGGAGCTGGAACATCTATTTTGAAATGGTAGTCAAAGAGTTTGACTCCATCAAAAATACAAATGAAACTTGTATATACGAGAAGGTTGTAGAGAGTAAGATTGTCTTCATCGTATTGTACGTAGATGACATACTCTTGAGAGGAAATGGTGTTCCTATGCTACACTCGGTCAAGCTCCTCCTATCACGAGGATTCTCCATGAAAGATCTGGGTGATACCTACTACATCTTGAGGATTTAGATCTATAGAGATAGATCTAAGCGGATGTTGGGAGTGTCCCAAATCCAGGTACATTAACACCATACTAAAGGGGGTTTAGTATGGAAGATTCTAAGCGTGATGGTTCGCCCACTTACTCAGGAATCACTCTCTCCAAAAGGATGTCTTTCAAGACTGATTTAGAGAGAGCTCGCGTGCAAGAGATACCCTATGCTTCCGCTGTAGGCTCTATCATGTATGCGATGTTTTGTACCAGACAAGATGTATCTAACTCACTAGGTGTAGTGATCGAGAATCAATCAGATCTTGGGAGAATCACTGGACAGCTGTGAAGGACATTATTAAGTACTTGAGAAGCACTGAAGAAATGTTCTTGGTGTTTGGTAACGGTGAACTCCAATAGGAGTCCTTTACCGATTCGATCTTCCATAGTGATAAGGTTGGCTGAAAGTCAGTCTCAGGTTTTGTATTTACCCTCAGTGGTGGGACGGTATGTTGGAAGAGTTCCAATCTAGATACCGTGGCAAACTAGATGATAAAGGATGAATACATCGCTACCATCGAAGCTGCCAAAGTGAATGTTTGGATATTTCGTGTTCATGAGATGAACATGGTTCCTACCATTGAGCGTCCAATAACTATTATTATGACAACAATAGAGTTGTGGCTTTGGCCTATGAACTCCGGTCCCATTAGCGATCCAGACATATTCTGAGACAGTATCACCTGATCAGGGAGACGGTTGATCTCCAGGGGATCGAGGTTAGCAGAGTTGACATTAAGGACAAGACGGCGGATCCACTCACAAAGGCGTTTCCCAAGAGAGAATTTTATAGGACGTTGGGTATGAGATACTACAACAACTGGCCCCTAGTGCAAGTGGGAGATTGTTAGTTGTATGTATCCCTAGAGGCCATTATTGTATATATGATGTATATTATAGTGGATGCTTGGTTATATATAAGGAGGACTTTCTTGCTCGACATGATAGTATGCTATCTGGTTACTCTTTATCTTAACATATACACTTATTGTCTCTCTGTTACATGTTGGTAAAGCCCTTAGGATGTGTACTTGACTACGGGATTATGATGCAGATCATACTAGTAGGGCCTGGGTAGTCCATAAGTACATCCTTTAATTATTCCTAGTCGTGGGAGTATCGAGACGAGGCATCGATATTCCAGAGTAGACTAGCGTATACGTTTGTTGACCCATATGATGGGCGATGGATGATCCCACATCCATTGGTGTTTGACATCAAAGATTGTATACGGGTGCTCAGCAGTGACTGGGTACACTGAACAGGACTCGCCGAGAACTCCTAGATGGTATTATACCTTATGTCAGATAGCAGTTCTCTGGTGATACTGGTATATGTTAGTCTGTAGACCCGAGATCCTTATAGGGTATTGTATGAGTCCCACTGTGCTTTGATTTCCACCTTACCGAGTTCAAGAGAACGTGCAAAACGGTGGTTTTTGGGTACAGTCCTGAGTAACATAGAGGCAATGAGCGATAAGAGGGGATTTCGTCTCTCCCGGTATTGGGGGTTGATGTTGCGCTATGCTCGATCAGCCATAACAGGAAATCCCTGGCCAGGGTTGCTGAGATTTACTGGTAAGTGTTATCAGTAGTTTCTCGAACCGTTATGGGCCTCGCATCGGCATGACTTACCAAACTATTGGTGTCTGACGTATACCACCTCCAGGCTGGATATGCGACATATCAGACGAAGAGACCGGACTGTACGGTAGTGTTACTTATTGGATTCACAGCAGTATGAGCAGGCTTGCTTGTTGATCTTCTGATCGCTCAATATCCGGATAGCCGTTATGTGAAGCTAGTACCACTGACGGCTTGTGAGTGACTGATATGATCATCACCTACTGCCGGTGTATTGACGAGTCTTTAGAGTCCTACACAGAGGTTTCCTGGTTCAGACGAAATGAAGTACGAGCACATATGTGATATGTGCGGGACCGAGATAAATACGCATATATGATACTGTATTCTTATCTCGAGATATGTGGTATCGTTCGGTTATATGTGATATAGCCGGGTTATCGAATCAAGTGTTGATTCGATAATTTGATGCAAATGATATTAGTCGGTTATATGTGATATAGCCGGATTATTAAATCAAGTGTTGATTTAATAATTTAACGTATGATTATATATTTCTTATATTAATTTTACATTAACTAATATTAGCTCACTTAAGCATTTATTTATCTCACTTATACATTTAATATATATGTGATATATATTAATGTATTGTTTTTTGTATCATGCTTGTTGATACAATGTACATGGGTGTATGAGACTCATACCATACTTTAGATAATTAGGGTTTTATTTATTTAAGGTAAATACAAAATTTGGTGGAAATTAGTCATGGTTGATACTTAGTGGAAGCTTGTAGATACCATTGACTAAGTCCATAAATTTTGTTTTACTTAAGATATTTATTAACCCAACCATTATTTTTAGCCATAGTTAAGTCTCTACATGAGTTATATGAGATATTATCTCACCCATGATTGATATTCTCATTCATTCCTCATTTCATTCACATCTTCATCTTCTTCTTCATTCCATTTTTGCTCTCTAGCTTTTTGGGAGGTGAAGAAATATAGTGAGAAAAATTATTCTAAAGTGAGAAAAATTCCTACTTTATCAACCTATACTAGATTATCCATTTAGTTTAGGTTGTTTGCTTCACTAATTCCTAATTAGTGAAGAGCTAGCTTGAGTTGGAGATTCCTCGATGTAAATCATCTTCGGCCTTGAAGACTTCAAGTAAGCTTGTTCCTTTCGCCTTGTAAACCCTTACTAGAGTCCGGGAGATCACTATTTGGAGCGAAGGGACTACTACACGGAGCTTTAGAAGTGAAGGACCGGTTTACAAAGGTTGTATTCCTCATTCACTTAGTGTAATGTTTGATTACATGCTTGATTTACCCTAATCCTCTAGTTAGATCCTTGGTATGGGTTGCTTAGCTCTCTAGATTTTTTAAAATTGCATTCTTGATGCCCTATAAAACGTAGTGAGGACGCTAAGGAACCCAGCATGAGGTATATTGGACCGTTCGACATACTCGAACGAGTCGGTGAAGTGGCTTATCGCTTGGCACTTACACCTTCATTGGAAGTAGTGTACAATGTGTTCCATATATCCCAACTCAGAAGGTATGTGAGTCACCCCAGCCATATTTTTGATCACTCTGAGCTCACTGTACAACCAGATTTATCTTGTGAACAACAACATGTTGAGATCCTGGATAGAAAAGTGAAGTCACTTCAGAACAAGGAAGTCAACCAGGTTCGAGTGATGTAGAGAAAAGACACACCAGGAGAATCAACATGGGAAAGGGAAGATGAGATGCGTGCAAGATACCCTCATTTCTTTGTAAACAAGTCCTTAAAATAAATTGTAAATTTCGAGGACGAAATTTTTGTAAGGAGGGTAGACTGTAACAACTCTAATTTCAATGTACAGAAAATTGTTTAAAAGTTAATGTACAATTGGAGTATTTGAAATCCTGTGTACACTATAAGTATTTGTTTAACTTTAGAACAGCAAGAAAACACTTGTAGCTCATTGGTAAAGCCTTGCACTGCTGTGACGTTGCCCCTGTGATCGAATCCACCCAGCCACATTATTTTTTAATTAATTTTCTTTTAATCTTTTAGAAGCCCAAGGGTCTACACGTGCACTACACGTAAAATGAAGAGTTACAGAATAAACAAATACGTACACTGGAGTATACGAGGCGACGGAGACACGTGGCATCAAATCAAACCAATTCCACCGGTTTTCGACCGACGGAACCGTAGGAAAAACCGACACCGCCGGGTCCCCCGTTGGCAATGCCCCCTATTTCTTTGCCCGAGAACCTCTTCAGCTAACCCATTAACCCTACATTGTTTATTTTCTCTGTATTCATCCAGAGCATAATAAAATACCATTTAATCCCATTTTAATGCAAATTTCAATGCAAATCTTTAACACTCTAAACCCTAATTTTCCCTATAAATACCACGTCATATTTCACACATCTTTACTTAGAAATTCCCTGCCAAAACTCACAAAAACTTTTAAGTCCTAATAGTGTGCAGGTGGAGTTAGCGAAGAGCGAAGTTCCGGCGACGATCCAAGGAGTTTCCGGTGATGAAACGACGCCCCGAAGCCTTTCCTAGTTTCCTCTCTCCCTTCTCTTGTCCAAAAGCCAGTAAGTCCCCTTTTCCCCTCTCATCCTCTATTCTAAAAAAATGCAATTCTAAACCCGATGGAAACGGAGTTAATCCGACTTCCAATTCGGTTTTTCTTTAAAAATGTTATTTTTCTTGAACAATCAATACCATACTCTCACATAATGTTTAACAAATATTAATAAACACTTTAAAACAAGTTCCATCTCAAAATAATCTTGTATGCAATTTTTATTGTATTTTTACAGTAAAATACCATGTACTTTAGTTTCGACATAAAACAACATAACAATTGTATTACCTTTAGATAAATCATGAGGTAACGACCTACCTCATCACAACACACATTTTTGACATAGCATGATGAAGTTTTGGATATATATTCATGGGATAATACGGCATTACAAATAAATACCATCAACTTAAAACCATTTCTTTAAAATTTTTATTAAATAATTCCTTACAATTGCGCCTCTACAACCCACTTTTGGGGACCCCGTTCGGGATGGTGCGGGTTATCGTACATCCTCGGACCTAGTAGAGCGATATGCAGACCTCCGAATGGAGCATTCGATCTTGATGGAATTTTAATGCATTTTTCTTTAGAAAATGAGATTTCTATAAGAAAATAAATAAAATTTATTTTCATTAAATATATATGTATATATCTATCATCAAAATATCTATTTTAATTATATTATATAAATATTCCAAGTTTTCCAAATCGAAGAAATTACCATTACATGAAAATACCATCCAAATACAAAACAATTCCAATATTTCAATAAAATACCATATACTATGAAAATTAGGTTCTACTCTCTAGAAATTTCACTTTTATAAAATATATATCTATGAAAACACTAAAGACGATAATTAAATACTTGAGGTTTATTTTGAAATTATACCGAAATTATTTTTACTTAAAACCCCCTCAAGTTATACTAAATTACAATAAGGACCCTAGTAAACATAGGTTTAAGCGGGACCAGTTCTATTGAGCCTCAGGGAGACGGAGAATGTGGGTGCTTGTCTATCTAAGATAGACAATCTAACAAACGGTGGTATCAAAACGGTAATTTTCTTGGAAAAAGACACAAATCCTGTCGTCCATGTACAGCATTTATCGATAACATCAAAACTAATTCAGGATTTCAAGTTCTTTTCAAAGTGTCTGATTCAGACTGAGTTTCAATCTAATTAATCTGACTTGAATGTGATTCAAGTATAAACTAAAATACAATATGAATCCATGAATCCGTCTATTCAATCTAAATCAATCTATATTGACCGAACCGAACCATAGATATACTCCGTCTATATGACTCTCCATTTACTGATATCATGGTTTTGGCAAGTCATCCATCTATATAAAAAATAATACAATCAATACAAAAGACATCGCGGGGTTTGTAAGGGGTAGATTGGTACGGAATGTGTTAAAAGTGGCACGAGACTGTAACCATAATACACCTAATCTGAATATCCATTGCCGTTGTACCGTGGCTGAACGGTTCCTTGTGCTCCGTATACCTTAGTCTCCAGAATAGTGGGACTCCTCTCGTATACACTAGCATTTTCTTTACCAAGCTACAAACAATAGCGTTAATAATATTATCAAACATATAAGATATATTCTCTTTCTGTCTATTCTATCTCTACTCACCTTTGGGACTTATCAAGTGATTGTTTGCTGACGACATTCCTATCTCTCTTCTTCTTTGGAATATTGTCAGGAGGACCCGACGATGAAGAGTTTGAGACCAGCCAGGAGCACTTTGAGCAGATCCCTGAACAGTACACTGAAGACCCCGAACTGTAGTCACTTGTACATATTTTCATATAAGTTATGCCATTTTTAGGCATCGCTTTCTACTCATGTGTTTACATTTCAGTTGTACTTGTAAAAAAATGTTTAATAAATAAAGTTGTTGTTCATTTACATTCCTGTTGCTTGTGTACTTCACTTTATATTGCTTAGTTACTCTTAGCGTATTTACTTCTAAGTAAGTACGTAGTGTCCTCGCCGCGTCGCCTCCCCGTACACCGGAAAGCGGGGCGTGACAGTTCTTTTCAGGCAATGTACGGGTACGCAGCTGAATGTTCTCGCAGTTCTTCTCCTCTTCTTCTTTTCTGAAGGTGGATTCTTTGAAAAGAGGGCCAAGGGTCATTTCTTCCTCAGAATCGCTCCCGAATGTAAGAACTTTAGAATTAGCTTTTTTCTAATTGGTATCAACTATATGACAGTTACCAGCCGTTCTTTCATGCTCGTCTGTCGCACTTCTTTGTTGTCGACGGGTTTTGTGCTCCATCCGTTTGAAGTGTTGCCAGTGAGCAACATATCCTTACCACTATTTCTTAAAGGCATTGCACTCTTCGGTCGGGGTATGTAACCCTCCGATGGTATAAACAGTAGTTCGAATGTATTTCCGCTCTGTCAAGGCACGTGACCCCGGGAGTGTTTTCCACGAGAGGGGCAACTTCATTCCCATTGACAAGGCTTTGGCAAACTGCTTCTCCGGTTTGATCCTGCTCTTTTTTGTAGTCGGTGTGCTTTGGCTTTGGTGGAGTACTTTACAACTCATCCTTACTGCAGCTTCTTCAGCCTGACTCCGACGCTTGGCCTTTTTGTATATGGCCATTTCACGTTCTTGGTCAGCTTTGCTCTTTTGAAAAGCTTCGTTTAGCAGCTTGTCAATTAGGCCTTTTGGCAGCTCCAGGGATTTTGGCACCGATCCTGCCCCCAGTTCTCCTGCGTTGCTTTCTGACACCGAGAGAGTTTCTTCATTAATTGACGACGAACGGGAAACCATGTGGCAACTTGCTACATAGTCTTGGGTTCCTCCTCATCGTCACTATCTCCGTTTTCAAGGATATGGTTGAGAAACTCTTCGAGAGTGACTGGTGTCCGCGCTTTCTGGTTATATTCTTCTAGCGCGTCAATGTACTTTTGCAGGTCTGTGCGCTTGTCGTCATACTCGGTAGGCTGCATGGGATTCTTGGTCTTATTCTTTTTCTTCGAAGACTTGACTTGGGGTTTTTTCCCATCGTCAACAGTTTTCGGTGCGGAACGCGGTTTTAGCATCCCTTCAATGATCTCTGGCTCCAGCGGTTTACACCTAATCGCCGGACATGCTTGAAGATCCTTCAACATTCTTTTTGTTTTAGCTGAAAGGAAAACTTCCTATGGAGCTTCTTCCACAACTGAGCATGATGCCCCCAGTGTATCCACTTTTTTAGGAGTGTGCCTCTGTGGCGGGTTCACCCTCAAGTTCTTAGAAAGTGCAAATTTCCCCCGTTGATACTGGTCCTCGATCCAATTTTTGAAGACGTAGCAATCTTCAATTGGGTAGCTCACCATCCTGTGATAGGCGCAGTAGTTGGGGTTGTTGGCGACACTGGCTGCGGTGGATGTTTTGGGTCCGGCATAGTGATGAGTTTGTTGTCATCTTCCAGTTTGAACAATCTTCTCGTTTTATTATGGGGAAACGAGTAAGCACGTCCAAGCTTCTTTTCCAGGGATTGGCGCGGGCATGCGTTATTTTGACGAGCAACTGGTTTCGGGTCACTCGTTTGTTGTTGAGTATTGGCAACGAAAACCGCTTTCCCTTTACCCTTTGCATTCCGAGGGTCCATTTTTGAAGAGGAAGGCCCGTGGCCCATCTTGTCCATTTGGGCTAACTTGTCGATCAGAGCTTGGAAATTGGTCGGCTTAAAGAACATCATGAACTGAGACACAGTCTCCTGAGGATCGAGAGTCCCTATGAACATGCCCACGGCAGGAGCTTCTTCGATGCGTTGTTCGCATTTTGACCATAGGTTCCGCCACCGGATTGCGTATTGAACCCAGGTCTTTCCTGGATTCACCCTGGCGTTGATCAACGCCGTGATTGGGGTGAACCGATGCATGAGCAACAATTCCATTTCCGTGAATGTTTTGACGGAGTCATTTGGGAGCTCCGAGTACCATTCAAACGCTGTCTCTGATAAGCTGCCAACAAACTGGCGAAGCAGCAATTTGTTGTCGCCTCAAGTATTTCCGCATAAAGCTCTGAATTGAGCGACGTGCTGATGCGGGTTGCATGTTTCTTTGTACACATGAAATTTGGGGATTGTATATCTCGGCGGGTACTTGATTTTATTATACCAGCTTGGGTGCGGTCGCCCGGTTCTGACGACTTGGCCTGCGGCTTCACTTGCCTGATGAGCTCGTATTTGTTGAGCCATGTAATCATCAAGGGCAGGTTTGGAGATCGTTCCCTCCCTAGCTGCTCATAAAGCTGGAAGAGGTTTGATGTTTCCTCTATGTCATCCTCGATGATTATCGGCGGGTCTTCAGCCAGAGGTTCTCGCTGAATCATCATTCCAACCATGTCTTGGAAGAGGGGCACTGATTAGTCGAAAATATTGCATATTTTAGCCGGCAATTTCCTCATCATTTGCATTCATATATAAGTGTTCGGCATTCATATTTCACATATTAGCAAAACGGTCGCAAAATATCAGATTGCATGTATTAGACTCTAAAACTGACACTATAAAGGAAATTGACTGCATTTCATGGCATCGCATCATCTCTATATTGCGCAACACATGTTTTGAGATCTGTGCAGGAAAATCCAGAAGAAAGGCCAAAATTTATATGGTACCGATCAAACATTACGCCAACTCAATGATTTCAGTTCTGGTATCAATCCAAAGGGGAAAATACAAATCAACACATCAGATGAAGCCCAAAATATTATCCCTAGACCACTGCAAAAAGACCAGAGCCCAAGGTGCCAACATGGCCGCGGAACCGTGGCCGGAGCCTGCTTGCGCCGCGGTTCCGCGGTCAAATTGCCACCTCAGCACCTCATCTTTGCACCATAATTCCTAGCTCAAGGCCTACAGCTCAGAATGACACAACAAATTCCAGAAGACTCCAGAGACTTCTGCCCGATCAGCAAGCTTTGGGATCAACACTAAACTAGCCTTGTATTCTAGAAACTTCTCCCTAAACCCTAGCTTAAACCCTAAGCTAAGCCTAACTAACTACTTCTAGAAGTCTTTCAACAAACTTTTGGAGGGAACTTCACAAAGGCTTAGGGTTTGGGTGATCTATAAATAAGACCCTAGGCTCACTTGTAAAAGGATCCAATTATCATGGAAAAATCCCTCCATTAGTTCATTTTAGTAGCCAATCTAGAGCCATTCGATCTCTTTCTTCATCATCTTCTTCCACAAGTCTAGTGAGAGGACTTGTGTGAAACCCTAACCCTAATTCCAATCAAAAGCCAAGATCCCGAGTACCCATCAAGCAAGAAGCCTTGCAACCTTTTATGAGCCGAGCCGATCTTCAACAGAGCAAGTGGTCCAAGCCGATCCGCGACTCACGGAGCCGAGCGAAGCCAATTCGATAATTTAGTTCTTCCTCTTGTAGTTCTTGAGCGACTGTAATCAAATTGTTGATATAAATAAAAGGTGATATTCTTTTATCTTGTTTTCTTTAAATTCTTGCATCATGATTCAATCTAAATTTCTAGTTCTAATTCTTGTTATGATGTTTGAGTAATACTCCGCTCGTCGAGGAGTCGAGACGATTAATAGAATGATGATGTAATATTGTCACGCCCCGCTTCCCAGAGTACGCAAGATTGGGCACGTGACATAGCCAACCATGCTACCTGTGGGTAGGAAGTATCCATCCACAGTCACATTACGGCTGTAAGGATATCAAGAACAAGATAATAAACTAATCTAACACATGTCCAAATCCATAATAACAAGAGTCAATAAACACTAAGTGCGGAAGCAAATGATCCAATACAATAAATAAATAGTACGTCCCATAATGCGGGCTCACATCTGGAAATGAAATGAAATAAATAAACTAATCACTATGGAACTCACAGATCAGCCTGCTGGCTGAAGTATTCCTGCTCGGTCGTCGACAGTGGTAAGGGATCTGGGCCATGCAAAACCCAGACGTCAGCGCGTCATGTTAACCAATAATATAATATGAACATGGTAATAAACAATGCAAGGATGAACATGAATAAAGCAGTACTATGAAATACCGTGCAGGGTAATGTGCAGTGGTAACTAAACTGTCCTATCAGGTTTCTACTCTAAAGTCTTTGAAATCAATTGGTGACTCGTCGATGTAACTCAATAGTATCCCGTGCATGCCCGGGACCACGGTCAAGACCCTCAGGGCTGAATCCGAGACGTGCCGCTAGGCAGTAATAGGTAGCAGGATGGACGAGTGATGTCAGCATCATCACTCCCGGACTGGCCAAGCCCGTAAGACTGATCAGAACAGGTATCGACTGTTGAGTTACAAGTCGGTTTCACCTTTGATTTCCCCATACCCCCAAGTTATGTATGTCAGGTCAGGTATTCAGTAATCAAGGACTAATGCCAACACAGGATCAGGTAACAGGTCAGGTTTGTCTGGATAGACAACAGGAATGGTCCATGAGGACCCCAAGTCAGGTTTGTTGGCATTAGGCATGAGATCGGGTAACAGGTCAGGTCATGGTACAACAGGTTGAGTCGGTATGTATAGGGTACCATGTCCGGTGCATCGGTATGTATGTATGTGTCATGTGTAGCAGAGTCAGGTCAATATGTAACGTAATCGAGGGTGTGCTCACAACAGGTATATAGTCGAATAAGGAACAACAGCAGGAATAAAGTAAATAACAATAACTGTTCATTTAATCACAATGGTACGTGAATATGGTGCAGTTGTATTATATTAACATGTTCGAGCACCCTTGGGGTGCAATAATCACAGGGTAGCGCAATATTAATAACAGCAAGTAATGAAGATATATGTGTACAATTATCGTCCTTTAAATAGCAAAATGATTAACTGGTAGTTTCGTTATTAGGGATACAGTGGCAAAATACGATTTAGGTGACAGTATCATGATATATATCATATTTCGTCCAAATGAGAAAAGTAACTATATTTAGTTAATATTTGCAAGTTTTATGAGTCAAACACACTTAATTTGTATAGCATAGCATGTAGCAAGTAATACTTGCCTCGACGGTTTTGCAAACCGGAAAACACGAACGCAACGTCGGCGGAAAACACGCGACGGATGCACGGGCCACGGATCGAGTCCAAACAGCGAACAGCGGGACCACACGGACTGGAGTACTTCGAGGGATAACCAGGGGGCAACCACGACGGGTTCGACGGCGATGGGGCGTCGGCGAGGCAGCGACGGCGGCAGCCAAGGCTGAAAATTGCTGGGGTCGCTGGAAAGGGATGGTGCGGTGAGTAGAGGGGGTGCTGGCCTGATCTGGTGTTCAGGGGGAGAAGGAGGTGGTTGGCGGTGGCTCTGG
Source organism: Agapanthus africanus (assembly GCA_030015575.1). Lineage (NCBI taxonomy): Eukaryota > Viridiplantae > Streptophyta > Magnoliopsida > Asparagales > Amaryllidaceae > Agapanthus > Agapanthus africanus. Next base: position 276,913,789 of record CM057339.1, on the reverse strand, counting down.
CAACGACGGCGAGGGTCGACGGCGCTTGTCCGGCGAACTAGGGTTGGTGTTAGGGTTGGGCTCTGTTGCAGTTGCAACGCCGGCGAGGGAAGGAGGAGGAAGACGTGGAGGTCGGGACGAGGGTGAAGGGAGGAAGACTCTGGCGTCGTCGGCGATGGGAGGCGGCGACAACGGCGAGCACTGCGTTCAGGTGGTGGCGTCGGGTGCAGCTGCAGGCTCTGGAAGGAGGGAGGAGAGGAGGAAGGGTTGCGGTCAAGGTTGTGGAGGTGAGGAAGATGACGGCGAGGTCGCGGGGAGGTCGGCGGCGAGGGCACGACGAGGCTAGGGTTTCTCGTGGGGTTCGTCGATGGGTTTCTGCAGTTGAGGACGAGGGACGTGGGGGTTTATAAAAAAGATAGAGAGAGAGAGAGAGATTGTTAGAGAGAGATAGAGGAAAAGATTAGAGAGAGAGAGAGAGAGATTGTTAGAGAGAGAGATAGAGAGAGATTGAGAGACGGAGAGAGAGAGAGAGATAGAGAGAGATTGAGAGGCGGAGAGAGAGAGAGAGTTGGTGGGGCCCACGAGGGATTTAATCCCTCGTGATTGGCTGGGAGTGGGTACGGAAGGTTAAAAGGAAATTTTAAAGATTTTTAAAAAAGATTTATACGTTATATATATAACAGAATTATATATTATATGGTTTTAATATATTTAATCAAATGGGCATTTCGGCGCTAAATGAAACATTTCCAAATCGCGCCCGGGTTGCGCCCAAATGTTTCAAATTCAAATTATAGGATTTTAAGCGAGTTCCAAATTTTGAAATGAGATGTTTTATGATTAAAATGCATGCCCCCAAGTCGGACACTTGCACGCGCGCGTAGCCATCCAAACTAGCCCGTTTCGCCGAACGGGATGAAATCTCGACGCGCGGACGCTACCACGCGACTAGTGGCGACGAGTAGGCCAACATGGATATTTTTAATTTCATTTTAGGTGTTAAATTTGTTATAGGCGAAAAATGACTTAGCCGGTTAAAATTTAGCAAAAACACCAAACAAGCAAGATAATTGAAATAAGCAATGTATAACACTCAACTAGTATCAGAAATAGTATTATTGGGCTCGGGTGTTACAAATATATTTTAAATCGATTCTTGAATCCTACGAGTTTTGTAAACCCTAGCAAGATCAAGAATCGACGACCCAATTCGTTGCGATGCTTTCTTGATTGATATCGCTCGAGATTGGGGAGTTACGATCGTTTCTTGAAATTGTTAGAGGCTAGAATGCGAATGATATCGACGAAAGAACAAGGGTTAAATGATGAAACCCTAGTTTCATCAAGAAAGCCCTAACTCTCGTCGATCATCATCGATCTAGTATCAATCCTTCGAAGGACAAGAACACGAAATCTTGAGATTACATCACGTCTATAGATCCGATCGATTCCTACGAGCCTCATTTAGATTCTTGACATTTGGTTGGAAATATCATCGAAACACGATTCTCAATTGTTTATCAGTTTCTTGATTCTTGATTAAACTAGTGACACCTGAATCAATCGATAAATTCTTGAATCATGTTTTCTTTTCTTTTCTTTTCGATTAACATTTCAATTCAAACAAATTAAATACAGAAACGAATCGCACAATCCCTGTGGACGATCCGCACTTGCTTACGATCTACAATCGACACCGTAATTGATTGCGGTCAAATATAATTCTTTGATTGTGAATTTTATTCAATAGTACCGACACACTGAAACTTATTCGCTTTATTCGATTTACACAAACAAGAAAATATTACAATCAAATGAAACCGTTATCTGGGATCATTTGAGTTGATTTACTTACACAGTCTCGAATTTTATGATCAATCAAATGGCGCCGTTGCCGGGGATTATGCGCTAATTCGTTTCATATTATAGTTTAAATTGAAAGATTTATTTCATTGTGATTTTTGAGATCAAAATTCATGCAAACCCTAAACAATTTGTTGTGTTTCATTGCAAGGAGATCTGGAGCTTGCTGGAAATTGGAATTTTTTTCTTAAAATACCAGAGAGCAGAGGGAGTCTACAGAAGCTCCCTGGTGAAATTTGGTGAAGTGTTCTCTTCAAACGACCGCGGAAGCGCGGTGGGAGCCCCCTATTGCGGCGGAACCGCCGCTTGGTGAAGCGTTCTCTGAGAAATTTTTCTCTCAGGTGATTTCTTACCTTCTCCTTTCTCCTCTTTTTAGCTCCAACTGATAATTTTCTGCAGGATTCTTTGCAAAGAATAGCAGCTCGCAAATTGCAAAATTAAATTTGTGCGTGATTTTGTTTCTTGGTTGTTTGCATTCAAAATACGGATATTAAGGGGCACGGCCAAATCCAAATTAGGTGGGGATTTCATTACCCTTCCTAGGCCCCGAAAACCATAAAACTTGCATCCGCATTGACCCACATTAACTAAAAGAAATCTAGAGATGACTCTAAGGACTGTCGCGCTCACTTAGGATAGAAGAAGGCCGTGGGTAATTCATTGCTTATCCGCGTTTTCTTGTGGTGCCTAGGCAAGTGTGTCGATGGCTAGTGGTTATTAATTAGGCCCACTACTTACGTAGTGGAGTACCTTCCCACTTACCTGGCACTTACCTAGCCAGAGGGGAACAAAGAGGCAGTGGAGGATTCTATCCTGCGACTTGTCTTTTGGCAGTTAGGAGCGGTCTAGAGCCGGACCTAGGTGACCACTAGAATTTAGGGTTTGTGTGCTGCATTTGTTGTGTCGCATCATTTTTTCAAAAATCCGTCCCCTTTTCAAAGCAAACACCGCATTCATACCCCTAATTATAAGCCAACGCTGCCACTTGTACTAACCCTTTTTAGTGCAAGGTAGGCTGGACATGAGATTCTAGTGCCCGTTTAGTCCGCGTACCCTTTATCGACCCCGAAGTCGATATTTCTCCATTTACCTTTCCTTTACCTACTACCACACCCACACCGATGGATCCGACTCCATCAAACTTCTTTAACCCTAATCTGCCACCGTCCGTTGGTGCGCAAAATCCACCCCGCATCTCTCTCCAAGAGAGGTGCTATCCACTGCGAGGTCCTCTTTCGACCTGCTTATCCACACCACCAGCCAATGGGGATAACTTTGAGATTAAGCCCCAGTATATCAACCTTTTACCCAAATTCCACGGACTCGAGACTGAGGACGCTTACGTTTTCATTACCAAATTTGAAAACGTATGCGCGATGATGGGTACGTCACAACTTTCAGTGGATGCGATGCGTCTACGACTTCTTCCATTTACTTTGTGCGAGATAGCCGAGAAGTGGCTATATAACACTACCGCACACTCTATTACGAATTGGGAAGAATTCGTCGCTGCATTCCTTAAGAAATTTTACCCAATCCAAAAGACAGCTCGAATCCGTAGCGAACTGAATCAATTTGCCCAGCTCCCTGCTGAACCATTCTCTAAATGCTTTGAACGTTGCAAGGATCTATTGGTTCAGTGTCCTCATCACGGCATCCCGAGATGGGAGCTTTGCCGAATCATTTATGAGGGCATTAAACCAAACACTAAACGAGCCTTGAAAACATGTGTCAAGGTACTTTTATGACTAAGGATGATGGGGAAGCATGGAAGTATTTAGAAGAGTTCGCTGAAAAATCACTACAGTAGGAGAGTGAAACCCAACCATTGAATAGGGGTGGCGTACACCAAATAGATGTGTCCATAGGTGTTCGAGCTGAGATGGCAGCAATGCAAAAGAAGCTCGACGCTATAAAACACAAATTTTCTGCAGCCTCCCTAAACCCAATGTCGCTCCCCAAAACTGTTTATGGGTGCTGTTCTGATCCGTCTCATTTAACGGAAGAATGTTCATTAAACTCTGCGTTTCAAGGTCACGAGCATTCTAATGCCGCATTTCAAAGACCTAGAAACGATCCATATTCTTCCACGTACAATCAGGGTTGGAGGAATCACCCAAATTTCGCTTGGAACCAAAACCAATCTCAAAACACGGTTCCAAACATGAATCAATTTCAAAGGGCTCTTCCTCCACCACAACAGCAACCCCTTCAACTCACTCAGCACCCGTACCAGTCACAAAATTTCCAAAACCAGGTCAACAATCCTGCACAGTCTAATCCTATGCAGTTGTCCTGTTCCGACGAATTCTCTCAATTCACTCAAACCATGAAATCACTTTTATCAAATTTCATAGAGGTTTCGACTGAGGTTAGATCTTCCGTCAGTGAGATAAAGAAAAACTCAGCGTCTCAAGCTGAGAGTATCAGATCGATTGAAGCTGAAATAGCACGCCTTAAAGCCGAAATGAGTGCGAGAGAAAAAGGGAAACTTCCCTCTCAACCCTTACAGAATCCTGGGCATTACAATGTAAATGCTGTCACAACGTTGAGATCGGGAAGAGTGCTGAACAATTATGTCGGGAAAGGTATTGATGATATTGAAAATCATATCAACACCCCGGCTGAGACCTTTCCACACACACACACTTCTCCTTTTGATCCTTCTTCTTCTACCACACCACCTTCTCGCAAGCCTATTCTCCATTTCCCTCTAGGCTCAACACCTAAACCCAACCCTTATAGTTCTCCACAGACGGTCCCCACACCTCTTTTGGGACCTCGTCTACCCCCTCTTCCTTCTCCTATGATGGACCCAGCGCTTATTGCGAAAGCTCCTTACCCGAATCGGTTAAGGGGTAACAGAACGAGTCATCATATGGAGAAAATTATGGAAATGTTCAAACAGGTTAACATCAATATCCCTCTCCTAAATGCAATTCAACAAGTCCCCGCTTATGCAAAAATTCTTAAGGACTTATGCACTAGGAAGAGGAAGACTCAAGTGCCGAAGAAGGTCTTCATGGCTAATAATATCAGCACTGCTTTTATCCCACATCTACCAAAGAAACGAAAGGACCCAGGATGTCCTACAATATCGATTTCTATTGGGGGTAAAAACATAAATCGTGCTCTTTTAGACCTTGGCGCAAGTGTTAACCTACTCCCTTATTCTGTTTATGAGCAATTAGGGATTGGAGAGCTGAAACCTGCTCACTGCACTCTCCAGATGGCAGACCGTTCAATCACCAAACCAAGGGGTGAATTAGAGAATGTGTTGATAAAGGTCGGGGAATTTGTTTTCCCTGTAGACTTCATTGTGCTCGACACACAGCCTGTAGCAAACCCCCGGGGCCAAATTCCGGTGATTCTGGGTCGTCCTTTCCTTGCCACTTCTAACGCTGTTATAAATTGTAGAAACGCTTCAATGAACTTATCATTTGGAAATATGACTATTGAACTAAATATCTACAAAGTTGGAAGTCAGCCATCAGAACCCTCTGCTCATATTTTAGATGTGTGCTCTGTCCATGAGATCGCTCCCGATAGTTGTGGAGCTGAGGAACTTTGCTTTACTGATCTCGATGACATTACCACATCTCTGTTTGATTTCATACAAGATCTTAGTGAGGACACTTTACCTACACTTGAGTCCTGCACTTCTGACTTTTCTCCACCCGAGTCTGTATCTTTCACAGGCTCTGAGCTTCTTTGTAAATCCAAAAATTACTCAATAATCCCTCCTTCTATCATTTCTCCGCCTGAATTAGATCTCAAAATTTTACCCTCTCATCTTAAATATGCTTATTTAGGTGAGAAGGAGTCTTTACCAGTTATAATATCCGCTTCTCTAGCATTAGAGCAAGAGAATGCACTTTTATCGGTATTGAGATCTAACAAAGAGGCGTTTGGTTGGAGTATGGCGGACATCAAAAGGATTGGTCCCTTGATAGTTGAACATCATATACATGTGATGGATGATGCCAGACCAACCCGAGAACCACAGAGACGGTTGAATCCCGTCATGAAGGAAGCGGTAATGAAAGAGATCGTCAAATGCTTAGATAATGGTATTATATACCCCATCTCCGATAGCCAATGGGTGAGTCCTATACATGTCATTCCTAAGAAATCCGCCATCACAGTTATAACCAATGAGGCGAATGAGTTAATTCAGACACGCACCCAAACCGGGTGGCGTGTATGTATCGATTATAGAAAACTCAATGCTGCCACGAGGAAAGACCACTTTCCTCTACCATTCATTGATCAAATGCTGGAACGCTTAGCGGGACGAGAGTATTATTGTTTTATGGACGGATACTCAGGCTATAATAAGGTCCCCATCGTCAAAAAGGATCAAGATAAAACCACTTTTACTTGTCCTTTTGGTACCTTTGCTTACAGTCGCATGCCCTTCGGGTTATGCAATGCTCCCGCTACCTTTCAGCAGTGTATGATGGGGATATTCTCTGATATGGTAGAGAATTTCCTGGAGATCTTTATGGACGATTTCTCGATTTTTGGAGACTCTTTTTCCGATTGCCTAGCGAATCTTGACGCTGTTCTTACTCGTTGCAAAGAGAAGAACTTAACTTTGAACTGGGAAAAATGCCATTTTATGGTCCAAGAAGGAATTGTTCTTGGACATGTTATTTCACAGAAAGGCATTGAGGTTGACAGAGCTAAGATAGATGTCATTCAAAACCTCCCTCATCCCAAAAGCGTCAAAGATATTCGCTCTTTCCTTGGCCATGCGGGCTTTTATAGGAGATTCATTAAGGACTTTAGCAAAATTGCTAGACCTTTAACTCTTCTCCTGGCCAAGGATACGACCTTCCATTTTGACTCGGACTGCGATACAGCTTTCGACTCACTTAAACACTCACTCACTTCAGCCCCCGTGCTATCATCACCAAACTGGGACTACCCCTTTGAGCTGATGTGTGATGCATCTGACTTTGCAGTAGGTGCAGTCTTAGGACAGCACATCGAAAAGATGCCACACGTGATATACTATGCTAGTATGACCCTGAATGATACGCAAATCAATTATACAACCACAGAAAAAGAACTTTTAGCGGTTGTATTTGCATTAGAAAAATTCAGGCCTTACTTAATTGGCTCACCTATAGTTGTGTATACTGACCATTCCGCTTTAAAACATCTTCTGGCGAAGAAAGATGCAAAAGGTCGACTAATACGTTGGATCCTACTGTTACAAGAATTTGATCTTGTTATCAAAGATAAGAAAGGATGTGAAAACGTAGTAGCTAACCATCTTTCACGCATCTCTTCTTCCCCTGTGACCCTGCCGATCAATGATTCGTTCCCTGACGAACAACTCTTGAGCATATCCGCTGAACCATGGTTCAGGGATATTGTAAACTATCATGCCACGGGACTTATACCCAGCGATTGGTCAAAACAGGACAAATACCGTTTTCTATCCCAAGTAAAACACTTTTACTGGGACGAGCCCTATTTGTTTAAATATTGTCCTGATCAGATCATTCGCCGGTGTGTTCCGAATGAAGAGTTCAAGAGTGTTCTTTCTTTTTATCATGATCAGGCCTGTGGGGGTCACTTCGGGCCTAGAAAAACGGCGGAGAAGGTTTTGCAATGTGGATTTTATTGGCCGACCTTATTCAAGGACGCATTTGAGCATTGCAAAACCTGTACACAATGTCAGTATACGGGTAGAATCTCCCAGAGGAATGAAATACCTCAACAACCCATCTTGGTTGTTGAAATATTCGATGTTTGGGGCATAGATTTTATGGGTCCCTTTCCCAACTCCTTTGGGAATTTGTACATATTGCTGGCGGTTGATTATGTCTTAAAGTGGGTAGAAGCCATTCCATGTCGCACTAATGACAAGAAAGTTGTCATTAAGTTCTCGAAAGAGAATATCTTCTCGCGATTTGGACACCCACGCGCTATCATTAGCGATAATGGGACACATTTCTGCAACAGATCTTTCGAGACTCTGATGCGGAAATACTCAATCAACCACCGACTTTCTACACCCTATCATCCCCAAACAAGCGGGCAGGCTGAAATCTCAAACAGAAAAATCAAACTTATCCTGGAGAAAACTGTTGCTAAAAATAGAAAAGACTGGTCGACCAAACTGACGGATGCTCTTTGGGCATTCCGAACTGCATATAAGACCGACCTAGTAATGTCTCCATATAGGATAGTGTTTGGAAAAGCATGTCACTTACCTGTCGAGATAGAGCATAAAGCATTGTGGGCTATTAAGGAAATAAATTTTGATCTAAACCTTGCTTGCAACTTTCGGAAGCTGCAACTTAATGAGCTAAGCGAACTCCGCGATGAAGCTTATGATAACGCTGTAATCACAAAGAATAGGACTAAGGTTTTTCACGATAAAAACATTTTGAGAAAAACATTTTCACCTGGTCAACAAGTCCTTCTTTATGATTCACGATTACACCTTCACGCGGGTAAGCTCCGATCTCGATGGAAGGAACCTTTTGTTGTGCGGTCTGTATATCCGCACGGGGCAGTAGAAGTAGAAAATGTTAAAAAAGGCACATTTTTCAAAGTGAATGGACATAGATTAAAGCCGTATTTTTTCACTGACCCCACGGAGGAGCTCTTGTTCTTACAAGAGCCAGTTTATTTGGATTAAAAATTCCTCCGTCTCACCTTCATATCCTGTATATCATTGCATCATCTTTTGATTGGAGGTGAGTGAAAAGGGTAAGTTTGGGGGAAGTTCTTCACTTATATATTTTGCCCCCACTAATAATTCCTCCCAGACTTACAGGTTTTATAGGTATAGCATTTGGCAACAGTGAGGACACTGTTGAAAACAAGTTTGGGGGAGGTTTGTGCTTATTTCTGCATCATTTGCATATTATTTGCATAAGCACAAAACATTTCTTTTAAAAATCTATAAAAATTGAAAAAATTTCAAAACCCAAAAATTTAAAAATTTTCAAGTATAAAAATAATTTTAATATTTACACTATTTTGTACATAAATAAGATAATGAAAGTTTAGATAGTGAACAATTACATCCATGAGATTAGAAAAATTTAAGAAAACTAAGAAAATTAGAAGTTTTCTTATACGAACTAGTAATAAGTAGTTATGAGCCGTTGTCCCAAGGGTTAGTAAGATGAAGGACGTCACTAATCTGAGGATAAAAATAAGTATGAAAAATAGTTTCTATTCTGGAAGCCAAATATTTTGAACTTTGCTACCCTGCTATTCGCACTTACACACGTCTTAAAGCCTGGGATAGTAGAGGATACCTTGAAATGCTCTTGTCTTAAAGCCGATGTATGAAGGAAATAAAAAGAAAAAAAAATATAAAGTGGTGAGAAAGAAAAAAAAATGGACACTGGTTTTGTTATCACCGAGGGCAATAAAAATGTATAGCGAGGGTGCTTCTTCACCTAGTGCCCTAAGGCCAACTGGTCTGGGAGTCACTGCTATGCCTGAAGTGGTGCAAGACGAGGAAAATACACCATGTAGCAAGCACAGGAGTAATCGGTCGGTTGGTACCTCAAGAAGTATTAACGGTCGCATGAAAGTGTGTGAGCAATCTCATCTAAATATTCATTAATTAAAAAGTACTGAGGCTGATGGGCAAGAGTATGATAGCTTGAATTGAATTCTCCGGGTGTAGCGATGTCCTTTACACACACGTAGGGTTATATGATTGATGTTTGGAAGAAAGATATGAATGAAAAATAAGACGATGTTTTATTGAGGGAGGACGTGATCTCTGACATCTTTTCATGACCATTAAGATAGGGCTCATGACAACCGAAAATCTAGCTTAGTTGGAAACCCTAATTTTCAAAGTCTTTCTTTTACAATTCTTTTCTTTAAATTTAATATTCATGATCTTTCTTTTATTATTGGATTTTGTGGGTGTAATCCGCTGAAAATCCTCAGGAGACAACACTCCTCCTACTAGGGACACCTAGAGGTTTAAAGACTTGTTGCACATGCTCAGTGCAATCGTGTTGCCTACGAAAGTGTGCTAGTTAGTTTTTTTCTTTCTTTATTTTCTCCTTCTCTTTTTAATAAAAAGTTCGCTCGAGACGATCGAAATTAAGTTTGTGGGAATTTGATTAGTCGAAAATATTGCATATTTTAGCCGGCAATTTCCTCATCATTTGCATTCATATATAAGTGGTCGGCATTCATATTTCACATATTAGCAAAACGGTCACAAAATATCAGATTGCATGTATTAGACTCTAAAACCGACACTATAAAGGAAATTGACTGCATTTCATGGCATCGCATCATCTCTATATTACGCAACACTTGTTTTGAGATCTGTGCAGGAAAATCCAGAAGAAAGGCCAAAATTTATATGGTACCGATCAAACATTACGCCAACTCAATGATTTCAGTTCTGGTATCAATCCAAAGGGGAAAATACAAATCAACACATCAGATGAAGCCCAAAATATTATCCCTAGACCACTGCAAAAAGACCAGAGCCCAAGGAGCCAACATGGCCGCGGAACCGCGGCCGGAGCCTGCTTGCGCCGCGGTTCCACGGTCAAATTGCCACCTCAGCACTTCATCTTTGCACCATAATTCCTAGCTCTAGGCCTACAGCTCAGAATGACACAACAAATTCCAGAAGACTCCAGAGACTTCTGCCAGATCAGCAAGCTTTGGGATCAACACTAAACTAGCCTTGTATTCTAGAAACTTCTCCCTAAACCCTAGCTTAAACCCTAAGCTAAGTCTAACTACTTCTAGAAGTCTTTCAACAAACTTTTGGAGGGAACTTCACAAAGGCTTAGGGTTTGGGTGATCTATAAATAAGACCCTAGGCTCACTTGTAAAAGGATCCAATTATCATGGAAAAATCCCTCCATTAGTTCATTTTAGTAGCCAATCTAGAGCCATTCTATCTCTTTCTTCATCATCTTCTTCCATAAGTCTAGTGAGAGGACTTGTGTGAAACCCTAACCCTAATTCCAATCAAAAGCCAAGATCCCGAGTACCCATCAAGCAAGAAGCCTTGCAACCTTTTATGAGCCGAGCCGATCTTCAACAGAGCAAGTGGTCCAAGCCGATCCGCGACTCACGGAGCCGAGCGAAGCCAATTCGACAATTTAGTTCTTCCTCTTGTAGTTCTTGAGCGACTGTAATCAAATTGTTGATATAAATAAAAGGCGATATTTTTTTATCTTGTTTTCTTTAAATTCTTGCATCATGATTCAATCTAAATTTCTAGTTCTAATTCTTGTTGTGATGTTTGAGTAATACTCCGCTCGTCGAGGAGTCGAGACGATCAATATAATAATGATGTAATATATTTTAAATCGATTCTTGAATCCTACGAGTTTTGTAAACCCTAGCAAGATCAAGAATCGACGACCCAATTCGTTGTGATGCTTTCTTGATTGATATCGCTCGAGATTGGGTAGTTACGATCGTTTCTTGAAATTGTTAGAGGCTAGAATGCGAATGATATCGACGAAAGAACAAGGGTTAAATGATGAAACCCTAGTTTCATCAAGAAAGCCCTAACTCTCGTCGATCATCATCGATCTAGTATCAATCCTTCGAACGACAAGAACACGAAATCTTGAGATTACATCACGTCTATAGATACGATCGATTCCTACGAGCCTCATTTAGATTCTTGACATTTGGTTGGAAATATCATCGAAACACGATTCTCAATTGTTTATCAGTTTCTTGATTCTTGATTAAACTAGTGACACCTGAATCAATCGATAAATTCTTGAATCATGTTTTCTTTTCTTTTCGATTAACTTTTCAATTCAAACAAATTAAATACAGAAACGAATCGCACAATCCCTGTGGACGATCCGCACTCGCTTACGATCTACAATCGACACCGTAATTGATTGCGGTCAAATATAATTCTTTGATTGTGAATTTTATTCAATAGTACCGACACACTGAAACTTATTCGCTTTATTCGATTTACACAAACAAGAAAATATTACAATCAAATGAAACCGTTATCAGGGATCATTTGAGTTGATTTACTTACACAGTCTCGAATTTTACGATCAATCAGGCACCATCTGTTTTATATTAGCAGCTTGTTCCGCGGCCTCCTTATCTTTCCTTTCAAGCACCCTTCGCAGGAACTCTGTATCGGTCTCCTGCTCGTGGCGTTGTTCAGACGCCGATTCCGGGTTTTCTTTCTGCCCGGTGAGTGCTGCCATTTTCGTCACCATCTCCTGGAGCTTTTGTTGCTGCTCCTAAGCTTTCGTCAACGATTGAGTTTGCGGATGATGACTCACGGAAGCATGGCTCTCCTCTTTTTCGAAAGCCATGTAAACCGTGTGCACGATAATTCCCCCAGACTTGGGGCGTTTGAATACATCACCTCTGGGATTTGCCGCCAGCGGTGGGAGATTCTTCGGCCTTCTCTTTTTGTGCGAAGTCGAAGTTTAAGGAGCCATTGTAACAGGCGTTTGCGTGAAAGATGTCCCTCACTGCATGGTGGAGGGATGATTTTCCTTTTGTCGACCCTTCATTTTCTCCAATTGGCGAGAGTAGTTCTTGTTGATCACAAAATCTTGGACTTTCCACTAGATCTTGTGGATTTAGGAGGACAACCGCTGAGGGGGCTGCTCTGTCTTTGCCTGCATCATATTTCCAGCAGGAAGTGGAGATTTCTTCAACACCACAGTTGGGGTGTTCTTTCGCACCTTCATAAGCGGTTCAAAACTGTTTCCGGTTGGAACACTACTTCCAACATTGGAGCTGGTTGGGTGAATCTGGTGGGGGAGTTACCCCCAGCTCTTCTCACTCGACACCAGTGGCTATGTTGAGCGTGCCTTGCAGATGGGACCACCTCAGTTGTGGAAGAGGCTCCGTCTTGCCCCCTGCTTTAGTTAGGGGCTGTTGTTGGTGCCAGCCTGTCGAAGACCGACGTTCGTTGAGAGTGAACGTCCAATCTTTTGAAGGCCGACTTTCTGGTAGGGGAAGCACTTTTGATGACTTCGCCTGTAGCAGGAGTTGGCAGGACTATCCGTTTTGGGATAGTCCATTTAGGTATCGCGAACCTCTTTGCGGACCCACTTGAACTTCGGCTCAGCCTGTTTTGGACGACCCGTTGAGAGGGGCCGTGGTGGTTGCAAGTTGATCGAAGCCCGACTTCTTGGGAGCTTCCTGTGGTAGCACTGGGGTGGTGAAGCTTGCTGGCTGGAGCGTAGTCCCAAAGAACAATCCAGTGGTGGCTTGAGTCACTTGCCCCACCAGCATTGAAAAGATGGAGGCTGCATTGGATCCATTTGTCACTCCTCTTGTTGGGGCGGAGCGGGAGTTGCCGTTGCAGTTGGTGCAGCTGGAAGCCATTGATGTTTCTTCTGCTTTCTGCACAGGAACAAGACACCAAATCTTAGTACCTCGAATCCAAAAGCAACCATAGTAGACTGCAATTTTGTTCGCGAACATGACACATGAAATGTGGAGTGGAAAGTGGAAGAGGTCCCACCGGGCGTGCCAGAATCTGTTTACTGCCGAAAACGAGGACGAACCGGGATGGATCATCCTGCCTGAATTTAGGGTAGATGCTATTTGGATTTATCCGTTCACCTCTCCGAAGATGCCAAGTTGATTTATGACACGTATATGGGAGGTTTGGACGGATGCGGCCGCTGTAGCAGACTTCGTTAGATTCCATCTCGTTTGGGAGGGGATTTTGATTATGGGGACGCTCATCCCTGCAGGCGGAAGCCTCTGCAGTTAATTACGTTACCACATTGCGATAACCACTTTTTCCTGCTCCGGAAGTTCACTTCATGTCATGTGTGATTTTGTTTGTTTTGGTTGCCTGTGGATTGTATACGGAGACTAATTTGTGTCGTCGCCCATAGGGCATGGATTAGTCCAAATCCGTATATTGTTAGATTTGGGTTTGGATTGATTTAAGGATCGTTGATCTGTTTTGAGATCAAGATCGACTTAAATGTATACAAGCAATTGGATGCTCGATTGGTTTTTTCTTAAGGATACGTTAGTCCAATTTGAGACTAAGATCTACTTAACAAGGTCTTAGGATCATTTTTGTTTCAGATCCAACAAAAGAGCATTTGGGCTCTGTTGTTTTAGTTTAAGGACGTTTCGGTCCGTTATCGCCATTTTGGAGGCGAAGTTTTAGTTTGAGGACATTTCGGTACGTTGATTACCATTTTGGAGGTGAGATTTTAGTTTAAGGATGTTACGGTTTGTTTATCACCATTTTGAGGTGAGATTTTAGTTTAAGGATGTCTCGGTCCATTGATCAGCATTTTGGAGGTGAGATTTTAGTTTAAGGACGTTATGGTCCGTTGATTACCATTTTGGAGGTGAGATTTTAGTTTAAGGACGTTATGGTCCGTTGATTACCATTTTGGAGGTGAGATTTTAGTTTAAGGACGTCTCGGTCCGTTGTTTCCATTTTGGAGGCAACGGTTAGTTTAAGAATGTTTCGGTCCGTTGTTAGTTTAGGGACATCTCGGTCCATTCTCTAGCTTGTGTGCACGTGTATTTGTTACGGGACGGGATGAGCAACAATGATATGGGATGCATCAAGTCTGGGATGTGGTTTGATTTGGGATGTGCATGTCAATTTGGGAAGTGCACCAGAAAGCAGTTGGTTGTCGGGACCCGCCACCTCTCTGAAGACGTTGAGGGATTACAACGATATGTATCAGAGATGTAGAGAGATGTACCCTTGAACCAATTCCCGTGTTCGAGGGAAAATGGATTAATAGTAAACCCAGGAATCATTAGTCGTATTTTAAGACTAAGATTTCCTCAGGAGAATGTGGGACGAATATCATTTTGAGATATCATCGGTTGGAAGATCGATAGTCGTATTTGGGACTAAGATCAGTTTGGAAAGTAGGGAGCACAAGGGCTCGGTTGATCCATCCCGGGCTTGGTCCACTCAGTTTTCTTTCTTATTTGAAGAAGAGTGCTAAGCACTTGTTTGGGCTCAGTCCCTTTTTTTGTGCAAAAAGTGCTGTGCACTTATGCAAGTTCTAACGTTCACATATAATCATGTGGGGTTTTCATTCATGGGAATTGCCCAATAAGTGTTAAACACTTTACCCTTTTTTTCTTTATATGGAGTGCTAAGCACTCTCTGTGGCGCCCATGTGAAGGACACGTGAGGCGCTAAGCGCTAGACGCTGCCTAGTGAGTGCTGAGCACTCCTCCATTCTGTGGTGTCCACATGAGAAACACGTGAGGCGCTGGGCGTTAGGCAATCTCCTTTTTTTTGTGGCGTCCACGTAAGGGACACGTGAGGCGCTAGACGCCGCCCATTGCGTGCTAAGCACTTTTTTCTTTTGTGGCACGCATGTGAGGGGCACATGAGGCGCTGGGCGTCGCTCATTGAGTGATAAGCACTCTTTTTTTCTGTGGCGCCCACGTGAGGGGAACGTGAGGCGTTGGGCGCTGAGTGCTGCTCATTGAGTGCTAAGCACTCCTTTTTTCTATGGCACCCATGTGAGGGGCACGTGAGGCGCTGGGCGCTAGATTTTTCCTTGGATGCTGTGTTTTGAGGAATTCGATTTCCTAGTTCTTTTCTGAATCTTTGATTCTCAAGAATAAGTTCTTCCCGATAAGAATGAAATTGTCAACTTGTGGGAGACTTGTCCTGTGGATCTCAGATCCGGAGAAAGAACTAAGTTCTTTTTTCAAAAGGGTTAAACCCTTCAATAGGTAAATGAGATGCTTTGATATCTCTTCTTTTTATTTACCTAGAGTTTTCTTTTTCTGAGAAGGGAGATCTTCTTCTTTGTTCCTTTTTGAAGCTTTCTGCTTTGTTTTTTGGAACGTAGGGGGGGTTCCTCTTTATCAGACTTGAAGTCTTGGGTCCTTTATATTGTAGGGGCAGTTTGTTGATTAGCTTTGAAGAAATCTCTCAGTAAGATATCCCAATTGGTTTGGGGATTTTACCCACAGTTGGATCTTTGATCCAAGGGCTTCTGTTTTACATAAAATATTTTCTTGTTTTTAACAAGATTAGGGAAATATTTTCCTATACAGAATTTATTCTGTAGATTGGTGATTCTTTAATCATCATTGAATTTTTAATCCAACAGTACTCTGTTTTACAGAGGCAATCTTTCTTTTTTAGAAAGATTTGACGAAAGTTTTTCTCTAAACAGAATTTAATTCTGCATCCTGATGATTTATCATCTTCGTTGGATTTTTGATCCAACAGCTCTGTTTAACAGAGGGTAGAATTTAATTCTACCAGACGCCGGCGCTCACGTGTTGTGCACGTGGGCGCTACTTAATATTTTTGTGTGCTTTGCACACCGCGCTGCTCATATAAGAGTTTTTAATTTTGGCATTGGTGCCCTCGTGTCAGGCATATGAGGCGCTTGAGCGCTGCTTCATAGAGCTTTGATCTTTTATTGGGGAAACACCTAATTCTACCCTATAAATACAACCCCACTCCCTAACCCTCTTCATTCTGAAATCTATTGTCAAAAATCTTCAAAATTTTCCAAGTCAAAGAAGAATACAAGTAGAGTTAGCACTAAGTCAAGTTCCGGCGACTATTCAAGACAATTTCGGCGACCCTACGACTCCATGAAGCCATCAAACTTTCCTTCAACCTTCCCTCTATTCTCTAAACTAGTAAGTCCCCTCTCTTCCTAAATTAAAAAGTTATCTTTTCAAAAATCGTCGGAAGTGGAGTTATTCCGACATCCATTTCTAAACTCGTTAAAAACACTGCTTTTCTTAATAATCATTCATCCATGTTATTACGACTTGCTTACTAATCATGAAACAACCTTTGAGAACAAGTTTCACCTCAAAATACTGTGTTACGTACCTTCTATTTGAAATTTTTGTTTAAATACCACAAACTTACAGATGACATATTTTAATACCGTTGCTTATACTACCTTTAGGAAAATCTCATGAGATAATTTCCTACCTTTCACCACACGCATCATGACATAGCACTATTTCTTTTTAGCAATATTTTCGGGACAAATACTACTTTTACATAAAAATACCATAACTATTAAAAACCGTATTCATTGAATTGTGTTATTTACATTCCTTACGATTAAACCTCTACAACCCATTTTGGGGAACCCGATTGGGATGGTGCGGGTTATCGCACATCTTCGGGGCTAATAGAGTGAGATGTAGACCTCCTCACGGAGCATACGATCTCGATGGAATTTTTAATGCAATTTTTAAGAAAAAAACACGATTTTCTATTTAATAAATAAATTTTATTTTTAATAATTATCTATAAATATTATCAAACCATCTATTTTAAGATATTATTAAATTCCACGTTTTCCAAACAAAATAATAAAATTACAAGTTTCATGAAAATATCATTAAGAATCCATACAAGTCAAATTTACACAAATATACCATGAATTATTCATGCTAGGTATTTATTCATTAGAATATCTCTGTTTCCCCTAATAAAAGAGAAAAGCCCTGTTCAAAATTAATGAGGCAGCGCCTCACGCACCGTTCACAAGGGCGCCAGCACCTGAACCAATCTAATAGGATTAAATACTATGGTGGCGCCTCACGTGCTCCTCACGCGGGAGCCAATGTGCAAAATACAAAAAGAATCTATTAAATTAAATAAGAGTTAAAACTCTCATATAGCACCGCACGTGCTCCTCACGCGGATACCAGTGTGCAAAACACAAAAGAATCTATTAAATTAAATAAGAGTTAAAAGTCTTATATAGCTCCGCACGTGCTCCTTACGCGGACGCCAGTGTGCAAAGCACAAAAGAAACTATTAAATTAAACAAGAGTTAAAACTCTCACATGGTGCCCACGTGCACAATACATGAGCGCCGGCGTCCAAGTAGAATTAAATTCTACTCTATGTTAAACAGAACCGTTGGATGTTTGATCCAACAGAGATGATAAATCATCAAGATACAGAATTAAATTCTATTGGGAGAAAACAATCCTTAAATTGGATCACAGAATAAAATTCTATTTTGGGATATATTCCTTCAATCTTTCTAAACAAGAAAGGCCGCCCTCTGTAAAACAGAGAACTCTTGGATTAAAATTCCAATGGTGATTAAAAATCACCATTTCACAGAATAAAATCCTGCATATGGAAAATATTTCTCCAATCTTGTTAAAAACAAGAAAATATGTTCTGTAAAACAGAAACCCTTGGATCAAAAGATCCAATGGTGGGTAAAATTTCCCAAATCAATTGGGATATCTTAATGAGAGATTTCTTCAAAACTAATTAACAAACTTGTCTCCACTATATAATGGACCGAAGAATTCAAGTTTGAGATAGAGGAACCCCCATAAGCTTCTAAAAAAAGAGACGGAAAGCTTCAAAAAGAACAGAGAATTAAATTCTCAAGGAAGAAGATCTCCCTCCTCAAAAATTCTAGGTAAATAAAAATAGAGATCAAAACATCTGATTTACCTATTGAAAAATTTAACCCTTTTAAAAGAACTTAGTTCTTTATCTGGTTCTAAGATCCTCAAGGCAAGTCTCCCATAAGTTGAGAATTTAATTCTCATCGGGAAGAACATGTTCTTGAGAGTCAATGATTCAGAAAAGAACCAGAAATTGTGTTCCTAAAAAACAAAGGCAAACAAGAGAAAGCTAGTTCTTACAAAAGAACTTAGTTCTTAAAAATGAAGCTTTGATCCTAAATCTTCAAAACAAAGATCCTATTGATCATTAATGAGCAAAAATGCTATCAGCAGAAGAGAAAAGCGTCCAGTGCCGCAGTGTTCCTCACGTGGGCGCCGCAGAAGAGTGCTTAGCACTCGCTAGGTAGCGCCCAACGCCGCACGTGGGTGCCACAGAAGAGTGCTTAGCACTCATTAAGCAGCGCCCAGTACAGCACGTGTTCCTCACATAGGCGCCACAGAAGGGAAGGATGCTTAGCATTCACTAGGCAGTGCCTAGCGCCTCATGTGCGCGCCGCAAAAGAGAAGAAAAGAGTGCTTATCACTCCCCAAGCATCCCAAAACGACTGAGTGTTCAACACTCATTGGACAACGCCCAACGCCTTATGCGCTCCCCACGTAGACGCCATAAAGAGCGCCTAGCACTCCATATAAAAACAAAAGGAGTAAAGTGTTTAACACTTATTAGGAAATCCCCATGACTGAAAGCTCCACATGATCATATATGGGCATCAGAACTTATATAAGTGCTCATCACTTTTTGCAGATAAAAAGGGACTGATTAAACAGAGCCCAAACAAGTGTTTAGCACTTTTTCAAGAAAAAGGGGAGACTAAGCAGACTAAACCCCAAATTGGCTAAGTTGCTAAAGTCTTGCAACTGAGTCCAAATGCTCTGTTGCTGGGTATTAAATAAAGAAGACCTAAAATGTTGTTAAGTTGATCATAATCTCAAATTGGACTAACGTATCCTTAACAAAGAAATCAATTGAGCCTATCTGCTCTCGATTTCTAAGGTCTCAAATATGACCAAAAATTCCTAAGCCCACAACAAATCCTTTTCCCTCAAATACGTGATTTGGTTCAAGGGTACATCTCCTCACACCTATGATACATGTCGTTGTAATTCTCCAACATCTTTAAAGAGGTAGCAGGCCCCGACGACCAATAACTTCTTCATGCATTGACGTGCATGCCTGAAATTCGATTGTACCCCAAATTAGGCACATTCCATATCTCCATTGTTCACTCTGCCACGTAACAAATACACGTACGTATAGGGTGAATGATGGACCGAAATGTCCCTAAACTAATATTCGTCTCTAAAATGGAGATAAATGACCGAAAAGTCCTTAAAACTAACATTTCGCCTCAAACACCGCGATGTCATTAAACTAAAATAATCGAGCCCAAATGGTTATAGATTTAAGTTGATCTTAATCTCAAAATAGATTAACGATCGTTAAATCAAACCAAACCCAAATCTAAGAATATACGGATTTGGACTAATCCACGCCTTACGGGCAACGACATAAATTAGTCTCCATATACAATCCACGGGCAACCAAAATAAAACAAACATACAGACGACACGAAGTGAAACTTCGGAACAAGAGAAAGTGGTTATCGCGATGCGGTAACGTAATTGACTATAGGGGTTTGCGCCTGCAGGGAAGAGCGTCCCCATAATCAAAACCCCTCGCAAATGAGGGGGAATCTGACGAAGTCCACTACAACAGCCACATTCGTCCAAACCTCCGATACACGGTGCCATAAATCAACTTAGCATCTTCGGAGAGGTGGACAGATAGATCCAAATAGCATATGCTCCCAGGACTCAGGCAAGACGATCTATCCCAGTTCGTCTCTGTTTTCGGTGGTAAACAGATTCTGGCATGCCCGGTGGGACTTTTTCCTCTTTCCACTCCACACTTCATGTATAATGTTTCATGAACGAAATCACGGTTCTCTATGGTTGCCCTTGAATTCGAGATACTAAGATTTGGTGTCTTGTTCCTGTGCAGAAGAAGAGAACATCAATAGCTTCCACTTGCACAACCTGCAACAGCAACTCCCGTTCCGCCCCAACTGGAGGAGTGACTTATGGGCCCAATGCGGCCTGCATCGTTTCAATGCTGGTGGGGCAGGTAACTGATTAGTCAAAAATATTGCATTTTTGATATAACATTTTCCTTACTTTTCTTAAATATTTAAAGGTTTTAGTATAAATATAGAACATATGTGGGTTTATCTGCAAAGTTTCTCTTTATCATATGTTTATATATTATAGTTAATACTATGAAGGAAAATATATGCATATAATATTTATATAATATTTTTATTATGCATATCATATCAAATAATTTTAATCGATTTCTTAAAGATTTATTACCATATAAAAAGATTAAGATACTATATCTAATTTAACAAATATTATTAATATTATTCATGGAGATATTATGCAGATTTAGCCCAGGTCGGGAAATTGAGATATTCGAGATGTCAGGATCAAAATCTGCCAACAAAATCGCTGAATCAATACTAGCAGAGACTCAGGAAATATTTGAAGAATTCAGGCATTGATAAAATCTCCACGTGTCAACATGAGAAGGCGCCTAAATTTTGGAACCCTAACTCTCCCAAACAGCCGCCCTTTCGTGGCCAAATAGGCATCTTAGCAGCGGATCCATAGCCATTTAATGGCCGTAGGATCTGTGATTTTGTGATCAGGATTGCAACAATAAATCCTTATACATGGGATCTAGGGTTTCTGATTTAGGGGCTATATAAAAGACTGATGGCTAAAGTTAAAAGGCATCACCTTTAACACGAAGAAAATCACCGTCAAGAACAAGAGATCCATGACAGGTCCGCGATTCGACGTGATAGAGCGACATGAATATCGAAGGAGCATCTACTTCATACTAGGCAGAGATCGAGAGCAACTTCTTCTTGTAATCTAAATTTGAAGGATTTTTTTTACTTGTAACATTGATTAATAAAGGTAGATCATTTGCTTAATTATTTCGCATTTACTTTCTGCATTTAAATTCTGCGTTATGATTTCCTTCTCTATCCTTTCTTCTTCTCAAAACATGCGTGAGTAATTCCGCGCTTGCTAGGATTCGTAGAATTAGGGTAGATCAATGGATGATAAAAAATTATAACTTCTGTTACATATTATAAAGTTTATAAATTTAGCAAAAGAATTGTTGACATCCTAATCGGGTGCGCTATTAATTCATTGATAGTCTCGACCGTGATTTGAGATCAGATTAACAATTGTTTTGGTAAAGGCTAGATATGAATGGAGATCCATGTAAAGATAAGGGTTAAGAGTGGGAACCCTATTCCCTCCAAAAACCCTAATCTGCATCACTATCGATATAGTTTTAGATCTATTAAAAGATAGAAGGAGTAATCTTTAGTTAATCATCCATTACCACCAAATTTTATGAACTCTACAAGCCTCTTCTTTATATAACTTAAATCCGTAGTATATCCGTAACTACAACCAATCTCCCACATTTCTAATCAACTCGTCTAAAGCAATATTAAAAATTCCATGCATCCCTGCGGGTGATCCGTTCTCACCACAGCTAGCTACACGCGACGCCGTGTTGATTGTGGTAACTACAAACACTTTTTCACATCAATCAAATGACGCCGTTGCCGGGGATACGTGTATAATTTTTTTTTGTTGCTATTCGGGTTGAATTCTTATCCGATCCATATCATAAAAATAAAACAAAACCGCAACTTGCATATTTAACGATTATTGTGCGAATTTTGCAAGGGGATCTGGAGTCACCGGAATGAGGAATTAGAGATTTCGAGACATCAAGCAAATCCCAGAGATGCTTAGGAGGCAACTGAAGAAAAATAAGCAACAGATCTCTCCTTATTGCGGCGGAACCGCGTCCTAAGCTTGGCTTTGGTGGCGGAAGGGCGGCGGTGTATAGGAATTGGAGCGCCAAACTCCTCTAGTATATTTTCTTGATTTTTCTCTCTCCTCTAGAAATCCAATAATTTGATTTTCTGCAATATTCTTTGCAAATATCGCTGCTCAAAAATCTTTTGCGTGTTTTGTTATTGGTTTGTTTTTGCATACTTTTAACCGGACATTAAGGGGGCAAAAACTAAAATTCAAATTATGCGGGGATTTAATCACCCTTCCTAGGCCCCACAAATCACAAAACAAGCATGCCCATAACCCTACATTAATTAAAAAATATCTAGACCAAGACTCTAAGGACTGTCGCACTCCATTAAGACAGAGGAGGGTCGTGGGTAATCTATCGCTTATCTGCACTTCTCTTGTGGTGTCTAGGCAAGTGTGACAAAGGAAAGTGGTTACTTAATTAGGCCCGCTATTTTTGGTGATTCGTATAGCGAATACCTCCCACTTACCTAGCACTTACTTGGCCATAGGAGTAATAAAGAGGTGGTAGAGGATTGATTTTGCGACTTGTCCTTTGGAAGTCTAGGAGCGGTCTAGTGTTTGAACTAGGTGACCGTAGTTCTAGGGTTGATTGTGCATTTTGTGATTTGTTAAGTCAAGACTCACTCCCGACACCTTTTTGAAAACAAACCATTTTTAAATCGTTTTCACACACGCTGCCACGTGTGCTAAACCCGCTTAGTCCATGATCGGCTGGATACGCGATTCTAGTACCCGTCTTCTCCGCATTTCTGCTATCGACTCCAAAGTCGGTACTTCTTCATCTTCTTTTTTCCCTCCATCCACCACATCGACCGAGATGGACGGTTCTCCATCAGATTTTACCAACACACCCCTGCCGCCACCCGTAGGTGCGTAGAATCCACCGCGCATCTCTCTCCAAGAAAGATGCTACCCGATACGCGGTGCCCTTCCTACTTGTCTATCTATCCCACCAGCCAATGGAGATAATTTTGAAATTAAACCCCACTTCATTAACCTGTTGCCCAAATTTCATTGGCTTGAGTCTGAAGACGCATACGTTTTTATCACCAAATTCGAAAACGTATGCACAATGATGGGCACTGCACAGTTTTCTATGGATGCTGTGAGATTACGTCTTCTCCCTTTTACCTTGTATGACCTAGCAGAAAATGGCTTTACAACACTGCCACACATTCTATCGCCAAATGGGACGAATTCGTTATAGCAGTCCTTAAGAAATTTTATCCCAATCACAAGACTGCCCGTGTTCGAAGCGAGATTAATCAGTTTACCCAACTTCCCAACGAACCATTCTGGAAATGCTTTGAACGGTTCAAGGATCTTCTTCTATAATGCACCCGTCACGGAATTGATAAATGGAAACTTTGCCGAATTATATATAAGTGCATTAATCCTGCCACAAAACAGATGCTTGAAACCATTTGTCAATGTCATTTCATGTCTAAAGACGATGGTGAAGCTTGGCAATTTCTGGAAGATCTCGTCGAACAAACTTTACAGTGGGAAAGCGTTAGACCAACTTCATCTAGGGGAGGTATCCATCAGCTCGACATTTCCATCGCAGTGAAATCCAAAATGGACGCGATGCAAAAGAAACTCGATACTATCGAAAACAAATTCACATCTGCCTCCCTAAACCAGGTTACGCTTCCCAAAACCGTGTGTGGTTGCTGTTCCGACCCATCACATTTAACGGAAGAATGTCCTTTAAGTCCTCCATTTCAAGGTCAAGAACAGATTAATGCTGCATTTCAGCAATGACTTAGAAATGATCCTTATTCTTCCACATACAATCAGAGATGGAGGAGTCATCCTAATTTTGCTTGGAACAAAAACCAAACTCAAACATAAAATACGTTCCCAAACCAAAATAACTATCGAAGAACTCCTCCACAGCAACAGCAACCACCATAACAGAGTTAGCACCCCTTTCAACCATAAACTTTTCAAAATCCGGCCAACAATTTTGCACCTTTTAATAATTCTTTCCAAACGTCCGATACCGAAAAATCCCCTGCACTCGAACGAAGCTTCGAAACATTTATTAAATATTCCACGCAAACGACGACTAGTTTAACATCTTCTATCCAAACATTAGTGCAGAACATCGCTTCGCATGGTGAAAGCATAAAATCGATAGAAGCACAACATGCACAGTTAAATGCCGCGATGAGTGAGAGAGAAAGGGAAACTTCCATCTCAACCTCTACCGAATTCTGTCCACTCACAAAGTCATAATGTGAGTGTCGTAACCACGTTGAGATTGGGAAGAGTGCTAAACAATCAAGTCGGTGAACAATTAGATGATGAGGAATCAATTGAAATCCCAGCTTCTACTTCTAACCCTATTTCGTCTAGTTCACCTTCTTCTGAGCCTATTCTCCATTTTCCACTAGGCTCAAACCCTCCGTCCACTCTCTTGAGTCAACCTAAAATGATTCCAACTCCAATCCTGAGATCGATTCCATCCTCACAAACTTCTCCTCCAATGTTGGACCCAACCCTTTTTGATAAAGCTCCTTTTTCCCAACATGATGAGGGCCAACAAACCTAATGCAAAAATAGAGAAAATTGTGGAAATGTTTAAGCAAGTTAATATAAATATTCCTCTCCTAGATTCTATTCAATAAGTTCCGTCTTATGCAAAAATCCTTAAGGACTTGTGCACTAGGAAGAGGAAAAATCAAGTGCCAAAAAAGGTGTTCTTAACTAGCAATGTGAGCACGACTTTTACCCAACAATTGCCTAAGAAACGTAAGGACTCCGGTTGTCCTACAGTATCTATAACTATTGGAGGTAAAAGCATCAATCGTACTCTACTTGACCTAGGCACTAGTGTTAACTTACTCCCATATTCTGTCTATAAGCAGCTAGGTATTGGAGAGTTGAAACCTGCACACTGCACTCTCCAGATGGCCGATCGATTTATCACCCAACTTAGGGGTGAGCTAGAGGACGTGTTAATCAAAGTCGGGGAATTTATATTCCCTATGGACTTTATTGTTTTAGATACACAGCCTGCGGCGAACCCACGAAACCAAATTCCGGTGATTCTCGATTGGCCTTTTCTAGCAACTTCCAATGCTATAATAAATTGTCGTAATGGCTCTATGACCCTATCCTTCGGGAAGATGACAATTGAGCTTAACATTTATAAGTTAGGAAGTCAACCATCTAAACCTTCTGCTCATCTAATCGATATCTGTTCTGTCAACGAGATAGCTTCCGATAGCTGTGAAGTTGAGGAACTTTGCTATAATGATCTCAACGACACTAGTGAGTCATTGTTTGACCTAGAAAATGATTATACCAGTGAGGACACCTTTGTCGAGTCCTCCCCCCCGAGTTCGAATCCTTTGACTCATTGCAAAAGTCAATTGAGCTTTCCAAGTCAATATCCTACGCTAGTATGAACCTCTCAGGGAGTCCGAGTATAATTCCTCTACCCTACCTTCTATCGTCTTTTCGCCTACACTAGATCTCAAGCCGCTACCTTCTCATCTTAAATATGCATATTTAGGTGAGAATGAGTCTTTACCCGTGATCATATCCGCTTCTCTAGCTTTAGAGAAAGAAAGCGCTCTTTTGTCGGTCTTGAGATCAAATCGGCAAGCTTTTGGTTGGACAATGGCGGACTTCAAAGGGATTAGTCCCTTGATTGTTGAACATCATATACATTTGATGGATGAAGCCAAACCAGCCCGAGACCTACAAAGACGGTTAAATCCCGTTATGAAGGAGGCGGTAAAGAAAGAAAACGTCAAGTGCCTAGATAGTGGTATAATTTACCCAGTATCTGATAGCCAATGGGTAAGTCCTATTCATGTGGTTCCTAAAAAGTCCGGCATCACGGTCATAACTAATGAGGCTAATGAGTTGATCCAAACAGAAACCCAAACTGGATGGAGAGTATGTATTGATTATAGGAAACTCAATGCTGCAATGAGGAAAGATCACTCCCCTCTACCTTTCATTGACCAGATGTTAGAACGATTAGCCGGGAATGAATACCATTGTTTCTTTGACGGATACTCGGGCTATAACCAGGTTCCCATCGCTGAAAAGGATCAAGATAAAACAACATTTACTTGTCCTTTCGGTACTTTTGATTATAGACGCATGCCTTTCGGGTTATGCAACGCTCCCGCTACATTTCAACGGTGTATGATGGGGATATTCTCGGACATGGTCGAGAATTTTCTGGAGATATTTATGGACGATTTCTCTATATTTGGGGACTCCTTTGAGGAATGCCTTCGTCATCTTGACACTGTTCTTATCCGTTGTAAGGATAAGAATTTAACTTTGAATTGGAAAAAATGTCATTCTATGGTTCAAGAAGGTATTGTCCTTGGGCATATCATTTCATAAAAATGCATGGAGGTAGACAGAGCTAAAATAGATGTCATCCATAACTTTCCTCCTCCCAAATGCATCAAAGATGTACGATCCTTCTTTAGTTATGTAGGATTTTATAGGAGATTCATTAAGGACTTTAGCAAAATTGCTAGACCTTTAACTTTTCTCTTAGCCAAAGATACAACATTTCACTTCGATTCGGATTGCGAGGCTGCTTTTGTATCACTTAAAAGTTCCCTCACTATAGCCCCCGTTCTATCATCTCCGGATTGAAACCACCTTTTCGAGCTTATGTGTGATGCATCAGATTTTGCTATTGGTGCAGTCTTAGGACATCACATTGATAAGATGCCATATGTAATTTACTATGCAAGTAGAACCTTGAACGATACCCAAATTAATTATACAACTACCGAGAAAGAACTCTTGGCAGTTGTATTTGCATTAGAAAAATTCAGGCTCTACTTGATTGGCTCGCCTATTGTGGTTTACACCGATCACTCCGCCCTACGACATCTTTTATCAAAGAAGGAATCTAGAGCTAGGCTTATACGTTGGATCCTGTTATTACAAGAGTTTGATCTTGTCATACGAGACAAGAGTGGATGTGAAAACGTAGTAGCTGATCATCTTTCCTGCATCTCTTCTTCACCAACGTTGACCTTGCCAATAAATGACTCCTTTCTTAACGAACAGCTCTTGACCATATCCTGCGAACCTTGGTTCGTTGATATTGTGAATTATCTAGCTACGGAACTTATAGCCATCGATTGGTCAAAACAAGACAATCATCGATTTCTATCCCAAGTAAAACATTTTTACTGGGATGAACCTTATTTGTTTAAGTATTGTCCCGATCAAATCATTCGCCAATGTATCCCCAATGATGAATTCAAGAGTGTATTGTCGTTCTGCCATGATCAGGCATGTGGCGGTCACTTTGGTCCACGGAAAACAGCGAAGAAAGTTTTGCAATATGGCTTTTATTGGCCAACATTATTTAAAGATACTTATGTTCATTGCAAAACTTGTCCTCGGTATCAACACATGGGTCGGATTTCATGGAGAAATGAGATGCCGCTCCAACCTATCTTGGTTGTGGAGATATTTGACGTGGGGAATTAATTTTATGGGCCCTTTTCCCAACTCTTTTGGAAATTCATACATCTTACTTGTGGTTGATTATGTCCCTAAATGGGTGGAAGCAGTACCGTGTCGCACTAATGACAACAAAGTTGTTATTATATTCCTTAAAGAAAATAACTTTTCGCGATTCGGCCACCCTCGTGCTATAATTAGCGACAAAGGGACACACTTCTGTAATCAGTCTTTCGAGACTTTGATGCGGAAATATTAAATCAACCACAAGCTTTCTACGCCCTATCATCCTCAAACGAGCGGGAAAGCTAAGATCTCTAATCGACAGATCAAACAAATTTTGGAGAAAACAGTTTTTAAGAACCTAAAGATTGGTCCACCAAATTGACGGATGCACTTTGGGCATTCCGCACCGCTTATAAGACCGATCTTAGTATGTCTCCATACCGACTTGTGTTTGGGAAGGCTTGCCCCCTTCCTTTTGAGATCGAACATAAAGCAATGTGGGCTATTAAGGAGCTAAACTTCGATTTTGATCAAGCCAGCAGCTATCAGAAGCTGCAATTAAATGAGCTAAGCGAACTTCGCGATGAAGCTTACGATAATGCGGTTATAGTAAAGAACCGGACTAAAGTGTTCCATGATAAAAACTTTTTAGAAAATCTTTCACACTTGGACAGCAATTCTTTTTTTTACGAATCCCGTCTCCACCTTCATCTGGGTAAGCTTAGATCTCATTGGAAAAGACCTTTTGTGGTGCCGTATGTGTACCCGTACGGTATAGTGGATATTGAAAATGTTAAAAATGGTTCTATTTTTAAAGTAAATGGGCATAAATTAAAACCGTATTTTTTTGCTGATCCAGCGGAGGAGCTGTTTCATATAAGAATGGAGATGAGTGAGTTAAGATATAACTGGATATCCATGCATTCCAATGAACAAGTTTGAGGGTAGTTTTTATTTAACTATTATTTCGCCCTTATTATTTTCCTCCCAAGTATACAGGTCTATGCGCTCAAAGAACAACATCAGTGAGGATACTGCTGAAAACATGTTTGGGAGGTGGTTTGTATTTACTAAAATGAAATTTGGCACTAGGCACTATATATAATTTTTTCTTAAGTGTATAATTTTTTTCGATAATAAAAGTTAGAAGGTGAAAATTTACATATGAAACATAGGAATAGTTTGACAAAAGCAAGAAAGTGAGATAATTTCTTATACGAAACTCGTAATAAGTAGTCATGAGCCGTTGTCTCAAGGTTAGTAAGATGAAGGAAATCACTAATCTGAGGATAGAAATAATTCTGAAAAATAGTCCCAATTCTTAAGTCCAAACACTTGAACGTTGATACCCTACTGTACGCACCTGCACACATCTTGAAACTTGGGATAGTAGAGAATACCTTGAAATGCTCTTGTCTAAAAGCCTTAGTATGAAGGAAAATAAATATACAAACAAAAATATAAATAAAAAATGGTGAAGAAAAATGAACATTGGTTTTTTAATTGCTTAAGACAGCATAAAAAATATAGCGAGGGTACTTTATCACCAAGTGCCTTAGACCAACTGGTTTGGGAGCCACTGCTAAGCCTTAGGTGTTGCAAGACGAGAAAATTACTAATTACACTTAAATGAGTGAGCACATTTAGTATTCGGTCGGTTAGTACCTTAAGAATTATTAACGGTCGCATGAAGAATGTGTAAGCAATTCCATCTGAAATATTCACCGACTAAAAAGTACTAAGGAAGATGGACAAGAGTATGATAGCTTGAATTGAATTCTCTAAGTGTATGGATGTATTTTACACACACATAGGGGTATATGATCGATGTTTGGAAGAAAGATAAGGAGGAAGATTAAAGGCGTTGTTTTATTGAGGGATGATGTGATTTTCGACATCTTTTCATGATTCTTGGAAACTCTTCTTTTCAAGTTCTTTCTTTTATATGATCCTTATCTTTGTATGTAACTTTAATCTTCTTCTTTTTATTATAGGATTTTGTGGGTGTAATCCGCTGAAAATGCTCAGGAGACAACATTCCTCCTACTAGGGACACCTAGAGGTTTAAAGGCTTGTTGCACGTGCTCAATGCAATCGTGATTGCCTATGAAAGTGTGCTAGGTTTTTCTTTTTCTCCCTCTCTAGAATAACTAGTTTACTTAGGACGATCAAAGTTAAGTTTGGGGGTATTTGTTCAGTCGAAAATATTGCATTTTTGACATAACATTTTCCTTACTTTTCTTAAATATTTAAAGGTGTTTATTATAAATATAGAACATATGTGGGTTTATCTACAAAGTTACTCTTTATCATATGTTTATATATTATAATTAATATTATAAAGAAAAATATATGCATATAATATTTATATAATATTTTTTATTATGCATATCATATCAAATAATCTTAATCGAATATCTTAAAGATTTATTACCATTTAAAAGGATTAAGATAGTATATCTAACTTAACAAATATTACTAATATTATTCATGGAGATATTTTGCAGATTTAGCTCAGGTCGGGAGATCGAGATATTCGAGATGTCAGGATCAAAATCTGCCAATAAAATCGTAGAATCAATACTGGCAGAGACTCAGGAAATATTTGAAGAATCTAGGCATTGAAAAAATCTCCACATGTCAACATGAGAAGGCACTTGAATTTTGGAACCTTAACTCTCCCAAACAGCCGCCCTTTTGTGGCCAAATAGGCATCTTAGCGGTTGATCCGCGGCTATTTAATGGCCGTAGGATCTTTGATTTTGTGATCAGGTTCGCAACAATAAATCCTTATACATGGGATCTAGGGTTTTTGATTTAGAGGCTATATAAAGGACTGAGAGCTAAAGTTAAAAGGCATCACCTTTAACACGAAGCAAATCACCGTCAAGAACAAGAGATCCACGACAGGTCCATGATTCAACGTGATAGAGCGACGTGAATATCGATGGAACATCTACTTTATACAAGGCAGAGATCAAGAGCAACTTCTTCTTGTAATCTAAATTCGAAGGATTTTGTACTAGTAACGTTGATTAATAAAGGTAGATCATTTGCTTAATTATTTCACATTTACTTTCTGCATTTAAATTCTACAATATGATTTCCTTCTCTATCCTTTCTTCTTCTTCTCAAAACATGTGTGAGTAATTCTGCGCTTAATAGTTTTCGTAGAATTAGGCTAGATCAATGGATGATAAAATATTATAACCCCTTTTACATCTTATAAAGTTTATAAACTTTAGCAAAAGAATTGTTAACATCCTAATCGGGCGCGCTATCAATTCATTGATAGTCTCGATCGTGATTTGAGATTAGATTAAAAATTATTTTGGTAAAGGCTAGACATGAATGGAGATTTATGTAAAGATAAGGGTTAAGAGTGGGAACCCTATTCCCTCTAGAAACCCAAATCTACATGCATCACTACCGATATAGTTTTAAATCTATTAAAAGATAAAAGGAGTAATATTTAGTTAATCATCCATTACTACCAAATTCTATAAACCCTACAACCCTCTTCTTTATATAACTTAAATCCGTAGTATATCCGTAACTATAACCAATCTCTTCTATTTCTAATCAACTCGTCTAAAGCAAGATTAAAAGTTCCACGCATCCTTACGGCCGACCCGTTCTCACCACAGCTAGCTATATGCGACACCGTGTTGATTGCGGTAACTACAAATACTATTTCACATCAATCAGTAATGCAAGCTACTGTCAGATTATTCTTTGGGACCATGCTCCCACCAATGAGCATCGATGCCCCAACGCCGCAACCCGATGTTCCCAACAAGTCGGTCTTCCACCGACTGACGGCCGCAATGGCTCATCTCAACGAGCCGTCCAAAAGGGTTTTTTTTGTCTTTAATAGGATGAGCCAAAGCTCAAGCGGGCCGCAAAGAAGCCCATGATTCCTGAAGGGGCTAATGAAGCCGTCAAAAGTGCTTCACAAGTCAGGCGATCGGTCTTCGAGAGGCTGACTGTCTCCAATCAAATCTTGCCAAGGACGTCGGTCTTTAACATGCTGACAACTGCTGAAGCTCCTCAACAAAACCAGGGGCATGGCACAACCGCTTCCAAAACATAAGTGGTCCCATCTACAAGACATGCTCGACGTCACCACTGGTGCCGAGTGAGAAAAGCTTGGGGAAACTCCCCCTCTGGATTCACTCCGCCGACTCCAATGTTGGAAGTTGATGCTGCTGTTCCAACTGAGAACAACTTTGATCTGCTTAGGAGGGTGCGAAAGAACTTTCCAACCACAGTGCTTAAGAAATCTCTCCCACCTGCAGAAGCCATAATGCAGACAAAACCAGAGCAGTGCCACCAATAGCTCTCCTCCCAAGTTCACAGGGTCTGGCGGAAAGTCCAAGACTCTGAAATCGACAAAGACCACTCTCGCCGACTGATGAAAATGATGGTTCGGCAAGAGAAAGACCATCCTTCCATCATACAGTAAGGGGTGTCTTCCACACGAGTGCCTGTTACAACGGCTCCTTCAACTTCGACCTCCCACAAAAGGAGGAGGTCGGAGAAAATCCCACCGCCAGCGGAAAATTCCAAATGCGCTGGACCCAAACACCCCAAGTCTGGGGGCATAATCGTACACACGGTTTACATGGCTTCTGGGAAAGAGGAAAGCCGTGCTTCCGTGGGTCATCGGCCGCTAACTCGGTCATTGACAAAAGCTCAGCAGAAACAACAAAAACTCCAGAAAATGATGATCAAAATGTCAGCACTTACCGAACAGAAAGAAAGTCCAGAATCAAAGTCTGAACAGCATCAAGAGTAGGAGACCGATACCGAGTTCCTGAGAAGGGTGCTTGAAAGGAAGGATAGGGAAGCCGCAAAACAAGCTGCTAACATAAAGCAGATGGTGCTTCTGTTCCAGGACATGGTTGGAATGATGATCCAGCCAGAACCTCCAGCCGAATATCCACCGATAATTTTCGAGGATGACAGAGGGGAAACATCAAACCCTCTTTCAGCTCTATCAACAGTTAAGGAGGAAACGATCTCCAAGGCTTCTCCTGATGACTACATCGCACAACAAATACGAGTTCATCAAGCGAATGAAGCAGCCGGCCAAACTGTCAGAACTGGGCGACTGATTGATACGAATTTCTTTGTGTGTCGGTTTAGAAAATGAATAGAAATCACAATCAAAGAATTATTTGACCGCAATCAATAACGGTGTCGGTTTGTAGCGCGTTAGTAAGTGCGGATCGTCCATTGGGATTGTGCGATTCGTTCGTATTTGTTTTGTTTTGAATTGAAAATTTAATAGAAAAGAAAAGCAAACGATTCAAGGTTTATATCAATGAACTTCAAGAATCAACTAGATCTAATCAAGAATCAAGAAAGCGTTAAAAATCAAGAATTGATATTATTCCAATCGATTTAAGTTTCAAGATTTGAAGTAAAGCTCGTAGGAGTCGATTGGATCATAGATGTGAAGAAGACTAGAAATTACCTTTTCTTATCCATTAACGAATTGATACTAAATCGATGTCGATTTATCGACGATTAAGGATCTTGCGAAGAATTAGGGTTTCCTCATCCTATCCTTTGTCCTTTCGATGAATCACATTCACAAGATAGCTTCTAGGAAATCGAATGATTGATCGTTGATCTCTAGATTGTGCGAAAATAATCAAGAACGCATTTCACATCGATCTAGATCATCGATCATTCAATTTTCAAGAATTTACAATCGTTATAGGACTTAAGAAAATGTTTAAAGATTCATCAACATCATCATTCTACCGATCATTTCGACTCCTCCATGAGCGGAGTTTTACTCAAGTATCATCACAAAGAATACATTCAAGAATTGAAGTTGAATCATAATGCTTGAATTGAAATATAAGCAGGTTAAAAGAATCGTCACCTTTATTTATTCAACAACTTGTTACACATTGCTCAAGACTACAAGAATTTGAGAAGGAATTGGATTGTCGAATCTAGCGTTGCATCGGCTCCTTGAGTCGCGGATCGGCTTGGATCTCATACTCCGATGAAGTTCGGCTTCGCTTCTAAAGGATGGTTGAAGACTTGCTTTGCTTGAACTCAAAGAATCTTGAACTTTGGTTTCTTGATTGGATTAGGGTTAGGGCTACAAGATGTGTCACTCAATTTGTAGGAGGATTTTTGGGGAAGATGAAGAACAACCTTTTCAAGTGAGGCCTAGGGTCCTTTTTATAGGTTTAAGAATGAGTAGCTTCCTTAAGAAGCTTGGATTAGGTTAGCTTCCCTTGTAAGCTAGTTAGTTAGGTAGAAGCCTCTAGAACTAGTTAGTTAGGGTTTAGCTTCCACCTCAAGCTAGAAGGTTAGGGAGAAGGTTCTAGGTTCTTAAGGTAGTTAGGGTGAAGCTTGCTTTGGAAGCTAGGACATCATTAGCTTAGATCAAAGGGCTTGCTGATCTGGCAGAATGTTCTGGAGTGTTCTGGCAATTACAGTGGCTTAAAGGGGTACTTGACTTGAGAGAGGAGTTCTGATATAAATCTGAGGAGATGACGTGGCAACATCACCGCGGATCCGCGGCGCAAGCTGGCTCCTGCCGCGGATCCACGGCACTTTAGGAGAGCTAGGGCTTCAACTTCTCTGTAATGCTTTGTTCTGTCTTCAGGTGTACTTTCTGATATGTTGATTCCCTGAATGCTTTCCAGATCACTACCAGATCTCAAGTCCTTGAGTTGGCGTATTCTTTAACAGCACTGTTATATAAATTTGACCAATCTCTTGGAATTTCCTGCACAGATTTCGAAACACAAGTTGCGCTACACAAGAATGATGCGATGCCATGAAATACAGTAAATTTCCCTAAAAATGCCGGTTTTAAAGTCTAACACATGCAATCTGGTATTTCAGAGATGTTTTGCTAATATGTGCAATATGAATACCGAACACTTCTAGATGAGTGCAAATGATTGAGAAATTGACGTGTTAAAAATGCAGTATTTTCGACTGATCAAATTCCCCCAAACTTATTTTCGGTCGTCTCGAGCGAACTGTTTTATTAAAAAGAGAAGGAGAAAAT
Organism: Agapanthus africanus; assembly: GCA_030015575.1. Taxonomy (NCBI): domain Eukaryota; kingdom Viridiplantae; phylum Streptophyta; class Magnoliopsida; order Asparagales; family Amaryllidaceae; genus Agapanthus; species Agapanthus africanus. The sequence goes on along the minus strand of CM057339.1, from coordinate 276,879,069 downwards.
AAAGAAAAAGAAAAACTAACTAGCACACTTTCGTAGGCAACACGATTGCACTGAGCACGTGCAACAAGCCTTTAAACCTCTAGGTGTCCCTAGAAGGAGGAGTGTTGTCTCCTGAGGGTTTTCAGCGGATTGCACCCACAAAATCCAATAATAAAAGGAAGATCATGAATATTACATTTAAAGATAAGAATTGTAAAAGAGAAGCCTTGAAAATCAGGGTTTCCAACTAAGCTAGTTTTTCGGTTGTCATGAGCCCTATCTTAATAGTCATGAAAAGATGTCAGAAATCACGTCCTCCCTCAATAAAACACCGTCTTATTCTTCATTCCTATCTTACTTCCAAACATCGATCATATAACCCTGCGTGTGTGTAATTTACATCCCTACATCCGGAGAATTCAATTCAAGCTATCATACTCTTGTCCATCAGCCTCAGTACTTTTTAATTAGTGAATACTTAGATGAAATTGCTCACACACTTTCATGCGACCGTTAATACTTCTTGAGGTACTAACCGACCGATTGCTCATGTGCTTGCTTATTTGGTGTATTTTCCTCGTCTTGCACCACCTAAGGCTTAGCAGTGACTCCCAGACCAGTTGGCCTTAGGGCACTAGGTGAAGAGGCACCCTTGCTATATTTTTTTTATTGCTGCCTTGGCGATAATAAAATCTGTGTTCATTTTTCTCACCATTTTATATTTTCTTCATTTTTTATTTCCTTCATACATCGACTTTAAGACAAGAGCATTTCAAGGTATCCTCTACTATCCCGGGCTTCAAGACGTGTGTAAGTGCGAATAGCAGGGTATCAACGTTCAAAATGTTTGGCTTCCAGAATAGAAACTATTTTTCAGACTTATTTTTATCCTCAGATTAGTGATCTCCTTCATCTTACTAACCCTTGGGACAACGGCTCATAACTACTTATTAGTAGTTCGTATAAGAAAACATCTAATTTTCTTGGTTTTCGTAAATTTTTCTAATCTCATGGATGTAATTTTTTACTATCTAATCTTTTATTATCTTATTTATGTACAAAAAATGTTTAAATATTAAATATTTTTATATTTTGAATTTTTTTAAATTTTTATGGGTTTTGAAATTTTTTAAATTTTTATAGGTTTTTAAAGAAATGTTTTGTGCTTATGCAAATGATATGCAAATGATGAAAAAATAAGCACAAACCTCCCCCAAACTTGTTTTCAACAGTGTCCTCACTGTTGCCAACCGCTATATCTACAAAACCTGTAAGCCTGGGAGGAATTTATTAGTGGGGACAAAATATATAAGTGAAGATCCTCCCCCAAACTTATTCTTTTCACCCACCTCTATTCAAAAAGATGATGCAGTGATATACAGGATATGGAGGTGAGACGGAGGAATTTTAATCAAGATAAAATGGCTCTTGTAGGAACAGGAGCTCCTCTGTGGGGTCAGTGGAAAAATACGGCTTTAGTCTATGCCCATTCACTTTGAAAAATGTGCCGTTTTTAACATTTTCTACCTCTACTGCCCCGTGCGGGTATACAGACCGCACAACAAAAGGTCCCTTCCACCGAGATCGATGCTTACCCACGTGAAGGTGTAGTCGTGAATCATAAAGAAGGACATGCTGACCAGTTGTAAATGTTTTCCTCAAAATGTTTTTATCGTGAAAAACCTAAGTCCTATTCTTTACGATTACAGCGTTATCATAAGCTTCATCGCGGAGTTCGCTTAGCTCATTTAATTGCAGCTTCCGAAAGTTGCAGGCTTGGTTTAGGTCAAAGTTGATTTCCTTAATAGCCCACAATGCTTTATGCTCAATCTCGACTGGCAAGTGACATGCCTTCCCAAACACTAACCTATATGGAGACATCCCTAGGTCGGTTTTAAATGCAGTTCGGAATGCCCAAAGAGCATCCGTCAGTTTGGTCGACCAATCTTTTCTATTCTTAGCAACAGTCTTCTCCAGGATTTGTTTGATCTGTCTGTTTGAAATCTCAGCCTGCCCGCTCGTTTGGGGATGATAGGGTGTAGAAAGTCTGTGGTTGATTGCGTATTTCCGCATCAGATTCTCGAAAGACCTGTTGCAGAAATGTGTCCCGTTATCGCTTATGATAGCACGTGGGTGTCCAAATCGCAAAAAGATATTTTCTTTTAAGAACTTAATGACAACCTTCTTGTCATTAGTGCGACATGGAATGGCTTCAACCCACTTTGAGACGTAATCAACCGCCAGCAGTATGTACAAATTCCCAAAGGAGTTGGGAATGGGACCCATAAAGTCAATGCCCCAAACATCGAAAATTTCAACCACTAAGATGGGTTGCTGAAGCATTTCATTTCTCCGGGAAATTCTACCCATGTACTGACACTGTGTACAGGTTTTGCAATACTCAAATGCGTCCTTGAACAAGGTTGGCCAATAAAATCCGCATTGCAAAACCTTCTCCGCTGTCTTATTAGGACCGAAGTGACCCCCACATGCCTGATCATGACAGAAAGATAAAACACTCTTGAACTCCTCATTCGGCACACACCGGCGAATGATCTGATCAGGACAATACTTAAACAGGTAAGGATCATCCCAGTAAAAGTGTTTTACTTGGGATAGAAAACGGTATTTGTCCTGTTTTGACCAATCGCTGGGTATAAGTCCTGTGACAAGATAGTTCACAATATCCCTGAACCAAGGTTCATTGGATACGCTCAAGAGTTGTTCGTCCGGAAACGCATCATTGATCGGTAGGGTCACAGGGGAAGAAGAGATGCGTGAAAGATGGTCGGCTACAGATGCGTGAAAGATGGTCGGCTACAATGTTTTCACATCCTTTCTTATCTTTGATAACAAGATCAAATTCATGTAATAGAAGGATCCAACGTATTAGCCTACCTTTTGCATCTTTCTTCGCCAGAAGATATTTCAAGGCGGAATGGTCAGTGTACACAACTATAGGTGAGCCAATCAAGTAAGGCCTGAATTTTTCTAATGCAAATACAACCGCCAAAAGTTCTTTTTCGGTAGTTGTATAGTTGATTTGAGCATCATTCAGGGTCTTACTTGCGTAATAGATCACGTGTGACATCTTTTCAATGTGCCGTCCTAAGACTGCACCAACTGCAAAATCGGATGCATCACACATCAGCTCAAAGGGGTAGTCCCAATTTGGAGACGATAGAACGGGGGCTGTAGTGAGGGAGTGTTTGAGTGAATCGAATGCTGCCTCACAATCCGAGTCAAAGTGGAATGTCGTATCCTTGGCCAAGAGAAGAGTTAAAGGTCTAGCAATTTTGCTAAAATCCTTAATGAATCTCCTATAAAAGCCCGCATGGCCAAGAAATGATCGAATGTCCTTGACGCTTTTGGGATGAGGAAGGTTTTGAATGACATCTATCTTAGCTCTGTCAACCTCAATGCCTTTCTGTGAAATAATATGTCCAAGCACAATTCTCTCTTGGACCATGAAATGGCATTTTTCCCAATTCAAGGTTAAGTTCTTCTCTTTGCAACGAGTAAGAACTGCGTCAAGATTCGATAGGCAATCAGAAAGAGTCTCCAAAAATCGAGAAATCGTCCATAAAAATCTCCAAAAAATTCTCGACCATGTCAGAGAATATCCCCATCATACACCGCTGAAAGGTAGCGGGAGCATTGCATAACCCAAAGGGCATGCGTCTATAAGCAAAGGTACCAAAAGGACAAGTAAAAGTGGTTTTATCTTGATCCTTTTTGGCGATGGGGACCTGATTATAGCCAGAGTATCCGTCCATAAAGCAATAATACTCACGTCCAGCTAAGCGTTCCAGCATTTGATCAATGAAAGGTAGAGGAAAGTGGTCTTTCCTCGTGGCGGCATTGAGTTTTCTATAATCAATACATAGACGCCACCCAGTTTGGGCGCGTGTCTGAATCATCTCATTTGCCTTATTGGTAATAACAGTGATGCCAGATTTCTTAGGGACGATATGTATAGGACTCACCCATTGGCTATCGGAGATTGGGTATATAATACCATTATCAAGACATTTGACGATCTCTTTCATCACCGCTTCCTTCATGACGGGATTTAACCGTCTCTGTGGTTCTCGGGTTGGTCTGGCATCATCCATCACATGTATATGATGTTCTTCAATCAAGGGACTAATCCCTTTGATGTCCGCCATGGTCCAACCAAACGCCTCTCTATTAGATCTCAATACCGATAAAAGTACATTCTCTTGCTCTGATGCTAGAGAAGTGGATATGATAACCGGTAAGGACTCATTCTCACCTAAATAAGCATATTTAAGATGAGAAGGTAAAATTTTGAGATCTAATGTTGGCGGAGAAATAATAGAAGGTGGGATCATCGAGTGATTTTCGGAGTCACAAAGAAGCTCATAGCTTGTGAAAGATACAGACTCGGGTGGTGATAAGTCAGGAGTGTCGGACTCAAGTGTGGGAAAGGTGTCCTCACTAAGATCATGTGAAAGATCAAACAGTGATGTGGTAGTGTCGTCGAGATCTGTAAAGCAAAGTTCATCAACTCCGCAACTTTCGGGAGCAATCTCGTGGACAGAGCACACATCAAGAATATGAGCAGAGGGTTCTGTTGGATATATGTATGCCCTAGAGGCCATTATGTGATAGTGGATGTATTTATACATGTATATATATATATATATATTAAGTGTACATTCTTGCTCAACATGATAGTATGCTATCTGGTTCTTCTTTATCTGACATGTTGATTTGATCATGCTTTTATTCATTCATACATGTTGATAAAGCCCTGAGGATATAGGCTTGACTACTGTGATTATGATGGAGATCATACTAGTGGGACATCTGTAGTTTATAAGCATATCCTGGAATGTCCCTAGTCGTAGGTGTATCGAGACGGGGCATCGATATACCATAGTAGACTAGCGTATATGATACTAAACCCATATGATGGGCGATGGATGTTCCCACATTCATCGATGTTTGACATCGAGATCGTATACGGGTGCTCAGTGGTGACTGGGTACACTGGAATGACTCGCCGAGAACTTCTATATGGAATTATAACTATCTTCGGATAGCAATTCTCAGGTGACACTGGTGCAGGTTAGTCTGTAGACCCGAGATCGTCATAGAGTCTTGTGTGTTCTCCCACTGTACTTTGATTACCACCCTACCACAGCTCTACTGAGTCGTGCAAACAGGTGGCCGTTGGGTACAGTCCCGAGACACACGAAGACGATGAGCGATAGGAGAGGTTTCGTCTCTCCCGGTATTGGGAGTTGATGCTGTGCTGTGGTCGACTGGCTATATCAGTAAGTCCCTGGCCAGGGCTGTTGGGATTTGCTGATAAGTGTTATCAGTAGTTTCTCGATCTGTTATAGACCATTCATCGGCACGACTTATTGAGTTATTGGGGTCGACGTTACCATCCTTAGACTCGATATGCAGCATATCTGACGAAGAGACCGGACTGTACGGTAGTGTTGCCGGTTGGCTCGACGGGAGTTGTAACAGGTTCGCTTGTTTTCTTCTGATCGCTCAATACCCGGGTGGCCGTTACGTTTAGCTGACCGCTTGCGGCTTGGGGGTGCTTGATATGATCATCACCCACTGCCGGCGTATTGACGAGTCTTAGAGTCCCACAAAGGAGTTACCTAGTCCAGGCAAAAAGTTGTGGTGCGCATATGCGATATGCGCATGGACCCGGTTAAAATACGCGTATGAGATACCATATATAAATCGGGCGGCTTTCTTTTGGTCGGGTCGTATGTGATATGACCGGGTTGATAAATCAAGTGTTGATTTATCATTTAACCATTAGTTTCTCACTACAAATCCTTTTCTTGTCTTTTTGGTGTATGCATGCATGTATGCATTCATTCTTGTTCATGCACATATAGATGTGCATGCACACATACATGCATATATCATTCTATCATGGTTGTATATATAGAAGATGGTGGCAATATAACACTCACACCTTATAATTATATATATGGATATATATTGTATTTGTTTTAAAACAAAAGAAAAGAAAAAGATTAATACATGGTTATCTTCTACACTCTTCTTTGAACTAACCTTGTTCACCTACTTTTTAACCATGAGTTAATCTTCCTTTTGTGTTTTAACTCAAGTGCAATAATATCCATATAATGTAACTATGGTTTGAGATGAAGAGTAGAAAATATATATACTTATATTTTCTATTTTTCATAACATATTATCATTCTCTTGATTTTTCTAAAGCCATCATCTTCTTCCTCTTTTCTCTTTTGCTCTCTAGATTTCTTAAGTGAGCAAAATACTTATCAAGTTAGGATTTTGAAGTGAGAAAACCAACCACAACACCATTCTACACTAGTCTTGCCCACTTGTGAAGAGTGTTAGCTTCCATTTCTTCCCTTGATCTTGTGAAGTTTCAAGCTTGGACAAAGAGGACTCCGGGTGGATCATCGTGGACCTAGAGGTTCTCAAGCGGACGTTTTCCAACCCTCAAGTAGCCGAGGAGTCTAGCGTAGGGAGCTACAAAGGTTGTACTCTCAAAACCCTAGCTTTATCTACTTGTGATGATGTGTATGTTTAGAAACCCTAAAATTCTAGTGATGATTCTTTGCATGTTCACTTAGCACCTTAAAAATTTAATTTTGAGACATGTGATGCTTCCAAACCCTTCATGAGGTGCTAGGTAAACCTAACAGGTTCTGATGGCTGACTTCCAACTTTGTAGATGTTTAGTTCAATGGTCATATTTCCAAATGATAAGTTCATTGAACCATTTCTACAGTTAATAACAACATTGAAAGTGGCAAGGAATGGTCGACCCAAAATCACCGGAATTTGGCTCCGGAGGTTCGCTACAGGTTGTGTATCGGGTACAATGAAGTCCACAGGGAATACAAATTCCCCGACCTTTATCAACACATCCTCTAGTTCACCTCTAGGTTTGGTGATTGAATGGTCTGCTATTTGGAGAGTGCAGTGAGCTGGTTTCAACTCTCCAATCCCGAGCTGCTCATAGACAGAATATGGAAGTAGGTTAACACTTGCACCAAGGTCTAAAAGAGCACGGTTTATGTTTTTACCCCCAATAGAAATCGATATCGTAGGACATCCTGGGTCCTTACATTTCTTTGGTAGCTGTGGGATAAAAGCAGTACTAATATTATTAGACCTTCTTCGGCACTTGAGTCTTCCTCTTCCTAGTGCACAAGTCCTTAAGAATTTTCGCATAAGCGGGGACTTGTTGAATAGCATCTAGGAGAGGGATGTTGATGTTAACATGTTTGAACATTTCCATAATTTTCTCCATATGTGGACTTGATTTGTTACCCCTTAACCGATTCGGGTAAGGAGCTTTAGCAATAAGTGTTGGGTCCATCATAGGAGAAGGAAGTGGGGGTAGACGTGATCCCAAAAGAGGAGTGGGGATCGTCTATGGAGAACTAGAAGAGCTATACTGAGGTGTCGAGCCTAGTGGGAAATGGAGAATAGGCTCGCGAGAAGGCGGTGGGGTAGAAGAACAAGGATCAGAAGTAGAAGTGTGTGTGTGAGGAAAGGTCTCAGCCGGGGTGTTATTGATAGAATTTTCAATATCATCAATATCTTCCCCAACATGGTTATTCAGCACTCTTCCTGATCTTAACGTTGTGACGGCATTTACATTGTAATTCCCAGGATTCGGTAGGGGTTGAGACGGAAGTTTCCCTTTTTCTCTCGCACTCATTTCGGCTTTAAGTCGTGCAATTTCAGCTTCCATCGATCTGATACTCTCAGCTTGGGACGCTGAGTTTTTCTTTATCTCACTGACGGAAGATCTAACCTAAGCCGACACCTCTATGAAATTTGACAAGAGTGATTTTATGGTTTGAGTGAATTGAGAGAATTTGTCAGATCATGTCATCTGCATAGGATTAGACGGTGCAGGAGTGTTGACCTGGTTTTGAAAATTTTGTGACTGGTAGGGGTGCTGAGTGAGTTGAAGTGGTTGTTGTGGTGGTGGAAGAGTCCTTTGGAAATTATTTTGGCTTGGAACCGTGTTTTGAGATTGTTGTTGTTGGTTCCAAGCAAAATTCGGGTGATTCCACCAACCCTGATTGTACATGGAAGAATATGGATCGTTTCTAGGTCTTTGAAATGCGGCATTGTTATGCTCGTGACCTTGAAACGGAGAGTTTAATGGACATTCTTCCGTTAAGTGAGAAGGATCAGAACATCACCCACATACAGTTTTGGGGAGTGACATTGGGTTTAGGGAGGCTGCTGAAAATTTGTGTTCCATAGCCTCGAGCTTCTTTTGCATTGCTTCCATCTCAGCTCGAACACCTATGGACACATCAATTTGGTGTACGCCACCCCTAGACGATGACTGGGTTCCACTCTCCCACTGTAAGGATTTTTCAGCGAACTCTTCTAAAAATTTCTAAGCTTCCCCATCATCCTTGATCATAAAGATGCCTTGACACATGTTTTCAAGGTTCTGTTTAGTGTTTGGGTTAATGCCCTCATAAATGATTCGGCAAAGATCCTATCTCGGGATGCTGTGATGTGGACATTGAACCAAAAGATCCTTGAAACGTTCAAAGCATTTCGAGAATGGTTCAGTCGGAAGCTGGGTGAATTGATTTAGTTCGCTACGGATTCGAGCTGTTTTTTGCATAGGGTAAAATTTCTTAAGGAATGCCGCAAGGAATTCTTCCCAATTCGTAATGGAATGTGCGGTAGTGTTATATAGCCACTTCTCGGCTATATCGCACAAAGTAAATGGAAGAAGACGTAGACGCATAGCATCCACAGAAAGTTTTGACATACCCATCATTGCGCATACGTTTTCAAATTTGGTGATGAAAGCGTATGCATCTTCAGTCTCGAGTCCGTGGAATTTAGGTAGAAGGTTGATGTATTGGGGTTTAATCTCAAAATTATCCCCGTTGGCTGGTGGAATGGATAAGCAGGTCGAAAGAGGACCTCGCAAAGGATAGCACCTCTCTTGGAGAGAGATGCGGGGTGGATTCCGCGCACCAACGGACGGCGGCAGATTAGTGGTAAAGAAGTTTGATGGAGACGGATCCATCAATGTGGGTGTGGTGGTGGGTAAAGAAGAAGTAAATGGAGAAATACCGATTTCGGAGTCGATCGGGGGAACGCGGACTAAACGGGCACTAGAATCCCGTGTCCAGCCTATCTTGCACTAAAAAGGGTTAGTACAAGTGGCAGCGTGACTTATAATTAGGGAAATGAATGAATGCGGTGTTTGTTTTAAAAAAATGATACGGATTTTTGAAAATATGATGCGATCACAACAAATGCAACAAGCAAAACCCTATTTCTAGGGGTCACCTAGGTCACAGCTCTAGACCGCTCCTAACTGCCAAAAGACAAGTCGCAGGATAAATCCTCCACTGCCTCTTTGTCTCTTCTGGGGCCAGGTAAGTGCCAGGTAAGTGGGAGGTTCTCCACCACGTAAGTAGTGGGCCTAATTAAGTAACCACTAGCCTTCGACACACTTGCCTTAGACACCACAAAAGAAACGCGGATAAGCAATGAATTACCCACAGCCTTCTTCTGTCCTAAGTGAGCGCGATGGTCCTTAGAGTCATCTCTAGATATTTTTTAGTTAATGAGGGTAAATGCGGATGCAAGTTTGTGATTTTTGGGGCTTAGGAAGGGTAATGAACTCCCCACCTAATCTGGATTTGGCCATGCCCCTTAATGTCCGTATTTATATGCAAACAACCACAAAACCAAAAACACGCACAATTTATTTTGCTTTTTGTGGCGCTGCGATTTTTGCAAAGAAACCTGCAGAAAATTGTTAATTGGAGCAGATGAGGAAGGAGATAAGAAAGTTAGAGACTCACAGAGCAATTTTGGTACAGTGATGCCTTGAAGAGGCCGCGGAACCGCCGCAATAGGGAGCTAGGGCTGCAGAATCGCGGTGGTTTAAAGAGATCCCTGCACAAAATTTTTAAAGAGAGCTTCTGTTCAGCCCCTGAGTCCTCTGGTATATTCTGAAAAAAATTTCACTTGCTCCACAGCTTCCAGATTTCCTCGTAATCAAATCACAACAATACGTTTAGATTTTGTGCGAATTTTGATCTCAAAATTGTAATGGAATAAATCTTTCAATTCAAATTTCAATAAAGAACGAATTAGCGCACGAGTCCCCGGCAACGGCGCCATTTGATTGGGACGAATTTCTTTGTGTGTGGTTTAGAAAATGAATAGAAATCACAATCAAAGAATTATTTGACCGCAATCAATAACGGTGTCGGTTTGTAGCGCGTTAGTAAGTGCAGATCGTCCATAAGGATTGTGCGATTCGTTCGTATTTGTTTTGTTTTGAATTGAAAATTTAATAGAAAAGAAAAGCAAACGATTCAAGGTTTATATCAATGAACTTCAAGAATCAACTAGATCTAATCAAGAATCAAGAAAGCGTTAAAAATCAAGAATCAAGAATTGATATAATTCCAATCGATTTAAGTTTCAAGATTTGAAGTAAAGCTCGTAGGAGTCGAGTGGATCATAGATGTGAAGAAGACTAGAAATTATCTTTTCTTATCCATTAACGAATTGATGCTAAATCGATGTCGATTTATCGAGGATTAAGGATCTTGTGAAGAATTAGGGTTTCCTCATCCTATCCTTTGTCCTTTTGATGAATCACATTCATAAGATAGCTTCTAGGAAATCGAATGATTGATCGTTGATCTCTAGATTGTGCGAAAATAATCAAGAATGCATTTCGCATCGATCTAGATCATCGATCATTCAATTTTCAAGAATTTACAATCGTTATAGGACTTAAGAAAATGTTTAAAGATTCATCAACATCATCATTCTACCGATCGTTTCGACTCCTCCACGAGCGGAGTTTTACTCAAGCATCATCACAAAGAATACATTCAAGAATTGAAGTTGAATCATAATGCTTGAATTGAAATATAAGTAAGTTAAAAGAATCGTCACCTTTATTTATTCAACAACTTGTTACACATTGCTCAAGACTACAAGAATTTGAGAAGGAACAGGATTGTCGAATCTAGCGTTGCATCGGCTCCTTGAGTCGCTGATCAGCTTGGATCTCATGCTCCGATGAAGTCCGGCTTCGCTTCTAAAGGATGGTTGAAGACTTGTTTTGCTTGAACTCAAAGAATCTTGAACTTTGGTTTCTTGATTGGATTAGTGTTATTGGATTTATACAGTCTCAGTATTTCCGTGTTTTTACGGATGGGAGGGGTATTCTCGTAATTAGTCGAGAAGCTTCTAGAAGAAAGATGAGGTGGAGAGCTTAGGTGGAATTTGCATTAATTGAATTTGTGACTCATGAAGTGATTCATCCAAATGAGTTAATGAAGCATTTATTGCTTAATGACTCATAAGATGATTCATTCATTTGTATTAAATGAAGCATGGTTGTAATTATCTATTTTAATTATTTGATAATTATCGTGCTTCATTATATACAGAATGAGTTATATTTTCAATTGATTCTCACTTACACATTCTCTCTCCTCAAGCTCTCTCTCTTCAAACCTAACCCTAATCCTCTCATGTGTTGAGATCCCAAGGGTTAGTAAGACTAATAGATTCTTAATTCTCTTCTATATCCTCTAGGTTACTTTGATTAGCACTCATAACCACCTAGTTACCTCAAGTGAGAGGTTAAAGCTTGGAGAAGGAACTCTCGGGTGGATCTTCCATCACATCGAGGAGGCCGACGAGGAGGTGAACAACAAGAACAAGAAGGACTAGAATCTTGAGGTATAATCATATATTATAGTACTTAATCACTTCTAGATAGTTGTTAGTTAGGGTTTAGCAAAGATCCGTAAAGTTAGTCGATGTTAACTTAAACAAAAAGATTGTTTTACCTATTCCACCTCCCCGCATCATGTGGGATGTCTAACGTCGACTTACATATCATACTACATAATGAAGCTAAATTTTTCACTAAAACCCTTCTTAATAACTAATGTTACGAACTAAATATTCAAATTAATTAGTTTCACACACTACTTATGAAATGACCCATTTTGTTTCAATAAAATTTTAAATTAACATTTTTAATTAACTAACTAAATTAATTTATTATCTAAAATATTTCAAAATGTTACAGAAATGGACTTCATGTGCCAGGGAATAATGTCGAAGGTTCATTATCGCGAAGATCAGTGCTAGGCAATGCTTTTCGATGGGGGAGTAGTTGTTTTCTGCCCCCCGAAGGACTCGACTCAAATAGTAGAGAGCTCTCTCCTTCCCCTGGTCATTCTCTTGTGCCTATAGCGCGCCTAAAGAACCTTCAAGGGATATTGTGTACAGGATGAGAGGCTTTCCCTTGACCGGAGCGGTCACTACCGGCGGATTCTGCAGGTATTGCTTGATTTTGTCCCGTGAACTTTGGCATTTCTGATCCCCAGATGAACGGGGTCCCCTTCTTCACTATATGGTTATAGGGACAACATTTTACGAAGAGGTTGACTTGGAGTTTGATACCTGTTTAGGCATCAGTATCGCTACAACTGAGATATTGCCAGGAGATACTCATCATTTGCCTTGAGAGGACTCGAAATTTGATACCGATTTAGGCATCAACATCGCTATGACTTGGATAGTGCAACCAGCGAATCATCATTTGCCCCTGCCGATTTGGACAAAGGTGGCTTAGTAGACAGGGTTAGGATCCTATCGACAAAGACTTTTGACTTTATGAGCCGTATGGGTCTAATAAAGGGTTTTCTCCCTACGAGTCGTGAGGATATCGTAGTTGTGTTTTCTTCTTAAGAATCATGGGGATTCCGATGTGATGTCTTCTCTTGTAAGTCGTAAGGATCTTCCAAGAGCGTTTTCTTCTTATAAGTCGAGAAGACCTACAAGTCTTATTCATCATATGGGGACATTTCTTTCCATTTGTAGAACTTGGCAAAGAAATATTTATTCGTGCCCCTGAATTGTATACAAGGGTCAATATAGACCGCCTGTAGGGTAATTTGGGGGATATGACGGCTTAAGAAAATGTCCAGATCCCTGTAACTTAAGGATTTTGAATCCTATGAGCCGTGAGGGTCTCACAGGGGGATTCTCCTTACGAGTCATGAAGATCTCGTAAGTGTATTTATTTTAACGAGGTTGCGCCCTTCCGGGTTTTCATAAGCTCGCCGGCAGTCCTGCTGTTTTTACTCTCGGCGCCCTTTCGGTTTTTCATCCGTGCCCATTTTGCTCGTTTTTTTTGTTTTTTTTTTCTTGTTTTTGTTTTTTTTAGCGGGGCATTCCACTGGATTGTAGGACCTGTTTGTAGGCCCCTTAATATCCTTCATGTCCTTTGAGAAGAAAGGACCATTCTGCATAGAGATTCTTCCGCCAGTGAGAAATATGCCCCCTGTGTATATCTCAAGGGGAACGAGTACCCACGCCGTCGCTATTTTGGCGACAGGTTGCTTCAGAGCCGATTATTATTGTTGAGCATAGGCGATAAACGCCATCTTGCCTCCGCTTTTCACTCGTCATCATCAGATGAGAAAGTGTCTTGACCTATTTGATCCAATCGAGCCATTTTATTCATGAGTTCTTGGAAGGTCGTCGGCTTGAAGAGGGCCATATACGGGAACGCCTTTGAATTTGGGTCAAGGGTGGCTATGATGATTCCCATGGCTGCAACTTCATCGATGCGTTGCTCGTATTTAACAAGAGATTTCTCCATCAGGTAACATATTGAACCCAAGTCCCATTCGGTCTAACCCTCTTGTTGACCAGCGCTGTCACGGTAGCATGTTCAATCTCATTAGCGAATCCCTGACAGAAGTTCATATCCATTTTGTTGAAGCTCTTCACGAAATCATTTGGGAGTTCTGCATAGCATTCGAAGGCGATGCCCGCCAGACCGCTGACGAACTGTCGGAGGAGGAGTATGTCATTTCCTCTAGAATTGCCACACATGGATTTAAATCGCGCAATGTGCTGGCGAGGATTCCCAGTTCCTTTGTACATGTGGAACGTTGGAAGTGTGTACTATTGCGAGTGCTGTATTTGATCTTACCACGTCGGATACGGTCAACCAGTCTTGATTGATCAATTTGCGGCTTTACTGGCATAGTGAGTTTTGATTCACTGAGCGATATATGTGTCGTGCTTTTTTGTTGGAATCATTTCCTCCTCAACCGTTGATGAGGTTTTCAGAGGATTTGAAATGTCATCTTTATCTTTAAGACCGACTACCGGCGGTTCATCTGCTAGTGGTTCCGATTGAACCATCATTCCAGCCATATTCTGAATCAGAAGGGCCATCTGGTTCATTTTAGTGGACGTTTCTGCCTCTTCTTCATCCATCTTTTTTAGAGAGCACTTTAGGAAATCAATATCCGACTCCTTCTCTACTCATTCATCGGGTGCGTCCTCGGGATTTGCCTTAGACGATGGATTAGCGTTTGCTGCCACCTGAGCAAGCATCTCCTGCAGCTTTTCATATTGCAGTTGAACTTTTTTCAGGGACCGAGTTTGAGGTCGGTGACTAGTAGAAGCTCGAACATTATCTTTGGAATTCACCATATAGACTATGTGAACTACCATGCCCTCAGGCTTGGGGTGTTTGGAGTTTTGGCCTTTAGAGTTTGCTTTGGGGACTTGAGCTTTATTAGGCATCTCTTTTAAGTGAAAACACGCTTTGGTTTTAGGAGGAACCGCTATATCAGGATCCGTCTTGGGATGAATCCCTTTGTGTTTGAAAGGGGATTTGTCAAAATTTGGATGACGTCTAGGGGAAGAACCACGGTTGACGACAAAGACCTTCACCTGCTTCCACACCTTATATATGGATGAGGAAAGTTTTTTTAGGGAGCGAACTGGTTTCTGCTCTTGTGGGATCTCCATGGGCTGCAGAGATTTCTTCAATACTGCAGTAGGAGAATTTTGTCTAACCCTTCGCAACAGTTTGAAGCTGCTCCCGGTTAGAACAACATTCACCACTGGGGTTGAAACAGGACCATACGAAGATCTGCCCCCAGCGTCGACCTTGGTCCTTGGCAGGTGCCAGTTGTTTGAGGAATGATTATGTCGGCAAAGCAGCAGCTTGGGGAACCAGCCTGTGGAAGACAAACTTCCTCTGGGCTTCCTTCATAGGCGTTGAGGAACCGAGGGTGGGAGATGGGATTACCGACCTAAAGAGAAGCCCGTTGATTTCTTGAAGAGCCGGATTGCAGAGATTTGGGGCTACAGGTGGCCCATACTTGACTCCACCAGATATGACAGAGCCTGAGTTGCTAGGGTGGGAGCGAAAGCCATTCTTTATAGTGTCGAAACGTAGGCTTCAGTATCCCATCACCTAAGGGCAACCACAAACATATATACCGTGATTATTTGATCGCGGAAAAACACGAAACACGGTGTGTGGAGTGGAAAAAGAAAACGGTCCCACCGGACGTGCCAGAATCTGTTTACCGCCAAAAACCGGAAACACAAATGTCTTGCCTGCATATGGGACAGATGCTATTTGGATTTATCCGTCCACCTCTCCGAAGATACCAAGTTCATTTATGGCACTATGTATTGGAGGTTTGGATGGATGCGACCGTTGTAGCGGACTTCGTCAGATTCCCCCTCATTATGAGGGGTTTTTGATTGTGGGGATGCTCTTTCCTACAGGCGCAAGCCCCTGCAGTTAATTACGTTACCGCATAGCGATAACCACTTTCTCCTGCTCCAGATGTTCGCTTCGTGTCGTGTGTGTTTGTTTTATTTTTTGGTTGCCCGTGGATTGTATACGGAGACTAATTTGTGTTGTCTCCCGTAGAGCTAGATTAGTCCAAATGCGTATTTTCTTAAATTTGGGTTTGGGTTAATTTATGGATCGTTAACCTCGTTTAAGATTAAGATCAACTTAAATGTTTGTTGAGGATACGTTAGTCTAATTTTAGACTAAGATCTACTTGGCATGATTTTGGGATCATTCAGACCCAACAAAAGAGCATTTGGGCTCTATTGCTTTAGTTTAAGAACATTACGGCCTATTGATCACCATTTTCTTTAGGGTGAGGGTTTAGTTTAAGGACGTTTCGGTCCACAGCTAGTTTAAGGACGTTGAGGTCCATAGCTAGTTTAAGGACATTGCGGTCCGTTGGGGTGTACTCATGGGATTGGGAGTGTACCAAAAGAGCTGTTGATTGTCGGGACCCTCCACCTCTCTAAAGACGTTGAAGAATTACAACGACATGTATCAGGGGTATGGAGAGATATACCCTTGAACCGAATTCCAGATTGAAGGGAGAGATCATGGTGGAACGAACATCATTTTAGATTCCATGTGTCAAGAGATCATTAGTCATCTTTGGAACTAAGATCAATTTGGGGAGACCTGAGTATAGGTGGGTGATTGAAATGATTTAGCGTGCTTGCGCTTTCTAAAAGATAGATCAAAAATATTTGTAACCGCAATCAAGAACGGCGTCGCTTTGCAGCTAGCCGGTGAGTACGGGTCGGTCCACAGGGATGTTGTGAATTTCCGATTCGTTCTTATGAGTTAATTCCGAAAGCTGTTCGGACAGATTATTAAATCTAAAAATCTAAATTATCCTAAGGCAATTATCTAGATCTACTCTTGCTAGGGCTAGGTTTAGGGATGGTTTGGAAATGTAATTAAATCTCACCGCTTTCAATACCCGAATGAAGATCTGTGAGGAGTTATGGTAATTATCAATAAAGTGGATTAGATCCGTTCGGGAAGGTGTTCCTTCCTCTAGGTTCTTTTCCTTCCTTTAGAGATCCTTACCCTAACCTCCATGGAAAACCTCACACCCGGGCCTTTATACTACGGTATCACCGCTACCTCGAGGGATAGAGTGCCGTAGGGAGCGGTATGTGCATGTATGCATGGAGTCCTATTGTAAATATTTGGTGGGTAAGAAAGGGATGAGAGATCCCATCTCTCAAAATCCTTCCCAAAAGCTAAACCCTAAACAAGTTCCTAGGGCATGAAATTAAATCTACCTAGGGCAAGGAATTGAAAACTACATTAGGGCAAGAAATTAAATTACTTACAGATGCATCCCTCCAATCATCCATGCAGGGTTGTCAGATCTGAATTTCTGAATGGAGAAGAAACACCGATGCTCTCCAAAAGATTTCTAAATTTTATTCATTAAAGGGAGGCATAAGAAATTACAATGATTAGAGTTCCTATTTATAGAGAATAGGAAACCCTAGGTTACATTTGATTCGCACATCTGCATTTACAAAAATACCCCTTAGGAAGACTATTCAGCGCCGCCTTCACATTATGGTAAAATTTTCACCAAGTACGGGCACTAGATGGCCGCGGAACCGCGGCGGGAGTAGGGGTTGGGCCGCGGTTCCGCGGCCCAATAAGAGGCTTGACTGCTGAAAATTTCTAGTCTTTCTCTGGGCTTCCTGGGCTTCCATATTCTTTGGTTCTTTTATAAATTGGACTTCTACGTTGGTTCCAGATCTCCAGTGAACATTGTGGTGGACTTTTATCCATTCGCTTTGTATTCTTGGACCTTGCATTGCCTTGTACTTTGTGAACTGTCCTTCGATGCAGGCTTGATCAAGAGTCTTCTGTTTGTTGGTCAAAGTCCACTTTTTCATCTTCTTAACATCGTTTTCACTGTTTCCTGTCCAAGAACCTGTAACCTGTAACATGTAGCAGACATGCATCAAAAACACCTGTTTATTTGTAAAAAGAATAAGAATGGGGAATATAATAATACAATATTATGGTGTGAACAAATACCCCCAAACTTATCTTTTGCTCGTCCTCGAGCAAAATTATTTTTTTATTCTCGATAAAAATCTAACCTAGCCGCACTTTCGCAGGGAAACGCGATTGCACTGAGCTCGTGCAACAAGCCGTTAAACCTCTAGGTGTCCCTAGTAGGAGGAGTGTTGTCTCCTGAGGGTTTTCAGCGGATACTATCCACAAAATCCTATCAATTTGGCTTTTCGACTTTTGTTTTCCAATTAGGTTTTCTAACAAGGAATTCTATTATCTTTTACCCGTAAATTATCCACCCACATTCTTCACACTTCCTCATCATTTAACTTAAGATTATATATATCTTGCAGATCTACTTAGCTTTCGGCATTTCTTAAGTTTTCCTTCTAGAGTTCCATCTCCACTTAGGAATTTCTATCAACTCTATTAAAGACACAAGTTCTATTCTTCATTCCTTTCTCTTATCTAAACTTTAATCACATATCCCCACGTGTGTGTAAATATCACCCCTACACTTGGAAATTCAAATCAAGCAATCGTGCTCCTGTCCATTGTCCAAAGCACTTGTGAAATTTCGCCTTCACATCCTTCATGCGATTGTTAATACTTCTTGAGGTACCAACAACCGATTACAAGATGCGTTAGCGTTTTAAAGCGTACTTCCTAGTTTTGCAACACCCAAGGCTTTTAGCATTGGCTCCCAAACCAGTTGGTCTAAGGCACTAGGTGATGAAACACCCTCGCTAAATATTTTTCTATTTTTGCAGCCTTAAGTAATCACAAAAACCAGTGTCCATTTTTTTATTCTTTATTCACTTTTTTTTTTATTTTCATTGTACTAAGGACTTTAGACAAGAGCACTTCAAGGTCTCTTCTACTATTCCATGTTTCAAGGTGCGTGATTGTGCAAATTGTAGGATATACATTTTCAGAATCTAGACTTAAGCTAGGAACTATTTTTCAAACTTATACTCTAATAAGAACGTCAATACTCTTCCCTCATTTTGACTTAGCCCAAGAAGTGAACCCAAAATTTTCCTATTTCTAAATAAACTACAAGGCATATACTTTCTACCGTTAAACTTTAAGGAATGTTATCTTTAGGGTTTTTAATTCACTAAGTCTAAGATCTAGTTGTTCCTAGGCAGTTAACCTATTTGTTAAACTCAAGTCAATTATAGTCAAAATTGAATACAATAATTTTTATAATTTTTGAAATTTTTTCAAATTTTTATGGGTTTTCAAATAAGTATGCAAATGCAAAAATATGTACACATGAATGCGAAGGAAGAAGACGTACCGAGCATACCCCCAAACTTGAACTTGACAGTGTCCTCACTGTCATGCTAAGCCAAGAGTGTAAAAATGTCGGCACTCCCCTGTTTATTTATTTATATTTTTAATGTTTTGGAATTTTTTTTTATTTTTTTTATAGAAAAAGAAAACAAAAATATATATACATATATACAAAGATTCCCCCAAACTTAAGCTTAGCCTTACACAAGCTAAAAGTTAGCACCAACCAGTCAAAAATCTTATCGTGGTAATGGTCAAGTTGGTGGAAGAATGGGGTGTAGAAGAAAGAAATGAGAAACACGCGAGACCGTGTGGAAAGAAGAGAATATGGTATCGGCGGGGGAGAAGAATGGCGAAAAGAAGAAGGAAGTGGAGTACGATCTTGAGGGTGTAAATTGAGTGAATGAATTAGTGCAATATGTGATGACCGATATGTTATAAGCGATTGCGCTAACCTATCAACCCGTCGGGAAATGGGGTCAAATCCCTCAAGATTCGCAAGAAAACATGGGTACGCCGAACTTGGTATAGAAGATGAAACCGTAACGGTCATTTGTTCGGTCGGAACAATGGGAAAGACGAAAGGGAGTGAATTAGGGATAGTATCTTTCTCACCGTAGTAAACTGTTTCGAACTTGAAAGATTCCATTAATGGTTCGAAACTACTGTAAGCAAACGAGTCTGATGGCTCATCTAAAAATGTAAAGGACTCAAACTCGGGCGGTGAGTCATCAACATCGTCCGAAAAAGTGAAACACTCGTAAGTGTTATCATCTGTGAGAATTGTGTCAGATTCAAAGGAAAAGGTTTCAAGCTCACAGTCTTCAAGCGGGGTCGGAACGATGGGAAGGAGGGAGGGTGGTATATCAGTCAAAGGTTCAGGAGGATGAATTGGAAAATCAGACACATCAAACAAAAATGATTCAACCTCAATATTATCCTCAATACTATCCTCAATATTTAACTCATCCATGCCATTATCATCAAAGTCTAGACGCATATGAGATTCGGGAGAAACATTTAATAACTCAGGATGATGATTTGGACATAAAATTTCAAGCAAATCGACAGGTTCATCATCCGAAATATTCCCGGCGTCTATATCCTCAATCAAGTGAAAATCAATTTCTTTAGACACCTCATCAAAAGCATGGATATCTATCGATTTAGGTTCTAGAGTGGAGGTGTAAAGATCGAAAGGATTAGGTGCGGTTTCACTCGAAAGGGGTTCCTCACAATCTGGCAAATCAAACACTACAAAATCACACAACTCATTTTTATTTTCAACAGGTGAACTATTTAGGGCAATCGATGGAAAACAGGAGTTGTGTGCTTCAATTGGGTAAGGGTAGGTTTGATTTGAAAATCCTCTCTCATTCTCATTCTGTCCAACTGCCGCCTCATATATTGAAAAATTTGGAGCTAGCGGGACACTAGCTACCGGTTCACTAGGTTGCATAAGGGCGGCCATGGACGCTTCCACATTCCTCATCATTTTATTTGTTGCAGCAATATATGCCTCCAACAACTCTTCCAAACTAGACTTAGGTGGTGAGGGGGTTTCAGTAAAAGATTCAAAATTGGTTGGATATGTGAAACTCCCTAATGGCTGTGTCGAAACAGTGTCTAGTGAAGGTGGAAAATTCGGGTAGGACTGATAGGAAGTGGGTGGTAGGACAGGGGTAGGGTCAACATATGGATAAGAAGGTGAATAGTCGTATGGATCCCTAGAACTAGATGAGTGGAGAGGGGTGAAAGATCGACTGCGAGCTTGAGCAATATGCTCAGCAATGGATATCGGCCAAGGAGTGACAGAAGGACTTGAAGAAGTGGTATCAACATATGGAAGTGGTGAAGGTTGACTAGGTTGACACAAAGTGGGTTGAAAAGTCAAACTGTTTCTCCTAGACTCCTCTATATGATCTTTCAGAGATTTTTTAGGCATGGAGGGATCGTTTTTAAATTGACCGAACACATTGACATATGACGCAAAATTAGGTTCGGGATACCAAAGTTCGGCTAATGATTTTTTATGTGGGGTACCCATGTTAGAAGAAGAAAGGTGATAAGAAGGAAGGTTGGATGGTGCAAGGATTTATTTGGGGCTAAAAAATTTTTGCAAGCTCTATAAAATATTTGTCCTTGTTATTTTCATTTTTTTTTATTTGGAAAAAATTTTGTTGCAAAAAGATTTTCGAGAAAAGATATGCAACAGCAAAATATTTTATAGAAAAGATATGCAACAACAAAATATTACTTGCAATTGGTTATTATTTGAAGCATATCACAATAATCTTTATTTGGAAAGAATTAACAGCAAAATATTTATTGCAATCAGTTTAGTTCAAGCGGGGCACAAAAATCCTCCACAAGATCGTTATTTGGAAGGGAATATATTTTTAAGGTGCACAAAATCCTGCAGGCATTTCCAGAAAATATATTTCAAAATATACAGAAAAGGAACAGAAAATCTTACAGAAAATTTTTTAGAAGTAGATGCCACCAGATCGCCGCCCTTCCGCGGCAAAAGCGCTCTAACACCGCGGTTCCGCGGTCCTCTTGATGGCTCAGATCCCCACAATTTTTTTGGTGCGACGAATCGGCAAGACGGCCGCGTTTCCGCGGTCTAAGGTGGGTATTGGCCGCGGAATCGCGGCGGGTTGGGGGGTTTGGGGCTCCAAAATTTTTGTGCTTCTCTGTTTTTTAAAATCCCTTCTATTCCGATACCCCTTTTTCTGTTTCGCTTTCTGGAAATTTCCAGATCATCTTTGTATATCCTGCAAAATTAAAACAACAAAGTATCCTTTCCAAAAATAACAAATTATATATATTTTTATATTTTTTGATTTTTTTGATTTTTATGATTTTTAAATTTTATGATTAACCCGAAATTGCGAAAAGAAAATTCTACGCCATCCCCGGCAACGGCGCCATTTGATTGAAATGATTTAGCGTGCTTGCGCTTTCTAAAAGATAGATCAAAAATATTTGTAACCGCAATCAAAAACGGCGTCGCTTTGCAGCTAGCCGGTGAGTACGGGTCGGTCCACAGGGATGTTGTGAATTTCCGATTCGTTCTTATGAGTTAATTCCGAAAGCTGTTCGGACAGATTATTAAATCTAAAAATCTAAATTATCCTAAGGCAATTATCTAGATCTACTCTTGCTAGGGCTAGGTTTAGGGATGGTTTGGAAATGTAATTAAATCTCACCGTTTTCAATACCCGAATGAAGATCTGTGAGGAGTTATGGTAATTATCAATAAAGTGGATTAGATCCGTTCGGGAAGGTGTTCCTTCCTCTAGGTTCTTGTCCTTCCTTTAGAGAACCTTACCCTAACCTCCATGGAAAACATCACACCCGGGCCTTTATACTACGGTATCACCGCTACCTCGAGGGATAGAGTGCCGTAGGGAGCGGTATGTGCATGTATGCATGGAGTCCTATTGTAAATATTTGGTGGGTAAGAAAGGGATGAGAGATCTCATCTCTCAAAATCCTTCCCAAAAGCTAAACCCTAAACAAGTTCCTAGGACATAAAATTAAATCTACCTAGGGAAAGGAATTGAAAACTACATTAGGGCAAGAAATTAAATTACTTACAGATGCATCCCTCCAATCATCCATGCAGGGTTGTCAGATCTGAATTTCTGAATGGAGAAGAAACACCGATGCTCTCCAAAAGATTTCTAAATTTTATTCATTAAAGAGAGGCATAAGAAATTACAATGATTAGAGTTCCTATTTATAGAGAATAGGAAACCCTAGGTTACATTTGATTCGCACATCTGCATTTACAAAAATACCCCTTAGGAAGACTATTCAGCGCCGCCTTCACATTATGGTAAAATTTTCACCAAGTACGGGCATTAGAAGGCCGCGGAACCGCGGCGGGAGTAGGGGTTGGGCCGCGGTTCCGCGGCCCAATAAGAGGCTTGACTGCTGAAAATTTCTAGTCTTTCTCTGGGCTTCCTGGGCTTCCATATTCTTTGGTTCTTTTATAAATTGGACTTCTACGTTGGTTCCAGATCTCCAGTGAACATTGTGGTGGACTTTTATCCGTTCGCTTTGTATTCTTGGACCTTGCATTGCCTTGTACTTTGTGAACTGTCCTTCGATGCAGGCTTGATCAAGAGTCTTCTGTTTGTTGGTCAAAGTCCACTTTTTCATCTTCTTTACATCGTTTTCACTGTTTCCTGTCCAAGAACCTGTAACCTGTAACATGTAGCAGACATGCATCAAAAGCACCTGTTTATTTGTAAAAAGAATAAGAATGGGGAATATAATAATACAATATTATGGTGTGAACAGTGGGATCAGTTGATTGATGTTCAAAAGGTTTTCGACCTCGGGAGACTTGGCTAATTTGGGCTAAGGTTAGCCCCTCATAGTGTTAAACACTGATATTTGTTTGGCGCTCACATGCTCCCACGTGAGGCTCTTAAGCAGTGTTAAACACTGAAATTTGGAGCGCTCATGTATGGCACGTGAGGCACCTGAAAATTGGGAACTGCTTGCTTGGGCTTATTCCTTTGTTCTTGTATAAGTGCTAAGCACTATTAGAGGTCACGTGGGATCACTTGAGGCGCCCCAAAAATGGGAACTGTCTTTGATTTATTCCCTTTTCCTTTTATAAGTGCTAAGCACTATTAGGGGGTCACGTGAGATCACGTGAGGCGTCCAAAAATGGGAACTGTTTTTGATTTATTCCCCCTCTCCTTTTATAAGTGCTAAGTACTTGGCCCCTATGATGGTCACGTGCGAACACGTGAGGCGCCTTCAAAATGTAAGCTTTGTTTTTGGATCTATTCCCTTTTCTATATAAGTGCTTGTTCGGGGATCACGTGGGAACACGCGACTGCCCTAGAAGGCACTTCTAGTTCTTCTTTTAAGTGATCGCAAGTGAAACACGTGAGTCGATCTCAATCATTCTTTTATTGTTCGTCAGAGGCGCTTACGTAGGAAACGTGTGAGGTTTCATTATAGTGTTAAACACTAAAGAATCACCAGGGTGTTCTTCTGTGGTTCTTAGGAATCAAGTTCTCCTTTTGTTCTTTGCTGGGATTAAATTCTTTTTATAGGGTTAAACCCTAGTTTCAAAGGAGTTAAATTCCCATATATTTTGTAAGAGTTAAACTCTTTTGAACTCAGTACTTTCCCCTAGGTTTTGAATCTGCTTGACAGAATCTCCCCAATGAGAATTAAATTCTCAAGTTTTGGGGTAATCTGCTTCTGCAGATCTTAACCAGAAGAAGAACTAAGTTCTTTGAGAAGAGTTAAACTCTTGGTCTGAGAATTAAATTCTCTTTTTGTTTTGTGGGAGCTTTTGGGAGGGGTTCCACTTCTTTAGAGAATTAAATTCTCTCTGTATTTTTCTTCCGCTCTCTGTGTGTATTTCTCCTCCTCTCCTCATTCCTATTTATATGAGAAGAAAAAGAATCAATTTGTTAAGAGAATCCCTCATTGAGAGATCATGATTGATTCCATGATCTTTTAGATCAATCGGCGAATTTTATTCACCGTTGGATTTTTAATCCAAAGGCTCTCGGTTTAACAGAGAAGATTTCTTGTTTGTTTAATAAGATTATGAATATCTTGTTAGTTTTAACAAGATTAGAATTTTATTCTATCATATCTTTTTAGTTTAACAAGATCAGAAATATATTTTCTTAATATATAATTTAATTCTATCATATAGATATCTCGTTAGTTTAATAAGATTAGAATTTTATTCTAACATAGAATTTTATTCTGATCATATGAATATCTTGTTAATTTAAAAAGATTAGGAAAATATTTTCCTAAATAGAATTTAGTTCTATCAGATGATTTAATTGGTGATATTTTATCACAATCGGATTTTAAATCCAGGATTCACTGTTAGAGAAAGATCTTTTAATTTTATTACATAGAATTAATGGGAACATTTTAAATTGGGGCGCTCACATGCTTTGCATGTGAGATGCAAAAGAACTCACGTGTTTAACACGTGACCCCTGCTATGAGTTTTAGCATGTTTATGTTCAGCGCTCATATGCTTTGCATATGAGTGCTCACGTGTTTTATACGTGAGGCATGTTTGGCCATTGGTGATTTATGTTCAACGCTCATATGCTTTGCATATAAGCGCTCACGTGTTTTACACGTGAGGCTTGTTTGGCCCTTAGTTATTTTCTTTCAGCGTTTGTATGCTTTGCGTATAAGCGCTAACGTGTTTAACACGTGATGTCCAACCGTGAATTTTTTTCCTCTTTCATCTCCCTCTTTTCTCAGGATTATAAGGGAACAAATAGCTCTTGGCAGAAAATTTTGGCGGGAACAACCTTCATCTAGTGGAGTTTTCTTATAACAGCAGTTTCTAAGCTAGCATCCAAATGGCTCCATTCGAAGCACTTTACGGGCAGAAATGTCGATCCCTGTTTTTTGGGATGATGTGGGTGAGCGAAGATTACT
Organism: Agapanthus africanus; assembly: GCA_030015575.1. Classification (NCBI taxonomy): domain Eukaryota; kingdom Viridiplantae; phylum Streptophyta; class Magnoliopsida; order Asparagales; family Amaryllidaceae; genus Agapanthus; species Agapanthus africanus. The sequence continues at coordinate 276,853,625 of CM057339.1, read as the reverse complement.
GGGCTCCGAACTAATTGTTCAGACAGTAGACAAGGTCCAGATGATCAGAAAGCGCATTAAGACGGCTCATGACCGACAGAAGAGTTGGGCGGATGCTAGCAGGAGAGCACTAGAATTCGAGGTCGGAGATCATGTGTTTCTGAAGATTTTACCTACACACGGTGTTATCCGGTTTAGAGGTCACGGGAAACTCAGTCCCCGATTCATCGGACCATTCAAGGTATTAGAGCGAGTAGGAGAAGTGGCGTACCTTCTTTCCTTAACCCCATTGTTAGCGGGCGTATAAAACACATTTCATATGTTACAGTTGCGGCACTACATTCGAGACGACAGACATATTCTCGATCATTCTGAATTGATTTTGGGTGCCGATTTAACTTATGTGGAGCAGCCTACTACTATACTCGACCGTAGAGAGAAGGTGCTAAAGAATAAAGTCATTCCGCTAGTCCGACTGTCTTGGGGCGGTCGTTCACCTGGGGAATCTACCTGGGAACGTAAGGGGGATATCCGTTCATGGTTCCCACATCTCTTCGAGTAGCCATTTGTATCACCGCTATCTTTTTTGTTCTTTTAATTTCGAGAACGAAATTTTTGTAAGGGGGATATGATGTAATACCCATTTTAGTTTGTACTCCATTATCCGTATTCTAATAATAGCTTTCCTATATTGTTCTATTTAATTTATTCCATCCAAATATTTTTCCCAAAATTCCTCCCTAGAAACTTTTACTACCCTAACAACTGCCCAAAGACCATGCCCACTCATTTTCCTTCCTCTCTATACTTTTCCAAGTCCAAGGCCCACGGCCCAACACACAACCCAAAACCCACCACTTCAACCAACAAATGCTTTCCCCATTTCAAAATTAAAAAGAAAATTCCTCATTAATTTCAAACAAATTCCTTTAAAACCTAAATAACTATTTACATTAATCCCTCAATTACTCCCCATTATTTTTCTTTAAAATTTTTATTTCTATTATTAATTCCCTCCCCCTACGTTCACACTCTCACTCCTCTTTATATTTTATTTCTATTATTAATCCCCCATGTTTTCTCTCACTATCATCACGCTCTCTCACTCACCTCTCGATCGCTCTCTCCCGCTCCTCTCTTTCTCCACCTGCACGTTTCCCTCTCCTTCTTCCCCTAGCTCGAGCCCCACCCTTCACCATCGCCCGCCCCGTGCTTGCCTCTCTCCACCGCCGACTCCCTCGACCCCTCGTCGTCACCACCCCCTTCTCCTCTTTTCCTTCCTCACCTCACCACTCCTCCATCACCGACGTCCAACTGCAAACCTCACGACCCAAGAACCCACACACCCACTTCCTCTGTCGCCGTCACCCTACACCGCCGACCACCTAGTCGGTTCCCAATCGTCACCATCCCCATCTCCTCACCTCACTCTTCCTTCCATTCAACACCCGACACCACTGCAAATTCCAACCCTGTGTACCCCTTGCGCCCGAGCTCCCTTCACCATCGACAGCACCTCCGACCGCCTCCATGTCGTCACCGCCTTGACCACCACCTCACGTCGTCGTCACCTCAAGCTCGACTTCACCTGAGAACCCGCAGCAACCCATCCCATGTTCCCTGCATATCCCATCGTCTGTGCCTCGTTTCCGCCGAAGCTCGCCTGGCTGTCGACACCGTCTCCATCGTTCACCGACCATCGCTGACCCAAGCTACCAGCCGAGTCCAAGCCCCAGAGCCGCACCGAGCTCGAGCCAAGACCAAACTTTTTTCATTGCCGTGTCATGCCTAGTCCGTGCATGCAATGTGCCATACTGTTCATCACCGTTCGCTGCTGTCGTGTCGCCGATCATCGTCGTCAGGCAAGTTTCGGAACTTGCTTATCATGCTACGATTAGCATTGTGATTAGTTATTAAAATAATAAAATCGTGAATTCGAACTCAATAGCGAACATTGTGCTAATGGTGCTGATGAAGCCCAGATAGAACTTATGACCAGGCTGATGTTACATGAAAATTTAAAGATAACAACTAGTTTCGAGTAGTTAAGAAAAACGTGTGTTTTGTTTGATACCGAATGTTCACCTTAGGCGTTGATACAACCCTTATGCGAAAACCAAAATCAAATATAGCAGAATTTATGACTACTATATTCCTGTAGTGATAATAGATAACACGTAAAGAGTTAGGTCGAAAGTACGTACCCTAACACCGTGAAATGTCATTCCCATTTAGATCCGTCGAATCATAAACCTTCTGTATCTGAAATTCGTGAAAATCATAGTAAATTGGTTACACACCGGAATGTTGTGTTAAAGGTCTCATATCGAATCCGACTCGACAACCTAGAACCCCATATAATTTATAATCTTTTTCTATTTTAAAAAGACGACGGAAACTGTTCAGGAGTGCGGCTCTAGACTGTAGTCTAGAGCAGTACTGCTTGCCAACAGTTGATTAACAATGCTTTTATATCTCTGTGTAGAAATGGTATTATGCGGAACCCTATACCGTAGTGAAGATAAATCTGTTAGCTAATCATTGAAAGTGGTTTCATTCATTTTTATCATCGTTTGCTATTTTAATCACATTTTAAACTATCAGTACATACTGCAGTCCCAAGCAAGGACAGAACGTATATCCCGATCTTAAATAATGTTTAACTCCCATCAAACATAGGATTTTGTTGATCCGTCTGGTGAATTGGAAACCTAACTGATAAACCTAAATATTATCCAAATGTAACATCGCCTAGTTTTGAGCCCAACGGGGTGAAAACTGTGTTACGAATTGGACTTTCAGTTCAGGAACTGAACTTCCAGCAGAGAACACTTAAAATGAACCAACTGTAATTTGCCAACCCGAAACCCGATTTACTTGAAACCAATTTCGTTGAACTTCTGACTGAGATTACTTATTGCCTCTTTTGTATCATTTTACTTAATTCTAAACGTATGATTTAATATGATTTTTATAAGTTTATGAGACGCGTAATAATTTGCATTGCACATGATTTGTTTAGCGGTATAAATGCACATATTTTACCCAACTACGATACCTCTAGCGATAGTGAGTGCTCTTATTAATTTCAGTGTATAATGCATTGTCGAACGTGAATAGAATCAGTTTAGATGTGTCGAGTATGCCAGTAAACGTGAATGATTCGTGATAGTGAACAATACAGTGAAGAGTGAATAAAGTAGTGTTTTTGATGCGTACTTGTACACAACTAGCCCATACTCATAGATATTGAAACCTGGGGAGAAACGGGGAAATCGAAGAGTAAAGGAACTTGTATTTAGCGAGGTCAGTGATTAAAGGGTGATCATTCGAACAACGACTCTTATATATTAGGTTTGGACCTAGCGGTCCGGTTTACAGGGTTCTTTCCAGGGCCACAGTGGGCCGTAGTCTCGGGTACGTACGAGACCCTCGTTAAACTTGATCATTCCTTTCCACAACTCGATTTAAAAAGTGACTTAGAGACCGATAGAGACACAGATTATACATTGCATTGTTTAATGGCATACCGTTTACCTGTATTTATTATCTCCACCGTTATTAATTTATTTCCTTGCCTCTTTATTATTATTATAATATTGCTATTGTGTCTCCCTGACGACCTGAGAATGAATGCTCAGAGATTTGAGAGGATCCATTTCAGGAGTCAGACCTGTCATTCGAGCTCGCAGAGATCTAGACGGTCATGCCTTCAGTGCTTTTACCGCTTTCCATAAATCAACCTTGTATTCACACTTGGTTGGTAATTTCTTTTTTTTCATTTTATTGAAAACTGTGAACAATGTAAGTTGGAGTAATAAACTAGTGGTGTGTTTCTTTTACTTCTGTGTTGTGTTTACTGATTACCATGTAATGCTAGAAACCGAAGTGTGACTACGGTGGGATTATTCCTTGTCCGTAGGAGCATGGCTGGCCTAGTCGTCTCCCGTATTCCATATTTTGGGAAGCGAGGCATGACAAGCACTATACATATTCAGTCAAAATGACTGAAATGATCAGCACTTCTGCACAAAAGGAAAAAGGCTAAACAAACAGAACCTAAATAAGTGCTTAGCACTTTTAAATTAAAAAAAAGACTGAGCAGACCAAGCATAAATTGGTTAAGTCTCTGAAGTTATCTTGCAATCGAGCCCAAATACTCTGTTGTTGGATCTTATTAAAATTTAATGATCCTTAAAATATTGCTAAGTTTATCTTAGTCTCAAACAGGACTAACGTATCCTTAATTAAAACTAAATTGAGCTCAAATGCTCATATATTTAAGTTGATCTTAATCCCAAATTAGATTAACGTTCCTTAAATAAAACAGAATATTTTTGAATTAAGGGAACATACAATCTAAGTTCAAAACCCAAATCTAAAATATACGGATTTGGACAGATCCGCGCCCTACGGGCGATGACATAAATTAGTCTCCGTATACAATCCACAGGAAATCCAAAATAAAACAAAAATACACACGACACGAAGTTAACTTCCGGAGCAGGAGAAAGTGGTTATCGTAATGCAGTAACGTAATTAACTGCAGGAGCTTGCACCTGCAGGGAAGAGCATCTCTATAATCAAAAAACCCTCACAAATGAGGGGGGATCTGATGAAGTCTACTAAAACGGTCGCGTCTATCCAAACCTCCGATATAAGGTGCCATAAATCAACTTGGTATCTTCGGAGAGGTGGGTGGATAAGTCCAAAAAGTATCTGCCCCCAAATTCAGGCTAGACGTCACAACATCTCGGTCCGGTCTTTCGACGGTGAACAGAGATTTGGCTTGCGAATCAGACATCCAGAGAAAGAACAAAATTCTTTGAAAAGGGTTAAACCCTTAGATAGGTAAAAGAGATGTTTTGATCTCTGCCTTTTTCTTTACCTAGGGTTTAGAGAAAAAGACGATCTTTCTTCTTTATTCGGAATTAAATTCTCTGTTGTTTGTAGAACGTTTTGGAGAACCTTCTGTATTTTTACAGAAGCTTATGAGGGTCTCCTTTCTTTTTAGATTTAATTTCTTTACTTCTATTTATAAGAAAAGAGAAAAATCAATCTGTTGAGAAAATCTCTCATTGAAATATTATGATTGATTTCATAATCAATTAAAATGATCATAATGATCAACTGATGAATTTTATTCTTCGTTAGATTTTTTATCCAAAGGCTACCAGTTTAACAGCGAAGATTTCTTATTTATTTTAATAAGATTAGTAAAATATTTTCCTAAGATAGAATTTTATTCTATGAGATGAATATCCTGTTAGTTTAATAAGATCAGGAAGATATTTTCCTAATATAGAATTTTATTCTATCAGATGGTTTAATTGGTGATTTTATAATCACCGTTGGATTTTTGATCCAAGGGTCCTCTGTTTAACAGAGGAAATTTTTTGAGATTGAGAAAGATCGGGGAAATATTTCCTCCAAATAGAATTTTATTCTAATATTGGATTTTTGATCCAACAGAAAATATCTTCCTTATTTAGAAAGATCAGGGGATATTTTCCATTAATAGAATTTTAGTTCTGTCTTTTGACGATTTTTAATCACCATCGGATTCTTGATCCAACGGCTCTCTATTTAACAGTGAATATTTGATCAGGGAGATATTTTTTCCCTAATAGAATTTAATTCTATTATTTCATGATTTATTATCACCATTAGATTTTTTATCCAACGGCTCTGTTTAACAGAGAATATCCCAGATTTTAGGAAAATATTCCCCATGTAGAATTTAATTCTACCCTCATTAATTTGGACGCTGAAGCTCACGTGCTATGGTCATGGGCGCCGTCTAAAAATTTAATTTTTTTTATAAATAACCACTCACGTGTTTTGCACGCCGGCGCTCATGTGTGTTCCACAGGAGGCGCCACTATAAGATTTAATCCTGACAGAGGCTGGCGTTGGCTCTCACATGGGAAACGCATGAGGACCCAATAAAGGATTTAATATTATCTGAGGCGGTACCTACATGCTTTGCATGTAGGTGCACGTGTTTAACACGTGGGGTTTATCTTTAGTTTTATAAGGGAACAACAAGTTCTGAGCCAAAAAATTTGGCGGGAACACCCGCGATTTCTCAAATCTATGGAAAGCAATAAGTTCCAAAGAACACATATATAATTCATCTCAGGTTCATAAGAACATAACACATATATCAATTTTGTCACATTGGCAACAATCATATACGAATATCCAGAACGATGGTATTCGTATATCTAAAATCATGAAATGTATAATCACATCTATCATGGATATCTAGTACACGAGTAAATATGACAGTCCTAATGTGTCATGGCAATACTAATGATGTGTAGTATAGTATATGCGTTTGTGCTTGTGTCACATGGCAATCATTAGAATTTGTGCAAGTGTTCTATCAATGGTGTTCATACATCGCTATCACAATCATCAATGATGCGTCGTGCATCACGTTAGTTGATGATTAATCACATGGATATGTCAGTCATCACATTCATATAATAATATCAGCGCAATCGGGCGTGGAAATTCTACAGTGTCATGGCAGTACCAATGAGATATAGTGTAACATATGTGTCAGTAATGTGTGAAACATAGTAATCATTGGTAGTTGTGCAGTATTCTATCTATGTGTTCGTATAAGAATATTAATGCAGCTAACCTATATAATAGGTAATCAAACCGCGAGCGTATAAAAGTAACCTAATCGTAACGTGAATAATTGTTAAACATAACTAATTGTTATGAGCTATACCGTTACAATTGAAAATAGAACGAAACATTGTTTTGGAAATAAGAAAACTGCGGTGTATTTAAAATAAATATTCGTTTAAAAGTAGCTGCGTAACCTTGCAATTTATCATTTAAAAGAAGAAAACAAACGTGACCCCATGAGTCCAAATGAGTCAGGGTCGTATTTAGCACATTATTCTCATCATAATAAGTATGGAATTATCCTTCGTACAATATCCATCAAATGTCTGATCAATATCGTATGGATCTAGAGTCGCATACGTATATAACAATAACCATATATAAAGATATATCCATATATATATATACCCTACTAGATACAAACTGTATAATAACTTAGTTAGAGACTGAGTTATCAAATATAACACTATAGCCTAGGTATATAGTATAAGTATCCTAATTAATTGGTTGCGGGGTGGTATATGCCATCCACTCGACTTCCCCCTTAAATATAAATCTACTCACCATGTGTAATCTCGTTAGTCGTATCCGACAATCGCCTTGCACATCTTTGCCGTCTCGGAGGTCTCCGCAACAAAACCTAACATTCACACAATCACGTAACGTATATAAGAAACCATATCGGAACAAATATATCAAATAAAGGTGCATAAGTTAGAACTTATAACCAACAAAATCTAGGCGAGTCCTAACAATAAGGAATTACCCTTCTGGCATCGCTATTAAACCAAAATACACCAAAACTAGAATTATAAATATGAATACGCAAGTTTTAAAACATTAAAACTTTGCCAAAACTACACTAAAACACTCCCAGATTTTGACTCAGGATATCTGGGGGGGAAACAAACTATAAAAGAGGCTTATTCTACTTATAAACAAGTCCCAAACCAAGACCCACACCCTAATTCCTACCCATGGCCGTGGCTAAATCCATTCTGGCTGTAAATTGTGGTTTGGCCAAGTTTTTTTGGGCCATTGCTTTTGTGGGTATCTTCTGGTGATCCTATTAAGTCAACTCTATCCTCGGACTATTTTATAAGGGTCCAAGTTCATCCCAGAATTGATTTAAACACCAAAAACCTTTCAAAAACTCCATTTTTCTGACATTTATCAAAGAAATCTAAAACTAAAATACTTTGAAACTTGAAAGAAAGAAGGTATTTATCTACATAGAATGAGCACATAGTAATCCCAAGCTTCTGAAGTGCTTTCTTGAGGCTTCATGAGGTGATATAAGCCTAGCTTGAAGTTTGGAACCTTCTAAGTGAAGATGTCATCAACTCTTGGTGATTTTGTGAAGAGTTGCAAAAATTAATATGGAAGTTTAAGGGAAAGTGATGAGTTCGGTTTAGAGTGAAATGAATCGTTAGTTTAGGAGAGAATTGAAAGAGGAGGTATAGAAATTATGTGTAAAGAAAGGTCGAGGTGGAAAATGATCCGAGGCCAACATTCGTCAGTGAGCTACTATCTGAAAAACTGGTAGCCACGTTGCAAAACGTGCTCATGTAGTATAAACAATGTTTCGCATGGAGCTACTCTAAAATGCCGGGTCTAGATCCAAAAGTGGCAGTACATAAACTGGCTATATCGCTAGGTATAAAGCCAATCAAACAGGCGCCAAAAAGGATGAGAATCGAACTTGAGATGAATATCAACGCTGAAGTCAAGAAACTAATCGACTCCGGCTTCATCCAAGAAGTTCAAGGCCCCGATTAGATCGCTAACATCATTACAGTGATGAAGAAAAATGGGACAGTTCGCATCTGCGTGGACTTTCGGGACCTCAACAAAGCTTTCCCGAAAGATGACTACCCAGTTCCCGTTACCGAGCTTATGATCGATAACACGTCTACCCATGAGATCTTCTCCTTCATGGATGGATCTGCAGGATACAACCAAATAAAAATGCACTCTGAAGACCAGAAGCAGACTGCATTTCGAAACCCGCTAGGCATGTTTTGCTATAAGGTAATGCCCTTCGGTTTGAAGAACGCCGGCGCTACCTACCAGAGGGCCATGACAAAGATCTTCCATGACCTCATACATGAGATTGTCGAATGTTACATCGACGACCTTGTAGTGAAGAGCAAATCTCATGACGAATATTAGTAACATCTAAAAATAGTGTTCCAACGTCTTCGAAAGTATAATATGAAGATGAACCCTCTAAAATCCAAGTTAGGAGTTTCCTCAGGAAAATTCCTAGGATTCATCATACGTTACCGAGGTATCAAAATCGACCCCTTAAAGATCAAGGAGATTATGGAAATGCCCATACCAAGAAACCACGAACAACTGTGGTCTCTCCAAGGAACGCTCGCGTATATCCGGCGGTTCATATCCAACCTTTCCGGAAAATACCGTCCCTACAGTCATTTAATGAAGAAGGGGACCATGTTCATCTGGGATTAAAAGTGCCAAAATGCACATGAAGAAATCAAGCAATACCTACAAAATCCGCCGGTATTGACCGCTCCGGTTAAGGGAAAACCCCTTATCCTATATACAACAGCCCTTGAAGGTTCTTTGGATGCGCTATGGGAATAAGAGAATGATCAGGAAAAGGAGAGGGCTCTGTACTATTTAAGTCGAGTTCTCCTGGGTGCAGAAAACAACTATTCCCCCCATCGAAAAGCATTGCCTGGCACTGATCTTCACAATAACAAAGCTTAGACATTAAGCCTTGGCACACAAGGTCCATCTTATATCAAAGATATATCCTCTCAAATATCTAATGTCAAGGGCCATACTAACAGGAAGGCTTGCCAAATGGGCCTTTCTCCTGATGGTGTTCTCGATAACGTATTGACCCCTCAAAGCAGCGAAAGGGCAGTCCATTGCCGACTTTCTCGCGGAGTATCCGATACCGGCCGACTCCCCCTTAAATTGCGAGTTGCCAGACGAACATGCGTTCGACGCAATCGAAAAAGAAAACGATTCCCAATAGGAACTCTACTTCGATGAAGCGTCTTCCATGAAGAGACGAAAGCAAAATGCCTCCATAATCAAACCTGGGGAGGGCCTTATCTTTGTGGCCCTGCAATAAGGGATATTGCGTTATGCCCTTTCCTTAATGGAGCCAAGTGTTCCCCTCCGAACGGCGGCCTGGACTCGGGCGTCCGTGCCTGAGGTTCGGGGCAGATGCTAATTGGTGCTATCCGTCCATCTCTCTGAAGATGCCAAGTTGTTTATGGGACCGTGCATCGGAGGTTTAGGCGGATGCGGCCGATGTAGCAGACTTCGTCAGATTCCCCCTCGTTTGAGGGGTTTTTGATTGTGGGGACGCTCTTCCCTGCAGGCGCAAGCCCCTGCAGTTAATTACGCTACCGCATCACGGTAACAACTTTCTCCTTCTCCAGATGGTCACTTCGTGTCGTGTGTGTTTATTTTATGTTTTGTTGCCCGTGGATTGTTTACGGAGACTGAGTTATGTCGTCGCCCGTAGGGCGTGGACTAGTCCAAATCCGTGTTTATCTTAGATTTGGGTTTGGGGGTCTGGTTTGAGGATACGTCAGCCATACTTGAGGCTAAGATCAGCTCAAATGTTTGTTAAGGATACGTTAGTCCGATTTGAGACTAAGATCAACTTAACAGGATCGTTTAGATCCGACAAAAGAGCGTTTGGGCTCCATTGTTCCAGTTTAAGGACATAGTGGTCCATCGTATATGTGGCCGTCGGGACCCGTCACCTCTCTGACGACGTTGAAGGATTACAACGACGGATGTCAGAGGAGTTCAGAGATGTACCCTCGAGCCAGAGTTAATTTGGGGGATTCATAGTCCAGTCTGTTTGAAGGTTTAAGGATACGTTAACCATCTTTGAGGCTAAGATCAACTTAAACGGGACCGTTTAGATCCGACAAAAGAGCATGCGGGGCTCTATTGTTCTAGTTTAAGGACATTGCGGTCCATGGGTAGTTTAAGGACATTGCGGTCCATGGGTAGTTTAAGGACATTGCGGTCCATTGTTAGTTTTAAGACATCTCGGTCAAGGATAAGGACGTCATAGACCATGGGTTTAAGGACTCCACAGTCCGGTATGTGCTCTGGATGCTTCACACGGGTTCACTGCCGTGCTTGGCGAGGACCAGGCTCCGCTCTGGGCGTTTTCCGCGGGGTCAAAGAGTGACGTTATCCACATTCCACGTAACCAGGAATTTTGCACTAGATGCTTCACACGGGTTCACGGCCGTGCTCGGCGAGGACTAGGCTCCGCTCTGGGCGTTTTCCGCGGGGTCAAAGAGTGACGTTATCCGCGTTCCACGTGACCAGGAATTTTGCATTAGACATGGGTTTAAGGACCCCACAGTCCATATCATGGGTGGTCATCGGGACCCGTCACCTCTTTGAAGACATTGAGGGATTACAATGCCAAGTATCAAAGGAGTGAAGAGATGTACCCTAGAACCGGAATGGATTAAATAGTCCTTGGCCCAATTTGGGATCAAGACCCATTAATTATATTATGAGCCCATTGGCCCAGTTAATTACGAATTGAGGACTTATGGCCAGCTTGGGCTAAGTCCTATCATGTCTGGAATATTGACTTCTTGTGGATCCATTGAGGGAGAGGCTTTGCCTCTATCCCTTTAGCCAATTGGGCCAAAGCCTAGTGTTAAACACTTCAGAGCAATCAGTGTTGAACACTGGGAATGAGGTTGACAAGTTAGTGTTTAACACTAAAAGATTATTGGTGTTAAACACCAGCAACAAGGCTTTCAGATTAGTGTTAAACACTAAAACAGATCAGTATCAAGCATCGGCAACAGAGCTCTCAAATTAGTGTTAAACATTAACGTAGTCAGTGTTGAACACTGCAAGTAAAGTTCTTTGATTGGTGTTGAACACTACTGCCCAACAGTGTTTTAACACAGGATTCAGGAGTTCCAACTTAGTGTTAAACACTAAAGCAAGAGGGGTCACGGGGCGACACGTGAGAGCGCCCTCTCTCCATTCATTCTGCTGAGATTATTGCATCTTTCAGAGCATCACGTGACAGGCATTCATATGCCTATGTGTTAAAGCTTCTGTCAAGGGTCACGTGGGTCACGTGGGGGATTGCCTCAAAGGGCTTTCTGTAGACCTTTTGAGGGGGTCACGTGGTGGCACGTGACCCTGCCTCCATGTATATTGTTTAGAGAATCTGTTGATCCTTTTTCAGGAATTAAATTCCTCGAGCTTTAATTTTCAAAGGAATTAAATTCCTACTTCCTTTTGAAGACTTATATTCTGGAGTAGAATTGAACCTTGAATCTTCTGTAGGAATTAAATTCCTCGTTTATGTGGAGAACTGAATAGGGTTAAACCCTAATAAAAGCTTTTTAAGGAATTACACTTCCAGTCCCTGTTAAATTATGATTAAGGGAATTGAATTCCCGTTGTTTCAACAGAACTAAGTTCTTAATTATGGTTAAACCCTGTTTCTCTCTGTTCTGAAGGAATTAAATTCCCATAACACAGGGTCAAGCCCTACTTTTATCTTAGAGGAATTAAATTCCTATAGTTCTGTGAGAATTAAATTCTCGTTTTTCCATTCCCTCTCCATGTTTTGGATCTGCATGGCAGGGTCTCAACCCATTGAGAATTAAATTCTCAACCTAAAAGGGGAGATGTGCACTTTGCAGATCCTCTATCAAAGAGAGAAGAAATATGTTCTTCTGTTTTTTATTTTGTCAGAGTTAAACTCTATTGAGAATTAAATTCTCCTTCTTTCAGGAAGCCTTCCCTTTCTTACCTAGGGTTTTCTTTTTGCAGAAGCTCCAAATTCCTCAAAGTATCAAGGCTCTCTCCTTTTTTTCTCCCTCTGCGTGCATCTATATCTTTCTTTTGTGTCTCTAGGCTCCTACTTATAGGAGAAACAGCCGAATCAATTAGTTTTTTGATGAATCTTTATTAAGAGATTTGATTTGTATCCATCATTTGTTTTTGACCCTTGGATTATTAGGTGAATTTTATTCACCATTGGATTTCAAATCCAGGGATTCTCCTTTGTTATTTCTGTTAGATTTAAAGGGGAAATCTTTCCAAACTCGAGATTTTCCATAGATAGATGATATTTAATCTTCTCTGAATCTTTAATTTGATCGGTTTCAGATAATTGCTTTCCTTTGGAAAGATTTGAATCTCTTTCAGAATTTAATTCTGTTAGCAAAATGGGCTTTGAAAGCCGGTCACGTGTGACCACGTGACCCATGGTCACGTGTGGACACGTGACTCCCTTGTAACGAGCCCTTTCCTTCTTTTGCACTATGCCTTCTTCTGCTACTTAGCCGTCACGTGCTACCACGTGACCCCTAGTCACGTGTGAGCACGTGACCCTTGTCTGGCGCCTCTTTCCTTGGTTCAACTGGAGAGCGAGTCTGCTGCTTTGAACGTCACGTGCCAACACGTGACCCTGGTCACATGGGAGCACGTGACCTCTTCTGAAGCCTTTTCCTTGACTTGATCAGGGAACCAATGTTCCCTTTTTCGCTGCTTTTATATGTCACGTGTCAACACGTGACTGCTGGTCATGTGTAAGCACGTGGCCCCTTTTTGAAGCTTTTCCCAGAAGCTTTCCTGATTTTAAATCAGGAAACAAATGCCCCCATAGCGTTGTTCTCATGTGTCTGCACGTGAGTGCAACGCTGTCACCTCTTGTGACCGTTGGATTCCTCTAGGGATCTGGGGAGATGAAACGTTTCCACTGCCTTCTATAAATACCTCTGTCTCTTCATAGGAGCCTTCACTTTGCTCATCTTCTTCTTCCGAGAATTTCTTCTTTGAGAATTTAATTCTCGCTTGCAGAGCTTAGTTCTCTGTCTTGAAACAATCTTCAGAGTTTAACTCTGTTCGAAAAGAACCCTTTTTCCCTCAGGTAATGTTCTTGGACAACGATGGATCTTCACATTTCTTCGGATTTTAAATCCGAAACAAGGGTTTTCACCCTTTTTCCTTCATATTTTCCATAAGAACATGAAACCGCCTAACCTTCGAACTGTAGATGTCTTAGGGTTTAGATGATCTTTGGGGAGATGATGATGGCGTTTTAACCCCATGGAATTTAACTCCATCAAAAATGTTTCTGGGAATTTAATTCCCTTTTCTTAATAAGGAATTTAATTCCTATGAAGAACTCAGTTTCTTCGCATGGAGGCTTCCTGAAGTCTCTTGGCCCTAGGTGGTTCTTCCTGCCATTAATGCAATGGGGGTTTTGTAATGATGTCTTTTGGTGGGAATTTAATTCCTTTGATTTTGCTAGATTCTTTGTAGATCCCGAGACAGCTTCTGTTGGGGGGGGGAATGTGCATGGTCATCATTCTTTGAGGATATTCCCTTTGTTCTATTGTAACGCTTTTGGCCTCATTATTAATGAGCCGTCATCCGGATTTTGTAGGACCCACATGTTTTGTAGCTAGTGACCCCAGAAAGCTCTGTTGTTGCTCTCTTTAACTAGTCTTCAAGTTTATGCATGAATATACGTTGCTGACTTTTCTTCTGACGGTCCTCCTTTATTGGATTTCAGGTGCGATGGCTTCTGTTCCACGCTTTCCCTTTTCTCGCTCAGAGGCTGCTTTTCCTCAGTCGCCGTCTGATGAGAAAGCGATGGCGATGATTCGGGCCCATGACCCGAACTGCACCAATCTTCTTCAATGGGGACCTTGGTACAATCGGATTATTCAGGGTCGCCAGAGCTTTCTTTGCGCGGTGCCGACGGAGCCCACTTTCCCATTTTTACCGATGGATCCTCCAAGGACAGCTTTTGCTGTGGAAATGCCCAACTGGACTCCAACGGGGAGGCTGGAGCCTTCGACGACCGGCATTCCGAACCATCCGATCCCGGCCATAGACATCTTGGGACGGCGTATCTGCCAGGGTGAGGCCCACCCGTGGGGGCAAATTTATAAGATAGGGCTCACTCCTAGGCATCCTACGGGCTACCTTCTCTGGTCTCGCTACATCCTTTCTGCCCATCGGGCGCGGTTGCAGAAAGTCGGGCTTTATCAGGCCATATACGCGTCGCTATTCCATTACAAGTCCCCGCATGCCTGGTGGGTCAAGGCGTTTTTGAACCAGTGGAATCTTCCCACTAATACTTTCATTCTGGGAGATCGCGAGGTTTCGATTTCTCTGGCCGAATTTTATGATATCTCGGGGTTGCCGATAAGGGGTAATCTGTATGAGGAGTTGTTACCTCCTGACGAGTATGTTTTTGAGCCCGAGCTCGCCCCAGTTGACGGTCTGTCTGCTGAGAATGCTGTTCGCCACAAGCGCCCCAGCTTAATTAAGGCCCTAGGAATCTTCGACCAATTATTCACCGAGTCCGAGGAGCAGGGTGTCACTTTCAAGAGCTTCATTGCTCGTTTCCTTCGTGAGGACGCCTTATCGAAGACAGCCCCGAAGTTTGCCAACATTGGGGACCCCTTTGGGTTTGGCCCGAAGAGGTTGCCGACCGACGAATCAGATCTACCTCAGTATTACATTCCTATTATATTGCCGATCTTTTTTGAATCCATTGCTGCCCCAGGCATGGACGAGGAGACGTTCTTTATGGGGTTTGTTAGCGTCTGGCTCAGTTGGTTCATTATCCCCATGCATCGCCGCTTCATGAGAGCCTCGGTCATCTACCCGGCTCATCGTATTGCCGAGGGGATGAGGTTGGCTATCGGCATCCCGGCCTTGGCGCACCTCTATAACGGATTGGGCACCGCAGCTAATACTTCTACGCCTGGCGTGGACGTAGTGAACTTTTCGCTTCATTATTTCACGTCGTGGATCGAAATGCATGTGCTGGGGTCTTTTGCTATGCATCAGAGGCCCGCCTTTTACGACGCCTATCCCTTCCCGCGACTCATGCGACTGGTGGGTGCTTCTGCTGCCGACCCAACTCAATTTGGGGCTATTCGGGTGCTGATTTCTCCTCATGCCACCACTGGAGGGTTGGTTTTTAATGATCGGGTTCTGTCTACTCCTTCGGGTCCCGTTCAGCAACTTTGGGACCAGTCAAAGGACAACGCGCCTTCTCTGAAGCCCCGGGAGGCCACGCATTTGTATTCAATTAGACCGGGCTACTTGGTGTTTCGCCAGGACAGTGCAGCTCTTTTTATGCGGTACAATCCGCATCGATTTGCCCGGCAGCTTGGATACGACCAGGGTGTTCCTTTTGAGGCTTTTATAGTCGCCCCGATCCCTTCGCTCGACGCTGTTCGCGATGCCGCTCATCATTTCATGAGGTTGAACACCGGCTCTCATTTCATGGTCCCCGAAGCCGAGTACATGCCCCGATGCGTAGGTGCATTTACGGGCTGGTATCTTCATCGAATCACCCCAATTATTGCTCAAGAAAGAAGGGTTCTTCTTGGTCACGACTCCCCTCCTCAGGTTTCGGGAGCTAAGCTGCGACCAAGGGTTCCAGTCCGCTTCCCCTTGAGGGAGATTGGCACCGCCCTCATTCCGGGGGAGTCAGGGGTAGACCTTACTCCAACAGCTGGTATGCCCTTGGGTTCCCGATCGCGGGGTAGACGGGCTCCAGTAGTAGCACCTCTGCCGGTGGCGGCACCGCCCCCCGTGGCGTCGACACTGGCGATGTCGTCCTCGGTTGTGGCACCGAGCGAAAGTAACAGGGATGAGAGTGCTGAAGGCGATGTTGGCCAGCGCCGCCCTAAGGCTTCGCGAGGAAGGAAGCGGTCATCCTCAGCGACCGGCTCTGGGTCTAAACGGCGCAGGAAAGCGGCTACCACCCTGCTTGATTCTGTGGTGGAGTCTGAGCCTATCCTCGAAGACGAACCATTGGCCTTGCAAGAGTCAAGCGCTGGACTTCTCTTCCCGAGTTCGGCTGATGAGGAGGCTGCACAGTAGGCTGAGGCCATACGGCGTTCAAAAGACGCGTCCCATAACGCCAAGGTTCTGAAGAAGTCTTATCCCGCTGTAATTTTTTACGAAGACCCTTCGTGGATTCGGCGGCGATTTATCGGCCCTTTGGAGGAATGGGGGGAAAGGGCTTTGAAGCAGGCCGCTTCAGAAGACGCAGCTGATGCACTTTCTTTATGGACCGGCGGTCATGAGTCTACTCTTGAACCTCGGCGAGCTTACCTCCTTGAGAAGGAGAAGCGGCTTGAAGAAGCCATATTGAGGGCTTCTTTGCGTATAGGTATGTTGTGCTTATTCTGTAATCTTGTCGATTATTTATGCTCGTGGGTATGTATCATTATTTTTGTTTGAATCGTGCAGAATCTTCGACGTTGGGGGAGCTCCCTACTGGCCCATTAAAGCTAAAGCCCGCCGAAATTCTTAATGAAGCTTTGCTGGATGTGGAGAGGGCTGATGAGGCTGCTCCTCTCATGATAGAACCTCCAGCGGCGGTTCTTGGCCAGGGAGTGCTTGCCCCTTTGGGGGAGGCTCCCTTGGAGGCTGCCACCCCAATGGCTCTTACTGAGGTCGGCTCAAGGGCTGGAAGCGAGGTAGTCGGGGCTCCTTTCCCTTTGTTGGAGCCTGAGGTCATGGCGGAGACCGTTGAAGCCGCTATCCCCCCGGCTCAGAATGGGAGGAGTGTTGAAGGTATCCTTCTGCGTTTTAATTTAGCAACCCCTTCATAGTCTGAACTCTTTTACCTTTCCCAGAATTGCGCGGCTTGGCGGCCACGATCGCGGATCTGTAGCCTCGTCAATCATTTCAGCGTTTATTGGAGATGGCAGCTCCGCAGGCGATCCCCCCTCAGCGTATTGTCCTTTCCTCTGGGCAAGGTTAGTGTCATTCGCCATTTTTTACCATAGCATTGTTACCATTTTGCGAAATGACGTTGATGTCTCTTATAGTTTTAGAAGCCGACGATGAGGTTGAGGTCGTCGAAGGGCCAGGGGAACCTTCAGCTCCTACTTGCATGACTGTCGGTGAGTGACATTTTATTATAGTCCCATTCATTCTGCGTTTAAAAGTTTTACTAACATTCGCCAAATTTGAACAGCCCTGCCAGTCTCCATGGCTTTGGAATCACGCATTGTGATGCCGTCCGGCCCCTATGCTTTGCGGGCTTCAGAACGCTTGGCCCAATTGAGCCTTGTCTCCCTATCTTCTTTCGTCGAGGAGCTCCGCGCTGGTAGTGCGACTACAGCCGAAGCGTTTGCTGCTGAAGCTAACGGCTCCCTTCCTTTTCTCGCCACCTATCATCGCGAGGAGGTGGTGCGGGTCTGGGTAGAGTTCTGTAGGAAGGTGGAGGCCTGTTTGTACGCTCTCGAGTGTTCACGCCTTTCCTCGGAGGCCGTGGCTGCAAAGGCAGAGTTACGGGGGCTGAGAGCACGGTGCGCGGCAAACATGACGTCATGTGAGAAGAGGCTTGGCCGTAAATTCTCGGAAAGGGAGCTAGCCTCCAAGGCGCTGGGCGAGCTTCAAGCCAATCTCACAGCCAGGGCCAACAAAGCATACGAACTCTGGCGGGTGCTTCAGGAGTCCATAAAAGAGGTGGTGGCTCTCGATAAAGCTGCCACGTTCACTCGTGAGAGGGTCGAGGCTCATAAAGCTACCGAGAAAGAGCTCGAAGCTCGGCTTGCTTCGTATCAGGCTCAGCAAGCTCAGGCGGAGGCTCGTCTTCTGGAGATCTTGCGTCATGAAGCCGTGGCTCAGCAACAGAACGATGAGCTGGTAAAATTACTACACCGCCCGCCGGCTTGAGGACTTGTATCTTTTCTACCTTTTTTGTACATACTCATGAATGAGAGTATCTCTTTTTTCTGTTTCTTTCATAAATTGTACTTTGTATCTATTTTGGTTTATGAATAAAAGATACATTTTCCCTCTCAATGGTGTGTCCCCTTTTTATTGAATGTATTCTGCGGATATTCTATCTTGATCTCTTTGCAGGACAGCGATGGCTTAGGATTCAGGGTTAGGATCTGCTTCCTAAGGCTTTTGCATTTTATGAGCCACGAGGGTCTCGTAAAGAGTTTTTCTCCCTACAGGTCGAGAGGATCCCATAGGTGTAAGTTCTTCTTAAGAGTCGTGAAGATTCTTAAGCGGGTTTTCCCTTGAGAGTCGCAAGGATCTCACAAGAGAAATTTTTCTTCCTTACAGGTCATGAGGACTTGTAAGTGCTGGGTGTGGTCGCCCTTGTCCGTGTTTTACGGAGTCAGGGGTTTCTCCAGGTATTGTAGTTTAAAGATGTCGCGGTCAAGGTTAAGGACCTCATAGTCCGTGGATTTAAGGACTCCACAGTCCGATGTTAGTTTTAAGACATTGCGGTCAAGGTTAAGGACCTCATAGTCCGTGGATTTAGGGACTCCACAGTCCGATGTTAGTTTTAAGATATCACGGTCAAGGTTAAGGACCTCATAGTCCGTGGATTTAGGAACTCCACAGTCCGGTGTTAGTTTTAAGACATCACGGTCAAGGTTAAGGACCTCATAGTCCGTGGATTTAGGGACTCCACAGTCCGGTGTTTGGTTGCAGGGACCCGTCACCTCTTTGAAGACGTTGAGGAATTACAACGCCAGGTATCAAAGGAGTGAAGAGATGTACCCTTAAGCCAAGGTAGAATCCGTAGGGAATCGGGGGGGGGTTGATCGTTAGTTTTAAGACATCACGGTCGAGGTTAAGGACATCATAGTCCGTGGATTTTAAGGACTCCACAGTCCGGTATTTGCTCTGGATGCTTCACACGGGTTCACTGCCGTGCTTGGCGAGGACCAGGCTCCGCTCTGGATGCTTCACACGGGTTCACTGCCGTGCTCTGCGAGGACCAGGATCCGCTCTGGACGTTTTCCACGGGGTCAAAGAGTGACATTATCCGCGTTCCACGTAACCAGGAATTTTGCACTAGATGCTTCACACGGGTTCACTGCCGTGCTCGGCGAGGACTAGGCACCGCTCTGGATGCTTCACACGGGTTCACTGCCGTGCTCTGCGAGGACCAGGATCCGCTCTGGACGTTCTCCACGGGGTCAAAGAGTGACATTATCCGCGTTCCACGTAACCAGGAATTTTGCACTAGATGCTTCACACGGGTTCACTGCCGTGCTCGGCGAGGACTAGGCTCCGCTCTGGACGTTTTCCACGGGGTCAAAGAGTGACATTATCCGCGTTCCACGTGACCAGGAATTTTGCACTAGATGCTTCACACGGGTTCACTGCCGTGCTCGGCGAGGACTAGGCTCCGCTCTGGATGCTTCACACGGGTTCACTGCTGTGCTCTGCGAGGACCAGGATCCGCTCTGGACGTTTTCCACGGGGTCAAAGAGTGACATTATCCGCGTTCCACGTAACCAGGAATTTTGCACTAGATGCTTCACACGGGTTCACTGCCGTGCTCAGCGAGGACTAGGCTCCGCTCTGGACGTTTTCCACGGGGTCAAAGAGTGACATTATCCGCGTTCCACGTGTCCAGGAATTTTGCACTAGATGCTTCACACGGGTTCACTACCGTGCACGGCGAGGACTAGGCTCCGCTCTGGATGCTTCACACGGGTTCACTGTCGTGCTCTGCGAGGACCAGGATCCGCTCTGGACATTTTCCACGGGGTCAAAGGGTGACGTTATCCGTGTTCCACGTGACCAGGAATTTTGTTGATTGTATCCGCATTTCACGGGATGGAGGTTTGACTCTTGGTGATATGTATCGCCGAGCCATAGAACTGGGGGTTGCCGCTGTTCCGTTTTGCTTGATGTTGTGTCTGCTGCCATGAGACGGATATCGAGATGATCTCTAGGCTATCTGTGAACTGTCGAGATTTGGCTTCTCCTTATGATGAAACCTGGGGAGGGAGTATGATCCCTTCTTTGTTTGCGCCCCTGGATTGTATACAGAGGTAGATGTAACATCACCTGTAGGGCGAGGATTTCACTTTTATTTTATTTCTTTTTCCGCGATGCTCTATCATTTCAGCTTTTATATCGCGAAGGTCGCGATTGCCCCATCATTTCGGCTATTTTTCGCGGTGCCCAATCGTTTCGGCTATTTATTTATTTTCTGCTCGCTGCTTTTTATTGCGAGTTACCCCATCATTTCGGCTATTTTTCATGCCTTCATTTTTACTTGCTGTTTTTATTGCAAGTTGCCCCATCATTTCGGCTATTTTGTAGGCAAGTGTGGCTTGCTAGCTTTTCCGCTGCAAACCTGGATTTTAGGCACCGATTTCGGCATCAGCACCGCTACAACTGGAATATTGCCAGGAGTGAATCATCATTCGCCTCTGTCGGTGTTGAACAAAGGTGGCTTGGCAAACAGGGTTAAGGGTCCTGTCGACCAAGGCTTTTGACTTCATGAGCCGTAAGGGTCTCACAAAGGTATTTCTCCCTACAAGTCGTGAGGATCTTGCAGGTGTATTTTCTCCTTAGGGATCGTGAGGAGTCCTAAGTGTGCGCTCCTCTGTAAGTCATAAGGATCCTACAAGAGGGCTTTCTCCTTATGGGTCGAGAGGACCTACAAGGGTTGGACTTTGCTGGGGAAATGTTTATCCGCGCCCGTGGATTGTATACAAGGGTCAGTTTTGAGTCCCTTGTAAAGCAATATCGAAGGTTGTGGGGGATCTGCTTAAGAACAGGTTTAGGTTTCTGTAACTTAAGACTTTCAAATCTCGTGAGCCGTGAGGGTCTCATGAGAGAATTCTCCTTACGAGTCGTGAGGATCTCGCAAGTGTATTTTCTACTTAGAAATCGTGAGGATCCCTAAGTGTGTTACTCCTTTGCGAGTCGTAAGGATCTTACGCAGGTGGTTTCTCCTTACAAGGTCGAGAGGACCCTATAAGTGTCTTTTAACGAGGTTGCGCCCTTTCGGGTTTTCACAAACACTCGCCGGTAGTCCTGCTGTTTTTACTCACGGAGCCCTTTCGGGTTTTCATCCGTGCCCGTTTTGCTTGTGGACGCACCGTTTTTTTTTGTTTTTTTTTATTTTTTTTATCTCGTCAGCCTAAGGATGCTGCGGTAGTAGTTTAGGGACTTTTCGGTCTGTCGTTAGTTTAAAGACATTTCGGTCCGTCGATAGTTTAAGGACGTTTCGGTCCGTCGATAGTTTAAAGACATTTCGGTCCATCGATAGTTTAAGGACGTTTCGGTCCGTCGTTAGTTTAAGGACGTTTCGGTCCGTCGTTAGTTTAAGGACGTTTCGGTCCGTCGTTAGTTTAAGGACGTTTCGGTCCGTCGATATGGGAGGGCCAGCCACTGCTTGCAAAGTCTTAGCCTAGGAAGATAGCGAGTGGACATAGTCGTCGTCATCTATCATTGACCCAGGCTATGGCTCATCAAGCATAGTATTTCTTTAAGAAGCGGCCGTTTATTGGCCTGAAAGGCCTTTCACCGTGCATGTCCATGAGTAGATAGGCTCCACCCTGATAGACCTTGTCTATGATGTAGGGGCCTTCGTAGTTTGGCTCAAATTTCCCCCGTTTGGCACGATTGGGGATCATAGGTCTCTTGACCACTAGCACGAGTTCGCCTTGGCGGAATGTTCTCGGCCTGGTCAATCTCTCGTACGAGCGCGTCATCTTTGCTTTGTAGGCTTCTAGATGTTGTTGCGCTATGAGCCGAGTTTCGTCGAGGGCATCAAGCTCCTCAAGCCGAAGGTGGGCATTTTCTTCGTCCGTCAGCTCGTGGTGGACTGCCACTCGCAGAGAGGGTAACTCTATCTCGAGGGGGAGTACCGCTTCCGTCCCAAATACCAACGCGTACGGCGTTGTGTTCGTGGCCGTCTTGAATGTAGTTCGATAAGCCCAAAGGGCTTCTTGCAGCCTCTCGTGCCAGTCTCTCTTATTCCGGGAAACGGTCTTTTTTATGATCTTTGTCAAGGTCTTATTGAAGGCCTCGGCCAGACCGTTAGCTCGTGGGTTGTAAACTGAAGAGTATCTCCAGTCTATATTGTGCTGCTGAGCGAAGCGGCTAATCTTATGGCTTCTGTAGGCTGGCCCGTTATCGGAGATAATGCGCCGTGGGGTTCCGAACCGATAGATGACGTGTGTCTTGAAGAAATGGAGGATATTCTCCGTCTTCACTTCCCTCAGTGGTACTGCTTCTGCCCATTTGGAGAAGTAATCAGTTGTCGCCAGGATAAAACGATGTCCCCGGGATGATGCTGGCTCGATGGGGCCGACTATGTCGGTCCCCCACATTTCGAATGGCCAACTAGCCACCGTTGGATGTAGTGGATTCGGATGTTGGTGGATAAAGTCTCCGTGGATCTGGCACGAGTGGCATTGCTTCGCATACTCGAGGCAGTCCTGGATCATCGTGGGCCAGTAGTAACCCATCCGTTTAATTTTTAACTTCATCTTTGGGCCTGCTTGGTGAGAACCGCAAAGTCCGTCGTGGACTTCCTGAATGACTCTTTCCGCTTCGTCAGGTCCTAAGCATCTCAGCCATAGAGAATCAAACGATCTCTTGTATAGAGTATCGTTGACGAAAGCGAAAGATAGAGCTCGTTTCATGAGCTGATAACTTGAGGATGTATCTTTGGGCATTCGGTGGGACTTAAAGTAGTCTATGAAGACTTCCCTCCAGTCCTCGGCCTTCTCATGGTCTTTTATTTGTAGGGCCGTCCGCTCAGTCGCTCCCTTTTCTTTATATAATTCCGGAGGTATTTCTGCCGGGGCAAGCACTCGACGGCTTTGTACCACGATTCTTACATCATCGAGGTTTTCGTCCGCCAGTTCTTTAGCAAGTTTGGCTAACGCGTCTGCTTTGCTGTTTTCTGCGCGCGGTATATTCTCCAAAGTATAGGAGGGAATTTGGGTCAATAGTTGTTGCACCTTTTCGCCGTACTTCACCAACTCCGGTTTGCACGTTTGGTAATCACCATTTACTTGACTAACAACCAGTTGAGAATCCCCGTATATAAGGAGGTCTTCAATTCCCAGGTCAATGGCGATTTTGAGGCCTGCTATCAGAGCTTCGTATTCAGCTTCATTGTTTGTCCTCGGCTCTGTTAAGGAGAAGGCGAAGCGCATTATCCCTCCTTGTGGAGTTGCAAAGATGAGGCCTACCCCCGATTTGATCATTGGGACACCTTGTTTCTGTTTCTTTACGGAGGACGCTCCATCGAAATAGAGTTCCCATCGGGTGCTTCCGCCGATAATCGCATCAAATGCATGCTCGTCTGGTAAATCACGGTTCAGAGGAGAATCGGCCGGTATCGGATGCTCAGCGAGGAAATCGGCAATGGCCTGGCCTTTCACTGCCTTGAGAGGCTGATACGTTATCGAGAACTCCATCAAAAGCAGGGCCCACTTAGCGAGTCGTCCCGTCAATATGGCTTTTGACATCAAGTATTTAAGGGGGTCCACTTTTGAAATGAGACGGACTTCATGCGCCAACGCATAGTGTCTGAGCTTTGTTATCGTGAAGATTAATGCCAAGCAATGTTTTTCAATGGGAGAGTAGTTGCTTTCTGCCCCCAGCAGAACTCGACTTAAGTAGTAGAGTGCTCTCTCTTTTCCCTGATCGTTCTCTTGCGCCCATAATGCGCCCAAGGAACCTTCGAGGGCGGTTGTATAAAGAATGAGGGGTTTTCCTTTGACCGGCGCAGCCAACACCGGAGGGTTCTGCAGGTACTGCTTGATCTCGTCTAGTGCACCTTGGCATTTGTGATCCCAAATGAATGGAGTTCCCTTTTTCATCAGGTGGCTGTAAGGACGGCATTTGCCTGAAAGATTTGCGATAAACCGCCGGATGTATGCGAGCTTCCCTTGGAGAGACCGCAACTGTTTGAGGGTTCTTGGCGGTGGCATTTCCATAATCGCTTTAATCTTTGACGGATCTATTTCAATACCTCGGTGTCGAACGATGAATCCCAGGAATTTGCCCGAGGAGACTCCAAACGCGCATTTGAGGGGATTCATTTTCAAGTTATATTGCCGAAGGCGTTGGAATACGGTCTCCAGATGCTTTAAATGATCTTCGTATGACATGCTCTTTACTACGAGGTCATCGATATAGCACTCGACGATGTCATGTATGAGGTCGTCGAAGATCTTTGTCATGGCCCTTTGATAGGTAGCGCCAGCGTTCTTCAGACCAAAGGGCATAACCCTATAGCAGAATATACCCAAAGGGGTCCGGAAAGCGGTGTGCTTCTGGTCTTCGGGATGCATCTTTATCTGATTGTATCCTGACGAACCGTCCATAATGGAGAAAACCTCGTGAGTGGACGTGTTATCTATCATCAGCTCGGTTACCGGTACTGGGAAATCATCCTTTGGACAGGCTTTATTGAGATCCCTGAAATCCGCACATATGCGTACTGTCCCATTCTTTTTCATTACCGGGACGATATTGGCGATCCAATCGGGATATTGGACTTCTTGAATAAATCCAGAATCGATCAGCTTCTTGACTTCGGCGTTGATGCTCATCTCAAGCTCGAGTCGCATCCTTCTTGGCGCTTGCTTGACTGGCTTGATATCCGGGGATATTGCTAATTTATGCACGGCAACCTCCAGATCTAATCCTGGCATCTCAGAGTAGTTCCACGCGAAGCAGTCTTTATGCCGTAGAAGCACGTTCTTTAACGCGGCCACCTTTTCTTCAGAGAGTAGCTCGCTGACAAATGTCGGTCGCGGGTCATCTGCCGATCCCAACTCAATCTTCCTGAGGTTATCCGCCATAGTATGTATACCATCTTCCAGTTCTCTCGGAGCTGGCGGAAATTCTGAGATCACCTGGTCGTCGCTGTTCTCAAAGCACTGGGGAAAGTCATCCATGTTCTCGCGCTCTTCTTTTAATATCGTAATCGTATAACAGGTGCGAATCCGCTCCCAGGACTGAGGTGGATCCGGTTTTGCTCTTGCGGCCTTGGGTTCATGCTTTTGTGGCGGCGTTACCCTCCAGCCGTTGGATAAAGCGAATCTGCCCCGTTGGTACTGGTCCTCGACCCAGTTCTTGAAGGTGAAGCAGTCTTCGGTAGGATGTCCTATGGCTCGGTGATAAGAGCAATAGCTCAAACGAGAAGCCTTGTTAGCTTGCTCAGGGTGTCTAGACTATGGAAGCGCGATCATTTGATGTTTTAAAGCGAGCTTGAGTAACTTCTCCGTCTTGTCTCGGGGAAGGAATACGCTCGCCTCATCTTTTCCATGAGGGACGAATCCGAGCCGCGCAGTACCCGTAACCCTCTAATCCTGCGTCGTTGTTGTCGGCTCCTCTTCCCGCTTCTTAATTTATTTCCGTCTCCGCATCGAGCCTTTCGCACAACGGGTTGACAAAGATGAACATCTTTGTCTTTTGGAGCCTGTTGAAATAGGCGTTGCGTCCTGGCCTTCTCGTAGATGGCCATTTCGCGGTTGTGGTTTTCCTGAGCTTTCGGACCCATTTTCCTGATAGGCTTGTCCGTTCGTTCTCCAAACGACGGACTCGGCGTTTCGATTGCGGGGTGTAATTTTGACCAGGGGTTGGCATCTCCTGACAGGGCGTCCTCTTCTTCATCAAAGGTGTATGTGGCGTAGTTACTGTGGACCCGTTCCCGTTTTCCCGCTCTCGCGTATCCAAGCCCGAGTGTTTCCATTTTCCCGTTGGGCAATTTGCGCTGAGTCCCAGGGACATCCCAAATCTTGTTGTAGAACCGAGCCTGCCGAACAGTCTGTTTTAAGGGTACTCCTTGGCGCTTCAATAGCTTCTTTAATCCATTTGTATAGTATCTGGGCAGACGGATGGGTTGGAGTCTGTCGCATGTAGCATCCGCGCCATGCCAGATCTCTTTCTCTATTTTCGACTCTGAGGATCGGTAGAATAGGATCACCTTCTCACCCCTTTGCCTGGGAGGGATGTAAAATGTTTGCAGGTCCTGCACATTGTGAGCTTGAAGCGTGTCGAGATCCTTGTAGTGTTCTCGCGGTACCATGGTGATTTGCAAACTATGGTCATCGCAAAGGGGTGTTTGTATCGGCAGCCGATTGGAGAACACGACATTAACCTCATCTTCCGAGTCACTTCCGAAGACTAACATGGAGGCGGACGTTCCCGGGTTGCTGCGTCGAGATGGCCCTGCATAAACTATCTCTTCCTCTTCTTCGGTATCGCTCCCGAAAACAGGGATAGTGGCGGCGGCTTTGTTCTCCGGGTTGCGACACCTTTCTGTATCCTCGAAATCTGGCAAAAAGTATTTCGCATCCTCGTATTTGCGGACTTCGTTCATGGAAAATGGGTTCAACTCGCCTGTTACAGTATACTCGAAACCATCTTTAAAGTACTTCATACACTGATGTTGTGTAGAAGGGATGATGTTGTACTCGTGTAGCCAAGGAAGGCCGAGCAAGGCGTTGTAGCAGGTCTTGGCGTCAATGACATGGAATTTGATGTCTGTGACGAGAAGTCCAAAGCGTAATGTTAGTATCACAGATCCGAGAGTCCGTGACGATTGTGAATCGAAACCGGAGATAGTAATTTTGTCACGAGCGAGATGTTGCACACTCATGCAGATTTCCTTCAACACCCGAACATTAAGGAGATTGACGGAGGATCCATTATCCACCAGGATCTTGCCTATCTTGATATCATGGCAGTATCCGGAGACATATAGGGGACGGTTATGGTCGCACGTCCCGAGAAGGAGGTCTTCATCACCGAAAGTGATATCGGCTGTATGCATTTCCTCCAGTTCATCCTTCATCTTTTCAGTGGCGAGGAAGGCTTGGAATTGTTCAGGTTCTTGTAATGCCTTAATTAGTGAGTCTCGCGCTTCTTTTGATAATAGGAGGGCGTCGAGAATGCTAAGCTGAGAAGGTAGCTTCCTTAGGTGCGCGAGGATGTTATAGTCCACTTTACTCCTCCTAGGAGGGTCTTTGGCAGCCAGTTCTTTCATGACTTGGTCATCTAAAGTGATATCTTCAGTGGCCTTTTCCTTTCCCTTATCTTTTCTACTTACGGGCCCGAGATTCTTTTCTGGGAGTGTGCGATTGCGCTGCTGGATGTTCTCGCAGGCCTCCGATTCCTCCTCTTTCCCTAAAACGGATTCTTTAAAGAGAGGGCCCAAAGCCATTTCTTCATCAGAGTCGCTCCCAAAGGTGAGAACTTGTGACCCCCCGGCGTTAACCATGTAACAGTTGCCAGTAGTTCTGTTGTGCCCTTCGACAGTACTTCTTCGCTCCCGACGGCTCTTGCGTTTCATGCGCTTAAAATGTTGCTGACGAGTAACATATCCTTGCCACCATATTTTAAAGGCGTCGCACTCCTCCGTGGGGTGTGAGATTCTCCGATGATATGCGCAATAATTAGGGTGCCTCTCCGCCCCATCGTGTGTATTCCCTTCCGAGTGTGGTAGCTTCATTCCCATTGACATGGCTTTGGCAAACCTTTTCCTCGTCTTGAGTATCTTCTTGTCTACTTCGGATGCCTTTTGATCTGGCGGGGGTAGTTCAACTCTTTCATTCAGTCGCCTGCATTTGGTTCCTTCTGACGTTGCCATCTCACGCTCCTGATCCGCTTTACTTTTTAGACGAATCTCGTGTAGAAAGGCATTGATCATTTCATTTGTCAGCCATGCACGCTCAGGTTCTGCCTCCAGCTTCTTAGTGCTAGGAGTTTTCTCATCATCGGTAAACGAGTGGGAGATTACGTTACAACTCGCCACATACTCTTCGGATTCATCCGATGAGCTCTCTTCATCATCTCCCCCTTGAAAGATGTGGTTGAGGAACTCTTGCAATGTGACAGGAGTTCGCGCCTTTTGATTATACTCTTCCAGCGCGTCGATTTGCTTCTGCAAGTTCGTGTGCTCGTCTCCAAGCTTCGCGGGCTTCTTGGATTTCTTCTTCTTTTTCTTCGAAGATTTTGACGGTTGGGCGTGAGTATTTGGGCCCTTATCACGAGCCTTCGTAGTTGTGCGGGGCTTCAACATCCCCTCGATAATTTGAGGTTCAAGAGGGTTTTTCCATTCGATCGCAGGGCACGCGTGAAGGTCTCTCAGCATTCTTTTGGTTTTCGTTGATAGCACGACCTCCCATGGAGCTTCTTCAATAAAGGAGCAGGTTGCCCCCAATGTATCTGTTTTCTTAGGAGTATGCGGCTGTGGTGGGCTCACCTTCCACTTCTCGGACAGTACAAACTTCCCCTGGAGGTATTGATCTTCAATCCATCCTTTGAAGACGAAGCAATCTTCAATCGGATGACTTACCGTTTGATAGTAAGGGCAATAGCTAGGGTTATTCACCTCGGTGCGTTGTGGCGGTCGCCTTGGATTCGGTAGGTTTATAAGTCTGTTGCGTATTGCCAGCTCGAATAACCGTTTCGTCTTGTCTCGTGGGAACGAGTAGGGACGTTTCATCTTCTCATTATAATACCGGCGTCTTTCTTCCAATTGATCTGCCGGTTTCGGGGCGTTAGGTTGCTGTTGGGCATTTGCGACGAAGGTCGCCCTTCCTTTACCCTTGTTATTCCGAGGTTCCGACTTCGGGGGAGGTGGTCTATGACCCATCTGGTCCATCTGAGCCAACTTGTCGATTAAAGCCTGGAATGTGGTTGGCTTAAAGAACATCATAAACTGGGAGATAGTTGCGTGGGGGTCTAGGGTTCCCACGAACATGCCCACTGCGGGTGCCTCCTCAATGCGTTGCTCGCATCTCGACCACAAGTTCCGCCAGCGTATAGCATACTGGACCCAGGTTTCACCTGGTTTGACCCTGGCGTTAATCAAAGCAGTTATTGGAGTGCGTTCGCTGGCGCTCGCGAATCGCTGAGTGAATAGCAGCTCCATTTCAGCGAACGTTTTGATAGAATCGTTCGGGAGTTCCGAATACCATTCGAACGCTGTTTCTGATAAGCTACCTACGAACTGGCGGAGCAACAGTTTATCATCACCACCGGTGTTACCACAGAGGGCCCGGAACTGGGCGACATGTTGATGGGGATTGCCGGTCCCCTTGTACACGTGGAATTTTGGTATCGTATAGCCTTGCGGGTATTTGATTTGGTCGTACCAACTTGGATACGGCCGCCCCGTTTTCACGACTTGACCAGCTGCCTCAGTCGCATGATGGACCCGGATTTGCTGGGCTATGTAGTCAGCCAAGTCCGCCTTAGAGATTGCCTCCTCCTTGGCCATTGAGAGGGTCGGCAGTGGATTCGACGTTTCTCCTCGGTCGTCTTCAAGAACGATTGGGGGATCTTCGGCGGGCAAGTCCTGCTGGATCATCATTCCTATCATATCTTGGAAGAGAAGGCCCATACGTTGTATGTTGGCTGCTTGTTCAGCAGCCTCTTTGTCCTTTTTCTCCAGTATCCGGCGAAGGAATTCAGCGTCGGTTTCTTCTTCTTGGCGCGCGTCTGAGGACGTTTCTGGGTTTTCTTTTGGCCCGGTAAGTGCGGCCATAACATTCATCATTTCTTGGAGCTTTTGTTGCTGCTCCTGGGCTTTCGTCACGGATCGGGTAAGTGGTCGGTGGCCTGTAGAAGTGCGGCTCTCCTCCTTTCCAGAGGTCATGTATACGGTGTGGACCATCAAGCCCCCAGACTTAGGGCGTCTGGGCTCAGTGCTTTTAGCCGTCGTTGCATGTTGGGGGGTCTTCTCTGGCCTCCTCCTTTTATGAGCCATGGAGGTTGAGGGGGCCGTTGAGGTGGGCGTCCCGACAGCCTTTCGGGGTTCAGCCTGGTGACCAGCTTCCGGTTGGATTTTCAGCTTCTTGTGCTGGCGGGAGGAGTTTGGATCGATGATCGAGTCTCGGGCCTGCCGCCAAACCTTATAGATTTTGGAAGACAGCCGTTGAGGAGATTGGGGCTGTTCTGATTCCATTTCCTCAACCTTTTTTAATGGGGGAGGAGACCTCTTCAGCACTGCAGTAGGAGAATTACTTCGCACCTTATTTAGCATTTCGAAGTTGTTCCCAGTTGGAACAGCAGCATTAACTTCTGCCACCGGGGCTGATGGAGTCAACCCAGAGGGGGAGTTGCCCCCAGCCTTCCTTACTCGGCGCCAATGGCGACGTCGAGCGTGTCGAGCGGACGACGTTGGGTCAGCGGTAAGAATGGTTTTGTCTTGCCCCCTGTGTGGGTGGGGGGTTGTTGTTGGTGTTAGCCTGTCAAAGACCGACGTCCTTTGGATAGCAGGAGCGGGAGCTGGAGCCGTCAATCTTGAAAAGACCGACTTTGTGGCAGGGGAAGTCGCTTTGATGTCTTCAGGAGCAGGACCGGTCACTTTCTTAGAAGCAGCCTTCTCTGAGATTGTAGGCCCTATGATGAGTTCGCAGGATTTCAGGCCCAATCTAGAGAAGACCGAGGCGTTGACGTTGGGCGACTCGTTGAGAGGAGCCGCGGCAGGGGTAAGACGATCAAAGACTGACTTCTAGGGAGCTTCCTTTGTCAGTACCGGCGCCGCGAAGCTTGACGATGGGAGTATAGTCCCGAAGAACAATCCGGTAGTGGCTTGAGTCACTTGGTCCACCGGCATTGTGAACAACGAAGCAGCTTGGGGTCCATAGGCTATACCTCCTGGCGAGGTAGAGCGTTGGTCGCAATTGCAGTTTGAGCAGTTGGAGGATTTCGCAGAAGTAGAAGCCATCGATCCTTTACTTTCTGCAATAAGCAAGACGCCAATTCTTAGTATCTTGAAACCCAAGGGCAACCATTAGCGAACCGCGATTGGTTCGCGAATCACGACACACGAAGTGTGGAGTGGAAAGAGGAAAAGGTCCCACCGGGCATGCCAGAATCTGTTCCCCTCCGAACGGCGGCGTGGACTCGGGCGTCCGTGCCTGAGGTTCGGGGCAGATGCTAATTGGTGCTATCCGTCCATCTCTCTGAAGATGCCAAGTTGTTTATGGGACCGTGCATCGGAGGTTTAGACGGATGCGGCCGATGTAGCAGACTTCGTCAGATTCCCCCTCGTTTGAGGGGTTTTTGATTGTGGGGACGCTCTTCCCTGCAGGCGCAAGCCCCTGCAGTTAATTACGCTACCGCATCACGGTAACAACTTTCTCCTTCTCCAGATGGTCACTTCGTGTCGTGTGTGTTTATTTTATGTTTTGTTGCCCGTGGATTGTTTACGGAGACTGAGTTATGTCGTCGCCCGTAGGGCGTGGACTAGTCCAAATCCGTGTTTATCTTAGATTTGGGTTTGGGGGTCTGGTTTGAGGATACGTCAGCCATACTTGAGGCTAAGATCAGCTCAAACGTTTGTTAAGGATACGTTAGTCCGATTTGAGACTAAGATCAACTTAACAGGATCGTTTAGATCCGACAAAAGAGCGTTTGGGCTCCATTGTTCCAGTTTAGGGACATAGTGGTCCATCGTATATGTGGCCGTCGGGACCCGTCACCTCTCTGACGACGTTGAAGGATTACAACGACGGATGTCAGAGGAGTTCAGAAATGTACCCTCGAGCCAGAGTTAATTTGGGGGATTCATAGTCCAGTCTGTTTGAAGGTTTAAGGATACGTTAACCATCTTTGAGGCTAAGATCAACTTAAACGGGACCGTTTAGATCCGACAAAAGAGCATGCGGGGCTCTATTGTTCTAGTTTAAGGACATTGCGGTCAATGGGTAGTTTAAGGACATTGTGGTCCATGGGTAGTTTAAGGAAATTGCGGTCCATGGGTAGTTTAAGGACATTGCGGTCCATTGTTAGTTTTAAGACATCTCGGTCAAGGTTAAGGACGTCATAGTCCATGGGTTTAAGGACTCCACAGTCCGGTATGTGCTCTGGATGCTTCACACGGGTTCACTGCCGTGCTTGGCGAGGACCAGGCTCCGCTCTGGGCGTTTTCCGCGGGGTCAAAGAGTGACGTTATCCACGTTCCACGTAACCAGGAATTTTGCACTAGATGCTTCACACGGGTTCACGGCCGTGCTCGGCGAGGACTAGGCTTCGCTCTGGGCGTTTTCCGCGGGGTCAAAGAGTGACGTTATCCGCGTTCCACGTGACCAGGAATTTTGCATTAGACATGGGTTTAAGGACCCCACAGTCCATATCATGGGTGGTCATCGGGACCCGTCACCTCTTTGAAGACATTGAGGGATTACAATACCAAGTATCAAAGGAGTGAAGAGATGTACCCTAGAACCGGAATGGATTAAATAGTCCTTGGCCCAATTTGGGATCAAGACCCATTAATTATATTATGAGCCCATTGGCCCAGTTAATTACGAATTGAGGACTTATGGCCAGCTTGGGCTAAGTCCTATCATGTCTGGAATATTGACTTCTTGTGGATCCATTGAGGGAGAGGCTTTGCCTCTATCCCTTTAGCCAATTGGGCCAAAGCCTAGTGTTAAACACTTCAGAGCAATCAGTGTTGAACACTGGGAATGAGGTTGACAAGTTAGTGTTTAACACTAAAAGATTATTGGTGTTAAACACCAGCAACAAGGCTTTCAGATTAGTGTTAAACACTAAAACAGATCAGTATCAAGCATCGGCAACAGAGCTCTCAAATTAGTGTTAAACATTAAGGTATTCAGTGTTGAACACTGCAAGTAAAGTTCTTTGATTGGTGTTGAACACTACTGCCCAACAGTGTTTTAACACAGGATTCAGGAGTTCCAACTTAGTGTTAAACACTAAAGCAAGAGGGGTCACGTGGCGACACGTGAGAGCGCCCTCTCTCCATTCATTCTGCTGAGATTATTGCATCTTTCAGAGCATCACGTGCCATCACGTGACAGGCATTCATATGCCTATGTGTTAAAGCTTCTGTCAAGGGTCACGTGGGTCACGTGGGGGACTGCCTCAAAGGGCTTTCTGTAGACCTTTTGAGGGGGTCACGTGGTGATACGTGACCCTGCCTCCATGTATATTGTTTAGAGAATCTGTTGATCCTTTTTCAGGAATTAAATTCCTCAAGCTTTAATTTTCAAAGGAATTAAATTCCTACTTCCTTTTGAAGACTTATATTCTGGAGTAGAATTGAACCCTGAATCTTCTGTAGGAATTAAATTCCTCGTTTATGTGGAGAACTGAATAAAGTTAAACCCTAATAAAAGCTTTTTAAGGAATTACACTTCCAGTCCCTGTTAAATTATGATTAAGGGAATTGAATTCCCGTTGTTTCAACAGAACTAAGTTCTTAATTATGGTTAAACCCTGTTTCTCTCTGTTCTGAAGGAATTAAATTCCCATAACACAGGGTCAATCCCTACTTTTATCTTAGAGGAATTAAATTCCTATAGTTCTGTGAGAATTAAATTCTCGTTTTTCCATTCCCTCTCCATGTTTTGGATCTGCATGGCAGGGTCTCAACCCATTGAGAATTAAATTCTCAACCTAAAAGGGGAGATGTGCACTTTGCAGATCCTCTATCAAAGAGAGAAGAAATATGTTCTTCTGTTTTTTATTTTGTCAGAGTTAAACTCTATTGAGAATTAAATTCTCCTTCTTTCAGGAAGCCTTCCCTTTCTTACCTAGGGTTTTCTTTTTGCAGAAGCTCCAAATTCCTCAAAGTATCATGGCTCTCTCCTTTTTTTCTCCCTCTGCGTGCATCTATATCTTTCTTTTGTGTCTCTAGGCTCCTATTTATAGGAGAAGCAGCCGAATCAATTAGTTTTTTGATGAATCTTTATTAAGAGATTTGATTTGTATCCATCATTTGTTTTTGACCCTTGGATTATTAGGTGAATTTTATTCACCATTGGATTTCAAATCCAGGGATTCTCCTTTGTTATTTCTGTTAGATTTAAAGGGGAAATCTTTCCAAACTCGAGATTTTCCATAGATAGATGATATTTAATCTTCTCTGAATCTTTAATTTGATCGGTTTCAGATAATTGCTTTCCTTTGGAAAGATTTGAATCTCTTTCAGAATTTAATTCTGTTAGCAAAATGGGCTTTGAAAGCCGGTCACGTGTGACCACGTGACCCATGGTCACGTGTGGACGCGTGACTCCCTTGTAACGAGCCCTTTCCTTCTTTTGCACTCTGCCTTCTTCTGCTGCTTAGCCGTCACGTGCTACCACGTGACCCCTGGTCACGTGTGAGCACGTGACCCTTGTCTGGCGCCTCTTTCCTTGGTTCAACTGGAGAGCGAGTCTGCTGCTTTGAACGTCACGTGCCAACACGTGACCCTGGTCACGTGGGAGCACGTGACCTCTTCTGAAGCCTTTTCCTTGACTTGATCAGGGAACCAATGTGCCCTTTTCCGCTGCTTTTATATGTCACGTGTCAACACGTGACTGCTGGTCACGTGTAAGCACGTGGCCCCTTTTTGAAGCTTTTCCCAGAAGCTTTCCTGATTTTAAATCAGGAAACACCAAGGATTTACAACGAAGCTTAATATGAAGCTTTGATAGCAGGTTTCGAAATCGCTATCGATATAGGAATCAAAAACCCCCTTATATATGGAGACTCCCAGCTGATCGTTAGCCAAGTAAATGGAGATTATCAGACATGCAAGCCAGTTATGATAAAGTATGGCGAAAGAGTGCAGCGACTGCAGACACAAATCCCTTCCTATACCCTGAAAAGCATACCGCGTGCGTGAAACAGCAAGGCGGACGCATTGGCCAAATTGGCTAAGGAATTGGCTGTTGAAGACCTTAACGATATGAGGATCATTATGCAAAGCCGCAGAGTTCTCGCGCCAAATGATATATATTCAGGAGATCTAAAAGAGCTATTTGAAAGAAAATAAACGACCGAACAAGTAACCCATCAAATAGAGGACGAAGAAAAGGTCATCAACTGGAGGGAAGTCTTCATAGTCTACTTCAAGTCTTAACAGACGCCCGAAAATGCATCGTCTAGATAGCAGCTCATGAAACAAGCTTTGTATTTCGCCTTCATAAATAATACTCTATATAAAATATCATTCGACTGTCTGTGGATAAGATGCTTAGGGCTGGAGAAAGCAAAGAAAGTCGTTAAAGAAATTCACGACGGACTCTGCGGTTCTCATCAAGCTGGGCCAAAGTTAAAGCTGAAGATAAAAAGAATGGGTTACTATTAGCCCACGACAATCCAGGATTGCCTTGAATATGTGAAGCAGTGTTACTCGTGCCAAATTCACGGGGATTTTATCCATCAACATCCAAATACGCTACACTTGACAGTGGCTAGTTCGCCGTTCGAGATGTGGAGAACGGATATAATCGGTCTCATCGAACCAGCATCCTCCAAAGGACATCGGTACATATTGGCAACGAAAAACTACTTCTCTAAGTAGGCAGAAGTTGTACCACTAATGGAGGTGAAGACGGAGAATATCCTCCACTTCTTAAAGACCTATGTTATCTATCGGTTCGGCACTCCGCGACGGATAATCTCGGATAACGAGCCGTCTTACAGAAGCCATAAAATAAGCTGTTTCGTGCAGCAGCATAAAATATATTGGAGATACTCCTCAGTCAATATTTCTCGAGCCAACGGTCTAGCTGAAGCTTTCAACAAGACCTTGACCAAGATTATAAAAAAACATTGTCCAGAAACAAAAAAGACTGGCACGAAAGGCTGCATGAAACCCTCTGGGCATACTGAACAACGTTCGAGATGGCCACGAATACAACATCATACACATTAGTGTTTAGCACAAAAGCAGTGCTCCCGTTGGATATAGAACTCCCCTCTCTATGAGTAGCGGTTCAATATGAGCTAACAGAAGAAGAAAATGCCCATCTTAGGTTTCAGGAGCTCGACGCACTCAACGAAACTCGCCTTAAAGCACAGAAAAATCTGGAGACTTATAAGGCAAGAAAAAACGTTGTGGTAAATTCCTAAAGCTTGCTCTTCCGACGGTAATATGACTTAATGAGATTACTTGAAGACATCTTGTCCAGCCCTCGAAGGGTTCATTGACACGACAGTCGCGTGGCTACATGAAAAGCGGCTTAAAGACTGTATATCGGGGAATACATCAGCCAACACTATGGTTTCACGGACTAAAACCCTAGTACCACAAACCTAACGGACCCCTTTCGTAAAGAATGGGGGTTATCTAAATACAAAGTTATGACAAGTTAGCCTGTAAATCCAAGGGAGGTAAACTAAAAAACTCTGAAATGAGTACATAAACTAGAGACTCCGAAACGAGAGAAAAAACTACAAACTCCGAAACGAGTGCAAAATCTAAAGACTCCGAAACGAGTGAATAAACTAAAAACTCCGAAATGAGTACATAAACTACTTCGCGCCAGATTGAAACATAAAAAAACAGAAGAGTGCATGCAAAAAATGTATATTTTTTATTCATGAATCAAAATCTTTGAAAGATACAATTTTTAAAAAAAGAAAGATACAATTCTAGCCTCTGAAAGGGCGGGGCTTTCAGTAAAGTAGCGACCCATTCATTCTCTTGCCGCGGCTCCTTCTCACGCTCCACAATTGCGACTAGCATTGCTTCGAATTGAGTTCGTTGTTGCAAGCACGAAGAAAAATTCTTATAAATCTCCTACTTAGCATCTTCAGAGTCCCGCATTCCTCGCTCAGCAGAGTAAAGATCCCGTCTCAGCGCCACTCCTTTAGAAACGCATCGTTGAAGATTTTCGAAGATAACTCGGAGTCGCACATCATTTATTTTTACCTGGGCACGTAATTGGCTTTATTCTCTAAAAGTCATCTCATGCTCCTTCTGCTTCAGGACCATCTTCTGCTTGAAGTATTGAATGGAAGCAGGACTTTGTTCGATCCATGCGACCAATTGAGCCTTCGTAGATAATGCCTCAGGCGTAAGACGTTTGTGCTCGATCTCATGGAGGCAAGTCACGATTCGCTTACAGTAATCAACCCAGATGCTAATGAAATATTCATTATGGAAATTCACAAGAGTCGCCAGCATGGGGTTGACTTCGTCCGCGAAGTCCGCAATAGAAGTGAGAGCCTCGACATCAAGGTCTTCAATAAACTCACTTAGCATGCGCCTGCTATTTGCTGCACTTCCGGAAGATTGACGTTTAGCAAAGGGCCCTGTGGGTATAAAAATACGAGACTCGAAATGAACCAAAACCGGTATAGCTGCTACAAAATAAGACACATACAAAGAAGGGTCGGATTTCAACCTAAAATAAAAAAAAATGATGAATGAGATCTAACCTACCAATAGTTGAAAGTGGCTAATCAGGAAGCATAGAGGGCTCAGCTATTTCTTCGTCCTCTCCTTCGAGTCGTAAATCTGTGGTCGATACGAGAAAAGCGTATTAAAAAGTGGTTACTCATAGAAATATGAAACTAGAAATGAAAGATATACTGACCAACACCAGAAGGAGGGACGGATCCTGATTGGAAGGCAGAGTGCGCGGTTCACATTTGGCACAAGTGGTTGAAAATCACTCCTACAAGATAACAACAATATACGGTAAGAGATTAATCCATGGTGTAATATCAATACTGAAATAAGAAAATAAAAGATCTTTACCTTCCGTCGCTGAGTCCGAGAGAACTCGGGAGGTGCATAAGAGATAGGTGGAACAGCAAAAGTCATGGTGATGGCTGACGGAGGTTCTTCAATCAGCAGATCACCAGGGTTTATTGTGCCTATATCAGAAATAAAGGAGATGTTAGCGAATGTGTCTAGAAGGATTAAGGGTCCAAAAGTGATAACACAGAAAATACCTGATGGTGTGGAAACCATAGTGGTATCTGTAGCATCACTAGTTATGACAGCTTTCGCGATGTCCATCATCACTGGGAAGACGGATTTAACGTCTGCACCTTCGTCTCCTGAATCAATAAGGGTTGTCATTACAGTAGTGTCACCCGCGGATATTAGGGATCCAAAAGAAGAGGAAGTGGCAGTTGGAATAGTGTCAGACTCAAAATGAAAGCCCGACGCCCTAAAATCCCCAGACGCCGGCACCTCACCCGCAGCGTTGACACTTAAACTTAGCCCCGCTGTATCGTTCAAGGAAAAATGTGTTATAATTCAAGAAAAACTGCTATGGAAAGAAACTTGGAAAATTAAATAAAATTTACCAAGTTTCATTAAAATATCGTGCCATGTCTCACCTTGAAGTAAACGCTCGGACTCTTCACGAGCAGCACGCGCGATCTGCATATGAGCAGTTGACAAGGCAGAAGGAATATCCTCCATGGGAACATCAGGGGGTCGTATCTCACTCGAACCCACACCTGTGGCCAAGCTAACCTGACGCTCCCTCGCTGCATGCTTCCGATGCTTCTTCTCGTCTTTAGATGTGCGGAAAGATCTCTCCAGAACCACAGACAGAGGAACATCTTTATCTAAACCAGACTCAGCCTCTGGATCTGCTACAATGTCCATCATCAGTTGTTTAAGCGACGCTTCCCGTAGTGGCCCTAGGGTGGCCTCAATGGTAGCCGGTAGCTCTGAAGGTTCCGTAGGAGCCATTGAGGGAGGAATATCCTCTACACCACCACCTAAAGATGGTATCACACTCGGAACGGCACAAGCTGTGGCGGTTCCTATAATAAAAAAATGGGGGAGTGACAAAATGAGCTAAATATTTTAAGGGCAAAACGAATCACACCGAGGTCCATAGAAGCACGAAGCCTCTCCTCTTCCTCGAATGTTTTGAGGGATGCCAAAAGAGTCTCTTCGGTAGAGATTCCTGTTAAGAAATGAGCGTTAATAAAGCGTAATAAACTCTAAAATATAAAAAAGAGTATAAATGAGATATACCCGACGCCGCAAGAGAAGAAAGAGTTGCTTGCTCGCGGGCTAATCGCTCAGAAGCCTTAATAGCAGCATGAAAATTAGTTGCGGAATTCTCACCAGCAAAAGTTTCAAACAGACTGTCATTGGTGCCTTATTTGGAAAAGCCTTCGCTATAGAGAGCATAAGGTTCCTGACCAAATACAACGTCAGCCGAAAACATGGATTTTTTCTTCTTCTGAGAGCTGACAGCAACACTTGAGATAAGAGCTTGCGCTTTACAGGACTCTTGAGACAGCGAGTCCTGATTTCTGAGCTAATACCCGACTCAGAAGAGGCTGTGGCTATCACGTCGCCAGGAGCACATACGTCCGGTCATGGCTTAGCCGTCGACACCGTTGGAAAGGCTGCGGAACTACAACCGCGTCGCTCTCTCTCAAGGAAGGATGGACATCTGCTCGTCGTTTTAGTGAAACCGTGGGATTGCTGGCCAGGACAGAATCCTTTTGATCAAGGAGCATCCGCCTTTTTTCTTTGATAACGGCGCATGTAGCATGCTGGTACCAACCTATATAGGCATTTGAAGCCTTCGGAATATGACTCGGCTCAGAAATCAGAAATAAGAACTTGTGTTTAGCCACATAAAATGGTGCACTTCACTGCGGACACTCTCCTCTGAAACAACTGATCGACGAGAAATGCTTCAAGAGGAACGCCTTAGTTATAGCCGGATTGCTGAGCAAAGCGACGCGGGTTATACCTCATGAATAATACCAATGCATTTTGCCTAAATACTAGGAAACCCAGCCTGATGGAATACAAATGCACGATCTCCCAAGCCGTCAACGCAGAAACCCCATCCTTAAAGATATCATGAAGCGGCTGGACCACTTTGGACGGTTCTTTACTGATGGTCAGGACGCTATCAACAAAGGTCATGTTGTCCCTAACCATGCACGGACGCAGAAGAAATCGCCGAGCCACTCGTTGTGTTGGGTCCGAAGAAGAAGCATCAACCAATTATATAACCCGAGGGAAATAGTACCCTTCATAAAATCAGGGTCTTTTATGCACACCAAAGGAACCCAACACATACATCTCAATTCATGAGGTGAAATAATGTAAAGGGAGATTTACGGGCTTTAAACCCGAATGGAAGGTGTTGGCCGCTATACTTAGGCCATG
Source organism: Agapanthus africanus (assembly GCA_030015575.1). NCBI lineage: Eukaryota > Viridiplantae > Streptophyta > Magnoliopsida > Asparagales > Amaryllidaceae > Agapanthus > Agapanthus africanus. The sequence goes on along the minus strand of CM057339.1, from coordinate 276,813,319 downwards.
ATACAAATGGGCCAATCCTGCAACCCCAACAGCCATCAGCATCCCCGCCACAACACGATGAGCCGGATAGAAAACAGAAGGTCTCATGTATCGAGGATGCAATGGGAGTGCAAACCAGCTCAGCCACAAACCAATGAAGCCCACAAAAAAATTTTCCTCGTCAATGTCCGGAGTAGCAATCTCTGCAAAAGGGACGATGGGGGTGTCCGGAATACAGAACTGCTTTAAATCCGCATCTGTAGTTTGCAATTTGTCCAAGTCAATCCCGAACAGATCATCAAGCTTGGCAAACTTCGCAGCCTTCTTCGATAAAACCTCCGGACGAAGGAAACGGGCAACAAAGTCCGTAAAGCTAAGCACATGCCCCTTGAATTCCAAAAACAAGATTTCATAGATATATAACACCTTGATCAGGCTTGGGAACTTGTGTTGGATAGCGTTTTCCGGAGTAAGGCCCATGACTACCGATTCAGTAAAGAAGATATACTCGTCAGAAGGAAGTATCTCCTTATATTGCTCCTCTCTAACGGGTAACCTGGAAATATCTGTGAACTTTTCCAGCAAAATTCATACCTCCCGGTCCGATAATAGAAACGTGTGGGTCAAAATATTCCACTGTTCCAAGAAAGATTTACCCACCACATATGAGGAGTGTGGTAATAAAAGAGAGATGCGTAAACCGCTGGATATAACCCGGTTTTCAGCAGTAGCAATTTCTTGGCCGATAAAATGTAGCGGGCCCACTAGAGGTAACCAACTGGATGTCGAGAGGTCACTCTTATTGTATAAACCTGACCCCAAGGATGCGCCTCTCCTTGACAAATGGGACGCCCCAAAATATATAGGACCATCGGCGGCTGGATTGGTATCGATACCATGGAAGGTTGAAAACGACCTTCCGCGGTCCAATTGACCTCTTCCACAGCATAAGCAACCTGCGTAGGATCAGCATAACGAATCGAAGGGATCAGTTCTGTTGACGCCGCACAAGTAAAGCTGTGCCAACCCCGGATAATATAGCTATACCACGCTCCCCATAGATGAAGAGATTTCCGTTCCGGATCGTAGTCCCGGATTAAAGCAAGGACTTCACGATCAGTAGGGGCGTCGGAAAAAACACTCTCCAAACGAACATAGGGAAAAAAGGAAGCAGAAGCCATAGTTCCTGAAAAGAAAAACCGGTGGAGGGTTTGCAATCAAAATACTAAAATCAGTACAGTCTAAAGAAAAACAGTGGGCCCACAAAATCAAGGTGATGGCTCATCAATCCAAAAGGATTCTCATTAAATGAATAGTGCTCTTTAAACAGTGGAGTTAAAAACTCCCAATATTCCCCCAAAAGCGAGCTCTTTAAAACTAACAACAGATTCAAATCTGTGGAGAAAAAAGAAGAAGAAGAAGGGATTAAAACCCAAAAAATTCTATAAAAAAACCAAGAATGGTAAAGGGAATAAAATTCCCAAATTTCTTAAGATCTCAGATCCAAGCTTTGCAAAAAAATGGAATTAAAATTTCCCCAAACAGTGGGATTAAATCCCAGAACAATCCCCATGTTAAAAAATATTTGGGTTGATTGATGGAATCAAATTCCAGGAAAAAATGTCAAGATTGATTGCAGGATAAAACCCTAAGAAAGAGAATCAAAAATTCTCAAGTCTAAGACGAGGACATTAAGATCCATGATCTATAAAAAAAGAAAAGTTTTTGTTAGATCGAGAGAGAGCTAAGCTCTGTCGAATCTGATAATGGACTTAAAATCCGAAACTAAGAAAATATATTCATGTTCAAGTGGGGTTAAGAACTAATCTCTGTTCGTAGTTCTTACCAAGAAATTTGGCAGAGTATACTCGTACAAAAGAGTTCTGGGAGACAGAGATCTAAGCACTGAGAAACAAGAATTAAATTCCCAGAAGAAAAGAATATTCAAGAAAGAAGATGAACAGCTAGCAGTCATCTTAAAGGGCTAAGGCCCTATTTATAAAACGTGGGGAGAATGGTTCAACTTCTTAGAAGATCCAACGGTGGTAAAAGTGACACCGTTTCACTCACATGTAAACCATGTGAGAACAACGGTGGGAGGCATTTGTTCCCCTAATAATTAAACATATAATGAAAAGAGCTAAGCGCTGTTAAATTCTAATGAGGCAGCGCCTCAGTTCTCCCTACGAGAGCGCCTGCACCATCGCCAACCTCTTAGGATTAAATCATATGGTGGCACCGCACGTGAAATTTACGTGGGTACCAATGTGCAAAGCACAAGAGCGCCTATCATATATATATATATATATATATATATATATATATATATATATATATATATAAGAATTAAATTCTTAAGCAACGCCCACGTGCACAACACGTGAGTGCCGGCGCCAAAATTAAAAGTAGATAAAATTAAATTCTACAAGGGGATAATTCCCTAAAATCTGGGATACTCTCTGTTAAACAGAGCCGTTGGATCAAAAATCCAATAATGATGATAAATCATCAAATAATAGAATTATATTCTATTACGAGAAAATATCTTCATAATCTTTCTAAGTGAGAAAGATATTCTCAGTTGGATAAAAAATCTAATAATAGAATTGAATTCTATTTTGGGAATATATTTCCCCAATCTTTCTAAACAAAGAAAGATTGCTCTTTGTAAAATAGAGAGCCCTTGGATTAAAATCCAATGGTAAGTAAAAATCACCGCTTGACAGAATTAAATTCTGTGTATGGAAAGATATTTCCCCAATTTTGTTAAAAATAAGAAAACATATTCTGTGAAGAAAAAAATCACTAGATCAAAAATCCAATGGAGGATAAAATTCCATGAGCAAATTTTGAGACCAATTAAATTAATTGGTATCTCTCAAATGAGAGATTTTCTCAAACTAATTAATAACTTGCCTTTACTATATAAAGGACCCGAGACTTCGGGTCTCGGGAAGAAAAAAGGAAAAAGGAGAGAAAAAAAGGGGCACACATATAGAGAGAACCCACCATAAGCTTCTGTAAAAAATTACAGAAAGCAAAACATTTTCTTGGATCTGAGATCATAACATATAAGGATTTAACTCTTCTGAAGAACTTAGTTATTTCTCTGGATCTGAGATTCACAAGAAAAATCTCTCACAGGTTGAGAATTTAATTCTCATCGGGAAATCTTATTCTTGAGAATCAAAGATTCAGAAAAGAACTAGGTTAAGAAAAGAAAAAAGAAAAAGAACCTATCCTATAGAAATTTAATTCCTCTGAAAATAGAGTTTAACCCTAAAAAACTTATTTCTTATAAAAGAAAAAACATAAGAAATAAGTTCTTAAAGAAAATCTGATCCCAGATCTTCAAAACAAAGATCTTGGTGATCACTAATGGTCAAAATACCATTCACAGAGATTCAATCTCTCAAAAAGAAAAAGAATTAGCAACTCACGTGCTTCCCACGTGGGCCCCCCAACAGCGTCTCATGTGAAAAACATGCGGGTGCCCAAAACAGAAGGCCAGCGCCTCACGTGAAATACACGTGAGCGCTGAGTAAAGTGCTTTGCACTTCATATGCAGCCAAAATGGCTGAGTGCTTAGCACTGATTGGGCAGCGCCGAGCGCCTCACGTGAAACACATGTAGGCGTTCACCAAAATAAATGAGATAGCGCCATACGTGCTCCTCACGTGGATTTTATAAAAATTGCTTAGCACTATACATATTCAGTCAAAATGACTGAAATGATCAGCACACCTGCACAAAACGAAAAAGGCTAAACAAACAAAACCCAAATAAGTGCTTAGCACTTTTAAATTAAAAAAAAGACTGAGCAGACCAAGCCCAAATTGGCTAAGTCTCTGAAGTTTTCTTGCAAATCGAGCCCAATTGATCTGTTGTTGGATCTTAATAAAATTTAATGACACGCCATAATCAAGATAATAATATGGATGTATTGACCGAACCCACTTATTATACCGGGCTAGCTTCCGCTCTATCTTATGATTGTCATAAGTCTGAGCAAGGAATAGGGGAATATCCGGATTCCCACACCACCCAAACGAGGAGTAAGCATGTTGATGCATTGTCTTTGGGTGTGTTCGTTACCAAGAATTGTTTCTCAGTTTGCTCTACGTCCTGGGTATTAGATACCGGATCAGGATTCCATATATGTAATTTATTACATGGGTTTAGAAGAGGTAGAGAACTGGGAAAGGGTGATAAGTCTCTACAAGTAGGGAATGGAGCAATTGTTGCAGCCAAAGCAGTTGGCGAATATCACCTTGTATTACCAACTGGTAATACATTAGTTCTGAATGATTGTTACTACATTCCAAACATGATGTGCAACATTATATCAGTTTCTTTGCTAACTAAAGAAGGATATAATCTCACATTAGAGGATAATGTTATGAAAATTTTCCGAAATTAAGTATTGATTGGGTTTGGTACATTGTGTAACGGTATATACGTTCTGAGTCAAACCATAGTTCTAAGCATACAGAACACACACAAGAGGAAAAGTTAAGAAATGAACGAAGCCTACTTGTGGCACTGTAGACTAGGTCATATCAATGTGACAAGGCTAGGTAAGTTGCATATTTGAATCCGTTCGAATTTACATCTTATGAAATTTGCGAGTCATGTCTCATAGGCAAGATGACCAAAATTCCGTTTACTAGACATGGAGAAAAAGCTACTGAACTCTTGGGACTGATACATGGCGATGTATACGGTCCTATGTCCACTCATGCCAGGAATGGTTTCTCGTACTTTATTACATTCACCGATGATCTCTCAAGATTCGGACATATATTCCTGTTGAAACACAAGTCTGGATTTTTTGAGAAATTCCAGGAATATAAATACGAAGTAGAGAACCAAATGGGTAAAAGTATTAAATCCTTCGATCTGATCGGGGAGGAGAATACTTAAGCACGGAGTTCCGAGACTATTTAAAAGATAATAAGATTCTCTCTCAGCTTACTCCTCCATATACACCACAACACAATGGTATATCGGGATGGAGGAATCTCAACCTATTAGAAATGGTGCGCTTTATGTTGAGTATTGCTGAGTTACCTATTCTTTTTTGGGGATATACACTTGAGATAGTTACATACCTATTGAATAGAGTTCTGACCAAATCAGTACCTACCACTCCATATGAGATATTGAATAGGAAGAGACCATCTCTTAAATGAGTGAAGATATGGGGTTGTCCGGCCTATGTTGAAAAGCAAAATCCAGACAAGCTTGAGACAAGGTCAGTTCTGTGCAAGTTTGTAGGATATCCTAAATATTCGCGAGGGTATATCTACTGCCACACCGAGGAACAAAAGATGTTTGTTTCTCAGAATGCCATCTTTTTTAGAAAAGGAATTTCTTGTGAAAGAAATTAGTGGTCATGAGTTAGAACTGAAAGAAGTTCCAGGTACACAAACTGTTACTAACGATTTAGTGGAAGCAGATGATCCAATAGTACCCAACGAACCCCAGCCACTCCGCAGATCTAGTAGGGTTCCTCATCCACCGGAAAGATACTGCGGTTTTCTCGTAGACGGTAGGAGCAAGGATTGCATCATGGAAGATGATGACCCAACTAGTTTCGAACAGGCCATCACAAGTGGAGACTCTGTGAAATGGCTGGATGCTATGTGATCAAAGATGGAATCCATGTACACCAACAAAGTATGGACTTTGGAATTTGCTCCTAAAGGGGTAAAACCCATCGAGAGCAAATGGATCTTGAAAAGATATTTGGTGTAGATGGAAAAGTTGAGACTTTCAAAGCTAGACTTGTAGCAGAAGGTGTTTCCTGATAAAAATCAGGAAATACCTCAATGAGGTATCACGTGCTCACACGTGACCAAGGGTCACGTGTTGACACGTGATAGTTTCCTATGATCTCCACTTTATATAATTAAATTCTAAATCAAACAAAAGTGTAAGCAAAACGGCCAAGGAATGACCCCAATGGGGCATCACGTGCTCACATGTGACCAAGGGTCACATGCTGACACGTGATGGTCCTTTAGCCCAGTTAAAAGACAGAATTAAATTCTGAATGAAAGAGGGTCACGTGCCAACACGTGATGGGCTTTAAAAGCCTTATAAGTTAATAGAATTAAATTCTAATTAAGGGAAATCAAAGACCCGAACTGGGAAATTATTTCTTTAAATCTTTCCAAACAAAAGAGGACTAAGCTTTGTAAAGTGGAGCACCGTTGGATTAAAAAATCCAATGGTGATTAAAAATCACCAATTTATGGAAAGATTTTATACAAGGAAAGATTTCCCTAGATTTCACCAAAAATAACAAACAGAATATCTTTTGGATTAAAAATCCAATGGTGAATAAAATTCACTGAGTGATCTAAAAAATCATATTTGTTACAAAAAACAAACAAAATCTTTCAATAAAAGATTTACTAAACAAATTGATTCTTTCCCTCTCCTATAAATAGGAGCTAAGAAGAGAAGAGAGAGAGAGAGAGAATTTTTGGATCTTGGAATTTCTGAAGGCAAATAGCAGAGAAAAGAAAGGAGAATTTAATTCTCAAGAAAAGAAACCCTATGTGAGAAAGGGGAAAAGGGATCAAAACATCATAAAACAAAAAAGAGAATTTAATTTTCAATCTAAGGGTTTAACTCTTCTTCAAAAGAACTTGGTTCTTCCTCTGGTTGAAAATCTGCAGAAGCAAATGTCCCTACAGGTTGAGAATTTAATTTTCATCGGGAAGATTCTGCCATGCAGATCCAAAACTTAGAGGGCGAATTGAGTTTAAAGAATTTAATTCTTCCAAATTCACAGCAATTTAATTCCTCCAAGATAAAACTATGGTTTAACCCTATATGAGAATTTAATTCTCCCAAATTCACAGGAATTTAATTCCTCCAAGATAAAACTAGGGTTTCACCCTATATGAGAATTTAATTCTCCCAATTTATAGGAATTTAATTCCTTCAAGACAGACAAAACTAGGGTTTAACCCTATTTGAGAATTTAATTCTCTCAAATTCACATGAATTTAATTCCTCCTAAATGAAATTAGGGTTTCACCCTACATAAGAATTTAATTCTTCCACATGCATAGGAATTTAATTCCTTTAAAAACGAAATTAGGGTTTAACCCGACAGAGAATTTAATTCTTAAAAATAAAGAGACTTGAAAGATCTCCATGTATGTAAAGAACTAAGGTCACGTATCCCCACGTGACCCCTGAAAAGATCCTCCAAAATAAGAAGGAATTAGCCTAAAGGCAATGCCTCATGTGCTCCCGCGTGACCTCCAAAACAAAAAGAATAAAAACAAAGGCAATGCTGGATTTGGGCGCTCTCACGTGTCCCCACGTGACCCCTAATAAACATTCTAATAAATCAGGGCTTGAGTACCCATCACGTGCTCACACGTGATGGCTATGAAAATTAAAAGTGTTTAACACTTATTTGCAGTTCTAAGAACAAAGTAAAGGAGATCTGGCCTCACCTTTGGGTGCCCTCACGTGCCCCCACGTGACCCCTTCCTCTCTAGTGTTTAACACTAATTTGAGCATTTCATTTCCAGTGTTTAACACTGTTGTCCTCTAGTGTTTAATATTATTTTAAAGCCAATCTTAGCCAAATTAACTGAGTTTTCCAGAGGCAAAAACCTCCCCTTCAACTGAATCTCAAAGTTGAGTAAAACTCAGAGTGTAATACCCAGTTTTCTTTGAACATATTTCCTGTATTTATAAATAAAAGTTTCCCGAAAATTTTTCTATTAGAATATTTCCTATAAATAACTTCCTACACTTTCTAATATTAATTTACTAAACTTTTATTTAATTAAATATTTCCTAACTCTTTTCCTAAACCCAAAATCCCCCAACCGACGATCTGAGGAATCCTCAATCATCTGCAACCGCGCCAAGTTCCCGTGCCATGTTGTGCCAAGCCTCGTGCGCGTGTGGTGCCTTGATCGTGCCTTGATCATGCCCGTGTCGCGTTGTCCGCCATCGTCGTCGCTGCCGTGCCACCTTTGCCAAAGGCAAGTGAAGCCCCTTTCACTTGTTAAATTCATGCTACATAATGGTGTAGTTAGAGATTGTAGTTTAACAGTTTAAATGGGTGTGATATGATACTTGTATGAACGAATAGGTAGCATCCCCATACATGTACCGAGTGCGTGATGCGTTTATTCCATTAAAATCCCCAAGTTTCATTATTAAAAGTTCTGATTGATGTTAACGAGTGACATTTAAGATATCGGCATCAAATTGATAAGGCACCGAATGTAAAATGGAATCCCTAATGGTTATGTCAAAATCTGAAAATCAACGTACATACCACGTTGTAAAACTTATAGTTATTTGAATATAATTCCAATCATGATGCTCCAGGGCTCCTATCGAACCTAACGAGATGGCCTATAACCCTATGCATTTAGTTTTGAAATAATGAAATCTCACGACCCTGAAAAATGATGAGGGACGAAATTCTGGACTGCAGTCCGGGGAAACTATCTCTGGTGGAAACTGAATTCTGAGCACCTGCACACACCTGCTTAAAAATGAAAAGGCACGGAGTCCCATATGGTAGCGTAGATAACTTAATTATCTAACACCTGAAATCGGTCCCGTGCATTTTTACGGTCGTTTGGTATTTAAATCGTATTTTAGAATGTCAGTGCGTTCTGCAGTTTCTGCAGAAATGTTCAGTACATTGTCACTTTAATCTGGACATAACTTCTGATGTAGATGTGCGATTGATAATCCGTTTGGTGCCCTGGAAACTTAACTGGCAGAAATAAATTTTATTAATCTAGGGAAAAAGCTGAATATGCACACAATTACAGATAAACTGCGCGCGAAGTTGGGCTTCCAGTTCTGGAACAGGAATCTCAGAAATCGATCGCTACCTTCAAACGATGATAATTCTCTAACCTGAACTCCGATTGACCTGAAATAAATTTTATTGCTTAGATAATCCAATGTGCTTCATACGCCCATTATATTTTTTTGGTCAATTCTAAGCGTATGATTTACCATGAATTTTGCAAGGTATAAGGCATTAGTCGTTATAGTATAACGAATACCATTCAGTGCATTTTTACATATTTTCTCATGCTTGAGTTATACCTTCCGCATAGTGAATCATTTGCATTGTCGGTATATTAATGATTAGTGATTGGGTTGTGGCAAATATGACAGTGATATTGATAAGTGGAAAAGGTGTTTGAAAACGACAGTGATACGTATCATCCACAACCTATCTGATTCATGAATACATACCATAACATGGGGGAATGGGGAAATCAAGATGGAATTGAACTCGTATTTAGCGAGGTACAGTGATTTAGAGGATGATTATTCGCCATCAGTGAGATATATATATATATATATATATATAAATACTTTAGGTCGTGGGCCTAGCGGCACGGCTGACAGGGTTATATCCCGGGCACAGTGGACCGTAGTCTCGGGCATACACGAGACCCTTGTTAAACACGAGTATCATCTCCACCAATTGATTTCATGGACTTAATGACAGTTAAGTAGTGACATATACATTGCTTAGTTCACCGACGTCTTACTCATAGTGCACTATTCATTTTCAGTTGATATCATTATATATATGTTCTACAATCCATTGTACTCCCCATGGTTAATACTACTGCACATCTATTATACATATTTATTGCTATTTTTGTCGCCCTGACGACCTGAGTGTGCATGCTCAGAGTGAGAAGTGGACTTGGCTCGGATCAGCACCTGTCGTACCTTGAGGATATTGCGGACATCTAGATCAGTGACGACAGCGCCATCTTTCCTTGATCTCTATCTGGTTAGTTTTTTTGTATCTGTTTTGATTTATTGGCTGCATTTCTCATTACCTGTGTATTGATTACTGATTATCACGTAAAGCTAGAAGCCGAAGTGTGACTACGACAAGATGTTTCCTTGACCGTAGGGGTACGACTAGCCTTGTCAACCCCTCGTATTCCATATTTTAGGAAGTGGGGTGTGGCATGGTTTTATTGGTATCAGAGCCAGGTTTAGATGAGATTACAGTTTCCGAGTAGGGCTTGACAATTTAAGTCACCCTTTCGGTCTAGATTGTAAACTTGTTGTTCTTGACCTTGGTTCATATAGTGTATCCTGCTACATGTTTTGATTTTATCCGGCAGAGTTTTTGGTAACTTGATAGAGTTATGTGGTTGTAACTATGAACTACCGCATAATTACAATACTGTACTCTGTTTGAGTGACTTGGGGTTCTACTTTTGATTCCCTTCTCGATTGAATATTATTTTACCGCCTAATCTTGTTTTGATCGTCAAATTTCTATCTTCATTTATACCTTATATCGTTCCCGAGTTTTCAAATCTATTTTACATTTTCACCCTTGCACTTTTCCCCAATTATCCTGCACCTGCTTAAGTTTCTTATCGGACTCGTTTCATTCTCACTTCTTCGCTTCTTCAAAGTTATCATATCGCGTTCCTATCAGCGCCGTTCTGTGAAAGCTAAAACCTGGCTTCCAACAACTCTTCTTCCACCTCCACTACCCAGAGTCAGACCGTCGAGATTTCGTGTGTATTGCAAGTCTTGAGAGAAGCCCAGTATAGGACGAACGATCTTTTAGATGAGGTGTTAAAAGAGGCAGCTAATTCGAGCACCAGGAGGAGCCCCGATCCTGAGGGAATCCCTGTTAGTAAAAGAGGAGGCGTACAGATGAAGCGCCCATTTGTCCCTCAGCTTGAGGAGCAGTAGAGAACCCAAGTATGCGGTTATTGCAAGAGACTGGGGCACCTTCGGACAGACCGTCGCCGGGTCAAGGGACAATGCTTGATTTGTGGATCCAGCAAGCATCTTGTCAATGGTTGCCCTACAAGGAAAGAGCTGCAAGGAGGAGATTTGTCAACGCCCTCCACATCTGCTTGTGCGACTTGGTTGTTTTCGTACTTTAAATTTCGAGGACGGCACGGACCCAGCACAAGATTCAGACTTGCTTTACGAGATTGCGGAGATTTAGATATTGACGCGAAGTTGTCACCTTTCTTGCCTTCAACAAGATATTTTTTTTTCAGTTGTTCCTTTTCGTTCAACTCTTGTATCTGTTGAACTTCTTGGTTTGAATGTAATAAAGTTGTGAAGTGTAACTTACTACTCTTGTTTGACTCACTACATTTAGATTCTAAACTTAGTTGACACCATGGGTCATCACCATACCCCCTGACTTTTTCCTATTTAGGTTGTATCTTGCCGCATACTCCTGTCCGAAACTGTCAAACCCTATTCTCATTGTAAATTTATATCTTTCACAGCTCTTGAATCCGAATTTCATCGTTTTATCTTGTGTCATTCAGGACAACCCAATTCCTATTTACGTTTCTTTCATTCAAGTGCTTGCTCGCGGCGTCGACCTTCGAAGCATATATACCGCAATACTTTCGCTGGCTAGTCTACCGTATATTATTGGTGTTATTCTCTTGTTAACATAGCTATAACTAGTAGTGCTTACTATATTAAATTTAGAGTTTTGCCTATCTGTAGTTATTTAGATTTTTATTAGGTGCTAATAAATATTTTAGTTTTACTAGCTGTCTTGAAATGCTCTACTACTTTCCTTTCTCAATAATTCAAACTTACACTGTATATTTTATCGTTAATAAATCGTTCTTGTTAATGCTTTTCAGACTATCGTCCTTTTATTTTGAAGTTCCCTTCTTCGGGCCTTTTTCGTCTTGATTTTTCTTTATTTGCTTTAGTTACAAAATGTCATTTTGAGTTATTTGTTACTCTATACTTATTTTAATGTTTTATTGTTTATTATACCGTTATTATTCATATTCATTTCGTTTGTTTCTGTTCTTTTAATTAACTTTCAAAATTTATATTATTAGTAGTTCGAGTTTTCTTTAAAAATGAGTTTCATACTGATTTTCTATATGGTATTTCTTTTTCTTTATTCATATTTATGCTAACTACCTTTTGTTTTCTTGTTTATGTTACTTGCGTATTATTTCGCTCCAATCGATTTAAATTTTCTATTTACGGTAAAGTAAATTATGGCTATCTTCTATATACTTGTACACATCTCAGTATTATCTTAGTTTCCCTTGTATTGTCTTATCTCCGCACTTTTGCAAAAATGGATTAGTCTTGGTTCTTATATTAATTGTTATCTAGCTATTTGCTAGCCATCTATGTTTTCATTCTATTTTTCTTCTGTATTTTACCTTATATGTATTCTCAACTTATTATATGATTGCTTGATTTATAGTTTATTAAGGTAGTTTTGGTTCCTAAGGCTTATCAGCCAGTCCTTCACTATTACTTATTATTGTTATTATATTTTTCCTTTGTTTGTATATATAGTTATTATTATAAATGGTTATGCCTCGTGCTTACATATGATTATCCTTCTAGCTGCGTCTTTTCTTATATATATAAAAATATTTGATTTTCATCTAGTTACTTTTACGTAAATCGCTATATAGTAGTATTTGACTTTTGTTGCTTCTCGCATGGTATTTTACAGCTTATCGTATTTTAAATTTCGAGGACGAAATTTTATATAAGTGGGGTATGATGTAATACCCAGTTTTCTTTGAACATATTTCCTGTATTTATAAATAAAAGTTTCCCGAAAATTTTTCTATTAGAATATTTCCTATAAATAACTTCCTACACTTTCTAATATTAATATACTAAACTTTTATTTAATTAAATATTTCCTAACTCTTTTCCTAAACCCAAAATCCCCCAACCGACGATCTGAGGAATCCTCAAGCATCTGCAACCGCGCCAAGTTCCCGTGCCATGCTGTGCCAAGCCTTGTGCGTGTGTGGTGTCGTGATCGTGCCGTGATCGTGCCCGTGCCGCGTTGTCCGCCATCGTCGTCGCTGTCGTGCCACCTTCGCCAAAGGCAAGTGAAGCCCCTTTCACTTGTTAAATGCATGCTACGTAATGGTGTAGTTATAGATTGTAGTTTAACGGTTTAAATGGGTGTGATATGATGCTTGTATGAACGAATAGGTAGCATCCTCGTACACGTACCGAATGCGTGATGCGTTTATTCCATTAAAATCCCCAAGTTTCATTATTAAAATTTCCGATTGATGTTAACGAGTGACATTTAAGATATCGGCATCAAATCGATAAGGCACCGAATATAAAATGGAATCCCTAATGGTTATGTCAAAATCTGAAAAATCAACGTACATACCACGTTGTAAAATTTGTAGTTATTTGAATATAATTCCAATCATGATGCTCCAGGGCTCGTATCGAACCTAACGAGATGACCTATAACCCTATGTATTTAGTTTTGGAATAATGAAATCACACGACCCTGAAAAATGATGAGGGACGAAATTCTGGACTGCAGTCACTACTACAAATAAGGGTTGCCCCTACGGATTTACCCGTAGGGGCAAACCACTGCCCCTACGGATATATCCGTAGGGACAATAAAATACCCTGTAGGTACAAACGCCGTAGATGCAAGTTGAAGCCCTGAACTTGCCCCTACGGACAAAAACTTGCCCCTACGGAGTTCTGTGTAGGTCCCGTTTCACCTACGAAGTAGGCCGTAGGGGCAAAAAAATATTTTATTTACAGTTTTTTTAAATATATTAGTTGTACCTACGGATTAATCCGTAGGTCCAAGCAATAACCCCTACGGATACATGCGTAGGTACATATCCGTAGGGGCAAAATATCAGAAATCATGATATTTTGCCCCTGCGGATAACTCCGTAAGGGCTTTTGTTTGCCCCTACGGATATATCCGTAGGGGCACTCCCAACCCCTGATACTGAGATCAGGGGGGAAAATATCAGTTATTCTGATATTTTTCCCCTACGGTTTAATCCGTATGTACATATTATCTGTTTTTTTTAATTAAAAAAAGGGCTGCCTGATTTTTTCTCACCCTGTGCACAATAATATATACATCAATCAAAGATAAAATTAATCATCACACAACATATATCGCAGTATTTATAATCACATCTCACGCATATAATATACAAAAGAAACCAAAAAACTGAATATGATTTAAATATAAACACCGTAGGACCACCAATATCAATATCGTCCAAAATGTAGTACAATATGTATCATATAAATAAATACATGTTTCAAAAAATAAGAATCAAAAACCTACCCTCGCTCGGTCCAGCTCCACCTCTGAAAAACGTTAGAATCTGGCGCGCCTGCTCCTCGGTCAATAAATCATGCAATTCGGCGCGTGCGGGGGTCTGAGTGGGCTGTGGAGCTGGCGATGTGGTTTGCGCAGCCGCGGTCGAGGTAGTGGCTTGTGGAGCCACGGCTACAGGAGTCTGAGCGGGCGATGGATCTATAGGAGCTGTCTGCGGAACCGCAGCCGATATAGTGGCTTGCGAAGCCGCAGCCGAAGGAGATGCATGTGGAGGCTCGGCCGATGTACCCTGTCGCGTCTGGACCTAACGTGTGTAATAAGCGTGTAAGAACTGTGTATTATTCGAATTCGTATCATTATCAAGTTATTTCGAAACCCCATTTGGATATCTAGTTTGGAAAAGTGTAGTTTATTTTAATTAGATATGTATGTATGATTAATCAAACCTAAGTCTACAACCAAATAAGCTCAGGCTACGTACTAATATTGGATATGTTGATATCTATAATATGACATGATATTTTACTATAAAGTAGTATACATACCAGCATCTCCTTCAACTCCTGAACGGAGGCCTTCAAGCTCTCCAGTTCCTGCTGGACACGTCGCTCACTGGAGACGGAGGAAGTAACCGCCGGGGTGGAGTCCAAACTCATATGGGCCCTGCCAGGGCCCAGTCCCCGGCCTCTCTCCCAACCTCCATGGTGCCCTCCGTGTGCGGCGTCCAGGACTGGGGTTAGCAGCCTCGGATCGCTCTGACCGATAAAATCAATCCCCGAGGCCTCGGCCTGCTCAACCATTTGCTCCTACACCCACATTAAGCAGTATAGTATAAGTATAAAATTTAAATTTGAACCTTCCAAAACTAAAATTTCAAATATGGGTAGAATAAATATTAACACTTACGCAATACTCCTGGGTAGCGACGTCGGGATATCGAAGCTCGCCCGTGGCGGGATCTGTCGAGGTGCCGTGGACGGCAAGATATGCGGACAGCACGCTCGGTGTACCACCTTGCGCCACGGTCTGAGCTGTCTGTAAAATTAGAAAATAACTCTTAATATTAGATATATTAGAAAATAACTCTTAATATTGCATTATATCACAAAGGCCGGTCTATTGTAAGTTGGCTATCTCTGTGGCATTGATTGTACAAGTTCGTGAAGAGGGCTGGACGAGTAGAATGTACCGATAACTCCATGGCTCGAGTAATATTCCTCGACCCACCTGTGTAAGTGGGGCGACCCCTCTTCGCCGACTTCCTATTCTCTGTATTCTGAGCGGCCTGTTTCTGCACAACGCATTAACATTTAGTTTTCTAATTAAGGAACACAAAAAAATAAATTATATCCTAAATAATGAATTACATTTAAAATACATACCTGTTTGCATTGAGAGTCAAAATATTCGCACAATAGAGGCTATGTCTCTACGTCGACTCTCGTAAACGCCGGAGTAGATAGGAGGGCCGCTCTCTCTGCCTTGGGGGTCGCCATCTACAGGGAGTAGCAGTCGGCCTTCAGATCATTCATGTTGTATCGGACCTTGGTCTGCATGTTCTTCATCAGGCCATTGTACAGAGCATGAAGGTCGAGCACCCTCCCAGGGTGATCAGGGTCGTGTACAGGCTGAAAATCGTAATCCGACTGAAAATACAAAAAAAATGCATTGTTATTAGATTGCAAGTGTTAATAATAAATATATTGGATAAATCAAATGAAAATATATATTAATACGTACCCGAGCCTGATCAAAGAAGAGGGCGAATGAGCGCCGGTGCTGCTCGTCCCACTCAACGTGAAGTGGATAGTTCTTTACGAGCCGGCTCTCGTCCACCATATACCGGCCGAACATCTCGGCATGAGGACCGGCATAGCGATAGTCAAGGGTAAAAAAGAGGGGGAATGCTGCCTCCCCCTAGCTCTGTCAGGCCTCAGCCTATGGGACTGATTCGGGTCTCAAGTTCCCCTCTGGGGATGGGGAGGCCCTGCGTCTGCAAGAAATATCAAGACAATCAATATTAAGACAAAGTTGTATTAAGAAATCAAGGTTAAATGAAAATTGAAGTGTGATATATACCTCCGGTGACTAAAGCACGAGGCTAGGCCCGGGCAACAGCACGAGCGGGACGATAGATCCTCCGGTGAGGAACAGCCAGGGTCCCGGATGCGGACGCATCCCCTCCAACTAGAAAATAAACATCGACGCTAACTTTCCATGAAGTTTATATTTATTCTATAGAGCAAATGTAAAATGAATAAATATTTTATATTTATTCATACTAACCTGCAGACGATGCGGAGGGTATGGAAGTAGCAGGAGTGGCCCCTGCATCAGATGTGGACGAACCACCTATAGTTAGACAATTAAAAATAGATTATATAAGTAATTGCAAAAAGAATGTGTAGATCAATAATATAACGTTCTAAATCAATATGCATGCACTATAGGATATATAAACATACCCGTAGGTGCGGTGGTGTCACCACCTACAGCTAGACAATAATAAAAATTGCTAAGTAAGAGCAAAAGGAATGTGTGTATATTTATGATATAGCATTCTAAATGGATATACATGCACTATATGATATATAAATATACCTGGAGGAGCGGGAGTGGCCTCTGTCCCAAATGTGGACGCATCACCAACAACTAGACAATCAAATATTGACAATATAAGTAATTTTGACATAAACAGGCATGAATATCTGTAATATTACATTCAAAATGGATATGCGTGCAGTATACCTGGAGGTGTGGCAAAATCCACATGGAAAGAGGCATCCGAAGGGGTCTCCGATCTGGGTGCAAGACCGGCCCTCTGAAGCTCCCTACGGAGCTCTCCGGGTGACAGAACTGCTCTGCCTCTGCCTCTGCCGCGGCTGGAGCTCCTGCCGCCCCTCGCTGCTCCCGACATCGTCATCAAATCTAGATAAACGGTTCGTGGACGTATTAGACAATCATTAAAAGTATTGACTATATATGTATAGATCGTAAAATGTGAAGTAATAATATAACATTACTGATAACCTTTTTCATTTCATGGGCGCATTATACATATCTACTTGGATTTCATCGTCAATGTCATTTCTAACCCACGTAACTTCATGATCGGCCGAAGACAACCCGTCCTTCGAAATAGACGGTCGGAGCACTCTAAGCCTTATCTCTTCTTCATCCTCATCGCTGTCCTCGAATTTTGGGACATCGTAGACATCTCTGGGTTTCCATCGGCATACAACACTCCATCCCGGATGCTTCAAACACTGTGAGTAGTATACTTGGAATGCTTGGTTCGGAAAGATAAACGAATCTTCCTGACCGTAAAATCGAAGTGTGTTCACACTGGTCAATCCATATTCATCTTTCCAAGTCCCAAGATTTCTTCTCCACTTATCCGTATCGGTTCGTGTATCGTACCAAGTACACTGGAATATATAAAAGGGTTCTGATCGTCTGGGATAGTGGATGCCGAGTATACAATTTAAGTACCCATAATAAATCACACCGTCCGATCCTACCGTCGCAATCCCACTATTCTGAGTGGTTCTAGATTTTTCTATATCCTTAACTTCGAATTTGTATCCAAGGACACCAAATCCTTTGTAATATGCAACCTCCATACTAGGAAATTGAGCTAAACATCTTGAATCACTCTCAAATGATGCAGAGAAGTTCGGATCGTGGATCTAACAAAACAAATTTTACGAAAAATACATAACGATACAAGTTTAGATTAAAACTGATAGCAATAAAATGTTATTCGAATAACTTATATGATCTGTGACCCAATCACAAAAATTATCCTGATGATATTTTTCCAATCGTTCTTCGTTCCAATTAGGATGCCCCTCACGTACCTCGTTAAAATGAATTCTGTTTTCGACAAATAATGGTGACATTAATATTATATCATTTCATACACACACAAACATATATATAACAATTAATACAAAAAAAAACTTACTCTCTAATTTGTTCAAGACATGCGCAATTAAGCAAGATAAACCGGTATATCTTGTTGATAAACATAGTGTCTACCCTCTTATACTCGGCTTTACCATATGGCCCGTCTTGAATTTTTCGAGGCCGGTTATGTCTTGTCTCAATGTTCTCGTCCAGATAGCGGGAACAAAATGCGGTTGCTTCATCAAGAAGATAACCTTGCATGATAGAACCCTCTGGTCGATTTTTATTGCGTATATACTTTTTAAGAGTGTAGAGGTACCTAATGAAAATATGTTGAATAAATAAATACGGGCATACAGGACAACAATAAATTTATAAATTGCGCGAAACGAAAAATTACACGTACCTCTCGACGGGATACATCCATCGATATTGTACTGGTCCGACTAACTTAGCCTCAGTTGCAAGATGAACCGTCAAGTGTATTATGATATCGAAGAATGACGGAGGGAAAATACGCACAAACTTGCAAATTATCAACGCAATAGAATTTTCTAGTTTATCCAGCGTCACAACCTCCAGTGATTTAGCACACAACTCTCTGAAAAAACAACATAGGTCGTTGATTACTAGACCAACCGATTCGGGGAGAGAAGTCCTGAGGGCTAATGGAAGAAGGTGCTCCATGATAACATGGTGATCATGACTTTTCAGCCCATCGATCTTGGCTTTCACAATTTTTATTTTCTTGCTGAATGATCCTGAGAAACCTGTGGGAACTTTCAAATCATGCAACACCTGCAGAAATCTTTTCTTCTCTGGTTGTGACATATGATAAGTGGTATTGGGAAGTACAAACTTGCCCGGTTTACCCGCTACCGGTCTAGGGTGCAATTCACTTGTTATTCCCCACTCCTGTAGATCCATCCGAGCATTCAGGTTGTCTTTCGATTTCCCGTCTTTACAAAGAAGCAAGTTAAGTATGTGCTCTGATACTCCCTTCTCTATATGCATGACGTCCAGACAATGACGCACAAAATTTGTTGACCAGTACGGAAGCTCGAAGAAAATGCTTAACTTGTTCCAAAATGGTGGTTTGACCTGTTTCGTCGGATCAATCCCGAAGGTCACATTATTGTAACCATCCCATTTAGCAGTCACGTCCTCTCCGGACAATGGGGATGGAGGTCCAAGAAGCTCTTGATGACCATCAAAGTGAACTGTGTCTAACCTATAGGGGTGGTCTGGAGGCAGGAAACGTCGATGGCCGCAATAACAAACCTTCCTGCTAAAATTCAAGAATTTCGATGTTGTGTGTTCATGGCAATGAGGACATGCTTTGTGACCATGTACGGACCAACCTGATAGCATTCCATACACAGGAAAGTCATTAATTGTCCACATTAAAGCCACACGTGGTATGAAGGTTGTATTTGTGTTTGCATCATATGTCTCTACACCATCAATGAACAAAGATTTCAACTCCTCGATCAGAGGTCGGAGATAGACGTCGATATTGTTCCCCGGTGAGTTTGGTCCATCAATAAGAAGAGGCATCATAAAGTATGATTGGTCCATAGCCAACCAAGGCGACAGATTATAAATTATCATTACAACGGGCCATGTGCTGTGACTTCCAGCCATATAGTTGAATGGGCAGAAGCCATCAGTAGCCAGTCTGAGACGGACATTGCGAGGATCGCTACTGAATATTGCGTGCCTCCTATCGAAATCCTTCCATGTCGGTGAATCTCTTGGATGGCTCATTTTTCCATCTTCACTTGGAGGAGCACGGTGATGCCAAATCATTGCCTCGGCTGTTTTCTTGCACCTGAATAGCCTCTGTAGCCTCTGTGTTATGGGAAAGTAGCGTGCTACCTTGACAGGTATATCAGGCTTCTTATCAGAATCTTTCGGCTTATACCTGTCCTCTCCGCATGTTGGACACTCTTTCAAATCTGAATTCTCTTTCCGGTACAACACGCAATTTTTAGGACATGCTTGAATCTTCTCGCACTTTAGACCCAAATCAGACATCATCTTCTGGGCTCCGTACCAGCTGTCGGGTACGTTATTTTCCGGGGGCATAGAATCTTTCAAGAACGAAAGAAGCATTATGAATGACTTGTTGCTCCATCCATTTAGGCACTTAATCTGGAAAAGATGGATGAACCATGAGAGGGTGGAATACTTCGCATTCTCATAAATTGGTTTTCTAGCATCATTCATGAAATTTTCATATTTATCCGCACGCGGTCCTTGACCGGAAGGAATGTCATCTTCGGTACAAATAGATTCACCTAGGGCAGCCTCTACCATTTCCTCCATTTCTTCTGATGGAAATAAATTACCGTCTTCTCCTTCTGCCGCATTACCGAATTCTTCTTCTTCTCCTGCCGCATTATCGTGTTCTCCTTCCTCTTCTGCCGCATTACTGCATTCTTCTCCTTCCCCGTGATATTTCCAAGTTGTATAAAGTCTAGTAAACCCATATTTTACAATATGAAGCTCTGCCAATTCTACCTTCTGCCAGTACTTATTGCCACATTTATCGCACGGACAGAGAATCTTCTCTATTATGATCTTATTATGTGCGCGTGCAAATTCAATGAAAGCAGCAACTCCTGTGACAAACTTAGGTTGCATACGTTGTTGCCAATCCACATACATCCAGTCCTTAACTCTGACGTACTCATGGGCCATGTTAGACTGTATAACATATAAATTGTAGGTTATGGTGACTATATTAAGAAATATAAGAACGGGATAATTACTGACAAAGGAGAAAATCAGTGTATATGCTTTGTGTGTGCGTTTGTCGTTGAAAAGAATAAATTATCGAACGTATGTTAACCGATAGACGGGGACTAAGTGGCGCTTTTAGTTTCATATATGAGTATTGATGAGAATATGAAAGTTTCATTTTATCATCGAGTATCATATATTGGTTTTAACTTGAACATCTCGAATCACTCTCTAATTATGAGTTTGTTGTGTATTCTTGTTGTATGTGTGTGTTCCGGCTGTCGGGGGTAAGTCTTTTATCCTATTAAGAATGTATAGAGCGAACACCCATCACTTGTGCTTCCAACCGTTTCGAGTAAATTTCGGCAGCACCTCCCCGCTGTTTTCCGAGTACACTGTAATAGAATAGATAATCATTTCAAAGCTGTAAAACAACGTTGAAATAAACATCTAATCTATCTTTGTACATGGAGAACCAGCGGAAAGATACCGACGAAATATCTCGAAACGGATGAAAACACAAGTGAATGAAGGTGTTTGCTTTATACATTCTTAACTTGTCCACACGGGACAAATCTATCGGTTACCATACGATTGAATTTTCTCGTCGCATAGACTATACGACTGTTGTTAGTAACGAGCTATATCGTCCGATATTTAACAACCTTCGTATAGTTCTATGTCACGACGAACATCGCACGTATGTTAACCGATAGACGGAGACTAAGTGGCGCTTTTAGTTTCATATATGAGTATCGATAAGAATATGAAGGTTTCATATTATCATCGAGTATCATATATTGGTTTTAACTTGAACATCTCGAATCACTCTCTAATTATGCGATTGTTGTGTATTCTTGTTGTATGTGTGAGTTCCGGCTGTCGGGGGTAAGGCTTCTATCCCATTAAGAATGTATAGAGCGAACACCCATCACTTGTGCTTTCAACCGTTCGAGTAAATTTCGGCAGCACCTCCCCGCTGTTTTCCGAGTACACTGTAATAGAATAGATAATCATTTCAAAGCTGTGAAACAACGTTGAAATGAACATCTAATCTATCTTTGTACACGGAGAACCAGTGGAAAGCTACCGACGAAATATCTCGAAACGGATGAAAACACAAGTGAATGAAGGTGTTTGCTTTATACATTCCTAACTTGTCCACACGGGACAAATCTATCAGTTACCATACGATTGAATTTTCTCGTCGCATAGACTATACGACGGTTGTTAGTATCGAGCTATACCGTCCGATATTTAACAACCTTCATATAGTTCTATGTCACGACGAACATCGCACGTATGTTAACCGATAGACGGGGACTAAGTGGCACTTTTAGTTTCATATATGAGTATCGATGAGAATATGAAGGTTTCATATTATCATCGAGTATCATATATTGGTTTTAACTTGAACATCTTGAATCACTCTCTAATTATGCGTTTGTTGTGCATTCGTGTTGTATGTGTAACAAGATTTTAAACCATTAAGATCAAGATTGATAGAACTGTTCATCCTACATTGCAATGGCATTCATCTACCAAAAACTATTATTGCAATGGCATTCATCTATAACAATCAACAATTAAAACTATAAATGTAGGATACTGATATCATAAAGCGTTATACGCAACATATGAATTCACATGACTGAAACATGCATCAAAAAAACATGTTCATCCAAAAGAAAGGCCACTGTCAACAAATATAGACAAATACGTCATAAAAACAGTACCCAATTAACAAGTTGATTAGCATCTGGATCAAGAAAATGATAGGAAAAACAATTGACTATGATCTATAATGACAAGTCTATTACCATGACTTTCGACTAACAAAGCTGGCTTTTTGTCCGTGGTAGCTTGATAATTGATGGAGGATATAAACTTTTGACGACACCTAACGAAAAGTGGACCTTCCTTTCTTCATTAATTCACTCCCTATGTGTGTGTTTGTTTTTTTTGAATTAAAGGTCATTGATTTTAGAAAGACCTGATGATATATATGTTGAATATATGTAGGGTGATATGCATGATCACAAGAGCTTGGTGGAGGCAATAAAGAAAGTTGATGTGGTGATCTCTATGTTGGGCTACAAATATCATGAGCAGTTGGTTGATCAAGTTAAAATCATAGAGGCTATTAAATAAGCTGGAAATGTCAAGGTAATCAACAAATATATATTTATATTAGGATAAGGAAAACGAGAAATTTGGATTGGATAGTTGTAATATTACATATTGTTATTTTTTCACATCTTTCTTGTTTTCTGTTAATTGCACAAAACCCCCTTTTAGTTTATCCCATATAGCAATATCCTCAGCCCCACCCCAACCGAACCCTAGCCCCAGCCCCAACCCCAACCGAACCCTAGCCCTAGACCCAGCCCAGCCCCAGCCCCACCCCAGCCCCACCCTAGCCCCAGCCCCAGCCCAGCCCCAACCCCAACCCCAACCAAACCCTAGCCCCAGCCCCAGCCCCAGCCACAACCCCAACCCCAACCGAACCCTAACCCTAACCCTAACCGAACCCGATGCCGACGCCGATTCCAAACCCTCACCCCTACCCGAACCTGGCCTGAACCTTAGACTACATCGTCAAAATTAAAAATTATTTGAGATTTACTTACAAACCGTGCGCGCAGTGGAGGAGACGGTAGAAATTGGTGGTCGACGACGATCGGCGAAGGTGGCGACGAGGCGCGGGAAGTCGACGAAGGTGTGGGAACGACCGACGAAGGTGGCGACGAGGCGCGAGCGTGGTGCCAATGAGGCGCGGGAAGAAGCGATGAGAGGCGCAGGAGTGAGAGAGAGAAATTTTGGGAAAGATGAATAATTTTTCTGTGCTTTTTTTTTTATTAATAACCTATTTAGATGCCCCTACGGAAATAACCGTAGGTCCACGGCTTGCGGCTCCGTAAGGCCCAACAAAAAATTAGAACGTAAGGCACCGTAGGGACAACGATATGGCCCTATGGATAAATCCGTAAGGGCAAGAAATATTTTCCCCTACGGATTTCTGAGTCCGTAAGGGCAACCCCATATTGTAGTAGTGAGTCCGGGGAAACTATCTCTGGTGGAAACTGAATTCTGAGCACCTGTACACACCTGCTTAAAAATGAAAAGGCACGGATCCCAAAATGGTAGCATAGATAACTTAATTAGCTAACACCTGAAATCGGTCCCGTGCATTTTTACGGTTGTTTGGTATTTAAATCGTATTTTAGAATGTCGGTGCGTTCTGCAGTTTCTGCAGAAATGTTCAGTACATTGTCACTTTAATCTGGACATAACTTCTGATATAGAGGTGAGATTGATAATCCGTTTGGTGCGTTAGAAACTAAACTGGCAGAACTAAATTTTATTAAACTAGGGAAAAAGCTGAATCTGCACACAATTACTGATAAACTGCGCGCGAAGTTGGGCTTCCAGTTCTGGAACTGGAATCTCAGAAATCAATCGCTGCCTTCAAACGATGATAATTCTCTAACCTGAACTCCGATTGAACTAAAATAAATTTTATTGCTTAGATAATCCAATTTTCTTCATACGCCCTTTATATTGTTTTGGTCAATTCTAAGCGTATGATTTACCATGAATTTTGCAAGGTATAAGGCATTAGTCGTTATAGTATAACGAATACCATTCAGTGCATTTCTACATATTTTCTCATGCTTGAGTTATACCTTCCGCATAGTGAATCATTTGCATTGTCGGTATATTAATGATTAGTGATTGGGTTGTGGCAAATACGACAGTGATATTGATAAGTGGAAAAAGTGTTTGAAAACGACAGTGATACGTATCATCCACAACCTATCTGATTCATGAATACATACCATAATCTGGGGGAATGGGGAAATCAAGGTGGAATTGGACTCGTATTTAGCGAGGTACAGTGATTTAGAGGATGATCATTCGCCATCAGTGACACACACACACACACACACACACACACACACACACACACTTTAGGTCGTGGGCCTAGCGGCACGGCTGACAGGGTTATGCCCCAGGCACAGTGGAACGCAGTCTCGGGCATGCATGAGACCCTTGTTAAACACGAGTATCCTCTCCACCAATTGATTTCATAGATTTAATGACCGTTAAGTAGTGACATATACATTGCTTAGTTCACCGACGTCTTACACATAGTGCACTATTCATTTTCAGTTGATGTCATTATATATATGTTCTGCAATCCATTGTACTCCCCATGGTTAATACTACTGCACACCTATTATATATATTTATTGCTATATTTGTCACCCTGACGACCTGAGTATGCATGCTCAGAGTGAGAAGTGGACTTGGCTCGGATCAGCACCTGTCGTACCTTGAGGATATTGCGGACATCTAGATCAGTGACGACAGCACCATCATTCCTTGATCTCTATCTGGTTAGTTTTTTTGTATCGGGTTTGATTTAGTGGCTACATTTCTCATTACCTGTGCATTGATTACTGATTATCACGTAAAGCTAGAAGCCGAAGTGTGACTACGGCAAAATGTTTCCTTGACCGTAGTGGCACGGCTAGCCTTGACAACCCCTCGTATTCCGTATTTTAGGAAGCGGGGCGTGACACAGAGCTACAATGTTTAATGCTCAGTCAAAGACAAAAATGTTATCAGAGCCTCCAAACTCTTGTTTAGCATTGCTAAGTGATGAGGAGCTGAACCCAGACAAATGTCTAATGGTCCAATAAAGGGCCAACACTTCAAATCTAATTGGACTTAGCCCAAGTTGGCCATAAGTCCTCAATTCAGATTTAACTGAGCCAATGTACTCATAATCTAATTAATTGATCTTAGTTCCAAATTGGACTACAGATCCCCAATCAACTTTGGTTCAAGGGTACATCTCTTCACTCCTTTGATATTTGTCGTTGTAATTCTTCAACGTCTTCAGAGAGGTGACGGGTCCCGACATCCACACATTTCATGGACTATGATATCCTTAACCTTGACTGTGAGGTCTTTAAACTCACAGACTATGATTTCCTTAACCTTGACTGTGAGATCTTTAAACTCACGGACTATAATGTCCTTAACCTCGACCGTAATGTCTTTAAACTAACATTGGACCGTAATGTCCTTAAACTAATCGACCGCAATGTCCTTAAACTAAACAATAGAGTCCAACTGCTCTTTTTTTGGATCTAAACGATCCAGTTAAGTTGATCTTAGTCTAAAATTAGACTAACGTATCCTTAAAAAACGTTTAAGTTGATCTTAGTCTCAAATGAGGCTAACGTATCCTTAAACCCAACCCCCAAACCCAAATCTAAGAAGATACGGATTTGGACTAGTCTATGCCCTACCGGCGACAACATAAATTAGTCTCCGTATACAATCCACGGGCAACCAAAAACAAAACAAACACCCACGACACGAAGTGACCATCTGGAGAAAGAAAAAGTTGTTACCGTGATGCGGTAGCGTAATTAACTGCAGGGGCTTGCGCCTGCAGGGAAGAGCGTCCCCACAATCAAAACCCCCTTAAACGAGGGGGAATCTGACGAAGTCTGCTACATCGGCCTCATCCGTTTAAACCTTCGATACACGGTGCCATAAATCAACTTGGCATCTTCGGAGAGGTGGACGGATAGCACCAACTAGCATCTGCCCTAAAATTCAGGCAAGACGGACCTACGCGGTCGCGTCTCCGTGTTTCAGCGTGGAACATATTCTGGCACGCCCGGTGGGACCTTTTCCTCTTTCCACTCCACATTTCGTGTGTCGTGTTCTCGAACGAATCGCGGTTTGCTAATGGTTACCCTTGAATTCAAGGTACTAAGATTTGGCGTCTTGCTTGGTGCAGAAAGCGAAGGATCAATGGCGTCTACTTGCATGAAGTGTTCCATCTGCAACTGCAATGCACGTTCCGCCTCATCTGGAGGTATAGCTTATGGGCCCCAGGCGGCCTCCATGTTCACAATGCTGATAGAGCAGGTGACACAAGCTACCACCGGATTGTTCTTCGGGACCATGCTCCCACCAGTGAGCATTAATATCCCGCTGCCGCAAGAAGCGCAAAAGAAGTCGGTCTTTGATCTGCTCACTACCACCACGGCCCCTCTCAACGGGTCATCCGATGTCAAGCCAACAGCATCAGTCTTCGATAGGCTGAGCCCGAACTTCAATGGGCCTGTCAAGAAGACCACGATAACTAAAGCGGCCATCCCAGAGCGGATAGCCATTCCTGCTCTCGAGGTTACTAAAGAAGCTTCTCCAGTCAAGGGATCGGTCTTTACAAGGCTGGCCACTCCGGCTCCTGTTCCTGCTCAAAGGTCTATCTTTGGCAGATTGGATACTGCTGCTCGACGGACATCGGACTTCAAGAGGCTGATACCAGCAGTGCCTCACCAGAACAGGGGGCATGACGAAGTCACCCCTCAAGCTGAAACAATCCCAACGGCCCGACACGCTCGATGTCGCCACTAGCGCCGAGTAAGGAAAGCTGGGGGCAACTCCCCCTCTGGGCTAACTCCACCAGCCCCAACGGTGGAAGTCAATACTGCTGTTCCAACCGGGAACAGCTTTGAATTGCTGAACAAGGTGCGCAGGAACTCTTCTACCGCCGTACTGAAAATATCTCCTCCACCCATGGATAATGTTACAATAACGAAGCCGGAGCAGCCCCCTCAGCGGCTTTATTCCAAAATTTACAAAGTCTGGCGACAGGTCCAGGAGTCGGTGATTGATCACGATTACCCTCGCCGACAAAAGAAAGTGAAAGTTCAGCAGGAAGAGAACCGTCCTGTCAAGCCACAAAGGACGACAACTACCTGGGTGCCCGCTGCAATGGCCCCCTCAACGTCAACTGCTCAAAAGAGAAGGAGGCCAGAGAAAGCCCCTATGACAACGGCAGACCACAAAGGCGCCGAGCCCAAATGCCACAAGTCTGGGGGCATCATGGTGCATACCGTTTATATGGCTTCCGGAAAAGAGGAAAGCCGCGCTTCGACGGGTCACCGACCGCTCACCCGATCCGTGACAAAAGCCCAGGAGAAGCAACAGAAGCTTCAGGAAATGCTGACGCAAATGGCCGCACTCACCGGGCCAAAAGAAAGCCCGGAGGCGTCATCAGAGCAGCGTCATGAACAAGAAACCGATGCTGACTTCCTCCGCGGAGTCCTCGAAAAGAAGGACAGAGAAGCGGCAGAACAAGCGGCTAATATAAAACGAATGGCGCTTATCTTCCAAGACATGGTCGGGATGATGTTACAGCCGAAACCTCCAGCTGAAGACCCCCCGATCATCATTAAAGACGACAGAGGGGAGACATCGAACCCTCCTCCGGCTCTTTCAACAGACAAGGAAGAGACCATCTCCAAGGCCGCACTGGACGACTACATCGCTCAGCAAATATGAGCTCATCAGGCGAATGAAGCAGCCGACCAGGTTGTTAAACTGGGCAACCATATCCAGGCTGGTATGACCAGATAAAGTATCCGCTGGGTTACACGATCCCTAAATTCCATGTATATAAAGGGACGGGAAACCCGCACCAGCATGTCGCCCAGTTCACGGCTCGATGTGGTAACACCGGAGGTGATGATAAACTGCTCCTTCGCCAATTCGTCGGCAGCTTGTCAGAGACGGCGTTCGAATGGTATTCTGAACTTCCAAACGACTCTGTCAAGACATTTGCGGAAATGGAGCTATTGTTTATGCAAAGAATCGCGAGCGTACCCTGATTACCGCATTAATTAACGCCAGAGTAAAGCCAGGCGAAACTTGGGTACAATACGCAATACGGTGGCGAAATTTATGGTCAAAATGTGAGCAGCGCATCGAGGAAGCGCCGGCAGTGGGTATGTTCGTGGCCACTCTGGACCCTCAGGCAACTATTTCACAATTCATGATGTTCTTCAAGCGGACCACGTTCCAAGCCTTGATCGACAAGCTAGCCCAGATGGACCAGATAGGTCATAGACCGTCTCCTCCGAAGCTGGAGGCGCGGAACGAAAAGGGTAAAGGGAAGGCGACATTCGTTGCGAATACTCAACGACAGCACAGTGCCCCAAAACTAACGGATCAGCTCGTAGAGAGACGACGCTACTATAATGAGAAAATGAAGCGACCTTATTCGTTCCCGCGGGACAAAACGAAGAAACTATTTGAACTTGCGATGCACAACAAGCTCATCAATCTGCCAAATCCTAAGCGACCACTGCAACCCGGCGAGACTAATAGTCCCAATTATTGCCCTTACCACCAAACGGTAAGCCATCCAATCGAAGATTGCATCGTCTATAAGGGATGGATCGAGGATCAATACCAACAAGGTAAGTTTGCTGTCACGCCCCGCTTCCCAGAGTGCGCTAAGATAGGCATGTGACAGAGCCAACCATGCTACCTGTGGATAGGAAATATCCCTCCACAGTCATATTACGGCTGTAGAGATATCAAGAACAGAAAAAAATAATAAACAAATATCTAATACATGTCCATGAGCAAGAATAACGAGTCAAGAATAAAATAATGCGGAAGCAAAAGATCCAAGAAACAATAATAATCTGGAAAGTACGGAAATAACTAACTGAATACTAACAGGATCCTCACTGCTCGGCCTGACGACGGAAATACTCCTGATCATCCTGCGACAAAGGTAGAGGATCTGGGCCATGCAAAACCCAGACGTCAGTGCGTCATAATATCAAACAATAATATAATCAGGAGGTAACAAGACATGCAGGCATGAGGTATAAACAGTAACAGTAACATGAATATAGATCAGTGGACAGAATATATGTAGGTGAAGTGCAGTGAGTAGTCTAAACTGTGACATAGGGTTATCTACTCTAAAATTATTGAAATCAATTAGAGTAATCCTCCATGTAACTCAAAGGATATGTCCCGTTATCCCCCGGGACCATGGATCAGGTAGTGGGAGTCATGAATGACTCTGTCCCGTTATCCCCCGGGACCACGGATCAAGTAAGAATCACGAATGATTCTGTCCCGTTATCCCCCGGGACCACGGATCAAGTAATACCCTTGTAAGCTACACTTTAGTTTACACTTTTGATTTACCCATACCCCCAAGGTTATGTGTTCAAGTCAGGTATTGATAAATCTGGAGCTAATGCCAACACAGGATCAAGCAGGTATAGGTTTGTCTAAATAGACAACAGGATATGTCCGTGGGGACAACAGGTCAAGATTGTCGGCATTAGTAACAAGATCAGGTATCAAGCCAAGCAGTGGTATATCAGGTCATGTCAGGTAGTGTACATGTATCAAGTCATGTCAAGTAGTGGTGTATCAAGTCATGTCAAGTAGTGCACAGGTATCAAGCAGGTGCTCATAATCAAACTGTAGCAAGTATTGAATCACGGTAAATGTATGGATGTACGGTGAAAGCATGAATACACAAACATCTATCAGGGGTTACATCATGACTATGTAGGATGCACATTATCAAGCATGGTGCACTAATACAACAGTAACATGGAATAATATGGTCTCGGCATGCAACTAGATATGTAATAAACCGTACGGATACAGACGGATACTATAAAACTGTAAATCGGAAAAATTTGCTGAATATTAAAACACAAGCACTATTATTTATTAAATAGATATTGATATAATAATATTAACATGGATAACATATTCAAACCGATTAATAACTATAAAAGTGGTATTGATTAACCATGCACAAGAAAGTTCCGTTCAGAAATTCAGCGTCATCCTGATTTGTAAAATAGCTTAAAAATAATAAAAGTTCTCCAAAAGGGACGTGTCTTATACCAAAACAAAGATAATTCAATAATGTTTTCATTTTTATAAGTTTAATTATCTCAGGTTGTTCCTACAAAAAGTTATGAACATTCGAAATTGAATGTTTGCTGCTGGAATTTTCCTGGACAGCAGTTTAGAGATATTTTCATTTGCATTTTAAGTTATTTAAATAATTTATTTTGCAAGTAAATATTTCATAGAGTTATAGTATTCTGAGTTAGGTTCGTAACGAACTAAATAACTTATACTAATGATTTTCCTATGATTTATAATGAATTTTATAAGGTAAGGTGTACAGTAAATTTCAGATTTGTCATATCCGCTTTGCAACGACGTTTCATGTGTAAACTATAATATTTTCAAACTATATTTTGTATAACATTAAAAAATGCAGATTATAAACTAATTAAATATAATAATAAAAAATATTACGATGATATATATTTTAAATGATATGGATGCTATCGGGTATCCGAAAACAGTAAAACTTCATTATGGATGTATAATACTATACCTAGCTTATAGCAAGATGATTTAGCATGCGACTATACATGTAAATAATGATATTGATGTGTACGGACATTGTATAATAGTAAAATGATAAACTGGTAAATGCGGGATGTACAACTAAACAATATAAAATGTAAATATTCAATTGGGTGCAGCATATTGTAGTCTAGCATGTATCAAGATAAATTTGCATGCACTAGATATGAAGTAACTTGCACGGATGCACACGGATATCCAAAAACGATGAAACATCAAAATGATAATGTGGGATGCATAACTAATCATTATGTGATGTTATTATTCAAATGAATATAGAACATAGTAGTATAGCATGTAGCAAGATTAACTTGCATCGACGGATCACGAAACGGATATGTACGGCACGTCCGGCGTCGGTAAAACGTCGCAACGCACGCACGACACACGGGACATATCTAAACAATGCAAGATGGTGATCACGCGGGCAAGGTACGTTCACTGGATCACTCGGATCGTCAGCGACGAGCACGGCTCCGGCGGTGATCACCGGAACCAAGAAACAAGATCAAGAAAAAGAAAGAAGAAAGAAGAAGAAGAGGTTGTGTATTAAATAAGGAAAGAAAAAATAAATAAATAAAATATATATAAATATATATATATATATATATATATATATATATATATATATATATATATATGCAGAGGAGAGAGAAAGAGAGAGGGGTTGTTAGTTTATTAGGAAATTAGTTTAGATTTAAATTTAAAAAAATCTTTTATTAGTTAACTAAATTTTAATTTTTATAAGTTTATAAAATTAATATTATATAAATAAAATTTGATATTCTGGTAAATACAAATATAGTCCAAAACATGCCCTGGTCGGGTCTAAAATTCAGTTTTAAAATACGAAAAATATACATGTTGACCAAAATAAAAAATGAATGTCTGGGTAACGAAAATGCATATCCCTAAGAACGGATGCAGGTACGTGCGCTTAGCCATCCAAACAAGTCTGTTTCACTGAACGGGACGAGAACAAGATGCGCGGATGCTACCACGGGGCTAGGGGTATCATGCAGGTATGCAATGTATTTTTAAAATATTTTATGTGACTTTAAATGTTATATTAAAAATGCAGATGCCAGATAAATGCCAGTATGGAAGATGTATAAATTAAAATGAAAGTGCACGAGTCCATGTAACAGGTCAGGATAAATCATAAATATGAATCAAGACAGGTTTCAAGCAAGCGGGGCGGATAGAATGCAAATACAAATGTCAAATACACTATTCGCACCCAAAACACAGTATATCAGGAAAATACCATAAATAAAGAAATACTTGAACTAGAACTGGTATAAACGAACTAGGATGTTACATTATACCCAACTACAAAAGAATTTCGTCCTCGAAATTCCCAAAACAAGAAAAATAAACAAACATGAAACTACAGGAAGAGATCTGGAAACTTCTGCCGAATCTCGTCTTCTCGTTCTCAAGTCGATTCTCCGTGCGAGCGATTCCCCCAAGAAACAAGTACGAGAGGGATAACCTTGTTCTTAAGGACCTTTTCTCTTCGATCAACAATCGACATTGGTCGTTCCTCAAAGGTCAAGTCATCTCTTACAGTCAGCTCCGAATGATCCAGCACGTGTGTTTCATCTCGAACATACTTACGGAGTTGAGATACATGAAACACGTCATGAACATTTGCCAAAGATTGTGGTAACGCCAATCGATAAGCCACTTCTCCAACACGCTCCATAATCTCGAAATGCCCCACGAATCGAGGACTAAGCTCGTCTCGACTCCCAAAACGAATCACTCCTCTAGTTGGTGATATCTTCAAGAATACCATATCACCAACAGCGAACTCTAGAGGTCTTCTCGATGTGTCGGCCCAACTCTTCTGCCGATCTTGTGCTGTCTTCATATGATTTCGGATATTATTAACCTTCTCTATAGTTTGCATGATTAAATCCGGTCCCAACAATCTTCGTTCTCCAACATTGTCCAAACAAACGGGTGAACGACACTTGCGACCATACAATGCTTCGAATGGAGCCATCTGAATAGTCGCGTAAAAGCTGTTGTTATAAGAAAACTCCACCAAGTGTAGTTGATCCTCCCACAAACCCTTAAAGTACAACATGCTATCCTTCAACATATCGTCAAGAGTTTGGATCGTTCTCTCTGACTGGCCATCTTTCTGAGGATGATAAGCTGTGCTAAACATCAATCGCGTCCCCAAACTTTCCTGTAAACTCCTCTAGAAGTGCGATAAGAATCGGGTATCACGATCGGAAACGATGCTCATAGGTACTCCATGCAATCTCACAATCTCCTGCATGTACCATTCTACCAATGCTTCTATTATTGACCAACTCAAAATGGTATGAAATGAGCTGCCTTGGTCAATCGATCAACAATCACCCAAACTGCATTGTTGCCCTTTGGACTCCGCGGTAAAGCCGTTATGAAAACCATGGTTATATGTTCCCACTTCTATTGAGAAATCGGAAGTGATTGCAATAAACCAGCAACTCTTTGATGTTCAGCCTTAACTTGCTGACACACCAAGCACTTCGCCACAAAGCGAGCAATCTCCCTTTTCATGCCTTCCCACCAGAAATGCTGTCTAAGATCGCGGTACATCCTCGTGCCTCCTGGATGTACGGAATATGCAGAAATGTGCGCCTCCTTCATAACTTCTTTGCGAATATCTCCTTTTGGCACACACAAACGGCTACCATATTGCAACGAACCATCTTCATGAATTAACAAGTCCGTACGAAGTCCAGCTTCAACATGTTCTCAAAACTTCTGCAATCTAGGGTCCTGTAACTGTGCTGCTTTAATATTATCGATCAACGACGACTGTACTTGCAGCTGCATCAACTTTCCCGAAGAATGTGGTAGCACGATCTCCAACTAGAATCTCCGAAAGTCTTCGATAAGCTCCTTCTGTGCAGTCAACATCTGAATTGCGGGCAACCGACTAAGCGCATCAGGCACTACATTAACTTTCCCCGGATGGTACTTAACATCAAGATCGTAGTCAGCCATCAGCTCCAACCATCTACGCTGCCTCATATTAAGCTCTTTTTGTGTGAACACATACTTTAGGCTTTTGTGATCGGTGAATACTTCGATCCTTTCGCCCAATAAGTAGTGTCTCCAAATCTTCAATGCGAAAATTACATCTGCTAGCTCCAAATCATGAGTTGAGTAATTCTTCTCATGGATCTTCAATTGTCTTGATGCGTAAGCTATAACATTCCCATGCTGCATCAAAACACATCCCAAACCTTTCCCAGATGCGTCGCTGTGAATCACCAATCCTCCGAAACCGCCCGGTACGGTCAAAATAGGAGCGGTTATCAACCTTTACTTCAACGCCTCAAAAGATGACGCATACTTTTCCGTCCATATGAATGGTACTTCTTTTCGCGTAAGCTTGGCTAAAGGCTCAGCCAAACGGGAAAAATTCTCCACGAACCTTCTGTAATATCCGGTAAGTCCAAGAAAACTTCTGATCTCTGCTACTTTCTTCGGAATCGGCCAATCTTGAAATGCTGCAATCTTTTCGGGGTCAACGGCGATTCCATCTCCGGATACGACATGCCCAAAAACTTCACTTCTTCAAGCCAAAACTCGCACTTGCTCATCTTCTCATATAATCTTTCTTGCCTCAATGTCTGCAGTGTGATCCTCAAGTGTTCTGCATGCTCCTCAATGCTCCTCGAGTAGACCAGAATATTATCGATGAACACCACTATAAACTGGTCTAAGAACGGTGAAAAGGTTCAGTCTATCAAGTCCATAAATATCGCTGGTGCATTCGTGACTCCGAATGGCATCACTAAATATTCGTAATGTCCATACCAAGTTCGAAACGCGGTCTTGCAAATATCCTCTAATTTAACTCGAACTTGATGATATCCGAATCGCAAATCCAGCTTTGAGAATACCCTCGCGCCACTAAGCTGCTCGAACAATTCACCAATGCGAGGGATCAGGTACTTATTCTTAATAGTCACCCAGTTTAATTCTCGATAGTCGATGCACATCCTCCTTGTGCCATCTTTCTTCTTGACTAGAAGAACTGGAGCTCCCCAAGATGATTTGCTGCTGCGAATCCAACCGTTCTCAAGTAATTCGGTAATCTGCTTCTTGACTTCTTCCAACTCCACTGGTGCCATCGGATAGTACGCCTTTGAGATTGGCGCTGCACCAGGAACAAGATCGATCGCGAACTCCACATCTCGTTTTGGCGGTAAACCCGAGATGTCCTCGAACACGTCCATGAACTCTCAAACTACAGCTGGCGCTTACTCCTTATCAACTTCCATCGACGCAAGAACGGTGCTTGTCGGCTTAGCCCTAAACTCGACTGGCCCGACAGAACTGCATCCTCCAGTGAAAACAAACTCCGGATGTCCGGGAATCTGGAAAATCACTTTCTTTGCCCTACAATCAATGTGAGCGAGGAAAGTGCCGAGAAAATCCATTCCCAAGACAACAGCAACCAAAGGGATGCACCAGAATTGAATAATTCTAATGCGGGGAAAACATGAACAAGTAGGATACCTGAAACGACTTCACCTGACGCCAAACACTGAAGAAGATAAGCACGGCAAACAAGATTCAAGCTTGCGATAAAACATGAACTGGAAAGCAAGAGAAGCAAGGCAATATAACGACCATGGAATAAGGAAATGAATAAAGCCCAGGAATCCAAGTTACTTAAATAGAATACCGCATTGTAACCATGCTGCAGTTCATGGGTACAATCACATAACTCCGTTCAAGTCGCCTAAATCCTGGTATCAGAATAGAAAGAAACAATAGGGAAGCAGAAGGTTTCAAGTCGAGATGCAAATTTGTTTGCATATCGTCCAGACAAAGGATCAAGAGAAAGATAAGATTCAAGAATCACGAGAACAAGGTGGCAGGACATGTTCCTAATTACGAGTTTTCTGATTCACGTATTGGGTCCAATACCCAACTACAAAAGAATCAAACCCGATTAACCTATATCATATGGCTCTAATACCAAACAAACCCTATCACGCCCCGCTTCCCAGAGTGCGCTAAGATAGGCATGTGACAGAGCCAACCATGCTACCTGTGGATAGAAAATATCCCTCCACAGTTACATTACGGCTATAGAGATATCAAGAACAGAAAAAAATAATAAACAACTATCTAATACATGTCCATGAGCCAGAATAACGAGTCAAGAATAAAATAATACGGAAGAAAAAGATCCAAGAAACAATAATAATCTGGAAAGTACGGAAATAACTAACTGAATACTAACAGGATCCTCACTGTTCGGCCTGACGGCGGAAATACTCCTGATCAGCCTGCGACAAAGGTAGAGGATCTGGGCCATGCAAAACCCAGACGTCGGTACGTCATAATATCAAACAATAATATAATCAGGAGGTAACAAGACATGCAGGCATGAGGTATAAACAGTAACAGTAACATGAATATAAATCAGTGGACATAATATATGTAGATGAAGTGCAGTGAGTAGTCTAAACTATGACATAGGGTTATCTACTCTAAAATTATTGAAATCAATTAGAGTAATCCTCCATGTAACTCAAAGGATATATCCCGTTATCCCCTGGGACCACGGATCAGGTAGTGGGAGTCATGAATGACTCTGTCCCGTTATCACCCCGGACCACGGATCAAGTAAGAATCACGAATGATTCTGTCCCGTTATCCCCCGGGACCACGGATCAAGTAATACCCTTGTAAGCTATACTTTAGTTTACACTTTTGATTTTCCCATACCCCCAAGGTTATGTGTTCAAGTCAGGTATTGATAAATCTGGAGCTAATGCCAACACAGGATCAAGCAGGTACAGGTTTGTCTAAATAGACAACAGGATATGTCCGTAGGGACAACAGGCCAAGATTGTCGGCATTAGTAACAAGATCAGGTATCAAGCCAAACAGTGGTATATCAGGTCATGTCAGGTAGTGTACATGTATCAAGTCATGTCAAGTAGTGGTGTATCAGTTCATGTCAAGTAGTGCACAGGTATCAAGCGGGTGCTCATAATCAAACTGTAGCAAGTATTGAATCACGGTAAAGGTATGGATGTACGGTGAAAGCATGGACACACAAACATCTATGAGGGGTTACATCATGACTATGTAGGATGCACATTATCAAGCATGGTGCACTAATACAACAGTAACATGAAATAATATGGTCTCGGCATGCAACTAGATATGTAATAAACCGTACGGATACAGACGGATACTATAAAACTGTAAATCGGAAAAATTTGCTGAATATTAAAACACAAGCACTATTATTTATTAAATAGATATTGATATAATAATATTAACATGGATAACATATTCAAACCGATTAATAACTATAAAAGTAGTATTGATTAACCATGCACAAGAAAGTTCCGTTCAGAATTTCAGCGTCACCCTGATTTGTAAAATTGCTTAAAAATAACAAAAGTTCTCCAAAAGGGACGTGTCTTATACCAAAACAAAGATAATTAAATAAGGTTTTTATTTTTATAAGTTGAAGTATCTCTGGTTGTTCCTATAAAAAGTTATGAACATTCGGAATTGAAAATTTGCTGCTGGAATTTCCCGGGACAGCAGTTGTTTACCTCAATCAGAGCAAAGCTCTGTTCAAATTCCAAGGTGGGAAAAGAAGCAATACTTCTGTTTTTCTCCAATCAGAGCAAAGCTCTGTCTTAAAAATTAAAAAGTAAAAAGAAAATTAAAGTTAAAATAAATGATGTAGCGTACTCCATCAAAGCAAATTTAAAAAATAAAAAATTAAAAAAATTAAAAAAAAAATTGCGCAATAGAGACCCCAAAATAAAAAAAATCTCTGGTTGTTCCTAAAAAAAATTGCGCAATAGAGCCCCCTAAACTAATAGGGACGTCTCGGTCCGATATTAGTTTAGGGACGTCTCGGTCCGTTATTAGTTTAGGGTCCCTAAACTGGAATATGGACCACCACGTCCCTAAACTGGCACAATAGAGCCCCCAAATGCTCTTTTGTCGGATCTAAACGGTCCCGTTAAGTTGATCTTAGTCTCAAACTGGACTAACGTATCCTTAACAAACGTTTGAGTCGATCTTAGCATCAAAAATGGCTAATGTATCCTCCAAACAGACTTTAGTCCCAAATTGGACTATGAATCTCCCAAACTGGAACAATAGAGCCCAAACGCTCTTTTGTCGGATCTAAACGATCACGTTAAGTTGATCTTCGTCTCAAACAGGACTATCGTATCCTTAACGAACGTTTAAGTTGATCTTAGCCGCAACGCGACTAATGCATCCTTAAACTAAAAACACCAAACCCAAATCTAAGTAAATACGGATTTGGACTAATCCACGTCCTACGGGCGACGGTATTACTCAGTCTCCGTATACAATCCACGGGCAACCACAAACAAAACAAACACCCACGACACGAAGTGAAATTCTGGAGAAGGAGAAAGTTGTTACCGCGATGCGGTAGCGTAATTAACTGCAGGGGCTTGCGCCTGCAGGGAAGAGTGTCCCCACAATCAAAAAACCCCTTAAGCGAGGGGGAATCTGACGAAGTCTGCTACATCGGCCGCATCCGTCTAAACCTCCGATACACGGTGCCATAAATCAACTTGGCATCTTCGGAGAGGTGGACGGATAAAACCAAATAGCATCTGGCCCGAATCTCAGCGTCAGGACATCGCAGTCCTGTGTGCCGCCATTCGGAGGGGAACAGATTCTGGCATGCCCGGTGGGACCTCTTCCTCTTTCCACTCCACACTTCGTGTGTCGTGTTCGCGAACAAATCGCGGTTTGCTGTGATTGCCTGTGGATTCAAGGTACTAAGATTTGGTGTCTTGCTCCGTGCAGAAAACAGAAGATCAATGGCTTCGAACTGCATCGCCTGCAGCAACAACTCTCGCTCCGTCATTACTGGAGGAGTGACTTATGGGCCCCAAGCGGCCTCCCTTTTCAAAATGCCGGTGGAGCAGGTGGCTCAAGCCACCACTAGACTATTTTTTGGGACCATGCTCCCACCAATGAGCTTCAACGCCCCAATGACATTGCAAGAAGCTCCAAAGAAGTCGGTTTTCGATCGACTTACCACTGCCGCGACCCCTCTCAATAGGTCGCCCAACTCCACTGCTTCAGGTTTTAATGGATTAGGCCAGAGCTCCATCGGGCCCATGAAGAAGCCTGCCATACCAGAAGGCGTTATCCCGAAGCGGATAGCCATCCCAGCTCCCGTTCTTGGCGAAATCACCAAGGTTGCTTCCCATGTTCAGAAGTCCGCTTCTGACAAGTTGGCCGTCCCCGTTCAACGGACGTCGATCTTTAAAAAGCTGGTACCAGTATATTCTGACCAACACAGGGGGCATGAGGAGGTCACCCCTATAGCTGAAACAACTCCATCAGCACGACACGCTCGACGTCGCCACTGGCGTCGAGTAAGGAAGGCTGGGGGCAACTCCCCCTCTGGGATAACTCCGTCAGCTCCGATGGTGTGGATCGATGCTGCTGTTCCAACCAATAACAGCTTTGAACTGCTCAACAAGGTGCGCAGAAACTCTCCTACTGCGATGTTGAAACGAACTCCTTCACCTGTGGAGAATACTCCAGAGAAGAAGCTAGAGCAGCCCCCTCAACGGCTATCCTCTAAAATTTACAAAGTCTGGCGACAGGTCCAAGAGTCGGTGATTGATCAAGACTGCCTTCGACGACAGAAAAAGATGAAGGTTCGACAGGGGAAGGATTACTCTGTCAAACCACAAAAAGCAAAAGCTACTTGGGTGCCCACTACAACGGCTCCCTTAACTCCAATCACTCAAAAAAGGAGGCCGCAAAAAGCCCCCGTGTCTTCGGCAAATCGCAAAGACACCGAACACAAACGCCCCAAGTCTGGGGGCATGGTGGTGCACACTGTTTATATGGCTTCTGGAAAGGAGGAAAGCCGCACTTCTACGGGCCACCGACCGCTCACCCGATCCGTGACAAAAGCCCAGGAGCAACAACAAAAGCTTCAGAAAATGATGACTACAATGGCTGCACTCACTGAGCCAAAAGAAAGCTCTGAAACGTCTACGGATGAGCGTCAAGAACAAGAAACCGACGCTGACTTTTTACGCAGAGTCCTCGAAAAGAGGGACAAAGAAGCTGCAGAGCAAGCGGCTAACATAAAACAAATGGCGCTCCTTTTCCAAGCTATGGTAGGGATGATATTACAGCCGGACCCTCCTGCTGAAGATCCTCCGATCGTCCTTGAAGACGACAGGGGAGAAACGTCAAATCCTCCGCCGGCTCTATCAACAGCCAAGGAGGAGGCAATCTCCAAAGTTGACCTAGACGAATATATAGCTCAGCAGATCCAGGTTCATCAGGCGAATGAAGCGGCTGGGCAAATTGTTAGAACCGGAAGACCGTATCCGAGCTGGTATGCCCAAATCAATTACCCGCCAGGATATACGATCCCTAAATTCCACGTATATAAAGGGACAGGGAATCCGCATCAGCATGTCGCTAAATTCAGGGCCTTATGCGGCAATACTGGAGGCGATGACAAATTGTTGCTACGTCAATTCGTCGGCAGCTTAGCAGAAACAGCCTTTGAATGGTATTCGGAGCAACCTAACGACTCTGTCAAAACATTTGCAGAGATGGGACTGCTGTTTACACAAAGATTCGCAAGTGCTAGTGAACGCACCCCGATTACAGCACTGATAAATGCCAGGATAAGGCCCAGCGAAACGTGGGTCCAATACGCAACACGATGGCGAAACCTATGGTCGAAATGTGAACAACGCATAGAAGAGGCACCTGCGGTAGGCATGTTTGTGGGCACTCTCGATCCGCAGGCGACCATCTCACAATTCATGATGTTCTTCAGGCCGACCACCTTCCAGGCCTTGATTGACAAATTAGCCCAAATGGACCAGATGGGCCATAGGCCTTCTTCTTCAAAGACAGAGCCTTGGAATGAAAAGGGCAAAGGGAAGTCAACCTTCGTTGCCAATACTCAACAACGGTCGAACAACTCAAAGCCGGTCGTTCGCCAAAACAACGTGTGCCCATGCCCATCCCTCAAAGAGAGGCTGGCACATCCTTACTCGTTTCCGCAGAATAAAACGAGAAGACTGTTTGAGCTGGCAGTGCGCAGCAGACTTATTAATCTGCCGAGTCCAAAGCGTCTGTCGCAGCCAGGCGATCTTAATAATCCCAATTATTGCCCTTACCACCAAACGGTAAGTCACCCGATTGAGGATTGTTTCGTCTTTAAGGGATGGATCGAGGATCAATACTTGCAAGGCAAGTTCACGCTGTCTGAAAGCTGGAAGGTAAACCCACCACAGCCACACTCTCCAAAGAAGACGGACACGCCGGGGGCAACTTGTTCTTTCGTCGAGGATGAAAACGATGGAGAAAACTTATCGGATGAATCCGAAGACTACGTAGCGACTTGTCATGTGATTTCTCATTCACTAACGGATGAGGAGGAGGATCCTTGCGCTGAGAAATCAATGGCGGTCCCTGAAACAGAAATTCCGCGGCCGTCAGACAAGTTGATCGATGCCTTCCTAAATGAAATTCGTCTGAAAGCAAAAGCCAATCAAGAGCATGAAATGGCCATACTGGAAAGAACCAAGGTATTCCCGTCAAAGCAAAAGCCATACACTGCGGGTAAAAACAAATTCAAGACGAGGAAACGGTTCGCCAAAGCTCTATCAGTAGGAATGAAGCTACCGCCCTCTGAAGAAAATTCTTTCTCTGAGGTAGAGATGCACCCTAACTTCTGTTTATATCATCAGAAGATCATACATTCTACCGAAGGCTGCGAATCCTTTAACTGTTGGTGGCAAGGGTATGTCGCTCAAAAGCGACACTTCGACAGGACAAAGTGTGAAGCTTGTGGACATCGGAAAAATACGATAGATGAGCGCAAAAGAGACGCCGCCGACTGTCATATAGCCGACTTCAAGGGATCACAAATTATCACCTTTGGAAGCGACTCTGACGAAGAAGCTACCCCCAACTCTTCCTTCAGGGAATCTATTTCAAAAATAAAGAAATTGAGAAGCTGCGAGAACGTTCAGCCGTGCAATCGCATGCTACTCGGAAAAAATCTCGGCCCCGTAAACAAAGGATCGAACAAAAAGGATAAAGGAAAAAGAAAAACGGCCCTCGTCGCCAGCACTCAACAACAATCAGGTGACCCTAGGCCGGTTGCTCTCCAAAGCAACAAGCGGCAACCCCTCCAGGAAAAGTTGAAACGTCCTTACTCTTTTCCGCAAGATAAAACAAGGGGACTGTTCGAGCTGGCAGTGTGCGACAGACTCATCAATCTGCCGAGTCCAAAACGTCCGTTGCGGCCAGGAGATATTAATAATCCTAATTATTGCCCTTACCACCAAACGGTAGGTCATCTGATCGAGGATTGCTATGTCTTTAAAAACTGGGTTGAAGACCATTACCAATAGGGCAAGTTCGCGTTGTCCGAAATTTGGAAAGTGAACCCGCCACAACCGCATGCTCCGAAAAATATGGACACGCCGGGGCATCATGCTCATTCATAGAGAAAGCCCAACGGACCACTACGTCCTAAAACTGGATAATGGACCGAAACGTCCTTAAACTAACAACGGACCGAGATGTCCTTAAACTAATGATGGACCGCAATGTCCTAAAACTTGCAAATGACCGAAATATTTTTAAACTACTACCGCAGCATTCTCAGGCTGATGAGAATAATAAATAAAAAAAAACGGTACGTCCACAAGCAAAATGGGCACGGATGAAAACCCAAAAAGGCTCCGTGAGTAAAAACAGCAGGGCTACCGGCGAGTGTTCGTGAAAACCTGAAAGGGCGCGACCTCGTTTAAAAAAAAAGAGGAATAAATTAAAAAAATAAAAAGAACGGTATGTCCATAAGCAAAGTGGGCACGGATGAAAACCCGAAAGGGCTCCGTGAGTAAAAACAGCAGGGCTACCGGCGAGTGTTTGTGAAAACCCGAAAGGGCGCAACCTCGTTTAAAGACACTTACAGGGCCTTCTCGACCTTGTAAGGAGAAACCACCCGTGTGAGATCCTTACGACTCACAAGGGAGCAACACACTTAGGGATCCTCACAATTCCTAAGGAGAAATTATACTTACGAGATCCTCACGACTCGTAAGGAGAACTCTCTTATGGGACCCTCACGGCTCATAAGATTTGAAAGTCTTAAGTTACAGAAACCTTAACCTGTTCTTAAGCAACCCCCATAACCTTCGATTTTGCCCTACAAGTGGCTCATATTGACCCTTGTATACAATCCACGGGCACGAATAAATATTTTCCTAACAAAGTCCCATCCGTGACTAGGGATATACTTGTACAGCAAACAACACTTGTAAGTCCTCTCGACTTATAAGGAGAAAACCCTTTTGTAAGATCCTTACGACTTACAATAGAACATGCATTTAGGAATCCTCACGATTCCCATGGAGAAAACACACCTACAAGATCCTCACGACTTGTAGGGAGAAATACCTTTGTGAGACCCTTACGGCTCATGAAGTCAAAAGCCTTAGCCGACAGGACCCTTAACCCTGTTTACTAAGCCACCTTTGTTCGGCATCGACAAAGGCAAATGATGATTCGCTCCTGGCAATATCCCAGTTGTAGCGATGCTGATGCCTAAAACGGTATCAAATTCCGAGTCCTTCCAAGGCAAATGATGATTCGCTCCTGGTAATATCCCAGTTGCAGCGATGCTGATGTCTAAACCGGTATCAAATTTCAAGTCCTTTCACGGCAAATGATGATTCGCTCCTGGCAATATTCCAGTCGCAGCGATGCTGATGCCAAGATTGGTATCAGATCCCAAATCCCCTACTCGCAAAAAAAAATCAGCGAGCCCCCAAAAAAAAATGTATACGAAATAGCCGAAATGATGGGGCAACTTGCAAACAAAATCAGCAAGTAAAAATGTATGCATGCAAAATAGCCGAAATGGTTGGGCAACTCGTAATAAAAAGCAGCGAGTAAAAAGAAAAATAGCCGAAATGATTGGGCACCGCGAAAAATAGCCGAAATGATTGGGCAATCGCGATTTTCGCGATATAAAAAGCTGAAATGATAGAGCATCGCGGAAAGAATAAAAAAAATGAAAGAATGAAACTTTCTGCCCTGCAGGTGAAATCACATCGATCCCTGTATACAATCCAAGGGCACAGATAAAGAGGGAACCATACCTTCCCAACAGGCTCCATCAGAAAGCGAAGCCAAATCTCGACGGTTCATAGACAACCTAGAGACAATCTCTACATTTGTCGCAATATTACAGACACGATGTCAACAAATGAAGCAAACGAAGATCCCGAGTTTCAGGGTCTCGACGTCAACATCGACAACTTAGAGATCACCAACGGCGTTTCTCCTTACTCCAACTAGATGCAGACATGACGTCAACAAAAGACCTCACGGGCGAAACAAAGCGGAGTAACGGCAAAATTCCAACTCCACCTTAGCATTTGTCTCGATACAGTAGACGCAATGTCAACAACAGCGTTCCTCCGCAGTCCAGCTGGAGGCGGATACAACGTCAACAAAAGACCTCATTGTCGAAACAAAGCGGAGTGATGGCAAAATCCAAGCTCTACCTCAGCATTCGTCTCAATAC
The DNA here is from genome assembly GCA_030015575.1 of Agapanthus africanus. NCBI lineage: Eukaryota > Viridiplantae > Streptophyta > Magnoliopsida > Asparagales > Amaryllidaceae > Agapanthus > Agapanthus africanus. Next base: position 276,768,623 of record CM057339.1, on the reverse strand, counting down.
ACCAGACGCAGTGTAAGCAAACGAAGCGAAGGCCACATTCCTAGCTTCAACGTCTTTACGGTAACTCACATAAAACCGGAAAGACAATCGGAGATCATCTCGCACCAGCACAGAGTGGTCACCACCTCGACGTCCGTCTCGATACAGCAGACGAGATGTCGACCCCAGCGTTCTTCCTCCAGCAGGGATTCGGACGTGACAAAGCAAATGAAGCGAAGGCCACATTCCTAGCTTCAACGTCTTTACGGTAACTCACATAAAACCGGAAAGACAATCGGAGATCATCTCGCACCAGCACAGAGTGGTCACCACCTTGACGTTCGTCTCGATACAGCAGACGAAATGTCGACCCCAGTGTTCTTCCTCCAACAGGATTTGGACACACCAAAGCAAACGAAGCGAAGGCCACATTCCTAACTTCGACGTCTTGACGGTAACTTATATAAAACCGGAAAGACAATCGGAGATCATCTGGCACCAGCACAGAATGGTCACCACCTCGATGTCCGTCTCGATACACCAGACGAGATGTCACCCTAACGTTCGTCTCGACACAGCATACGCAACGTCATTAAACGAATGGAGCCACGGCAAAATCCCTAGTTCCAAACCTCGACGGTTCACCAGCAACCTAGAGATAACCTCGACGTCCGTCTCGATGCAGTAGACGAGATGTCACCCCAACGTTCGTCTCGACACAGCAGGTGCAACGTCATTAAACGAATGGAGCGACGGCAAAATCCCTAGTTCCAAACCTCGGCGGTTCACCAGCAACCTAGAGACAATCTCGACGTCCGTCTCGATACAGCAGACGAGATGTCACCCCAACGTTCGTCTCGACACAGCAGACGCAACGTCATCAAACAAACGGAGCCACGACAAAATCCCTAGTTCCCACCATGACATTCGTCTCGATACAGAGGACGCAATGACAGCAAACGAAGCAAAGGCCAAATTCCTAGCTTCAGGGTCTTAACGGCAAGTCATATAAAGCCTGAAAGACTATCGGAGATCATCCCACACCAGCGCGGAGTGGTTATGACTTATCGGGGCTCTCCAAAATGAGCCTAACCTCAAGAAAAAAGCGGCATGGCAAATTCCTAGTGCTTGCTCTTCCGACGGTCAAACTGCCAAGGAGGATTGCTTGAAGATGTCTTGTCCAGCCCCCGAAGGGTTCAGAGACACGGCAGTCGCAGGTCTACTCGAACAGCACGATTGCCTATCGAGGACTATATCAGCTTATGCGACGGTACGATGGCCAAAACCCTAAGTACCACCAACCTTAACGGGCTTCTGTCGTAAAGAGCAGAGGTTAAATGCGACGTTAAGATGTTCTTGCGAGAAACGTTCGATTCGTCTCGACTTGTGAAAAATTGTCGAGGCGGCTCGACTCGTGAGATAAAGCCTTAGGCAGTGGGCATAAAAGAAGCCTGTTTTCCTAAGCATTGGGACCCCGTAAGTTGGCCCAAAATGGTCTCTTGCATACCATCCACGGGTCTCACTCTCCAACATCGAACTTCGACAAGGAGGGAAACAACCGCTTACAAGTCCTCTCGACTCGTAAGAGGGAAAAATTCTCTTATAGGATCCTTACGACTTATAAGAGCAAACCACACTTAAGAATCCTCACGATTCCTAAGGAGAAAACCCACCTACGAGATCCTCTCGATCCGTTGGGAGAAAAGTCTCTATGAGACCCTCACGGCTTTTAGAGTTGAAAAGTCTTAGGCAGCAGATCCGAACCTGCGGCCTAAGCCATCGCTATCTTTTGGAAAAACTAAGTTATCTTCCAACTATGTTTATCAAGACAGCATGGTGATAATAAAAGAAAGAGAGAGGAGACAAAAAAAAACATCCGATTTGCATTTGGTCAAGCGTTCGAGACACACTCATCCATGCATGTACAGAAGATTCAGAACAAGGGATAAGACAAGCTGAAATGGAAATTTTCTATTCATATCATAAAAAGGGGTTCTTACAATCACGGAGAAATGGATAATAACATTATTAAAATGTTTACAAAGGTATAACCTCGAATCCAGGACATGGATTGAGGAACTCGAAAGCGACCCTATCTATGACTTTCCAGGCCTCGCGGACCATCCTAGTGTGCTTTCTTTCGCGAGCACAAGCGTCAGGATCCCCCCTGATGTCTTCCACCCTCCGGTAAGCAGCGAGTATGGCAGACTGTTGGAAGACCTCGTGCAAGAGATCGACGAGACTGTCTCGCCGTCTCTTCGAGATAAAGTTCATCAGGTACACCGAGTGTACCTTATCCTCGGCGACATCCAACGCCCTAAGCGGCACACCGGAACAGAATAGGGGAAGCGCTTCCCAGATGGCTCCCACGATAAGTTTCAGGAGGGAGGAACGTCGGGGAAGCAGTGGACCGTTACATGCGTCGAAGCGGCTCATGATTTCAGCACACTCCGCGTTTGTGAACTCTCGATTTTGAGAACGGCCAAGTCGGCGGATGTCCCCGTAAGAGATGATCTCGTCAAGATTGTACATGTGGGCGTTCATTGTTTCTGTAAAAGAAAATCAACAAAAATTATCAGAAAGACTGATTAAGTAAAATGATATAATGCACCGAGGAATAAAATGTCATCTTTAACTTCCAAGATCCATGAAGAATTCTTAAGAGTTCTTCTATATGATTTGGGAGGAGCAAAGCTCCATTAATGAAATGAGAAAATACAAGGAAAGTCTTTTAGAGAGCAAAGCTCTATTAATGGAACCCTAATAGGGCTCTCCTTAGTCTTCTATAGACCCCCTTAGAGCAAAGCTCTACTAAGTGAAACCCTAAATGGGTCTTCTTTAGATCAGGGATCTATTGAGAGCGAGGCTCTATCAACAAAAATTAATTTAATTTAATTTAATCCAAATTAAAATTTTCACCTAAAAGTTTTAAGAGTTTAACTCTTAAAGTTCTTAAAAATAAAGAGTGGGGCTCTGAGTTCTGAAAGTAAAAATTTAGAGATGAGAATCATCTAAGAGACCAAAGGTCCAATTTATAGGCATCAAGTGCCCTTTTAGCTACCAAGGGATGGCGAGACGGTTCGGAATCTGCCACCGCTGCGCTCACGTTAAGAGGCCATGTAAGCGCAACGGTGGGGGGGCATTTGTTTACCTCAATAAGAGCAAAGCTCTGTTCAAATTCCAAGGTGGGAAAAGAAGCAATGCTTCTGTTTTTCTCCAATCAGAGCAAAGCTCTGTCTTAAAAATAAAAAGTAAAAAGAAAATTAAAGTTAAAATAAATGAAGTAGCGTACTCCATCAGAGCAAATTTAAACAAAAAAAAATAAAAAAAATAAAAAAATTGCGCAGTGCGCTGCGCGACACATGTCAGCGCGCGTAGTTGCGCAAAAAAAAAAAATAAATTGCGCAGTGCGCTGCGCGACACGTGTCAGCGCAGCTGTGCAGTGCGCTGCGTGACACGTGTCAGCGCGCGCAGTTAAAAAAGAAATTGCGCACTGCGCAAGTGTGCGACACGTGTCAGCGCAGCTGCGCTGCGCGACACGTGTCAGCGCGCGCAGTTGCGCAAAAAAAAAAGGCGCAAGTGCGAAGTGCGCAGTGCACTGCGCGACACGTGTCAGCGCAGCTGCGCAATGCGCTGCGCGACACGTGTCAGCGCGCGCAGTTGCGCAAAAAAAAAATCAGCTGCCCGACACGTGTCTGCGCAGTTGCGCAAGCACAGCTGCGCGACACGTGTCACGCTCTGGGGGAGTTGCGCAAAACAGAATAAATCTTTTCTGTTCTTGTTAAAACAAGAAGATTTCTTCTGTAAAACAGAGCCCTTCGGATCAAAGATCCAATGGTGAGGAAAATTCCCTAAATCACTCAGAGAATGATCTCTTTAACAAACTTTAACTAATTTATGAGCACTATAAAAAAGACCCCAGACCTCATTTCAAAGTCATCAACACCTTGCTAAAAAAAAGAGAGAAGAGAACCCTTGAGAACTCTTGAAGAATAAAAAAAAAGGTAAAAAACCTTTAAAAGAAGAGAAAATTCTCTTATGAATAAGATCATGGATCTTCAACAATAAATAAATAAATAAATAAAATAGTGCCTTGCACTTGTTTTATGAACCATCGGTTCTTGAACCTAAAAGGTTCTTAAATTAATAGTGCTTTGCACTTTCATGAACCTTTGGTTCTCTGACAAAAGAAAAACAAGAAGAATTTGTTTTTTCTTAGATCTAAATCAAATAGTGCCTTGCACTTGTTTTATGAACCATCGGTTCCTGAACCTAAAAGATTCTTAAATTAATAGTGCTTTGCACTTTTATGAACCTTTGGTTCTCTGAGATAAGAAAAACAAGAAAAAACTTGTTTTTTCTTAGATCTAAATCAAATAGTGCTTTGCACTTCTTTTATGAACCATCGGTTCTTGAATCTAAAAGATTCTCAAATTAACAGTGCTTTGCACAAATGCAATGCATTACTTAAAGGCCCAGGCCCAAATCAAAATGATCTGACATGCCAAAATAAATTGCAAGGCAATAAATGGGCAGAGCCCAAATAAATTGATGATTTGCATCCTTTATACAAGGGCAGAGCCCAAATGAAATTGATGCTCTGCATCATTTATAAAGGGCAGAGCCCAAAACAAATTGATGCCCTGCATCTTTTCTGAGCAAAGCCCAAATAAAAATAAAAACAAATGCAAATAAAATATTGGACATTTTTAACCGGACTTAGCCCAATCGTTGCCATAAGTCCTTAAACTAAATTAACTGAGCAAAACGGCTCTCCTAAACCAATCCACATCCGGTTCAAGGGTACATCTCCGAACTCCTTTGATATCCATCGTTGTAATTCCTCAACGACGTCAAAGAGGTGACGGGTCCCAACGACCACACACCCATATGGATTGCGGGGTCCTTAAACTCGTGGACCGAAACGTCCTTAAACTAATATTGGACCGAGACGTCATTAAACTAATATCGGACCGAGACGTCCCTAAACTAATATCGGACCGAGACGTCCCTAAACTAATAGGGACGTCTCGGTCCGATATTAGTTTAGGGACGTCTCGGTCCGTTATTAGTTTAGGGTCCCTAAACTGGAATATTGACCACCACGTCCTTAAACTAGCACAATAGAGCCCCCAAATGCTCTTTTGTCGGATCTAAACGGTCCCGTTAAGTTGATCTTAGTCTCAAACTGGACTAGCGTATCCTTAACAAACGTTTGAGTCGATCTTAGCCTCAAAAATGGCTAATGTATCCTCCAAACAGACTTTAGTCCCAAATTGGACTATGAATCTCCCAAACTGGAACAATAGAGCCCAAACGCTCTTTTGTCGGATCTAAACGATCACGTTAAGTTGATCTTCGTCTCAAACAGGACTATCGTATCCTTAACGAACGTTTAAGTTGATCTTAGCCGCAACGCGACTAATGCATCCTTAAACTAAAAACACCAAACCCAAATCTAAGTAAATACGAATTTGGACTAATCCACGTCCTACGGGCGACGGTATTACTCAGTCTCCGTATACAATCCACGGGCAACCACAAACAAAACAAACACCCACGACACGAAGTGAAATTCTGGAGAAGGAGAAAGTTGTTACCGCGATGCGGTAGCGTAATTAACTGCAGGGGCTTGCTCCTGCAAGGAAGAGTGTCCCCACAATCAAAAAACCCCTTAAGCGAGGAGGAATCTGACGAAGTCTGCTACATCGGCCGCATCCGTCTAAACCTCCGATACACGGTGCCATAAATCAACTTGGCATCTTCGGAGAGGTGGAAGGATAAAACCAAATAGCATCTGCCCCGAATCTCAGCGTCAGGACATCGCAGTCCTGTGCGCCGCCATTCGGAGGGGAACAGCAGTTTAGAGATATTTTCATTTGCATTTTAAGTTATTTAAACAATTTATTTTGCAAGTAAATATTTCATAGAGTTATAGTATTCTGAGTTAGGTTCGTAATGAATTAAAGAACTTATACTAATGATTTTTCTATGATTTATAATGAATTTTATAAGTTAAGGTGTACAGTAAATTTCAGATTTGTCGTATTCGCTTTGCAACGACGTTTCATGTGTAAACTATAATATTTTCAAACTATATTTTGTATAACATTAAAAAATGAAGATTATAAACTAATTAAAGATAATAATAAGAAATATTACGACGATATATATTTTAAATGATAAGGATGTAATCGGGTATCCGAAAACAGTAAAACTTCAGTATGGATGTATAATACTATACCTAGCTTGTAGCAAAATGATTTAGCATGCGACTAGACATGTAAATAATGATATTGATGTGTACGGACATCGTATAATAGTAAAATAATAAACTTGTTAATGCGGGATATACAACTAAACAATATGAAATGTAAATATTCAATTGGATGCAGCATATTGTAGTCTAGCATGTATCAAGATAAATTTGCATGCACTAGATATGAAGTAACTTGCACGAATGCACACGGATATCCGAAAACGGTGAAACATGAAAAATGATAATGTGGGATGCATAACTAATCATTATGTGATGTTATTATTCAAATGAATATAGAATATAGTAGTATAGCATGTAGCAAGATTAATTTGCCTCGACGGATCACGAAACGGATATGTACGGCACGTCCGACGTCGGTAAAACGTCGCAACGCACGCACGGCACACGGGACAGGTCTAAACAATGCAAGATGGTGATCACGGAGGCAAGGTACATTCACTGGATCACTCGGATCGTCAACGACGAGCACGGCTACCGGAATCAAGAAACAAGATCAAGAAAAAGAAAGAAGAAAAAGAAGTAAGAAGAAGAGGCTGTGTATTAAATAAGGAAAGAAAAAATAAATAAATAAAACATATATAAATATATATATGCAGAAGAGAGAGAGGGGGGGTTGTTAGTTTGTTAGGAAATTAGTTTAGATTTAAATTTAAAAAAATCTTTTATTAGTTAACTAAGTTTTAATTTCTATTAGTTTATAAAATTAATATTATATAAATAAAATTAGATATTCTGGTAAATACAAATATAGTCCAAAACATGCCCGGGTCGGGTCTAAAATTCAGTTTTAAAATACGAAAAATATACATGTTGACCAAAATAAAAAAATGAATGTCCGGGTAACAAAAATGTATACCCCCAAGAACGGATGCAGGTACATGCGCGTAGCCATCCAAACAAGTCCGTTTCACTGAACGGGACGAGAACAAAATGCGCGGATGCTATCCCGGAGCTAGGGGTATCATGCAGGCCATGCAATATATTTTTAAAATATTTTATGTGACTTTAAATGTTATATAAAAAATGCAGATGCCAGATAAATGCCAGTATGCAAAATGTATAAATTAAAATGAAAGTGCACGAGTCAATGTAACAGGTCAGGATAAATCATAAACATGAATCAAGACAGGTTTCAAGCAAGCGTGTCGGATAGAATGCAAATACAAATATCAAATACACTATTCGCACCCAAAACATAGTAAATCAGGAAAATACCATAAATAAAGAAATACTTGAACTAGAACTGGTATAAACGAACTAGGGTGTTACATTTGCGATGTCTGAGAAGTGGAAAGTAAGCCCACCACAACCGCACACTCCTAAGAAGACGGACACACCGGGGGCATCGTGCTCTTTTGTTGAAGAAGCTCCATGGAAGGTCGCTCTTTCAACCAAAACTAAAAGAATGCCGAACGATCTCCAGACATGCCCGGCGATCAGGTGAAAGAATCCGCTGGAACCCTATATTATCAAGAGAATGCTAAAACCGCACCCACCGCCAAAAGTTGGTGGTGATATACAAAACACTCACACCCAGCCGTCAAAGTCTTCAAAGAAGAAAAAGAAGACCAAAAGGCCCGTGAAGCATGGTGACAAGCGCACGGACCTGCAAAAGCAGATTGACGCGATGGAAGAGTATAACCAGAAGGCGCGGACTCCAATCACACTCCAAGAATTTCTCAGTCACGTCCTTGAAGATGGAGATGATGGAGAAGACTCGTCGGATGAATCTGAAGATTACGTAGCAAGTTTCCATGTGATCTCTCACTCGTCGATAAACGATGAAGAAGCCCCATACACAGAGAAACTGGAGACAGATCCTGAGCCGGAACTTCTAGGGCCATCAGAAGAAATGATTGATGCATTCCTGAATGAAGCTCTTATTAAAAGCAAGGTTGCTCGAGAGCGTGAGATGGCCATATTTGAAAAGGCCAAATGCCGACGACACTACGGAAGGGTTGAAACGCTCCCGTCAGATCAAAATACATACGTCACAAATCAAAAGAAGTTCATGATGAGGAAAAGGTTCACTAAAGCCATATCGATGGGAATAAAGCTGCCACCCTCTGAAGGAAATATTCTTGGTGAAGCGGAGAAACATCCTAGCTACTGCTTATATCATCGAAAGATTGCGCACCCTACCGAAGAATGCAACGCTTTTAAAAGATGGTGGCAGGGATATGTTGCTCACCGGCAAAATTTTAGGCGGATGAAACGCAAAACTCGTCGGGGGAAAAGAAGTACGACCGAGGAGCTTAGAAGAACTACCGGCAACTGTCGCATGGTTAACGCCGGGGGATCGTAAGTTCTCACCTTCGGGAGCGACTCTGACGAAGAAATGACTCTTGGACCTCTCTTCAAAGAATCCACCTCGGGAAAAGAGGAAGAATCGAAGACCTATGAAAATATTCAGCTGCGCAATCGTACGCTGCGAGAAAAGAATCTAGGGCCCTCGAACAGTGGGTCAAATAAGAAAGATAAAAGGAAAGAAAAGATCCCTGAGGATATCATCCTAGATGACCAAGTCGTCAAGGAGCTGACCGCCAAGGACCCGCCAAAGAAAAGTAAGGTGGACTACAACGTTCTCGCACACTTGAGGAAGCTACTCTCGCAGCTCAGCGTTCTCGACGCCCTTATGCTATCAAAAGAAACAAGAGGTTCTTTGATCAAGGCACTACAAGTGCCCGAACAGTTCCAAGCTTTTCTCGCCGAAGAAAAGATGAAGGACGAGCTGGAAGAAGTACACACAGCCGATATCACCTTCGGCGATGAAGATCTCTTCCTTGGAACATCCAAGCATAACCGTCCCCTTTATGTCACCGGATACTGTCGTGACATCAAGATAGGAAAAATTCTGGTCGACAATAGGTCCTCCATCAACCTCCTCAATGTAAGAGTGTTGAAAGAAATCTGCATGAGCGTTCAGCACCTCGCTCACGATAAAATCACCATTTCCGTGTTTGACTCCAAGTCATCATGGACGCTTGGGTATGTAATATTGACACTACGCTTTGGGCTACTTGTCACGGATATTAAATTTCACGTCATTGATGACAAGACATGCTACAATGCTTTGCTCGGTAGGCCTTAGTTACACGAGCACAACATTATCCCTTCTACAAAATACCAGTGTATGAAGTATTTCAAGGATGGTCTCGAGTACACTGTGACGGGGGAGTTGAACCCATTCTCCGTGAACGAAGTCCGAAAGTACGAAGATGCAAAATACTTCTTACCAGATTTTGAGGACACGGAAAGATGTCACAAACCGAAGAACAAAGCTATCGTCACTATTCCGGTCTTCAGGAGTGATACCGAGGAGGAAGAAGAGATAGTTTATTCAGGGCCGCCCCAACACAACAACCCAGGACCGTCCGCCCCTACGTTGTTCTTCGACAGCAACTCGGAAGATGAGGTTAACGCTATATTTTCCGCTCGGCTGTCAATACAAGCCTTCACTGGCAACAATCAGAGTTTGCAAATTACCATGGTTCCACAAGAACATTACAAAGATCTCGATGCACTTGAAGTTTATGGTGTGCAAGAACTGCAAACATTTTACGTCCCTCCCAGGCGAAAAGGTGAAGAGGCGATCCTATTCTACCGATCTGGGGAAACTAAAGTGGATAAAGAAATCTGGCACGGCACCGATTCTACGCTCGACAGGATCCAGCCCATCCGTCTGCCTAGATATTACACGGAAGGCATGAAAAGGCTATTGAAGTGCCAAGGGGTACCCTTCAGACAGACTACTCGACAAGCTCGATTCTACAATAGGATTTGGGACGTCCCCGGAACTCAGCGAAAGTTGCCCAAAGGGAGAATGGAAACGGTCGGGATTGGATATGTCCAATCCAAGAAACGGGAACAAGCCCATGGTAGCTACGTCGTACATGACTTCGATGAAGAAGGACACACCCTGTTAGAAAACGCTGACCCTGAACCAAAACGAGATCCTACCGTCAAAATGTCGAGTCCGTCGTTTGAAGAACGAATGGACAAGCTCATAAGGGAAGCGGGTCGAAAGGTCCGGGATGACCATAACCGTGAAATAGCCATTTACGAGAAAGCCAGGACGCAGCACCTCCTTCAGCAGGCCGCGAAGAATGACAATGCTTTTTCTTATCAACCAGTCATACAAAAGGCCCGACGCAGAAGCAAAAATAAATCAAAGAGCGGGAAAGGCATTCGACAGCGACAAAGTGGGACCAAGGCGCCACGCGATCGGAAATCGAGCAATCCGGATTCGTCTCTTATAAAGAAGATGGGTCGAGCATACTCTTTTCCCCAGAACAAAACAAGGAAGATACTTGATCTTGCCATAAAACATCAAATGATCACACTTCCGAAGTCCAAACACCCCGAGCAAGCCAACGAGGTCTCTCACCCAGACTATTACTATTATCACCGAGCAATAGGACATCCTCTCGAAGACTGCTTCACCTTCAAGAACTGGGTCGAAGACCAATATCAACAGGGCAGGTTCGCTCTATCCAGCAGTTGGAGGGTAACTCCTCCGCAGAAGCATGAACCGAAAGCCACGCGTATAGCGAGAGTAGAACCAGATCAACATCGATCTTGGAAACGATCTCGTACCTGTCACGCGATAACGCAGTCAAAAGAAGAGTCCGAGAATATGGATGACCTCCTCTTGTGCTTCGAAAACAATGATGACGAGGTGATCTCAGAGTTTCCACCGGCGCCGAAATAGCTGGAAGATGGAATACACATTACTGCAGATAATCTCAAGAAAATTGATTTGGGGACGGTAAGTGACCCGCGACCGATATTCGTCAGTGAGCTGCTGTCTGAAGAAAGGGTGGCTACGCCAAAAGACGTGCTTATGCAGCATAAAGATTGCTTCACATGGAACTATTCTGAGATGCCAGGACTAGATCCAGAGATTACTGTCCACAAATTGGCAATATCCCCGGACGCCAAGCAAATCAAACAAGCACCGAGAAGAATGCAGCTTGAGCTTAAGATGAGCGTCAACGCCGAGGTCAAGAAGCTAATCGACTCTGGCTTCATCCAAGAGATTCAGTATCCTGACTGGATCGCCAACATCGTCCCGGTGATGAAGAAAAATGGGACAGTGCGCATATGCGTGGACTTTCGGGATCTTAATAAAGCCTTTCTAAAGGACGACTTTCCAGTACCGGTCATTGAGCTGATGATAGATAACATATCCACTCACGAAGTCTTCTCCTTCATGGACGGATCGTCAGGATACAATCAGATAAAGATGCATCCCGAGGACCAGAAGCACACCGCTTTCCGGACCCCTATGGGTATATTCTTCTACAAGGTGATGTCTTTCGGTCTAAAGAATGCCGGTGCCACCTATCAGAGGGCCATGACAAATATTTTTGACGACCTCATACACGAAATCGTCGAATGTTATATCGACGACCTCGTAATTAAAAGCAAATCATATGAGGAACATCTAGAGCATCTGAAGATCGTATTTCAACGCCTTCGGCAATACAACTTGAAGATGAACCCTCTCAAATGCGCGTTCGGAGTTTCCTCGGGCAAATTCCTAGGATTCATTGTCCGACACCGAGGCATCGAGATAGATCCGTCAAAGATCAAGGCGATTATGGAAATGCCCCCGCCAAGGACTCTCAAGCAATTGTGGTCTCTCCAAGGGAAGCTCGCGTATATCCGGCGATTTATAGCCGATCTCTCAGGCAAGTGCCGTCCTTACAGTCATCTAATGAAGAAAGGAACCCCTTTCGTATGGGATCGCAAATGCCAAAATGCACTGGAAGAAATCAAGCAATACCTGCAGAATCCGCCAGTACTGGCCGCTCCCGTTAAAGGAAAACCTCTCATTCTGTATACAACCGCCCTTGAAGGTTCCTTAGGCGCATTATGGGTACAAGAGAATGACCAAGGGAAGGAGAGAGCCCTCTACTATTTGAGTCGAGTTCTACTGGGAGTAGAAAGTAATTATTTTCCCATCAAAAAACACTGCCTGGCATTGATCTTCGCGATAAAGAAGCTCAGGCACTATGCGTTGGCGCATGAAGTCCGTCTCATATCGAAGGTGGATCCTCTCAAGTATTTGATGTCAAAGGCCATATTGACGGGGAGACTCGCTAAATGGGCCTTGCTGTTGATGGAGTTCTCGATAACTTATCAGCCTCTTACGGCAGTGAAAGGCCAGGCCATCGCCGACTTCCTCGCTGAGCATCCGATACCTGCCGATTCTCCTTTGAACTGCGAATTGCCAGACGAACATGCGTTTGACACGATCGACGGGAGTGATACCCGGTGGGAACTTTACTTCGATGGAGCATCTTCCATGAAGAAGCGCAAACAAAGCACGCCCATAATCAAATCAAGGGTAGGCCTCATCTTCGTAACTCCACAAGGAGGGATAATGCGCTTTGCTTTCTCCTTAACAGAGCCGAGGACAAAAAATGAAGCCGAGTATGAAGCTTTGATAGCAGGTCTCGAGATTGCCATCGACATGGGAATTGAAAACCTCCTCATATACGGAGACTCCCAACTGGTCGTTAGTCAAGTAAACGGCGACTATCAAACGTGCAAGACAGAGTTGGTAAAGTACAGCGAGAGAGTACGGCAGCTGCTGACTCAAATTCCTTCCTACGCCTTGGAAAGTATACCGCGTGCGGAAAATGGCAAAGCAGATGCATTATCCAAACTCGATAAAGAACTGGCCGACGAGAACCTCGACGACGTAAGGATCGTTGTGCAAAGCCGTCGGGTTCTTGGACGGGAAGAAATATCTCCAGAGTCGTCCGAAGAAAAGGGAGCGACCTAGCAAACGAATCTACAAATAAAAGACCAGGTAAAGGCTAAGGATTGGAGGGAAGTCTTTATAGACTACTTCAAATCCCGTCGAACACCTGAAGATGCATCCTCAAAACATCAGCTTATGAAATGAGCTCTGTCTTTCGCCTTCGTCAATGATACTCTGTATAAAAGATCATTTGATTCTCTGTGGCTAAGATGCCTGGGACCTGAAGAGGCAAAGAGAGTCGTCCAAGAAACTCACGATGGACTGTGCAATTCTCACCAAGCCGGGCCGAAGATGAAGCTGAAGATCAAACGGATGGGTTATTATTGGCCCACGATGATCCAGGACTGCCTCGAATACGCAAAGCAGTGCCACTCATGCCGGATTCATGGGGACTTTATCCATCAGCATCCAAATCCACTGCATCCAACGGTGGCTAGCTGGCCGTTCGAAATGTGGGGGACTGACATAATCGGCCCCATCGAACCAGCATCGTCCGAAGGACATCGATTCATTTTGGCGACAACTAATTACTTCTCCAATTGGGCAGAAGCAGTACCGCTGAGGGAAGTGAAGACGGAGAACATCCTCCATTTCTTCAAGACACGTGTCATTTATCGGTTTGGAACTCCGCGACGGATCATCTTCGATAATGGGCCAGCCTACAGAAGCCACAAGATCAGCCGCTTCGCACAACAGCATAACATAGACTAGAGATACTCTTCAGTCTATAATCCCCGAGCTAACGGTCTAGCTGAAGCTTTCAATAAGACCTTGACAAAGATCATAAAAAAGACGGTGTCTCAAAATAAGAAGGACTGGCATGAGAGACTGCATAAAGCACTTTGGGCGTATCGAACTACATTCAAAACGGCCATGAACACAACGCCGTACGCATTGGTATTCGGTACAGAAGTGGTACACCCCTCGAGATAGAGTTACCCTCTTTATGAGTGGCGGTTCATTACGAGCTAACAGACGAAGAGAATGCTCACCTTCGGTTTGAGGAGCTCGATGCCCTTGATGAAACCAAGCTCATGGCGCAACAAAATCTTGAGGCTTATAAAGCAAAGATGACGCCCTCATATAAAAGATTGACTAGGCAAGGGACATTCCGCCAAGGCGAACTCGTGCTAGTGGTCAAAAGACCTATGATCCCTAACCGTGCCAAGCGGGGAAAATTCGAGCCAAACTATGAAGGCCCGTATATCATAGACAAGGTCTACCAGGGTGGGGCCTATCTACTCATGGACATGCATGGTAAAAGACCTTTCAGGCCAATAAGCGGTCGCTTCCTGAAGAAGTACTATGCTTAACGAGTCACGTCTTAGGTCAATGATAGATGACGGCGACTTTGTCCGCTCGCTATCTTCCTAAGCCCAAACTCTATAAATAGTAGCCGGCTAACGAACCAAAACGTCCTTAAACTAACCACGGACCGAAATGTCCTTAAACTAACAACGGACCGAAACGTCCTTAAACTAACAACGGACCACTATGTCCTAAAACTAGCCGTTGACCGAGACGTCGATAAACTACTATGGATTGCAGCACCCCAAAGATGACACAAAAAAAAGAATAAAAGAATAAAAAAAAGAAAGAAAAAGAAAGAAAAACGGTATGCCCACAAGCGAGAAGGGCACGGATGAAAACCCGAAAGGGCTCCGTGAGTAAAAACAGCAGGGCTACCGGCGAGTTTTTGTGAAAACCCAAAAGGGCGCAACCTCGTTAAAAAGACACTTGCAAGGTCCTCTTGACCCTGTAAGGAGAAACCACCTGCGTGAAATCCTTACGACTCACAAGGGAGAAACACACTTAGGAATCCTCACGATCCCTAAGGAGAAAACACACTTACGAGATCCTCACGACTCGTAAGGAGAACCCTCTTATGAGACCCTCACGGCTCATAAGATTCAAAAGTCGTAGGCTACAGGGATCTGAACCTGTTCTTAGACGGCCACCACAACCTCCAATACTTCCCTTCAAGCGGCTCAATGCTGACACTTGTATACAATCTACGGGCGCGAATAAACATTTCCCTAACAAAGTCCCATCCATGACTAGGGATATGCCTACACGGTGAACAACCCTTGTAAGTCCTCTCGACTTATAAGGAGAAAACACTCTTGTAAGATCCTTACGACTTATAAGAGGACATGCACTTAGGAATCCTCACGATTCCTAGGGAGAAAATGCACCTACGATATCCACACGACTTGTAGGGAGAAATACCTTTATAAGACCCTTACGGCTCATGAAGTCAAGAGCCTTAGTCGGCAGGATCCTAACCCTGTTCGCTAAGCCACCTTTGTTCGACACCGACAGAGGCAAATGATGATTCGCTCCTGGCAATATCCAAGTTGTAGCGGTGCTGATGCCGAAATCAGGGTCTAATTCCAAGCTTTCAGCGAAAAAAGCTAGCAAACCATACATGCATACGAAATAGCCGAAATGATGGAGCAACTTGCAAACAAAATCAGCAAGTAAAAATGTATGCATGCAAAATAGCCGAAATAATTGAGCAACTCGCAATAAAAAGCAGTGAGTAAAAATAAAACAAATAGCCAAAATGATTGGGCACCGCGAAAAATAGCCAAAATGATTGGACAATCGTGACCTTCGCGATATAAAAGCTGAAATGATAGAGCATCGCGGAAAGAAATAAAAAAATGAAATGAAATTTTTGCCTTACAGGTGATATCATATCAATCCCTGTATACAATCCAGGGGCACAAACAAAGAGGGAATCACACCTTTCCTCCCCAGGATTCATTAGAAGAAAAAGCCAAATCACAACGGTTCACAGATAGCCTGGAGATCATCTCAACATTTCGTCTCATTACAACAGACACAACATCAAGCAAAGCGGAACCGCGACAACTCCCAGTTCCATGACTCGGCGGTGCACAGCTGACCGAGAGTCAAACCCCGACTCCATGAAATACGGATAAAGTCAACCCTTCCTGGTCACGTGGAACGCGGCTTATGTCAATCCTGACCCCGTGGGAAATGTCCAGAGCAGATCCTGGTCCTCGCAGAGCACGGCAATGACCCCGTGTGAAGCATCCAGAGCGGAGCCTGGTCCTCGCAGAACACGGCAATGACCCCATGGGAAGCATCCAGAGAAAATTCCTGGCTACGTGGAACGCGGCTTATGTCAATCCAGACCCCGTGTGAAGCATCCAGAGCGGAGCCTGGTCCTCACAGAATACGGCAATGACCCCGTAGGAAGCATCCAGAGAAAATTCCTGGCTACGTGGAATGCGGCTTATGTCAATCCTGACCCCGTGGGAAACGTCCAGAGCGGATCCTGGTCCTCGCAGAGTACGGCAATGACCCTATGTGAAGCATCCAGAGCGGAGCCTGGTCCTCGCAGAATACGGCAATGACCCTGTGGGAAGCATCCAGAGCAAATTCCTGGTTACGTGGAACGCGGCTTATGTCAATCCTGACCCCGTGGGAAACATCCAGAGCGGATCCTGGTCCTCACAGAGCACGGCAATGACCCCGTGTGAAGCATCCAGAGCGGAGCCTGGTCCTCGCAGAACACGGCAATGACCTTGTGGGAAGCATCCAGAGAAAATTCCTGGCTACGTGTAACATGGCTTATGTCAATCCTGACCCCGTGTGAATCATCCAGAGCGGAGCCTGGTCCTCGCAGAACACGGCAATGACCCCGTGGGAAGCATCCAGAGCAAATTCCTGGCTACGTGGAATGCGGCTTATGTCAATCCTAAACCCGTGTGAAGCATCCAGAGCGGAGCCTGGTCCTCGCAGAACACGGCAATTACCCCGTAGGAAGCATCCAGAGCAAATTCCAGGCTACGTGGAACGCGGCTTATGTCAATCCTGACCCCATGGGAAACGTCCAGAGCGTATCCTGGTCCTCGCAGAGCACGGCAATGACCTCGTGTGAAGCATCCAGAGCGGAGCCTGGTCCTCGCAGAACACGGTAATGACCCCGTAGGAAGCATCCAGAGCAAATTCCTGGCTAAGTGGAACGCGGCTTATGTCAATCCTGACCCCGTGGGAAACGTCCAGAGCAGATCCCGGTCCTCGCAGAACATGGCAATGACCCCGTGGGAAGCATCCAGAGCAAATTCCTGGCTACGTGGAACGTGGCTTATGTCAATCCTGACCCCATGGGAAACGTCCAGAGTGGATCCTAGTCCTCGCAGACCACGGCAATGACCCCGTGTGAAGTATCCAGAGCGGAGCCTGGTGATCGCATAACACGGCTATGACCCCGTGGGAAGCATCCAGAGCAACTCCTGATTTCGTGAAATGCGGATAAGGGTAACCTCACCCATCACTTGCGGGTCCTCACGACTCGTAAGGGAGCAAATTCTCTTGTGAGATCCTTACGGCTTGCAAGAGAAACCAAACTTAGGAATCCTGATGATTCTTAAGGAGAAATTACACCTACGGGATCCTCTCGACCGGTAGGAAGAAAATTCTTTATGAGACCCTCACGGCTCATAAAGTTGAAAAGTCTTAGGAGGTAGATCTTAACCCTGAATCCTAAGCCATCGTTATCCTGCAAAGAAATCGAGATAGACTATCCACAGAATACATTTAATAAAAGGGACACACCATCGTGAAGAAAAATATGTCTTTTATTCATGAATCAAAATGAATACAAAGTACAATTCGTGAAAGAACAAAAAAATATACTCTTATTCAGGAGTATGTACAATGGAAGAATGAAAAAATATATATACAATCCTTCAAGTCGGAGGGCGATTTAATAGATTTGCCAGTTCATCCCTTTTTCGCTGAGCCTCGCCTTCATGATTCGGTATCGTCAAAAGACGGGCCTCCGCCTGAGCCTGTTGGGCCTGGTATGAGGCAAGTCGGCCTTCAAGCTCTTTTCTAGTAACCTTATGGACTTCGACCATTTCACGAGTGAACACGGCGGCCTTATCAATGGCTACCACCTCCTTGATGGCCTCTTGAAGCACTCGCCAAAGTTTATACGCTTTAGTGGCCTTGGCCGTAAGGCTGGCTTGAAGCTCTCTCAGCCCTTTAGAAGACAGCTCCCTCTCCGAGAACTTGCGGCTGAGCCTTTCTCCACAAGATATCATGTTCGCAACACACCGCTTAATCAACCCCTGTAAGTTCGCCTTCACGGCCACAACCTCTGAATGAAGGCGTGTACATTCAAGGACATGCAAGCAAGCCTCCACCTGCCGAAAAACTCAACCCAGACTTGCACCAATGTTTCACTATGGTAGGTGGCAAGAAAAGGAAGAGAGTCATTAGCTTCAACGGCTAACGCTTCGGCCATGATCAGACTGCCAGCGCGAAGGTCCTCAATTAGGGATAACTGGGAGTCGAGGCTTAGCTCTGCCATCCGTTCCGAGGCTCGCAGAGCATAGGGGCCGGGTGGCATGGCGATGCGAGACACCAGCGCGGTGAGAACTGGCAAAGCTGTTCAGATTTATAAACAGTCAGCGAAACTTGTAAGTAAGGAACAAATGGAACGACGTTGAGACTTTACTTACCCACAGTCATGCAAGAGGGATCTGAAGGCTCCCCAGGCCTGTCAAGAATCTCAACCTCGTCGTCGGCCTCCAGAACTGTAAAAGACATCAATGTCATTTTATGAAATAGTGATAATGCTGTGAAAAAAGGGT
The DNA here is from genome assembly GCA_030015575.1 of Agapanthus africanus. Classification (NCBI taxonomy): domain Eukaryota; kingdom Viridiplantae; phylum Streptophyta; class Magnoliopsida; order Asparagales; family Amaryllidaceae; genus Agapanthus; species Agapanthus africanus. The sequence goes on along the minus strand of CM057339.1, from coordinate 276,749,959 downwards.
AAACAACACTAACCTTGCCCGGAAGAGAGGACGATGCGTTGAGGAGATATCACTTGCGGAGCAGCCATCTCCAACAGGCGCTGAAAGGACTGCCAGGGAGACAGATAAGCAATAGATGCCGCCAATCCGCGCAATTCTGAAAGACAGAAGGGTTCAGATAATGGAGAGATTATTAATGTAAAATATAGAAGGCTACCTTCGACGCTCTTCCTATTCTGAGCTGGAGGGATATTAGCTTCAGCGGCCTCCTCCGTGACCTCAGGCACATCATCGGGGACGTGGATCAGTGTAGCGGCTTCCAAGTGAGGAGCAGCGGCTGCCACTGCAGGCTCCAGCGGAAGGAAGGTAGCCTCTGCTACCTGTACACTAGTCTCCGAGTCACCCTCAGGGAGATCCATCGGAGCGGCGACCGACAAAGACGCCTCCCCAAGGGGACAAACGCTTCGGGAGCGGGAACCACCGAGTGAGACTCTATCGCAAGAGCAACAGTTGCATCGACCCCCTCCACACTGATTGGTGTTTCACTAGGGACATCAGCAGAATCTACGGTCAAAGCGCGACTCAGAGCCTCCGCCGCTGCCGAAGTCCCTGCAAGGTTTGTACAAGGATAAGGATACATATATATGTATGCAAGCAAAACGAAATATTACAAAGAAATACATGAACATACCGATGCGCAAGGGAGCTTCCAATATGGCTTGTCCAAGCCAACGCTCCTTCCTGAGGAGATGTGCTCACCGAGGTCCGAGGGTAGACTCGTGGCCACCAGTCCACAATGAAAGCGCGTCCTCGGTGTCGGCCGAAACATCCTGTTTAAGGGCCCTTTCGTCCCATTCTTCCAAAGGGCCTATGAATCGCCGTCGTATCCACGGAGGGTCTTCGTAAAAGATGACAGCAGGGTAAGGCTTCTTCGGAATCCTTACGTTCTTGGATTCATCTTGCGAACGTCATATAGCCTCAGCCAATTGTGCGGCTTCCTCGGCAGATGAACTCGGGAAAAGTAGGCCACCATCCGATTCTTGCATAGCTAGCGGTTCATCCTGAAGAATAGGCTCGGACGTTATTAAAGAGTCGAGCAGATTGGTGGATGTCTTCCTCCGCCTCTTGGACCCAGAACTAACCGCCGAAGACGATCGTTTCCTCCCCCGTGGAGCTTTGGTACGGCGCTGACCCACTTCACCTTCAATGTCCTCGCTTGGCGGTGCTACCAAGGACGACGCGGCTATTGTTGACGCCGTGGACGATGATACTGCTACTGGCGCCCTATTATCCCTCGATTGATCCCGAGTACGCAGTGGCATACCAACTGTGGGAGTCAAGTCCACTTCCGCCATCCCCGGAATAAGCACGACACTGGTATCCCTCAAGGGAGGGCGAACCGTTGCACGCGGTTGCGGCGGAACTCCCGTGGCTTGAATCGGAATGAGAGCGCTGTATCCAAGAAGCACCCTCTTCTCCTCAGCAATAATTGGACTGACCCCCTGGAGGTACCAGCCCGTGAAAGGCCACACACATCGAGGAATATGATCGGCTTCAGGAATCATGAAGCGAGAACCAGTGCTCAGCCGCATAAATTGATGAGCGGCGTCACGAACAGCTTCAGGCGATGGACTAGGCGCCACTGTAAATGCCTCGAAGGGGACGCCCTGATTATATCCAAGTTGCCGAGCAACACGGTGTGGGTTGTACCACATAGAAAGGGCCACACCATTTTGACGAAATACCAGATAACCTGGTCTAATCGCGTATAGGTGCATGGCTTCCTTGGGCTTCAGAGAAGGTGCCCCCGCTTTCGACAAGTCGCAGAGCTGTTGAATCAGTCCTGAGGGAGCAGATAGGGCCCGATCGATGAATACCATTCCGCCCGTATTAGCATAGGGAGCGATCAACACATGAATAGCCCCAGACTGAGTCGGGTCAGGAGCAGAAGCGTCCACCAGCCGCATGAGTCGCAGAAAAGTGTAGGCGTCATAAAATTTGGGTCTTTGGTGCGCAGCAAAGGCCCCCAACACGTGCATCTCAATCCAGGACGTGAAGTAATGAAGAGAGAAATTTACCACATCTACACCTGGAGTTGAGGTATTAGCCGCGGCGCCTAACCCATGATATAGATGCGCTAGCCCTGGAATGCTCACAGCTAGTCGTATTCCCTCAGCAATGCGATGAGCAAGGAAAATAACTGAGGCTCTCATGAAATGACGATGCATGGGAATGACGAACCAGCTAAGCCAAACGCTGATGAAGTCCACAAAGAAAGTCTCAGCATCCATACCAGGAGTTGCAATCGACTCGAAAGATACCGCCGACATGATAGGAATATAATACTGCGGCAAGTCCTTTTTCTTATTCGGTCGCCTGTTTAAACCAAACCCAAAGGGGTCGTTAATGTTCGTGAACTTCGGAGCCGTCTTTGATAGGACATCCTCGCGAAGGAAGAAAGCGATAAAACTCTTAAAAGTGACGCCCTGCTCCTCTGACTCTGTGAATAGTTTGTCAAAAATACTTAGGGTCTTGACCAAACTCGGGCGCTTGTGGCGGACGGCGTTCTCGGTAGACAGGTCGTCAAGCATTGCAGTCTCGGTTTCGAAGACATACTCATCGAGGGGCAGCAATTCTTCATAAAGTGTCCCTCTGGCCGGAAGCCCTGAGATCTTGCGAAATTCTTCCAGGGAAATTGAAACTTCGCGATCCCCTAGAAGGAAGGTGTTGGTGGGAAGATTCCATTGGTTCAAGAAGGCCTTAACCCACCAGACATGAGGAGATTGGTAGTGGAAAAGGGATGCATATATCGCCTGATAGATTCCAACACTCTGCAGTCGCGCGCGATGGGCGGACAGGATGTAACGAGCCCAGAGAAGGTAGCCCGTGGGGTGTCGAGGGGTAAGCCCTATCTTGTAAATTTGTCCTCATGGCTGGGCTTCGCCCTGGCAAATGCGATGCCCCAAAATATCTATAGCCAGCACCGGATGGTTCGGAATACCAGTTGTTGAAGGCTCAAGCTGTCTCATAGGGGTCCAATTCGGCATCTCCACAGCAAAGGCAGTCCGTGGAGGATCTATTGGCAGAAACGGACGGGTAGGCTCCGTCGGTATCTCGCAATGAAAACTGCGGCGACCGCGGATGATGTGATCGTACCAGGTCCCCCATAACAGCAAGTTGGTGCGATTCGGGTCATGAGCCCGGATCATCGCCATCACTTCCTCGTCAGATGGTGACTGAGGAAAGGCAGCCTCCGAGCGAGTGAAAGGGAAGTATGGAACAGAAGTCATTGTGCCTGAAATAAAAGAAGGGGAAACCGTTAAGCAAAGCTAACGCGTGTTTATAAAGGCATATATGAAAAGACAGTAGAAGAAAGCAACAGAGGACTCATTTTATGGGACCATTAGTTACAAAACACATGGGTCCCACAAAATCAAGATGGCGGCTTGCTAATGATGAGGCAGGGCAAAGCAATTACTATGAGACAAAAAGAAGATTCTCAATAAATGAACAGTGGATTTCAAATGACCCTACACATTCCCCAAAAAGAAATCCATCTTGGACTCTGCAAAAAATCAAACAGAGCAAGGGAATTAAATTCCCAGAAAACCCTACTGCAAATCTCTTCTTTTTGGTTGCAAAGAAACAACTCGGAGCAAGAAAACCCCAAGAAGTTCTCTGGGAAGAACTAATTTCTTCAGAGGAATTAAATTCCTTTTGAAAAGGGGAATTAAATTCCGACAAACATTTTTTCAGAGCCGAAGCTCTTTGAGGTGGAATTAAATTCCACAGAAGAGACAAGCATCGCCATTGATCCCTGAAGATCAGAGAAACCCTAACAAGGTCTGTTGTTTAAGGATTGAGTGGTTTTCTTTTTAAAGAACTTAAGAAAAAAATGGGTTCTTGTTAAAAGGAAAAAACCCCTTGGTATGGATTTAAAATCCAATGAAGATTTCTACAAAAGTTCTTCAGTCGTTCAAGATCATTACCTGAGAAAAGGGAATCTTTCGACAGAGTTAAACTCTGGAAATTTTCGAAACAAAGACTAAGCTCTGAGAAAAGAGAATTAAATTCTCAAAGGGAAAAAGTTAGCAAGGAAGAAGATGAGCAAAGTGGAGGCGCTTCTGAAGGGACGCTGGCATTTATAGGATATGATGGGAAACGTTTTATCTCCCCTATTTCCTAGACAGATCCAACGGTCACAAAGGTGACAGCGTTGTACTCACGTGCAGACATGTGAGAACAACGCTGTGAGGGCATTTGTTCCCTGATAAAAATCAAGAAATACCTCAATGAGGTATCACGTGCTCACACGTGACCAAGGGTCACGTGTTGACACGTGATAGTTTCCTATGATCTCCACTTTATAGAATTAAATTCTAAATCAAACAAAAGTGTAAGCAAAACGGCCAAGGAAAGACCCCAATAGGGCATCACGTGCTCACACGTGACCAAGGGTCACGTGCTGACACGTAATGGTCTTTTAGCCCGGTTAAAAGACAGAATTAAATTCTGAATGAAAGAGGGTCACGTGCCAACACGTGATGGGCTTTAAAAGACTTCTAAGTTAATAGAATTAATTCTAATTAAGGGAAATTAAAGACCCTAACTGGGAAAGTATTTCTTTAAATCTTTCCAAGCAAAAAAGGACTATGATCTATAAAGTAGAGCACCGTTGGATTACAAAATCAAATGGTGATTAAAAATCACCAATTTATGGAAAGATTTTATACAAGGAAAGACTTCCCTAGATTTCACCAAAAATAACAAACAGACTTTTGGATTAAAAATCCAATGGTGAATAAAATTTACTGAGTGATTTAAAAGATCATATTAGTTACGAAAAACAAACAAAATCTTTCAATAAAAGATTTACTGAACAAATTGATTCTTTCCCCTCTCCTATAAATAGGAGCTAAGAAGAGAAGAGAGAGAGAGAATTTTTGGATCTTGGAATTTCTGAAGTCAAATATCATAGAGAAAAGAAAGGAGAATTTAATTCTCAAGAAAAGAAACCCTAGGTGAGAAAGGGGAAAAGGGATCAAAACTTCATAAAATAAAAAAGATAATTTAATTCTCAATCTAAGAGTTTAACTCTTCTGCAAAAGAACTTGGTTCTTCCTCTGGTTGAAGATCTGCAGAAGCAAATATCCCCACAGGTTGAGAATTTAATTCTCATCGGGGAGATTCTGCCCTGCAGATCCAAAACTTAGAGGGAGAATTGAGTTTAAAGAATTTAATTCTCCCAAATTCACAGGAATTTAATTCCTCCAAGATAAAACTAGGGTTTAACCCTATATGAGAATTTAATTCTCCCAAATTCACAGGAATTTAATTCCTCCAAGATAAAACTAGGGTTTGACCCAATATGAGAATTAATTCTCCCAATTTATAGGAATTTAATTCCTTCAAGACAGACAAAACTAGGGTTTAACCCTATTTGAGAATTTAATTCTCTCAAATTCACAGGAATTTAATTCCTCCAAAATGAAATTAGGGTTTCACCCTACATAAGAATTTAATTCTTTCACATGCATAGGAATTTAATTCCTTTAAAAACGAAATTAGGGTTTAACCCTACAGAGAATTTAATTCTTAAAAATAAAGAGACTTGAAAGATCTCCATGCATGTAAAGAACAAAGGTCACGTGTCCCCATGTGACCCCTGAAAAGATCCTCCAAAATAAGAAGGAATTATCCCAGAGGCAATGCCTCACGTGCTCCCACGTGATCTCAAAAACAAATAGAATAAAAGCAAAGGCAATACTGGCTTTGGACGCTCTCACGTGTCCCCACGTGACCCCTAATAAACATTCTAATAAATCAAGGCATGAGTACCCATCACGTGCCCACACGTGATGGCTATGAAAATTAAAAGTGTTTAACAATTATTTGCAGTTCTAAGAACAAAGAAAAGGAGATCTGGCCCCACCTTTGGGTGCCCTCGCGTACCCCTACATGACCCATTCCTCTCTAGTGTTTAACACTAATTTGAGCACTTCATTTTCAGTATTTAACACTGTTATCCTCTAGTGTTTAATACTATTTTAAAGCCAATCTTAGCCAAATTGGCTGAGTTTTCCAGAGGCAAAAACCTCCCCTTCAACAGAATCTCAAAGTTGAGTAAAACTCAGAGCTACAATGTTTAATGCTCGGTCAAAGACAAAAATATTATCAGAGCCCTCAAACTCTTGTTTAGCATTGCTAAGTGATGAGGAGCTAAACCTAGACAAATGTCCAATGGTCCAATAAAGGGCCAACACTTCAAATCTTATTGGACTTAGCCCAAGTTGGCCATAAGTCCTCAATTCAAATTTAACTGAGCCAATGCGCTAATAATCTAATTAAATGATCTTAGTTCCAAATTAGACTACAGATCCCCAATTAACTTTGGTTCAAGGGTACATCTCTTCACTCCTTTGATATTTGTTGTTGTAATCCTTCAACGTCTTCAGAGAGGTGACGGGTCCCGACAACCACACATTTCATGAACTATGATGTCCTTAACCTTGACTGTGAGGTCTTTAAACTCAAGGAATATGATGTCTTTAACCTTGACTGTGAGGTCTTTAAACTCATGGACTATGATGTCCTTAACCTCGATCGTGATGTCTTTAAACTAACATTGGACCGTAATGTCCTTAAACTAATCGGCCCCAATGTACTTAAACTAAAAAATATAGTCCAATTGCTCTTTTGTTGGATCTAAACGATCCCGTTAAGTTGATCTTAGTCTAAAATTAGAATAACGTATCCTTAACAAACGTTTAAGTTGATCTTAGTCTCAAATGAGGCTAACGTATTCTTAAACCCAAATCTAAGAAGATACGGATTTGGACTAGTCCACGCCCTACGGGCGACAACATAAATTTGTCTCCGTATACAATCCACGGGCAACCAAAAACAAAACAAACACCCACGACACGAAGTGACCATCTGGAGAAGGAGAAAGTTGTTACCGAGATGCGGTAGCGTAATTAACTGCAGGGGCTTGCGCCTGCAGGGAAGAGCGTCCCCACAATCAAAAACCCCTCATACGAGGGGGAATCTGAGTCTGCTACATCGGCCGCATCCGTTTAAACCTTCGATACACGGTGCCATAAATCAACTTGGCATCTTCGGAGAGGTGGACGGATAGCACCAACTAGCATCTTCCCCGAAATTCTGGCAAGACGGACCGACGCGGTCGCGTCTCCGTGTTTCGGCGGGGAACAGAAGGTTTTCATCAACGATCTGGTGTCGACTATGATGAAACTTTTTCTCCAGTGGCTATGCTTAAGTCCATCAGGATCCTACTTTCTGTTGCTGCATACAATAACTACGAAATCTGGCAAATTGCACGTCAAAACAGCTTTTCTAAATGGTGATATAGAAGAGCGTGTGTATATGATACAGCTAGAAGGCTTCGTAGACAGTGAGAGCAGCGGAAGCATGTGCAATCTGCTTAAATCTGTCACGCCCCGCTTCCCAGTATACGGGCAGAGGACGCGTCGAGGCCGCTACATATTTACTGTGAAGTAAATACGCTAGGCGTATCTAAGCAATATAAAAGTAAATGCACAAGAGACAAGATATAATAAAATAGCAACTTTATTTATTCACATTCTTTCTGTACAATGCATGGAAATGTAAATACAACTGAAATAAAGCAATGCCTAAACAATGGCATAACAGAAAAGGAAAGGTACTGAAATAAAAGTGTACAATGAACTAAAGCTCTAGGTCTTCAACGAAATGGTCCAAGTCTTCAGCGATGGGCTCGATCTCTGACGTGTCCAGATCACCTGACGACATTCAAAGAAGAAAGAAGAGAATGTCGTCAACGAACAGATCGCTCGGTATGTCCTAAAGATAAGGGAGAAATAGAAGAGACAAAATAAGAATGTAGCTTTTAAAGTTGTATTATATTGTTATAATTTGGTGTTAACACAGTTGTTTGTAGCTTGGTATAGAAGGATGCCAGTGTATACGAGAGGAGTCTCCATATGCTAGAGATTAGGGCAAACGGAATGTACAAGGAACCGTTGGGCCACGGTACAACAGCAACGGAATATAGGTTAGGTGTCTTAATCTTACTGTCTCGTGCCACTTCTAACACCTTCCGTACTAATCTACCCCTTAAACCCCGAGATGTCTTGTTTGTATAGTTGTATTGTATTGTCTTGTATTGGAAACTGTATAGATTGTATAATTGGATGATTACCAAAATCATGATATCAGAAAATGGATGTAACTGTAGAATCATGGATGTAACTGGAGAATCATGTAAATGGAAGTATATCCATGGTTCGGTTCGGTCAATATAGATTGAATGGATTCATGTTGAATTGCAATATTGTATATTGCAGATTGTAGATTGTAGATTGTAGATTTTAGTTGAATCATATTCAAGTTAGTTTATTAATGAGACTCAGTCTGAGTCAGACAATTAGAAAAGTAAATTGAAGTCCTTATGGTTTTGATGTTATCGGTAACCGCTGCACATGGGCGGCAGGATTTGTGTCTTTTACAAAGACGATTACCATATTGATAACACCGTTGTTAAGTTGTCTACATTAGATAGGCAATCACCCACTTCTCCGGCTCCCTGAGGCTCAAGAGATTGGTCCCGCTTAAACCTATGTTTACTAGGATCCTTAGGGTAATTTATAGAACTTGAGGGGGTTTTATGTAAAAATACTTTTGTATAATTTTCAAAATACACCCCAAGTATTTAGTTATCATCTTTAGAGTTTTCATAGATGTAGATTTTATATTTATGTTATTTCTAGCGAAAATATCCTAAATTCATAATAAAGGGTATTTATTTGTAATATTGACTTGTATGGAATTCATGATATATTAATGTAAAGTGATTCTTGTGATTTTTGAAAAGAGTTGGAATATTTATATTATTTCAAAATAGATATTTTAATTACATATATACATAATTATATAAAAATAATTTTAATATATATTTTATATTTCTGAAAATCTCATTTTCTTAAGATGTCGTATTTTAAATCTCTCAAGACCGAATGCTTCCTGCGGAGGTCTGCATCTCGCACTACTAAGCCCAGGGATGTGCGATAATCCGCACCATCCCAGTCGGGTTCCCCAAAATGGGTTGTAGCGGCGCTTTGCAAAGATTTGTGTAAAATACTAATCTTTTAGAAAACGGTTTTAATAGTAATGGTATTTATTTGAAATATTTCGTTTTCTCGTATTCTATGTTCCCGAAAGGTATTGTGCTATGTTGCATATGAGTGTTGTGAGGAGGTAGGTCGTTACCTCGTTATCTACTTAAAGGTACAGCAAGTTTGTGATGTTTAAATGTCGAAAATGAAACTATATGGTATTTTAATGAAAAAGTACGGTAAAATGGAAATAGCAATTTCTTTTGATATGGAACTTGTTCAATATGATTAGTTAGTGTTTAATAGTCAACATGTAATGGTTTAACAAGATTGTATTAAAGGAAAAGTGAGATTTTAGGAAGAACCGAATCGGAAATCGGATTTGTTCCGATTCCGTCGGGTTTTAGAATTTCGTATTTTCAGAAAGAGTAGAGAAGAGGGAAGGTGGGACTTACGGGTTTAACTTAAAGAGGAGAGGGAGAGGGGGTGGACGTAGCTTCCGGTGCGTCGTTTCGTCGCTGGGATCTCCTAGGGTTGTCGCCGGAAAAATCGTCGGAGCTTCGCCTTTCGCGTCTTCCAAAGTACACTAGGGTTCTAGGAAATTTCTTGAGAGTTTTGCTCAGAATTTTGGAGTGAGGGGGTAGTGTGTAGGGGTTGTATTTATAAGGTTAGACTAGGGTTAGGGTAGATGAAAGGTTTAATTGAAAAAAAAATATGATAAATGTAATAAAATATAATAAAAATTGGGTTTAATGTGATTTAAAGGGCTCTGTTACCGATCTATGTATTTAAACCATACAGATGTGCAGGGGAGGCCAAGAGGCACAATTTCTGTGTTGGGGACTCGGCCGAATCGGCAACTTCAGCCTGCGGCGGCGGCCCGAGTCGGCCGGTCCGACGGCCGAGTTGGCCGATTCCGGCCGAGTCATGCGGCAGGAATCCGTGCCGTCGGTTGGTGATCCCTCTAGCAAGGTTACTTTTTCTAGTGTAGTGGGGTTTTTGTGAGATATGCACATGTAACTGTTGGTATTCTAAAAATACAAAATAAAACAATAATAAAAATAATGTGGGGTATGGGATTTGAACTCTGGTGGCTTAGTTCAGCAGTGCAAGGTATTACCAATGAGCTACAAGCTCCTTCTTGTAATTAAAGAGCTAATTTATTAATTAAAGTAATCACAGCAAAAGTAAATACCCCAAGTATACATTAATTTTTAAGTAAATTTTTGTGCACTAAAAATGGAGTTGTTACAGTCTACCCTCCTTACAAAAATTTCGTCCTCGAAATTTTCAACTTTTATTTGACTAATTTACAAAGTGGTGAGGATATCTTGCACACATTTCATCTTCCTTTTCCCAAGTGGACTCTCCTGGAGTGTTTTTTCTCTACATCACTCGGACCAAATTAACTTCCTTGTTCCGAAGTGTCTTCACTTTCCTGTCCAGGATCTCCACAGGTTGTTGCTCACAAGATAAGTCGGGTTGTATAGTGAGCTCGGAATGATCAAGAACATGGCTGGGATCACTCACATACCTTCAAAGTTGGGATATGTGGAAGACATTATGCACTCCTTCCAATGAAGGTGGAAGTTCTAAGCGGTATGCCACTTCACCGACTCGTTCGAGTATGTTGAACGGTCCAATGTATCGCGGACTTAGCTTATCCCGTCTTCCAAATCGGATCACTCCGTGGTTCGGAGATATCTTCAAGAATACATGATCTCCTGGCTGGAACTCGACGTCTCTTTGCATCAGCCCAGTGCTTCTGTCGATCTTGGGCTATGCGCATCTTTTCCTTGATAGTACGAACCACATCAACAGTCGCTACTATCATCTCTGGTCCAAGAAGTTCCCTATCTCCGATGTCGTCCCAACTTAATAGCGATCGACAGCTCTTTCCATACAGTGCTGCAAAAGGTGTCATACGTATGCTTACATGGTAGCTATTGTTGAACTCCACAAGTTTAGGTGATCTTCCCACGATCCTTTGAAGTCAAACATACATACTCTGAGCATATCCTCCAAGATCTGAATAGTTCGCTCAGACTGACCATCTGTTTGTGGATGATAAGCCATGCTGAAGTTCACACTTGTTCTCAAGCTTGCTTGCAGACTCTGCCAAAATTGCGATCGGAATCTCGTGTCACGATCGGAGACAACGCAGACCGGTACTCCATGAAGTCTCACAATTTTCTGTATGAGTTCATGGGTATCAGAGTTAGTACATTATGAAGAGTTTAAATCTTAAGTAAATTATTATCTTCATGTACTTCTTTGCTAGTGTCTCAATTGATTGGCCAACTCGAAATGGAATGAAGTGAGCCGACTTTGTGAGTCGATCCATAATGACCCATACGACATCGTTACCCTTTGTGCTGCGAGGAAGAGCAGTCACAAAATCCATCGTGATGTGTTACCACTTCCATTCTGGGATTTGTAACGGTTGAAGTAACCCAGCAGTCCTGTGATGTTCAGCCTTTACTTGCTAACACACCAAGCATTTTGTGACGCTTCTGGCTACTTCACGCTTCATTCCATACCACCAATAATTCTGACGTAGATCTTTGTATATCTTGGTACCTCCAGAGTGTACTGAGTAGGGAGAGCTGTGACCTTCCTTCATTAACTCTTCCCGAATAGGACCTTTTGGTACACATAATCTGCTGCCGTATCTCAAAGATCCGTCTTCATGGATGATGAAGTATGTTCTGAGTCCATTCTCCACTTGTTCTCTGATCTTTTGCAACTTGGCATTACTTGCTTGAGCTTCTTTGATCTGATTGACAATGGTTGATTGAACTTGTAAATTCATCAAACTTGAAGTGTTACCTGGCATGACTACTTCAATCTCCATCTAATGCAAGTCTTGTTGAAGCTTCCACTGAACGGTGTGATGCATTGCTAATGGTTGGCGACTAAGAGCATCTGGAACCACATTCATCTTCCCTGGGTGATATTGCAGGTTGATGTCAAAGTCCGCCATGAGTTCTAACCATCTTCTCTGCCGCATATTCAACTCCTTTTGAGTAAACACATATTTTAGGCTCTTGTGATCTATGTATATGTTCACTCGTTTACCAAGTAAATAATGGAGCCAAATCTTGAAAGCAAAGATGACGTCTACCAACTCCAGATCATGCGTCGGAAAATTGTGCCCATGAGTCTTCAGCTGTCTTGAAGCATAAGCCACAACCTTACCGTGCTGATTTAAAACACATCCTAGTCCCTTACCGGATGCATCGCAATGCACTTCGAATCCTCCAGATTGATCCGGTATGACAAGAATAGGCGTTGATGTCAACCTTGACTTGAGTTCTACGAAAGCTTGTTCGCATGCTTCTGACCACACAAAATCTTCATCTTTACGTGTGAGCTTGGTCAGGGGTGTTGATTGAGAGATGTTTTGCTTATGTGCGTTTTGAAATCAAAGAATAGAATATACAGCAATCAATAACGGTGTCGCTTGGTAGCTAGCCGATTGAGTATGGGTCGGTCCACAGGGAAAACGTGTTCTTTTCTAGTTGTTCTAACGAGTCAATTCCTATTTGTGGTAGGTTTTGATTTTCTATAAAAACTGAGATTGAATTTGATTTGGATTAAAACCTTGCTGGGGTTAGGATTAGGTTAGTTTGGAAAGTTAATTCTCTCACTGCTTCCTTTACCATAATTAAGAACATAGGTGTTAGGGTAAAAATTAACAAAGGGGATTAACACGACTAGGAAGAAACATAGTTTCTTCCCTTTGGTCATTGTACGTCCTTTCTTAATTCTTAGCCCTAACCTCTATGTAAATCAACCACAACCGGTCTAACTAGGGAATCACCGCTATCTCGTGGGATAGGGTGCCGTAGTGAGCGGTGTGTATTTGATTTACATAGAGCCCTACTTTAAAATATTTAGACGGGCAAGAAAGAAGTGAGAGATTTTCATCTCTCAACCTACCCCAAACCTAATCCTAACAAGTGAGGAACTACTCACTCATTAAGGATATTATGATGAAGTTCATTTTTATAATTTTCATTTAATTACCTAATTAACGTGCAGATAATAAAAGGCGGATAAAAATGCAGAGAAATAAAATTGCAATTAAGAACACAAGATAAAAGAAATAACTTTCTTTATTGATGCACTCTTAACGATTACAAGGGAATTAAAATTTTAATCTAGAATTAAAAAGAGGCATGCCCCAAAAGAGGCTGCAGGCTTTCCTATTTATAGATACGAGAAACCCTAGGGTTTACATCTGATCCACATCTGAAATTACAAGACTACCCTAAGAAAACAGGGTCAATGCACCGACACGCACCGACACGTGCTCTGCACGGCCGCGGATCCACGGCGGAATGCCTTGTTAGGCCGCGGATTCGCGGCCATTTGATGGGCCCTTGGGCTCAGTTTCTAAGGGCTGCTTCATGTTGCTTTTTCCTTCTATTTTCTTCACTTGGTTATTCAGAATCTTTTCTAGTTTCTTCCAGGTTTCCAACAGTGCAGAATTTGTGGACTTTTACCGTTAGTTTCGCGTTGAACTCTTGAATCTTGTGCTGCCCTTTTACTTTGTATACTTAACAGTTTGCTGATCTTCGTTTGTTCCTCAAACTGGTAGGCGGCATCTTGCAGATTCATCTATATGTTGGTCGTAGTCTCACATTTGTAGCGTCTTTTCACCATTTTCACTGTATTGTTCTGAGAACCTGTAACCTGCAACTATTTAGCAGACTTAGATCAAAAGCACCTATTTATTTGCAATATGATTAAGAATTGGGAATATAATAATGCAAAATTCTGATATGAACAAATACCCCCAAACTTATCTTTTGCTCGTCCCGAGCAAAACCAATTTATTCTCGAAAAAACCTAATTTCACTTTCGCAGGGAATCGCGATTGCACTGAGCTCGTGCAAAAAGCCGTTAAACCTCTAGGTGTCCCTAGTAGGAGGAGTGTTGTCTCCTGAGGGTTTTCAGCGGATACTACCCACAAAATCCGATCAATTTGGCCTTTTGACTTTCATTTTTCAATTCGGTGTTCTAGCAAGAAATTTTATTATCTTCAACTTAGAAATCATCAACCCATATTTTTCACACTTACGTATCATTTAACTTAAGATCGTATATGTTCTGTAAATTTATTTAGCTTTCACCATCTTTTGAATTTTCCTTCTAAGGTTTCGTCTCAAGTTAGGAATTTTTATCACCTCTACTGAAGATATAAGTCCTATTTTTCATTCCTATCTCTCTTCCTAACCCCAATCATATACCCCTATGTGTGTGTATGTATCACCCCTACACTTGGAAATTCAATTAAAGCTATCATACTCTTGTCCATTGTCCAAAATACTTTTATTTGATGAATTTTAGATGAAATTGCTCACACATCCTTCATGCGACCGTTAATACTTCTTGAGGTGCTAACAACCGATTACAAAATGTGTTTGCGCATTAAGGCGTAATTCCTCGTCTTGTAATACCTAAGGCTTTAGCAGTGACTCCCAAACCAATTGGTCTAAGGCACTAGGTGATAAAGCACCCTCGCTATATATTTTTTATTTTACGCAGCCTTAAGTAATTACAAAACCAGTGTTCATTTTTTTTATATCTCTTATTTCACACTTATACTTTAATTTTTTTCTCATACTAAGGATTTTAGACAAGAGCATTTCAAGGTATCCTCTATTATCCCAAGTTTTAAGATGCGTGTATGTGTGAGTTGCAGGGTCTATATTTTCAGAATTTAGACTTAAGGTTATGAATTATTTTTCAGACTTACACTTCAATAAAAAATCCAATACTCTTCCCTTATTTTGACTTAGCCCAAGAACTGAACTCAAAATTTGCCTATTTCTAAATAAACTACAAGGACATATATTTTCTACCGTTAAATTTTAAGAAAAGTTATTTTTAGGGTTTTTAATTTACTAAGTTTTGAGATCTGGTTTTTCCTAACTAGTTGACCGTCTTATTAAACTTAAGTCAATTATGGCCAAAATTGAGTTTTTCAATTTTTATAATTTTAAAACTTTTCAATTTTTTATTTGATTTTTATTTTATACTTTTTTTTCATTTTTTTTTAAATTTTTTAATTTTTTTTGATAAAGATGCAATGTAGAATTAAACATGCAAAGAAAGAAAAGAAAAAATATGAACAAAAATTAAAAATATGCAATGCAATGATAACTATTTACTAACCACCTCCTCCCCCAAACTTACCAAAAGCAGTGCCCTCACTGCTCAGGCCCTCGCCGTCCCCTTAAACGTGAACGTGAACGCTCCTCCCTAACTAGCAGGGTTCGGATCCCCTGCTCTACTTGTGTTAGACACTGATCATGCTGAGTCATCATTCCAAGCAATCTTTCTATCCCCCTATTGTTTCTTCGAAGTATGCGTGCTTGGTAGCAGGGGTTAGCTCTTCATCGCTCATGGTCGAGCTAGAGCTGGGTGTTCTGGCTGGTACATGTTCGGTCGGTTCTGTTTGTGATCAAACATCTGTTAGGCGGGTATAGGACGTGGATACGCCGTCAATAAGAGGCCTGGTGGGTATACCTCCATGCATGTAGAATTCAAATTCCTCCACATGGAGGAAATAGCGACACAGTTGTGTCACTAACATGGGGCATGGGTAATTTGCGGCCCTTTTGCCAGCACCAATTGAATAAAGCAACACCATGCACATGTCAAATCTAGGGTCCCTAGTCATTAGGGTGTGCACGATATGAAGAGACGAGGTGAAAATGTGGTATTATGTGAACTCCCAAAAATATTGTTTTGTGCTCACCGGCACACGGTTAAAACATTGGCGAGGAGGGTTCTAGCCTGTATTCCCTTCCTAGGTTCCCTCGAGCAGTCATTACCCATTAAGGGCATGTAATCTTCAACTTGAAGGGGTTGGTCCTGAACAGGTAATCTAGGGATTAAAGTGACTTCATGGATGAAGTCTCTGTCAATAATTATCTCCCTATCGCCCCACAGTAACTTAATAAAACCGTATTGTGCAAGAAAGACTTCTTCCA
The DNA here is from genome assembly GCA_030015575.1 of Agapanthus africanus. Classification (NCBI taxonomy): domain Eukaryota; kingdom Viridiplantae; phylum Streptophyta; class Magnoliopsida; order Asparagales; family Amaryllidaceae; genus Agapanthus; species Agapanthus africanus. The sequence goes on along the minus strand of CM057339.1, from coordinate 276,733,860 downwards.
TGCACTCGTAAGAACGAGTGACTAGATGTGGAAGGGCGTATGCATTGGGATGATTGTAAATTAAAAAGTTCCACCCCCTCCGTATGATTTCATCATGAAAATAACTTCCGTAAATTGTGTGTGAAAAGATTTGTGAGAAATCAAGTTCTAATTGCATGTTTGGTGCCATCACAAAAGGTTCAGATCTTCTAAAAATATTTAACAGAGAGGAAAAAAAGATGCAAACCTCCTCTGAGAAAATTCAGAGGGAGAAGTGGCAGGGGCGCAGCGGAAACGCGGCCGAATGGGGGTTCCTGCGGCGGTTGGGCGGCGGCGCAGAGAGATCTCGCTGGAAAATCTTGAGCGGCGGCTAGGGTTTGAAGAGAGGTGAAAAATTAGGGTTAAGAAAACAGAGAGGGGTCGGGTCTTATTTATTGGGGGAGTGTGTTGGTTATTTGTAAAAAGCCCATCTTAAAAAGAGAAAATTATTTGTAAATAAAAATTTTATTTTTATTTTATTAAAACTGGAAATTTACAAAAATACCCCAAAAAAATTTTATTTTCAAATTTTTATCATTTTTTTTGTTTTTATATAATTACAAATGATACATGCCCCCAAACTTATTTGAAATGGTGTTTTGGCTAGATAATCGAAATTTAGGGGTAGATGGAGGAAGATCGGTCAATGTAGATCGGCTCCTGCAAAAACAGGAGCTCCTCCGAAGGGTCCGCAGTGAGGAACGGTTTAAGTCGTTGTCCGTTCACTTTAAACAGTGAACCGTCCTCCGGGTTTTCTAGATCGACCGCACCGTGCGAATATAAGGTGTGTATCATAAATGGCCCTTTCCATCGAAATCTAAGCTTGCCAGGATGGAATTGTAACCGAGTATCGTAAAGTAAAACCTGTTGACCAGGTTTGAAAGTCTTGCGCATAAGGTGTTTATCGTGGAACACCTTCGTTCGGTTTTTAACAACTACTGCGTTCTCATAGGCTTCATCCCGCAGCTCGTCTAATTCGTTCAACTGCAGCTTTCTATTGCTGCCCGCATCTCCCAAAGATAGGTTCAATTCTTTTATTGCCCAAAATGCATTATGCTCTATTTCAACTGGAAGGTGGCAAGCCTTTCCATAAACAAGCCTGTATGGTGACATGCCAAGATCGGTCTTATAGGCAGTACGGAATGCCCAAAGGGCATCAATAAGTTTTGATGACCAATCTTTACGGTTTTTGGAAAGCGTTTTCTCCAATATCTGTTTAATCTGCCGATTCAAAATCTCGGCTTGCCCACAAGTTTGGGGATGATAGGGCGTTGACAGCTTGTGAGTAATGGAGTATTTTCGCATTAAGGACTCGAAAGTCCTATTACAAAAGTGAGATCCATTATCACTGATAATCGCGCGAGGATGCCCAAACCGAGAAAAATTGTTTTCTTTGAGAAATCTAACGACAACCTTGTTGTCGTTAGTTCGGCTGGGCACAGCCTCGACCCATTTTGAAACATAGTCAACAACAAGTAGAATATACATGTTCCCAAAAGAGCTGGGAAATGGTCCCATAAAGTCTATCCCCCAAACATCAAAAATTTCAACAACCAAAATTAGTTGGAGCGGCATTTCATTTCTCAGAGATATCCGGCCCAAGTGGTGGCACCGGGAGCATGTCTTACAGTATTCGTATGCGTCTTTAAAAAGTCGTGGCTAGTAGAAGCCACATTGCAGGATTTTTTCTGCTGTCTTTTTGGGGCCAAAATGCCCGCCACACGCTTGATCGTGGAAGAATGACAGCATGCTCTTAAACTCGTTGTCGGGGAAATACCGACGAATGATTTGGTTGGAACAGTATTCGAAGAGATACGGTTCATCCCAGTAAAATGTTTTACTTGGGACAGGAATCGGAGTCTGTCCTGATTCGACCAATCGTTTGGTATCAGTCCGGTGTCCAAATAATTTACGATATCAGCGAACCAAGGTTCGCATGACACAGTTAAGAGCTGCTCATATGGAAAAACGACTTTAATAGGAATTTGAAGTGTAGGCGAAGAAGGAAGTCGTGACAGGTGGTCGGGGACTACGTTTTCTCATCCTCTCTTGTCTATTATGACAAGGTCAAACTCTTGTAGCAAGAGGATCCAACGTATCAGCCGAGATTTAGCATCCTTCTTCGCAAAAAGATGGCGAAGAGCTGAGTGGTCCGTGTAAACGATGACTGGAGAGCCGATTAAATAGGGCCTGAACTTTTCTAGTGCAAACACAACAGCTAAGAATTCTTTTTCAATTGTTGTGTAATTTAATTGGGCCTCGTTTAAGGTTCGGCTAGCGTAATAAATTACATGTGGCATCTTATTTATGTGTTGTCCAAGGACAGCACCAATGGCGAAATCAGATGTATCGCACATAATTTCAAATGGATGCGTCCAGTCAGGAGATGAAAGAATGGGAGCGGAAATAAGTGAGTTTTTCAATGACTCGAACGCCTTCATGCAGGTTGAGTCAAAATCAAAAGTGGTGTCCTTGGCCAACAAAAGAGTCAAGGGTCTAGCTATCTTGCTAAAATCCTTGATGAACCGTCTATAGAAACCGGCATGGCCAAGGAAGGCTCGGATGTCTTTGACACACTTGGGAGGAGGAAGATTGGAAATGACTTCAATCTTAGCTTTATCTACCTCAATGCCATTTTGCGAAATGATATGTCCTAAGACAATGCCTTCTCATACCATAAAGTGGCATTTCTCCTAATTTAAAGTGAGGTTCTTATCCCTACAACGGGTAAGAACTGCATCTAAATGTAGCAAACACTCATCAAAGGAATTGCCGAAAATGGAGAAATCATCCATAAAATTCTCCAAGAATTTTTCCACCATGTCTGAAAAAATGCCCATCATACACCGCTGGAAAGTAGCGGGTGCATTGCATAACTCAAAGGGCATGCGACGGTAAGTGAATGTACCGAAGGGACAAGTGAATGTGGTCTTGTCTTGGTCCTTTTCGGCGATGGGAACTTGATTATAGCCGAAGTAGCCATCCAAAAAGCAGTAAAATTCATGCCCAGCCAATCGTTCTAGCATTTGGTCAATAAAAGGTAATGGAAAGTAGTCTTTCCGCGTCGCGGCGTTGTGTTTTCTATAATCGATGCATACTCGCCACCCAGTTTGGGTGCGAGTAGGTATTAACTCATTCGCCTTATTAGTTATGACCATTATGCCCGATTTCTTTGGGACAAAGTGAATGAGGCTAACCCACTGGCTATCAGAGATAGGGTAAATGATACCACTATCAAGACATTTTACAATCTCCTTTTTAACAGGCTCCTTCATTATAGGGTTGAGGCGTCTTTGTGGACCCCTTACTGGCTTGGCATCACCCATCATACGAATATGATGTTCACCTATTAGGGGACTAATCCCCTTGATGTCCGCCATAGTCCAGCCAAAAGTTTGTCGATTATTTTGTAAGACCATTAAAAGGGCTTTCTCTTGCTCGAGGGCTATAGAGGCCGAGATGATAACAGGAAGGGTCTCATTCTCACCTAAGTAAGAGTACTTAAGGTGAGACGGCAATAGCTTGAGTTCGAGTTTTGGAGGCGAAACAATTGAAGGTAAAATTGGTGAAACTATCTCGAACTCGAAGGATTCCAACAATGGTTCGAAGCGAGTGTAAGCAACCGAGTCGGATGGTTCAGCTAACTCATCCGAAAATTCAAAGGACTCAAACTCGGGTGGTGATTCTTCAAAATCGTTCGAAAAAGTGAAACACTCGTAATCGTTATCGGGTGTGAAAACAGTATCAGATTCATGGAGGAACGTACTAGTGGTGTCAAAATTGCTGTGATCGAACAAAAATTTTTCGAGCTCACAGTCCTCCTGGGAGATCTTTTGGATCGAGCAAACATCAAGTATATTAGCATTAGGCTCGGAGGGCTGATTCCCCAACTTAAAAATGTTGAGCTCAATTGTCATGTTTCCGAAAGATAGGTTAATCGAACCATTTCGACAATTGATAACCGCATTAGAAGTCGTAAGGAATGGTCGACCGAGTATCACCGGAATTTGACTCCGGGGTTAGCTACAGGCTGTGTGTCCATAACAATGAAATCAACGGGGAAAATGAAGTCCCCTACTTTAATAAACACATCCTCTAACTCACCCCAAGAATGGGTGATGGATCGGTCGGCCATTTGGAGAGTATAATGTATGGGTTTCAGCTCTCCAACGCCTAATTGTTCATATACTGAATAGCGAAGCAAATTAACACTGGCACCAAGATCTAAAAGTGCGCGATTGATATTCTTATCCCCAATTGTTATTGAAATTATAGAACAGCCAGGGTCCTTACGTTTTTGAGGTAAAGGTTGGGTAAGAGCATCACTTACTACACTAGCCAAGAAAACTTTCTTAGGTACCTGCGATTTCCTCTTCTTGGTGCATAAGTCCTTTAAGATTTTAGCGTAAGAAGGAACTTGTTGGATTGCATCCAAGAGAGGTATGTTAATGCTAACCTGTTTGAATAACTCCACAATCTTCTCCATTTGGGGAGTTTGTTTATTGGATCTCAACCTGTTTGGAAATGGAATATTTTGAAAATTTGTTGAGTCCAATGTTTGTGGAGATGATTGCGGAGTTGGAACGGATCCCAGTGTTGGTGTTTTCGTGGAGTGAGATATGGGTCCGTTCGAATTAGAAGAAGTAGAGCCTTATGAAGAATGAAGAACAGGCTCTGAAGAAGATGAAGAAAATGATGAAGAAGAAGAAGAGGCGGCCGGGGTATCATCATTATTGTCAACGTTATTGTACAATACCTTTCCAGATCTCAATGTAGTCACGGCACTCATATTATAATTTTGTTGTTCATGAGCAACATATGTATTTTGTGTGTGACCGGGATTTAGCAGTGGTTGAGATAGAAGTTTCCCCTTCTCTCGCTCGCTTAACGCATCATTCAGTTGTGCAATTTGGGCTTCAGTTGTTTTGATGCTCTGATCATGTGAAGCAGTGTGTTGCACCAAAGACTGAATGCTGGCCGAGGATTGCAAAAATTGTTTTAAAAACGCATCCAGACTTCGTTTTAGCGAGGAAACCTTATCGTTATTTGGTTGAACAAAATTATTTTGAGGAAATGAGTTGTTTGGTGCAAAATTGTTCATTTGATTTTCGCATGGTTGGGGTTGGAAAGGTTGCTGATATTGAGTTTGTTGAGGGGCTTGTTGTTGTGGAGGAGGCCTCTGAAAATTGTTGTTGCCTTAGAATTGTTGTTGATTTTGATTCCAAGCGAAATTTGGGTAGATTCTCCAACCAGGATTATAAGTTGAAGAGTGTTTCCTCAATCAGAGAAAAACTATGCACAAATTCCAAGATTTGAAATGAAGCGACGCTTCCGTTCTCCCCAATCAGAGCAAAGCTCTCTTCAAATTCCAAGATTTGAAATGAAGCGACGCTTCCGTTTCCCCAATCAGAACAAAGCTCTGTATTGAAATTTTAAAAGTCAAAAATTGAAGCAATGCTTCAGATTCAGCGCTAGGCGTGCTGCGCGCCACGTGTCAAACACGGGTGCGCTAGCGCTAGGTGCGCCGCACGCCACGTATCAAATACGGGTACGCTAGCGCAGCCTGTGCTGCGCTCTGCGCTGTGCAACCTCAAATTAACGCTTCATGAAAAGTGCTAACATCAAATGCGCCTGTAAAAAGAGTCAAAGACTCTGAAGCGGCGCTCACGTGCAAAGCACAGAAGCGCTTCACCCTTACAAGAATTACTTGCACCTTATTATAGCAAATCAAATTATGAAGCGCATAAGCATAACAAAGAATTAAAAAAACAAATGAACACTTAACGAATAATAAAATACTTAATTAAAACATCTGTTTATTATTACATTGAAAAAAAGATCACCAAACATGGGATCAAAAGGACAGGGGTTCGTGATCAGTCGAAAATACTGCATTTTTAACACGTCAATTTTCCTATCATTTACACTCATCTAGAAGTGTTCGGCATTCATATTGCACATATTAGCAAAACATCCCTAAAATACCAGATTACATGTGTTATACTCTAAAACCGACATTTCTGAGGGAAATTGTGTGTTTATCATGGCATCGCATCATTCTTGTGTAGCGCAACACTTGTTTCGAAGTCTGTGCACGAAATTCCAGAAACCGAGTCAAAATTGTGAAAATAATGCTGATAAAATACGCCAACTCAAAGGCTAGAGATCTGGCAGTGATCAAGGACTAATTACAAGATTCAGCACATCAAAGAATATTCCTGAAGTCAAAGGGAAGCATCGCTAGAAAGTTGAGAGCCTAAACTCCTCACGTGACCGCGGATCCGCGGCCTGAGGAGGCACGTGCCGCGGATCCGCGGCAACTTGATGATGTCAGCACCTCAATATTTCCCCATGTGCTTATTGATAACGGCCAAGCTTCCAGAACTCTCCAGAAATGCCACGTGGCTTCATCTAGAAGGCTGGCCTAACAAACTATTTCTAGAAGCCTCTCTTTAACAAACTTTTGGAGGGAAATTTGAAATTTGAAATCCTAGATCTAGGGTTATGAGGCTTATAAAAGGGAACCTAGATCTAGGGTTGAGGTTGTTCAAGAATTATCCTTCATCTTCCACTCACAAGTTGAGTGACACAACTTGTGCCTCAAAAACCTAACCCTAATTCCAATTCCAAAACCAACATGAAGAATTCCGAGTACCACATCAAGCTTGAAGCCTTCGATCCTTTAGAAAGCGACGCCGGACTTCATCGGAGCAAGAGATCCAAGGAGATCCGCGACTCAAGGAGCCAAGCGAAGCCGAAATCGACGATCTAGTTCCTTCCTTTTGTAAATTTCAAGAGAGTTGTAACGAATTTGTCGATAAATAAAGGTGGAATTTCTATATCTTTCTTATCTTTTAATTCAAGCATTATGATTTGATCTCAATTTGTGATTGTGTTTGTTATTATGATGTTTGAGTAAAACTCCGCTCGTGTAGGAGTTGTGACGATCGATAGATGATGATGATTTAGACTCTTTTACAATTCTTAAGTCCTATAACGTTTGTAAATTCTTGTAAATCGAATGATCCACGATCTAGTTTCGATGCGAAATGCTTTCTTGATTATTTTCGCTCGGAACTAGAGATCAACGATCGATCATTAGATTTACTAAAAGCTAGCTTGTGAATGAGATTCATCGAAAGGACAAAGGATGAGATAAGGAATCCCTATTTTCTTCGCAAGATCCTTAAATCTCGATAAATCATCATCGATCTAGTATCAATTCGTTAATGGATAAGAGTATGTAATCATTAGATTTCATCAATTCTATAGATCCGATCGACTCCTACGAGCCTCACTTCGAATCTTGATATTTGGTTTGGAAATCATAAATTCTCAATTCTTGATGTTAATGTTTTCTAGTTATTAGATCTAAATTTTACTAGTTCTTGAACTTCAATTCTATAAATCATGAATTGTTTCTTTTCTTTTCTTTAAATTTTCGACTCATCTAATTCGAAAATTGAATGGATCTCACTTTCCCCGTGGACGATCCGCACTCGCTAACGTGCTACATTCGACACCGTTATTGATTGCGGTCAAATATTTTTGGTTGTGATTTCTATACATTTTTTTACACACACACCGGAATTCGGATCAATCAAATGGCGCCGTTGCCGGGGATCATGCGCTAATTCGTTCTTTATTTGAAATTTGAGTTGAAAGATTTATTCCATTATAACTTTGAGATCAAAATTCGCGCAAACTCTAAACGTGTTGTTGTGATTTGTTGCGAGGAAATGTCGAAGCTGTGGAGCAAGTGAATTTTTTTTCAGAATATTGCAGAAAGCTCTTGAGGTAAACAGGAGCTTGTGCACAAATTTTTGTGCAGTGATCCCAAGATCCAACCGCGAAAGCGCGGCAATAGGCGACTCCTGCGGCTGAACCGCGGCGGCCCTGTAGGAACACAGTACCAAAGTTCTCTGGTAACTTCTCAACTTTATTATCTCCTTCCCTGTCAGCTCCAAATAACAATTTTCTGTAGGTTTCTTTGCAAAAATCGCAGCGCCGCAAAAAGCAATAAAAATTGTGCGTGTTTTTGGTTTTTGGTTGTTTGCATATTAATACGGAAATTAAGGAGCACGGCCAAATCCAGATTAGGTGGGGAGTTCATTACCCTTCCTAAGCTCCAAAAATCACAAACATGCATCCGCATTACCCTCATTAACTAAAAAATATCTAGAGATGACTCTAAGGACCGTCGCGCTCACTTAGGACAGAAGAAGGCCGTGGGTAATTCATTGCTTATCCGCGTTTCTTTTGTGGTGTCTAAGGCAAGTGTGTCGAAGGCTAGTGGTTACTTAATTAAGCCCACTACTTACGTAGTGGAGAACCTCCCACTTACCTGGCACTTACCTGGCCACAGGAGAGACAAAGAGGCAGTGGAGGATTGATCCTGCGAGTTGCCTTTTGGCAGTTAGGAGCGGTCTAGAGCTTTGACCTAGGTGACCATTAGATTTTTGGGTTGCTTGCATTTGTTGTGATTGCATCATTTTTTTCAAAAATCCGTATCATTTTTTCAAAACAAACACCAAAACACTTCATTCATTTCCCCTAATTATATTCACGCTGCCACTTGTACTAAACCCTTTTAGTGCAAGATAGGCTGGACACGGGATTCTAGTGCCCGACTTGTCCGTGTTCCCCCGATCGACTCCGAAGTCGGTATTTTTACATTTACTTCTTCTTTACCCACCATCACACCCACATCGATGGATCCTTCTCCATCGAACCTCTTTACCACTACTCTGCCGCCGTCCGTAGGTGCGCAGAATCCACCCCGCATCTCTCTCCAAGATAGGTGCTATCCTATGCGAGGTCCTCTTTCGACCTGCTTATCCATTCCACCAGCCAATGGGGATAATTTTGAGATTAAACCCCAATACATCAACCTTCTACCCAAATTCCATGGTCTCGAGTCTGAAGACGCATACGTCTTTATCACCAAATTTGAAAATGTTTGCGCAATGATGGGTACGTCACAACTTTCAGTGGATGCTATGCGTCTACATCTTCTTCCATTTACCTTGTGCGATATAGCCGAGAAGTGGCTGCATAACACTACCGCACATTCCACTACGAATTGAGAAGAATTCGTTGCGGCATTCCTTAAGAAATTCTACCCTATGCAAAAGACGGCTCGAGTCCGTAGCGAACAAAATCAATTCACCCAGCTTCCGACTGAACCATTCTCGAAATGCTTTGAACGCTTCAAGGATCTTTTGGTTCAATGTCCACATCACGGCATCCCGAGATGGGATCTTTTCCGAATCATATATGAGGGCATTAACCCTACCACTAAAAAAAACCTTGAAAACATGTGTCAAGGCACCTTTATGACCAAGGATGATGGGGAAGCTTGGAAATTTTTAGAAGAGTTCGCTGAAAAATCCTTACAGTGGGAGAGTGGAACCCAGTTATCGTCTAGGGGTGGCGTACACCAAATTGATGTGTCCATAGGTGTTCGAGCTGAGATGGCAGCAATGCAAAAGAAGCTCGAGGCTATGGAACACAAATTTTTAGCAGCCTCCCTAAATCCGATGTCGCTCCCCAAAACTGTATGTGGATGTTGTTCTGATCCTTCTCATTTGACGGAAGAATGCCCACTAAATTCTCCATTTCAAGGTCAAGAGCATACCAATGCCGCATTTCAAAGACCTAGAAACGATCCTTATTCTTCCACGTATAATCTGGGTTGGAGGAATCACCCTAACTTTTCTTGGAACCAACAACACAATCAAAATACGGTTCCAAACCAAAACAATTTTCAAAGGGCTCTTCCACCACAACAGCAACCACTTCAACTCACTCAGCACCCCTACCAGTCACAAAATTTTCAAAACCAGGTCAACCCTCCTGCACCTTCTAATCCAATGCAGTTGACCTATTCTGACGAATTCTCTCAATTCACACAAACCATGAAGTCACTCTTGTCAAATTTCATGTAAGTGTCGGCTGAGGTTAGGTCTTCTGTCAGTGAGATAAAGAAAAACTCAGCGTCCCAAGCTGAGAGTATCAGAACGATGGAAGCAGAAATTGCACGACTTAAAGCCGAAATGAGTGCGAGAGAAAAAGGGAAACTTCCGTCTCAACCCCTACTGAATCCTGGACATTACAATGTAAATGCCATCACAACGTTAAGATCAGGAAGAGTGCTGAATAATCATGTTGGGGAAGAGATTGATGATATTGAAAATCCTATCAATAACACCGCGACTGAGACCTTTCCTCACACACACACTTCTACTTCTGATCCTTGTTCTTCTACCCCACCGCTATCTCACGAGCCTATTCTCCGTTTCCCACAAGGCTCGTTACCTCAGCAACCCTCTTCTAGTTCCCCACAGACGATACCCACTCCTCTTTTGGGATCACGTCTACTCACACCACCTTCTCCTATGATGGACCCAGCGCTTGTTGCTACACCGTATCCTAATCGATTAAGGGCTAATAAAATCGAGTCCACATATGGAGAAGATTCTGGAAATGTTCAAACAAGTTAACATCAATATCCCTCTCCTAGATGCTATTCAACAAGTCCCCGTTTATGCGAAAATTCTTAAAGACTCGTGCACTAGGAAGAGGAAGACTCAAGTGCCAAAAAAGGTCTTCATGTCTAATAATATTAGCACTGCTTTTATCCTACAGCTACCCAAGAAACGTAAGGACCCAGGATGTCTTACGATATCGATTTCTATTGGGAGTAAAAACATCAACCGTGCTCTTTTAGACCTTGGCGCAAGTGTTAACCTACTTCCATATTCTCTCTATGAGCAGCTAGGGATTGGAGAGTTAAAACCAGCTCACTGCACTCTCCAAATGGCAGACCGTTCAATCACCAAACCTAGGGGTGAACTAGAGGATGTGTTGATAAAGGTCGGGAAATTTGTATTCCCTGTAGACTTCATTGTTCTCAATACACAACCTGTAGCAAACCCCCGGAGCCAAATTCCGGTGATTTTGGGTCGACCATTCCTTGCCACTTCCAATGCTGTCATTAACTGTAGAAATGGTTTGATGAAATTATCATTTAGAAATATGACCATTGAACTGAACATCTACAAAATTGGAAGTCAGCCATCAGAACCCACTGCTCATATCCTTGATGTGTGCTCTGTCCACGAGATTGCTCCCGAAAGTTGCGGAGTTGAGGAACTTTGCTTTGAAGATCTCGACGACACTACCACATCACTATTTGATCTTGCACACTATCTTAGTGAGGACACCATTTCCACGCTTGAGTCCGACACTCCTGACTCATCACCATCCGAGTCTGTATCTTTTACAGGCTATGAGCTTCTTTGTGACTCCGAAAATCAGTCGATGATCCCACATTCTATTTCTCCGCCAGCATTAGATCTCAAACTTTTACCTTCTCATCTTAAATATGCATATTTAGGTGAGAATGAGTCTTTACCGGTTATCATATCCGCTTCTCTAGCATCAGAACAAGAGAATGCACTTTTGTCGGTATTGAGATCTAATAGGGAGGCATTTGGTTGGACCATGGCAGACATCAAAAGGATTAGTCCCTTGAACATCATATACATGTGATGGATGATGCCAGACCAACCCGAGAACCACAGAGACGGTTGAACCCCATCATGAAGGAAGCAGTGATGAAAGAGATCGTCAAATGCCTTGATAATGGTATTATATACCCAATCTCCGATAGCCAATGGGTGAGTCCAATTCATGTTGTCCCTAAGAAATCTAGCATCACTGTTATTACTAATGAGGCAAATGAGTTGATTCAGACACGTGCCCAAACTGGGTGGCGTGTATGTATTGATTACAGAAAACTCAATGCCGCTACGAGGAAAGACCACTTTCCTCTACCTTTCATTGATCAGATACTGGAACGCTTAGCTGGACGTGAGTGTTATTGCTTTATGGACGGATACTCTGGCTATAATCAGGTCCCCATTGCCAAAAAGGATCAAGATAAAACCACATTTACTTGTCCATTTGGCACTTTTGCTTATAGACGCATACCCTTTGGGTTATGCAATGCTCCCGCTACCTTTCAGTGGTGTATGATGGGGATATTCTCTGACATGGTCGAGAATTTTTTGGAGATTTTCATGGACGATTTCTCGATTTTCGGAGACTCTTTTTCTGACTGCCTATCGAATCTTGACGCAGTTCTTACTCATTGCAAAGAGAAGAACTTAACCTTGAATTGGGAAAAATGCCATTTCATGGTCCAAGAAGGAATTGTGCTTGGACTTGTTATTTCACGAAAGGGCATTGAGGTTGACAGAGCTAAGATAGATGTCATTCAAAACCTTCCTCATCCCAAAAGCGTCAAGGATATCCGATCATTTCTTGGTCATGCGGGCTTTTACAGGAGATTCATCAAGGATTTTAGCAAAATTGCTAGACCCTTAACTCTTCTCTTGGCCAAGGATAGGACCTTCTACTTTGACTCGGATTGTGAGGCAGCATTCGACTCCCTCAAACACTCCCTCACTACAGCCCCCGTTCTATCGTCTCCAGATTGGGACCACCCTTTTCAGCTTATGTGTGATGCATCGGATTTTGCAGTTGGTGCAGTCTTAGGACAGCACATTGAAAAGATGTCACACGTGATCTATTATGCGAGTAAGACCCTGAACGATGCTCAAGTAAACTATACAACTACTGAAAAAGAACTTTTGGCGGTTGTATTTACATTAGAAAAATTCAGCCTTACTTGATTGGCTCACCAATAGTTGTGTACACTGACCACTCCACCTTGAAACATCTTTTGGCGACGAAAGATGCAAAAGGTAGGCTAATACGTTGGATCCTTCTATTACAAAAATTTAATCTTGTTATCAAAGATAAGAAAGGATGTGAAAACGTTGTAGCCGACCATCTTTCACGCATCTCTTCTTCACCCGTGACCCTGCCGATCAATGATTCGTTTCTAGACGAACAACTCTTGAACGTATCCGATGAACCTTGGTTCAGGGATATTGTGAACTATCTTGTTACGGGACTTATACCCAGCGATTGGTCAAAACAGGACAAACAACGTTTTCTATCCCAAGTAAAACACTTTTACTGGGATGATCCATATCTGTTTAAGTATTGTCCTGACCAGATCATTCGCCGGTGTGTCCCGAATGAGGAGTTCAAGAGTGTTCTATCTTTTAGTCATGATCAGGCATGTGGGGGTCACTTCGGTCCTAAAAGGACGGCGGAGAAGGTTTTGCAATGCGGTTTTTATTGGCCGACTTTATCAAAGACGCATTTGATCATTGCAAAACCTGTACACAGTGTCAACACACGGGTAGGATTTCCCGGAGAAATGAGATGCCCCAGGAACCCATCTTAGTGGTTGAAATTTTTGATGTTTGGGGCATTGACTTTATGGGTCTCTTTCCCAACTCCTTTGGGAATTTGTTTATATTGCTTGCGGTTGATTACGTCTCAAAGTGGGTTGAAGCCATTCCATGTCGCACTAATGACAAAAAGGTTGTCATTAAGTTCTTAAAAGAAAACATCTTTTCGCGATTTGGACACCCACACGCTATTATTAGCGATAACTGGACACATTTCTACAACAGGTCTTTCGAGACTTTGATGCGAAATACGCAATCAACCACAGAATTTCTACACCCTATCATCCCCAAACAAGCGGGCAGGCTGAGATTTCGAATAGACAGATCAAACAAATCCTGGAGAAGACTGTTGCTAAGAATAGAAAAGATTGGTCGACCAAATTGACGGATGCTCTTTGGGCATTCCGAACTGCATTTAAAACCGATCTAGGGATGTCTCCTTATAGGTTAGTGTTTGGGAAGTCTTGTCACTTACCAGTCGAGATTGAGCATAAAGCATTGTGGGTATTAAGGAAATCAACTTTGACTTAAACCAAGCCTGCAACTTTCGGAAGTTGCAATTAAATGAGCTAAGCGAATTCCACGATGAAGCTTATGATAACGCTGTAATTGTAAAGAATAGGACTAAGGTATTTCACGATAAAAACATTTTGAGGAAAACATTTACACCTGGTCAACAAGTCCTTCTTTATGATTCACGACTACACCTTCACGCGGGTAAGCTTCGATCTCGGTGGAAGGGACCTTTTGTTGTGCGGTCTGTATACCCGCACGGGGCAGTTGATGTAGAAAATGTTCAAAACGACACATTTTTCAAAGTGAATGGGCACAGATTAAAACCGTATTTTTCCACTGACCCCACGGAGGAGCTCCTGTTCTTACATGAGTCATTTTATCTTGATTAAAATTCCTCCGTCTCACCTCCATGTCCTGTATATTACTGCATCATCTTTTTGAATGGAGGTGGGTGAAAAGAATAAGTTTGGGGGAGGATCTTCACTTATATATTTTGCCCCCACTAATAAATTCCTCCCAGGTTTACAGGTTTTGTAGATATAGCGGTTAGCAACAGTGAGGACACTGTTGAAAACAAGTTTGGGGGAGGTTTGTTCTTATTTTTGCATCATTTGCATATCATTTGCATAAGCACAAAACATTTCTTTAAAAACCTATAAAAATTTAAAAAAAATTCAAAACCCATAAAAATTTAAAAAAAATTCAAGATATAAAAATATTTAATATTTAAATATTTTGTACATAAATAAGATAATAAAAGATTAGATAGTGAAAAATTACATCCAAAAGATTGGAAAATTTTAAGAAAACCTAGAAAATTAGAAGTTTTCTTATACGAACTAGTAATAAGTAGTTATGAGCCGTTGTCCAAGGGTTGGTGAGATGAAGGAAGTCACTAATCTGAGGATAAAAATAAGTCTGAAAAATAGTTCCTATTCTGCAAGCCAAACATTTTGAACGTTGATACCCTGCTATTCGCACTTAAATACGTCTTGAAACTCGGGATAGTAGAGAATACCTTGAAATGCTCTTGTCTAAAAGCCGATGTATGAAGGAAATAAAAAAATGAATAAAATATAAAGTGGTGAGAAAAATGAACACTGGTTTTGTTATCGCCAAGGCAGCAATAAAAAAATATAGCGAGGGTGCCTCTTCACCTAGTGCCCTAAGGCCAACTGGTCTGGGAGTCACTGCTAAGCCTTAGGTGATGCAAGACGAGGAAAAACACCTAATAAGCAAGCACATGAGTAATCGGTCGGTTAGTACCTCAAGAAGTATTAAGGGTCGCATGAAAGTGTGTGAGCAATCTCATCTAAATATTCATTAATTAAAAAAGTACTGAGGCTGATGGACAAGAGTATGATAGCTTGAATTGAATTCTCCGGGTGTAGGGATGTTCTTTACACACACGTAGGGTTATATGATCGATGTCTGGAAGAAAGATAGGAATGAAGAATAGGACGATGTTTTATTGAGGGGTTATGTGATTTCTAACATCTTTTCATGACTACTAAGATAGGGCTCATGACAACCGAAAAGGTAGCTTAGTTGGAAACCCTAATTTTCAAAGTCTTTCTTTTATGATTCTATTCTTTAAATGTAATATTCATGGTCTTCCTTTTATTATTGGATTTTGTGGGTGCAATCCGCTTAAAACCCTCAGGAGACAACACTCCTCCTACTAGGGACACCTAGAGGTTTAAAAGCTTGTTGCACGTGCTCAGTACAATCGTGTTGCCTACGAAAGTGTGCTAGTTAGTTTACCTCTTTCTTTATTTTCTCCTTCTCTTTTTAATAAAACAGTTCGCTCGAGACGACCGAAAATAAGTTTAGAGGAATTTGATCAGTCGAAAATACTGCATTTTTAACACGTCAATTTTCCTATCATTTGCACTCATTTAGAAGTGTTCAGCATTCATATTGCACATATTAGCAAAACATCTCTAAAATACCAGATTACATGTGTTATACTCTAAAACCGACATTTCTGAGGGAAATTGTGTGTTTATCATGGCATCACATCATTCTTGTGTAGCGCAACACTTGTTTCGAAGTCTGTGCAGGAAATTCCAGAAACCGAGCCAAAATTATGAAAATAATGCTGATAAAATACGCCAACACAAAGGCTAGAGATCTGGCAGTGATCAAGGACTAATTACAAGATTCAGCACATCAGAGAATATTCCTGAAGTCAAAGGGAAGCATCACCAGAAAGATGAGAGCCTAAACTCCTCACGTGACCGCGGATCCGCGGCCTGAGGAGGCACGTGTCGCGGATCCGCGGCAACTTGATGATGTCAGCACCTCAATATTTCCCCATGTGCTTATTGATAACGGCCAAGCTTCCAGAACTCTCCAGAAATGCCACGTGGCTTCATCTAAAAGGCTCGGCCTAACAAACTATTTCTAGAAGCCTCTCTTTAACAAACTTTTGGAAGGAAATTTGAAATTTGAAATCCTAGATCTAGGGTTATGAGACTTATAAAAGGGAACCTAGATCTAGGGTTGAGGTTGTTCAAGAATTATCCTTCATCTTCCACCCACAAGTTGAGTGACACAACTTGTGCCTCAAAACCCTAACCCTAATTCCAATTCCAAAACCAAGATCAAGAATTCCGAGTACCACATCAAGCTTGAAGCCTTCGATCCTTTAGAAAGCGACGCCGGACTTTATCGGAGCAAGAGATCCAAGGAGATCCGCGACTCAAGGAGCCAAGCGAAGCCGAAATCGACGATGTAGTTCCTTCCTTTTGTAAATTTCAAGAGAGTTGTAACGAATTTGTCGATAAATAAAGGTGAAATTTCTATATCTTGCTTATCTTTTAATTCAAGCAGTATGATTCGATCTCAATTTGTGATTGTGTTTGTTATTATGATGTTTGAGTAAAACTCCGCTCGTGTAAGAGTTGTGGCGATCGATAGATGATGATGATTTAGACTCTTTTACAATTCTTAAGTCTTATAACATTTGTAAATTCTTGTAAATCGAATGATCCATGATCTAGTTTCGATGTGAAATGCTTTCTTGATTATTTTCGCTCGGAACTAGAGATCAACGATCGATCATTAGATTTACTAGAAGCTAGCTTGTGAATGAGATTCATCGAAAGGACAAAGGATGAGATGAGAAATCCCTAGTTTCTTCGCAAGATCCTTAAACCTCAATAAATCGTCATCGATCTAGTATCAATTCGTTAATGGATAAGATTATGTAATCATTAGATTTTATCACTTCTATAGATCCGATCGACTCCTACGAGCCTCACTTCGAATCTTGATATTTGGTTTGGAAATCATAAATTCTCAATTCTTGATGTTAATGTTTTCTAGTTATTAGATCTAAATTTTACTAGTTCTTGAACTTCAATTCTATAAATCATGAATTGTTTCTTTTTTTTAAATTTTCGACTCATCTAATTCGAAAAATGAATGGATCTCACTTTCCCCGTGGACGATCCGCACTCGCTAACGTGCTACATTCGACACCGTTATTGATTGCGGTCAAATATTTTTAGTTGTGATTTCTATACATTTTTTTACACACACACCGGAATTCGGATCAACCGGTTCGCAAAGCTAAGGAGGAGATTGTCCAGTTCCCTCTCCGTCTTCTCCACCATGTCAAAACGGCGATCCTCCCGAGGAGTAGCCATCCATCGATCAACGCCGCACTCCCCAGATAAAGTGGAGATAACAACCCGACGAGCCCGTATCTGGCTCAGCAAGTGGACAGAGCAATCCCTCAGGGCTTTATTGATCAAATGCGCCTCGAAGAAGCACTCGATCTTGTCTTCAGCAGCATCAAGCATTGCCAAGGACATCTCTGCTGGAGGAGGAGGAAGATCAGCGAGCACAGACGGAAGGATCATCCGAAGCCAAATAGAGTGTGGGGGGAGAGGAGACCCCACACGAGTCAAAAGCTCGTACAGTACAGCGTCGCATTGCTCATCCGAAAGAGAAGGATCCACAAAGCGTGCAGCAAAACGAGGAACAATGTCCAGGATGGGAACTTCCCACGGTTGTCGATGGGCATGTGGGCGGTTACAAGGCATAATTGAGAGAGTTCTTTGGAGATGAGAAAAGAAAGAAGCTTTGCTTCGAGTTATAAAGACTAGGCACAGAAAATTTTGTGCACAGTGGAACTATTTCCAAGACCTGGGAAATGAAAGTTCTAGGGAATACAAGTTTGACTTAAAAAGAAAGGTGAAAAGACAGCTCTGTTGAAGCAACGGTACAGCGCTAACGCAGTTGCGCTGCACGCCACGTGTCAAACGTAGGCGCGCTAGCGCAAGGTGCGCCAGCGCTGGAATTAAGAATTCCCCACCGTTAGATCAAAGGATCTAATAATAATGATAAATCATTAATTAATCAGAATTAAATTCTGTTAAGGAAAGATTCCTCAAAATCTTTCCAAACAACAAGATTGTGCTTTAAGCACCGTTGGATCAATGATCCAATGGTAAGTAAAAATTACCAAAGACAGAACAAATTCTGCATGGAAAGATTTCTCAATCTTATTAAAATAAGAAGATTATCTTCTGCAAAACAGAAGCCTTAGGATCAAAGATCCAACGGAGGGAAATATTCCCAAATCAATCAGAGAAAGATCTCTTAAACCGATTTAACAAATCAATTTGCCCTATATAAAGGCCCCAAGACTTCAACTCTAATAGAGAGAAAAACGCTGTGCAAACTTCGAGAAAACTCAAAGAGAAAGAAAGGCAAGCCTTTAGCGAAAGAAGATCATTTTCTTCAAGGTAAAGAACATGATTCTTGAACACAGAGATGAAATCATCTCATAAAAGAAGAACTATCTTCTAAAAAAGATCATAGATCTACAAAAGACCAAGGTCTTTGATAAAAAAAGAGAACAGAGATCTTATTATAAAAACTAAAAAGAAGTATTCACTTCATTCACAGATCCTCGATCTACAAAGGCAGTGCCCTTTTTTATAAATAAGAACTTTTTGTACTTGAATCTTGAGGCAAAGCCTCCTTTAAAAGGAACATAAACTTGTTCTATGATCACAAATCTGATCAAATGCGCTTTGCGCTACTGAAAAGTGTCTTTCACTCATGAACTGCGCTTTTGCACTCATCGGACCGGCGCTCAGCGCCAAAACATGCAACGTGTCAAACACAGACACAGCTTGCGCTTTGCATTTCTGAAACAGGGCACTGCGCTCATGGGCTAACGCTCAACGCCAAGAGCGCTACGTGTCATTCACTGGTGCACCATTAAATCAGCGCAAAGCGCTCATAAATTGAAAGTGCTAAGCGCGACACGTGTCATCTTCGTGTGCACTACCCGACGAAAGCGCAGTGCACTCTTTGATTGGCGCAAAGCGCCTGGCGCGCCACGTGGCGCATTGTCATAACATACTTTGTTCTGATGAATGCTATGCATTCAATACAAGAAAAAGATGTCAGAACCCAATGCTTAGCATTATTAAAAGGGCCAAGCCCAAATAAAGGCTCAATAGCCAGAACAATAAAATGTTAAACATTTTAATTGGACTTAGCCCAATTCTGGCCATAAGTCCTCAACTTATATTTAACCAAGCTCATCTGCTCTTTCAACCAACTCACATCGGTTCAAGAGTACATCTCTTTACTCCTCTGATATATGTCGTTGTAATCCTTCAACGTCTTCAGAGAGGTGACGGGTCCCGATAACCACACATTTCTACGGACTGTAGGGTCCTTAAACTCATGGACTATGATTTCCTTAAACTTTATAGACTACGATGTCTCTAAACTACGGACTGTGGGGTCCTTAAACTCACGGACTACGATGTCATTAAACTTCATAGACTACGATGTCTTTAAACTGGACTGTGGGTTCCCTTTAAACCCACGAACTACGATGTCCTTAACCTGGACCGAGATGTCCTTAAACTAACATTAGACCGCAATGTCCTTAAACTAATCGACCGCAATGTCCCTAAACTAGACAATAGAGCCCAATTTCTCTCTTGTTGGATCTAAATGATCCCGTTAAGTTGATCTTGTAGGGTTACTAAGCACTATCACAAGGTTCTACAAGACATCAACCATGCCAAAATCGGATTTTTCATGTGCCGAACAACCCTAACCAAGATCTTAGACTAGAGATTAGGTGAAACATAGAAAGCAAACAACTTTACTTCTAAGAGTTAGGGATTACAACGTTTGTAGTCCGTTCCTTCACTTCTAAAACACCGTGTTGAGGTCCCTTCGCTACGATCATCGAGTACCCAGACTCTAGAGAGGCTCCATGAAGAGAAAAATGCAATCTTGCTTCCGATCTTCAATAACAAAGATGATCTACCTTGAAGAAACTCAAACCCAAGCTCTTGCTTTGCTAATCAAGTATTAGGAAAGAAAAAACCCTAATCTAAGTGGCAAGAATAGATGAGAATGATGAAGTAGGAATTTAGCTCTCATTTGTTTTCAATTTCTCACTCATTATCATCACTTTGCAAAAAGCTAGAAAGCTTTTTCAAGAGGAAGAAGAAGAAGAATCTATTTGTGATGAATAATGAAACTTGTGTATGGTTAGAAATGCAACCATGGGTTAAGAATGAAAACTTAACCCATGTAGAGAATTAACTATTGTAAAGGGTTGTGTTGGGTTAAAGAAATATCTATGCAAAATATCACAAGTCAAAGTCAAAGCTTCAAGAAGCTTCTTGAAAGCTTCATGCAAGCTTAACCCTAATCCAAACCCTAACCATATTTAAACTCCACAAAATATGTTGCATTTATAACCCTAACTTGTTACAATATTATATATCACATATACAATATTTATTGTAACAAAATAAAATAATACAATTAACATATATCACATATATATCAATGTATTACCCGAGTGAGAAAATGAATCTTTAAGTGAGCTTATATTAGTAAATGCAATTTAATATATCAAATATATAATTATACATTAAATTATCGAATCAACACTTGATCCGATAATCCGGCTATTTCACAAATAACCGACTAATATAATCTGTATCAGTTCATCGAATCAACATTTGATCCGATGAGCCGGCTATATCACATATATCCGGCCGATATCTCATATCGCGAGAATCTAATGCGGTATCGCATACACGTATTATTCTCGGTCCCGCACATATCACATATGTGCTCCTACTCCGTTTTGCCTGAGTCAGGAAACCTCAGTGTAGGACTCTAAAGAATCGACAATACGCCGGCAGTAGGTGATGATCATATCAAACACCCACAAGCTGCAAGCGGGCAGCTAAACGTAATAGCCACCCAGGTATTGAGCAATCAGAAGATCAACAAGCAAGCCTGTACATTCTCCCGTGAATCCAACCAGTAACACTCCCGTACAGTCCGGTCTCCTCGTCTGATATGTCGCATATCTCGTCTAGGGGTGGTAAACGTCAGACCCCAGTAGCTTGATAAGTCATGTCGATATGAGTTCCATAAAAGTTCGAGAAACTACTGATAACACTTACCAGTAAATCTCAGCAACCCTGGCCAGGGATTTCTAGTTATAGCCAATCGAACACAGCGCAAAATCAACTCCCTATACCAGGAGAGACGAAAACCCTCCTATCGCTCATTGCCTCCATGTGATTCGGGACTGTACCCAAAAGACACCTTTTTGCACGCCCTCTTGGACGTGGTACGATGGAAATCAAAGCACAGTGGGAATCACACAAGACTCTATGACGATCACGGGTCTACAGACCAACTTGTACCAGTGTCATCAGAGAACTGCCATCTGACATGAGGTATAATACCATCTGGGAGTTCTCGGCGAGTCCGTCCAGTGTACCCAGTCTCCACTGAGCACCCATATACTTTCTCTGATGTCAAACACCAATGGATATGGGATCATCCATCGCCCATCATATGGGTCAAGAAGCGCATACGCTAGTCTACTCTGGAGTATCGAGGCCCTGTCTTGGTACTCCCACGACTAGGAACATTTGAAGAATTTACTTGGCGACTAATTTGTTCCCACTAGTATGATCTGCATCATAGTCCTGGTAGTCAAGTACTCATCCTAAGGACTTTATCAACATGTAACATAGAGACAATCAGAGTACATGTTAAGATAAAGGGCAACCAGATAGCATACTATCATGTCGAGCAAGAAAGTCCTCCCTATATACGTCCAAGCATCCACTACAATATACATCGTATGTACAGTAACGGCCTCTAAGGCATACATATAACTAACAATCTCCCACTTGCACTCGGGCCATCCTTTGTGGTATCGCTTACCCAACAATCAGCTGTGGTTGAAGTATCTCATACTCTACTATCCCATAAAAGTCTCTACTGGGAAATAAGCCTTTGTGAGTGGATCCGTGCTGTTGTCCTCTGTGTCTACTCTCCTAACTTCGATCTCCCTGGAGATCAACCATCTCCATGATCAGGTGATACTGCCTAAGAATATGTCTGGATCTCTGATGGGACGGGGGTTCCTTGGCATTAACCACAACTCCATTGTCACACAATGGCAGGAACGAAGTTCATCTCATGAACTTATATATATATATATATATATATATATATATATATATATATATAGACTGCCTCTTTGGTAGTATCCTTGGTAATGATGTATCTTGCCTTTAATCGTTTAGTAAGTCACGGTATCTAGCTTGGAACTCTTCCAACATACCGTCCATCTACTGAGGGTAAAGATAATGCCTGCGACTGACATTCAGTCGTCCTTATCACTGTGGAACCTTTCCAGTGATTCTTCCCACGATCGATTGATATCATCTCACTACAACTAGTGAGAATCCTATGATCCAATTAGATCTATCTCATAGATCCATAATCTAGGATTTATGAGGTATCACCTTGATCCTATATGGAGAATCTTTGTGATAAGAGGAGATTGACCGAGCGTAGCATAAGAAACTCCTTCCCTATCAAGAGTATGTCATCCACGTACTATACGAGGATCACCACCATACTCCCTACAACCTTTTTGTACATACTTGGTTCATCTACCATTTTGATGAAGTCAAACTCTTTGACTACCATATCAAAACAGATGTTCCAACTCCGCGATGCCTGATTTATCACATAAAACATCTTGCACACTTTTTCGCTGCTCCCACTGTCTACGAAGCCCTCTGGCTGTGTACTTATAGAAGCTCTCTTCCAAATCATTGTTTAGAAAAGCAGTCATGACACCCAACCGCCAAATATCGTAGTCATGGTATATAGCAGTGGCAAGTAGGATCTGGATGGACTTAAGCATAGCTTTGAAAGTCTCAACTTTTCCATCTACACTAAGTAATCTACTCAAGATATACTAGCTACTGATGGGGATTTAACCCTTCAGATAAAGCAACCAAAGTCCATACTTTGTTGGTGTATAAGGATTCCATCTCAGAACGCTAAGCATCCAGCCATTCTCATAGAGTCACCACTCCTGATGGCTTGCTCGAAACTAGTTGGGTCATCATCTCATGATGCAATCCTCTCACCTACAGTCATAGAGAAACCGAAGTATCTCTCAGGTGGATGAGGAACCCTACCAGATCGGCGGAGAGGCTGAGGTTCGTTGGAAACTATTGAATCCTCCGGGTTTACCAAATCATCAGCTGTAGTTTGTATAGCTGGAACTCCTTCCAGTTCTACCTCATGACCACTAATTTCTTCACAAGAAATTCCCTTTTTATCAAAAAGTGGTATGCCGAGAAATAAAACATCTTTTGTACCTCGGTGTGGTAGAAGATATTCCCTTGCGAATACTTGGGATATCCAACAAACTTCCACAGAACTGACCTTGCCTCGAGCTTGTCCGGATTTTGCTTTTGACATAGGCCGGACAACCCCAAATCTTAACATCTTTAAGAGATGGGCTCTTCCCATACCATATCACATATGGAGTGGTAAGCATCTGATTTGATTGGAACCTTATTCAATAGGTATGCAACTTCTCAAGTGCATAACCCCAAAAGAAAATAGGCAACTCAGTAGTACTCATCATAGAGCACACCATATCACATAGGGTGCGATTGCTCCGCCTCGATACACTGACGTGCTGTGGTGTATTCGGAGGAGTAATGCAGAGAGAGAGAATCTCATTCTCCTTTAGAATAGTCCAGGAATTCCGTGCTCAAGTATTCTCCTCCTTGATCACATCAAAGGACATAATATTTATACCCGGTTTTTGGTTCTCTACTTCTAACTTATATTCTGTGATTACCTCAAAAGTTTCGGACTTGTGTTTCAACAGGAACATATGTCTGAATCTTGAGAAATCATCAGTGAATGTAATTAAGTATAAAGAACTGGTCCTGGCATATATAGACATCGGACTATCATACATCATCATGTATCAATCCCAAGAGTTCACTAACTCTTTCTCTGTTTCCAATAAACGGAGCTGTGGTCATCTTATCTTTGTGACATGACTGGCAAGTTTTACAAGATGTAAATCCAAACTAATTTAAATATGCATCTTTATGTAACTTCAGCTAGTCGGGTCGCATTGACATGACCTCGTCTACAATGCCTCATGAAGGATTCGTTCATTTCTGAACTCTTCCTCTTGTGTGTGTTCTGTACGTTAAGAACCGTGGTTTGATTTAGAACCTCTATGCTTTTAGATAACGTGCCTGAACCGATCAACTCTTGATATAGGAAATGTTCAAAACATTATCCAATAATACAAAATTATATCTTTCTTTACTAATAAAGAGACTGATATGATGTTGTATATTAGGTTCGGTATCTAATAACATTGGTTCAGAATCAATGTATTCTGGTAATACATGGTGATAACTGCCAACATACGTGGCTGCAACACTTGCATCATTTCCAACTCTTAAAACTTATCACCCGTTCTCAGTTCTCTACCTGTCTGTAACCCATGTAACAAATTACATTTACGGGATCCTGATCCGGTATCTCATACCCAGGACGTAAAGGATACTGAGAAACAGTTCTCGGTAATGAACATACCCGAAGATGATGCATCAACATGCACTTTCTTCGTTTGGGCGGCACGGGAATTCTGGTAATCCCCTATTTCCTGCTCTGTCTTATAACAATTATAGGTTGGAGCAGGACTAACATTCCTTAGAGCAGTATAACAAGCGGGTTCGGTCAATACATCCGTATTATTATCTTGATTAAGGCATGACATGGTTGCTACTTGGAATGAGATAGAAGAAAACACTCAGCGTATGCTCTTGCAAGATTAGATTGGTTATTAATATATCTAATCAGGATGTCTCCCACTGTTTTAGTCAAATCTTCCTTCAAACCCTAAAAGGAAAGACTAGCCGGGATTAATTACACTCTACAAGTTCGCCAATCTTTCAGCCAGGCCAGTGCCGGTACTTTGAGGGAGGTTCCCCGTGCTTTGGCACGGACCTAATTAAAGTAAACCTCATTTTCCCAGAAGCATAATCCCGTTGACACCTTTCTAGACACCTACTTGATCGGCTAATTGTAATGTGTAAAACTCTCCAAGGAGTAAATCTTACTCGCAGTGGGTATCGGGATCCAACTATCTCATAGAAGGTATGCAATCTCATTGCAAATTTCAACTCTTGAAATTCCCAATAATATTTTGCCCCTAGCGTCCTATGACCTTGACGGAGGTCAACAAACCATAGGCTGCTAGTCAAGTTCTACCCGTCATTTCCTGATTGAATTAAACCCACCCGCACGACCCTTGACGGAAGTCAACAAGGCCGCACGACTACCCTAAAACAATCCCATCATATGCAGCAGATAAATACTAGTCAGCACCACACACTACGCCTTGACGGAGGTCAACAAACGTAGCACGAATACTAAGCAAGACTTATCTGAAATGACGGAGGGCTACGACAGGTTTTTAAGAAAACCCTTTGCGTAATGAACTTGATATCGTTGTAGAATCGAGTGATTTTAAATGGAATGTTTTTGAGGCCTTTTCTAGTTTTGCTAAAAAGGTCACTCCCGGTGAAGGGATCTCGGCTCTTTCCTTATCGAATAAGGTGCAGGATATTTCACAAATATCACTATGCAAAGCAAAAACTATAAAAAACAATCAAAAGACAAACCGCGTTTGTAGCATCTGCTAGTTTCGCTAAAGAGGTCACTCCCGGTGAAGGGATCTCGGCTCTTTCCTTATCGAATAAGGTGCTGGATATTCTACAAGGAATACTGCTATGCAAAGCAAGAACTAGAGCTACCAGTTTTTGAGACAAGTTTCTACAACATCTTTAGGTTTCTTTTAGTTTCATTAATCTCATTAATGATGTCCCATTTAATTATGCTTCACAAGCATCACATTTGAAACGAAATCAAAAATATACAATATATATCTCATATATATAATATAAACATTCGTCTCAGGCAGTAATATGATCTCATCACAGAACATTGCAGCAGAAAAACATATATGAAATATTGGATATACTAGGAGGTCCGTGTTTTAATACGAGCCTGTATAAAACACGGATTCCACAGTCGCGATGAATAGCCAAACCCACATCCCTAGACCCCTACGAGAGCGATAAGCAACACTGCCAATTCTAGGGTTAGGAGACCCGGTCTCGACTCCTCGAGATGGTCTCCTACTGGACCCTAGAACCTGGTTACTTGTGCTCCCCGCCATGGGTCTACCTAATGCGGAAAAATAAATAATATACAATGGTGACATCATCCTCAACCTGGAAGTGCCCCAATAAAAGAATATTACATACAGTTGAATTTTACATGAATGAAAAAGTAAAACTCTCATCTCACATAAAAAAAACTCAACTATTCAAAACACGACGATCCAATATAACACATCACAGCAACACATAACATCACATGTCATCAACGTAAGTAAATATGTGTATCCCAATTGTCGTTGATGTATAGCAATGAAACCGGTGACACACCACATATTACGCTTACGGTCACAGAAAAGAAAGTGTAAAACTACAACAGTTGGAATCTGCAACCTCCTTAGACATCTCATGCCTAACCAAATGAATTCCTTAGACATCGCATGCCTAACAATTATGAACCCCGCATTTTCGTCTCGATCTCGAAAACACTTTTCAATATCTAGTCGGGCAATTCAACAAGATTCCCGACATCCTGATCGAATTCTCGTCGCAAACTTTAGTAGACGGACGCACCCCCGGATGCCATCGACGAAGTGCACTAAGGCGGAACACCGCTGCCGCGAGCACCCGAACGGATGCTTTTGGCGATGGGGTTCTCCTACAGTCACTTGGTCGGGGCTATGGGGCGTGGCTATCTATTAAGTTTACCCGGCGAGTATCCGCGTACGCTACGTGATTGCGACGGACTTTTGATCACATCAAAATCCCGTGGCAACCGATCAAATGAGACTAAACTGCTAGATTTATAACATTCAGATTAGTTATCTTATAACTACTTGTGGATTCCAAATATTGTATCACATTCAAGATAAATAGACAATGTTAAACTTTCCGATCGAATAAACAAACACCCAAGATTTCCCAAATAGCTCAACACTTGAGCGGAGTTCAAAAAGTATCCATCACATGCCACAGTACCAATGGTCCAGCCGTAGAAGGGTCAAACCAACGCCTCGCATGTGGCAACGCCGTACTGCCCCAAAACCTAAGGCTTAGAGGCGGTTCAGACGGTCACATAATCGAGTTAAGGTTTGTGTTCTTTTAGAGGGTCCACCGCGTTACTTGCATGACTGTGAATGTTCTTTAACTAAGGAAAAAATCCAACACTTGGAAATTTTCCGGCAGGGGAAAAAGTGAGTTATTGATATCCGTTCGAACTTTTTAACGCGTTCTAAATTACCCGAAAAACTAAACGAAGTTAAACTTTCCGATCGAATCAACGAATACAAAAGATCTCCCGCATACTCAACACTTGAGAAATATTAAAAATTCCCAGAAGCATGTAGAAATACATAGGGATGTTACTGTGGAAAAATCTAACCCTAATACCCCTGTACGGCCGCGGAACCGCCGCGCTAGGCATGGTATTGCCGCGGTTCTGCGGCACTTTAAGGGGATTAGTGGTTCGTTTTTCACAGTAATCCTTAGAATTCCCTGCTTAATTTTCTGAGTATTTTTAATACAGAAAAAATCAACATTTTAAAAAATTTCCAGAGAGGGGTTGTATATCGACGTTTCGGGGTTCGATCGGACTTTAAACTTCGTTTAGACTTCGCCTAAAGCTCAAGCTTGGCTCTGATACCACTGTAGGGTTACTAGGCACTGTCACAAGGTTCTACAAGGCATCAACCATGCCAAAATCAGATTTTTCATGTGCCGAACAACCCTATCCAAGATCTTAGACTAGAGATTAGGCGAAACATAGCAAGTAAACAACTTTACTTCTAAGAGTTAGGGATTACAACCTTTGTAGTCCGTTCCTTCACTTCTAATGCACTTTGTTGAGGTCCCTTCGCTGCGATCATCGAGTACCCGGACTCTAGAGAGGCTCCATGAAGAGAAAGATGCAATCTTGCTTCCGATCTTTAATAACAAAGATGATCAACCTTGAAGAAACTCAAACCCAAGCTCTTGCATTTCTAATCAAGTATTAGCAAAGCAAACACCCTAATCTAAGTGGCAAGAATAGATGAGGATGATGAACTAGGAATTTAGCTCTCATTTGTTTTCAATTTCTCACTCATTATCATCACTTTGCAAAAATCTTGAAAGCTTTTTCAAGAGGAAGAAGAAGAAGAAGAACCTATTTGTGATGAATAATGAAACTTGTGTGTGGTTAGAAATGCAACCATGGGTTAAGAATGAAAACTTAACCCATGTAGAGAATTAACTATGGTAAAGGGTTGGGTTGGGTTAAAAAAATATCTATGCAAAATATCACAAATCAAAGTCAAAGCTTCAAGAAGCTTCTTGAAAGCTTCAAGAAAGCTTAACGCTAATCCAAACCCTAATCATATTTAAACTCCACAAAACATATTGCATTTATAACCCTAACTTGTTACAATATTATATATCACATATACAATATTTATTGTAACAAAATAAAATAATACAATTAACATATATCACATATATATTAATGTATTACCCGAGTGAGAAAATGAATCTTTAAGTGAGCTTATATTAGATAATGCAATTTAATATATCAAATATATAATTATACATTAAATTATCGAATCAACACTTGATCCGATAATCCGGCTATTTCATAAATAACCGACTAATATAATCTGTATCAGTTCATCGAATCAGCACTTGATCCGATGACCCGGTTATATCACATATACCCGGCCGATATCTCATATCGCGAGAATCTAATGCGGTATCGCATACACGTATTATTCTCGGTCCCGCACATATCACATATATGCTCCTACTCCGTTTTGCCTGAGACATGAAACCTCTGTGTAGGACTCTAAAGAATCGTCAATACGCCGGCAGTAGGTGATGATCATATCAAACACCCACAAGCTGCAAGCGGTCAGCTAAACGTAACAGCCACCCAGGTATTGAGAAATCAGAAGATCAACAAGCAAGCCTGTACATTCTCCCGTGAATCCAACCAGTAACACTCCCGTACAGTCCGGTCTCTTCGTCTGATATGTCGCATATCTAGCCTAGGGGTGGTAAACGTCAGACCCAGTAGCTTGATAAGTCGTGTCGATATGAGGTCTATAATAGTTCGAGAAACTACTGATAACACTTACCAGTAAATCTCAGCAATCCTGGCCAGGGATTTCCAGTTATAGCCAATCGAACACAGCGCAACATCAACTCCCTATACCGGGAGAGACGAAACCCCTCCTATCGCTCATTGCCTCCATGTGATTCGGGACTGTACCCAAAAGCCACCTTTTTGCACGCCCTCTTGGACGTGGTACGATGGAAATCAAAGCACAGTGGGAATCACACAAGACTCTATGACGATCTCGGGTCTACAGACGAACCTGTACCGGTGTCATCAGAGAACTGCCATCTGACGTGAGGTATAATACCATCTGGGAGTTCTCGGCGAGTACATCCAGTGTACCCAGTTTCCACTGAGCACCCGTATACCTTCTCTGATGTCAAACACCAATGGATATGGGATCATCCATCGCCCATCTGTAACACCTTAGAATGTGTTTTGTAGCTAATTATATTTTTAATATATGGTTTTTAGTAAAAGTTTACCAAATTAAGTTTTAAATATTGTATCCTATTTAATGAGTATTTTAATAGAATTTTGTTAGGCGCACACACACTTGTGCATGTAAACTAGGGTTTAGAGAGGGGTTAGACCATGATTAGCTAGCATGATGGATTTAACCCATTCTCTTTAAGCTAATTGTTTTTTTGTGTGTTATGGTTGTTTTTAATTAAAATGAATTTAAAAGGGTTTTAAATTGGTTTGAATGTTGACTTTGGGGGAGAGAGGGCATGGGACAACATGGCTTGTGTCATGCTTCTTAATTGAGAGAGAGAGAGTGAGAAGAGGGGGTGTTGGAATTCCTCTCATTCTCATCCTCACACGCATTTTCCTTGCTCTCATTCTCTCACTCACACACACACTCAGCCCCAGCAGCAGCAGAAGAAGCAGCAGCATCTCCATCATCAGTAGCAACAACAATAGCAAGAGCAGTAGCAGACAACAGCAGTAGCAGCAGCTTCATTATCAACAACAACAATAGCAAGAGCAGCAGCAGCAGGAGCTTTAGCAGCAACAGAGAGCATCACAAGAAGTTAGCTCCAGCACCAGAAGCAGCTTCAACATCAACAACAACAACATCAGCATAGCAACATCAGCAGCATCAACTTCAGCACTGGCAGCAACAGCAGCAGCCACATGCAGCCCCTGCATCACCAGCAGCCGTAGCAACTTAATTCCTCACCTTCACCTGCTTCTTAGGGTGCTACAGGGTATATTTCTGAACCCCATTTCATGTTTTCTTAAGTTGTGTGTGTTTTTGTGTCGATTAGTGTTAAATTAGCTAAATTAGTGCTAGATTTTGGTGATTGTGAGATATTGTGGTAATTGTTGATTGTCTTAGCTACCTTAGGTTAATTTAGTGTTAGTAGGGTCACTCACACTGAGAAATCCCCAGATTACACTAAAATACCATGAGGTTTCTTAATTGTGCAAAATTGTCGTTTTTAAGCGATATTTGTGACTTTTGAAATCTGCTTGTGACCCGATGCCTACAGAATAAAATTGAGGAAACTGGGACATGATACCTAGGTCTAGAGCACACCACCTGAACACGAACCCACCACCCCCATTTCAGGCCGCCAATTATTGGGTTCTGGCCGCAATTTGCGGCCAGGAAGGTGAGTTGGGTGTTGGGGTTTGGTGTGGGGTTCCCTGCTGTGTAGTGTAGTGTTTTGGTATGTATAGTTTTGTAAGTTTTGGCCTGTAGGAAAATCTGGGATCATATGTCGTTTTTGGTGTCCGTTGTGTTTGCGCGATACGCGCGATACGTGATTGGGTTCTGTGATCCAGCGTATCGCGGCGTGTCGCGATGGTTTTAGACACGTATACACACGATTCAGCGTATCGTGCACACGCGCGTTTAGTTCGCGACGCGAGTTTCTCGTTTCGATTCGATATCGCGTTTCGCGGAATATTTTGGCTTATATGATTTCCATGTCGTATTTGCAGGTTTGCAGGCAGGGACTACGGACACGGCTACAGGGGGAGCAGATTGTAGGATTCACCTAGCGTGGAGTGTAGGTGAGTAGATTTAACATCTACAGGGGAATCGCCCGCATGGCGTTATGCGTCTGGGCTAGGATTCAAATACCTGTCGCACATTCTACGTCATTGTAGAATTGCGCCTTTACTGTTTTTCCTTAGATATTGTTATACTGTGACTAGCAGCCGTAGGACACTGCACATATTATTGACGGTCCATGTTGCACGAGCACGGATTGTATACTACACACACACCGTCAATAATTGCCATGTCACACACTAACCCTTATAGCTACTATTGCCTACCACACATGACATCTAGATTACCGGTATACCTATAGTGTATCATACCTTTAGTGATAGGTACATTTACACCTTGCGATACAGCTACAGGTATACCGTGCACATATCTTAGTTATACCGGGAGGGATTTTCTACATATGTTACTTATACCCAGGGGGTATACGACATCAGTTCCTATAGGTAGATACCTGTGCATTGCTACACCTGTATGTTACACACATATTCAGTTGCAGATACCTATTTACTTTTACTGATGTCCCTTAGCTGTATCATCTTGATTTCGCATACATCTGGTTCAGCTATATATATTTGTTTACCTGCTCGCATTCAGTTATATCGCATATATTTATTCCTAGATTTGTACATTGTTTATCTGGATTTTATATGATGTTTTCGGGATTTGGGAACCGCGGGAGTTCATGGAATTATGCATACATGGAACAACCCGGTTTCCTTGATATGATATTTGAGCGTCCTCCATGAGTTTTATCGGTGCTGATTATATACTCCATACGAGGTGTAGTTGCCGTATGAGAGTACATGGTGGGGCCCGGTATGATTCCCCTCGGCAAGAAGATCGATGGGTTTGCCGATTGAGCCTGGAGGCGGGCGAGTACCTACCGGTGATTGGTTGGACCTGGCAGTTGTCCGGAGGATACTGGCCAGAGTCGAGAGATGGATGCGGGATGATCTGTACTGTCGGGGCCGAGGGCCGATACCGCAGACGGACCCCGTGGGCCGATCCGGACTGACGGAGCCCGATATACGAGGATTTCTGTGTCGATGCTTGGCACACTGCTTTCAGGATATTTCTTTAACCCCTTTTGTATATATAACAGGGGATTTAGCCGTTGTTATATATACCCATACACCAATATTAGTGGAATGGGATGCTAATATATGTGTATTGCCCCCATCATATTTATTTCTGTATATATATATATATATATACCTTTAGGATGTTAGAAACTTACTTGGGATTCGACTTGGGATATAGGTGATTCATTGAGATTGGATATGAATGAGATTGTTGAATTGTACATTCGAGATATAGGAGAGCTATTCGATATTGTACATTGAGGTGATGTGAGACTTATATATTGTGAGAGCCAATGTGGGGGCTGATTTGAGGATTTGGGATTTGAGTGTCTTGATGGATTGTGATCCTGCCCCGATGTCAGGTTTCCGTGGGAATGACATATTCCACCCTATACCTCACCCTTATCTATTTTATGCACAGTTTCATACATTGGTAGTACCTGTTAGTGTACCCTTATGATAAGTTGCATATCTACATTCTCATATCCTCTTTGCATGGCTATTGCATACTATTATCATGTTACTATTGCTTCACATATTGATTGTACCTGCTAGTGTACTCTCCTTATTTCAGCATTTGCATGACATATTTTTATTGTAATCGCATATCTTAGATTCATGCTGTACGTGCATTCCTGCGATTACCTGCATATGTTTTATACTATTCACGAGTTGGCAACTCACCCCCGTTGTGCCACAGGTGTTTCAGGTTTTTCCCCAGAGTAGTCGAGGCAGGCTATTTCTCTATTCAGCTATCCAGCTATCATCTTTTGCTCCAGATACCGCCTCAGCTCACAGTACTATTTTGCTTAGGTGGGTTGGTGGTTATCTGTATTTCATATTGTACCTTCGTTGTATTTGTACTCTCCATCTACTATTGTATTATTGACATAGAGACTTGGTGAGGACGTTATGTGTATTATTGTGGATTTGATGTCTTTTATATACAGCTTTTTTTCTCTACTGTCATTA
The DNA here is from genome assembly GCA_030015575.1 of Agapanthus africanus. Classification (NCBI taxonomy): domain Eukaryota; kingdom Viridiplantae; phylum Streptophyta; class Magnoliopsida; order Asparagales; family Amaryllidaceae; genus Agapanthus; species Agapanthus africanus. The sequence goes on along the minus strand of CM057339.1, from coordinate 276,700,294 downwards.
TTTTTGTGTTGCATTCATCTTGACTAGTCTTTACAAAAAGGGGTGTTGCTAAAATTTTAAAGAAAGAAGTAGACCTTTTTAAAGAATTTGGGTTGCGATTTCAAATGTTTCAAAAACTTATATTATCTTTTTCCGTATTTTCATGGTTTAGATTTCTGGGTTTGGCTTTCTTTTACTACGTTGCGTCTTTAGGCGTTGCGTAGTATTAGGGCCGTCACGGGCCAATTTTGGGTCGTGACAAAGTTGGTATCAGAGCGTTAGGTTTTACCTTTCGGAGTGTAGGATGACCTTAGTATGATGGAGTAGGTAGCTTAAGCAGAGTAACGTAGTGTGTGTATGTCTGCAGCATACCCACAGCGCGGTACTTTGCATTAAGTGACCTAAGTACAATTTGCTTGACATTCCTTCCTTGATGATTCATATCTTTGAGATTCGATTTCCTCATTCTAATCGAATCTCATCTTATATCTATTTATAGCCTTGCCGCCGATGACTATGGGAACTCAGAGTGATGCAGCGAGGGCCGAGGTCAAAGTCAGCTCGGGTGAGACGAGTACTGACCAGGATGGCACTCTTGTTGCACAGGTGCAGACGGATCAGCCTACGATCTATACTATGGATAGACTTTTGGTAGAGATACAGGAGTTCCGCCAGACGATGAGTTCGTTAGTTGACGTCGTTCGGGAGCTACGACAGGAGGTTGTCACCCCTGTTACTCAGCTGTCCCTTACGGTCAGCATGCAGCAGTCCGTCATCTACATAGCACCAGTGGTTGCAGCTCCAGTTGACGAGGCGCATATTCCAGAGGCTCAGAGAGTTCCAGGACAGTGGAGGACTCGTACCAGTGTACCGGCCCAGAGACAGAGGTTTGGTCGTCGAGACAGATTTCGTGGCCGTCGCGGGAGTAGCAGAGGCTTAGGACGAGGACAGTCGTTCAGCTCTCATCCCCAGGATGGTCAGCAGTCAGCACGTGGATGTTTTCGATGCGGTAGCCTTCAGCACTTCGTCAGGGATTGTTCCTTAGCACCTCGTCATGATCGTTTTCAGAGAGGCCATGGACGTGGAAGATTTGCTCAAAGGGCTCAGTCTACCAGAGGAGTTCATCCAGCTGTGAGTAGAGGGCAGACGCAGGAATTTGCTTCTACTCATCGGAACGCGCAGATGTCCACTGTGGAGTTTTCACGTATCTTTGATTTTTATGTTCTTCTGATGTATTCGTTGTCTTCTTGCTTGTACCGTGGTTGGGCAGATTAGTCGTAGTGGTGTTAACTTCTGTCAACGATTCTTTTGTTGCGCGACACGTATTTCAGTTTTGTGCCAATCGGATAGGAGATAGAGATTCGTCCGTCGCTTTGATCCTTCTAGAGATGTTGGATTTGACGTTCTCCTGGGCACGGACTGGTTAACTACATGCTAGGCGTCTGTGGACTACCGTGAGGAAACAAGTTAGGTTTTGCTTTCCCCGGCAAGTCAGTTCTTGTTGTGCAGGTGGATAGTTGTGCCGCCTCTCACAGCTTGAATTCAGCCTTTTTCGCTAGTTGGCTTCTGAGGGGTTGTCGTGGATTCTTGGCGTTCATTCGTGATACCGGAGCCACAGTGGGATTGTTGGACCGGGTTCCTTTCGTGCGAGAGTTTTTCCGACATTGTTTCGGATGAGCCGGCGAAGCTTGGGAGCTAAAGGATCAGCTGCAGAGTTGTTGTTTAGGGAGTTTTGTGCGTCGGAGTGTTTTGCTTTTGGAAGCTCCTATTTCTGTTCGACCAGGAGAAAGACGGCAGTTTAGGGTTGCGTATCGACGGATCGTCAATTGAACCGGCTTACGGTGCGGCTAGGTATCCTTCACCTCGCCGTGACGATTTCTTCGATCAGCTCCAGAGTGCGAGACATTTTTCTAAGTTTGTTTGGGATCAGGTCATCATTATTGCGGATTCGGAGTGACGGCATTCCGAAGATTGCCTTATGCGTGCTACGGGCTTTGTGTGTATCAGTGAGTCGTTGGATTCCCTGATGCCCTAGCAGCATTCGTAGATATGATGAACCAGATTTCTGCGGGCCGTTCCTCGACCAGATTTTGTTGTGTTATTTACGACACTCTGGTCTACTTAATGTGTCTTGAGGGACAGGAGTGGCACTGAGGATTTGCTATGCAGATACTGGGAGAGCCCCAGCAGTTTGCTAAATTCTCGGAGTATTTCTTCAGGCTTGTTTTGTGTTGACTCCTAGGTCTTAGTCACGGGAGACGGTTTCGTATGGTTCCGAGGGAGATTGTGGCCGTACAGCTTAGGCCCAGACTTGTGTGCTGGATGGAGATCCGCAGATGGCTGGGCGTAGCAGGTTTTACCGCCGTTTCGTGCAGGATTGCTAGAGTAGTGCTGCACCGTCGACTGAATTGACCAGAAAGGAGGTTTCTTTTCTTTGGACTGAGGCATGTGTACGGAGTTTTCAGCAGTTGAAGATTCAGTTAACAACTGCATCAGTCTTTCTTTGCTTTTGGTTCGGGCGACTTTGTTGTTTAACTGTAGTGTTTCTTGAGTGGGCTCGATTGTGTACTGAGGTGACACTATATAGTTATCGCTTTTGCTTTCCTACATTTGGAGGAAGTACGAGGAGGATATTCCACTCATGATCTGGAGATGGCCGCGGTGGTTTTGTGTTGGAGATTTGGGGACACTACTTGTTTCAGAGTCACGTCAGATTTTCACGGACCACCAGAGCTTAATGTACATCTTCCTGCAGCGGATTTGGATTGTTGTGTTAGTCTTCTGCAGATTTACAGTTTTTGTGTGTTCGTCGAGGATAGCTTAGTTCGTCTCTACGGAGGGGACAGCTTGCTCATGTCCGCGCCCGACCACTTCCCTTAAATCGTTTTCGCGGGACACCGCCCGTCGATGCTCGTACATCAGAGATACTTGAGCATACTCGGCTGGGTAATGATTCGGAGACCTCGAATTGTGACAATGGTGTGCTAAGTTAGGGACACGGTTGTGTACCTGACATCATCGGGTAGAGACGTGTAATCCTAGAACATGCACATCTGTCAACTCTCCATATGCATTCAAGTTCCGCTAATAGTGACGTGACTTGTGAGATGGTTACGGGTGGACAGGGATGTAAGGGGAAGTTTCAGGTTTCGTTTCAAGGTGTCAGTCTTGTTGTGTGCTTGGGTCGAGCATCTGAGGCCGGCTGGAGAGTTGCAACCTTTTACCGTTCCGAAGTAGGAATGGGAGCAGATCTCCACGAATTTCGTTATGGTTTCTACCCAAGTTTAGTCAAGGTATGACTCCATTCGGATTCTTGTCGTCCGGTTATACTCAATGTGCTCATTTGTGTTTGTTAAGTTGTGTGGTTGTTTTGTTTGTCGTCAGCAGTTGGGATCATCACTCGCCATCGTTAGGGTTCTCCTTCGATAGCTGTTATCAGGAGACACTCCAATTGGCCACCCTTAGGCTTAGGGGTTAGGTCGTGTCGACCACCAGCCTGCTGTTTTTCTGACTCTGCGAAAGTAGGACCTTGGACCCCAGCTAGTCTAGAGACGTCAGAGATAGTCCAGCTGTGTTAGGTAAGGATGAGAATTGTCCATTTCGAACTGAGGTCTTATGCCGACTGTGTTAGCCACAGACTCGAGTACGTAGGAACAGTTCATGTTTTCCTATGGACTTTCCGATGGATGACGTGTTGGATTTTGGGAAGCTTATCCCAGGATTTAGGTCTTTCTGAGATCCTATAAGCGAGTTAGTTTCGTTGCCTTTAATTTGGCACTTCCGCCCAGATTATTGGATTTTCATCCCGTATTCCTTGTGATGATACTTTACATTTACCTTCATAACCTTTCTCACATGATTTGGCACCAGACCATTTTGCTGGACGCGATCTTTCGTTCACCAGCAGCCATGTGTGTTAATGGCCCGACAGGTGGAGGAACATCGGTCAAGGGTCTTGCCATCTGTGAAGGGTTTTCTTGGACGTAGCCGTATAGTGAGGTAATCACTTGGGAGGCTGCGAGCGAGATTTGAGGATTTTAATCTTCTCTTGGAAGGTACCCGTATCAGTATATTTTTAAATTCGGGGACGAATTTCTTTTAAGGGAGGGAGATTGTAACACCTTAGAATGTGTTTTGTAGCTAATTATATTTTTAATATATGGTTTTTAGTAAAAGTTTACCAAATTAAGTTTTAAATATTTTATCCTATTTAATGAGTATTTTATAAGAATTTTGTTAGGCACACACACACTTGTGCATGTAAACTAGGGTTTAGAGAGGGGGTTAGACCATGATTAGCTAGCATGATGGATTTAACCCATTCTCTTTAAGCTAATTGTTTTTTTGTGTGTTATGGTTGTTTTTAATTAAAATGAATTTAAAAGGGTTTTAAATTGGTTTGAATGTTGACTTTGGGGGGGAGAGGGCATGGGACAACATGGCTTGTGCCATGCTTCTTAATTGAGAGAGAGAGAGAGTGAGAAGAGGGGGTGTTGGAATTCCTCTCATTCTCATCCTCACACTCATTTTCCTTGCTCTCATTCTCTCACTCACACACACACTCAGCCCCAGCAGCAGCAAAAGAAGCAGCAGCATCTCCATCATCAATAGCAGCAACAATAGCAAGAGCAGTAGCAGACAACAGCAGTAGCAGCAGCTTCATTATCAACAACAACAATAGCAAGAGCAGCAGCAGCAGGAGCTTTAGCAGCAACAGAGAGCATCACAAGAAGTTAGCTCCAGCACCAGAAGCAGCTTCAACATCAACAACAACAACATCAGCATAGCAACATCAGCAGCATCAACTTCAGCACTGGCAGCAACAGCAGCAGCCACATGCAGCCCCTGCATCACCAGCAGCCGTAGCAACTTAATTCCTCACCTTCACCTGCTTCTTAGGGTGCTACAGGGTATATTTCTGAACCCCATTTCATGTTTGCTTAAGTTGTGTGTGGTTTTGTGTCGATTAGTGTTAAATTAGCTAAATTAGTGCTAGATTTTGGTGATTGTGAGATATTGTGGTAATTGTTGATTGTCTTAGCTACCTTAGGTTAATTTAGTGTTAGTAGGGTCACTCACACTGAGAAATCCCCAGATTACACTAAAATACCATGAGTTTTCTTAATTGTGCAAAATTGTCGTTTTTAAGCGATATTTGTGACTTTTGAAATCTGCTTGTGACCCGATGCCTACAGAATAAAATTGAGGAAACTGGGACATGATACCTAGGTCTAGAGCACACCACCTGAACACGAACCCACCACCCCCATTTCAGGCCGCCAATTATTGGGTTCTGGCCGCAATTTGCGGCCAGGAAGGTGAGTTGGGTGTTGGGGTTTGGTATGGGGTTCCCTGCTGTGTAGTGTAGTGTTTTGGTATATCTAGTTTTGTAAGTTTTGGCCTGTAGGAAAATCTGAGATCATATGTCGTTTTTTGTGTCCGTTGTGTTTGCGCGATACGCGCGATACGTGATTGGGTTCTGTGATCCAGCGTATCGCGGCGTGTCGCGATGGTTTTAGACACGTATACACACGATTCAGCGTATCGTGCACACGCGCGTTTAGTTCGCGACGCGAGTTTCTCGTTTCGATTCGATATCGCATTTCGCGGAATATTTTGGCTTATATGATTTCCATGTCGTATTTGCAGGTTTGCAGGCAGGGACTACGGACACGGCTACAGGGGGAGCAGATTGTAGGATTCACCTAGTGTGGAGTGTAGGTGAGTAGATTTAACATCTACAGGGGAATCGCCCGCATGGCGTTATGCGTCTGGGCTAGGATTCAAATACCTGTCGCACATTCTACGTCATTGTAGAATTGCGCCTTTACTGTTTTTCCTTGGATATTGTTATACTGTGACTAGCAGCCGTAGGACACTGCACATATTATTGACGGTCCATGTTCCACGAGCACGGATTGTATGCTACACACACCGTCAATAATTGCCATGTCACACACTAACCCTTATAGCTACTATTGCCTACCACACATAACATCTAGATTACCGGTATACCTATAGTGTATCATACCTTTAGTGATAGGTACATTTACACCTTGCGATACAGCTACAAGTATACCGTGCATATATCTTAGTTATACCGGGAGGGATTTTCTACATATGTTACTTATACCCAGGGGGGTATACGACATCAGTTCCTATAGGTAGATACCTGTGCATTGCTACACCTGTATGTTACACACATATTCAGTTGCAGATACCTATTTACTTTTACTGATGTCCCTTAGCTGTATCATCTTGATTTCGCATACATCTGGTTCAGCTATATATATTTGTTTACCTGCTCGCATTCAGTTATATCGCATATATTTATTCCTGGATTTGTACATTGTTTATCTGGATTTTATATGATGTTTTCGGGATTTGGGAACCGCGGGAGTTCATGGAATTATGCATACATGGAACAACCCGGTTTTCTTGATATGATATTTGAGCGTCCCCCATGAGTTTTATCGGTGCTGATTATATACTCCATACGAGGTGTGGTTGCCGTATGAGAGTACATGGTGGGGCCCGGTATGGTTCCCCTCGGCAAGAAGATCGATGGGTTTGCCGATTGAGCCTGGAGGCGGGCGAGTACCTACCGGTGATTGGTTGGACCTGGCAGTTGTCCGGAGGATACTGGCCAGAGTCGAGAGATGGATGCGAGATGATCTGTACTGTCGGGGCCGAGGGCCGATACCGCAGACGGACCCCGTGGACCGATCCGGACTGACGGAGCCCGATATACGAGGATTTCTGTGTCGATGCTTGGCACACTGCTTTCAGGATATTTCTTTAACCCCTTTTGTATATATAACAGGGGATTTAGCCGTTGTTATATATACCCTTACACCAATATTAGTGGAATGGGACGCTAATATATGTGTATTGCCCCCATCATATTTATTTATGTATATAAATATATATACCTTTAGGATGTTAGAAACTTACTTGGGATTCGACTTGGGATATAGGTGATTCATTGAGATTGGATATGAATGAGATTGTTGAATTGTACATTCGAGATATAGGAGAGCTATTCGATATTGTACATTGAGGTGATGTGAGACTTATATATTGTGAGAGCCAATGTGGGGGCTGATTTGAGGATTTGGGATTTGAGTGTCTTGATGGATTGTGATCCTGCCCCGATGTCAGGTTTCCGTGGGAATGACATATTCCACCCTATACCTCACCCTTATCTATTTTATGCACAGTTTCATACATTGGTAGTACCTGTTAGTGTACCCTTAAGATAAGTTGCATATCTACATTCTCATATCCTCTTTGCATGGCTATTGCATACTATTGTCATGTTACTATTGCTTCACATATTGATTGTACCTGCTAGTGTACTCTCCTTATTTCAGCATTTGCATGACATATTATTATTGTAATCGCATATCTTAGATTCATGCTGTACGTGCATTCCTGCGATTACCTGCATATGTTTTATACTATTCACGAGTTGGCAACTCACCCCCGTTGTGCCACAGGTGTTTCAAGTTTTTCCCCAGAGTAGTCGAGGCGGGCTATTTCTCTATTCAGCTATCCATCTATCATCTTTTGCTCCAGATACCGCCTCAGCTCACAGTACTATTTTGCTTAGGTGGGTTGGTGGTTATCTGTATTTCATATTGTACCTTCGTTGTATTTGTACTCTCCATCTACTATTGTATTATTGACATAGAGACTTGGTGAGGACGTTATATGTATTATTGTGGATTTGATGTCTTTTATATACAGCTTTTTTTTTCTCTACTGTCATTATTTTTGTGTTGCATTCATCTTGACTAGTCTTTACAAAAAGGGGTGTTGCTAAAATTTTAAAGAAAGAAGTAGACCTTTTTAAAGAATTTGGGTTGCGATTTCAAATGTTTCAAAAACTTATATTATCTTTTTCCGTATTTTCATGGTTTAGATTTCTGGGTTTGGCTTTCTTTTACTACGTTGCGTCTTTAGGCGTTGCGTAGTATTAGGGCCGTCACGGGCCAATTTTGGGTCGTGACACCATCATATGGGTCAAGAAGCGCATACGCTAGTCTACTCTGGAGTATCGATGCCCTGTCTCGGTACTCCCACGACTAGGAACATTTAAAGGATGTACTTGGCGACTATATTGTCCCCACTATTATGATCTGCATCATAGTCCGGGTAGTCAAGTACTCATCCTAAGGACTTTATCAACATGTAATATAGAGACAATCAGAGTACATGTTAAGATATAGGGCAACCAGATAGCATACTATCATGTCGAGCAAGAAAGTCCTCCCTATATATGTCCAAGCATCCACTACAATATACATCGTATGTACAGTAATGGCCTCTGGGGCATACATATAACTAATAGATCTTAGTCTAAAAATTAGACTAACGTATCCTTAACATACGTTTAAGTTGATCTTAGTCTCAAACGAGACTAACGTATCCTTAAACCCAACCCCCAAACCCAAATCTAAGAAGATACGGATTTGGACTAATTCATGTCCTACGGGCGACAACATAAATTAGTTTCCGTATACAATCCACGGGAAACCAAACACAAAACAAACACCCACGACACGAAGTGACCATCTAGAGAAGGAGAAAGTTGTTACCGCGATGCGGTAGCGTAATTAACTGCAGAGGCTTGCGCCTGCAGGGAAGAGCGTCCCCACAATCAAAAACCCCTCAAAAGAGGGGGAATCTGACGAAGTCTGCTACATCAGCCGCATCCGTTCAAACCTTCGATACATGATGCCATAAATCAACTTGGCATCTTCGGGGAGGTGGAAGGATAGCACCAATTAGCATCTGCCCCGAATTTCAGGCTAGACCGACCTAAGCGGCCGCGTCTCTGTGTTCGGCAGGGAACAGATTCCGGCATGCCCGGTGGGACCTTTTCCTCTTTCCACTCCACACTTTGTGTGTCGTGTTCGCGAACGAATCACGGTTTGATATGGTTGCCCTTGGGTTCGAGGTACTAAGATTTGGTTTCTTTCTTGGCGCAGAAAGGGAAACAGCAATGGCATCTACTTGCGTGAAGTGTTCCAACTGCAACTGCAACTCACGCTCCGCCTCATCTGGAGGCATAGCTTACGGGCCTCAAGCGGCCTCCTTGTTCACGATGCCGGTAGATCAGGTGACTCAAGGCACCACCGGATTGTTCTTTGGGACTATGCTCCCACCGATGAGCTTCAGCACCCATGTACCAACACCAGAAGCTCCCAAGAAGTCGGTCTTTGATCGGCTTACTACTACCACGGTCCCTCTCAACGGGTCGTCCAGCTCCAGCTCCTCGGTCTTCGCGAGATTGGGCCAAAGTTCATGTGGGCCCATGATGAAGCCTGCAATCCCAGAAAAGGTTGTTCCGAAGAGGATAGCCATCCCTGCTCCTGAAGTCGTCAAGGCGGCTTCTCCTACCCAAGGATCAGTTTTTACAAGACTGACTGTTCCGACTCCCACTACAGTTCCCGTCCCTGCTCAGAAGTCTGTCTTTGACCGGTTGAACACTGCTTCTCAACGGACATCGGTCTTCAAGAGGCTGACGCCAGCAACAACCCCTCACCTGAACAGGGGGCAAGACAAAGCCATCTCCATCTCCGAACCAACATCATCGGCTCGACACGCTCGACGTCGCCCCTGGCACCGAGTAAGGCAGGCTAGGGGCAACTCCCCCTCTGGGCTAACTCCACCAGCCCCAACGGTGGAAGTCAATGCTGTTGTTCCAACTAGAAACAGCTTTGAATTGTTGAACAAGGTGCGTAGGAACTCTCCTACCGCCGTACTAAAAAGATCTCCGCCACCGGTGGAGAATGTTACAGAAGCAAAGCCGGAACAACCCCCTCAGCGGCTGTCCTCCGAAGTTTACAAAGTCTGACGACGTGTCCAAGAGTCAGTGATCGATCATGACTATCTTCGCCGACAGAAGAAGCTGAAGGTTCAATAGGAAGAGAACCGTCCTAGCAAGCCACAAAGGACGACAACTGCCTGGGTGCCCACTGCAACGGCCCCCCTCAACGTCAACTGCTCAAAGGAGAAGGAGGCCAGAGAAAGCCCATGTGACTACGGCAGAACGCAAAGACGCTGAGACCAAACACCCCAAGTCTAGGGGCATGACGGTACATACTGTTTACATGGCTTCCGGAAAAGAAGAAAGCCGCACTTCGATAGGCCAGCGACCGCTCACCCGGTCAATAACAAGGACCCAGGAACAACAACAGCAGAAGCTTCAGGAGATGCTGACTGCAATGGCCGCACTTACCGGACCAAAAGAAAGCCCGGAGGCATCATCAGAACAACGTCACGAACAAGAAACCAATGCTGACTTCCTACGCAGAGTCCTCGAAAAGAAGGACAGAGAAGTGGCAGAACAAGTTGCCAACATAAAACAAATGGCGCTTCTCTTCCAAGACATGGCAGGGATGATTTTACAGCCGGATCCTCCAGCTGAAGACCCTCCGATCATTATTGAAGACGATCGAGGGGAGACATCTAATTATCCTCCGGCTCTTTCAGCGGCCAAGGAGGAAACCATTTCCAAGGCCGCATTGGATGACTATATAGCTCAGCAAATACGAGCTCACCCGACGAATGATGCAGCCGGCCAAGTCGTCAAAACTGGGCGACCGTATCCAAGCTGGTATGACCAAATAAAATACCCGCCGGGATACACAATCCAAAATTCCATGTGTACAAGGGGACAGGCAATCCTCACCAACACATCGCCCAGTTCAGAGCTCTTTGCGGCAACACCGGGGGCGATGATAAGCTTTTGCTCCGTCAGTTCGTCGGCAGCTTGTCAGAGACAGCCTTCGAATGGTACTCCGAATATCCAAACGACTCCGTCAAGACATTTGCGGAAATGGAGCTGTTATTCACCCAACGATTCGCAAGTGCTGGTGAACGCACCCCAATAACGGCATTGATCAATGCCAGGGTGAAGCCAGGCGAGACGTGGGTCCAATACGCTATACGATGGCGAAATCTGTGGTCGAAGTGCGAACAACGCATCGAAGAAGTACCGGCGGTGGGTATGTTCGTGGGCACTCTGGACCCTCATGCGACTATCTCCCAGTTCATGATGTTCTTCAAGCCGACTACTTTCAAGGCTTTGATCGACAAACTGGCCCAAATGGACCAGATGGGTCATAGACCGTCTCCTCCAAAGCCAGACTCTCGAAATGAGTAGGGAAGGGGGAAAGCGATCGTCGTCGCCAATGCTCAACAGCAGCCCGGTGACCCAAAACCAGTTGATCGCCAAAATAACAGAACTTGATATCTTGAAGATAAAATGAGTCGCCCTTACTCGTTCCCTAGAGACAAGACAAAAAGGTTATTCGAGCTTGCACTGCGCAACAGGCTCATCAATTTGCCGGAGCCAAGACGCCCAGCGCAACCAGGCGACATTAGCAATCCTAACTACTGCCCTTATCCCCGAATGTTGGGCCATCCGATCGAGGATTGTTACATCTTCAAAAGCTGGATAGAAGATCAATACCAGCAGGGCAAATTCGTATTATCTGAGAATTGGAAGGTGAACCCACCTCGGCCACACACTCCCAAGAAAACATATACGCCAGGGGCATCATGCTCTTTTGAAGAAAAAGCTCCAAGGGAGATCGTTCTTTCAGCCAAGACAAAAAGAATGCTGAAGGATATCCACACATGTCCGGCAATTAGATGCAAAAATCCACTGGAGCCTGAGATCATCGAGGGGATGCTGAAACCGCGTCCAACTCTAAAAATCAGTGGTGATAGCCAAAGCTCGCACACCCAGCCGTCGAAATCTTCGAAAAAGAAGAAGAAATCCAAGAAGCCCGTGAAGCCTGGCGACAAGCGCACAGACATACAAAAGCAGATTGACGCGCTGGAAGAGTATAATCAGAAGGCGTGGACTCCAATCACGCTCTAAGAGTTCCTCAGCCACATCCTTGAGGACGGAGACGATGACAAAGGAGAAGACCCGTCGGATGAATCTGAAGATTACGTGGCAAGTTGCCATGTGATCTCTCTCTCATGGATAGACGATGAAGAGGCTTCTTGCACAAGGAAACTGGGGGCAGGTACTGAGCCAGAACTTCTGGGGCCATCAGATGAAATAATTGATGCATTCCTGAATACAGCTCTTCTGAAAAGTAAAGCTGATCGGGAGCGTGAGATGGCCATATTTGAAAAGGCCAAACGCCGGCGACTGGAGGAAAGAGTCGAGACACTCCCACCGGAACAAAGTACATCCACCGTAAACAAAAGCAGGTTCAAGACGAGGAAGAGGTTCGCCAAAGCCATATTAATGGGAATGAAGCTGCCACCCACCGAAAGAAACACTCCTGCTGAAGTAGATACACATCCTAGCTACTGCCTATATCATCGGAGGATCGCGCACCCCACCGAAGAGTGCGATGCTTTTAAAAGATGGTGGCAAGGATACGTTGCTCACCGGCAACATTTTAAGCGAATGAAACGCAAAACTCGTCGGGAGCAAAGAAATACGACCGAGGAGCATAAAAAAACCACCAGCAATTGTCGTATGGTCAACGCCGGGGGATCGCAAGTTCTCACCTTCGGGAGCGACTCTGACGAAGAAATGACTCTTGGCCCTCTCTTTAAAGAGTTCACCTTGGGAAAAGTAGAGGGACCAAAGACCTGTGAAAACATTCAGCTGCGCATTCGTACGCTACCCGAAAAGAATCTTGGGCCCTCGAACAGTGGGTTAAATAGAAAAGATAAGGAGAAAGAAAAGGTCCCTGGGGATATCGTCCTTGATGACCAAGCCGTCGAAAAGCTGACAGCCAAGGACCCGCCAAAGAAAAGTAAGGCAGACTCCAACATTCTGGCGCACTTGAGGAAGATACCCTCGCAGCTCAGCATCCTCGACGCCCTTCTGCTATCCAAAGAGGTGAGAGATTCACTGATTAAGGCATTACAAGAGCCCGAGCAATTCCAAGCTTTCCTCGCCGAGGAAAAAATGAAGGACGAGCTGGAAGAAGTACACACAGCCGATGTCACCTTCCGCGATGAAGATATCCTCCTTGGAACATGCAAGCACAACCGTCGCTTATATGTCTCCGGATACTGTCATGACATCAAGATAGGTAAAATACTGATCGACAATGGGTCCTCCGTCAATCTCCTTAACGTGATAGTATTGAAGGAAATTTGCATGAGCGTTCAACACCTCACTCGCGATAAGATCACCATCTCCAGATTTGACTCCCAGTCGTCACAGACGCTTGGGTCCGTAATATTGACGTTACGCTTTGGGCTGCTTTTCACGGACATTAAGTTCCACGTCATTGACGCCAAGACTTGCTACAACGCTTTGCTCAGCCGGCCCTGGTTATACGAGTACAACATCATCCCTTCTGCACAACATCAGCGTATGAAGTATTTCAAAGATGGTCTCGAGTACACTGTGACAGGAGAGCTAAACCCATTCTCCGTGAACGAAGTCCGCAAGTACGAAGATGCAAAATACTTCTTACCATATTTTGAGGACGCGGAAAGATGTCACAAACCGAAGAACAAAGCTATCACCACCATTCCGGTCATCGGGAGTGATACCGAGGAGGAGGAAGAGATAATTTACTTAGGTCCGCCCAAGTGCAACAAGCCAGGACTGTCCGCTCCTATGTTGATCTTCAGCAGCGACTCGGAAAGGTGAAAAGGCGATCCTATTATATCGGTCCGGGGAAATCAAAGTGGAGAAAGAAATCTGGCATGGTGCGGATTCTACACTTGACAGGCTCCATCCCATCCGTTTGCCCAGATATTACACGAACGGACTAAAGAGACTCCTGAGACGCCAAGGAGTACCCCTTACGCAAACTGTGCGACAAGCACAGTTCTATAACAGAATTTGGAACTTCCCCGGAACTCAGCGAAAGTTGCCCAACGAGAGAATGGAAATGACCGGGCTTGGATATGTTCAATCCAAGAAACGGGAGCTACTCCGCGACTGCTACGTCATACATGACTTTGATGAAGAAGGTGATGCTCTGTGGGAAGATGCTAACCCTGAACTATGGCAACTTGCAAACTTTGCTCTTCATCAGCGAAGGTTTGTATGGATGGCTACAGTGTGGAAGAACTGCAGACATTCTACGTCCCGCCCACGCGAAAAGGTGAAAAGGCGTTCCTATTATATCGGTCTGGGGAAACCAAAGTGGAGAAAGAAATCTGGCATGGTGCGGATTATACACTTGACAGGCTCTAGCCCATCCGTTTGCCCAGATATTACACGAACGGACTAAAGAAACTCCTGAGACGCCAAGGTGTACCCCTTAAGCAAACTGCGCGATAAGCACGGTTCTATAACAAGATCTGGAACGTCCCTGGAACTCAGCGAAAGTTGCCCAATGGGAGAATGGAAACGACCGGGCTTGGGTATGTTCAATCCAAGAAACGGGAGCTACTCCGCGACTGCTACGTCATACATGACTTTTATGAAAAAGGTGATGCTCTGTGGGAAGATGCTAACCCTGAACCAGAAAGAGCTCTCGCCGTGAAAATGCCCAGTCCGTCGTTCGAAGAACAAATGGACAAGTTTATAAGGGAAGCGAGTCAAAAAGTTCGAAACGACCATAATCGCGAAATGGCCATATACGAGAAAGCCAGGACGCAATGCCTCCTTCAACAGACTGCGAAAAATGAAGATGCTCCTCCCTGTCAACCCGTTGTACTAAAGGTCCGACGCAGAAGCAGAAACAAACCAAAGAGTGGGAAAGCCGTTCGACGACGACAAAGCGGGTCCAAGAAGCTACGTGATCAAGAATCGAATGGCCAGGATTCATCTCTTATAAAGACAATGGGTCGAGCATACTCTTTTTCCCAAGACAAGACAAAGAAGATACTTGATCTTGTCATAAAACATCAAATGATGACACTCTCGGAGTCCAACCACCCCGAGCAAGCAAGCGAAGTCTCTCACCCGGACAATTGCTCCTATTATAGGGCAATAGGACATCCTCTCGAAGACTGCTTCACATTGAAAGACTGGGTAGAAGACCAGTATCAGCAAGGCAGGTTCGCTCTATCCAGCAGCTGGAGGGTAACCCCGCCGCAGAGACATGAACCCAAAGCCGCGAGAGTAGAATCAGATCAACATCGGTCTTGAAAGAGATCTCGTACTTGTCATATGATAATGTTGTCAGAAGAAGAGCCCGAGAACATGGATGACTTCCCCTGGTGCTTCGAAAATGAAAATGAAGTTGAGCAGATCTCAGAATTTCCACCGGCGCCAAAAGAGCTGGAAGATGGGATACATACTACTGCAGACAATCTCAAGAAAATTGATTTGGGGACGGCAAGTGACCCGCGGCCGACGTTCGTCGGTGAGCTATTATCTAAAGAAAGGGTAGGTACGCTAAAAGATGTGCTCATGCAGCATAATGATTACTTCGCATGGAACTATTCCGAGATGCCAGGATTAGATCCAGAGATTGTTGTGCATAAATTGACAATATCTCCGGACGTCAAGCCGATCAAACAAGCGCCGAGAAGAATGCGGCTCGAGCATGAGATAAGCATCAACGCCGAAGTCAAGAAGCTAATCGACTCCGGCTTCATCCAAGAGGTTCAATATCCTGACTGGATCGCCAACATCGTCCCAGTGATGAAGAAGAATGGGACAGTGCGCATATGTATGGACTTTCGGGATCTCAATAAAGCCTGCCCGAAGGACGACTTCCCAGTACCGGTCATCGAGCTGATGATAGACAATACATCCACTCATGAAGTTTTCTCCTTCATGGACGGCTTGTCAGGATACAATCAGATAAAGATGCATCCTGAGGACCAGAAGCACACCGCTTTCCGGACCCCTTTGGGCATATTATGCTACAAGGTGATGCCCTTCGGTCTAAAGAACGCCGGGGCCACCTATCAGAGGACCATGACGAAGATTTTCGACGACCTCATACATGAAGTTGTCGAATGCTATATCGACAACCTCATAGTTAAAAGCAAATCATACGAGGAACATTTAGAGCATCTGAAGAGCGTATTTCAACGCCTTCGGAAATACAACTTGAAGATGAACCCCCTCAAATGCGCGTTCGGAGTCTCCTCGGGCAAATTCCTGGGATTCATCCTCCGACACCGACGCACCGAAATAGACCCGTCGAAGATCAAGGCGATCATGGAAATGCCTCCGCCAAGGACTCTCAAGCAATTGCGGTCTCTCTAAGGAAAACTCGCGTACATCCGGCGATTTATATCCAATCTCTCAGGCAAGTGCCGTCCTTACAGTCACCTGATGAAGAAAGGAACTCCTTTCATCTAGGATCGCAAATGCCAAAACGCACTAGACGAAATCAAGCAGTACCTGCAAAATCCGCCAGTACTGGCCGCTCCCGTTAAAGGAAAACCTCTCGTCCTATACACAACAGCCCTCGAGGTTCTTTAGGTGCCCTATGGGCACAAGAAAACGACCAAAGGAAGGAGAGAGCCCTCTACTATCTGAGTCGAGTTCTTCTGGGGGCAGAAAGCGATTACTCTCCCATCGAAAAACACTGCCTGGCGTTAATCTTCGCAATAATGAAGCTCAGACACTACGCGTTGGCACATGAGGTCCATCTCAAATCAAAAGTGGATCCTCTCAAGTCCTTGGTGTCGAAGGCCATATTAACAGGACGACTCGCTAAATAGGCCCTGCTCTTGATGGAATTCTCGATAACTTATCGGCCTCTTAAGGCAGTGAACGGCCAGGCCATCGCCGACTTCCTCGCTGAGCATCCGATACCTGTTGATTCTTTTTTGAATTGCGAACTACCAGACGAACATGCGTTTGACACGATCGACGGTGGTGGCACCCGATGGGAACTTTATTTTGATGGAGCATCTTCCATGAAGAAGCGCAAACAAAGCACCCCTATAATCAAATCAGGGGTAGGCCTCATCTTCGTAACTCCGCAAGGAGGGATAATGCGCTTCGCTTTCTCCTTAACAGAGCCGAGGACAAATAATGAAGCCAAATACGAAGCTTTGATAGCGGGTCTCGAGATCGCCATCGATATGGGAATTGAAAACCACCTTATATACGGAGACTCCCAACTGATCGTCAGTCAAGTAAACGGTGACTATCAAATGTGCAAACCAGAGTTGGTGAAATACGGCGAGAGAGTACAGCGACTGCTGACTCAAATTCCTTCATACACCTTGGAAAGCATACCGCGTGCGGAAAATAGCAAAGCGGATGCATTGGCCAAGCTTGCTAAAGAATTGGCTGACGAGAACCTCGATGACGTGAAGATCGTTGTGCAAAGCCGTCGGGTTCTCGCACCGGCAGAAATATCTTCGGAACCGCCAGAAGAAAAGGGAGCGACCAAGAAAACGACCCTGCAAATAAAAGACCAGGAAAGGGCTATGGATTGGAGGGAAGACTTTATAGACTGCTTCAAATCCCGTCGAACACTTGAAGATGCATCCTCAAGGCATCAGCTCATGAAAAGAGCTCTATCCTTCGCTTTCGTCAATGATACTCTGTATAAAAGGTCATTTGATTCTCTGTGGATAAGATTCCTGGGCCTGAAGAGGCAAAGAGAGTCGTCCAAGAAACTCACGACGGACTCTGCGGTTCTCACCAAGCCGGGCCGAAGATGAAGCTGAAAATCAAACGGATGGGTTATTATTGGCCCACGATGATCCAAGACTGCCTCTAATACGCGAAGCAGTGCCATTCGTGCCAGATTCACGGGGACTTCATCCATCAGCATCCAAATCCACTACACCCAACAGTGGCTAGCTGGCCGTTCGAAATGTGGGGAACTGACATAATTGGCCCCATCGAACCAGGATCGTCCAGAGGACATCGATTCATTTTGGCAACAACTGATTTTTTCTTCAAATGGGCAGAAGCAGTACCGCTGAGGGAAGTGAAGACGGAGAATATCCTCCATTTCTTCAAGGCACACGTCATTTATCGATTTGGCACTCCGCGACGGATTATCTCCGATAACGGGCGAGCCTATAGATGCCACAAGATCATTCGCTGGGCGCAACAGCATAACATAGATTGGAGATACTCTTCAGTCTATAATCCCCGAGCTAACGGTCTAGCTGAAGCTTTTAACAAGACCTTGACGAAGATCGTGAAAAAGACGGTGTCGCAAAATAAGAAGAACTGACATGAACGACTGCATGAAGATCTCTGGGCGTATCGAACTACGTTCAAAACGGCTACGAACACAACGCCGTACGCGTTGGTATTCGGTACAGAGGCGGTACTCCCCCTCGAGATAGAACTACCCTCTCTACGAGTGGCAGTTCATTACGAGCTAACGGACAAAGAGAATGCTCACTTTCGGCTTGAGGAGCTTGATGCCCTTGAAGAAACCCGGCTCATAGCGCAACAAAATCTAGAGGCTTACAAGGCAAAGATGACGTGCTCATACGAAAGATTGACTAGGCCGAGAACATTCCGCCAAGGCAAACTCGTACTAGTGGTCAAAAGACCTATGATCCCCAATCGTGCCAAACGGAGGAAATTCGAGACGAACTATGAAGGCCCGTATATCATAGACAAGGTCTACCAGGGTGGGGCCTATCTACTCATGGACATGCATGGTGAAAGACCATTCAGGACAATAAATGGTCGCTTCCTAAAAAGTACTACGCCTGATGAGTCACGGCCTAGTTCAACGATAGATGATGATGCCTATATCCGCTCGCTATCTTCCTAAGCCCAACTCTATAAGTAGTAGCCGGCCAACGGACCGAAATGTCCTAAATATAACAGCAGACCGAAACGTCCTTAAACTAACAGCGGACCGAAACGTCCTTAAACTAACGAAGGACCGAAACGTCCTCAAACTAACGATGGACCACTGTGTCCTAAATCTGGCTATTCATCGAGACGTCGATAAACTACGGTGGATTGCAGCATCCCAAAGCTGATAAAAAAATGGTATGTCCATAAGCAAAATGGGCACGGATGAAAACCCGAAAGGGCTCCATGAGTAAAAACAGCAGGGCTACCGGCGAGTTTTGTGAAAACCCGAAAGGGCGCAATCTCGTTAAAAGACACTTGCAAGGTCCTCTCGACTTTGTAAGGAGAAACCACCTGCGTGAAATCCTTACGACTCACAATGGAGCAACACACTTAGGGATCCCCACGATTCTTAAGGAGAAATTACACTTGCGAGATCCTCACGACTCGTAAGGAGAACCCTCTTATGAGACCCTCACGGCTCATAAGATTTGAAAGTCTTAAGCTACATGGATCTAAATCTGTTCTTAAGCAACCACCACGACCTCCAACAATGCCCTACAAGCGGCTCAATGCTGACCCTTGTATACAATCCAAGGGCGCGAATAAACATTCCCCTAACAAAGTCTCATCCGTGACTAGGGGTATGTTTGCACGGCGAACAGCCCTTATATGTCCTCTCGACTTATAAGGAGAAAGCACTCTTGTAAGATCCTTACGACTTATAAGAGAACACACACTTAGGAATCCTCACGATTCCTAAGGAGAAAACGCACCTACGAGATCCTCACGACTCACAGGGAGAAATACATTTATGAGACCCTTACGGCTCATGAAGTCAAAGCCTTAGTCGACAGGACCCTAACCCTGTTCGCTAAGCCACCTTTGTTCGACATCGACAGGGGCAAATGATGATTCTCTATTGGCAATATCCCAGTTGTAGCGGTGCTGATGCCGAAATCGGTGTCTAATTCCAAGCTTGCAGAAAGAAGCTAGCGAGCCACACATGCATGCGAAATAGCCGAAATGATGGGGCAACTTGCAACGAAATCAGCAAGTAAAAAAATGTATGCATGCAAAATAGCCGAAATGATTGGACAACTCGCAATAAAAAGCAGCGAGTAAAAAAAATAAAATAAATAGCCGAAATGATTGGGCGCCGCTAAAAATAGCCGAAATGATTGGGCAATCGCGACCTTCGCGATATAAAGCTGAAATGATGGAGCAAAATGAAATTTATGACCTACAGAAAAGATCACATCGATCCCTGTATACAATCCAGGGGCGCAAACAAGGAAGAGATCACACCTTCCCTCTTCAGGCTCCGTCGGAAGAAGAAGCCAAATCACAACGGTTCACAGACAACCTAGAGACCACTTCGATATTTGTTTCATTACAACAGACGCGACGTCATCAACATGACCCCGTTCGGAAATACGTCATCAACATGACCCCGCTCGGAAATACGTCATCTACATGACCCCGTTCGGAAATACGTCATCCACATGATCCCGTTAGAAAATACGTCATCCACATGACCCCGTTCGGAAATACGTCATCCAAATGACCCCGTTCAGAAATACGTCATCCACATGACCCCGCTCGGAAATACGTCATCCACATGACCCCGTTCGGAAATACGTCATCCACATGACCCCGCTCGGAAATACGTCATCAACATGACCCCGCTCGGAAATACGTCATCAACATGACCCCGTTCGGAAATACGTCATCCACATTACCCCGTTCGGAAATACGTCATCCACATGACCCCGTTCGGAAATACGTCATCCACATGACCCCGTTCGGAAATACGTCATCAACATGACCCCATCTCGGAAATACGTCATCCATATAACCCCGTTTTGGAAATACGTCACTTACATGTCAATCCCATTAAAAACTTACAGGTCCTCTCGACTCGTAAGGAAGAAAAACTCTCTTATAAGATCCTTACGACTTATAAGGGAAAACGCACTTAGGAATCCTCACGATTCCTAAGGAGAAAATACACCTACGAGATCCTCACGACTCGTAGGGAGAAAATTTTATGAGACCCTCACGGCTCATAAAATTAAAAAGTCTTAGGTGACAGATCCTAACCATGTTTCCTAAGCCATCACCGCCCTACAAAGAGTCCAAGATGGACAGCTATATACTATCTACAGGCCGCACTTGCTAAAATCACATGGCAACAACATAGCAAAAAAGAAGAAATCGATAAGGAGAACATTTAATTCGCATTTAATCAAGCGTTCGAGGCATACCCGTTCATGCATGTGCAAAAGATTTAGTACATAAAACAAAACAAGCTGAAATGAAAATTTTGCCATTCATACTTCGAAAAAAGCTCTTACAATTATGAAAGCAATAAACGAAAACATCATAAAGGTGATTACAATGGCAAAACCTCGGATCCAGGGCATGGATTGAGGAATTCGAAAGTAAGGCCGTCTAGAGTCTTTCTGGCCTTTCTGACCATCCTCGTGTGCATCCTTTCGCGCTCACGAGTGTCAAGATCTTCGGCAATTCCCCTCCACCCTTTGATAAGAAGCGATTATCGTCGTCTGTTGAAAAATTTGATGCAGAATATCAATGAGGCCATCTCGCCGTTTTTTCGAGATCAGCCCCGACAGGTACACTGAATGCACCTTGTCTTCGGCATCATCCTGCGCATTAAGCGGAATGGCCTCGTAAAACCCCGGAAGTGCTCTCCAAATTTCTCCCAATACGACTTTCAAGAAAGCAGAACGGTGAGGAAGCAACCAACCGACGCATGCATACAGACGACCCATAATCTCCGCACGCTGGGCATCTGTAAACTCTTGGTTTTAGTGAAGGCCCTGTACGCGGATATCCTCATAAGTTATGAACTCGTTTAGACTGTATAAATGAACAGCCATAGGGCCTGAAAAAAAACAACATTAGAAGATTAGCAATGAGGAAAACCAGGCACAGGGATTTAAACGGCTCTTGATATCCCGATGGAGAAAACGAATTTTAATTATGACACCTAATAAATTCAAATTTGTGAGAAATCCTAAAAATGGAGTCTCGTTTAATAAGCGGCCCTTCGGGTCAAGGAGTTAAACTCCTTGATAGCAATGCTCTACAAACAGGAATGACATCTGTCAGAGTCAATTACGAAAGGAATTTAAAGAGATTCCTCAAGAATGCTAAGAGCCTGGCTCTGTAATAATGATGAGAAAATCCATCAAGAATAAATTAAAATTAATTTTTATAAATTAAAAATTCTGGGATCTTCAAGGTCCATGAAAAACACTTAAGAGTTCTTCATCGAAGATTAAGAAATCTAAAAAGCAGAGCTCTGTTTCATGGGTTAAGGAACCCCAAGAAAAGACCTTTTTAGATCTATGGGTTCAAGAGAGCAAAGCTCTTTTAATGGAACCCTAAAAGGGTTCTCGTTAGATCAAAGATCTATGAGGAGCAAAGCTCTGTTAATGGGTAAAACCCAAATTTAGTGAAGGTTTTAAACTTGACCAAAATTTTAACAGAGTTCTGACTCTTAAAAGTTTTCAACAGGAGAGCAATGCTCTGACGAAGAGATAATTCTCAAGGAGGAGATGAAAATCATCCAGGGGACCAAAGGTCCTATTTATAGGCATTCAGAGCCGCTTCAACTTCCAAAAGTTGATCCAACGACTGAGATGCTATCACCGCTGCACTCACGTTTGGGCCACGTAAGCGCAACGGTGGGGGGGCATTTGTTTCCCCAGTCAGAGCAAAGCTCCGTTCAAATTCCAAGATTTGAAATGAAGTGACGCTTCCGTTCACCCCAATTAGAGCAAAGATCTATTCAAATTCCAAGATTTGAAATGAAGCGACGCTTCCGTTTCCCCCAATCAGAGCAAAGCTCTGTATTGAAATTCTAAAAGTCAAAAATTGAAGCAACGCTTCAGATTCAGCGCTAGGCGCGCGGCGCGCCACGTGTCAAACACGGGTGCGCTAGCGCTAGGTGCGCTAGCGCTAGGCGCGCCGCGCGCCACGTGTTAAACACGGGTATGCTAGCGCAGGCTGTGCTGCGCTCTGTGCTGTGCAACCTCAAATTAGGGCAAAGCTCTGTTTCCAAGATTGGAAAGCGAAGCAACGCTTCATGAAAAGTGCTAACATCAAATGCGCCTGCAAAAAGAGTCAAAGACTCTGAAGCGGCGCTCACGTGCAAAGCACAGAAGCGCTTCACCCTTATAAGAATTACTTGCACCTTATTATAGCAAATCAAATTATGCAGCGCATAAGCATAACAAAGAATTAAAAAAAACAAAGGAACACTCAACGGATAATAAAATACTTAATTAAAACATCTGTTTATTATTACATTGAAAAAAGATCACCAAACATGGGATAAAAAGGACAAGGGTTCGCAAAGCTAAGGAGGAGATTGTCCAGTTCCCTCTCCGTATTCTCCACCATGTCAAAACGGCGATCCTCCCGAGGAGTAGCCATCCATCGATCAACGTCGCACTCCCCAGAGAAAGTGGAGATAACAACCCGACGAGCCCGTATCTGGCTCAGCAAGTGGACAGAGCAATCCCTCAAGGATTTAGTGATCAAATGCGCCTCGAAGAAGCACTCGATCTTGTCTTCAGCAGCATCAAGCATTGTCGAGGACATCTCTGCTGAAGGAGGAGGAAGATCGGCGAGCACAGACGCAAGGATCATCCGAAGCCAAATAGAGTGTGGGGGAGAGGAGACCCCACATGAGTCAAAAGCTCGTACAGTGCAGCGTCGCATTGCTCATCCGTAAGAGAAGGATCCACCAAGCGTGCAGCGAAACGAGGATCAATGTCCTGGATGAGCACTTCCCACGGTTGTCGACGGGCATGTGGGCGGTTACAAGCCATAATTGAGAGGGTTCTTTGGAGATGAAAAAAGAAAGAAGCTTTGCTTCGAGTTATAAAGACTAGGCACAGAAAATTTTGTGCACAGTGGAACTATTTCCAATACCTGGCAAATGAAAGTTCTAGGGAATACAAGTTTGACTTAAAAAGGAAGGTAAAAAGACACCTCTGTTGAAGCAACGCTTCAGCGCTAGCGCAGTTGCGCTGCGCGCCACGTGTCAAACGTAGTCGTGCTAGGGCAAGGTGCGCCAGCGTTGGAATTAAGAATTCCCCACCGTTAGATCAAAGGATCTAATAATAATGATAAATCATTAATTAATCAGAATTAAATTATGTTAAGGAAAGATTCCTCAAAATCTTTCCAAACAACAAGATTGTGCTTTAAGCACCGTTGGATCAATGATCCAACGGTAAGTAAAAATTACCAAAGACAGAACAAATTCTGCATGGAAATATTTCTCAATCTTATTAAAACAAGAAGATTATCTTCTGCAAAACAGAAGCCTTAGGATCAAAGATCCAACGGTGGGAAATAATCCCAAATCAATCAGAGAAAGATCTCTTAAACCGATTTAACAAATCAATTTTCCCTATATAAAGGCCATAAGACTTCAAGTCTAATAGAGAGAAAAACCCTCTGCAAACTTCGAGAAAACTCAAAGAAAAAGAAAGGCAAGCCTTTAGCGATAGAAGATCATTTTCTTCAAGGTAAAGAACATGATTCTTGAACACAGAGATGAAATCATCTCATAAAAGAAGAACTATCTTCTAAAAAAGATCATAGAACTACAAAAGACCAAGGTCTTTGATAAAAAAAAAAGAGATCATAGATCTTATTATAAAAACTAAAAAGAAGTATTCACTTCATTCACAGATCCTCGATCTACAAAGGCAGTGCCCTTTTTTATAAATAAGAACTTTTTGTTCTTGAATCTTGAGGCAAAGCCCCCTTTAAAAGGAACATAAACTTGTTCTATGATCACAAATCTGATCAAATGCGCTTTGCGCTACTGAAAAGTGCCTTGCACTCATGAACTGCACTTTTGCGCTCATCGGACCGGCGCTCAGCGCCAAAACATGCAACGTGTCAAACACAGACACAGCTTGCGCTTTGCGCTTCTGAAACAGAGCACTGCGCTCATGGGCTGGCGCTCAACGCCAAGCGTGCCATGTGTCACTCATTGGTGCACCATTAAATCAGCGCAAAGCGCTCATAAATTGAAAGCGCAATGCACTAATAAACTAGCGCTAAGCGCGACACGTGTCATCTTCGTGTGCGCTACCCGACGAAAGCGCAGAGCGCTATTTGATTGGCGCAAAGCGCCTGGCGCTCCACGTGGCGGATTATCAGAACATACATTATTCTGATGAATACTATGCATTCAATACAAGACAAAAGATGTCAGAACCCAATACTTAGCATTATTAAAAGGGCCAAGCCCAAATAAAGGCTCAATAGCCAGAACAATAAAATGTTAAACATTTTAATTGGACTTAGCCCAATTGTGGCCATAAGTCCTCAACTTATATTTAACCGAGCCCATCTGCTCTTTCAACCAACTCACATCGATTCAAGGGTACATCTCTTTACTCCTCTGATATCTGTCGTTGTAATCCTTCAACGTCTTCAGAGAGGTGACGGGTCCCGATAACCACACATTTCTACGGACTGTGGGGTCCTTAAAATCATGGACTACGATGTCCTTAAACTTCATAGACTACGATGTCTCTAAACTACGGACTCTGGGGTCCTTAAACTCACGGACTACGATGTCCTTAAACTTCATAGACTACGATGTCTTTAAACTGGACTGTGGGGTCCCTTTAAACCCACGGACTACGATGTCCTTAACCGGGACCGAGATGTCCTTAAACTAACATTGGACCGCAATGTCCTTAAACTAATCGACCGCAATGTCCCTAAACTAGACAATAGAGCCCAATTGCTCTCTTGTTGGATCTAAATGATCCCGTTAAGTTGATCTTAGTCTAAAAATTAGACTAACGTATTCTTAACATACGTTTAAGTTGATGTCTCAAACGAGACTAACGTATCCTTAAACCCAACCCCCAAACCCAAATCTAAGAAGATACGGATTTGGACTAATCCACGTCCTACGGACGACAACATAAATTAGTCTCCGTATACAATCCACGGGCAACCAAACACAAAACAAACACCCACGACACGAAGTGACTATCTAGGGAAGGAGAAAGTTGTTACCGCGATGCGGTAGCGTAATTAACTGCAGGGGCTAGCGCCTGTAGGGAAGAGCGTCCCCACAATCAAAAACCCCTCAAATAAGGGGAATCTGACGAAATCTGCTATATCGGTCGCATCCGTTCAAACTTTCGATACATGGTGCCATAAATCAACTTGGCATCTTCGGAGAGGTGGACGTCTAGCACCAATTAGCATCTGCCCCGAATTTCAGGCTAGACGGACCTAAGCGGTCGCGTCTCTGTTCGGCGGGAAACAAAGAGTATGGATCATTTCTTTGTCTTTGCTGAAAGGCAGCATTGACTTGATCGTGTCCTCGAACAGGTGGGTTGTAAAGACACTTTTCAATAAGATGTGATGGATCCGAACAACAAGCGCAAATAGTGTGTGTGGGTAAAGCTGGGGCAGGAGAAGGCGAAGAGAATTTGCTCTCAGTTGCTTCTAGTTTTTTCGTGAGTGCAGCCATTTCGGCCTTCATTGCAATCGACATATCAAGTTGATGTATGCCTGCCCTAGACTGACCTGATGAAGTAGATGAAGTGGTCTGTCTAGTGCTCTCCCACTGAAGTGTTTGTTCAGCAAGATCGTCGAGAAATTGCTAAGCTTCCTCGCTTGATTTTGTAAGAAAGTGACATTGACAAATGGTTTCCAACAACTGCTTAGTTGCTGAGTTCAGTCCTTCGTATAAAGTTTGGCAAAGTTTCCATTTCTCAATACCATGATGAGGGCACTGGACAAGAAGGTCCTTAAATCTTTCGAAACACTTCCAAAAAGGTTCGGAAGGAAGCTGGGAAAATTGATTAATTTCATTACGAATTCTCGCGGTCTTGTGGTGTGGGTAAAACCTTTTTAGAAAAGCCTTAACAAACTCTTCCCAATTTTTTCTGGAGTGTGATGCTGTGCTATATAGCCATTTTTCATCTAGGTTACATAAAGTGAATGGAATGACACGTAGCCTTATAGCATCATCGGAAAGTTAGGTGGTCTTCATCATTGCGCAAACATTCTGGAATTTGTTAATGAAGATGTCACGACCCGCCCCCAATACAGAGAGTATTGTCCGTTCTGGCCGAAGCCGCACGGTTTTATCCTTCGGAGCGAACCGGACCCGACCAGGGGCCACTTCCCAGGAGGTCACCCATCCCAGGACTTCCCTGGCCCGAGCACGCTTAACTACGGAGTTCTCAAACTCTTGTAGTGCCAGTTCACTTAAAAGGCGCCTCTGTATTGAAGAGGGGTATCATTCCATTTATAGTACAGGTCTGACCTCTTTCGGAATGTATTCCGAAGATTCCCCATGTTCTACAGTGGGTCCCCATGCTTATCTGGTATATATGGGTATACCAGATAATACCTGGGGTATTACATTCTCCCCCACTTAGAACAATGGTTCGTCCTCGAACCACAAACCTACTATTGAGGAACCAGCTCTGATACCATTCTGTCACGACCCGCCCCCAATACAGAGAGTATTGTCCGCTCTGGCCGAAGCCGCACGGTTTTGTCCTTCGGAGCGAACCGGACCCGACCAGGGGCCACTTCCCAGGAGGTCACCCATCCCAGGACTTCCCTGGCCCGAGCACGCTTAACTACGGAGTTCTCAAACTCTTGTAGTGCCAGTTCACTTAAAAGGCGCCTCTGTATTGAAGAGGGGTATCATTCCATTTATAGTACAGGTCTGACCTCTTTCGGAATGTATTCCGAAGATTCCCCATGTTCTACAGTGGGTCCCCATGCTTATCTGGTATATATGGGTATACCAGATAATACCTGGGGTGTTACAGAAGATGTAGGAATCTTCGGATTCCAGCCCGTGAAATTTGGGCAACATATTGATGAAGTGGGGTTTAATTTCGAAGTTATCCCTATTAGCCGGTGGAAGTGAAAGACAAGTGGGAAGCGCGGTACAGGTGGAATAGAAAAGATCCTGGAGCGCGATTCGTTGGGGCGCTTCAACAGGAGAGTGTGGTGGGTTATTCGCACCCAGTTGAGGTGGAATCAGTCCCGTAGGTAAGGGGTTGTTAGGATTGAATCCCGACATCTCCTTAGAAGATGATGAATTTGAAGATGAAGGTAAAGAAGTGATGGGAATTTCGAATTCGGAGTCGAAAGCGTCGTCAGTAGGCACTAACGAGATACGGACTAAACGGGCGCTGGTGTCCCTAGTCCAACCGGACATATACTAACGAGGTGTAGTGTAGTTAAAAAGTAAAAATAGAAGGTGGGGGTAAGAAAACGTCAATGAGAGAATGTGGGTAAAAAGTTGGGTGGAATGGATTTCTAGCGACAAAAAATGGCAAGTTTTGTAAAAATTTTGTCTTGTGGTTTTTTTTTATTTTTATAAGGAGTTTTTGCAAAAGATTTTTTATAAGGAACTAAGACACACTTTCAAGCAATCACAATATGCACAATCAAGCCTAGAGCTAGGGTCTCCTAAATCAACTAGACTGCTCCTAACTGGTCCAAAGGGAAAGTTGTGAGATATCCCTCGAATCGCCTCTTCACCGCCAATTGTGGCCAGGTAAGAACAAGTAAAGAAAGGAGAGATCAACTCACGAATCACCGTGAGACGGGCCTTTTAAAATTACCTTTTCCACTTGTCTAGCCTAGAAACCACAAAGTCAGATTTAGATAAACGACCGACTTCCCACAACCGTCCTCTGTCTTAATGAGCGCGACAGTCCTTATTGGCTGAGTCTAAATATTTTTTAATTAACTCGAAGGGTTGATGCAAATGCTTTTTTTGATTTTTGGGGTCCAAGGAAGGGTAATGAAATCCCCACCCAATCTGGATTGGTGTTATAGCCTCTTAAAAATCCGTTTTAAAAATGCAAAACAGTAAACACACAAAAATCCAAAACACTTGCAAAAAAAATTTCTTTTATTTGCGGCGCAAAGAATCCTGCACAAGATTGATTTATTGGAGATGGGGAAGAAGTTTTGCGCAAAGAACCCTGGAAAAAAAATTTCAATGGACTACAGAGGGCAGAAAAGAGGAAAAGAAATACTCACAAAAGGATTTGAAAGGCTGACGTCACCAAAGCGAGGCGGATCCGCGGTCAAAACCCTATTCCCGCCACGGTTCAGCGGTCGAAAAGTCTGTTCAAGCCTCCAAAATTTTTCTGTTGTCTGTTGTGGCTCTCCTCTGTCTGTTCAGATTTTTTGTTTGCTGTTTTGTTCACTGGATTTTTCCAGATCTGAATCTGTTCGTCTTTCCGTTCGTGCACAATTCGCATAAAAACTCTTCAAAAAATAACAAGATGATAATTTTTTTTATTTTATATTTTTCAGTTTTTTATAATTTTTTTAATTTTTAATTAACACAAAATTACAAAAAGAAAATAACTACTGTTATCCCCGGCAACGGCATCATTTGATTGAGAGATGTTTTTCTTATGTGCGTTTTGAAATCAAAGAATAGAATATACCGCAATCAATAACGGTGTCGCTTGGTAGCTAGCCGATTGAGTACGGGTCGATCCACAGGAAAAACGTGTTCTTTTCTAGTTGTTCTAACGAGTCAATTCCTATTTGTGGTAGGTTTTGATTTTCTATAAAAACTGAGATTGAATTTGATTTGGATTAAAACCTTGCTAGGGTTACGATTAGGTTAGTTTGGAAAGTCAATTCTCTCACTGCTTCCTTTGCCCTAATTAAGAACATAGGTGTTAGGGTAATAATTAACAAAGGGGATTAGCACGACTAGGAAGAAACATAGTTTCTTCCCTTTGGTCCTTGTCCGTCCTTTCTTAATTCTTAGCCCTAACCTCTATGTAAATCAACCACAACCGCTCTAACTAGGGAATCACCGCTATCTCGTGGGATAGGGTGTCGTAGTGAGCGGTGTGTGTTTGATTTACATAGAGTCCTACTTTAAAATATTTAGACGGACAAGAAAGGAGTGAGAGATTTTCATCTCTCAAACCTATCCCAAACCTAACCCTAACAAGTGAGGAACTACTCACTCATTAAGGATATTATTATGAAGTTCATTTTTATAATTTTCATTTAATTACCTAATTAACGTGTAGATAATAAAAGACAGATAAAAATGCAGAGAAATAAAATTGCAATTAAGAACATAAGATAAAAAAAATAACATACTATATTAATGCACTCTTGACGATTACAAGGGAATTAAAATTTTAATCTAGAACTAAAAAGAGGCATGCCCCAAAAGAGGCTGTAGGCTTTCCTATTTATAGATAGGAGAAACCTTAGGGTTTACATCTGATCCACATCTGAAATTACAAGACTACCATAAGAAAACCGGGTTACACCGACTCCCACCGACATGCACCGACACGTGCTCTGCACGGCCGCGGATCCGCGGCGGAATGCCTTGTTTGGCCGCGGATCCGCGGCCATTTGATGGGCTCTTGAGCTCAGTTTCTAAGGGCTGCTTCATGTTGCTTTTTCCTTCTATTTTCTTCACTTGGTTATTCAGAATCTTTTCTAGTTTCTTCCAGGTTTCCAACAGTGCAGAATTTGTGGACTTTTACCGTTAGTTTCGCGTTGAAGTCTTGAATCTTGTGCTGCCCTTGTACTTTGTATATTGAACTGTTTGCTGATCTTCGTTTGTTCCACAAACTGGTAGGCGGCATCTTGCAGATTCATCTATTTGTTGGTTGTAGTCTCACATTTGTAGCTTCTTTTCACCATTTTCACTGTATTGTTCTGAGAACCTGTAACCTGCAACTATTTAGCAGACATGGATCAAAAGCACCTATTTATTTGCAATATGATTAAGAATGGGGAATATAATAATGCAAAATTCTGATATGAACAAGTGTTGCTATCTTTGACAAGCCTTCAATGAACCTTCTGTAATATCCAGCTAGACCCAAGAAACTTCGAATGTCCTTCACTGACTTTGGTGTCGACCATTCGCAAACTACTGAAACTTTCGCTGGATCCACAGAGACTCCTTCACCTGATACGATATGTCCAAGAAAACCAACTTGATTTAGCCAAAACTCGCACTTGCTGTACTTATCATATAACTGATGTTGACAAAGAGTTTCCAGGACAATTCGTAGGTGCTCGGCATGCTCTTTCCGACTCTTAGAATACACCAGGATGTCGTCGATGAAGATGACAACAAACCTGTCTAAGTACTCCCGGAAAAATTGATTCATTAGGTTCATGAATATTGTTGGTGCATTGGTCACTCCAAATGGAATCACTAGAAATTCGTAATAACCATAGCGAGTTCTGAAAGCTGTTTTATGTATATCAGCTTCCTTGACCTTCACCTGATGATAAGATGAATGAAGATCCAATTTAAAGAAAACACAAGATCCACTTAGCTGATCGAATAAATCGTCGATGCATGAGAGTGGGCACTTGTTCTTTATAGTGACTTCGTTCAAGGCTCTGTAATCGATGCACATTCTGTATAAACCTTCTTTCTTCTTTACAAGTAGTACAGGTGATCCCTAACTTGAAGTGCTAGGAAGAATCCATCCTTTCGCCAGTAATTCTTCCAACTGTGTTCGGACATCTTTCAAACCTTCCGGACTTAATCGATAAGGTGTTTTGATCACCGGTTGTGCTCCTGGTACTAAATCAATGCTGAATTCAAGAGCTCGATCGGGAGGCAAACCTGATATATCGTCAGGAAACACGTCGTCGAAATCTCGAACCACATCTGGCCTTGATTCTTCCTCCTCTTGAGTTGCTGCAACTACTGCTTCCCTTGGCTTCGCTTTGTATGTACTTAGCTCCAGAATACGGTCTCTGCTTTTGAAATAGAAGACTGGATGGCCTGGAATCTCGAATACTACCCTCCTTTGACGACAGTCGATGGTAGCATAAAAGTTCCAAGCCAATCCATACCTAGAACCACATCGAAGTTCAGTATGTCCAGCACTTCGAAGTCAGCATAGAACTCTCTGCTGCAGACGACTACTGGACACAAGCTGTATCCCATTGTTGCCTTTAGAACGCCATTTCCTGAACTGACATTCCAGCTGAATACAAGCGGTGTGACTGGAATCGCATGGGTTCGGACGAACCGTTGCGACATAAAGCAGTGAGATGCTCCAGTATCGAACAGTGCTAGTGCGGGTATTGAGGATACTAAGATTGTACCTAAGGTATATGGGATATGTTTTAGGTACGGAGAAATGTATATAGATAAGTAGCAAGACTGAAATAAAGGTTGAGAAGAAATGGTTACCAGTGATAACTTGGCCAGAGGCCTCAGCTTCTTCCACGGTCATCGTGAAAGCCTGGCGCTTTGGTACATTCCTCCTGGCCTAAGGAGCATTCCTCGTAATGTTCCTTTGAGCTTGATGGAACTGACGAGGAGGAGGTGCATCTTGTGGTCCTCTAGGTGGTGGATAAAGTAGTGCAAATCTTGGAGCAGGTGCTTGGATGGCTGCACGCTGTGGGTAAGTGTTTGCTGGCCTGGGTGCAGCAATTGGATTTTGTCTATAAGGACAAGATCCAATATCATGAGCAGCTGAGCCGCAGACTAAGCAAAGACGGTTGGCTCTCCGGCAGTCTTGCATCACATGTCCAGATCTCTTGCAGTAGGTACAAAAGGCTGGGCTGAGACGATGGTTCAGTACTCCCGGTCGCCTTGGCACAAAAGGTGGTCTGGACGAGGCTCCTCCTGTCATCTGGTTGACAGGCGTTTAACTCCTGCAGACTGAGGTCTGCCCCTCGCCATTATCACTGCCTCATAACTGCGGGCAGCTGTCAGTGCCTCCTCATGAGTCGAAAATTTCCCTGTGGCTAGTGCAGCCTAGATTTCCGTGTCCAAACATTGTTGAAATCGACGGGCTCTGATCTCGTCCGTCGGTATCAAATGTGTCGTGAATCTGTTTAAAGGATTGTGTTAGCTGTGTAGTAAGTGATATTTATAAATTCAAATTATTTGAGAATATCTTACCGACTGAGCATGGTGAACTCAGTGTCATACTCATCTACCGACTTTATCCACAACAAACCTTGTTGCAGATGAATAAACTGTTGTTCCATGTAGAACCTGGCAGTCCCAGGGAAGTACTTCTCGTCGAACCTATCGCGCAAAGTCTTCCATTCAATGGGCTGATCAAGGCGGCTTTCTTCCACCTTCAACCAGTTCCGTGCATTGCCCGTGAGCTGTAATTTTGCCACACGAACCCAAGCTATTTCTGGCACTTGTGCCGCTGCCAAATCATCTTCTATACTTTGTGCCCATTCTTCAGCTTCTAGTGGGCTTCCCTTTCCGGAGAACTGTTTGGGATGCAAAGCTCAGAATTGCTTCACCCTAGGTACTTCAGTCTTGGGACGGTTCAAGAACTTCTGATGTCCTTCTAAGAGACTGCGGATCGCCTCAAGCAGAATCATTTGCTCGGTGGGTGGAGCAGGAACAGTAGGTATGATTGGTAGTGGTGGTGGTGTGTTATTGAAGTTGGTGCTTGTGTTGTTTGGGGAATCCATAACCTTTGAAAGAAAGATTTAGGTTAGGACAGATTCAAAGTATATGAAATGATGAGATTCAAGAAGTATGAATTGTAAAGAATGTTTTAGTTGTTGGTTCTTGTGTTTTTATATTGCTTAGGTTGTTCGCGCAGAACAGACCTGCATGATAGAGTTTCATACAGCTCCGACCTGTATTGGCCACCAACAAAACCTGTCACGCCCCGCTTCCCAGTATACGGGCAGAAGACGCGACGAGGCCGCTACGTATTTACTATGAAGTAAATACGCTAAGCGTATCTAAGCAATATAAAAGTAAATGCACAAGAGACAAGATATAATAAAATAGCAACTTTATTTATTCACATTCTTTCTGTACAAAGCATGGAAATGTAAATACAACTGAAATAAAGCAATGCCTAAACAATGGCATAACAGAAAAGGAAAGTTACTGAAATAAAAGTGTACAATGAACTAAAGCTCTGGGTCTTCAACGAAATGGTCTAAGTCTTCAGCACTGGGCTCGATCTCTGACGTGTCCAGATCACCTGACGACATTCAAAGAAGAAAGAAGAGAATGTCGTCAGCGAACAGATCGCTCAGTAAGTCCCAAAGATAAGGGAGAAATAGAATAGACAGAATAAGAAGGTAGCTTTTAAAGTTGTATTATATTGTTATAATATGGTGTTAACGCTGTTGTTTGTAGCTTGGTACAGAAGGATGCCAGTGTATACGAGAGGAGTCTATATATGCTAGAGACTAGGGCAAATGGAATGTACAAGAAACCGTTGGGCCATGGTACAACAGCAATGGAATATAGGTTAGGTGTCTTAATCTTACTGTCCCGTGCCACTTCTAACACCTTCCGTACCAATCTACCCCTTAAACCCCGAGATGTCTTGTTTGTATAGTTGTATTGTATTGTCTTGTATTGTAAACTGTATAGATTGTATAATTGGATGACTTACCGAAATCATGATATCAGTAAATAGATATAACTGTAAAATCATGGATGTAACTGGAGAATCATGTAAATGGAAGTATATCCATGGTTCGGTTCGATCAATATAGATTGAATGGATTCATGTTGAATTGTAATATTGTAGATTGCAGATTGTAGATTGTAGATTGTAGATTGTAGATTGTACTTGAATCATACACAAGTCAGTTTATTAATGAGACTCGGTCTGAGTCAGACAATTAGAAAAGTAAATTGAGATGGTTTTGATGTTATCGGTAACCGTTGCACATGGGCGGCAGGATTTGTGTCTTTCTCAAAAACTATTACCGTATTGATAACACCGTTGTTAAGTTGTCTACCTTAGATAGAAAAGCACCCACTTCTCCAGCTCCCTGAGGCTCAAGAGATTGGTCCTGCTTAAACCTATGTTTACTAGGGTCCTTAAGGTAATTTATAGAACTTGAGGGGGTTTTATGTAAAAATACTTTTTGTATAATTTTCAAAATACACCCCAAGTATTTAATTATCGTCTTTAGAGTTGTCATTGATGTAGATTTTATATTTGTGATATTTCTAGTGAAAATATCTTAAATTCATAATAAAGGATATTTATTTGTAATATTGACTTGTATGGAATTCATGGTATATTAATGTAAAGTGATTCTTGTGATTTTTGAAAAGAGTTGGAATATTTATATTGTTTCAAAATAGATATTTTAATGTTACATATATACATAATTATATAAAAATAATTTTAATATATATTTTATATTTTTAAAAATCACATTTTCTTAAGATGTCGTATTTTAAATCTCTCGAGACCGAATGCTCCTTGCGGAGGTCTGTATCTCGCACTAGTAAGCCCAGGGATGTGCGATAATCTGCACCATCTCAGTCGGGTTTCCCAAAATAGGTTGTAGCGGCGCTTTGTAAAGATTTGTGTAAAATACTAATCTTTTAGAAAACGGTTTTAATAGTAATGGTATTTATTTGAAATGTTTCGTTTTCCCGTACTCTATGTTCCCGAAAGGTATTGTGCTATGTTGCATATGATTGTTGTGAGGAGGTCGGTCGTTACCTCGTGATCTACTTAAAGGTATAGCAAGTTTGTGATGTTTAAATGTTGAAAATGAAACTATATGATATTTTAATGAAAAAGTACGGTAAAATGGAAATAGCAATTTCTTTTAATATGGAACTTATTCAATATGATTAGTCAGTGTTTAATAGTTAACATGTAATGATTTAAAAATATTGTATTAAAGGAAAAGTGAGATTTTAGGAAGAACCGAATCGGAAATCGGATTTATTCTGATTCCGTCGGCTTTTAGAATTTCGTATTTTTAGAAAGAGCAGAGAAGGGGGAAGGCGGGACTTACGGTTTTAGCTTAAAGAGGAGAGGGAGAGCGAGTGGACGTAGCTTCCGGTGCGTCGTTTCGTCACCGGGATCACCTAGGGTTGTCGCCGGAAAATTCGTCGGAGCTTCGCATTTCGCTTCTTCCAAAGTACACTAAAGTTCTAGGAAATTTCTTGAGAGTTTTGCTCAAAATTTTGGAGTGAGGGGGTAGTGTGTAGAGGTTGTATTTATAGGGTTAGGGTAGATGAAAGGTTTAATTGAAAACAAATATGATAAATGTAATAAAAATTGGGTTTAATGTGATTTAAAGGGCTCTGTTACTGGTCTCTGTATTTAAACCATACAGGTGTACAGGGGAGGCCAAGAGGCGTAATTTCTATGTTGGGGACTCGGCCGAATTGGCAACTCCGGTCAGCGGCGGCTGCCCGAGTCGGCCGGTCCACAGGCCGAGTCATGCGGCCGAAATCTGTGTCGTCGGTTGATGATCCCTCTTGCATGGTTACTTTTTCTAGTGTAGTGGGGGTTTTATGAGATATGCACGTGTAAACTATTGGTATTCTAAAAATCCAAAATAAAACAATAATAAAAATAATGTGGGGTATGGGATTTGAACTCTGGTGGCTTGGTTCAGCAATGCAAGGTATTACCAATGAGCTACAAGCTCCTTCTTGTAATTAAAGAGCTAATTAATTACTTAAAGTAATCACAGTAAAAGTAAATACCCCAAGTATACATTAATTTTTAAGCAAATTTTTGTGCACTAAAAATGGAGTTGTTACAAAATTCATCTGCAGATTAAAGCAGGCATCGCGGAGATGGAACATCTGTTTTGATTAAGCTGTCAAAGAGTTTGACTTCATCAAAAATGTATATGAACCATGTATATATAATAATGTTGTAAAGAGTAAGGTTGTCTTTCTCGTATTGTACGTGGATGACATACCCTTGATCGGAAACGATG
Organism: Agapanthus africanus; assembly: GCA_030015575.1. Classification (NCBI taxonomy): domain Eukaryota; kingdom Viridiplantae; phylum Streptophyta; class Magnoliopsida; order Asparagales; family Amaryllidaceae; genus Agapanthus; species Agapanthus africanus. Next base: position 276,663,858 of record CM057339.1, on the reverse strand, counting down.
TTTTTATGCTTTACTCGGTCAAGCTCTTCTTATCACAAAAGTTCTCCATGAAATTTCTAAGTGATGCCTCCTACATCCTGCGGATATAGATCAATAGAGATAGATCTAGACGGATGTTGGGATTGTCCTAATCCAGGTACATTGACACCATACTAAAGAGGTTTAGTATAGAAGATTCTAAGCGTGGTAATGTACCCGCTTGTTCAGGAATCACTCTCTCCAAAGAGATGTTTCCCAAGGCTGATTTGGAGAGGGCTCGCGTACAAGGGATACCCTATGCTTCGGCAGTTGGGTCAATCATGTATGCGATGTTATGTACGAGAACGGATGTAGTATACTCACTAGGTGTAGTGAGTAAGTATCAATCAGATCTTGGGGAAAAGCACTGGAGAGCTGTGAAAAAAGTTCTTAAGTACTTGAGAAGGACTAAAAAAATGTTCTTGGTGTATGGTAACGATGAACTCCAGGTCGAGTCCTTTAGCGATTCGAGCTTCCAGAGTGATAAGGACGACTGAAAATCGATCTCTGGTTTTGTCTTTACCCTCGGTGGAGGGACGGTATGTTGGAAGGGTTCCAAGCTATATAGCGTAGCAGACTCGACAATGAAGGCTGAATACATCGTTACCAATGATACTGCCAAAGAGGCTGTCTCGATGAACATGTTCATAAGACGAACTAGGTGTGGTTCCTACCATTGAGCATCCATTACCTATGTATTGTGATAACCATGGAGTTGTGGTTTTGGCCTAGGAACCCCGGTCTTATCTTCGATCCAGACATATTCATAGGCATTATCATCTGATCGGGGAGATAGTTGATCACCTGAAGATCGAAGTCAGGAGAATTGGCACAAAAGATAACACAGCGGATCCACTCACAAAGGCCCACCCCCAAATGCGATTCAAGAGATTTTTTAAGAAGTTGGGTATGAGATCTACAACAACTGGCCTTAGAGCAAGTGGGAGATTTTTAGGAATATGTATGCCCTAAAGGCCATTATTGTATAATATAGTGGATACTTGGACATATATATAGAGGACTTTCGTACTCGATATAATAGCATGCTATCTGGTTGCCTTTATCTTAACATGTAGACTCGTATTATTATACTGTCTATCTCTTACATGTTGATAAAGCCCTTAAGGATGTTAGCTTGACTACCAGAACTATGATGCGGATCATACTACTAGGACCAGGGTAGTCTAAAAGCACATACTTCAACAGTTCCTAGTCGAGGGTATATCGAGACAAGGCATCGATATTCCTGACTAGACTAGTGTGTACGTTTCTTGACCCTGTATGGGGGCGACGGTTGATCCTATAGCCAATGGTGTTTGACATCAAAGATTGTACACAGGTGCTCATTAGAGAATGGGTACACCGAACAGGACTCGCCGAGAACTCCTAGTTGGTAGTATCCCTATCGTCATATAGCAGTTCTCTGGTGACACTGGTACAGATTACTCTATAGACCCGAGATCGTCATAGAGCCTTGTGTGGCTCCCGCTGTGCTTTGATTTCCTCCCTACCACGGCTCAAAGGAGTTGTGCAGACAGGTGGATTTTGGGTACAGCCCTGAGTCACATGGAGGCAATGAGCGATAGGAGGGATTTCGTCTCTCCCGGTATTGGGGGTTGATGTTGCGCTATGCTCGATTGGCTATAACTGGAAGTCACTGTCCAAGGCTGCTGCTGAGATTTAATGATAAAAGTTATCAGTAGTTTCTCGAACCGTTATAGGCCAGACATCGGCATGACCTATCACGTTACTGGGGTCCGATGATTCCACCCCTATACATGATATGCGACATATCAGATGAAGAGACCAGACTATATGGTATGTGTTGCTTAAAGGCTTCATGGGAGTTCGGACAAGCTTGCTTGTTGATCTTCTAATCGCTCAATACCTTGGTAGACGTTACGTCTAGCTACTTGTTCATGTCATAATTTTGCATTATTATATTCCCCATTCTTATTCATTTTACAAATAAACAAGTGCTTTTGATCCATGTCTGCTACATAGTTGCAGGTTACAGGTTCTCGGAATAAAAACAGTGAAAATGATGAAAAGACGATACAAAAGTGAGACTACGACCAACAAATGGAAGAATCTTGATCAAGCCTACAGTTTGGAGAATAAACGAAGATCAATGAACAAGTTCACAAAGTACAAAGGCAGCGCAAGGTTCAAGACTTCGACGCGAAGCAAACGGTAAAGTCCATGATATTATGCACTGTGGAAATCTGGAAGAGAACTAGAAGACAATCTAAGAAACCGAGTGAAGAAACAAGAAGCCAAATGCAACCAGAAGAACACCAGAAGAATTTAGCCAACAAGACCTTTATATGGCCGCAGATCCGCGGCCAAACATGGATTTTGACTGCGGTTCCGCGGCCATGGTGCGCGCGTGTCGGTGCAAAAATTCAACAGTTGGCGGTGCGTTGACTAGTCTTCTTAAGGGTAATTTTGTAAATGCAGATATGTATCGAATGTAACCCTAGGGTTTCTATGATCTATAATTAGAAACCCTAAACCACTTTTTGAGGTATACTTCTTTTTATTCATCTATTCAGAATTTTAATTCGGTGTAAATGTTTGAAGAAAGCCATCAAATAAAATAAGATTTTTATTATCTGCCCTAGTTCTTAAATTCCTTTCTGCCCTAGTATAGATTTTATAATTTGCCCTAGTTAATTAATTTAGCACTTTTAATTATTTGTCGTAGATAAAAATATTTCTTTTAATCAATTCCCTAATGAGTGAGTAGTTTCTCACTTGTTAGGGTTATGAATAGGGAAGGTTTGAGAGATGAAAATCTCTCACCCCTTTCTTGCTCATTACATATTTTTATAGGACTCCATGCATACATATACACACCGCTCACTATAGCACCCTATCCCACGAGGTAGCGGTGATACCATAGTGTAAAAGACCGGTTGTATATGTTTTTCCATGGAGGTTAGGGTAAAAATTAAGAAAGGACGGACAAGAACCTAGAGGAAGAAACCTAGTTTCTTCTCGATGGTACTAATCCCTTTATTAATTATTACCATAACACCTAATAGATCTTAATTAGGGCATTGAAAGCGGTGAGGAATATTAACTTTCCAAACTTAACCTAAACCTAACCCAAGCAAGATTTTAATCCTAGTCTAAATCAACTTAGTTTTTAGTGATAATCAATCCAACACCGTTTGGAATTAACTCGTTAGAACAAATTGAGAATACACAAAATCCATGTGGACCGACCCGTACTCACCGGCTAGCTACCAAGCGACGCCGTTCTTGATTGCGGTAATTAATTCTTTGATCACAAAACATAGCACAAATCAAATGGCGCCATTGCCGGGGATTTGTCATAGTTATAGTTTTCCCTCTGACGAGGGGCAGTAGTTTGGACAGGTAGTCCAAGCGGATACTGAGGGAGGCATGGTGCAGGATGCTGATTAAATTCAGTTAACGATACAGTCTAAGAAGTTTGCTGGATTTGGAGTTCACTTGTGAGCTAGGTCCCATCAAATATCCAGACATGTTCTAAGACAGGTATTACTCAATTCGTGAGTTGGGTTTCTCTACGAACTTAAGAAAAAGAGAGACATAGAATGAAACATTAGGGCGAATCCACTCACTGAGGCTATTTCTCGAAAGCATTAGTTTTACGAACGAGTTTTGTGAGACTAATTAGTAGAGAAATTGGGTGTTCGGTATCACACGGGATGTGAGTACGCGACATCGCAATAATTAGCCTTAAGTGCAAGTGGGAGATTGTTGGATATAGTGCCCTCAAAGTCAATTATTGGATCACAGGTACGTGGTTGCAATGATTGAGGGAGGACCTATACCGATAGGACAGTTTTGCTCGAGATGATAGTAGGCTATCTGGTTTGTCTTTATCATCGTGTACATGCTTTAGTTCACTATTGCATGTTGATAAAGCCCATATGATTCTTGCTTGACTGTCAGCAGTATGATGGCGATCATATACGTGGGAGCTGGGGTCTATAAGCACAACCTTAAAGTGTCCCTAGTCGTGGAAGTTTCGAGACAGGGCATCGATACTCCAGTGTAGACTAGTGTATACAGTCGAGACCCCGACGAGGGGCGGTAGCCGGTCTCACAAGCCATTGGTGTCAGTTGGTTCACCTAAGATGTATACAGGTGCTCATTGGATTATGAGTACACCGGACAGGACTCGCCGGGAACATGCTAGTTGGTATTATACATATCGTCAGATAGCAGTTCCTAGGTGACATGTGTACAGGTTAGTCTGTCGACCTGATATCGTCATTTGTCTCGTGTGAGTTCCCACTGTGCTTTGATTACTACCCTACCATGGCTCAAAGGAGTCGTGCAAACAGGTTTTAGTTGGGTACAGTCCCGAGCCACATGAATGCAGTGAGCGGATCGTCGGGGATTCGTCTCTCCCGGTATTGGGGGTGAGATCGCGCTGTGTCTAGGAGAGCCATTACACGAAATCCCTGGCCAGGGTAATCGAGATTTACTGGTAAGTATTCCAGTAGTTTCTCACGGTGTTCTGGGCTACTCTCCGACACGACTTATACCGCTATTGAGGGTCTGACGTTTACCAGCCCCCTAGGCCCTATATGCGATACTCATAGACGAACGGACCGGACTGTGTGGATATTGTCACTTTCAGGCTCAGTAGGGTTTCTGGATGAGTTCAGTCGTCAGCTTCCCTTCCGATCAATACATGGGCAACCGTTACGTACAGCAAGTACCTCTGACGTGCTAGAGGTTATACCTAGTGCCAGTGTATTGATGAGTCATTAGAATCCCCCACGGACAGTTTCCCAAGTCCGGGCGAAACGTTGTAGAGGCCGTATGGATATATGGCGGGGTTCGATCATATTCGTGCACTTGTGCACGGATCAGGATCGGACGGATAATACTAGCGGGCTTTGGTTTAAGCCGGACCCTAGTATTATTGTCAGGAATATTTTTGTCTCATTGCATTCGTATTCTGTCGGAATACAAATACGGATATATATTTACAGTTGAGGGGTAATCTCGTATGTTGTTACAGGATTATTTTCGGAGTTGCTAGTTTATTTTTCCGTGTTATACATATCGATCCATGTTTCCCTATAGCAAGCTTTGACTTTGACCTTGGCCATTTTTGCCATTCCCTGCACATAATTCCGCATGGGGTATGGGCTTGATTGGTATGGGGTTTGATTAATTTATTATGTTGATTGGGCATATGGTCTTTGGGGGCTTCACTGTGGGCAGCATGGGATGCCAAATAAGGTGGCTGATTTTTGTTACTGGGGGGCTCCTTGCAATTCTTCCCATTTTCTTTATTGAAGGTTTTTCTTTTGTGGTAAAGAATTGACACCCACTTGATTAATTCACACACTAAATTCTTTCCCAGAATAACATCCACAGAGAGCATTCTTTGATGCCGAGCCCATCATTTTTTAAGTGAAAGTTCTTTTCTTCTTGAAGGAAAAAATCCTATGCTCACTTATTGATCTCCCAAATGGCAACTCCAATTTACCTCCATCCAAGTACAAGGGTGTTTTGAGACAATATATTCCACACTATCTCTACTTCATTCTTGGACATGTCGGCTAGCAAACTTCATGTCCGAGTTGCCTCGATTCGAGACGGGAGCCCGTATAAAGACTCGATGACGTGGTGCCGTTTTGACGAACGAGATCGGAGACCGAACTTCGTTGGCGCAACAGCGAGGAGATATGCATGGGGATTGAAGACCGAAGGACACGGATCGATCGGTATAATCTTTCATAACTCCTCTTTTTAAATATTGCTAGTTTACGGTTAATGGAAAGATCCGGGTATTTGGGTCGCGGTGGCGCCGGTTCCGTAAAAAGTTTTTGCTCCGCATTTGACGTCGTTCAGACGGCCGGGACGCCGCCGCGTCCCAACATGGTATCAAAGCCAAACTATTAACCATTTTCTAGCTTAATCTAATGTGTTTAAAATATCGATCGACGTAATTTTCAAAACCGCATTTCCAATATTTCAAGTTTCTGCCGGTTTTTAAAATCATTGAAAAATAGTTTTAAGTTTGTTAGAAAATCGTGCAGGCGATTCTATGACCCCTAAAGAAATTTCAAAGCATGATGTCACCATAACGCCGCGGAACCGCGGCAGAACAGGCATGTTCGCCGCGGTTGCGCGGTGGAGTTGTGGGCTCAGCGCTTCATTTTTCTTCTGGTTGTCAGGTATATGAAAATGTGGTTTCTGAGATGTTTTTTTGGGCCCAGATTTGTTAGAGTACTGGTTTTGTACTTAGGGGCCCACTTCGGGAAGTTTTGTCGATCGGAATTTTAAATATGTTAGTTTACAGTACTTTACATTTCTATCTGTGACCGTGAATGTCATTTGATCGGTAAATCTTGTCTAATCGCTATAGTCCTTTTAGACGGATTTGCGAACGTGGCATTCACGTTGATGTTCTGTGTTGTGCTGTGATGTTGCGGATTTGTCGTGGTGGATAGCTCCTGTGCAATGGTAGTACTGTTTGGATTTATTTGTACATTTGATATTGCGGGGCGAGCGTCCGACATGTGGACTGTCGTCACTGCCTGTTTGTATATTATTCTTTTGGGGCACGTCCGGGATGAGGTCGATGTACCCGTAGTATATTTTTTCTTTTCTGTACTAGAATTACCCCGCGGTGGGGTGCACGGATAGCCGGGTTCTAGAGGGCAACGGGCCCGCATCTCATAGCGTTGAGACGGAGGGGGCCTCACTCTAAAATTGGCGGGCTATTCGCCGCACTCGTAGGGGGTACAGGTTTTCATTGCACAGGCTATCCACACGGCCAGGGGAACGTCGGGTTTCATTTGCGGCTCTATGAAACCCGGGGATCCCAGATTATCTGTATTGTTCTGTGATGCGTATTTCTTTTCTGTGATGTTGCATTTATCATACCTGGAGCGATTATTATATATTGATATATATATAATAGTAGATGTTGTATATGTTTTGCACCCGCGCTAGTCCATTCCCCGCTCTGTCGTTAGTTGAGTAACCTAACGGGTGATAACGGGACCCAGTGGCGAATGCGGATGGCATAGACGTACATTATATTTTCATTCTTTTCTGGTGTGATCAATTGATGGGACTGCGTTGATTTTTATCAATGCAAGGAAAACAAACATATATATGATGTTGTTGGAACCAAGTTTTTAAAAACTGACATTACAGACGTACGTTTTTGTTTTGCACAGTGGTATTCGGTTATGAATATCCAGCACCTCATTCGACAAGGCAAGGGCCGAGATCCCTTCATCGGGAGTGATCCCTTGGGCAGAAGTTTGCGTCAACGTAATAACTTCACTATAGTCGATTACTTTTTGCTTTGCATCGTGGTATTCAGTTTGGAATATCCTGCACCTCATTCGACGAGGAACGAGCCGAGATCCCTTCACCGGAAGTGACCTCTTTAGCAAAAGTTTTCGCCGCTATATATTTTTATAAAACCACTTGGATTCCTTCAACGATATCAAGTTCATTACGCTAATGGTTTTTCGCCAAAAACCAGCCGTAGCCCTCCGTCATTTCAGATTGGTATCTCATAGTATTCGTGTTGTGTACGTTGGTCTCTATCAAGGCATAGTGTACGGTAACTGCGTGATACTTGTCTGTAGCATGGATATGCGATTATCTAGGACAGCCGCACAGTCACGTTGGTCTCTATCAAGGGCTTGTGTGGGTGGGTTTAGATCAATCTTAGATAATGACGGGTTGAACTTGACTAGCGACTTATGGCACGTTGGTCTCTATCAAGGCCATGAAGTCGTTAGGGGTAAAATTCATATCGGGAGTTTCAAACATACAAGAAACTTGCCAGGCATGCGCATACCTTCTGGAGTGTGGTGATTTGAGTGGATTCCATCAAGTTATCATGCGATGATAGTTGGATCCCGATTCCCACTGATGAGTTGGTTTACTCCTCGGGTGACCCCGACTAATTCTTCTTTCAGGTTTGGAGGAGTATTTGAGGAGACAGTGGGAGGTTTCCTGATTAGATAAAATGATTAACCATTCTGATCTAGGTTAGAGTGCACGCAGAGTGTTTCTTCTATCTCTCTCTTTGACTGCGACCATGACCCGACCCTAGACTATAACTCAGTGACCAAGTTAACCGAACTTTCTTAAAACACTGGCTTTTGGATTGTCTGAGTTGCATACATCATTGCCACTCCTTCTTTTACCCTTTAAGTTTCTCCAGAACACCCTGTATTATTACGAACATCCACTTCCATTAGATAAATCCATCGTATGGTTATATAAAAAACTCGGAGGAACTTCTTCGAGGTTGGATTCTGGTTCTGAAGAGATTGAATAGGATTATTCAGTTGTCTTTTCCATTTATCTTCTCTCAGGTTGTGAGGGCTCCTAGGATTAGGAGAGGGTATACCTATTACGCTTATTGGATAGTCTTCTTCCAAACTATAGGCAGGTGCTGAAAGGTAGGGAATGAAGAAAACCAATTAGCCTAAGTTAGACGTACAGAAGGTAATAAGTAAAGACAAATAAAGGGATCAGAAAGAGGGCAAAGTAAATTGCGACTGTTAACATTAACGACCAAACCACGTATCTCATCGTCACTCCTAATTCACCTTTGTATATCTCCAGAACACCCCGTATCACTACGAACATCCAATTCCATTGGATAAATCCATCGTATGGTTATATACGAACTCGAAGGAACTTCTTCGAGGATGGATTCTGATTCAGGAGAAATAGGAATAAGGTTTATTCAGTTGTCTTTTATCCTTACCTTCTCTCAGGTTGCGAGTGCTCCTAGGATTAGGAGAGTACACCTATTATGCTTATTGGATAGTCTTCTTCCAAACCATAGACTGGTGCCGAATGGTAGGGAAGGAAGAAAACCATTAAGCCTAACGAAGGTGTACAGAAGGTAACGACTAAAGACAAATAAAGGGAATTGGAGAGATGGCTGGGAAATATACGATTACAGTCATGAATCTGGATAATGGAAGAGGCATTACTAGGAATACCCGGATACCCCTTCGAAACATTTTTATGTTTCAGTTTCAATGTGCATTTTTAATAGAAAACTGATTTCCCAATTAGCTCTTGCTCCAGGGTATGTATTTACCAGGTATGATTCTCACATCTGTATGGTTTTACAGATGATGAGTGGGAGTAAGTTATTGGGAATTAGGTGATCATCCTCATTATATCGGAATTCGTTGTAATTGGTGATATTTTAGGAAATCGCCTGAGTACAGTTTTCAACCTACGACGCACAGGGTTTGAGTTATTTAACTCAGGGGACTTATACAAAGTATTGTATATTGTCCAGTGTCAATTAGGACAAAGGGGTTGGTCCTCGTACTATATTTTGTTTACTTATGACTTATCAAGTTTTGGACGAGTGTTTCGTAGAAATACAAGGTCCAAGTTTGAGAAGTTATAGGTACAAGAATAAAGTAGAGAACCAGGTGTCGCAAGTATCGGGATTCTTCAAGGTGATCGAAGATGTAGATACTTGTATGAGGTATTCAGCTGATAGTAATGGTTTTGAGAAACTTTTTTCTCTTTCAGGTTACTCATAATTGGACGCACTCCTAAGTTGAGTAATGTTGATCGGCCTCTCTCCATTTAGTTAACATGCACTGGAGACAGCTGCATGATTTGAATCTGGTTCCAATTAAATTAGTGTTTTTGTTTCTATATTAGATATATATAGAATCAATTTATATCTTAACGATGTTAAGGTATAGGGAGTCGTCCGGCTGATGCTTAAAACCAGAATCCGGATAAACTCGAGGCAGGTTTCTGTAATGGCTGTTTGTGGGTTGACCCGGGCTATGACGAGGGTTGATTTTCTACCATCTGGAAGATCAATAGTGATATTGTTCTTGACTCGCCACAGTTTTAGTAAAATGAATTTTTCAGAAAACAGTAGTGGGAGTATGGTAGAACTGGAAAAGATTTCAGAACCACAAACGATTACGGAAAATTTAATAGGACCTAAACATTCAATCAGGATTGAGATTCCATTAGCCACTCCGCAGATATGATGGGTAACCTCAGGCGCCCGAGAGGTACTTCGGTATTCTCCAAGACGGTGACAGGGAGGTTCTTGTTTACCCAGACTTGCCATTACTGCTATTCCAGACTATGAGACCCGGCAGGATGATGAGTATAGCGTCATTCTAAACTAGCTTTAGAAGTGCACGTGTATATAACTCCGCCAGAGGGTTGTCGTAGTCAGTGGGAGCAGCGAAAGCGTAGTGGATAAGTAGCTTATATCTATTTATAGACTAAAGCAGATATAGCGGAGATAGATCATCTATTTTTGATGCGACAGTCATAGGTTTTCACTTCATCAGAATAGGAGATGGATCTATTAAGAAGGTAGTAGAGTATGATGTCCTGATACTTGGATGACATACACATAGTAGGAAGTAAAATTGCTACACTACGATCGGTTATACCGTGGTTGTCACACAGTATTTTCTCTACATAGGATATGGATATAATATCATATGTTTTTTTGCACTAGATGCAAAAGGTTGATATATTATTCCAATCCTGGAGAAATGTTCGGAAGCAGCTTATGAACATAAGTGGTTGTTCTAGGGATTTGATAACGACAGCCTCCTTCGAGAGACAGTTATCATTCCAGGTATCCAAGGTGACCCGGATGACAGAGTGACTGTCAGAGTTATAGTTTTCCCTCTGACGAGGGGCAGTAGTTTGGACAGGTAGTCCAAGCGGATACTGCAGGAGGCATGGTGCAGGATGCTGATTAAATTCAGTTGACGATACAGTCTAAGAAGTTTGCTGGATTTGGAGTTCACTTGTGAGCTAGGTCACATCAGATATCCAGACATGTTCTAAGACAGGTATTACTCAATTCGTGAGTTGGGTTTCTCTACGAACTTAAGAAAAAGAGAGACATGTAATGAAACATTAGGGCGAATCCACTCACTGAGGCCATTTCTCGAAAGCAATAGTTTTACGAACGAGTTTTGTGAGACTAATTAGTAGAGAAGTTAGGTGTTCGGTATCACACGGGATGTGAGTACGCGACATCGCAATAATTAGCCTTAAGTGCAAGTGGGAGATTGTTGGATATAGTGCCCTCAAAGTCAATTATTGGATCGCAGGTACGTGGTTGCAATGATTGAGGGAGGACCTATACCGATAGGACAGTCTTGCTCGAGATGATAGTAGGCTATCTGGTTTGTCTTTATCATCGTGTACATGCTTTAGTTCACTATTGCATGTTGATAGAGCCCATAGGATTTTTGCTTGACTGCCAGCAGTATGATGGCGATCATATACTTGGGAGCTGGGGTCTATAAGCACAACCTTAAAGTGTCCCTAGTCGTGGAAGTTTCGAGACAGGGTATCGATACTCCAGTGTAGACTAGTGTATACAGTCGAGACCCCGACGAGGGGCAGTGGCCGGTCTCACAAGCCATTGGTGTCAGTTGGTTCACCTAAGATGTATACAGGTGCTCATTGGATTATGAGTACACCGGACAGGACTCGCCGGGAACATACTAGTTGGTATTATACATATCGTCAGATAGCAGTTCCTAGGTGACATGTGTAAAGATTAGTCTGTCGACCTGAGATCGTCATTTGTCTCGTGTGAGTTCCCACTGTGCTTTGATTACTATCCTACCACGGCTCAAAGGAGTCGTGCAAACAGGTTTTAGTTGGGTACAGTCCCGAGCCACATGAATGCAGTGAGCGGATCGTCGGGGATTCGTCTCTCCCGGTATTGGGGGTGAGATCGCGCTGTGTCTAGGAGAGCCATTACACGAAATCTCTGGTCAGGGTAATCGAGATTTACTGTTAAGTATTCCAGTAGTTTCTCACGGTGTTCTGGGCTACTCTCCGACACCACTTATACCGCTATTGGGGGTCTGACGTTTACCAGCCCCCTAGGCTCTATATGCGATACTCATAGAAGAACGGACCGGACTGTGCGGATATTGTCACTGTCAGGCTCAGTAGGGTTTCTGGATGAGTTCAGTCGTCAGCTTCTCTTCCGATCAATATATGGGCAACCGTTACGTACCGCTAGTACCTCTGACGTGCTAGAGGTTATACCTAGTGCCAGTATATTGATGAGTCATTAGAATCCCCCACAAACAGTTTCCCAAGTCCGGGCGAAACGTTGTAGAGGCCGTATGGATATATGGCGGGGTTCGATCATATTCGTGCACTTGTGCATGGATCAGGATCGGACGGATAATACTAGCGGGCTTTGGTTTAAGCCGGACCCTAGTATTATTGTCAGGAATATTTTTGTCTCATTGCATTCGTATTCGGTTGAAATACAAATGCGGGTATGTATTTACAGTTGAGGGGTAATCTCGTATTTTGTTACGGGATTATTTTCGGAGTTGTTAGTTTTTTTTTTCCGTCTTATACATATCGATCCATGTTTTCCTATAGCAAGCTTTGACTTTGACCTTGGCCATTTTGGCCATTCCTTGCACATAATTCCGCAAGGGGTATGGGCTTGATTGGTATGGGGTTTGATTAGTTTATTATGTTGATTGGGCATGGTCTTTGGGGGCTTCACTGTCGACAGCATGGGATGCCAAATAAGGTGGCTGATTTTTGTTATTGGGGGGCTCCTTGCAATTCTTCCCATTTTCTTTATTGAAGGTTTTTCTTTTGTGGTAAAGAATTGACACCCGCTTGATTAATTCACACACTAAATTCTTTCCCAGAATAACATCCACAGAGAGCATTCTTTGATGCCGAGCCCATCATTTTTGAAGTGAAAGTTCTTTTCTTCTTGAAGGAAAAAATCCTATGCTCACTTATTGATCTCCCAAATGGCAACTCCAATTTACCTCCATCCAAGTACAAGGGTGTTTTGAAACAATATATTCCACACTATCTCTACTTCATTCTTGAACATGTCGACTAGCAAACTTCATGTCCGAGTTTTCTCGGTTCGAGGCTGGAGCCCTTATAAAGACTCGATGACGTGGTGCCGTTTTGACGAGCGAGATCTGAGACCGAACTTCGTTGGCGCAACAGCGAGGAGATAGGCATGGGGATTGAAGACCGAAGGACACGGATCGATCGGTATAATCTTTCCTAACTCCTCTTTTTAAATATTGCTAGTTTGCGGTAAATGGAAAGATCCGGGTATTTGGGTCACGATGGCACCGGTTCCGTAAAAAGTATGTTCTCCACATTTGACGTCGTTCAGACGGCCGGGGCGCCGCCGTGTCCCAACATTGTGATGCCTAGACTAGACAGGTAGGGAAAGGTAATTTTAAAAGGCCCGTCTCACGGTGATTCAAGAGCGGATCCCTCCTTTCTCTACTTGTGCTTACCTGGCCACAATTGGCGGTGAAGAGACGATTTGAGGTCCTCACATCTTGCCCTTTGGAACAGTTAGGAGTTGTCTAGCTGACCTAGATGACCCTACATCTAGACTTGATTGTGCATTTTTGATTGATTGAACGTGTGTCTAAGCCTTTTATTGAAAATATTTTTGCAAAAAGCCCCTTATAAAAAAAACAAAAAAAGGAAAAAAATTTACAAAAACTTGCAACTTATCGCTAAGAAATCCGTGCACCCTATTTACACCCACTTTCTTCTCATTGACGTTTTCTTACCCCCACCTTCTGTTTTTCACCTTTTTGACTACACTACCTCTTTAGTGTATGTCCGGTTGGACTAGGGACACTAGTGCCCGATTAGTCCGTGTCTCGTTGGTACCGACTGACGACGCTTTCGACTCCGAAGTCGAAATTCCTTCCACTTCCTTACCTTCACATTCACATTCTTCGTCTTCTAAGGAGATGTCGGGATTTAATCCTAACAATCCCTTACTCGCGGGATTGATTCCACCTCCGCTAGGTGCGAATAACCCACAACACCCACCTGTTGAAGCGCCCAAAGAATCGCGCCCTAGGATCTTTTCTACCATATCTGCACCGCCTTACCTACTTGTCTTTCACTTCCACCGGCAAATGGGGATAAGTTTGAGATCAAACCTCACTTCATCAACATGTTGCCAAAATTTCACGGACTGAAATCCGAAGATGCCTATATCTTCATAAACAAATTCCAGAATGTTTGCGCAATGATGAAGACAACACAACTGTCTGATGATGCTATAAGGCTACGTGTCATTCCATTCACCTTATGTGACCTAGCCGAGAAATGGTTGTATAGCACAGCATCACACTCGATTAAAAATTGGGAAGAATTTGTTAAAGCTTTTCTTAAAAAGTTTTATCCACATCACAAGACCGCGAGAATTCGCAATGAGATTATTCAATTTTCCCAGCTTCCTTCCGAACCCTTTTGGAAGTATTTTGAAAGATTTAAAGACCTACTTGTTCAATGCCCTCACCACGGTATCGAGCATTGGCAACTTTGGCAAACTTTATACGAAGGATTGAACCCAGCAACGAAACAGTTGTTGGAAACCATTTGTCAATGTCACTTTCTAACAAAATCAAGCGAGGAAGCTTGGCAGTTTCTCGACGATCTTGCTGAACAAACACTTCAGTGGGAAAACACTAAGACCACCTCATCTTCCTCAACAGGTCAGTCTATGGCAGGCATACATCAATTAGATATGTCGATTGCAATGAAAGACGGGATGGCCGCACTTACAAAAAAGCTAGAAGCAATTGAGACCAAAATCTCATCGCCTTCTCCTGCCCCTGCTTTACCCCTACGAACTGTTTGCGTGTGTTTTTCGGATCCATCACATCTTACCGAAGAGTGTCCTTACAATCCACCTGTTCAAGGACAAGATCAAGTCAATGATTCCTTTCAGCAAAGACAAAGAAATGATCCATATTCTTCGACTTATAATCCGAGTTGGAGGAGTCACCCAAATTTTGCTTGGAATCAAAATCAACAATTCCAAGGCAACAACAACTTTCAAAGGCCTCCTCCTCCACAACAACAAGTACCACAACAAACTCAATACCAGCAATCTTTCCAACCACAAACTTACCCAAACCAAATGAACAATTTTGTGCCCAACAACTCTTACCCTCCAAACAATTTTGTTCAACCAAATGACGATAAGGTTACCTCGCTAGAAAGAAGTCTAGATGCGTTTCTAAAACAATCTACACAATCCGCAGCAAGGTTGGAGACTTCCATTCAGTCTTTGGTGCACAACAGTGCTTCACATGATCAAAGTATCAAATCAATCGAGGCCGAAATTGCACAACTAAATGCAGCGTTGAGCGAGCGAGAAAAGGGAAAGCTTCCATCTCAACCATTGCCAAATCCCGGTCACACACACAACGCACATGTTGCTTATGAACAACAAAATCATAATGTAAATGTTGTGACCACGTTGAGATTTGGAAGAGTGTTGCACAATAACGTGGGTAATAGTGAAGATACCTCTGCCGGTGCTTCTTCTTCATCTTCTTCCTCTTCATCTTCATCTTCTTCGTCAGCGCCTATTCTTCATTCTTCAAAAGGCTCTTCTTCTTCTAATCCGAACGAACCCACATCTCACATCACGAACACACCAACACTGGGATCCGTTCCAACACCACATTCTACTCCACAGACATTGGACTCAACAAATTTTCAAAATGTTCCTTTTCCAAACAGGTTGAGATCCAATAAACCAAATAACCAAATGGAGAAGATTGTGGAGTTATTCAAACAGGTTAGCATAAACATACCTCTCTTGGATGCAATCCAACAGGTCCCTTCTTATGCGAAAATCTTATAGGGCTTATGCACCTCGAAGAGAAAGTCTCAGATACCCAATAAAGTGCTAGTATCTAGTGCCGTGAGCAATGCTATTACCCAACCTCAACCCTTGCCCCAAAAACGAAAGGACCCTGGCTGTCCTACAATTTCAATAACAATTGGGGATAAGAACATCAATCGAGCACTTTTAGATCTTGGTTCTAGTGTTAACCTGCTTCCCTACTCCGTGTATGAGCAATTAGGTGTTGGAGAGTTGAAACCCACTCATTGTACTCTCCAAATGGCTGATCGATCAATCACCCAACCTAGGGGTGAGTCAGAGGATGTGTTGATCAAAGTAGGGGACTTCATATTCCCCGTTGATTTTATTGTTATGGACACACAACCTGTTGCTAACCCACGGAACCAAATTCCGGTGATCCTCGGTCGACCAATTTTTGCCACTTCCAATACCGTAATCAATTGTTGCAATGGCTCTATAACTCTATCCTTTGGGAAGATGTCTAGTGAGTTCAATATTTACAAGATAGAAAGTCTGCCCTCCGTGCCTAAAGCTAGTATACGAGAAGTTTGCTCGATCCACGAAATCATGTAGGAGGACTGCGAGCTTGAAAAATTTCTGTTTGATCACAACAGTTTTGATGCCACTAGTGCGTCCCTCCTTGAATCTGACACAGTTTGCACAACCGATAACGATTACGAGTGTTTCACTTTTTCGGACGATTTGGACGACTCACCGTCCGAGTATGAGTCCTTTGAATTTTCGGATGAGTTAGTTGAACCATCCGACTCGGTTGCTTACAGTGATTTCGAACCATTGTTGGAATCCTTCGAGTTCGAGATAGTTTCACCAATTTTACCTTCAATTGTTTCGCCTCTGAAACTCAAACTCAAGCGTCTGCCGTCTCACCTTAAATACGCTTACATAGGTGAGAATGAGACATTTCCCGTTATCATATCGGCCTCTCTAGCCCTCGAGCAAGAGAAAGCCCTTTTAATGGTCTTACAAAATAACCGGCAAGCTTTTGGCTGGACTATGGCGGACATCGAGGAGATTAGTTCCCTCATAATTGAACATCATATACATATGATGGATGATGCCAAGCCAGTAAAGGATCCACAGAAACACCTCGGGGATTTTGTGGTTAATCAACCTCCACCTATAGAAGTTGAACCACCACCCTTTCTTCTAATAAAATACGAGAATGCCAATATTCCATTCATAAAAGATCATTCACGTTCTCGTTTTTATTTATCATCACCTCTTATCTCTTCACACACACATTCACGGAAACACTTTCCATACCACCACTTATCTCTTCCCCACTTCTTCTTGGCTCTGTACAACATATTCTTCCACCGACCGATACTCTACACCGATAAATTTTTCAACTGGTTGGTGTTGACTTTTGGTCTTTACAAAGTTTGGCATTGACTTGTAATATCATTTAACTCAAGTTTGGGGGGTATAATTGTCTTTCAAAAATAACATAAAAAATAAAAATTTTAAAAAAAAATATTTTGGGTATTTTTGTAAATTTCCAGATTTTAAAATAAAAAATTTTATCTGCAAATAAATTCCTCTTTTTAGAGGGGTTTATTTGCAAATATACATAAATCTCCCCCTATATAAAGAACCCGTCCCCTATGTTTGGGTAACCCTAAAAACATATCTCCTCAAGAAACCCTAGCGCCACCGCCAAAGTTTTTCTGCGAGATCTCATTGTGCCGTCGCGTTTCCGCCGCAGGAGGACCCCTTCCGCAGCGCTTCCGCCGCCAGTCAGCCGCGCTTCCGCCGCCAGTCAGCCGCGTCGCCCCCTGAATTTTTCACAGGAGGTTTGTTTTTCCATACCCTCTCTGTTTTTAAAATTCTAGATCTGTAGAACACCTGATGCCACACAGCATGCAACTTGAACGTGATTTTTCACAAGTATTTTCACACGAGGTGTACGGTAGTTATTTTGCGAACGAGATAGCGCGTAAGGGTTGGAACTTTCTGATTTATAAACACCCTAACGCTTATGCACTGCCGGAATTAGTCACTCGTTTTTACGAGTGTATGGAAGATGGGTGTCTCACCCTATTTGGTTTTATAAAATTGCAATTGGGTGATCGGGAAATTATCATCGATAGGAACATTATACACGAAGTCACATTAATCCCTCGCATACCCGCACATGACCAACCTTTACAATTTGAGGATTACATGCTCTTGATGGGCAACGATAGCTCAAGGGAGCCACGGAAGGGTATCAAAGCGAGAACCCTTTTCGCAAATGTCTTAACTGTGTGCCGATGGGCACAAAATAATATTTTCGGTAGCTTCCACAACACAACATTTTTTACACCCTCATTGCATATTGTGTATACTCTTATGATAAGAAACCCCCGTTTTGACATGTGCACAGTTTTGCTAAACTCAATAGGTGCAGGTAAACGAGCCGTCAATTACCCTTGTCCCATGCTGGTTACACAACTATATCGATATTTCCTCCCTGTGGAGGAGTTCGAATTTTACATGCATGGAGACATACCGGTCAGGCCACTTATTGAGGGCGTTTCTACGTCCTATTCTCGATTGACAAATGTGTGGTCTAGAACCGAACCAGCGGAGCATGTACCCGCCCGCACACCTAGCTCTAGCTCAGCCACAAGCGAAGGAGAAATGACCCCGTTAAAATATACACAGTTGATGCGGAGAGCTGTTAGGGGCATTGATGAGTTGAGGGAGAATTGAGGGTGACATCGAGAGAGCACGACCGTCGGTTGACGGAGATAGAGCAGGGGATTTGAACCCTGTTGGGTAGGGCTGAGCGTTCACGTTCACGCTCGAGAGTGCGGCGTGGGGCCGAGCAGTGAGGGCACTGCTTTGGATAAGTTTGGGGGAGTTGGTGGTTGTATATAGCTATCTTTTGCATTGCATACTTTTTTTAAAATTTTTGTATATATTTTTCCTTTTTCTTTTGCATGTTTAAATTCTGCATTGCATCCTTATATAAAAATCATAAAAATTGAAAATATAAAAATATAAAAATCAAATAAAAACTGAAAAATTTGAAAAATTATAAAAATTAAAACATACAATTTTGGCCATAATTGACTTGAGTTTGACAAAAAGGTTAACTAACTAGGAACAACTAGATCTTAGACTTAGTAAATTAAAAATCCTAAAAATAACCTTTCTTAAAATTTAACGGTAGAAAGTATATGTCTTTGTAGTTTATTTAGAAATAGGCAAATTTCGAGTTCACTTCTTGGGCTAAGTTAAAACAAGGGAAAAGTATTGATATTTTTATTAAAGTATAAGTTTGAAAAATAATTTCTAAGCTTAAATCTAAATTCTGAAAACATATACCCTACAAATTGCAAAAACACGAACCTTGAAACTTGGAATAGTAGAAGAGACCTTGAAATGCTCTTGTCTAAAGCCCTTAGTATGAAGGAAAATAAAATAAAAATACAAGTGTGAATAAAGAGATAAAAAAAATGAACACTGGTTTTTGTAATTACTTAAGGCTGCATAAATAAAAAATATTTAACGAGGGTGCTTTATCACCTAGTGCCTTAGACCAACTGGTTTGGGAGTCATTGCTAAAAGCCTTAGGTTTTACAAGACTAGGAATTACGCCTTAATGTGCAAACACATTTTGTAATCGGTCGTTGGTACCTCAAGAAGTATTAACGGTCGCATGACGAATGTGTGAGCAAATTTCATCTAAAAATTCACCAATTTAAAAGTACTTTGGACGATGGACAAGAGTATAATAGCTTGATTTGAATTTCCAAGTGTAGGGGTGATATATACACACACGTAGGGGTATGTGATTAGGGTTTAGATAAGAGATAGGAATGAAAAATATAACTTATATCTTTAATAGAGATGATAAAAAAATTCCTAAGTTGAGATAGAACCCTAGAAAGAAAACTCAAAAGATGCTAAAAGGTAAGTAAATCTACAAAACATATATAATCTTAAGTTAAACAATAAGGAAGCGTGAAAAATACGGGTTGATAATTTCTGAGTCAAAGATAATAGAGTTTCTTGTTAGAAAATCTAATTGGAGAATAAAAGTCAATGGGCCGAATTAATAGGATTTTGTGGGTAGTATCCGCTGAAACCCTCAGGAGACAACACTCCTCCTACTAGGGACACCTAGAGGTTTAACAGCTTGTTACACGAGCTCAGTGAAATCGCGTTTCCCTGCGAAAGTGAGGCTAGGTCTTTTTCGAGAATAAAACTAGTTTTGCTCGAGGACGAGCAAAAGATAATTTTGGGGGTATTTTTTCATGTCATAATTTTGCATTATTATATTCCCCATTCTTATTCATTTTACAAATAAATAGGTGTTTTTGATCCATGTCTTCTACATAATTGCAGGTTATAGGTTCTCGAAATAAAAACAGTGAAAATGATGAAAAGACGATACAAAAGTGAGACTACGACCAACAACTGGAAGAATCTTGATCAAGCCTACAGTTTGGAGAATAAACGAAGATCAATGAACAAGTTCACAAAGTACAAAGGCAGCGCAAGGTTCAAGACTTCGACGCGAAGTAAACGGTAAAGTCAACGACATTATGCACTGTGGAAATCTGGAAGAGAACTAGAAGACAATCTGAGAAACTAAGTGAAGAAACAAGAACCCAAATGCAACCAGAAGAACACCAGAAGAATTTAGCCAACAAGCCCTTTATATGGCCGCAGATCCGCGGCCAAACATGGCTTTTGGTCGCGGTTCCGCGGCCATGGTGCGCGCGTGTCGATGCAAAAATTCAACAGTTGGCGGTGCGTTGATTAGTCTTCTTAGGGATAATTTTGTAAATGCGGATATGTATCGAATGTAACCCTAGGGTTTCTATGATCTATAATTAGAAACCCTAAACCTCTGTTTGAGGTATGCCTCTTTTTATTCATCTATTCAGAATTTTAATTCAATGTAAATGTTTGAAGGGAGCCATCAAATAAAGTAAGATTTTTATTATCTGCCCTAGTTCTTAAATTCCTTTCTGCCCTAGTATAGATTTTATTATCTGCCCTGGTTAATTAGTTTAGCACTTTTAATTATTTGCCGTAGATAAAAAATGTTTCTTTTAATCAATTCCCTAATGAGTGAGTAGTTCCTCACTTGTTAGGGTTAGGAATAGGGAAGGTTTGAGAGATGAAAATCTCTCACCCCTTTCTTGCCCATTACATATTCTTATAGGACTCCATGCATACATACACACACCTCTCACTATGGCACCTTACCCCACGAGCTAGCGGTGATACCGTAGTTTAAAAGACCGATTGTATATGTTTTTCCATGGAGGTTAGGGTAAGAATTAAGAAAGGACGGACAAGAACCTAGAGAAAGAAACCTAGTTTCTTCCCGATGATACCAATCCCTTTATTAATTATTACCATAACACCTAATAGATCTTTATTAGGGCATTGAAAGCGGTGAGAAATATTAACTTTCCAAACTTAACCTAAACCTAACCCTAGCAAGATTTTAATCCTAGTCTAAATCAACTTAGTTTTTAGTGATAATCAATCCAACACCGTTTGGAATTAACTCGTTAGAACAAATTGAGAATACACAAAATCCCTGTGGACCGACCCGTACTCACCGGCTAGCTACCAAGCGACGCCGTTCTTGATTGCGGTAATTAATTCTTTGATCACAAAACATAACACAAATCACTACTACCGCTGACGGCTTGTGGGTAACTGATGTGGTCATTACCTACTGCTGGTATATTAACGAGTTTTTAGAATCCCACATAGAAGTTTCCTGGTTCAAGCGAAACGAAGTAGGCACATATGCTGATATGTGCGGAGCCCGATTAACTACGAGTATGAGATACCGTATTCTAATCTGGCATTTATTTGTTATCAATTAGGTTATATGTTATATAACCGAATTATCGAATCAAGTGTTGATTTGATAATATGATAAACAGATAAATGATATTAGTCGGTTATATGTGATATAACCGGATTATTAAATCAAGTGTTGATTTAATAATTTGATATATATTATATTTGATATAATTATATATTAACTAATATTATTAGCTCACTAATTATTTTCTTCATAATATATATATGATTGATATATATATATATATATATATATATATATATATATATATATATATATCTATTTTCTAAAATTAGAAAATCCATGCCATCCATGCCATGCTTCATATATATATATATATATATATATATATATATATATATATATATATATGAAGCATGGCATGGATTTTCTAATTTTAGAAAATAGAAAATGAGGTGGTAAATGGGGAGACTTTTGAAGACATGGGTTAAAGGTGTGGTTCATAATATATTTTATTAGTTTGACTACACTATTGAAGTATGGTGCATATTTTCTATATGAAAATATTCATGCTTCAAAAAGTGAGATATATTGGTGAGCCATTCTTCATTCTAAGCTTGATGTCTTAGCCTTTTTTCTTGAGCTCTTTGCTCTCTAGCATTCTCCATTTTTCTTCACCTCTTACTTCAAGCTTTAGCAATCACATATGTTGTGAACCATAGAACTTGAAACCCTAGTGAGCAAAACAGAACCCCTACTTCACCATCTTACACTTTATTAGCAATCAAGTGTAGTGGGTTTCCTTTTAGTGAAGAGGTAGCTTGGATTGGCGGACTTCGGGTGGATCATCTTCGGTACGAAGGTCATCGGAGGAAGTTCGTTCAACCTTCGAGTGGAGCCTAGTGGATGAAGGTTTACCCTAGTGCCCGGCCATCTCACGTGGCCAAATGCGGAACAAAATTTTTTTCTTACGAATGAAACTTGGCGCTAGACTAAACCCTAAAACCGGATCTTTCCATAAAACTAACTAGCTACACTAAGAGAGCTATCTACTATGATAGAAACCTCACCAAATGAACCAAGTCCTTAGGTCATCGTTCTTCATCATATGCTCCAAGTGGCCTCCTTGAACTTGTTCGATCGCCAACTCCGGCTCCATCGGTCCTCCGGGATCGAGCTTGTTCTCCGTCCTTGCTTTGTCGTAGATGATCACCTGAGGGGTATGATCCATGGCTCTATCTCTCTGCTAAATATCAAAAGAGCAACTAGAGAACTTGGGATGCTAGTCCAAGTAATCTAGGATGTAGTTTTGGAGTTCTAAGTGTGAAACTATCTCTTTCTTGCATCTTCACTTGATTCTCAACACATGAGAAGGTAGTGAAGAGGAAGAAGATGAAGGTGGAGGAAGCTAGAGAGGAGGGAGGAGCTTGGAGAGAAAATGGAGCTCAAGAAAATAATGAGCAAGCATGAAAGAGAAATTCACACACCTTGGTTTTGTGTATGAATTCTTTCAATAAACAATAGCAACCATACTTCAATAGTAAACCCAAAATGAATTATAAATTCATTTGTTCACTATTGAAGCATGGTCACTCCCATTCCTCCCTCACCTCTCACTTTACACCTCATTTCCAATTATGAAATAAAAGGAAAATCCAAAATGAGGTGGCCACCTTCTAGAAGGAAAACTGTAATAAATACGAATTTCCAACTACAGTACAAATATACCGGCAATCAGATAAAATTCCGAACGCCCAAAAGAGATAGAATAACACGAAGAACGTAATACTAGAATATATATATCGAAATACATATACGTAAATTATTAAATCAATACCTGATTTAATAATCCGGCTCAAACCCGAGCCGGCTAGTATTACAAACTGTCCGATCGAAAATCCGAGTACCAAGTACATCAATCGATCGAACCCTGCACGTATCCAATACGGCTACTACATCGTTTTGCCTGGATCAGGGAAACCCTCTATGTGGGACTCTAAAGACTAGACAGTACTCTGGCAGTGGTTTTAACCACAAGCGCGTCAGCGGCACTAGCTGTACGTAACGGCTTCCCAGGTACCTGTCGAAAAGGAAGGCCGACGAGCAAGCTCGTCCGAACTCCTACTGAGCCTATCCGTGACAATATCCGTACAGTCCGGTCTCTTTGTCAAAGAGTATCGCATACCGGGTCTAGAAGATGGTGAACGTCAGACCCTAACAACCTGATAAGTCGTGCCGATGTGGCTCAGGACCAATCCGGGAAACTACTGATCAGCCTATCAGTAGATCCCAACTGCCTTGGCCAATTTCTTATAGTCCTGACCAATCGAATCACAGTGCGATATCAACTCCCTATACCGGGAGAGACAAATCCCTGACAATCGCTCACTGCCTCCATGTGGCTCGGGACTGAACCCAACCAAAACCTTTTTGCACGACTCGGTAGAGCCGTGGTAGGGTAGTGATCAAAGTTCAGTGGGAACTCACACGAGACAAATGATGATCTCAGGTCCAAAGACTAACCTGTACACATGTCACCTGAGAACTTCCATCTAACGATAGGTATAGTACCATATAGAAGTTCTCGGCGAGTCCGTCCAGTGTACTCACACCCAGTGAGCACCTGTATACGATCTTAGGTGCATCAGACCAATGGCTGCGGGACCAACCATCCCCGACGGGGCAAGAAACGTACACACCAGTCTACTTTGGAGTATCAGTGCCCAGTCTCGATACTCACGCGACTAGGGACCATTTAAGGATGTGCTTATGGACTACCCTGCTCCCACAAGTATGATCGCCATCACAACGCAGATAGTCAAGCAAGATCCTATGGGCTTTATCAACATGTAACCGCAATATGTAATAACGAGTATAACATATGCCATGTTAAGATAAAGACAAACCACAATAGTATACTACCGTATCGAGTCTTTATCAATATGTGCAAACCAGATATAATAACAATAAATACACATATCCCGATAAAGACAAGTCAAATAATATACTATAAAACTGAGCAAGATTGTTTTGTACATACATATCCCTAGTATCCATATGTATACATATACAATACTGGCCTCTAGGGCATATACATCCAACAGTGGAGTAACATGGACAACAACCCAGAGCATTTAAAGAGAAGGACTTGGTCTATGAAGGTCGTATACTCCTTCTCTTCTTGTAGTCGTTCATATCATCATAGATAAACCCCTAATATTCTAGTTAAAATCTTGGTCAGCCTAGCTTAGCACCCGAAATTTTTTTAATTTGGCATGGTTGATACTACTAGAACCTCATGGTGGTGCTAGGGTAGACTTTCATGGTATCAGAGCCAAGCTAGAACATTTGGGTAGGTCTTTACGATATTAAAGTGTTCGATCGGTTTTCGAAACCCGAAATTTGTGATGTTTCTGTCGAATTTTTCAAAAGTTGAAATTTTTGTAATTTAAAATATTCAGAAAATCGAGCAGGCTTTTCTATGGAACCCAAGAAAATTCGAACCCCTAACCCCTTCAAAGAGCTGCGAAACCGCGGCCTAAACCCTGGTTTGGGCGCAGTTCCGCCGCACTTTTGTGAAGTCAAGGGTTGACTTTTTCTGTGCTGCTCCATTTGTAAATTTGGCACATTCTGGATGTTTTTAATGATGCTCAAGTTGTTGAGGTCTCTTATAACACCTTAGGATGCGATTAGTGTTAATTAAGCAATAATGCGGATTTTTAGTAAGAAATTTACCAAAATAGTTTTCAAATATTTTATAAAAATTAATTAATATTTTATTAATATTTATTTTGGGCTTGCACATACATGTGCATGTTAACCTAGGGTTAATTAGATGTTAAACCATGCTTAAGTAGCCATGGCATCCTAACCTAATGGCATGCCATTTTTAATATGTATTTAATTAAATCATTTAGTTTAAATAAAAAGGGTTTTATATTAGGTTGACTTGAGAGAAAGAAAGAGAGAGAGGGGGCATCATGAGGCATGGCAAGCATGCCATGCATTAAATGAAGAGAGAGAGGGAGGCATGGCTTCTCTAAACTCACCCCTCATTCCCTCATCCATCGCCCTCACACACATACACCCTCACACTCTCATCTCATTCTCTCATTCTCATATTTTCTCCTTCTCATATTCTTCACCCTCACCTCCCTCAAACTGAACACTCCCCTTGTTCTTCACTAAACCCTAACCCAAATCCTCATAAACCCTCACTACCCTTCACAAAACTCAATACACCCTTCATTAAAGTTGATCTAAAATCTATGGAGATGACTTGGAGCATGAAAAGATAGGGTTTTGAGCAAGTGTGGTTTGGTAATGACTCTAAACTGTTAATTAGGAGTTTATGATGTTGTGTTGCTAGTTAGTTTCAGTTAAGAACCCTAAGATAAGGGTTTGGTGTAATATCATATTTTTAGTGTCTTATTTGGTTCTCTGTGATCTGCTACAACCCCGAGTATGTACTATGAAAACTAGCAGTGTAGAAGTATTGAACTAGTTACCCAGAGTGTACACCTGAAGCACGAGCCCGACCAGGGCGGTTTTGGCCGGTGAGATAGGGACCAGATCCGGCGACCTCGGTTTTTTTAGGGCCTGGGGTGTTGTAATTTTTGTGGGTATGCAGTTTTTTTAGGTTGTTTGGTACTGCTAGATTTTGATGTGACAGTGGGTAAAATCTGGGATCAAATTGCTAGTATTTTAGTATTTCGACTACGCGCGTTACGATATCCGACACGGTGTCCGACTAAGTTTCTGTGCTTCGCGTGATTTATGCACTTAGGGTTGTTTTAGATTGTCGCTACACTCGTTAGCCACTAAGCGAGCGCTTTAGAGGGTGTTGGAGTCGATGCGTCGATTTAAACGTAATTATACGTATTATGGGTCGATTTCTAAGTGCACTTGCTATGTTTGTGTGATCTTAAGGGCAAGTGCGGGGACTACGGACGCTGCGAAGAAATGGAAGCAGGTGGTTGGATATACTTAGCTCGAGATCACTAGTAATACGTATAATTAAAGGCTTTGTATAACACTTGTATGAGGTGAACAACACGAGATGAAATAAACACCTCTTTTCTCTTCTCTCTATAATTTTCTTATCATAAGTTTTAGTAAATTTCATAACAAAAATTTCAATAGAGAAAATTGAGAAATCGAGATGTCCATCTCATCATCACAAAAGACAAAAATAAGAAAATAAAAGTCAACAACCCTCTCCCTCTCATAATCTCATTCATTATTTACACATTCTCTCTCATGCTCATAAACCCAAAGAAAGATACGTCTTACAAATTTATACATAGGGCCTTATATCTTTGTTATTGTGTATAACTCATAAATTTCTCAATTTTAATATTACCATTAACCGCATTCATTTAATTTTAATTTAAAAAAACTAAAGAAATCCTTGGAAATTTTCATGTAATGTCCAGCATTAAAAAAATTATACACGCATTCGTTATATATGATGTTCAAAATATACACATGTGTATCGCACTTGCAAAATACTAGTAACTATTATTTGAGGTTATATATACTAACGTTTTCAGAATATGCAGCGCATGTGATTATAGAATTTTCATGATAAATTTCTTTATTTATTAACTACATGCACGCATTTGTTTGTAAAATAATGATCATGCGGGAATTTAATTATGTGCATCACATTTGTAAAATAATAACGACGTGGCATTTAATCACGTGCATTGCACATAAAACAATGGTGTTTTTTTATTTGATTTTTTTTTATTTTTGGAAAAAATAAGAAGTCACGTCACCAATCAATTTCAAATTTAAATCACACGTGTTCTTTGGATTGTAGACAGTGATGTACATGTTTTGAATTACATATATACCATTTGTTTTGTTTGACAGCAAGAGCCCTTACCACTATGCTATAGTATATTTACAATTATGATATTATTACTACATAAAGTATTTGAATATATATATATATATATATATATAGTAGAGAATGTTTAATAGCATGTTAAAAGGAGTAGTTAAGAATTCAAATATTGCCAAACATCAACCAACCACAATAATACCAGGTATGAATGGTCAAACCATTCACATATTGATTCAACCATGTTACTTTTCCCATTGATTTAACATCTACGGGGAAATCGTCTGTATGGCGTTATGCGTCAGGGCTTGATAGGATATTATAGCCGCATGTTTATATTCATATATGTTGATTGTGCATGAGCATCATTACATACCATTATATTGTTGTGCCTTGACTTATTATCCTGTGGACACTGCACCATTACTGACGGTTCATGTTGCACGAGCACTAAATTGTATGCTACACCTGTTGGGGTCGAAATTTACATTCCGGTTGACCAATTCAAAATCAAAGTCAACCCCAAGCCAAGTGGGCCCAAGCCCAGGTCAAGTGGGCCAATGCCCGAGTCGAGCCCGAACTCGAAGCGTCCAGCCTTCCGCCATGCCAAAATAAAAAATTTGTAATAAATAATTTTGGTGTATTTCCTTTTTTTATTTTTTGAATAAATGTAAGAAAAATGGGCATAAAGCCAAATTTTTGTAAAGCCCATGGCTTATGTGCAAAAAGAAATAGCACATGAGGCATGGGATGGGCAAAATGCCATTTTTGTAAAGCCCAAAGGGCTATATGTAAAGTGTATAGCCTATAAAGGAAAAGATAATGAAAATATCTCAAGATCTTTTTCTCCCTCAAAAATAATCTGTGCCTCTTCCTCCTTCCTCAAGGTTCTAAACCTTCTTCTTTCTTTTGAATTAAATCAAGAGTTTCACTCTTCCTTTTCCAAAACTAAATAGTTTTTTACCATAAAACCCATAAAGGGGAGCTCAGATCTTTCGTTAGATCTCAAAAATGGGAGATTTTTTTAAAATCTCACCCCTCTTGTTTCTTCAAGAACCGGCCATCAAAGAGGAGGAAGAAGGAGACCCATCTCCGAAAATCCTACTTTGGAAAAGATCCAAGGCTCAAGAGAAGATCCCAGGCTTAAGAGCGAAGAACCTCTGAAGATTTTTAGGGAGTTCAACTCCAAGACCCAAATCCACAAAGGAGTTTAACTCCTAATCCAGACCTTCAGGAGTTTAACTCCACTCAAAATCCTCTTTTTGGAGTTTAACACCTATTTCTGGGGTAAAGCCCCCTCATTTCACTAGCGCCCAAAGCGCTAGCGCCCGAGCGCCCACGTGCTAGGCACGTGAGGCGCTAGCGCCCAAAGCGCTAGCGCCCGAGCGCCAGAGCACCCACATGCCGGGCACGTGAGGCCTAAGCGCCTGAGCACCCACGCGCCGGGCATGTGAGGCGCTAGCGCCCAAAGCGCTAGCACCCGAGCCCCCATAGCGCTAGCGCTCGAGCACCCATGTTCCGGACACGTGATGCGCTAGCGCCTAAAGCGCTAGCGTCAGCGCCCAAGCGCCTAGCGCTGGCGCTCACGCGTCCTTTGGACACCTTTTTCCCTTCATTTTACATGTACTCCACACTAAAACCACCTTCCCCGTTAGAAAAAAATTTCTAACGGGGCGCTACCCCGTACCCCGTAAGGGAGCTGCTAGCCCCCTTGACCCCCAGCTCGCTATCCGGGTAGCGGGACCCCTGTAAAAACTCTGCGGGGCCCCTGATATATCCAAAACCCCTTCAAAACACAACACTACATATCGAGTTCGCATGACCTGTTTGACCCGTTAATCGGAGGTTCTCTCGCTCCAAAGGCGAGGGGTAATTAACGGCAGCTTAGTCCGCGGCTGCCAGAGATTCGGATCCCCACAATCAATAAACCCCAGCCTACCCTAGGCAGGGGGAATCTGTAATACTCCTGACAAGCGCTCGCGTATTCCTATCTCAATGGGGTGATGAAAAACACCCTATAGATTCTGGCACGCCCGGTGGGACCTTTTTCTCCTCCCATATCTCGGGTCAAGTGTTCATGCGAACTCATTTAACATATATGCCGATGTTTGTACTGAAATAATGTTTTTTCCGTGCAGCAATCAACTTTCAACGACAATGTCTCCCAAGACGAATTCAGCTTCCAACGCGACCCCGATCTCATACGTGGTCAAGATCAATGCTCGTGTGGTTCTCCCCGCAAGCCTCAATCGACAGTGAGAGGAACTGTCCAGCCAATTTGGTTCTGTCTGGAAAAACAGGTGGCCAAGCCAGTCTCAAGGGGAAAAAAGTCGAATGTTGTGATTGCTAAGGCACCACAACCGAAACTTAAAACGGTGTCTGAACGACTCTCTGGTGCTCCAGCTGGGGGCAAGAATTCCGGTACAAAAGGAAACATCAAACGTTGCGGACGAGCTCAGGTGATGACTCCAACCAATGCACAATGAGGCGTATCTCCAAAGCCCTCCATCACCCGGTCTACGGCGGCTTCACGAAGAGCTGTAACCAGCTAAGTGCTCAAAACAGAAAGGCTGAGACAGAAGCGGCTCAGGTATGGAGCCAACAAGAGGGCCAGGACTCCGGCCAAGTGGAATCTTGTGAGATTCCAAGAGCAGAGTCATCCTGCGACGACGGCTGAGTTGGCCATAAAAATCAGCAATTCCTTCGAACCTCTGAAGTAGGTTCAGAGAAATGCCATGACCTCCAGAATCAAGAAGACAGCGGTACAAACGTTGCTACAAAGAGATGTGTCCCAGCCCCAACAGAAAAAGTATGACACTGTTTCTTCAAGAGTTTACCAGGTGCTCTGTGCCATGCGAAAACAGCGGGGCAAAACTGTTTACCCCAATCAGAGCAAAGCTCTGTTCAAATTCCAAGAAAAGAAATGAAGCAACGCTTCTGTTTCCTCCAATCAGAGCAAGTCTCTGTTTTTAAAAGAAATTCAAATAATAATAAAGGAAGCAACGCTTCAGCTGACCTGCGCTCTGCGCTGCGCGACACGTGGCAGCGCAGTTGCGCTGCGCGACACGAGGCGGCGCAGTTGCGCTGTGCTCTACGCTGCGCGACACGTGGCAACGCAGTTGCGCTGCGCTCTACGCTGCTCGACACGTGTCAAGCGCAGGAGCGCTTGCGCCAACTGTGCCAGCACTAAAATAGAATTAAAATTCTAGAAAGATCTTTCTGATCTTGTTAAAATAAGAAGATTATCTTCTGTAAAATAGAAGTCCTTGGATCAAAAATCCAATGGTGGGGAAAAATCCCTAAATCACTCAGAGAAAGATCTCTTTAACTGATTTAACAAATCAAATGGCACTATAAAAAGCCCCCTAGACTCCAAGTCTAAAAAAAATTATCAGCACACAGAGAATTCACAGAGCTCTTCTAAGAACTTTGAGAAGAATTCAGAAAGAAAGAAAGAAAAAGGTAAAACCTTTAGAAAAAGAAGAATTTTCTTCTGAAAAGATCAATGATCTAATAACAAGATCAAAGATCTTCAATAAAAAATGATAATATTAATAAAAAAAGTAATTTACTTCTTTTTTAGATCTTTCTGATCTAAATAAAGGCATTGCCTTTTGATGAACCATTGGTTCTGGAATCTTAGAAGATTCTTTTCTTTGATCCAAAATCAGATCAAGATATTGAACAGTGCCCTGCACTTGAAAAAATTGCACTGTTGCGCTCTGGGGTTGGCGCAAGCCACCAGAGAACGCCACGTGTCATCCCCAGAACAGACTGCGCTATGCGCTTCTAAAACAGAGCACTGCTCTCTTAAATTGGCGCAAGTCACCAGAGGGCGCCACGTGTCAGCAGCGCAACAGCGCAGCGCACTGTCGCAGCGCACTGCGCTAGCAGACTTGCGCTCACCAGAGTATGACACGTGTCACCTCCACATGGATTTGCGCCTTGCGCTCCTCAATTGACGCAAAGCGCCTGACAAGCCACGTGGCGCTCTGTCAGACTAATTGATGCAGCGCATTATTAAAGGGCATGGCCCAATTAAGAGGCCCAATGGACCAAAATAGATGTTGTCCATCATTTAAAAAAGGGCAGAGCCCAAATAAAGGTCTAATAGACCAAACAAAATGTCATTCATTATTAAACAAGGGCAGAGCACAATCAAAGGCCTAATAGGCCAGACAAATAAAAATTGTTGTATAGTCTCAACTGGACTTAGCACAATACTGGCCGTAAGTCCTCAAATTAAATTGAGCTGAGCACAGCTGCTCTCTTAAACCAATTTACACCCGGTTCAAGGGTACATCTCCGAACTCCTCTGATATTTGTCGTTGTAATCCTTCAACGTCTTCAGAGAGGTGACGGGTCCCGACAACCACACATCGATACGGACTACGGGGTCCTTAAACTCGTGGACCGAAACGTCCTTAAACTAATAGTCTGGAGATTAGGCTAACATATCCTTAACGAATGTTTAAGTTGATCTTAGCCTTAAATAGGGCTAACGTATCCTTAAACCAAAACCTCAAACCCAAATCTAAGAAAATACGGATTTGGACTAATCTACGTCCTATGGGCGAAGACATAAATTAGTCTCCGTATACAATCCACGGGCAACCACAAACAAAACAAACACCCACGACACGAAGTGAAATTCTGGAGAAGGAGAAAGTTGTTACCGCGATGCGGTAGCGTAATTAACTGCAGGGGCTTGCGCCTGCAGGGAAGAGCGTCCACACAATCAAAAACCCCTCAGACGATAGGGAATCTGACGAAGTCTGCTATATCGGCCGCATCCATCTGAACCTCCGATACACAGTGCCATAAATCAACTTGGCATCTTCGGAGAGGTGGACGGATAAAACCAAATAGCATCTGCCCCGAATCTCTTGCAAGACGTCTCTACGTCGCGCCGTCATTCGGAGGGGAACAGATTCTGGCACGCCCGGTGGGACCTCTTCCTCTTTCCACTCCACACTTCGTATGTCGTGTTCGCGAACGAATTACGATTTGCTGTGGTTGCCTGTGGATTTGAGGTATTATGATTTGGTGTCTTGCTCCGTGCAGAGAGCAGAAGATCAATAGCTTCAAACTGCACACCTGAAGCTACAACTCTCGCTTCGTCCTGGCTGGAGGAGTGACTTATGGGCCCCAAGCGGACTCCTTTTTCAAGATGCCAGTGGAGCAGGTAACTCAAACCACTGCTGGACTATTCTTCGGGACCATGCTCCCACTGATGAGATTCAATGCCCCAATGACATCGCAAGAAGCTCCAAAGAACCCGGTCTTTGATCGACTTACCACTGCCGCGACCCCTCTCAATGGGTCGCCCAACTTCAATACCTCAGTTTTCAACAGACAGGGCCAGAACTTCTACAAGCCAGCGATACCCGAAGCTGCCATCCCAAAGCGGATAGCCATCCCGGCTCAAGTGGACGAAATAATTGAAAAGGCTTCTCCTTCCAAGAACTCAGTTTTTGCAAGACTGACTATTCCGGTTCCCGTTCCTGCTCGAAGGTCTGTCTTTGACAGATTGGATACCGCTACTCAACAGACATCAGTCTTCAAGAGGCTAGCACCAGCGGCGCCTCATCTGGACAGAGGGCAAGATAAAACCATCCCTATCGCCAAACCAGCCTCAACAGCTCGATACGCTCGACGTCGCCATTGGCGCCGAGTAAGGAAAGCCGAGGGCAACTCCCCCTCTGGGCTAACTCCACCGGCTCTAGCGGTGGAAATCAATGCTGCTGTTCCGACTGGGAACAGCTTTGAACTGCTCAACAAGGTGCGCAGAAACTCTCCTACTGCAGTGCTGAAGAGAACTCCTTCGCCCGTGGAGAATGTTACAGAGACAAAGCCGGAGCAGTACCCTCAGCGGCTGTCTTCCAAAATTTACAAGGTCTGGCGACAGGTTCAAGACTCGGTAATTGATCAAGATTACTCTCGCCGACCCAAAAAGCTTAAATCTCAGCAAGAAAAGAGCCATCTTGAGGTACCACAGAAAATGCCATCCATCTGGGTGCCCACTGCAACGACTCCCTCAACTTCGACCGCTCAAAAGAAAAAGAGGCCGGAGAAAATCCCCATGTATGCGACAAATGTCAAGGGCATTGAGCCTAAACGCCCTAAGTCTAGGGGCATGGTGGTGCATACCGTCTATATGGCATCCGGAAAAGAGGATAACCGTGCTTCTACGGGTCACCGACCGCTCACCCGATCCATGACAAGGGCTCAGGAACAACAACATCAGAAGCTTCAGGAGATAATGACTGCAATGGCCACACTCACTGGGCCAAAAGAAAGCCCAGAGGCATCCTCGGAGCAACGCCATGAACAAGAAACTGACACTGACTTCTTACGCAGAGTCCTCGAAAAGAAGGATAGAGAAGCAGCAGAACGAGCTGCCAACATAAAACAAATGGCGCTTCTCTTCCAAAACATGGTAGGAATCATATTACAGCCGGACTCTCCAGCTGAAGACCCTCCGATCATTATTGAAGACGATAGAGGGGAGACATCTAATCCTCCTCCGGCTCTTTCAGCAGCCAAGCAAGAAACCATTTCCAAGGCCGCACTGGATAACTATATAACCCAGCAAATACGAGCCCATCAAGCGAGTGAAGCGGCTGGGAAAATTGTTAAAACTGGACGACCCTATCCGAGCTGGTATGATCAAATCAGTTACCCACCGGGATATACGATCCCTAAGTTCCACGTATATAAAGGAACGGGGAATCTCCATCAGCATGTCGCTCAATTCAGGGCCTTATGCGGCAACACTGGAGGCGACGACAAACTGCTGCTTCGCCGGTTCGTCGGCAGTTTAGCAGAAACGGCCTTTGAATGGTATTCGGAGCTACCTAACGATTCTGTCAAAACATTTGCGGAGATGGAGCTACTGTTTACACAAAGATTCGCAAGCGCTAGAGAGAGCACCCCGATAACAGCACTGATCAACACCAGGATAAGGCCAGGCGAGACGTGGGTTCAATACGCAACACGGTGGCAGAATCTGTGGTCGAAATGTGAACAGCGGATCGAAGAAGCACCAGCGGTAGGCATGTTCGTGGGCACTCTTGATCCGCAAGCGACCATCTCGCAGTTCATGATGTTCTTCAAGCCGACTACTTTCCAGACCTTGATCAACAAACTGGCCCAAATGGATCAAATGGGCTATAGACCGTCATCTCCAAAGCTGGACTCTCGAAATGATAAGGGGAAAGGAAAGGCGATAATCGTCGCCAATACTCAACAACAGCCGAGCAACTTAAATCCGGTTGTCCTTCGAAACAATATGCGTCCACGCCCATCCCTTGAGGAAAGACTAGGACGTCCTTACTCGTTTCCTCAGAATAAAACAAGGAAACTGTTCGAGCTGGCAGTGCGCAACAGACTCATCAATCTGCCGAGTCCAAAATGTCCGTTGCAGCCAGGCGATGTCAACAATCCCAATTATTGCCCTTACCACCAAACAGTAAGTCATCCAATCGAGGATTGCTTCGTCTTTAAAGGATGGATCGAAGATCAATACCTACAGGGCAAGTTCGCGTTGTCCGAAAACTGGAAGGTGAACCCGCCACAACCGCATGCTCCGAGAAAGATGGATATGATGGGGGCATCATGCTCATTCATAGGAAAAGCCCCATCGACCGAAAATTCAGTAAACTAGAGCTTCGCCTCAAATACGGCGACATTGGACCACTATGTCCTAAAACTGACGACGGACCGAAACATCCTTAAACTAATGACGGACCACTATGTCCTAAAACTAGTCGACGACCGAAACGTCTTTAAACTACTACTGCAGCATCCTCAGGTTGACGAGATAAAAAAAAAGAATAAATAAAATAATAAATAAATAAATAAAAACGGTATGCCCATAAGCAAAAAGGGCGCGGATGAAAACCCGAAAGGGCTCCGTGGGTAAAAACAGCAGGGCTACCGGCGAGTGTTTGTGAAAACCCGAAAGGGCGCAACCTCGTTATAAAAAAAAGAATAAAAAGAATAAGAAAAAAAAGAGAGAGAGAAAAACGGTATGTCCATAAGTAAAATGGGCACGGATGAAAACCCAAAAGGGCTCTGTGAGTAAAAACAGCAAGGCTACCGGCGAGTGTATGTGAAAATACGAAAGGGCGCAACCTCGTTAAAGGAAACTTACAGGGTCCTCTCGACCTTGTAAGGAGAAACCACCCCGCGTGAGATCCTTACGACTCACAAGGAAGCAATACACTTAGGAATCCTCACGATTCCTAAGGAGAAAACACACCTACGAGATCCTCACGACTCGGAGGGAGAAATACCTTTGTGAGACCCTTACGGCTCATGAAGTCAAAAGCCTTAGTCGACAGAACCCTAACCCTGTTTACTAAGCCACATTTGTTCAACATCGAAAAAGGCAAATGATGATTCGCTCCTGGCAATATCCCAGTTGTAGCGATGCTGATGCCTAAATCGGTATCAAATTCCAAGTCCTTTCATGGCAAATGATGATTCACTCCTGGCAATATTCCAGTCGTAGCGATGCTGATGCTAAGATCGGCATTAGATTCCATGTTCCACACTCGCGATAAAAAAAATCAGCGAACCAAAAATGCATAAGAAATAGCCGAAATGATTGGGCAACTCGCAATAAAAAACAGCGAGTAAAAATAATATAAATAGCCGAAATGATTGGGCAATAGAGATTTGCGCGATATAAAAAGCTGAAATGATAGAGCATCACGGAAAGAATTAAAAAAATGATGAAAGAATGAAACTTTTTGCCCTAAAGGTGAGATCACATCGATCCCTGTATACAATCCAGGGGCACAAACAAAGAGGGAACCACACCTTCCCAACAGGCTTCACCAGAAAGCGAAGCCAAATCTCGACGGTTCATGGACAACCTAGAGACAACCTTGACATTTGTTGCAATATTGCAGACACAATATCAACAAACGATGCAAAGGAAGATCACTGGCTTCAAGGTCTCGACGTCAATATCGACAACTTAGAGATCACCAACGGCGTTTCTCCTCACTCCAACCAGTGCAGACGTGACGTTAACAACCGACCTCAGAGTCACAACGAAACGGAGCCATGGCAAAATCCCTAATTCCAAATCTCAATGGCCATATCTAAAGCCTGGAGACCAACAACGGTGTGCCTCCTCATTCCAGTAGGACATAGATGCTACACCATCAAACGGAGCCACGACATAGTCCTTAGTTCCAAATCTCGACGGTTCACAGACAACCTAGAGACCATCTCAGCATTCGTCTCGTTACAGCAGACGCAATGTCAACAACGGCGTTCCTTCGCAGTCCAGCAGGATACAGATGCAACATAAACGAAAGACCTCACGGTCGAAACTAAGCGGAGTGACGGCAAAATCCCAGCTCCACCTCAGCATTCGTCTCCTTACAGCAGACACAATGTCAACAACGGCATTCCTTCGCAGTCCAACAGGATGCAGAAGCGACATCAACAAAAGATCTCTTGGTCGAAATAAAGCGGAGTGACGGCAAAATCCCAGCTCCACCTCAGCATTCGTCTCGATACAGCAGACGCAGTCAAAACAAACGAAGCAAAGGCCAAATTCCTAGCTTCAGGGTCTTGACGGTAACTCATATAAAACCTGAAAGACTATCGGAGATCATCCCATACTAGCGCGGAGTGGTCACCACCTCGACGTTCGTCTCGATACAGCAGACGAGATGTCACCCCAGCGTTCTTCCTCCAGCAGGGTTCAGACGCGACAATCAAACAGCGGAGCCACGGCAAAGTCCCTAGTTCCAAACCTCGAGGTTCACCAACAACCTAGAAACAACCACGACATTCGTCTCGATATAGAGGACGCAATGCCAACAAACGAAGCAAAGGCCAAATTCCTAGCTTCAGGGTCTTGACGGCAAGTCATAAAATGCCTGAAAGACTATCGGAGATCATCCCACACCAGCACGGAGTGGTTATGACTCATCGGGGCTCTTCAAAATGAGCCTAACCTCAAGTAAAAAGTGACATGGAATATCCCTACGCTTGCTCTTTCGATGGTAAGATTACCTGGAAGATTACTTGAAGACGTCTTGTCCAGACCCCGAAGGGATCAGAGACAGGACAATCGCAAGGCTACTCGAACAGCAAGATTGCATATCGAGGAATATATCAGCCAACGCGACGGTATGACGGCCAAAACCCAAAGTACCATAGACCCTAATGGACCTCTGTCGTAAAGAGCAAAGGTTAACTGTGACGTTAGGATATTCTTGCAAGAAATGCTCGATTCGACTCGACTCGTGAGGAAATTAGTGTCTTTGCGAGAAATGCTTGATTCGTCTCGACTCGAGAGGAAAAGCCTTAGGCAGCGGGGATTAAAAAACCTGTTTCCTAAGCATTGGGTGTAAGTCCATGTCACGAACCCCACGAACTTGCGGGGAGGCGGAATATATGAAAAACGATTATCAAAGCTTCGTAACACGGACTTGAGCGCATAAATCGTTATCTAAACCATTGCTAACTATCTACTAGAGGTTTAACTACTCGGATACGAAGTTATACCTCACGTTACTTGTCCTTCGGGTCTTCATCGCGGTCCTCCACTCCTTGTAGGCTCCTTGGAACATCAGCACCTCAACGGCCTTCTCGAATCAAAGACGATCCACCCGAAAGCTCCTACGCCAAGCTTAATCTCAAACTTGAGATAACTAGGTTGCTTAAAGTGCTAATCTAAGCTACCTATGGGATATAGAGTGAGCTTATGGATGTATTAGTCTGGCTAACCCTTGATCTCAACTCATGAGAGGTTAGGGTTAGGGTTTGAAAAGAGAGTGAGCTTGAGGAGAGAGAAGGTGAGAATGAATTATGAAATGAGATAATGATATATCATAATATATATGAAGCATAATTTATTTATCCAAAAATGAAATAATAGAATAAACAACCATGCTTCATAAATATCTATGAGTGATTCATCTCCATGAGTCATTAAGCATTTATGATGCTTTAATGACATGGATGAATCACACAAATGAGTCACTAATCTCATTTAATGCAATACCACCTTAACCCCCAAGTCACCACTCTTCTAGAAGCTTCTCGACAAATTACGAGAACGCCCCTCCAATCCGTGAAAACATAAAAAAACTTTAGACTGTATAAATCCAATAACCTGATACTAGAATCTGGCTTAAACCAAAGCCGGCTAGTAAAAACTGTCCGAAAAGTCGTACGTGCGTAAACACACGTATGCGTCCGAACCCTTGTCGTAAAACTATACGACCTCTATATCGTTTCGCCTGGAGCAGGGAAACTCTCTGTGTGGGACTCTAAAGACTCGACACTACGCTGGCAGTGGGTTTAACCACAGACCGCAAGCGGCACTAGCTATACGTAACGGTCCCCAGGTAGATGTCGATAAGAAGGCCGATGAAGAAAACCATCCGAACCCCTACTGAGCCTGATGTGACAATCTCCGTACAGTCCGGTCTGTTCGTCTAAGACTATCGCATATCAAGCCTAGGGGCGGCAAGCGTCAGTCCCCTAATAGTTGTATAAATCGTGTCGGAGCGAAGCCCATTACACCCTGAGAAGCCACTGGAACCTACCAGTATATCTCGCTTGCCCTGGCCAGGGACTTTGCGTAATGGCTCTCTGACATAGTGCGATATCAACTCCCAATACCGGGAGAGACGAATCCTATCTAACTGCCACTGCCTCCAAGTGCTCGGGACTGCACCCAACTGCTACCTGTTTGCACGACTCCTTTGAGCCGTGGTAGGGTAGCAATCTAAGAACAGTGCGACACACTCGAGGCAAAGTAGCAGTGTCAAGTCTGTGGACTATGCTGTACTTATGTCACCTGGGAACTGTTAACTGACGACGGGTATAATACCAACCAATCAGTTCCCTGCGAGTCATGTCCGGTGTACCCGTAACCTAACGAGCACCTGTATTCTATCTCCAGTACGACGTACTGATGGCTGTGGGACAGACCATCTCCCTAACTGAGATGAGAAGCGTACACACTTAGTCTACTCCAGAATATCGATGCCCTATCTCGATAATCCAACAACCAGGGACCTGTATAGGATGTTGCTTACAGACTACCCAGCCCCCACTAGTGTGACTGCCATCACAACGCTGGTAATCAAGCAAAGATCCTATGGGCTCTACTAATATGTATAAGTGATACGTTACAAGAAACATATGCACATATTAAAGTAGACACAAACCAAGTAGCATACTACCATTTTTAGCAAGACTGTTATATACAACTGTGAATATCCCAAGCTTCCATTAAGTAATATACAACCTAGTATGATACAATAATGGCCCTTAGGGCATATACACTAACAATCTCCCACTTGCACTAGGGCCATGAGCTGACATATCGTAGACCTATCATCTCGAATAGCCTCTCGAACTGCGTCTGAGGAAGGGCCTTTGTGAATGGATCAGCAATGTTATTCTCCGTCTCTACTCTCTTCACCTCGATCTCCCGGCGATCTACGATCTCCCTGATCAGGTGATACTGCCTTAAGATGTGTCTGGACTTCTAATGGGACCTGGGTTCCTTCGCTAAAGCTATAGCGCCGTTGTTGTCACAATACAGAGGTATTGGACCAACACTGGTAGGAACCACCTGAAGTTCTGTGAGGAACTTCTTCATCCAGACTGCTTCTTTTGCGGCATCGCAAGCAGCTATGTACTCTGCTTCCATCGTTGAGTCAGCAACGGTCTCCTGTTTGGAACTCTTCCAACAGACTGCCCCTCCATTGAGGGTAAAGACATAACCCGACATGGATTTGGAGTCATCTTTGTCACTCTGGAAGCCGGAGTCGGCAAAGGCCTCCAAATGGAGGTCTTTTCCGCCATACATCAAGAACATCTCCTTAGTCCTCCTTAGGTACTTGAGAATGTTCTTTACTGCTATCCAGTGCTTCTCCCCTGGGTTTGCCTGATACCGGCTTACAACGCTCAATGCGTATGCTACATCTGGTCTGGTACATAACATCGCATACATTATAGAGCCTACCGCAGAAGCGTAGGGTATAATTGACATGCGATCCATTTCCAAATCAGTCTTGGGAGACATCTCTTTGGAGAGGGTGATTCCATGACAAGCCGGTAGGTTACCGCGCTTAGAATCATCCATACTGAATCTCTTCACTATGGTGTCTATGTACCTGGACTGTGAAAGTCCCAACATCCTCTTTGATCTATCACGATAGATCCGGATTCCCAGAATGTAGGTGGCATCACCCAGGTCTTTCATGGAGAATTTATGTGACAAGAATCTTTTGACTGACTGTAATATAGGAATATCATTTCCTATTAGGAGAATGTCATCCACGTACAAGACGAGCAATACTACAGTTCTCCCTACAATCTTACTGTATATGCATGGTTCATCTAGATTTTTGATAAAGTCAAATTCTTTGATAGCATCATCAAAACAGATGTTACAACTCCGTGATGCCTGCTTTAGTCCATAAATGGACTTAAGCAGCTTGCATACTTTACCGCTGCTCCCACTCTGAATGAATCCCTCTGGCTGATCCATATAGATGCTCTCTTCCAAATTGCCATTTAGAAAGGCCGTCTTTACATCCATCTGCCAGATTTCATAATCGTGGAAGGCAGCAATAGCAAGAAGGACCCGAATGGATTTAAGCATAGCTACTGGAGAAAAGGTTTCGTCATAGTCCAAACCAGGTCTTTGACGGAAACCCTTTGCAACCAGTCTAGCCTTGTATGTTTCAACCTGTCTATCTACACCAATCTTCTTTTTGAAGATCCATTTGCATCCTACGGGTTTTACCCCATCTGGAGCAACGTCCAAAGTCCATACTCTGTTAGTGTACATGGACTCCATTTCGGTCTGCATTGCATCCAGCCATTTTACTGAATCACCGCTCTGAATGGCTTGCTGGAAGCTAGTAGGCTCATCATAGTCAATAGTGCAATCCTCTCTATCCCCGTCTATGAGAAAACCGTAGTATCTCTCGGGCGGATGAGATTGCCTACTACTCCTACGGAGTGGCGTTGGGATGTCCGGTTCTTCTGAAACCTCTGGTTCTACCAAGCTTTCAGTAATAGCTTGTGGTTCTAGAATTTCTTCCAGTTCTATTGCGCTCCCACTTATCTGATTTTCTAAAAACTCAGTTTCAAAGAAGCGAGCATTATGAGAAACAAAAATCTTTTGTTCCTCTGCGTAATAGAAATAATATCCTTTGGAGTTCTTTGGATATCCCACAAACTTACAATGTACTGATCGTGCCTCTAGCTTGTCCGCATGCTGCTTCTTTACAAAAACTGGACATCCCCATATCTTAATATATTTAAGATAGGGTTTCTTTCCACACCACATCTGATATGGTGAAGTAGGCACAGTCTTAGTTGGAACTCGGTTTAAAAGGTATGCAGCTGATTCTAGTACATATCCCCAGAATGATCGTGGTAACTCAGCTTTACTTATCATGGAACGAACCATATCTAATACGGTTCGATTCCTTCTTTCCGATACACCATTGTGTTGTGGTATGTATGGAGGAGTAAGCTGGGAGAGAATTCCATTCTCTTTTAAGTAACCCAGGAACTCGGCACTTAAGTATTCACCACCTCGATCAGATCTCAGTGTTTTTATATCTTGCATGTTTGTTTTTCTACTTCATTCTTGTATTCTTAGAATTTCTCAAAGGCCTCGGATTTATGCTTCATCAAGAAGATATATCCATACCTAGAGTAATCATCCGTAAAAGTAATGAAGTAGGAATAACCACCTCACGCATGTGTAGACATTGGACCGCACACGTCACTGTGTACGGGTCCCAAGAGCTCGTTTGCTCTTACTCCGTGTCCAGTAAACGGAGTCTTTGTCATCTTTCCCATGAGACAAGATTCACAAGTAGCATAAGATTGATATTCGAACGAATTCAAATATCCTTCTCTATGTAACTTAGTTAATCGTGTTTCATTGATGTGACCTAGTCTACAATGGCATAAGAAAGCCTGATTCATGTCTGGAGACTTTCTTTTAAGTGTATTCTGGATATTGAAAACCTGAGCTTGACTTAATACGTATATACCGTTATTTAATGTACCTGACCCAATCAGAACTTGATTTAGGTGGATGTGGACCACATCGCTTATAAAAGTAAAATCATATCCTTCTTTAGAAAGTAAGGATACAGATATGATATTACAAGTTGTACCTGGTACATAAAAACAGTTACGCAGAATCAATATCTCCCCAGTTGTCAGTCCAAGATGATATTCCCCTACGGATTCAGCATCCATGCTCATTCTGTTAGCAACCATGAGGGGTCATATCATCTATCCTGATAACCCTACGGTTTCTCAGAGCCTGTAATGAATT
Source organism: Agapanthus africanus (assembly GCA_030015575.1). Lineage (NCBI taxonomy): Eukaryota > Viridiplantae > Streptophyta > Magnoliopsida > Asparagales > Amaryllidaceae > Agapanthus > Agapanthus africanus. The sequence continues at coordinate 276,621,128 of CM057339.1, read as the reverse complement.
ACAGATGTGAGATCCTGACCCGGTATCCAATACCCAGGAAGTAGGGTTAACTGACATACAGTTCTCTATTACAAATACACTTGAGGCTGAAGCCACAACATGCTTCATATCCTGGGTACTGGCTTCAAAAGCCCTGCAATCTTTCTGCCTATGCCCAATCCCATAACAATAGGAACGTCCCTCTTTTACTATATCCAGTCCCGAAACTTTTGCCCTTCTCTTTCCTTCTACTTCCCTGGTTTCCCTCAGGGTAGAAGGTAGAGACTGTAGAATCAGGTCAGTATCTGACCCGTTCTCCGAGGTGGTCTTTAGGTTCTTGAGCTCATCAATATAGCTAGTCATTGTAAGGACGTTGTCCCCTACAGATGACCCGTCAGCTAACCTCGCTTGAATTAATTCGTTCGAGGTTTCATATCTTGTGATATGAGATTGCTCTCCATATAAATCTTTGTTATGGAGAAAGATGGAAACTAAGTCCATCTTCTCGTGCTGCTTCTGGTATACACCATCAACTGAAGCTAACATGAGGCACTTAGCTTTCGCTTTATCCTTTTCCCTTGTCTGACGGATATCTATATCCGCGACGGTGGAAACTGGACCTGGGACGGCGGGATCTTGAGTAGTAATAGGGTGTTCCAGCTTGTCATAGGCAATGGACATCTGGACAGACCTTTGCCAGTCAGATTTAGTCAAATTGTTATCTAGATGTAACCTATGTGTGGTCACAAGGTCGCTGCAATTAAGAGAGAGAGAAGAAAACATTTTAGCATGATGCTGTTGTAAGTTTAGATTGGTTTTTAATTTATCTAAACAGGATGGCTCCCACTGTTTCTCGAATCCCTCCTCAAACCATAAAAGAAGAATTAGCCAGGACAATTCTCACCGTACAATTCTTGCTTAACCGTTCAGCCATGTCAGTGTCGATACTTCGAGGGAGGTTTTCCAACGCTTTTGCGAAGTTCCTTAATTAAATAACCTCTTTTCTCTGGGGGCGTAACCCCGCTGACACCTTTCTAGGCACCTACTTGGTTTATAGCATTGATCGTTAAGTGACGAATCTCCTGATAAGTAGTATATACTCACAGTAGGATCGGGATCCAAAATATCATCGTATGATAATGTTGAAGGAATCCTACCAACATTCATCATACTCCAAAATGGTATGCACCTGTCTGCAAATTTCAGTTTCTTTAGAAATTCCCGATGTGGATTTTTGCCCCATGCTCTTATGACCTTGACTTTGGCCAAATAAATCATAAGTCACATGTCAAGTTCTACCCGTCATTGTCCAGGTTAATTTGAACCCACCCGTACATACCCTTGACTTTGGCCAAACAAGGTAGCACGACTGTCCCAAACCAACGCATCTATCTATGCTACATATGAATATCCAATAGCTACCAAACACTGTGCCTTGACTTTGGCCAAACAAACACAGCTTGAATACTATTGAATACTCAAATGAAATGACGGAGGGCTACGAATGGTTTTGGCAAAACTGTAAACGTAGTGAACTTGATATAATCGAAGGAACCTGATACCTTTTTTAAAAGGAGCGGTTAAAGCTCCGCAATTAAAAATTCTGATTTTTTTTAAAATAACCGAGTGGTTTCTTTTAAATTTGTTCCAACGATTTAACTTTGGTTTATTTTCTTTGCATTATAATAATGCGTCCCATCATTTATCCTATCATTGCAGAAAACAACGAAAATACCACGTCCTCTTATGCCATCCGCATTCGCCACGGGGTCCCGTCATCACCCGGTAGGTTACTTAACTAACGACAGAGCGGGGGCTGGGCTTGCACGGGTGTAAAACATAAGTGACGTCTAATAGCTATTATATATAGATATTGTACATTCGTCAGACGCAATAATAAGCATTCCAGATCACAGATGAACTTTATTGGATTTATTAGCAATCCGCATTTTCTTTGATCCTGCAAAAAAAGACGGATTACACAGTTGTGATGAATAGCCATTACCCCACCCTAGACCCCTATGGGTACGGCAAACTACCCGCCAAGTACCCGAAGTGAAGCGGTCTCCCTCAACAAAGTGAGTAGGCCACTAAACACTTCAAAGTACCCGGTAGTTTGTGTACCCCGCCTTGGGTCTATCCTAGGAGCAAAAACGGTAAAAAGAAATAATACAACGGTGGCTACAACCGCAACCTGGATGTGCCCCGCAAAAGAATATTACATCATATTACATTTACATCGAATGAATGAATATTAAACCCATCTCAAAACCCCGGCTAATCATCACAACAGACCAATACAGTTCATATACATAAACAGTAAACATTACAGAAATATGCAACCCCCTGCCAACCGACATACTAGCAGTTAGGGGAGATTTACGAACACATTAAACATTACAGATAAAAACCCAATTAGAAAATATCTTAGAATATCGATCGATTACCATATTCCGTGTCTACCCCAAAAGCAAACCTGTACTGAAGTAACCTGGGCAAAAACAGTAGATACAGGAAAACAAAACACCACAAAAAAAATAACAGAGAAAATCGGAGTCAAAACCGAGTTGACTCGGCGGCGGATCAGCGGCCAAAAGCACCATTTGGCCGCGGATCCGCGGCTGTCTTGTCGTTTTGTGTGCTCGTATTTTCCCAGAATTTATCAAATTCCCTGCTGTGAATTTTAAGGTGTGTCAAATATTTTTTCAGACACTTTTAAAATTAACAGAAACTTAGGGTACGGGGTGTTTCGTTTTCGTGTTTTCCGTCGATCGAACTTCTAAATAGTTGCTAACAAGCTAGTAATGGTTTAGTTAGCTCTGATACCACTGTAAGTCCATGTCACGCACCCCACGAACTTGCGGGGAGGCGGAATATATGAAAAACGATTATCAAAGCTTCGTAACACGGACTTGAGCGCATGAATCGTTATCTAAACCATTGCTAACTATCTACTAGAGGTTTAACTACTCGGATACGAAGTTATACCTCACGTTACTTGTCCTTCGGGTCTTCATCGCGGTCCTCCACTCCTTGTAGGCTCCTTGGAACATCGGCACCTCAACGGCCTTCTCGAATCAAAGACGATCCACCCGAAAGCTCTTACGCCAAGCTTAATCTCAAACTTGAGATAACTAGGTTGCTTAAAGTGCTAATCTAAGCTACCTAGGGGATATAGAGTGAGGTTATGGATGTATTAGTCTAGCTAACCCTTGATCTCAACTCATGAGAGGTTAGGGTTAGGGTTTGAAAAGAGAGTGAGCTTGAGGAGAGAGAAGGTGAGAATGAATTATGAAATGAGATAATGATATATCATAATATATATGAAGCATAATTTATTTATCCAAAAATGAAATAATAGAATAAACAACCATGCTTCATAAATATCTATGAGTGATTCATCTCCATGAGTCATTAAGCATTTATGATGCTTTAATGACATGGATGAATCACACAAATGAGTCACTAATCTCATTTAATGCAATGCCACCTTAACCCCCAAGTCACCACTCTTCTAGAAGCTTCTCGACAAATTACGAGAACGCCCCTCTAATCCGTGAAAACACGGAAAAACTTTAGACTGTATAAATCCAATAACCTGATACTAGAATCTGGCTTAAACCAAAGCCGGCTAGTAAAAACTTTCCGAAAAGTCGTACGTGTGTAAACACACGTATGCGTCCGAACCCTTGTCGTAAAACTATACGACCTCTATATCGTTTCGCCTGGAGCAGGGAAACTCTCTGTGTGGGACTCTAAAGACTCGACACTACGCTGGCAGTGGGTTTAACCACAGACCGCAAGCGGCACTAGCTGTACGTAACGGTCCCCAGGTAGATGTCGATAAGAAGGCCGATGAAGAAAACCATCCGAACCCCTACTGAGCCTGATGTGACAATCTCCGTACAGTCCGGTCTGTTCGTCTAAGACTATCGCATATCAAGCCTAGGGGCGGCAAGCGTTAGTCCCCTAATAGCTGTATAAGTCGTGTCGGAGCGAAGCCCATTACACCCTGAGAAGCCACTGGAACCTACCAGTATATCTCGCTTGCCCTGGCCAGGGACTTTGCGTAATGGCTCTCTGACACAGTGCGAAATCAACTCCCAATACCGGGAGAGACGAATCCTATCTAACTGCCACTGCCTCCAAGTGCTCGGGACTGCACCCAACTGCTACCTGTTTGCACGACTCCTTTGAGCCGTGGTAGGGTAACAATCTAAGAACAGTGGGACACACTCGAGGCGAAGTAGCAGTGTCAAATCTGCGGACTATGCTGTACTCATGTCACCTGGGAACTGTTAACTGACGACGGGTATAATACCAACCAATCAGTTCCCTGCGAGTCCTGTCCGGTATACCCGTAACCTAACGAGCACTTGTATACTATCTCCAGTATGACGTACTGATGGCTGTGGGACAGACCATCTCCCTAACTGGGATGAGAAGCGTACACACTTAGTCTACTCCTAAATATCGATGCCCTATCTCGATAATCCAACGACCAGGGACCTGTATAGGATGTTGCTTACAGACTACCCAGCCCCCACTAGTGTGACTGCCATCACAACGCTGGTAATCAAGCAAAGATCCTATGGGCTCTACTAATATGTATAAGTGATACGTTACAAGAAACATATGCACATATTAAAGTAGACACAAACCAAGTAGCATACTACCATTTTTAGCAAGACTGTTATATACAACTGTGAATATCCCAAGCTTCCATTAAGTAATATACAACCTAGTATGATACAATAATGGCCCCTAGGGCATATACACTAACATTGGGGCCCTGCAAGTCATCCCAAAACGGACTATTGCATACTATTCACGGGCCACACTCTCCAAAGTCGAATCTCAATAAGGAGGGAGACAACCATTTACGAGTCCTCTCGACTTGTAAGAGGGAAAATTCTCTTGTGTAATCCTTACGACTCTTAAGAGAAAACACACTTAGGAGTCCTCACGACCCCTAGGGAGAAAATACACCTACGAGATCCTCTCGACTCGTAGGGAGAAAAGTCTTTATGCGACCCTCACGGCTCATAAAGTTGAAAAGTCTTAGGAGACAGACCTTAACCCAGTTTTCTAAGCCATCGCCACTCTGCAGAAAGCATAAGATTGACAGTTATATACCATCGATGGATCGCACTTGCTAAAATCACATGGCAAACAACACAGCAAAGAGAAGAGAGCGACAGAAAGAACGTCCGATTTGCATCTGATTAAGCGTTTGAGACATATCATTCATGCATGTGCAAAAAAATTAGTACGCAAAACAAGACAAGCTAAAATGGGAAATTTTCCATTCATATTGCAAAAGGTTCTCACAATCATAAAGAAATAGACAAAGACATTATCCAGATGATTACAACGGTAAAACCTCAAATCCCGGGCATGGATTAAGGAACTCGAAAGTGACCTTGTCCAAAACTTTCCAAGCCTGGCGAACCATCCTAGTGTGCTTCCTTTCGCGCGCACAGGCGTCGGGATCTCCACTGATGTCCTCCACCCTCCGATAGGCAGCAAGAATGGCGGACTGTTGGAAGGCCTGATGCAAGAGATCGACAAGATTGTCTCGCCGTCTCTTCGAGATTAGGTTCATCAGGTACACCGACTGCACCTTATCCTCGGCGACGTCCAATGCCCCAAGTGGCACACCAGTACAGAACAAGGGAAGCGCTTCCCAGATTGCTCCCACGATAAGCTTCAAGAGAGAGGAACGCCGGGGAAGCAGTTGACCATTGTATGCGTCGAAACGACTCATGATTTCAGCACACTCGGCGTTGGTGAACTCTCGATTCTGAGAACGGCCGAGTCGGCGGATGTCCCCGTAAGAGATAATCTCGTTGAGATCATACATGTGGGCGTCCATTATTTCTGTAAAAGAGAATCAACAAAATTATCAGAAAGACTGATTAAGCAAAACGATATAATTCATCGCGGATTAAAATGCCATCTTCAAACTCCAAGATCCATGAAAAACTCCTAAGAGTTCTTTTGTATGATTTGGAAGGAGCAAAGCTCCATTGATGAAATAAGAAAATACAAGGAAAATCTTTTAAAGAGCACAGCCTTATGATAGAACCCTAATAGGGTTCTCTTTAGTTCTCTTTGGATCCCTAGAGCAAAGCTCTACTAGAGAAACCCTAAGTGGGTTTTCTTTAGATTAGGGATCTATTGAGAGCAAGGCTCTTAAAATTAATTTAATATAATCTAATTTTTACCTAAAAAATTCTCTAGAGTTTGAAGCCTTAAAAAGTGCTTAAACAAAAGAGCAAGGTTCTGAATAAAAATTCTTAAAAAAAAGAGATGAAAATCATCTAAGGGACCAAAGGTCCTATTTATAGGCATTGAGAGCCGTTTCAACTTCCAAAAGTTGCCCCAACGGTTGGAATTTTGCCACCGCTGCGCTCACGTTTGGGGCCACGTAAGCGCAACGGTGGGGTGGCATTTATTTACCCCAATCAGAGCAAAGTTCTGTTCAAATTCCAAGGCGGGAAATGAAGCAACGCTTCTGTTTTCCCAAATCAGAGCAAGGCTCTGTTTTTAAAAGAAATTCAAATAATAATAAAAGAAGCAACGCTTCAGCTGACCTGATCTCTGCGCTGCGCGACACGTGGCAGCGCAGTTGCGCTGCGCTCTGCGCTGCGCGACACGTGTCAAGCGCAAAAGCGCTTGCGCCAACTGTGCCAGCACTAAAACAGAATTAAAATTCTAGAAAGATCTTTCTGATCTTGTTAAAACAATAAGATTATCTTCTGTAAAACAGAAGCCCTTGGATCAAAGATCCAACGGTGGGGAAAATCCCTAAATCACTCAGAGAAAGATCTCTTTAACTAATTTAACAAATCAAATGGCACTATAAAAAGCCCCCTAGACTCCAAGTCTAAAAAAAATTATCAGCACACAGAGAATTCACAGAGCTCTTCTAAGAACTTTGAGAAGAATTCAGAAAGAAAGAAACAAAAAGGTAAAACCTTTAGAAAAAGAAGAATTTTCTTCTGAAAAGATCAATGATCTAAGAACAAGATCAAAGATCTTCAATAAAAGAAGTAATTTACTTCTTCTTTAGATCTTTTTGATCTAAATAAAGGCATTGTCTTTTGATGAACCATTGGTTCTGGAATCTTAGAAGATTCTTTTCTTTGATCCAAAATCGGATCAAGATATTGAACAGTGCCCTGCACTTGAAAAAATTGCACTGTTGCGCTCTCGGGTTGGCGCAAGCCACCAAAGAACGCCACGTGTCAGCCTCAGAACAGACTGCGCTATGCGCTTCTAAAACAGAGCACTGCTCTCTTAAATTGGCGCAAGTCACCAGAGGGCGCCACGTGTCAGCAGCGCAACAGCGCAGCGCACTGCGCTAGCATACTTGCGCTCACCAGAGCGTGACACGTGTCACCTCCACATGTACTTGTGCCTTGCGCTCCTCAATTGGCGCAAAGCGCCTGACAAGCCACGTGGCGCCCTGTCAGACTAATTGATGCAGCGCATTATTAAAGGGCAGGGCCCAATTAAGAGGCCCAATGGACCAAAATAGATGTTGTCCATCATTTAAAAAAGGGCAGAGCCCAAATAAAGGTCTAATAGACCAAACAAAATGTCATGCATTATTAAACAAGGGCAGATCCCAATCAAAGGCCTAACAGGCCAGACAAATAAAAATTGTTAAATTGTCTCAACTGGACTTAGCCCAATACTGGCCGTAAGTCCTCAAATTAAATTGAGCTGAGCACAACTGCTCTCTTAAACCAATTTACACCCGGTTCAAGGGTACATCTCCGAACTCCTCTGATATTTGTCGTTGTAATCCTTCAACATCTTCAGAGAGGTGACGGGTCCCGACAACCACACATCGATACGGACTGTGGGGTCCTTAAACTCGTGGACCGAAATGTCTTTAAACTAATATTCATCCCAAAATGGGAACATTGGACCGAAATATCCTTAAACTAATGTTCGTCCCCAAATGGGAATGATGGACCACCATGTCCCTAAACTGGAAATCGACCGCAATGTCATTAAACTAAACAATAGAGCCAATTGCTCTCTTGTCGGATCCAAACGATCCCGTTAAGTTGATCTTAGTCTGGAGATTAGGCTAACATATCCTTAACGAATGTTTAAGTTGATCTTAGCCTTAAATAGGGCTAATGTATCCTTAAACCAAAACCCCAAACCCAAATCTAAGAAAATACGGATTTGGACTAATCCACGTCCTACGGGCGACGACATAAATTAGTCTCCGTATACAATCCACGGGCAACCACAAACAAAACAAACACCCACGACACGAAGTGAAATTCTGGAGAAGGAGAAAGTTGTTACCGCGATGCAGTAGCGTAATTAACTACAGAGGCTTGCGCCTGCAGGGAAGAGCATCCCCACAATCAAAAACCCCTCAGACGAGGGGGAATCTGACGAAGTCTGCTACATCGGCCGCATCCGTCTGAACCTCCGATACACGGTGCCATAAATCAACTTGGCATCTTCGGAGAGTTGGACGGATAAAACCAAATAGCATCTGCCCCGAATCTCAGGCAAGACATCTTTACGTCGCGCCGTCATTCGGAGGGGAACAAAAACCAAAAAGGAAGCGTCAGCACCATTCAAGAATCCGGCCAGGCCGGCCGCCTTCAGTCGACTGCCCGTTACCGAAACTGGAAGGTCGAGACAGCGATCCGTGAAATCAGCCGCCGATAATAAAAAGATGCCAGGATATGTTATCCATATGGTCTATATGGCGGGTGGGCGCCCCAGCGATAACCTTCGCAGCAAAAGCAAGGACGGGGCCACCATATCCCAATCCCAATCTGGCTTGAATGTGGTTGCTGCTTCCCAAGAACAGCCACCTCCGCTGGATAATGAAAATCCTCTCGATGAGGATGATAAGCAGAAAGACCCCTCAGTCCATGCAGAGTCAAGCTCGGAAAGCGAGGAAGAGCCGACTTTCCGCCCCAGGACCGAAGAGAAAGAGCTGCTTCAAGAGCTTCGAAAACAGCTCAAGAGCAAAGATAAAAAGATGGCCAAGCTCTATTCGAAAATTGACGACCTAACGAACGTTGTGATGCAGCTTACGGCTCAAATTGCTCAGGCGCCTCCCAATCAAGCACAAGTCACTACTCATGAGCCGGATGATGACAATCCGAAGCAGCCGATGCCTGTCCCTTTGGGTATAAGATTGGTCGAGCCGCACGAAAGCCGGCCGCGTTCCGCTTCTGCGGACGCCTTGGCCCTAGATAACACTATCCTGCTAACACAAGACTGGATAATGGATTTGGTCACCAGAAAGGTTAAAACATTGGTGGTCGAAGCTGAAGCTCAGAAAGAAATTGGCAGCAGTGGGCGGCCATACCCCGCACAGTACGATCTGATCGAGTTCCCGAGTGGCTACGTCATTCTTAAGTTCGGAAGATTTGACGGGACGGGAAATGCAAATCAGTACGTCGCTCACTTTAAAGCATCGTGCGGAGATACAGAGGGCAATGATGTGCTCCTTCTTCGTCAGTTTATCAACAGCCTAATCGTTGTCGCTTTCGACCGGTACACGAGTATACCAGACGGGTCCGTTATTACCTTTGCCCAAATGGAGTCTCTGTTTCGGCAAAGTTTCATGAGTGTCAGTGATGAAATCTCCATTGCTGACCTTGTGAAGACCAAGCCGGGGAAGAATGAAAGCAACACAGACTTTATCACCCGATGGCGTAATCTCACAGTCAAGTGCGAACCGCCGCTGGAGCAGGACCAGTCCATCAGCCTTCTCATTGGGAACCTCGGCAATTGGATGGTCCCATTCTTGTGTACAGCAGGTCTCAAGATGTTTCAAGAGCTAACCAAGAAAGTCTAAATGCTGGAATGCTCGAAGCAAGAGTCTACCCCGGACTCTCAGAGAGACAACCGTAGAAGCGGGAATCCCAGCAGTACCAATGTCTTCAATGCGTCCAATAATGAAGAAAAGCGAAGGGCGGGCGAGTCCAAAACCAACCGGTCTCGAAAGACAGTGCTGGGAGGAGATGGGCCTTCCCTAGAGGAGAAAAAGAGCAAGGTTTACTCTTTCATAAGGGACAAGGTCCGAAATATATTTAAAGATGCCTTGAACAACGGTCTACAATTGCCAGAGTCGAAAAGACCTCAAGAAGCAAAAATGACCGACAATCCCTTGTATTGCCCGTACCACCAAGTAGTGAGACATGCGATCGAGGATTGCTATATCTTCAAAGACTGGGTCGAGAAGCAGTACAAGGCTGGAGGGATCGAGCTATCCAAAAGTGTGTTGGTGAACAATCAAGTTGTAACCACCAACTTTATACAGACAGAAGCTGAAGCCTTCTGAGAGCAGACAGCCGAACCCACTGCCCTGAGAAATGAAACCGACTCACCACGGCCTCCTTGGAGTACGCACATATATAATAAGACGAAGAAGATGATAAAGCAACTTCGGAAAGAGCCTAGGACGAAATGGGAAGGGCAGAAGAAGCCTACCATTCTAGCTGCCAATGCGGCTCCATCAGGCTCAAAATCCAAAAAGCTCAAGAAGAAGAAAAGTGTAGCTCGACATGAAAAGGAGTCTGCAGGGAGATCGACCATTCAAAAATATATCGATTCCCTCGAAGACTATGAACAGCAGGAAAGAACTCTGATTCAATTGAAGGAGTTCCTCCCTGTAGAAGCGGCTGAAATTCTGGAGGAGTTAGAAGAAGACTCCAATGAAGAGATCCATGTAGTGACCTGCTACGCCATCCATCATGGCAGCGACTCTGAGGAGGAGCTCTGATTTCCCAAAGAGGACGAGGAGCTCGCCACAAAGGCCAACCAAATCCATCTTAGAAGCGGCAGGGCTCTACCGCCAAATCAGGAAAACGCCCCAAAAGGAAAGGAAAAATAGGTGGCTAATGAGGAAGATGACAGAGATCCGGCTAATGAAAACTCAAGTCCTTCCTCAGTAGGCTACAATGTCTTGGTTCATCTCCGAAAGCTCCCGTCTCTCCTGAGCATCTACGATGCCTTGGTCCTATCTAAAGAGCTTAGAGATGTTCTTATTCACGCTCTACAAAACCTCGAGCGGTATCAGACTCGCTTTGCAGAAATTAATATGAAAGAAGACCAGGACGCTCTACATGCCGCCGCAATCACGTTTAAGGATGAAGACTTACTACTGGGAAAGACTGAGCATAATCGACCGCTTTACGTGACCGGGTATAGCTATGGAGATCGGATTAATCGCATATTGATTGATCCGGAATCCTCAGTGAACATCATGAACTTGCGGACTCTAAAGAGTTTGTCAATGGACGTCCGACACCTGTCAAGGGAAAGTATTGTCATTCAAGGCTTCAATCAAAACTGTCAGCATGTTCTGGGGTCTATAGCTTTGCCAATCAAATTTGGGAATCTGCAAACTGAAGCTAAGATATACGTGATCGACGCTGACACGTCTTATAAAATTCTCTTCGGACGGTCGTGGCTCCACGATTACAGCATCATTCCGTCAACTCTCCATCAATGTATGAAGTATACTAAAAATGGCGAAGAAAGACGCTTTGACAGAGACATCCAGCCGTTCGGTGTGAATGAAGTCCGATATGAAGATTCTCGGTACTTCATGAACCACCAAAATGCTAAGCCACAACTGACTGTGGATAGAGCGGCCCCAAGTCTCAAATGCAAATCTGAGCTGGTTGTCACTTTCAAAAGCAAAAACGCCCAAGTGCACCCGCGTTTCAGTAGCGACACGGATGTGTCCGACGCTGGAAGTCCGTCCTTCCGTAAAACTCGCCCTCGTTTCGGTAGCGATACGGACGAATCCGATACTGAAAGCCCATCTAGCAGCAAAGTCTGCCCTCATCTTGGCAGCGACACTGAAGAGTCGGAGGAAGAGGATCTGTCGTGCAACGGCTGTGCAGATTGGACCCCCATGCAGCAAGTGAAACTACGAGAGACCTTCAAAATTGCAGAAGGGTACCTGGCGATCACAAGGGTACCAGAACGGATGTGCAGAGAGCTTGATGCATTGTCAGTCTCTACCGTGGACCAGCTGAAAACTTTCTACGTTCCTGGGAGGAAAATTGGACAGAAGGGCATCCTGTTTTATAGGTCAAACCCCGTTGTGCACCCGGACGATTTGTCTGTCGCGTGCCTTCCCTATGAGAGAGGCATAAGAGCTGTCCTCAATCCCAGATACTATGCACCCGAGATGCGGGAATATTTCAATAGGTGCGGATGCCGGTTATATCAAACGGAGTCCGAAGCAAAGTTTTATGAAGGGCTATGGCATCCGCCCCAGGTCCGAGCACTCATCGATGGACGAATTCCAGATAGACGGGGCATAGGCTTCATTCAACCTGATTCCAAAGCATGCTACATGATCTATGTTGGTGAAGCCAGCGAAAGATCAAATGATGATGACGAGATAGCCGAGCCAGAAGAAGCTCCTTAAGAGCTCGAAGATGGCGGACAAGCAACCTTTGACGAGCTAACCGGGATTGACTTAGGAACGCCCGATAATCCAAGGCCGACCTACATCAGCTCACTCTTGTCAGGGGAAATAAAAGAGCGGATAATTGCCCTGTTGCATGAGTTCGTCGACTGCTTCGCGTGGACATACAAAGAAATGTCTGGCATTTCCTCTGAAGTGGCCGTGCATAAACTGGCTATATCTCCTGATGCTAAGCCAGTCAAACAAGCTCCTCGAAGAATGAGAAGGAAACTAGAAGAAAAGGTCATCGATGAAACCAAGAAGCTCATCGATGCCGACTTCATCAGGGAAGAGAAATATGCGAACTAGATCGCATGCATAGTCCCAGTGAAGAAGAAAAATGGGAAGATCCGAGTTTGTGTCGATTTCAGGGACCTCAACAAGGCATGTCCTAAAGACGACTTCCCGATCGGAATATACTGCTACAAAATGATGCCGTTCGGACTGAAGAACGCAGGTGTTACATATCAAAGGGCAATGACCAATATCTGAAGTCCTAATTCATAAGTTTGTCGAATGTTATGTTGATGATCTGGTCGTCAAGACTAAAGCCAAGGCCGATCACATCCAAGATCTTAGGACCGTTCTCACCATACTGAGGGAGTACGATCTGAAAATGAATCCTCTGAAGTGCGCTTTTGGCGTGTCATCGGGAAAATTCCTGGGCTTCATAGTCCGACATCGAGAGATTGAAGTTGACCCATCCAAGATAAAGGCCATCATGGAGATGCCCCCTCCGAAGAATCTGACGCAGCTAAGCTCTTTTCAAGGCAAGCTTGCTTATATACGAAGGTTTATCTCAAATTTATCGGGGAGATGGAGGCCCTTCTCAAAGCTCATGAAGAAAGGAGCTCCTTTTTTCTGGGATGCTGAAAGTCAAGAAGCGTTCGAAAGCATCAAACACTACTTGTTGCACCCTCCAGTGCTGGCCGCTCCCATTCCAAATAAACAACTGATTCTCTACACTGTCGCGCTAGATGAGTCACTCGGTGCGCTCCTTGCCCAGAACAACGAGGAGGGAAAAGAGAATGCCTTATACTACCTCAGTCGAACTTTAGTTAGGGCAGAACACAACTATTCCCCGATCGAAAAGCAATGCCTGGCTCTGATGTTCACTGTGAAGAAGCTGAGGTACTATCTGCTCGCTCATCGAGTTATGCTGATCTCTAGGGTCGACCCGCTCAAGCACTTAATGACCAAAGCAAGCCTAGACGGTAGAATGTCAAGATGGGCCATCATGCTGCTTGAGTTTGACAAAGTTTATACTCCTCAAAAAGCAGTAAAAGGGCAAGCTCTCGCAGACTTCCTTGCTGCTCATCCCGTATCAGAGGGGTCACCGCTTAATTACGAGCTATCCGACGAACAAGTGCTGCACCTCGAGGAAGATGAGCCATGTTGGGAGCTCTACTTCGATGGAGCCTCATCAATGAGGACCTCCAGCAAATCAAGCGTCCTGGAGATAAAAGCAGGGATAGGATTGGTGTTCATCACGCCATCAATGGTAACCCTACAGCGTTCTTTTGCTCTCACCGAGCCTCGCACAAACAATGAGGCCGAGTATGAAGCTCTGATAGCTAGTTTGGAGCTCGCCATAGAAATGGAAATCCTTCGGCTATGAGTCTACGGTGATTCCCAGCTTGTCGTCAACCAAGTAAGCGGAGACTATAAGATATACAAACCCGAGTTAGCTCGGTACAATAGCCGAGTGGTGGAAATCTTGAAACGGTTCACTCACATTGAACTAATGAGAGTCCCTAGAGCGTTGAACGGAAAAGCCGACATACTCGCTCGCCTAGCTAAAGAGCTGGTTGATCCTGACATGGACGAAATTCTAATCACAGTCAGAAGCCGGCAAATTCTGCCTCCAGCCACTTTGCGTGAAGAAGAAAGCGTAGAACAAGAGAACACTCCTGCCGAAAAAGCTTCGATCATCCAAGACGAGCCCGATTGGAGAGAACCCTTCATAGAGTACCTCCGATACGACAAGCTGCCCGATAGAAAATCTGCGAGAATTCAGTTGAAGAAGAGAGCTCTCCGATACGTGTTTGTAAATGACACGCTATACCGCAGGTCATATGACCAACTCTGGCTCAGGTGTTTGTCATTGGCCGAAGCCCAAAAGGTCATGAAAGAAGTTCACTCAGGCGTCTGCAGGGCTCACCAGTCCGGCCCCAAAATGCGGCTTCAGATCAAATGGCTTGGATATTACTAGCCCACTATGATAAGGGATTGCGAAGAGCATGCAAAGAAATGCCATCTCTGCCAAATCCATGGTGATTTCATTCACAAGCATCACAATCCGTTGCATTCTACGGTGTCGTCGTGGCCCTTCGAAGTTTGGGGCACCGACATAGTTGATCCAATTGATCCTCCGTCATCCAAAGGCCACCAATTCATACTGGCTGCAGCAGACTACTTCTCTAGATGGGCTGAAGCTGTCCCGCTAAAAGAAGTCAAGACAGAAGATATTCTGACATTCTTCCAGCATAATATTCTATACCGCTTCGGTACGCCAAGAAGAATCATTTCTGACAACGGGCCTTCTTTCAAGAGTTTCAAAGTCTCAAGATTCGATACTCAACACAAGATAGACTGGAGATATTCCTCCATCTATAATCCAAGAGCCAATGGGCTAGCCGAAGCCTTCAATAAGACTCTATGCAAGCTCCTGAGGAAAAATGCTTCAGCCAACAACAGAGACTGGAATCTCAAACTTCACGAGATGTTGTGGGCATATCGTACCACGCACCATACTCCAACTCAGTCCACTCCATACTCATTGCTCTTCGGAGTGGAGGCGGTCCTCCCCTTCGAAGTCGAAGTTCCAAGCTTAAGAATGGCCATTCAGCACGAGTTGACGGAGGAGGAAAACGTGCTCTTTCGGCTTGAAGAGCTCGACGCCCTCAAAGAAAAGAGGCTCGCGGTGCAGCAAAATCTGGAGCTATACCGAGCCCAAATATCACGGGCCTATGACAAGATAACCCGTCTCCGCACTTTCAAGAAAGGTGAATTGGTGTTGATCCTCAAAAGACCGATCATCCTTAATCGATATGCCAAGGGAAAATTCGATCCAAACTGGGAAATACCATACGTCATCGAGAAAGTGTTTGACGGAGGATCCTACCAACTAATAAATGCCGAGGGAGAAAGGCCCATGCCACCCATCAATGGCCGATATCTCAAGAAATACTACGCGTGAATGCTCTAAGTCGCAGGCAAAATGAGCACACCATCCATACGGTCTAGATCATACATCCTGTAAAATCGTATACAATCCACGGGCGTAAATGACCCCTATCTCTCCCAAGTCCTGCCATTGAGACTACTTTTAAAGTCCCACCAGCGACAAAAAAAACAATAAACAATTAAAAAAAACGGTATGTCCACAAGCAAAACGGGCACGGATGAAAACCTGAAAGGGCTCTGTGAGTAAAAACAGCAGGACTGCCGGCGAGTTTGTGAAAACCCGAAAGGGCGCAACTCGTGAAAAGAGATAAAATACACTCTCAAGGTCCTCTCGACCTTATGAGAAGAAAACCTCTGCGTGAGATCCTTACGACTCAAAAAGAAGCAAAACACTTAGGAATCCCTACGATTCCTAAGGAGAACATACACCTGCGAGATCCTCTCGACTCGTAGGGAGAAAATGCTTTTATGAGACCCTTACGGCTTATAAAATTGAAAAGCCTTAGGTGATAGGGATCTAAACCTATCTCTTGAGCTATCGCTCCCCAACGGGAAACGGCAAATGATGAGTCACTCCTGGCATTTCGCTTCAGTGTTAGCGGTGCTGATGCCGACCCAAAAACCAAATCCCAAGTCCTCCCAGGGCAAATGATGAGTTGCTCCTGGCATTATTCCAGTGCAGCAATACTGATGCCAAACAAGATCCAAATTCCAAGTTCCCAAACGGCGAATGATGAGTCGCTTTCGGTACCATATTCCAGTGCAGCGATCCAGACGCCAAACAAAATCCAATTTCTCAAAATCCTCCAGGCCCTAAGGTTAGTCCCCAAATTGACTACCGTATACAATCCACGGGCTTAAATAATTCTCATCATACCCATACCCCACCGCAATCACCAGTCCAGCGGCCGGTCTCCGCCCTTGGACTTATGCTCCATTTGGGAAGACCCACTCATGTGTCCTCACGATACATGAGGAGAACAAACTTACGAGATCCTCTCGACTCATAAGAAAACACCTTCGTGGGATCCTTACGACTCACAAAGAAAAAAACACACTTAGGAGTCCTCACGACTCCTGAGGAGAAAGTACACCTACGAGATCCTTTCGACTTGTAGGGAGAAAATGCTTTTATGGGACCCTTACGGCTCATAAAATTGAAAAGTCTTAGGTAATAGAGACCTAAACCTGTCTCCTAAGCCATCGCTCCCCAACAGGAAAAGGCAAATGATGAATTGCTCCTGGCACATGTGCTTCAGTGTTAGCAACACTGATGCCTACCCTAATACCAAAATTCCAAACTCCAATCCAATAGACCCCTAAGTCTTTAAACTGGGAATAAATGAGCTCTAAGTCGTTAAACTGGGAACAGATGACCCCTAAAGTCATTAAACTAGGAACGAGGGAAATCTCCTCATGGAAAATGATGATTCGCTCCTGGTACCATATTCCAGTGAAGCGATGCTGATGTCAACCCAAACCAATATCAAGTCAGCAAGACAACCAACAACCTCCCTGGCGGAATCATGCTCCACCTCGGAAACAAGTCAAATCCCGACACCACAGAAAGCGGAGCAAGTCAAATCAGAACATTCAACCGTCCAAGTCACTAAAAGGGCAGCATCGACCATCCACGTCGCTAAAATGGCAGTATCGACCGTCCAAGTCGCTAAAAGGGCAGCACCGACCGTCCAAGTCGTAAAAAGGGCAGCATCGACCGTCCAAATCGCAAAAAGGGAAGAACCGACCGTCCACGTCGCTAAAATGGCAGCACCGATCGTACACGTCGCTAAAAGGGCAGCACCGACCGTCCAAGTCACTAAAATGGCAGAATCGACCATCCAAGTCGCAAAAATGGCAGCACCGACCGTCCAAGTCGCAAAAATGGCAGCACTGACCGTCCAAGTCGTAAAAAGGGCAGCAACGACCGTCCAAGTCGCTAAAATGACAGCACCGACCATCCAAGTAGTAAAAAAGGCAGCACCGACCATCCAAGTCGCTAAAATGGCAGAACCGACCGTCCAAGTCGCAAAAAGGGCAGCACCGACCGTCCAATTCGCTAAAATGGCAGCAATGACCTCCTCGTGGGAATTATGCTCCGCCTTGGAACCAAGTCAACCAGACACTCCATCTCGGAGACATGTCAAGTATCGACCGTCCATGTCGTAAAAAGGGAAGTTCCGGCTTCCCAAAAAGCGGGAACCAAATCAAGTCTCCTCCACGTGAAAGAAGATCCATCAATTTCATGCACACGACCCGCATATGCTGTGTGCAATTATTGATGGGGGGAACTTTGTTGGGGTCGAAATTTACAGCCCGGTTGACCAAGTCAAAATCAAAGTCAACCCCAAACCAAGTGGGCCCAAGCCCAGGTCAAGTGGGCCAATGTCCGGGTCGAGCCCAAACACGAAGAATCCGGTCTTCCGCCATGCCAAAATAAAAATTTTGTAATAAATAATTTTGGTGTATTTCCTTTTTTATTTTTTGAATAAATGTAAGAAAAATGGGCATAAAGCCAAATTTTTATAAAGCCCATGTCTTATGTGCAAAAAGAAATAGCACATGAGGCATGGGATAGGCAAAATGCCATTTTTGTAAAGCCCAAGGTGTTATATGTAAAGTGTATAGCCTTACGCAAAGATAATGAAAATATCTCAAGATCTTTTTCTCTCTCTAAAAAAAATCAAGGTTTGTTCCTCCTACTCCTTCCTCAAGGTTCTAAAGCTTCTTCTTTCTTTTGAATTAAATCAAGAGTTTTACTCTTCCTTTTCAAAAACTAAATAGTTTTTCACCACAAAACCCACAAAGGGGAGCTCTGATCTTCCATTAGATCAAAAAAGGGAAGATTTTTTTAAAATCTCACCCCTCTTGTTTCTTCAAGAACCGACCATCAAAGAGGAGGAAGAAAGAGTCTCATCTCCGAAAATCCCACTTTGGAAAAGATCCAAGGCTCAAGAGAAGATCCTAGGCTTAAGAGAGAAGAACCTCTGAAAATTTTTAGGGAGTTCAACTCCAAGACCCAAATCCTCAAAGGAGTTTAACTCCTAATCCAGACCTTCAGGAGTTTAACTCCACTCAAAATCCTCTTTTTGGAGTTTAACTCCTACTTCTGGGGTAAAAAACCCTTCTTTTCACTAGCGCCCAAAGCGCTAGCGCCCGAGCGCCACGTGCCAGGTTTGTGAGGCGCTAGCGGCCAGAGCGCTAGCGGCCAGAGCGCTAGCGCCCGAGCGCCCACGTGCCGGGCACGTAAGGCGCTAGCACCCAAAGCGCTAGCGCCTGAGTGCCCACGTGCCGGGCATGTGAGGCGCTAGCGCCCGAGCCCCCATAGCACTAGCGTTCGAGCACCCACGTGTCGGGCACGTGAGCCACTAGGGCCCAAAGCGCTAGCGCCAGCGCCCAAGTGCCTAGCGCTAACCCAAGCGCCCAAGCACTGGTGCTCATGCGTCCTTTGGACGCCTTTTTCCCTTCATTTTACATGTACTCCACACTAAAAATAGCTCCCTCGTTAGAACTCTGCGGGGCCCCGATATATCCAAAACCCCTTCAAAACACAACACTGCACATCAAGTTCGCATGACCTGTTTGACCCGTTAATCGGAGGTTCTCTAGCTCCAAAAGCGAGGGGTAATTAACGGCAGCTTAGTCAGCGGCTACCGGAGATTCGGATCCCCACAATCAATAAACCCCAGCCTATCCTAGGCAGGGGGAATCTGTATGCGCCTGACAAGCATGCGCGTATTCCCATCTCAATGGGGTGACGGAAAACACCCTACAACACCCACACCGTCGGTAATTGCCATGACATGCATAACCTATACACATATGCAGTATTGTATTGTTATTGATATTGACACTTTGATTCTTGTTCTGTTGCGCAATTACATACATCGTGCATATATACTTACATGTATACACCCATACTTGCTATAGCTACATGTGCACCTTTAGATAATGTTGGATTTGATTTTGGAAGAATTGGGAACCGCATGATATATTTACAAAACTGGATTCATTTAAAAGAGCGGTTTTCTCTTGATATGCTCAGATTACGGTTTTATGTTGCATATATCATATTGCATGGATTTACGTATTGAGATACGGATTTCATGTGATTTACAGATTTTAGAACCGTGATATTATTTCAAGAAAGTATGCATTGTTTTGAAAACCCGGTTCTCTTGATATGATATTTCAGTGCGTCCGCCATGCGTTTTCTCGGTTCTGAGACGTGTGATAGAAACCCGATTCGAGGTGCTGGATGATCCGTTTGCGGGTTCATGGTGGACCCGGTATGGTACCCCGGGGCAAGAAAGGAATATCGCGCAGTAGACGATGAGCCTGGCAGAGGGACTACTACCTACCGGTGATTGGTTGGACCTGGAGGTTATCCGGAGAATATCGACTAGAGTCGAGAGATGGATATGGGTCGACCCGTACTGCCGGAGCCCGAGGGCCGATCCGGACAGACGGAGCCCGTGGGCCGATCTGGACTGACGGAGCCTGATATATGTGGATTTGCGTGTCAATGTTGAACACGAGTATTCCATGATGTTTTCGAGTACCGATATTGGGCACTCAGGTTCCATGAGATTTACAGGATATGAGAGTCGATTAGAGTAACGGCGCCTAAATTATTAGGATTTTGGGTGTCGTTGATGGACACCAGGTTTTTTCACGATGATGATTCATTGATGATGACAAGTTTTATCCCATACTCAGCATTTATTGATATGCATTGCTTCATATATTTGTAGTACCTGATAGAGTACCTTTCATGATTGTTTCATATCCATATTACCATATTGATACTATCAGATTTCATGTGATAGAGTATCGCAGTACGTGCATACCTACGATTACCTGTATGATGTTACTTACTATTCACGAGTTGGCAACTCACCCCCGTTGTTCCACGGTGTTTTGGAGGTTGATCCTCATAGTAGTCATGGCAGGCTGCTTATTATCTCTATTTTGCGAATACCGCTACGGTTGGCTGTGAGCCATTTTGCTGTAGGTGGGTTGCGGTTATCCGACTTTATATTTCATTTTACATCTTATTATATCTAGTACTCTCCATCTACAATTTCATTTATTGACTTAGAGATAAGTTTTGAGGACGATATTATATATTATTTTGTGACTCTGTGTGTCGAGCTCGTGTGAGCCGGCTTTTATTATGCAGTTTTATCTTTTATGTTGTTTTTCACTTATATTGTCCATTTCTTCACTACGGCGTCGTATATATGCTTGTGGTGGTTGTTTCCTCCTTTGGGCGTGATTTGCTCCCGTTTAGGGATGCTTTATTTATATCATATGTTGCTTTACTTATATCTTATACTTGTACCCGTTTCAGGGCTAGTTTTTACAAAGGAGGTGCTGCCAAAATTTTTAAGAAAATAAATTTAAACTTTAAAGATTTTACTTGAGATTTCGAAAAATGTTTTTAACAATGTTTTATCACTTACTACTTTTGATGGATTAGATTTTTGGGTTTTCGGCTTACTTAAATTGTGTTACGCCTGTAGACGCTACGTGGTTTAAGTGGCAGTCACATGCCAAATTTTGGGTCGTGACATCTCTGGTATTTGTGGGTGTTTGAAAATCAATCGAAATGTGTAGCGTCGTATAAATGATGATGATATGTGATACAATTGTTAGAATCCGGAATAATTAATTTTGTGAAAACTAGTTAGTATATTGTAAATCTAGCCATTTAGTCTCGTTTGATCGATTGCCACGGAGTTTTGATTTGGATCAAAACTCTGTCGCAATTGCGTATAGTACGCGATCACTTAGTCGAGAATCTTGTTGAATTATCTGACAGCTTATTGAAAAGAGTATTCAATTTGAGACTAAAATGAAAGGTTTATAAGTTAGGCATGAAATTCGGAATATGAGATATTTTAGGTTTTTGATATCTAAGAATATACGGATTCTAATTATTGTAGTTTTTTAATTTCTTTTGTACGACCGTAAGTGTAATATGTGGGGTATCCCAAATCTCGTTGCTATATGTCAACGGAATTTGGGATATGCGTATTTACTTATGTTGATGACATGTGATGTTATGTGTTGCTATGATATATTTAATTGGATCGCCATGATTGAATAGCCGGGGGTTTTATGTGGATAAGAATTTTTATAATTTTCATTCATGTAATATTTGTATGTAATATTCTTTTATTGGGACACTTCCGGGTTGAGAATGATGTCACCATTGATATATATTATTTACTTTTCCGCATTAGGATAGACCCAAGGCGGGGAGCACAAGTATCCGGGTTCTAGAGTCCAGTGGGAAACCATCTCAAGAAGTTGAGACCGGGTCTCCTAACTCTAGAATTGGTAAGATTACTTTCCGCTCTCGTAGGGGTCTAGAGATGTAGGTTTGGCTATTCATCACGACTGTGGAATCCGTGTTTTACATTACTGACTGAATTTAAAACACGGACCTCCTAATATATCCAATATTTCATATGTTGTTTCTGCTTCTTGGTTCTGTGATGTGATCATATAACTGCGTGGGACGAATGTTATATTATATATATGATATATAATAAACGTTGCTTATGTTTTGCACCCGCACTAGTCCAGCCCCCGCTCTGCCGTTAGTTAAGTAACCTAACGGTGCATGCCGGGGCCCGGTGGCGAATACGGATGGCATAAGCGTACGTTCTATTTTTGTTTCATTTTCTGTGATATTTAGGAAACATTAAATGATGGGACTTCATTAATGAGATTAATGAAAAGAAAAGAAACCTAAAGATATTGTAGAATCGAAATTTTAATAAAGGTAGCTCTGGTTCTTTCTTTGCATAGTGGTATTCCTTGATGAATATCCAGCACCTCATTCGATGATGAAAGAGCCGAGATCTCTTCACCGGGAGTGACCTCTTTAGCAAAACTAGCAAATTCTACAACCTACTCGGTTTTGTTTTCATAGCTTCTCTAATTCTTGTTTTGCATAGTGGTATTCCTTGATGAATATCCAGCACCTCATTCGATGAGGAAAGAGCTGAGATCCCTTCACCGGGAGTGACCTTTTCAGCGAAACTAGCAAAAGCTACAAAAACACTCATTTTCAAATCACTAGATTCTACAACGATATCAAGTTCATTACGTTAAAGGTTTTCTTAAAAACCAGCCGTAGCCCTCTGTCATTTCAGATAAGTACTATTTAGTATTCGTGCTACGTTTGTTGACCATAGCCAAGGCGTAGTGTGCGGTAGCTAATTAGTGTTTGTCTGCAGCATGTGATGCGATTGGATTAGGATAGTCGTACGGCTTTGTTGACCTTAACCAAGGGTCGTACGGGTGGGTTTAATTCAATCAAGAAATGACAGGTTGAGCTTGGCTAGCGCTTATGATTTGTTGACCATAGTCAAGGTCATAAGTTGCTAGGGCTAAAAACAATTATCGGGAATTTCAAGTGTTGAAATTTTCAATGAGATTGCATATCTTATATATGATAGTTAGATCCCGATACCCACTGCGAGTAAGAGTTACTCCTAGGAGAGTTTTGCACTTTACAATTAGCTAATCCAGTAGGTGTCTAAAAAGGTGTAAACGGGGTTATGCCTCTAGAGAAACGAGGTTTATTTTAATTAGGTCTGTGCGAAAGCACTAGGAACCTCCATCAGAGTACTGACAGTGGCCTGGCTGACCGGTTAGCGAACTTGTAGGGAGTAATTAATCCCGGCTAATCTTACCTTTTACGGTTTGAAGGAAGATTTGATAAAAATAGTGGGAGCTATCCTGATTAGATAAGATAATAACCAATCTAATTTTGCAAAGAGTGCACGCAAAGTGATTATCCTTCTCTCTCCTGGTAGCGACTAATGACATGCCATAATCAAGATAATATTATGGATGTATTGACCGAACCCACTTATTATACTGGGTTAGGTTCCACTCTATCTTATGATTGTCATAAGTCTGAGCAAGGAATATATGAATATCCGGATTCTCACGCCACCAAAACGAAGAATAAGTATATTGATGCATTGTCTTCGGGTGTGTTCGTAACTAAGAACAGTTTCTCAGTTTGCTCTGCGTCCTGGGTATTAGATACCGGATCAGGATCCCACATATGTAATTTGTTACATGGGTTAAGAAGAGGTAGAGAACTGGGATATGGTGATAAGTCTCTACAAGTAGGGAACGGAGCAATTTTTGCCGCCAAAGCAGTTGGCAAATATCACCTTGTATTACCAACTGGTAATATATTAGTTCTGAACGACATTTACTACATTCCAAACATGATGTGCAATATTATATCAGTTTCTTTGCTAACTAAAGAAGGATATAATCTCACATTAGAGGATAATGTTATGAATATTTTCCAAAATCAAGTGTTGATTGGGTTTGGTACGTTGTGTAATGGTATATACGTTCTGAATCAAACCACAATTCTAAGCATACATAATACACACAAGAGAAAAAGTTCAGAAATGAACGAAGCCTACTTGTGGCACTGTAGACTAGGTCATATCAATGCGACAAGGCTGGGTAAGTTGCATAAAAATGCATATTTGAATCCGTTCGAATTTACATCTTATGAAACTTGCGAGTCGTGTCTCAAAGGCAAGATGACCAAAATTCCGTTTACTAGACACGGAGAAAGAGCTATTGAACTCCTGGGACTGATACATGGTGATGTATGCGGTCCTGTGTTTACTCATGCTGGGAATGGTTCCTCTACTTTATTACATTCACCGATGATCTCTCAAGATTCGGACATATGTTCTTGTTGAAATACAAGTCTGAATCTTTTGAGAAATTCAAGGAATATAAGTACGAAGTAGAGAACCAAATGGGTAAAAGTATTAAATCCTTCGATCTGATCGGGGAGGAGAATACTTAAGCACGGAGTTCCGAGACTATTTAAAAGAGAATGAGATTCTCTCTCAGCTTACACCTCCGTATACACCATAGCACAACGGTATATCGGGGTGGAGGAATCGCTCTCTATTAGATATGGTGCACTCTATGATGAGTACAGCTGAGTTGCCTATTCCTTTTTGGGGATATGCACTTGAGACGGTTGCATACCTATTGAATAGTTCCGACCAAATCCGTGCCTACCACTCTATATGAGATATAGAATGGGAAGATTCTATCTCTTAAACGAGTTAACATATGGGGTTGTCCGGCCTATGTTGAAAAGCAAAATCCGGACAAGCTTGAGGAAAGGTTTGTTCTGTGCAAATCTGTAGGATATCATAAACATTCACGAGGGTATATCTTCTACCACACCGAGAAACAAAAGGTGTTTATTTCTCGAAATGCCACCTTTTTTAGAAAAGGAATTTCTTGTAAAAGAAATTAGTGGTAATGAGGTAGAACTGGAAGAAGTTCCAGCTACATAAACTGTTACTAACGATTTGGTGGAACCAGAGGATCCAATAGTACCCAATGAACGCCAGCCACTCCGCAGATCTTGTAGGGTTCCTCATCCACCTGAGAGATACTACGGTTTTCTCGTAGACGGTGGGAGCGAGGATTTCATCATGAAAGATGATGACCTAACTAGTTTCGAGCATGCCATCATAAGTGGAGACTCAGTGAAATGGCCGAATGCTATGCGAACTGAGATGGAATCCATGTACACCAACAAAGTATGGACTTTGGAAGTTGCTCCTGAAGGGTTAAAACCCATCGGGAGCAAGTGGATCTTGAGAAGATATTTGGTGAAGATGGAAAAGTTGAGACTTTCAAATCTAGACTCGTAGCAAAAGGTTTTCGTCAACGACCTGGTGTCGACTATGATGAAACCTTTTCTCCAGTGGCTATGCTTAAGTCCATCAGGATCATACTTACCATTGTTGCATACAATAACTACGAAGTCTGGCAGATTGCACGTCAAAACAGCTTTTCTAAATGGTGATTTAGAAGGGAGCGTGTGTATGACATAGCCAGAGGGCTTCGTAGACAGTGGGAGCAGCGGAAGCGTGTGCAAGCTGCTTAAATCCATCGACGGATTAAAGCAGGCATCGCGGAGATGGAACATCTATTTTGATGAAGCTGTCAAAGAGTTTGACTTCATAAAAAATGTAGATGAACCATATATATATAAGAAGGTTGTAGAGGGTAAGGTTGTCTTTCTCATATTGTAGGTGGATGACATACTTTTGATAGGAAACGATGTTCCTATACTACACTCGGTCAAGCTCTTCTTATCAAAAAAGTTCTCCATGAAATTTCTAAGTGATGCCTCCTACATCCTGCGGATATAGAAGAGATAGATCTAGACGGATGTTGGAATTGTCTCAATCCAGGTACATTGACACCATACTAAAGAGCTTTAGTATGGAAAATTCTAAGCATGGTAATGTACCCGTTTGTTCAGGAATCACTCTCTCCAAAGAGATATCTCTCAAGACTGATTTGGAGAGGGCTCGCATCCAAGGGATACCCTATGCTTCGGCAATCGGGTCAATCATGTATGTGATGTTATGTACGAGACCGGATGTAGCTTATTCACTATATGTAGCTTATTCACTAGGTGTAGTGAGTAGGTATCAATCAGATCTTGGGAAAAAGCACTGGAGAGCTGTGAAGAACGTTCTTAAGTACTTGAGAAAGGCTAAAGAAATGTTCTTGGTGTATGGTAACGGTGAACTCCAGGTTGAGTCCTTTACCGATTCGAGCTTCCAGAGTGATAAGGACGACTGAAAGTCGATCTTGGGTTTTGTCTTTACCCTCAGTGGAGGGACGATATGTTGGAAGGGTTCCAAGCTATATACCGTAGCAAACTCGACGATAAAGGCCGAATACATCGTTACCAACGATACTGCTAAAGAGGCTGTCTGGATGAACTTGTTCATAAGATGAACTAGATGTGGTTCCTACCATTGACCATCCAGTGCCTGTGTATTGTGATAACCATGGAGTTGTGGCTTTGGCCTAGGAACCCCGGTCCCCTCAGCGATCCAAACATATTTTTAGGCAGTATCGCCTGATCAGGGAGATAGTTGATCTCCGGGAGATCGATGTCAGGAGAGTTGACACAGAGGATAACACAGCGGATCCACTCACAAAGGCACACCCCCAAATATGATTCAAGAAATTTTTTGTGAAGTTAGGTATGAGATACTGCAACAACTGGCCTTAGTGCAAGTGGGAGATTATTAGGAATATGTATGCCCTAGAGACCATTATTGTATGATATAGTGGATGCTTGGACATATATATAAGACTTTTGTCACGCCCCGCTTCCCAGTATACGGGCAGAGGACGTGACGAGGCCACTACGTATTTACTCAGAAGTAAACACGCTAAGCGTATCTAAGCAATATAAGTAAAATGCACAAGAGACAATGACAATGGATATAATTGAACAATAACTTTATTTATTAACATTCTTTTTACAATACATCTGAAAAGTTAATACATGGAATGGAAAGCAATGCCTAAACAGTGACATAACAGAAATGGAAAATACTGAAATGAAATGTACAAGTAACTAGAGCTCCGGGTCGAAAGATAGCTGATCCAAGTCCTCGAGGGTGGACTCGATCTCTTGAAGGTCCGAATCACCTGACGACATTCCAAAGAAAATAAAGAGAATGTCGTCAGCGAACAAATCGCTCGGTAAGTCCCGTAAATAGACAAGAATGGAATAGACAGAATAGAGAGTATATTGTTATAATGTTGTATTTAATATTAATGTTGTTGTTTGTATCTTAGTACAGAAAAATGCCAGTGTATACGAGAGGAGTCCCACTATTCCGGAGACTAGGGTATACGGAGCACAAGGAACCATTCAGCCATGGTACAACGGCAATTGAATTCAGATTAGGTGTATTATGGTTACAATCTCGTGCCACTTGTTCACCACATAAAACTGCATTTTAATACCGCTCACTCGTTATCTGTTTTGCTATTTATCGGTACTTTTAATCAGTGTCTGCTCAGTTATTGCGGTTTACAGGTATTCGTGATACAATACTGAAAAAACACATTCAAAATCACGGATATCACGTTTGGGAGCCAACACTGTAAACAGAACAGGAAACCGACCGATATCCCTGGAGCTCTTTTTGGAAATAATACATGTGCACACATTTTTTGTATAAAAATGGTCCAACCCTTACATATGTGCACATAGCCTTGGATCTAGGTGAGGGGCTGCCATAGACCATGATAGGTTGCCTTGGCATCATGAAGAATACAAGTGGGCACACAAAGTGGGTGTGAATGCATTTATTGCATAAAATTTGGATGTGATGTAAAGACCAAGTTTCCCTCCAATTCTCTACATACAAACAAGGTTAAATCAGACCAAGAAAACTGTGCCAGAGTGATTAGAGAGAGCACACAAGTCTACACTATAAGCCCGAGCCACTCTGCTCGGTTTTTGGCCGGCGAGTCCCCTTGCAAATCCGGCGAGCTCGGTTCCCGAGGCTCCAGTGGGCCCCATCTTTTCACAGTTCCTCCCTTGATGCCACATCAGATTATTTTTATTGTTTATTTATTCCTCTTTTGGGTCTATAAATAACAGATCAGTGGCAAGGGAAAAGACTACCATGTATATACCACTTCTCATTTTGATAGTTTGTTTCTTTTTAGTTTAGCTTGAGGATGAGTGATCTTCATTTGGTTTCTTCTTCTTCTTCCCTATTGAAACTCTCATTGAAGAGCTTCATTAAGGAGGTTGAACAATCTACCATAATCTTGTAACTCTTCATCAAGTGTTTAATATAATTGTTGTTTCTTTTATTGCTTTTTTTCTTTACTTGCTTTCTTTTAATCATGCTTAACTAATCTTATTTTGGTTGTGGTGTGGGTGAGGAAGTGAGATGAAAGGCTTTGCCTCCTCCACCTCTTGTTTATGTTTCATGTGCTTAACTTTTGATTCTAACTTAAATATTGCTAATTTATTGATATGATATGGTATTTTGACATATGGTTACTTGTAACCTCCTCAAATACCATATTCATTCCCTTTTCTCATTTCAATGTTTAAGTTAAAATCTATTTAGTGTTAAGTTTGCTAAGTTTGGATATGTTATGTCTTGATCAAGTGCTTGACAATCCCTTGATTTCATATAGCATATACCATCACAAACCCTTAGAAAACTCCACACTAAAACCATTTGCTCTCACTAACTACTTTGTGTTTTTGTTGTTGTGGTATGCTTGCTAACCCTCGTGTTTAGTGTTGATACCCCAAGCGCGGACATACAAACGGTAAGTGAACAAAACGGAATCGTTTCGTGCTTTGCGGCGATTGTCGGACTTTGACGGTTTGTGCTCCGCAACCGCGTTGACAATTCGTGATGCATGTCAGGATCATGGTAAGGCCGAACAACTCATGATTAAGGGAGGGGAGAGGTAAACGTCGCGATTCGAGCTCCCGAGCCAAGCCACAACTATTCTTCCTTAAACTCCTTTTCTTGCTTTTTATTATTTCCGTATTCTTATAATTTTGTGACAAACCCCAATTCATTGATTTGTTAACCTTAAATAACAACACTTAATACACAACTTCCTGCGGATCGACCCGTGCTTGCCGGCTCGCTACAATGCGCCGTGCACTTGCGGTTATAAATATTTAAAACGAGAACGATCTCGTGCGCGCATTCCTTTTTTCCATTAAAACGTACACATTTTCAAAACATACGCGTTTGCACGCGCGGGTAGTTTCCCAACAATTTTTTGGCGCCGTTGCCGGGGAGCTGTAGTTATTAGGTGTTGTTATTTCTGGTTTTACTAACAAAACTAACTTTTAACACAAATTCTTTCAAAACTAACACTAATTGAATTCTTTGACTTTTGTTCTCTGTTCTGGAAACCTGCAATCACCCTTAAATTTAACTTAAAAATCTAGTAAGACCATTAGAACACTAATATAGCCAAGAGATTCCACCAAAAATCCCTGCACCTAACCCTTTGCAAAATCCGGCGACAATAGGGAAATTTCCGGCGTCGCCGGCCGTATTGTGAGGGTTTTGATTTTTTCTTTTTTGGTGATCTCCAGTTCTAAGTTTTGGTTATTTTGGTCTTGTTTGATTTTTATAATTTTGTTTGTGCAGGAATTGGGGCACACGTATCGCTTTTGAAACTAAATATTGTATTTTTCCGACATTTCAGTTTTTCGCGGAATTACGACCAACGATCGTGCGGAGCGAGGTTCAAATTCAATTTCAAGATGTTAGGAAAGAATAGTGCCAAAGATCCGGGTAATTTGACCCGCACAAGCGAACATTCAACAATTCGAATCACTTTCAAAGAGGTTTTTTTAAACCAAATCATATCGGTACGTATTTCCTAACACCTTCGCTCGAATCCGACGCAATCCAATTTTCTATCTTTTGCAGGATTTTTTGCACAATTTTGCCGCCAATAGAACTAGAGAACTAACCGTATTTTTTTTTTGCAGCGCTTAACAAAAATTGAAAAAGAATTGCTTTAAATTGATTGATTTCTTAAATTCTTTTATTTAATTGCGCATTGCATTTTAAATACGAAATTAAGGGTACAAAGACCAAAATAAGATACGGTAAAGGATTTCATCACCTTTCCTCCGTAGCCCACAAATCACAAAAACTGCATTCTTGCATACTCTCAGTAAATTAAAATCAATTAGACTTTGACTTAAGGACATCGCGCTCATTAGGAGAAGTTAACTGTGTTTAGAACACCGCTTAACGGTATATCGTTCACGGGGTGTCTAGGAAAACGTTCAAGAGAAAAGGTTATTTAATTAAGGAATTTCGCGAAAGCGTTGTAAAATCTCCCTTTCTCACTTGCACTTACCTGTCTTCATGATCCGTATATCTTGAGCTCGTTTCTCGACACAGTTTTATTTCGACAATCGGGTTCTTGAGCAAGTCTAGTTGACTAGCATACCATAGACTGCTAGGGGTGTGATATTCTTTTTTTGAAATTTGTGCATCTTATTAATATGGGTGATACACAATACAATTCATTTTTTCACGACTCTTATTCTTTTTTTTATACTCAGTCCCAATTGATTTGTACAAATTGTCAAAATTCTTCCCACATTCATGATGATTGTCCTTTTCTAGGGGGTGACCAACCGTTCCAAATTCTTGATAACGGTCACCCATCTAACACTCCTGAACCCAGTACCACTTCAAACAATGACCAAATGATTGCAAATTTAGAGAAAGAGGTCGACAGAATGACTGCTTTAGTATCACCACCATCACAACCCCTCGAACCCGAAACCGTTGAACCATCTGTAGGGTATGATAGTGAGATAGATACTAAGTTGACCGCTCTAGAAAAATGTATTGAAGTGATGACTGCGGTCGAGAATCAGTCAGCTTTTACGTTAGCCCTATTCATACAGCAGTCTGAGCAATTATTTCTTGCTCAGGCCCAATCTTTGGCTAGCATAGAGGGACAAGTGAAACATTTTATGATTCTAGGGAGTGAGCACAGCCAATCGGAACCCAATAGTGTAAACATCTGTCGGCTAGGAAGTCACCCGAGTGAAATAAGTGAACTGATCAATTTGGATGTTTCATAGATGATGACACAACTGGATTGACTGAGTGCTACCAGGACACACAAGAAAGTCCTCCGACTGATTTTTGTTTTCCAATTTTAGAGGAGCAACCTTGTGAATTTTACAGGTATGGTTGGGATAGATTAGAAAAGATTAATGATCAGGAACCCACAATTTTTGTATCACCTAGTGATATTGTTTCGTAAGAAACATTAGGGTGGGAACCTACCTTTTTGGATGATATGAAACTACCCAACTATGAATGTGAAAAGGAAAAAATCATTTTGGGAATGAGTGTAAATAATGAGTGTAGGATAGTGAAAAATAGTAGGGAGGAAGACGATACTGAACATTATTCTTTCTTGTCGAGTTTTGAGGAAATTTTTGCTGATGAGCTTGTAATTCTTGGTGAGTTTGGGTCGGGACAATTAGGGAACATCCGAGAAACCTTTCTTTTGCTGAACTTTTTGCGGATGAACTCCAGTTTTTAAACGGACCTGACTTTGAAGCTCCACACAAAATTCTTGAAAATGCAATTCATTCAGAAAATAATTCTCTGACAGCCTCAAAATTTCGTCTTCACCTTCAGCGTCTTCTGACCCCTATTTTTGCACACCCATACCCTTCACTAACCACTAACACATTCTTTTTCTTTTTCTTTTTATTTTTTTTATACAAATTTTTCCACCAGCCATTGCATTATATTGACAAAATTTTCTTATGGCTGGTATTAACTTCTGCTTTAACCATGTCGTTAGACTGTGAATATTATGATTTTTTGTTTTTTCCTAGTTTTTAATAAGATCTCATCCACTAGGGGTGAGTGCTGATCTTTTGGGAGGAACGAGACTGTTTTCAAATTTTTTTGTTTAAAGAGAAGTGTAATTATGATAGATTTGCATTGTGGGGGTTTTTTGTAAACATCCCTTTATAAGCCCACTGCCCACAGCCCGAGCCTTCACTCTCACTCTCTCCAAAAAGATCTAAAATCCCCCTTCCTTTTCCCGCAGCCCCTACCCAAAACCTAGCTTCCTCCCTCGGAAATCGGCCGGCGACGAGAGCCCCAATTCCGGCGAGATCGGCCGCACCTCCTCCTTTGGTCGATCATCTTCCTCCCCGCTGTAAGGCACACTCTCTTCTCCACTCCTACACTTTTTATTTCCTGCAATTCCCACAGACCTGAACAAATGGCCTTTTTGAGTTGGAGAGAAATTTTGTCGCAATTTTTTCACATGAAGTCTTCGGACACTATTTTTACGACGCAATACGACAACTTGGTTGGGAATTCTTATTGTATGGGGCAGAGAGGTTGTGCGCCTGGTTGATGAATTTTATGATGCAATTCATGATGGGGAAATTCTCCAGGATAGGGTTAGATTGCGTTTTCAGGGTCGACGTAGGGTGTTCTCAGCGGAAATCATTTCCTACGTCACGAATATCCCAATGCGATCTGGTTCTCAGAAACCCCTAGAATTAGCGCAGTATAGGACGGTTCTGGGGAACCGATGTGAACTACGAGATGCTGGGTTGAATGCCCAGCAGATCTACAGGAACGCCTATACGGCATGCCCGTGGGTGTATCAAAATGTCAAGGGGATTGCGCGTGTATCATCATTTCCAGCGATTGTAGGGCATGTGGTCCAATGTTTGATGACCAAGGACTACCAATTCTGCATGGTGAGCATGCTGTTTACAACGATCAAGGAAAGTGTTGCGGCGCACAAATCTCTGCTTCCCGTCCTCATCACTCAAATTTTCCGCAATTATATGGCGGAGGACGAGTTCACTGCCTATCTCTCGATGTATCCTGCTGTACCGGTGGAGATAGAGAATATCTCGCCAGGGTACTCTGATCCAAGAAGTGAACAGCACATTTGGACCCCGACTGACCCCAGCGAGCATGCGGCCCCGCAGACTTCATCAGAAATATACTTGGGAGATGACATTCCGGCAGATCCCTACGAGCTTCAAAGGATGCAGTTCCACGGCCTCAAGACTATTATCCGGAAAAACAAGGAACTGAAAGATCAACTCAGCCGAGTATTAGCCAACCAGGATGATGCAAGCAGCGGCAGCAAAGGAAAAGGTAAAGCAAAGCGACCATGAGGACATCGTCTGGTTCAAGTTTGGGGGTGGAGCTGAAACTTGGTGGTGGTGGTATTTTGTATCTGCATATAGTTTGCATTTGCATATTTCTTGCATTTCAGGATTTACATTTTGTATTTTTCTTTTCTTTTGCATGTAGCTGCATTTCATATCTGCTTTTGTACTGCATTGTATAGAAAAATTGAAAAATTCTTGAAAAATTATAAAAACTTTGTCATGTTGGTTATCTGGGGAATTTTGATTCAAAATCTGATTGTTCGATTGATAAGGTAGAAATAACTAAAACCTTGCTGTGAAATTGACAACCTAAAAGATAACCCTCTTGTTTGTTTATCTATTGCCGATATATGTCTTTTATGTCACTTGCATGTGTCATAGGTTTTTGAGAATTTGATGAATGTCTGAAATGTCTGTAAAACATTTGAAAATTAATAAAATATCTTTAGGATCAGACAGGTTTGGCCGAGTTAAGCACAATATCAAGAATTGTTCATACAGTGAAGTAGATATGAAGAACTTTATAGAGATTTGAACAGAAGCTATAAGTCTGAAAAATAACCCATCTAGAACCTTGTTGGAATAATTACAAACTTTCTCACATGTAACGTCTTCAGATTTAAAAGAAATAGTTGGTTGTATCTTCGTTTTCACTTAAGTGCTGAATTATTCAAAATAAAATGAGTTTTTTGTTTTGTGGCCTTGGTAACTTGGGTAATTAAGTCCTTGGGGTGTCTCTACACCTAATGCTCTAAAACCATCTGGTTTGGAAGTCATTGACCCAAAACTCGCTAAGTTTCCAATTGCCAGATAAAACATGCTAAGCAAGTGTTCTCTCCGAGTTAAAAGTCCTAACGGTTCTTTGTGGGAGAATAATCTTGGCGATGACGAATTTTCTATTTTAAAACAATTTTTTCGCGGGGATATGAAGGTTTGTATTTTTTTAAGACGTTTTGCACGATAATGAACGGTGTGTATGAGCAAAAACAGGTGAAAGGTAGGAGTGAACAATAAGACTTAGGGTCTCTGTTAAAATTGATATATTTTCTGACTTGAAACCTAACTGGAGAATAAAACTTGAGAAAATCTTAACTCCTTTCAAACTTGTGTGATCCTTCAGAAGTTTATCTTGGTCCGTAACTTTTGACATGATGACCCTAATCAAGTTCTTAAAAACCTGACGACACTACCGCATTATCACGAAAAGATGCATATTAGCTTGTTAAACAAATTGCGAGGAGTGAAAAATAGGGTTTAATATTTCTAACTTGGGTGATAGAATTTCTAGCATTGATTCATAACTTTAGGATCTGAATCAACAGTTTCTCCGTAACTAACTTGACTGGATTTTGTGGGTGTAATCCGCTGAAAACCCTCAGGAGACAACACTCCACCTACTAGGGACACCTAGAGGTTTAACGGCTTGTTGCACGTGCTCGGTGCAATCGCGTTCCCTGTGAAAGTGAGGCTAGGATTTTTTTTAATGCTCGAGACGAACAATAGATAAGTTTGGGGGTATTTGTTCACCACATAAAATTGCATTTTAATACCGCTCATTCGTTATCTGTTTTGCTATTTATCGGTACTTTTAATCAGTGTCTGCTCAGTTATTGCAGTTTACAGGTATTTTTGATACAATACTGGAAAACACATTCAAAATCACAGATATCACGTTTGGGGGCCGACACTGCAAATAGAACAGGAAACCGACCGATGTCCCAGGAGCTCTTTTTGGAAATAATACATGTGCACACATTTTTTGTATAAAAATGGTCCAACCCTTACATGTGTGCACATAGCCTTGGATCTAGGTGAGGGGCTGCCATAGACCATGATAGGTTGCCTTGGCATCATGAAGAAAACAAGTGGGCACACAAAGTGGGTGTGAATGCATTTATTGCATAAAGTTTGGATATGATGTAAAGACCAAGTTTCCCTCTAATTCTCTGCATACAAACCAGGTTAAATCAGACCAAGAAAACTGTGCCAGTGTGATTTGAGAGAGCACACAAGTCTACACTACAAGCTCGAGCCTCTCTGCTCGGTTTTTGGCCGGCGAGTCCCCTTGCAAATCCGGCGAGCTCGGTTCCCGAGGCTCCAGTGGGCCCCATCTTTTCACAGTTCCTCCCTTGATGCCACATCAGATTATTTTTATTGTTTATTTATTCCACTTTTGGGTCTATAAATAGCAGATCAGTGGCAAGGGAAAAGACTACCGTGTATATACCACTTCTCGTTTTGATAGTTTGTTTCTTTTTGGTTTAGCTTGAGGGTGAGTGATCTTCATTTGGTTTCTTCTTCTTCCCTCTTGAAGCTCTTTTTGGAGAGCTTCATTAAGGAGGTTGAACAAGCTACCAATTATCTTGTAACTCTTCATCAAGTGTTTAATATAATTGTTTTTTCTTTTATTGTTTTCCTTCTTTACTTGCTTTCTTTTAATCATGCTTAACTAATCTTATTTTGGTTATGGTGTGGGTGAGGAAGTGAGATGAAAGGCTAAACCTCCTCCACCTCTTGTTTATATTTCATGTGCTTAACTTTTGATTCTAACTTAAATATTGCTAATGTATTGATATGTTATGGTATTTTGACAAATGGTTACTTGTAACCTCCTCATATACCATTTTCATTTCCTTTCCCTATTTCAATGTTTAAGTTAAAATCTATTTAATGTTAAGTTTGCTAAGTTTGGATATGTTATGTCGTGATCAAGTGCTTGACAATCCCTTGATTTCATATAGCATATACCATCACAAACCTTTAGCAAACTCCACACTAAAACCATTTGCTCTCACTAACTACTTTGTGTTTTTGTTGTTGCGGTATACTTGCTAACCCTCGTGTTTAGTGTTGATACCCCAAGCGTGGACATACAAACGGTAAGTGATCAAAACGGAATCGTTTCGTGCTTTGCGGCGAATATCGGACTTTGACGGTTTGTGCTCCGCAGCCGTGTTGACAATTCGTGCTGCATGCCGGGATCATGGTAAGGCCGGACAACTCATGATTAAGGGAGGGGAGAGGTAAACGTCGCGATTCGAGCTCCCGAGCCAAGCCACAACCATTCTTCCTTAAACTCCTTTTCTTGCTTTTTATTATTTCCGTATTCTTATAATTTTGTGACAAACCCCAATTCATTGATTTGTTAATCTTAAACAACAACACTTAATACACAACTCCCTGCGGATCGACCCGTGCTTGCCAGCTCGCTACAACGCGCCATGCACTTGCGGTTATAAATATTTAAAACGAGAACAATCTCGTGCGCGCATTCTGTTTTTCCATTAAAACATACACATTTCCAAAACATACGCATTTGCACGCGCGGGTGGTTTCCCAACACCACTTTTAACACCTTCCGTACCAGTCTACCCCTTATAAACCCCACGATGTCTTGATTGTACTGATGTATTGTTTGTATTGTTTATTGAATATAGACGGATGATTTGCCGAAACTATGATATTAGTAATGGAACGGATATAATGGATGAGCTTGTAACTGGAGTATATCCATTGTTCGGTTCAGTCAAGTTGTATAGATTGAATAGATTGAATATATGGATTCATGGATTCATGTTGAATTTGTAGTTTGTACTTGAATCATATTCAAGTCAGATTGATTATATTGAGACCGGGTCTGAGTCAGACAATTAGAAAAGAAATTGAAGTCCTGAATTAGGTTTTGGTATTATCGGTAACTGCTGCACATGGACGGCAGGATTTGTGTCTTTTTCAAAGAAAATTACCGTGTTGATAATACCGTTTGTTAAGTTGTCTACCTTAAATAGGCAAGCACCCATATCTCCGGCTCCCTGAGGTTCAAGAGACTGGTCCCGCTTAAACCTATGTATATTAGGGTCCTTATTGTAATTTAGTATAACTTAAGGGGGGTTTATGTAAAAATAATTTTGTATGATTTTCAAAATACACCTCAAGTATTTTATTATCGTCTTTAGAGTTTTCATGGATGTATATTTAATCAATTTGGCATTTCTAGTGAAAAAAACCTAATTTCATAATATATGGTATTTATTTGTAATATTGGACTTGTATGGTATTTTCTTGTAAATGAGATATTTTTCTTGAATTTTGGAAATGTGAAATATTATAAATATTAAAAATAAACATTTTGATACTGATTATATATTTATTTATTTGTTAAAAATATAAGTTTTATTTATAATAGAAATCACATTTTCTAAAGAAAATTGTATTTTAAATCTTTCGAGATCGTCTGCTCCTTGCGGAGGTCTGCATCTCACTCTACTAGGCCCGAGGATATGCGATAATCTGCACCATACCGAACGGGTTCCCCAAAATGGGTTGTAGAGGCGCAATTGCAAATATTTGTTAAAATACACATCTTGTAGAAAAATGTTTTTATAAGTCGGAGGTAGTTATGTGTAAAGTCGTATTTTTTCCAAATCTATGTTCCCAAATTTCATCGTGCTATATTAGATATGTATGTTGTGAGGAGGTAGGTCATTATCTCGTGAGTTTTCTAAGGTAATACGGTTTAAAAAGCTCAAGTATGTCGAAATGAAATATGAAGGTATTTTAATGTAAAAGCGGAATAAAACTTGCTACGATTATTATTTTGATATCAAACTTATTTTATTGCCTTTGTTAATATTTAATGGTCATGACATAAGAGTTTGGTGTTATTATGTTTAAGAAAAATAGAAATTTTTAAGAAAAACCGAATCGGAAGTCGGATTAACTCCGCTTCCGTCGGGTTTTAGTTTTAAAAATTTTTAGAATGGAGAAAAGAAGAAGAATTAGGGACTTACAGGTTATTAGACTATAAGAGAGAAGGAGGAAGAGGTGAGAGGTGTCGGTGAGTCGTATCGTCCCCGGAATCTCCTCGGATTACCGTTGGAAGTTCATTAGAGTTTCGCCCTTTTGCTAACTCCACTTGCACATAAAAAGTCTTGAGAATTTTCTTGAGAGTTTGGGCAGAGATTTGTGAGTGAGGAGAGGTGATTTTAGGGTGGTATTTATAGGAAAAACTAGGGTTTAGGGTAGTGAAAAGTGTATTAAAATTTTGTATTAAAATGGATTAAATGGAGGTATTTTAATTCTCTGGTTAATTGCAGAGAATTTAAATAGTGCAGGGGGAGTGGGGTAGGCCAAAGGGTGCAGGGGGTTAAAGAAATTCAGGGTTTCGGCCGAGTCAGACCGGCGGCGCCGGCCGAGTCACGCGCTTCGCCGGCCCGAGTCGGGCGAGTCGGGGCACTTGTCTTCGCCATGTGTCCCTGACGCTTGGTCTACCCTCGTGGTCACGTTTGTTTATTCTGTAACTTACCCTATTACGTGTAGTGCACATGTAGACTCTTGGAATTCTAAAAGATTAAAAAAAATTAAATAAAAATAATGTGTGGCTGATGGGATTTGAACTCTGGTGCTTTGGTTTAGCAGTGCAAGGTCTTACCAATGAGCTACAAGCTCCTTCTTGCTGTTCAAAAGTAAATCAAATAGTTATAGTACTCACAGGGAATGTAAATAACCCAAGTATACATTAACTTTTAATCAATTTTATGTACACAAGAATTGGGGTTGTTACAACTTTCTTGCTCGACATGATAGTATGCTATCTAGTTGCCTTTATCTTACCATGTAGACTGGTATTATTATACTGTCTATCTCTTACATGTTGATAAAGCCCAAAGGATGTTAGCTTGACTACCAGGACTATAATGCGGATCATACTACTGGGACTAGGGTAGTCTAAAAGCACATCCTTCAATAGTTCCTAGTCGAGGGTATATCGAGACAGGGCATCGATATTCCAAAGTAGACTAGTGTGTACGTTTCTTGACCCTATATGGGGGGCGATGGTTGATCCCATAGACATTGATGTTTGACATCAAAGATTGTACATAGGTGCTCATTAGAGAATGGGTACACCGAACAGGACTCGCCAAGAACTCTTAATTGGTAGTATACCAATAGTCAGATAGCAGTTCTCTGATGACACTGGTATAGGTTAGTCTGTAGACCCGAGATCGTCATAGAGCCTTGTGTGGCTCCCACTGTGCTTTGATTTCCTCCCTACGACGGCTCAAAGGAGTCATGCAAACAGATAGATTTTGGGTACAGTCCCGAGTCACATGGAGGCAATGAACGATAAGAGGGGTTTTGTCTCTCCCGGTATTGTGGGTTGATGTTGCGCTATACTCGATTTGCTATAATTGGAAGTCCCTGGTCAGGGCTGCTGCTGAGATTTACTGATAAGAGTTATTATTTGTTTCTCGAACCGTTATAGGCCAGACATCGGCATGACTTATCACGTTACTAAGGTCTGACGATTCCACCCCTAGACATGATATGCAATATATCAGACAAAGAGACCGAACTGTACGGTAAGTATTACTTATAGGCTTCATGGCAGTTTGGACAAGTTTGCTTGTTGATCTTTAATCGCTCAATATCTGGGTAGCCGTTGCGTCCAGCTAGTACCGCTGACAGCTTGTGGGTAACTGATATGATCATTACCTATTGCTGGTGTATTGACGAGTCTTTAGAGTACCATATAGAAGTTTTCTGGTTCAAGCAAAACGAAGTAGGGCACATATACTGATATGTGCGGGGGCCCGATTAAATACAAGTATGAGATACTGTATTCTAATCTGGCGGTTATTTGTTATCAGTTAGGTTATATGTGATGTAACCGGATTATCGAATCAAGTGTTGATTTGATAATGTGATATACAGATAAATGATATCAGTCGGTTATATGTGTATAACCGGATTATTAAATCAAGTGTTAATTTAATAATTTGATATATATTATATTTGATATAATTATATATTAACTAATATTATTAGCTCACTAATTATTTTCTTTATCATATATATATATATATATATATATATACACACACACACACACACACGAAGCATGGCATAGATTTTCTATTTTTAGAAAATAGAAAATGAGGTGGAAAATGGGGAAACTTTTGAAGGCATGGGTTGAAGGTATGGTTCATAATATATTTTATTAGTTTGACTACACTATTAAAACATGGTGCATATTTTCTATGTGAAAATATTCATGCTTCAATAAGTGAATATATTGGTGAGCCATTCTTCATTTTATGCTTGATGCCTTAGCCGTTTTTCTTGAGCTCTTGCTCTCTAGCATTCTCCATTTTTCTTCACCTCTTGCTTCAAGCTCTAGCAATCACATGTGTTGTGAACCATAGAGCTTGAAATCCTGGTGAGCAAAATAAAACCCATACTTCACCATCCTACACTTGATTAGCAATCAAGTGTAGTGTGTTTTCTTCACTAAAAGGTTTAGTGAAGAGATAGCTTGGATTGGCGGACTTCGGGTGGATCATCTTCGGCACGAAGGTCATCGGAGGAAGTTCGTTCAACTTTCGAGTGGAGCCAGTAGAGTCGCGTGGACTACAATCCGGAGCATTTGAGAAGAAGGACTTGTTCTACGAAGGTCGTATACTCCTTCCCTTCTTCTAGTCGTTCATATCATCATAGATAAAACCCTAATATTCTAGTTAAGATCTTGGTTAGTCTAACTTAGCACTCGAAATTTTTTTAATTTGGCATGGTTGATGCTACTAGAAGCTCATGGTGGTGCTAAGGTAGACTTTCAGAGTTGCAAAAATTAACACGGAAGTTTGAGGGAAAATGATGAGTTCAGTTTAGAATGAAATGAACCTTTAGTTTATGAGAGAATTGATGGAGGGGTAGGAATTATGTGTAGAGAAAAGTGGAGGTGGAGGGAGTAAGGTGTATGGTTTGATAAGTTGTGTATTAAGGTTAGTTTCAACCTAACATATACCATACCCTCATTTATAACCAAAACTCTTTTTTACAACTAAAACATAAACCTTACACCAAAATCCTATATCATTTTAAAAACAAAATATTTATCATTTTTAGAATATCACATATTTTCATTTTCCCTAAAATAATTATATTTTTACGGATACCAATCTGAAACTCAAAATCCATACGTAACATTATTTTCGTAACTCACAATATCCATATTTAAATTATAAATTAATATTTATAATTTTTCAAAATGTTACAAAATATAAGTATCATGTTAGCTTATACATGAGTGTTGTGTGTATGTGATGCACACTTAAGTTTAGCTAATACATTATTGTTGTGTTTGAGAATTGTATTGAATACAAGATGAGATCAAAGGATTTACTTATTTATTTTTTTAGGAAAAAGAATGAGTGGTTTTCTTTAGTTATGTGTAGAAACCATGACTCATTTTTATTTTTCCTAGAATCATAAATATGACTAATATTTTAATCTCATTAGTTTTTGCAAGTCATTCTCATCGTCTTCATTTCTCTCTCTTGAGTTTTTCAAAAGTGAGGAAAAAAAGAAAATAGAAGAAAAATTAGTGAGCAATAATAATCTACATTCTCACTAATCATTTCTAACAGGTTTGATTAGTGAGTTGCTTCATTTTAATATGATCAAGTGAAGCTATGGTTTGTGATGGAGTTATCTCAAGATGGATCATTTTCGGTAAGGAGATCACCGGGCAAATTTGTTCTGGGCTTCGTGAAGCCTACAAGGAGTCCAACATAAATATGGAGCACTTGAACCTGCTATAAAGGCTGAAGTCTCTTTAAATTTGTAGAATTAGCTCACTGGTTTTGTTGCACGTTATAGTTGTTGTTCATGATCCTATGTTTGTTTGTAGTTGCTCTCTAAATTTTTAAAATTATCGATTCCGCCATATTATAAACCCTATTGTCGAGAGCATAACGATCTTACATTATCTAAATGCGCGATTTCATATCAAAGATGTATGTCGATTGAAGTATTTTCTTGACATTGAAGTCGCTCATTCCGCTAAAGGTATTTTCCTTTGCTAATGAAAGTACACATTAGATATCTTAAATAATGTGTTTTTCGGATTGTCGTCTCGCTTCTTTTCTTATGATCCGGAATTTAAAATTGAATAACACCGATGGTGCTCCTCTCTGTGATTCTTCGCAATATAGACGTCTTGTTGGACGTCTGATATACCTTATTATTATCCGTCCTGGTATTCTTTATTCTATTCATATTCTGAGCCAATATACGCAAGATCCACGAACACCACATCTTGATGCTGACCACCGAGTTCTTCTCTACCTCAAAGGTAGTGTGGGTATGGGTGTTTTTCTTCCATCCACAAGCAAACTTCAACTTTGAGTTTTCTGTGAGTCTGACTGGGCTTCTTGCCCATTAACAAGACCATCTATAACAGATTTTTGCATATTTCTTGGTGCCACCCCGATCTCATGGAAGACTAAGTACAAAATACAGTTTCTCATTCTTCTGCAGAAGCCGAATACAGGGTGATAGCACAAACAACTTGTGAACTATAATGGTTACGCTATTTGCTTCATTATATAGGCATAACTAATCTTTCTGCTGTCGTTTTATCTTGCAACAATCAAGCTGCCATCCATATTGCAGCCAATCCAGTTTTTCTTGAGCGTACAAAATTTATTGAGATTGATTGTCATTTTGTACGTGACATGATAGTTCTTGGCCCCATTCTCACAACTTATCCTACCACTCATCAATTGGCAGATGTCTTTATCAAATCTCTTGACAGAGATCATTTTCTACATAAGTTGGGCGTTCTTGATCCCTACCCCTACGCTCGAAACCTGAAGGGAGAGTATCATGGAAGAATTTTCTCATATGGATGATTACTTTATGTGTATAAGATCTCATCAAATTCTTAAGAGGGGAAGAATTTTCTCATATTGTGCGTGAATGATGGATTGTCTTATACAATAATTGATTGATTATTTGGCAAGAATCTCACTAAATTGATTCATCCAATTAAGTGGTATCCTTATACGGTAATTGCTTTTTATGCATATCAAATGTATATATTTATACCGTATAAGGATATTGTAACTATTATACACAAGCGTTTTTGGCACGTGCGTTGCACGTAATCATAGAATTTAACTGATGAATTTCTTTATTAATTTCACTAAGTGCATCACACGTTTATAATACTAATGAAATGACAATTTAATTACGTGCATCACACTTATAAAATAATAATGAAGTGACATTTAATTGCGTGCATCGCATATAAACAATAGAGTTTTTTGTTTGGTTTCTCTGAATAAATAAGAAGGCACATCACCAATCAATTTCAAAATTAGATGATGCCCTTTTTTTGCCCTATAATAACAGAGAAGAGATAATAGTAAAGATAAGAGCGATATGAACAAAATGTGCATCTCTTGCTCAACAAATCAGAGCATAAACTTTCTTCTTGGTGTATTTACATTTTTTCACATTTATTGTTTCTAATTTTATTACCAACTTTCTCTCTCTTTCTTTTTTATTTTTGTCTTTTAACGGGGTAAAAGTAAGTTTCAACTTACCCTATGTTTGGATTCCATAACCTAAATTGTAGCCGAGAAATTGGAAAGCTCACGAGCACATGGCAGAAGGGGAAATAAGGCGATCAAATTAAAAATGGAGGGGGAGGGAGAGGGAGAGGGAGCAGGTGAGAGAGAGGAGAGAGAGTGACGGGACGTGTAATTGTTGTAAGGTAAAATCGTCAGACCTGTCATCCCTCGCACGACCACCATGTCCATGTCTACGTTGTGGCCCCTACCCTTTCTCTCTCACAATCAACCCTCTCCTCGTCACAACACCGCACACCATATGCCCACTTTTCATATCCCTCCGTATCATTGTTTTATTCATATACATACTTAGTTTACATGACAGGAAAAACGTTACTATTTTGCTATCTGGATCGATCATTTTATCTAAGAAAAATAATTTTCTAATCAGGATGTTCGACTCTATATAGACTGCATGGATTTTCATTGGGTAAAAAATGGATATAATATCCACTACATATGGAATTCCTCCCTCAACCTCATCTTATAGCCAATAATTATCTTATGGATGATGTGGATTCCACCATCATGGTAGGTAAAATATTTCTCTTTCTGTCATGCATAATTTGAGGAGCCACTTAGTAATTTTACCCCTATGCACATTTATATAAATACAATTTTATCATCAACTTATATGTTCTATATATTAAAGGAGAAAATGTGCTCTACGGTTCTTGCCCTTACACATCCCGGCAGGGCCACGGGGTCAGGCCTCACACATGCATGCAAGTGGGACTCGACCCTTTGTCTTACCCACAATTTGCCTCGCCGAGAGATGTCCGGGGAAACCA
The DNA here is from genome assembly GCA_030015575.1 of Agapanthus africanus. Lineage (NCBI taxonomy): Eukaryota > Viridiplantae > Streptophyta > Magnoliopsida > Asparagales > Amaryllidaceae > Agapanthus > Agapanthus africanus. Next base: position 276,576,698 of record CM057339.1, on the reverse strand, counting down.
CATGTCCTTGGCTCATAATTTAGATATATTTATATACAATTTAATTAAATTCAAAATTGCTATGTTACACGTACCAAATCATATATCAGCTGCAGGCTGCATGAGAGTGTCGTCAGTATGAAAATATACCTCTAGACTTTTAAAGTGTCATGACATAATTAAAATGTATCTCAACTCGTATGGTAAGTTTTTGAAGCTATAAGCAAAACAATGACATAAATATCAAGATTGTATTTATAATTAAAACCATCATCAACATTCCAATCGCATTTGCTGTTCCATGTTCGACAGAAAACATAACAAAAAAATTACCCACACCCTTTCTCTCTCTGTGTACATCACTATATATCTCCTCTCTTCCTCTCTCACAGTTTCCCCCTAGCTAGCCTCTCTCTCTCTCTCAAATTTCCTCTGCCACCATTCTAATTAAACCCTAAACAATTAAGCATCCTTAATTAGATCCAAGAGAGATCAATCTGTCATCACAAGCAGCAGCAGCAGCAGCAGCAGCAGCAAACAATGCTCTCCCCTTCAAACGCAGGCGCGGTGCTCTCTGACGCGGCCGGCGCCAGCAGCCCGGCGAGCGGCGGCAGCTCGGAGAGGCCGAGCCGGTACGAGTCGCAGAAGCGCCGTGACTGGAACACGTTCGGGCAGTACCTCCGCAACCACCGGCCCCCTCTCGCCCTCTCCAGGTGCAGCGGGGCCCACGTGCTGGAGTTCCTGAGGTACCTGGACCAGTTCGGGAAGACGAAGGTGCACGTGGTGGGCTGCCCTTTTTTCGGGCACCCCCACCCCCCTGCCCCCTGCCCCTGCCCCCTCCGCCAGGCCTGGGGCAGCCTCGACGCCCTCGTCGGCCGCCTCCGCGCCGCCTTCGAGGAGAACGGCGGCCACCCTGACGCCAACCCCTTCGGCGCCCGCGCCGTCCGACTCTACCTCCGCGAGGTCAGGGACTCCCAGGCGAAAGCCCGGGGCATCGCCTACGAGAAGAAGAAGCGCAAGAAGCCGTCGGTCAAGGCGGCGGCCGCCGCCGCCGCTGCGGCGGACGCGGCTGGCGTAGGAGGCGGAGGAGATATGAATGTGAATATGAACATGAATATCAATATGATGGTGGGAGGAGGGCAGTTTGGTAATTTGATGATGGGCGGGGAGGAGGTGATGGCGGTTGTGGAGGCGGGGTTCATTCCGCTCTCCGTGTTTAATTAAGTAATTAATTAAGTACTACTTAATTAGGTAGGTATGCATGCAGGCGATTAATTTACTTATTATTAATATTGTTGTTGTTATGTGCGTGTGATTTTCAATTTGTGGAATGTATGATAAATTTTCTTTAAGAACTTGTTTCAGGGTTAGGGGGGGATGATATCTTACGTTGCAGATTCTCATTTTTTATTTTGAGGCCAAACTTTTAAACACATGATCCCGTGTTTTTCACCGATCTATACCTGTTATTTTGATCTACTTATATTAAATAGGTTATGTATGAAGTTTCATTAGATTTGAAGATCTCTAACGCATCCATTAAGTGATTTTGTTTTTGATGCACCGTAAACCCGTCGATTTTTCTGTCTATTTGATGGATTAATTAGAAGTCTCCGAATCTCATAAAATTCGATACATAATCCATTTAACATGTGTAGATCATGATAATCTGTGTGGATCGGTGGAAAAACACGGCGTATTGTGTATTGTGCGTTAGAAAATCGGACCTCAAACTAAGAAATAAGAAATGTGGTTGGAAGTTGTAGAATTGTATATATAACTACTATTTTTTTGTTATTTTATGTTGTTAATTAATTGTGGCGTATATATGTTAGCTAGCTAGGGTTTCTCTAGGTTAAGAATATTGATTTTTTTTTATAAAAATTCATTTGCTTAATTTTTGATATAGCTGTTTATATTCTTTTATCATATATTAGTGGTAATTGTGTTCTTTAATTAGGTAGAGTTTCTGCATGTGTGTTTTTCCCCCTGTTTGAAGCTGCATTATTGAGCGCTCTCTCTCTCTCCCCTGGTTTAATTTTGCTAATGTGTGTTAATTAATTAACTAAAAGGGGTCATAATTTGGCAGGATCTCTCATAATTTGTTTCTCTTTCTCTTTTCAAGTGTTACAGGGATTTTACTGTGTGCTTGCTTATTCTGGTCCTTTTTATTTCTCATCCACACATTTTTATTCTTATTCTTTCTTATTGTGGCCTGGTACTTCTTATATTATCCTTTATAAATAATAGCCTAAATCAGCTCTATTAATTAATATGACAATTTAATCAAGATAATGGTTTGCAAACTAATCTTCAATTGATCCAGTAAGAAATTTTGTACCAGTTTGCTTAATTTGGATACTCCGGAAATTTGAAAATAATTGTTACTCCTAGTTAATATAATGATTGCCAGCCAAATTACTAGCTTTGTTCATTACATTCCATTAACCAATCATCTTCTGTTCAGCAAAGGACAATGCATGATGCACATTTTAAATTTTTTATAAAACACGGGGGTAAATTAATTGATGGGCAAGAATTAATAATTGTGCTCATGATAGGAAAAATACCAATTCCTCCACCCTTTATTTCTATATGCTTTGTTGTTTTTTATCTTTTAGCACCCTACATACCAAGAGGAGCATATATTTTATTAGTGGATGGAACATTATACAACGTTGAATAAATTAATTTATCCAGTAAATCTGATCCGTTTATTTTAACTGTTGATTTTAAGCAGCAGGTAAAATAAAATGTCCAGATTTAACCGCTACTTAAAGTAACGGTTCATATTAGATAAAAAAAAGAAAACCACCCCAACGGTTTCAGCGATTTAAGGTTTTGAGATCGAAATTGGGCGATTTTGCTTTGATTTGAACTGCGATTTTTGCTCGGTATTCTTTTGATTCTTGGATCGATTTCATAAGATAAATTAATTACTTTAATTATTATAGCTTTAGTTATTTATTTAGGGTTTTTTTGTTAGGATTTTCATATGTAATTTGGGTGTTTTATTTATGTGATTTGAATTGCGATTGTCGGTAGGTATTCTATTGTTTCTTGGATCGATTTTATAACATAAATCAATTTGTTCTATTGTTTCTTCGTCTATTTCCACTACTATTTTTTCTTCTTCTAATTCAGAGATAGTCCATTCATAGGCTGGATTAATAGACATGATAGCGTGCGTAAACGTAGAAATAAAAAATATCTCATAGCCACTTCGAAAAACCTCGTTTAGGAAGACGTAGACATCCTGTGGCGGAAGATAAAGTTTAAATGTCGAGAGATGATATATTCCGTAATCGCTTGAAAAAAATTATTACTTAAGCAGCAGTTAACTTTTGATTGTTAGAACTACTATAAGTAAAGGTTAAATAACAGCTGTAAGATTTAACCGGTATCTTAAGTAGGGGTTAACTTTGAACGGTTCTGATTTGTTCGATAAATTAATTTTTGATTTTAACCGTTGCTTTAAGTATAGGTTAAATAAAAACCGTTAAATTTAACCGCTGCTTTAAGGAACGGTTAACTATAAACGGTTCTGATTTATTGTATAATTTTTTATCCAACGTTGATATTAACCGAAACTTAAAATAGCGGCTAAATAACAACCGCTAGATTTTAACCGCTTCTTTAAAAACGGATAAATAACAACCGTTAGATTTTAACCGCTTTCTTAAGAAACGGTTATCATTGTATAATTTTTTATCCAACGTTGATATTAATCGCTATTTTAAGTAACGATTAAATAACAGCCATTAGATTTTAACCGTTTCTTTAAGAAGCGGTTAACTTTGAATTGTTTTGATTTGTTGGATAATTTTTTTATACCATGGGATGTACCTGGCCCCGAACCATTTTCTTAATATCCAAAACGCCATAGATGTGAAATTCTTTATTTAATCTTAATTATAATCTTCACCAATTCTTCTCAAACTAGTGCTTTGTTAATTTTCTAAATTTAAGGGATTGTTGTGGTATTCTATATTTAAACTTCACTGGATTTTTTGAGCACTGAGTAAGACATTTATCTTGACGTTCTAAAGGAACGAGTAATTTGAGAAAAGTAAAGTGCAAAAAAGGCTGGCTATATGAAAAAGGTATATTTTTGTACTGTGACAAGGTGTTTTAATTTAGTTGTCTTTAAAGAAAATCAAGAAGAATGTCTGTAAATCTATTTGTATAATTAATTAATTAGTGCAATTTAAATGTAAAATATCTAGGTATTAAATGTAAAATATCAAGGTACCATTACTCTTTTGAACAAAAAAACTTTTTGTACATTTCCAAATCCCAAAATGAAGATAACATAGAAAAAAAATTTCGTTTCCATCACTCTCAGTTCAAAAAAGTAATAATTTTGTTATGATCTGAGGACTATAATTTATTAATTGATCAAATTAAGGCAATTTTGTGTGTAATAGTTACATTTTTTCTGGTGTGTGAAATAGGCAAATAGGACAAGTAGATTGAAACGGAAGGAGTAACGATTTTGTTCACGGTCTAGAAAAATTCAAAAGACCATAATCTGTTTAAATAATTGCAATTAAGTTCAAACAATGTGTGTTCCTTTTGAATATTTATTTTTTGATCAATTTTATTTAGGAGTTTTTTGGTCTAGATAACTTTGACAAAATTAATTAATTAATGATGTTCATCAAATAGGTAATTGATCATAGAATATTGAATCTTAAATGGAGCATTTGTTATATAGTCGATCTCATTTTGATGTTCATATGTTTGTTTCTCGCTGGTATATCTTTAACAACACAAGTTTGTTGATGGTGTTTTCAAAGATATATATCTCTAATCTTTCGATTGTTAGTGATATATACCCTAGATGCCATTATTGTATAGTATTGAATTGTACATTACATTTTGAAAGCTTGGGATATTCACAAATATAATAATATTCCTGCTCAATATGATAGTATGCTATCTGGTTTGAATCTATCTTAACATGTGTATATTTTTTTTAACATATCGTTAATATATGTTGATAGAACTCTTAGGATCTTTTTTTGACTACTAGCGTTGTGATGGAAATCACACTAGTGGAGGCCGGATAGTCTATAAACATATCCTTAAACTTGTCCCTAATAGTATGATTATCGAGATTGTGTATCGATACTCCATAATAGACTAATGTATACGCTTCTTATCCCCGTCAAGGGAGGTGGCATGTCCCGCAGCCATTAGTATGCGGTACCAAAGATGGTATACATGAGCTCATTGGGTTATGAGTTATACTGGACGGACTCGCTGGGAACTGCTGGTTGGTATTATACCTATCATTAGTTAGCAGTTCCCCGGTGAAATGAGTTCAGATTAGTCCGTTGACTTGACATAACTATTCGTCTCGGTTGTGTTCCCATTGTACTTAGATTATTACCCTACCACGGCTCAAATGAGTCATGCAAATAAATAGTAGTTGGGTACAGTCCCGAAGCACTTGGAAGGAGTAGGGGATAGAAGGGATTCGTCTCTCCTGGTATTGGGAGATGATATCGCGCTGTGTACGGTTGGTCAATACACAAGGTCCTTGGGCAGGGCAAGTGAGATTTACCGGTAGATACACCAGTAATTTCTCACGTAGTATTGGGTTCCACACCGACACGACTTATCACGCTGTTAGGGGTCTGATGTTTACCATCCCCTAGGCCTAATATGCAATATTCTTAGACGAACAGATCGGTCTCTACAAAGAATGTCACATATAGGCTCAGTAGAGTTTTCGAATGAGTTATCATGTCGATCTTCCCTTCGACAGATACCTTGGTAGCCATTACGTACAGCTAGTGCATGTTCACCGCCGAAAGACGCGACCGGAACGTTGGGACGTCCGGCCTGAATTTTGAGAGACAGATACTATTTGGTTTTATCCATCCACCTCTCCGAAGACGCCAAGTTGATTTATGGCACCGTATATCGGAGATTTAGACAGATGCGGTCATTGTAGCAGACTTCGTCAGATTCCTCCTGGTTTACGAGGGGTTTTTGATTGTGGGGACGCTCTTCCCTGCAGGCATATGCCCCTGCAGTTAATTACGCTATCGCATAGCGGCAACCACTTTCTCCTTCTCCAGATGGTCACTTCGTGTCGTGTGTGTTTGTTTTATTTTTGGTTGCCCGTGGATTGTATACGGAGACTAATTTATGTTGTTGTCCGTAGGACGTGGAATAGTCCAAATCCGTATTTTCTTAAATTTGGGTTTGGGTTGGTTTAAGGATCGTTAGTCTTGTTTTAGACTAAGATCAACTCAAACGTTTGTTGAGGATACGTTAGTCTAATTTTAGACTAAGATCTACTCAACAGGATTTTGGGATCATTTAGATCCAACGAAAGAGTATTTAGACACTATCGTTTTAGTTTAGGGACGTTACGGTCCATTGGGTTTAAGGACATCGTAGTCCATGAGTTTAAGGACCTCATAGTCCATAGTTTAAAGACATCATAGTCTATAGAGTTTAGTTTAAGGACATTGCGGTCCATTGGGTTTAAAGACATCGTAGTACATGAGTTTAAGGATCTCATAGTCCATGGAGTTTAAGGACATCATAGTCCATAGAGTTTAGTTTAGGGACGTTGCGGTCCATTGGATTTAAGGACATTGTAGTCCATGAGTTTAAGGACATCATAGTCCATAGTTTAAGGACGTCATAGTCTGTAAAGTTTCTAGTTATCGGGACCCGCCACCTCTCTGACGACGTTGAAGAATTACAACGACACATATCAGAGGTGTGAAGAGATGTACCAATGAACCAATGTTGGTTGGGAGATCTGTAGTCAAGTTTGGGATTAAGACCAATCAAAGAGATTGTGAGCACATGTGCTTGGTTGATCTGAATTAGGGACTTGTGGCCAACTTGGGCTCAGACCACTCAGTTTTGAATAAAGTGTTGAACACTTGTTTGGGCTCAGTCCTTTTTTGTTCAACAATGCTGAGCATTGATTTGGGTTCTGGCACCCTTTATTCTATTTGTTTTTTTTATTGAGTGTTGAACACTCTTTGTGGTGCTGGGGGCTTTATTTACAGATCACTTTGTGTTTCCTCAGCGCCCACGTGAGAAGCACGTGGAGCGCTTGGAGCTGAGCGCCAGACTTGGAGTGCTAAGATGCTTCTTTTAAAATAGCGTCCACATGAGAAGCACGTGGAGCGTTTGGCGCTGAGCGCCAGACTTGGAGCGCTAAGACGCTTCTTTTAAAATGGCTCCCACGTGAGTAGCACGTGGAGCGCTTGGCCCTGAGCGCCAGACTTAGAGCGCTAAGGCGTTTCTTTTAAAATAGGGCCTACGTGAGGAGCGCGTGGAGCGCTTGGCGCTGAGCGCCAGACTTGGAGCGCTAAAGCGCTTCTTTGGCAGCTCTGATCAGTTCTGTGCTCTAAGAATTAAATTCTCGATTTATAAGAGACGTTGTCTCGTGGATCTAAGAACTATGTTCTTCTTTTATGGGGAGATGTTATGATCGCTTTATTTTTGTGAAAGACTTTGTCTTATAGATCTGTGATCTGAAAAAGAACTAAGTTCCTCTGGTATGAGAATTAAACTCTCAAATAAGGAGGAGATGCCATGATCTCTCTTCTTGCTATTTACCTTGAGAAGAAATTGCTCTCGTCTTTAGAGTTTCTTGAAGTTTATGGGGAGGTTCTGATTGTAACGATTTCGGATTGTGTTTATCAAATGATCCCCGGCAACGGCGCCATTTGATTGAAAACGATTCCGGTTTGTGTCGTTTGAGAAAAAATGTATATAGAAATCACAACCAAAAATTATTTGACCGCAATCAATAACGGTGTCGAATTGTAGCGCGTTAGTAAGTGTGGATCGTCCACAGGGAAAGTGTAATCGTTCGTGTTTAGAATTAGATGAGTTGAAACTTTAAAAAAAAGAAAAGAAACAATTCATGATTTGTAAATTGAAGTTCAAGAACTAGGAAAATCTAGGTCTAAATCAAGAAACGATAAAATCAAGAATTGAGATGTGATGATTTCCAAACCAACAATCAAGATTCGAAGTGTGGCTTGTAGGAGTCAATTGGATCTATAGATGTGATGAGATCTAATGATTACATACTCTTATCCATTAACGAATTGATACTAGATCGATGACGATTTATCGAGGTTAAGGATCTTGCAAAGAAACTAGGGTTTCCTTATCTTATCCTTTGTCCTTTCGATGAATCTCATTCATAAACTAGCTTCTAGAAAATCAAATGATCGATCGTTGATCTCTAGTTTCAAGCGAACACAATCAAGAAAGCATCGCCTCGAAACTAGGTCATCGATCATTCGATTTTCAAGAATTTACAAACGTTATAGGACTTAAGAATTGTAAAAGAATCTAAATCATCATTATTCTATCGATCGTCTCGACTCCTTTACGAGCAGAGTTTTACTCAAACATTATCACAAAGCAAACATTCAAGAATCTAGATTGAATCATAATGCTTGAATTCAAAAGATAAGCAAGATAAAAGAATTGTCACCTTTATTATTCAACAATTTATTACACTTTGCTCAAAAGACTACAAGAAATTGAGAAGGGAACGAGATCGTCGAATCTAGCGTCGCATCATCTCCGTGAGTCGCGGATCGTCTTGGATCACTTGCTCGGATGAAGATCGGCTTCGCTCCAAAAGGATCTAGGCTTCTTGCTTTGATTGAACTCAGAATTCTTGATCTTGTGGTTTGGATTTTGGAATTAGGGTTAGGGTTTACAAGTTGTGTCACTCAACTTATAGGTGAAGGATGAAGAAGAGATTAGAGATTAGCCTTTAACCCTAGATCTAGATTTCCTTTTATAGACCTCCTAACCCTAGATCTAGGATTTCAAATTTCCCTCCAAAATTTTGTTAGAGGAGAGGCTTCTAGAAGAAGTTAGTTGGAGGGATGCTTCTAGAACTAGGTTGTTAGGCCGAACCTTCTAGATAAAGCCACGTGGAGTTTCTGGAGAGTTCTGGAAGCTTGGACTGTTACAATAAGGCATGTGCTGAAAATTGAGGAGATGAAGTCATTGTTGCGCCGCGGACCCACGGCGGGAGTGGGCTATTGGCCGCGGATCCGCGGCCCAATAGAGGCTTTAACGCTTCAAACTTTCTGTACTTCTTTAGGCTGACATTGTGGCCTCTTTATGATATGTTGAATTTTATTTTGGTTTCTTTATTTCTGCCAGATCTCAAGTCTTGGACTTGACGCAATTTTGATCAGCTCTTTTCACAATTTTGGCTCGGTTCCTGGGATTTCCTGCACAGACTTCGAAACAAGTGTTGCGCTACATAAGAATGATGCGATACCATGATAAACAGTCAATTTCCCTAAAAATGCCGGTTTTAGTATACAATACATGTAATCTGGTATTTTAGGGATGTTTTGTTAATATGTGTAATATGCAAACCGAACACCTCTAGATGAATGCAAATGATAGGGAAATTGATGTGTTAAAAATACATTATTTTCGACTGATCAAATTCCCCCAAACATATTTTCGATCGTCTCGAGCGAACTGTTTTATTAAAAAGAGAAGGAGAAAATAAAGAAAAAGAAAAACTAACTAGCACACTTTCGTAGGCAACACGATTGCACTGAGCACGTGCAACAAGCCTTTAAACCTCTAGGTGTCCCTAGTAGGAGGAGTGTTGTCTCCTGAGGGTTTTCAGTGGATTGCACCCACAAAATCCAATAATAAAAGGAAGATCATGAATATTACATTTAAAGAAAAGAATTGTAAAAGAAAAGCCTTGAAAATTAGGGTTTCCAACTATGCTAACTTTTCGGTTGTCATGAGCCCTATCTTAATAGTCATGAAAAAATGTCAGAAATCACATAACCCCTCAATAAAACATCGTCTTATCCTTCATTCCTATCTTTCTTCCAAACATCGATCATATCACCCTACGTGTGTGTAAAGAACATCCCTACACCCGGAGAATTCAATTCAAGCTATCATACTCTTGCCCATCTGCCTCAGTACTTTTTAATTAATGAATATTTAGATGAATTTGCTCACACACTTTCATGCGACCGTTAATACTTCTTGAGGTACTAACCGACCGATTACTCATGCGCTTGCTTATTTGGTGTTTTTCCTCGTCTTGCACCACCTAAGGCTTAGCAGTGACTCTCAGACCAGTTGGCCTTAGGGCACTAGGTGAAGAGGCACCCTCGCTATATTTTTGTTTACTGCCTTGGCGATAACAAAACCAGTGTCCATTTTCTCACCATTTTATATTTTCTTCATTTTTTTTATTTCCTTCATACATCGGCTTTTAGACAAGAGCATTTCAAGGTATCCTCTACTATCCCGAGTTTCAAGACGTGTGTAAGTGCGAATAGCAGGGTATCAACGTTCAAAATGTTTGGCTTCCAGAATAGAAACTATTTTTCAGACTTATTTTTATCCTCAGATTAGTGACTTCCTTCATTTTACTAACCCTTGGGACAACGGCTCATAACTACTTATTACTAGTTCGTATAAGAAAACTTCTAATTTTCTTGGTTTTCTTAAATTTTTCTAATCTTTTGGATGTAATTTTTCACTATCTAATCTTTTATTATCTTATTTATGTACAAAATATTTTTATTTTTTGAAATTTTTTAAATTTTTATAGGTTTTTAAAAAATATTTTGTGCTTATGCAAAGTATGATGCAAATGATGCGAAAATAAGCACAAACCTCCCCTAAACTTGTTTTCAATAGTGTCCTCACTATTGCCATCTGCTAAATCTCGAAAAACCTGTAAGCTTGGGAGGAAATTTATTAATGGGGGCAAAATATTTAAGTGAAGTTCTTCCTCCAAACTTATTTTTGGCTCATAATTTTGTAAAAATTTTCTTTTCAAGAGCCAGATTATACCCCCCCCCCAAACTTGAGTTAAGCAATGTTGATCTTTTGAAAATCACATGAGGCGGTCAAAAATCATTGGTCGATGCCAAGCTTTGCAAAGATCGAACGTCAACACCAACCATTCGAAAATTTTATCAATGCAGTGCTCTGGTTGGTGGAAGAAGTGGGGAAAAAGTAAGTGGTGGAATAGAATGTGTGTGCGTCTCATTTTGGAGAGACGATGCAGTGAATGTGATGGATTGCTCGCATTCTTTTTACAATTCAGAAGAAGGGGTGGAGGTTCAATTTCATTGATTGGGAGATGATTCATCTCAACACCAGTGTCATTCAAAAATGCGAGTTCTTCAGTGAAGATTTCCTTAAAAGTTCCATCAATACCCCGATGAATAATGTCGTCACAAAGTGCGGGGTGATCTTCAGACTCTAAAAGCAGTTCATAATCAGTGTTAGATGTTGACCCGGACATCTCAGTGGAAGAGTCCGTATGTGTATGATACATAGTTGGGTCAAACAACAACATATGAAAAGAGTCAAGATCAGTATCATGAGGATCATCAAATTCGCTGCTGTCGACATCCATTAAGTCGACAGAACAGACCTGAGCAGTAGATTCGGAGGGTACACTTCCCAACTTGTAAATGTTCAGCTCAATTGACCTATTCCCGAAGGATAGGGTCATAGAACCATTACGACAGTTGATTATAGCGTTGGAAGTGGCAAAAAAGGAGCGACCTAAAATCACCGGAATTTGATTCCGTGGGTTCGCTACAGGCTGTGTATCAAGTACAATAAAATCCACAGGGAATACGAATTCCCCGATTTTTATTAACACATCCTCCAGTTCACCCCCTAGGTTTGGTGATTGATCGGTCAGCCATCTGGAGAGTTATGCTCGAGGGCTTTAACACTCTGATACCTAGTTTCTCATAGACTGAATATGGAAGCTGTAAGTCCATGCTACCCTTCCCCAGTACTTACGGGGTTGCGGAAGTGGTGAAAAACGATTTTCAAGAGGGTGGTAACATGGACTCATAATACGGATCTTTGTTAAACAACTAACTAACAACCTAACTAGAGTTTTGCCTACTCGGTTAGGGGGTTATACCTTTCTTGAACTCCTTCGTCTTCGACTCTTTCCGGTGTACGGATCAGCCTCACCTCGTCGTCTCCTTGCGCCAAAGATGGATCCACCTGAAAGCTTCTACCTTTGGCTTCTTCTTCGAACTTGAAGAAACTAGAACACTTGGTTTGCTAAACCTTGTGAACTAGGATGAGTAGAGAAGTGATTTGGGTTTTCTTTTATCTCTAAGGCAATGAATCACAACACATGAGAAGGGTTTGCCTTGAGCTAGAGAGAGCATGAGGAAGAGGGAGAGCTTGAGCAAGTGATGGCAAGAGAGAGAAATGAAAATGAGAGAATGAGTAACTCTTTTGCCAACCTCTCTCCCATAATCCAAAAAGAATAATAATAATAATAATAATAATAATAATAATAATAATAATAATTGAGTATTATGTGATGGTTCATATCAAGTCAAGTGGCATTATCATTTCATGCACTCATATTGCAAAGCATAACAAGCAAGCAAAAGTCTTTGCCATGAAATGATAGTCATTGCAATGATGATGGTCAACTAGTCCAACCTAGTCAACCGGTCAACAAAGTCAACCCCTCATCTCACCCATGACACAATAATACTTAATTAATATTATCATTAATCATATTTCTTATTCTCATTAGGGTTTAGCCAAAAGTCAACAGTCAACAGTCAACAACCCCAATGAGAATCCTCTGCCTCTGTCTCTCTGTCAACTGTGCATACACACCCGCATCCGCGTTCCGAGGAACACGAATACAAACGAGATAAAACCAATCCCAAAAAGTACACTAGGATCTGGCTTAAACCAAAGCTTGCTAGTGTTAACTGTCCGGACACCAAACGTGCACAAGTGCACGGATGTGACCGAACCCTGTCGCAAAACCATGCGACCTGTCGCAAAACCATGCGACCTCTACTCTTTTTCCTAAAGGCGGATAGCTTTCTGTATGGGACTCTAAAGACTTGACACTACGTTGGCAGTGGGTTTAACCACAGACCGCAAGCGGCACTAGCTGTGCGTAACGGTCCCCAGGTAGATGCCGACAAGAAGACTGACGAGGTGAAACCCATCTGAACTCCTACTGAGCCTGAATGTGACAATCTCCATACAGTCCGGTCTGTTCGTCTGATACATCGCATGGCGGGCCTAGGGGCGGTAAACGTCAGTCTCCTAATAGCGGTACAAGTCGTGTCGGAGTGAAGCCCAGAACACCCTGAGATAACACTGGAGACCTACCAGTATATCTCGCTTGCCCTGGCCAGGGACTACTCGTGTAATGGCTCTCCTAGACACAGCGCAATGTCAACTCCCAATACCGGGAGAGACGAATCCTGTCTAACCGTCACTGCCTCCAAGTGCTTCGGGACTGCACCCCAAAACTACCTGTTTGCACGACTCCTTTGAGCCGTGGTAGGGTAGTAATCAAAGTACAGTGGGAACACACTCGAGGCGAAGTGACAGTGTCAAGTCAGCGGACTAAGCTGTACTCATGTCACCTGGGAACTGATAACTGACGATAGGTATAGTACCAACCAACAGTTCCCGACGAGTCCTGTCCAGTGTACTCGTAACCTAATGAGCACCCGCATACTATCTCAAGTACGACGTACTGACGGCTGTGGGACAGACTGTCTCCCACACTAGGATGAGAAGCGCATACGTTGGTCTACTCCGGAGTATCGATGCCCTGTCTCGATAGTCCTGCGACTAGGGACCTGCATAAGGATGTGCTTACAGATTACCCAGCCCCCACTAGTGTGACTGCCATCACAACGCTGGTAATCAAGCAAAGATCCTAAAAGCTCCACTAATGTATATAGGTGATATAATAAAATAAACACAAGTACACATTTAAGTAGAAACAAACCAAGTAGCATACTACTATATTGAGCAAGATTGTCTATACAAGGTGAATATCCCAAGCTTCCATTAAGTAATATACAAACTAGTATGATACAGTAATGGCCTCTAGGGCATATACACTAACAATCTCCCACTTGCACTAAGGCCATGTACTGGCGTATCGAAGACTTATCATCTCGATCAGCCGCTCGAACTGAGTCTGGGGTAAGGCCTTTGTGAGTGGATCAGCAGTGTTATCTTCCGTAGAAACTCTCTGAACCTCGATCTCCTGGCGACCCACGATCTCCCTGATCAGGTGATACCGCCTCAAGATGTGTATAGACTTCTGATGGGACCTGGGTTCCTTCGCTAAAGCTATAGCCCCGTTGTTGTCGCAATACAGCGGTATTGGATCAACAATGGACGGAACCACCTGAAGTTCAGTTAAGAACTTCCTTATCCAGACGGCTTCTTTTGCGGCATCTGCAGCAGCGATATATTCCGCTTCCATCGTCGAGTCAGCAACGGTTTCCTGTTTGGAACCCTTCCAACACACCGCCCCTCCATTGAGGGTAAAGACATAACCCGACATGGACTTGGGATCATCCTTGTCACTCTGGAAGCTGGAGTCAGCAAAGGCCTCGATCTGGAGGTCTTTTCCGCCATACACCAAGAACATCTCCTTAGTCCTTCTCAGGAACTTGAGAATGTTCTTTACCGCTATCCAGTGTTTCTCCCCAGGGTTTGACTGATACCGGCTTACCACACTCAGTGCATAAGCTACATCTGGTCTGGTACACAACATCGCAGAAGCGTAGGGTATAGAGCCTACCGCAGAAGCGTAGGGTATAATAGACATGCGATTCCTTTCCAAATCAGTCTTGGGAGACATCTCTTTGGAGAGGATGATCCCGTGACAAGCCGGTAGATTACCGCGCTTGGAATCTTCCATACTGAATCTTTTCAGTACGGTGTTGATGTACCTGGACTGTGAGAGTCCCAGTATCCTCTTGGATCTGTCACGATAGATCCAGATCCCCAGAATGTATGAGGCATCACCCAGGTCTTTCATGGAGAACCTGTGTGACAAGAACCCTTTGACAGATTGTAGCATAGGAATGTCATTTCCTATTAAGAGAATGTCATCCACGTATAAAACGAGGAATACTACAGTTCTCGCTACAAATCTACTATAGATGCATGGTTCATCTGGATTTTTGATAAAGCCAAATTCTTTGACCGTCTCATCAAAACAGGTGTTCCAACTCCGCGATGCCTGCTTTAGTCCGTAGATGGACTTAAGCAACTTGCACACCTTTCCGCTGCTCCCACTCTGAATGAAACCCTCTGGCTGGTCCATATAAACACACTCCTCTAAATTTCCATATAGAAAAGCAGTCTTTACGTCCATTTGCCAAATCTCATAATCGTGGAAGGCAGCAATGGCAAGAAGGATCCGAATGGATTTCAGCATAGCTACTGGAGAAAAGGTCTCGTCATAGTCCAAACCAGGTCTTTGACGAAAACCCTTTGCAACCAGTCTAGCTTTATAGGTCTCAACCTGTCCATCTACACCAATCTTCCTTTTGAAGATTCACTTGCATCCTACGGGTTTTACCCCATCTGGAGCAACGTCCAACGTCCATACTTTTTTGGTGTACATGGACTCCATTTCGGTCCATATTGCATCCAGCCATTTTACCGAGTCAATGCTCTGAATGGCCTGCTGGAAGCTAGTCGGCTCATCATAATCAATGATGCAATCCCCTCTATCCCCGTCTATGAGAAAACCGTAGTATCTCTCGGGCGGATGAGACTGCCTACTACTTCTGCGAAGCGGCGTAGGAATGTCCTGATCTTTCGAACCCTCTGGTTCTACTAAGCTTTCAGTAATAGTCTGTGGTTCTGGAATTTCTTCCAGTTCTTTTTCGCTCCCACTTGTTTCCTTTTCTAAGAACTGGTGTTCCAGAAAATGGGCATTACGAGAAACAATGATCTTTTATTCCTCTGCGTAATAGAAGAGATACCCCCTAGAGTTCTTTGGGTATCCCACAAACTTGCACAGTACTGAGCGTGCCTCGAGTTTGTCCGCATGCTGCTTTTTGACAAAAGCTGGACATCCCCAGATCTTCAGATATTGAAGATAGGGTTTCTTCCCACTCCATATCTCATATGGTGTGGTAGGCACAATCTTAGTTGGAACTCGGTTCAAAAGGTATGCAGCTGATTCTAGTGCATATCCCCAGAATGATCGCGGCAACTCAGCGTTACTCATCATGGACCGTACCATATCCAATAGGGTTCGGTTCCGTCTCTCCGATACACCGTTATGTTGCGGAGTGTATGGAGGAGTAAGCTGAGAGAGAATTCCATTCTCTTTTAAGTAATCCAGGAACTCGGCACTCAAGTATTCACCACCTCGATCCGATCTCAGTGTCTTGATACTTTTGCCGGTTTGTTTTTCTACTTCATTCTTATATTCCTGGAATTTTCCAAAGGCTTCGGATTTATGTTTCATTAAGAAGATATAACCGTACCTTGAAAAGTCATCCGTAAAAGTAATGAAGTAAGAATAACCGCTTCGCGCATGTGTAGACATTGGACCGCACACGTCGCTGTGTACGAGTCCCAAGAGCTCGCTCGCTCTTACTCCGTGTCCAGTGAACAGAGTCTTTGTCATCTTTCCTTTGAGACAGGATTGACAAGTGGCATACGATTGATATTCGAACGGATTCAAATATCCTTATGTATGTAACTTCGTCAACCTTCTCTCATTGATGTGACCCAGTCTACAATGCCATAAGAAAGTCTGATTTATTTCCGGAGACTTTCTTTTGTGTGTATTCTGGACATTGAAAATCTGTGGTTGGTTTAATACGTATATACCATTGCTTAATGTACCTGACCCAATCAGAACTTGATTAAGGTGAATGTTTACAACATTACTTACAAATGCAAATTCATAACCTTCTTTAGATAATAAAGATACAGAAATGATATTACAAGTTGCATTGGGTACAAAATAGTAATTACGCAAAACCAAAACGTGTCCATCTGACAATCCCAGGTGATAGTCCCCCACGGCCTTAGCATCCATGCTAGCTCCGTTTGCAACTTTGAGGGTCATGTCACCTGCCTTCAAAACCCTACGGTTTCTCAACGCCTGCAAAGAATTACAGATATGAGATCCTGATCCGGTATCCAATACCCAGGAAGTAGAGTTTATAGATAGACAGTTTTCAATAACATACACACCTGAAGTTGAAGCCGCAACATGCTTTAGATCCTGTGTTCTGGCTTTCCAAGCCCTGCAATCTTTCTTCCAGTGTCCACTCTTGTGACAGTAAAAGCATTCTTCCTTATCCACAAGCTTTCCCGCTACCAAAATATTGCCCCTATCACAGAGTGATAAGTCATGCCATTGAGGACTGCTTCGTCTTTAAAGATTGGGTCGAAAGGCGATACAAGATGGGAGAGATAGAACTGTCTAAAGGCGTGTTAGTAAACAGTCAAGCTACGACCGCCAATTTCATACAAATAGAGACCAAAGCCTTTCGGGGACCTAATCCTCTCAGACATGTGCCATTATCTCAAAAGGGCGAACCAAAGACTGATCGGCCTCAAGGACCAGCATCAGTAAGGGCACCTACTCTAATGGAGAGAAAGAAGAAGGTGTACTCCTTCAGGAGGGATGAGGTTCGCAATATATTCGAGGAAGCCTTGAACAACGGTCTGCAATTACCTATTCCGAAGAGGCCACATGAAATGAATATGACCGACAATCCCGTATACTGCCCATACTATAGGGTGGTGAGTCATACCATTGAAGACTGCTGTGTTTTCAAAGATTGGGTAGAGGACCAAATCAAGCTTGGAAAAACCTTACAGTCCTCGGATGTATCGGCAAGCCACAGAGCTACGGTCATCAACACAGCTCCGCCAAGGTCAAAGTTCAAGGAGCTGGGATAAGCAAAGAGGACCACCATGTCGTTAAATTGGGAACACCAGAGGACTACCACGTCGTTAAACTGGGAACACCAGAGGACTACCACGTCATTAAACTGGGAACAATCGACCTCTAAGTCGTTAAACTGGGGATGTAAAAAAATGTGCGTAAATAAAAAACAAGGAATGTATAAGTAAATAAATAAAAAGAAAAGCCGAAATAATGGGGCAACTCGTAATAAAAATTAGCGAGTAAAAATAAAGATGAGAATAAAGCCAAAATGATGGGGCAACCATGAAAAAATAGCCAAAATGATAGGGCAATCGCGACCTTCGCGATAACAAAAGCTGAAATGATAGAGCAATCACGGTAAAATGAAAAAAAAAGACGAATGATGAGTCGCTCCTGGTACCATATTCCAGTGCAGCGATGCAGACGCCAACCAAACTCTGAATGTCCCGACAGCGAATGATGAGTCGCTCCTGGTACCATATTCCAGTGCGGCGATGCAGACGTCGTCCAAAACTCAAATCCCCAACGGCGAATGATGAGTCGCTCCCGGTACCATATTCCAGTGCAGCGATACAGATGCTAAACAAATCCCAAAATTCTCCCAGCCCTACGGCCACTCCCCAAATTGACTATCGTATACAATCCACGGGCTCAAATAATTCTCACCATGCCCATGCCCCACCGCAATTACCAGTTACGCGGCTGGTCTCTGCCCTCGGAATTATGCTCCATTGGGAAGACCCACTCATATGTCCTCACGATACATGAGGAGAAAAAACCTTCGTGGGATCCTTACGACTCACAAAGGAAAAACACACTTCGGAGTTCTCACGACTCCTAAGGAAAAATACACCTACGAGATCCTTTCGACTTGTAGGGATAAAATGCTTTTATGGGACCTTCACGGCTCATAAAATTGAAAATCCTTAGGTGATAGGGACCTAAACCTGTCTCCTAAGCCATCGCTCCCCAACAGGAAAAGGTAAATGATGAATTGCTCCTGGCACATATGCTTCAGTGTTAGCAACGCTGATGCCTATCCTAATCCTAAAATTCCAAACTCTAATCTAATAGACCCCTAAGTCTTTAAACTGGGAACAGATGACCTCTAAGTCGTTAAACTGAGAACAGATGACCCATAAGTCGTTAAACTGGAAATGAGGGAGATCCCCTCACGGTGAATGATAAGTCGCTCCTGATACCATATTCCAGTGCAGCGATACAGACGCCAACCAAACTCTGAATGTCCCAACGACGAATGATGAGTCGCTCCTGGTACCATATTCCAGTGCAACGATGGAGACGCCAACAAAGTCCTGAAATTCTTCTGGCCCTATGGTCTGGATCATACATCCTGCAAAATCGTATACAATCCACGGGCGTAAAACGATCCCTATCTCTCCTAAAGTCCTACCGGCGAAACTACATTTAAAGTCCCACCGGTCTAAAAAAAAGGGTATCCATAAGCAAAACGGGCACGGATGAAAACCCGAAATGGCTCCGTGAGTAAAAACAGCAGGACTGCCGGCGAGTTTGTGAAAACCCGAAATGGCGCAATCTCGTAAATAAAACTAAAAAAGGATTAAATACACTCGCAAAGTCCTCTCGACTTGGTGAGGAGAAAATTCCCGCGTGGGATCTTTACGACCCACAAAGGAAAAACACACTTGGGGGTCCTCACGACTCCTAAGGAGAAAATGCACCTACGGGATCCTTACGACTCGTAGGGAGAAAATGCTTTTATGGGACCCTTACGGTCCATAAAATTGAAAAGCCTTAGGTGATAGGGATCTTAACCTGTCCCCTAAGCCATCGCTTCCCAATGAGCAAAGGCAAATGATGATTCGTTCCTGGTACCATCTTCCAGTGTAGCGGTGCTGATGCCGACCCAAAAAATAATTCCTAAATCCTCCCAGGGCAAATGATGAGTTGCTCCTGGCATTATTCCAGTGCAGTAATGCAGATGCCGACCAAAACCAAAATCCCCAATCCTCTCAAAGGCAAATGATGATTCGCTCCTGGTACCATATTCCAGTGTAGCGATACTGATGTCAACACAAATCAAACCAACCAATTCCAGCATCGACTTCTGTGTCAAACAGCAGACACTCCATGCCGGGGGCATGTCGACTACAGACACTCCACCTCGGGGAAGCGTCGACCGCCAATGTCGCAAAAAGGGCAGTGCAGGCTTCCCACAAATCGGGAACCAAATCACTCCGGTCCAGGGAAAAGTCTACCACGGGCACTCCGCCTCGGAGACGCGTCAAGCGTCGACCGTCCATGTCGTAAAAGGGCTGTGCAGGCTTCCCACAAATTAAGAACCAAATCACTCCGGACCAGGGAAAGGTCTACCACGGACACTCCGCCTCGGAGACATGTCAAGCGTCGACCGTCCATGTCGTAAAAAGGGCAGTGCAGGCTTCCCACAAATCGGAAACCAAATCGCTCCTGGTCAGGGCGTCGACCGTCCATGTCGTAAAAAGGGCAGTGCAGGCTTCCCACAAATCGGGAACCAAATCGCTCTGGGCCAGGGAAACGTCTATCACGAACACTCCGTCTCGGAGACGCGTCAAGCGTCGACCGTCCATGTCGTAAAAAGGGTAGTGCAGGCTTCTCACAAATCGGGAACCAAATCGCTCTGGGCCAGGGCATCGACCGTCCATGTCGTAAAAAGGGCAGTGCAGGCTTCCCACAAATCAGGAACCAAATCGCTCATGGTCAGGGCGTCGACCGTCCATGTCGTATAAAAGGCAGTGCAGTCTTCCCACAAATCGGGAACCAAATCGCTCTAGGCCAGGGCATCGACCGTCCATGTCATAAAACGGGCAGTGCAGGCTCCCCACAAATCGGGAACCAAATCGCTCCTGGTCAGGGCGTCGACCGTCCATGTCGTAATAAGGGCAGTGCAGGCTTCCCACAAATCGGGAACCAAATCGCTCTGGGCCAGGGCGTCGACCGTCCATGTCGTAAAAAGGGTAGTGCAGGATTCCTACAAAGAGGGAACCAAATCACTCTGTGCCGAGGAAACGTCTACTACGGACACTCCGTCTCGGAGACGCGTCAAGCGTCGACCGTCCATGTCGTAAAAAGGGCAGTGCATCCCAAAAAGTGGAAAACAAAGCAAGCCGCCTCCACGCGAAAGAAGATCTATCAATTTCATGCACACGAACCACATATGTGGTGTGCATTTATTGATGGGGGGCACTTTGTTGGGGTCGAAAATTGCACCCCGATTGACCAAGTCAAAGTCAAGATCAATCCCAAGCCAAGTGGGCCCAAGTCCAGATCTAGTGGGCCCATGCCCAGGTCGAGTCCGAACATGAAGCGGCCAGCCCTCCCCCATGCCAAAATGAAATCATGTAATAAATAATTTTTATGTAATTTTTTATGCATGAATGTAAGCAAGATGGGCATAAATCCAATTTTTTTTAAAGCCCATGACTTATGTACAAAAGAAATGAGCACAAGAGGCATGGGATGAGCAAAATGCCATTTTGTAAAGCCCAAGAGGCTATATGTAAATGTGTAAGCCTATATAAGGCAACATGATGATGAATAAAATATACAATTTTCATTCTCCCCAAAAACTAGGGTTTGTATCTCTTTCCCCTTTCTCAAGGGTCTAAAACCCTCTTCCTCGTTTTTGAATTAAATCAAGAGTTTAACTCTTCCTTTCTAAAAAATAAATAGTTTTTCACCACAAAACCCACGAAGGGGAGCTCGGATCTCCAATCAAAACTCAAAAAAGGGAGACTTTTAAGTCCCATCCTCTTTTCTCCAAGATCCCGCCGATCAAGAGAAGGAAGAAAGAGACCCATCTCCAAAAATCTAACTTTGGACAGGTCCAAGTCTCAAAAGAAGAGCTAAAGATTCCTAAGAGTTTAACTCCTTTCTTGATCTGTTGGAGTTTAACTCCATAAATTAGCTTCTGTTAGAGGTTCAACTCCAAAAAAAAACCTTTGGAGTTCAACTCCCTAACTAAGGGACTAGGCCCCTTCCCGCGGGTGTTTCCTGTGGTCACGCGTGCGCCATGTGACCCCGGGCACTAAGGCACCCATCGGTCACGTGTGCGCCACGTGACCCCGGGACGCTAAGGCGCCCAATGGTCACGTGTGCTCTATGTGACCCCGGGCGCTAAGGCTCCCATCGGTCACGTGCGCGCACGTGACCCCGTGGCGCTAAAGCGCCCATGTGCGCCCACGTGATCCCGGGCACAATGCGCCCACGTGCCACGCACGCATCTTTAAGACGCTTCCCCCCATTTTTTATATGCACTCCACACTAAATATACCTCTCCCGTTAGAAAAAATTTCTAACGAGGCATTGCCCCGCACCCCACAAGGGGGATGCTAGCCCCCTTGACCCCCAGCCCGCTATCCGGGTAGCGGGACCCCCATAAAAACTCTGCGGGGCCCTCGATATATCTAAAACCCCTTCAAAATACGCACGCTGCACATTGAGTTCGCATGACCAGTTTGACCCGTCAATCGGAGGTTTCCTCACTCCAAAGACGAGGGGTAATTAACGGCAGCTTAGTCTGCGGCTGCCGGAGATTCGGATCCCCACGATCAATAAACCTCAGCCTACCCTAGGTAGGGGGAATCTGTAATGCGGCTGACAAGCGCGCGTGTATTCCTATCTCAATGGGGTGACGAAAAACACCCTACAAATTTATTGCAGCGTTACAGATTGGAGGAAGGGACGAGAGAATAGCCGCGCCTCCGGTACTCCCAACTTTGCCACCGGTCGCAGCCGGTATAGTAGATTCCATTGCTCATGTATTTTCTTTATCTATTAAGCCGACATTTGACCATAACTTGTTTTGCAGCAATCGCACCGACTCCATCTCCCTTCGAGTCTCTAATCCCAATGCCGGCAGGGCCCTTTTCTAAACGCCTATCTTCCAGGGGTGCTGCGACGAGCCTGTGAATGTTGAGCGAGTTCGTCGAGGATCTTGACGCCGAGGCCTTTGCATCTGCTGCAGACTTTGCTGCTGAGGTTAATCCCATGCCGGCGATGCTCATGAACTTTCATGATGAAGGCGTCATCGAGTCTTGGGTTGATTACTGCAGGAAGGTCGAGGCCTGCCTGCATGAGATTGAGCTCAAGAGTCTCGCTCCTGAAGTATTAGCTCTGAACTTCCAGCGGGGTGCATGGGTTGAGCAGAGTGTTCCTTTCCTTCGCCATTTTGAACAAGAGGCGACCCTAAGGTGAAAGGAACGTGAGGCGACTTCCACCGAGTCTGTCCAATTGTGTGCCCAGGTCGAAGCGAACGCTGCACAGCTGAAAGCTATTTTTGAAAAGCTCCAATGATGTATTTCCGACGGGCTGGTGCTGAGAAAAAAGCTTGACTTCACTGAGCAGGTTACGCAGAGTCATGAAGCCGCTCAGCAGGAAATCGATGAGAAGCTTTCATGCTGTTTGCAGCAACAGGCTCGAATTGAAGCGGAGTTGGCCATGGCGGCTAATCGTAAAAAGGAATTGAGAGGAGTGCGAGAGCGGTTTGCTGATTTGCTAAAAACGCCTCCTTCTCAGTAGCCATCTTTGTATCGACCGAAAATTTGTAATTTATGAATAGCATGCCTTTATTCATTTTTTTATTCTTTTATATGATATATCTTGTACTCAATTGAATTCATGAATAAAAGACACACTTTTTTTTTATCTTGTACTATCTCTTTCTTTTCTTTACTGTGTCATTGGCATGTTACTTTAGCAAATGTGTCCTGAGGATAGTAGATAGCGGTCTATCTTAACCTCCTTGCAGGGTAGCGATGTCTTAGGAAACAGGTTCAAGTCTGCTGCCCAAGACTTTTCAACTTTATGAACTGTGAGGGTCTCATAAAGACTTTTCTCCCTACGGGTCGAGAGGATCTCGTAGGTGTAATTTCTCTTTAGAGGTCGTGAGGACTCCTAAGTGCGTTTTCTCTTGAGAGTCGTAAGGATCTTACAAAAGAATTTTTCCCTTTTACAAATCGAGAGGACTCGTAAGTGGTTGTTTCCCTCATTGTCGATATTCGACTTGGGAGAGTATGGCCCGTGAATAGTCCATCTTGACCTCCTTGCAGGGCAGTGATGGGTTAGGAGACAGGGTTAGGATCTGTTACCTAAGACTTTTCAACTTTATGAGCCATGAGGGTCTCATAAAGACTTTTCTCCCCACAGGTCGAAAGGATCCCGTAGGTGTATTTTCTCCTTAGGGGTTGTGAGGACTCCTAAGTGCGTGTTCTCTTGAGAATCGAAAGGATCTCACAAGAGAATTTTCTTTTCAGGCGCGAGGACACTAATTTCCCTGCCGGTCGAGACGAATCGAGAGATTCTCGCAAAGACACTGATATCCAGACAAATTCAGTGGACGATACAGTTTAAGAAGTTTGCTGGATTTGGAGTTCAATTGTGAACTGGGTCCTATCAGATATCCAGACAAATTCTAAAACAGGTATTGCTCATTTCGGGAGATGGTTAGTCTCCATGAAGTTGAGATATAGAGAGATACAGAAAGAAACATTGGAGCGGATCCACTCACTAAGGCTATTTCTCAAACGCAATAGTTTTACGAACGAGCTTTGCAAGAATGGTTAGTAGAGGAGTTGGGTGTTCGGTATCACACGGGCTGTGAGTATGCGACATCGCAATAATTAGCCTTAAGTGCAAGTGGGAGATTTTTGGCTATAGTGCTCTCAAGGCAATTATCATAGTCGCAGGCAGGTGATTATGATGATTGAGAGAGGACCTATACCGGTAGAACAGTCTTACTCGAGATGATAGTATGCTATCTGGTTTGTCTTTATCATCATGTATAGCATTATGTGGTATTACAGATCACTATTACATGTTGATAGATCCCATGGAATTCTTGCTTAACTACCAACACTATGATAGCGATCATATACGTGGGAGCTGGATGGTCTATAGGCACATCCTTAAATGTCCCTAGTTGAGGGAGTTTCGAGATTGGGCATCGAGACTCCAGAATAGACTAGTGTATACTGATCGAGACCCCGACGAGAGATGGTGGCCGGTCTCACAAGCCATTGGTGTCAGTTTGTTCACCTAAGATGTATACAGGTGCTCATTGGGTTATGAGTACACCGGACGGACTCGCCGGGAACATGCTAGTTGGTATTATACCTATTGTCAGATAGTAGTTGTAAATCCCCGTTTTCATTTTAATAAAAATTTCCCCACTTTCTGAATTCCAGTGGTTTCTTTTCCCTTCGTGTCTGAATTGGTTGTTTAAGCTTAACATTTATTTTTCCAACTCTTTTGAAATCAAAATCCTAACCCAAAACTATATTACAAACCTCAGCCCAAATTTACCTTTTAACCAATAATAAAGCCCCCGGCCCGCTTACCATCCCTTAGCCACTTCAGAAAATTTTTAAAAAGGAATTATCTTTTTTTTACAGGCCCAAATCCAAACTCCTTCAGCCCGCCAAACTTCTGAAGAAATTATTTTAAAAACGTGCCCGGCCCGCCTCCTCACCTTACCCGACCCGCTTCATTTAACCCATCTCCTTCCCTCGCTATAACCGTTCCCGCCCATTCTTTTCCCTCGTCGCACACCCACGTCGCGCTGTTACCCCACGTCGCTCGCGATCCCCGGCCACGACTCCCTCAAACCCCCGTCTCCAACTCCTCATCTCCCTCCCACTCTCCAACTCCTCAAAACTCTCCAACCCGGTCGAAAATTTCCCACGAACCCACCAACAACCCACTGCAAACTCTGACGACGACAACCCCTCGGCAACCCTCGATCACTCCTCCTCCATCAACCTCCTCCCTCTACGACTCCACCTTCATTAACCCGAGCCCCTACCGAGCCCCCTGCACACCAACCCATTGCACCCGAGCCAACCGCCACCTTGCACTCTCGACGCCGACGAGGCCCCCCACTGCACCTGAACCACGTCGTCGACCTGCACCTCCTCAGCATCATCACCATCACCACAATCCCCTAGCCCCGCTGCTTAACCTTTCCCTCTCTTCAAAATTCCAAAACCCATTCTTTTGTTCCAAGCATTTCACTGTGCACATCGCCGGAGCGACCATCGCCGACATCGTCGACCCCAGCAAGTCCCGGGAGACCCACAGAGCACCACTCTATACTTCTAGCGAGCGCGAGACGACTCCGGGAACTCCGACGTCAAACCCGTGTCTCGAGCCAAGCTCGCGCAATTCGTTTTACGGCGTACATCGCGTGTTCGTGACGCCGTTGCTGCCGTGCGACCCCGAGACATTTTCCAGGCAAGTGTTTACTTGCTTCATGCTAATATATTTGTGATACAAACCTAAATCACATAGTTTACAAATTTGCCGATTACCGATATATTATGTGACCTAAGTGTTCGATGCTAGTCTCCAATGATTATAATAGTTTATTTTGACGGAAACTGATATTTTCTGTTGGCCCATTTGATGATAAATATCTTGTATGAATCTCACTGGAAAATACGATTGTTAGAGACAAAAATTGATACCCCAAATATGCCGTTAAAACTAATATTTTTCTCGTATCTGAAAATGAATAAAATCACCGTAAATTACATACATACTGGAATGATGCGTTCGAGGGCTTAAATCGAAGCCGACTCTACGAACTTTAACCTTATGTAAAATTCTAATGATTTCTGTTCTGTAACTGTGATGATAATTAGATCGGAATGCGACTCTGGACTACAGTCCAGAGCGTTTCTGATTATTGTGTTCTGTCCCAAGACCTGTGTCACTGTGTTTCCTAAAGTCGTATGTTACGGAACCCTGCAGTAGATTAAAGATAATTCTGTTAGTTAAACAAAATAAGTGGTTCCATTCCGTTTCATCGCCGTTTGCTATTTTAAACTGTATTTAAAAGGGCAGAACGTATAACTGTCCAGAACAGATTCAGAAATGACATACTGAGGTTAAGCTGTGTATAACTTTCAACGTACAGATGCGATTGAGAATCCGTATATTGCGTTGAATAGTCCATTGAAAACCCTAGATTTCGTTTAACTGTAACATCGCTAAATTCTGAGCCCAACTAGGTGCAATTCGTGTCGCGAAACGGACGTTCAGTTCTGAAATTGAATTTCCAGCCGCGAGCACTTAAAATGAAACAGCTATATCTTGAAAACCGGAATCCCGATTGAACTGAAACAAATTTTGATGAATTGCTGACTGAGTGTTCTATTTATCTTACTTGTATCATTTTGCTGAATTCTTAACATATTAATTTATGCAAATTATTTTAGTTAATGACATGCATGTTGATTCATAACATACAGAGCTTATTGGTAGCATACAATACATATATCATACCCTTGCCATATACTCAGTGTTAGTGCGTGTGGACATTGCATTATCGTGCGTGATGGATGTTGGTTTAGGAGTGACGAGTACACCAATGGAAAGTGAATATTCGTGACAGTGATTGATACAGTGAACAGTGATAAAACCGTGCCATTGGTATACTTGTACACAACTAGATCAAGATCATAAATAGTGTAAATCTGGGGAAAAAGGGGAAATCAAAGTGGAAAGAGTATCGTATTTAGCGGGACCGTGTTTAGAGGATGATCATTCGAACCGTGATACTGATACATATAGGGTAGGATCTAGCGATCCGGCTGACAGGGTTATGTCCCGGGCATATGGGCCGTTGTCTCGGGTATGTACGAGACTCCTGTTAAACATGATCCTCCTTCCACTATGTGATTTCAAACATGACCTAGAGACCGATAGGGACACATAACATATTCTGCATCATATAGTGACATAGTGATTACTTGCATTGTTCCTACACCAGTATTACCTCATATACCTGTTTCATCTTATTATAATATTGTTATTGTGTCGCTCTGACGACCTGAGTATGCATGCTCAGATCCCGCGGGAGGACCAGCGCATGAGACAGATCTACCTTTCGAGTTCACGGAGATATAGTCTGGTGTACTTCCTATTTTTTCTGCTTTCCATAAAAATGATCGTGAGTTTGACTTTGGTTAGTATTTTGTTCTTGTTATCTGTAATTTGTGAACAATGGAATATTAATGTAATAAATTAGTGATGTGATTCCTTTACCACTGCGCTTTATTTACTGATTACCATGTAATGCTAGAAGCCGAAGTGTGACTACGGCGGGATGATTCCTTGACCGTAGGAGCATGGCTGGCCTAGTCATCCCTCGTTTTCCGTATTTTGGGAAGCGGGGCATGACGGCAGTTCCCAGGTGACATGTGTATAGGTTAGTCTATCGACCTGAGATCTTCATTTGTCTCGTGTGAGATCCCACTGTGCTTTGATTACTACCTTACCACGGCTCAAAGGAGTCGTGCAAACAGGTTTTAGTTGGATACGGTCCCGAGCCACATGGAGGCAGTAAGCGGATCGGCTCTCCCGGTATTGGGGGTTGATGTCGCGTTGTGCACGGGTGACCATCACCAGAAATCCTTGGCCAAGGTAGTCAAGAATTACTGATTCGGATCAGTATTTTCTCAGTGGGTGATGGGCTTCATACTGACACTAAATGTCGCGTTGTTAGGGGTCTGACTTTATCCACCCCATAGACTCGATATGTGATACTCATAGACGAACGGACCGGACTGTACAGATATTGTCACTTTCATGCTCAGTAGGGGTTTCAGGATGAGTTTGCTCGTTGGCCTCCCTTTCGCTCAATACCTGGGTAGCCGTTACGTATAGGTAGTGCCACTGACGTACTTGTGGTTAAACCCACTGCCGGCGTATTGACGAGTCTTTAGAGTCCCACACAGAGGGTTTCCCTGCTTCGGGTAAAACGATGTAGAGACCGTATGGTTTTACGGCAGGGTTCGATCACATATGTGTACTTGTGCACGGATGATGTTCGGACGGATAATACTAGTAGGCTTTGGTTTAAACCAGATCCTAGTATTATATTGTTGGATTATTTTCGTCTCATTGTATTCGTATTCTTCGGAATACGGATGCGGGTATGTATATACGGATGGAGGGTATTCTTGTAATTTCTTACAAGATTACTTTTAGAAGATTACACCTAATTATGGTTTATATCTTTTTGAATTAAAAGGTTATTGAGGTGGAGGATGGGGTGTTTATTGCATTTTTGGTGACATGGCTTATTAGTGACCCATGGTTACTTTTCTAAGCATGATTAAGTTTTTATTTGTTGTGAGATTTTGTTGATTTGAGATATTTTTAGTTGACTCTAGATATTTTGGAGCCATGTGATATTTATGTGGATGGCTTCAATTATTGAAAAAAATGAACACAAAACGAAATCTCACAACAAAGAAAAAGATTTAGCCATTTTCTCTTTTGAGTTGCCTCACTCTCATCCTCATGGCATCTTCTTCTACCTCCATCTAAACCCTCTCATGTGTTGAGAAACCTTAGGTGTCTTGAGACAAATTAATCCTTCACCACTCTTTACTTTTTCTACGGTATCTAGTGTAGCGATCTAGGTACCCTAGTTACCTCGAATATAAGGTTGGAGCTCGATTCATAGACTCTCGGGTGGATCATCTTCGATGAAGGGAGACCGAAGATCAAGCTTGATTAAGGAGGCCTCTAGGAGCTTGGGAAGGTGGTTGAAGACCGAAAGACACGGATCAATTCGGTATAATCACTCTAACTCATTAGTTTAGCTCCTATGCATGTTTTTGTTATCTAGGGCTTATGGGTCGATCCGGGTTATCGGGTTGTTCTAGCGCCGGTTTTTTAAAAAATTTGTTCCGCATTGGCCACGGTTTGATGGCCGGGACGCTTGCATAACCCAACACTTAGACGAACAGTCCGGACTGTATGGAAAATGTCACATATAGGCTCGGTAAAGTTTTCGGACAAGTTATCGTGTCGATCTTCTCTTCGACAGAGATCTGGGTAGGCGTTACGTACAGCTAGTGCCGCCGATGTGCTTGTGGTTAAACCCACTGCCAGCGTATTGCCGATTTTTTAGAGTCTCACACAAAGGTTTCCCGGTTCAGGTGAAACAGTGTAGTTTGCGTATGGTTTTACGCACGGGTGTTCGATTGAACACGTATATTTATGCACGTGCTTTAATCGGACGGTTTAGTAGTACTAGCAAGTTTGAAAGACAGCCAGTTTTGATGCTAGTATTATATTACTCTCTTTTGGGTATTTGTATTTTAGCACGAATTCAGTATGTTTACGAATACGTGTATTCATATAAATACGGGTATTTGTGTTTTGATACAAATAGATGTATTTCTTTCTAAATATGATTATGCGTATTTTGTATTTTCGGTACAAATACGGTATTCGTATTTTGGTAGAAATACAGTATACATATTTATACGGGTTTAAGTATACTTGTTAATATACATGCATTTGTATTTATTTATAAGTGTATGTGTATGTATACTATTGAGATGGCTACACTCTCTTACTCGTCTCTTCTCATTTAATGAAGAAGTGTGTGGGCTTGTGACTCACCCTATTGAGTCACTAGCCCACCCACTCTTTTGTTTGTGAGAAAGAGATAAGATAAGAGAGAGAGATTTTGCAGAGATGGTTATCATTTTCACCAAGTGAGGAAATTTCTCTAGCTGCCATACCTTTTCTTCTTCTTCCTCATTTTTCTCTCTTGAGTTCTTGAGAATTATAAGAGAGTATCTTGTTCACAAACTATACCACTTTAAGTATCTTTTCCTAGCAAGACTTGATCTTTAGTTGCTTCGGACGAATCTATCGTTTGAATCGACATCCTTAGGTGGATCGTCTTTGACATGGAAGATCGATTTCGAGTGCTCGTTCTATCAACCTAAGGAGCTTTAGGAGTCAACCTTTCAAGACCCGAAAGACCGTCTACAAAGCTTGTAAACTAATCTAGTAGCTAAAACTCTAGTTATGATTTGTTTTGTTTAGTGTTTGGGCTTGTATCCTGAGATTTTAGCGTATTGTGCTCAAGATTTTAAAGTTTTTTATTCCGCATAACCGTAGTTGTCACAGCAAGAGCACATATGCGCTTACACTTTTATTCATTCTTTCTGTATACCTAAAAGTTCAATCCCCCCCCCCCCTCTCGATATTTCTTTTCGAATTTGATATGAAAGTAAAACTCGATGTCATTGGATCTTTACTGCTAATGACTAGCTCTTTCCTTTAGTTTCTCTGTTTGTAACCTAGAAGTTTATATTTATTTAGAAATAATTGACATCGGATTAGCAAATGCAAATGTATCGTCAGGGAATAACTTAAATGATCCAAACGAACACCTTATTTACTAATTAGAGGTCACTAAATTAGAAAGAGGAATTTAATTTTTAATGTAAACATTACTAATCTGATATTTCTCTCTTACATCTCATCTCTATTATTATAGTGCTAAAAAGTGGGGTCCTAAAATTGAGAATCCAATTTTCAAGACATCCTTCTAAATAAATATAAAATTTTCTCATATTTTCACGCACAATTTTTTTTAAAAAAGTTGCTAACCACTCTTCCCTCTCTTTCTTGACTAACTATTTCCGCACTATTTCTCTCAATTACTAATTACTAATGTGCATCCCGTATAAAATACTAAATTAATTATATGCTAATAGTGAAAGTAAATTGTTTATGACCTAAATTAAATACTTAAACTATGCTTGCTTGTTAAAAGAGATGAAGTGACATGCGATTTGTTATGTATAGAATCGTTACGTTTTAACTTCAAGACTAAAATGATGGAACAGGCATGAAAGTTAGAGTCCTGAAATTCAGGGATATGTTTGAGTTTTTATGTACATATATGATGGACTAGAGAAATCATATATTTGCTCTCAAATGCTGAAAGCAAGGGTTCCAAATAAATTTGGTAGAGGGGACGCAATACAGTTATACAGATTTGGATAAATTAATTTATTCAACAAATCTGAACTGTTTATTTTAACCGCTACTTTTAAGTAACGGTTAAAATAAAATGTTTAAATTTAACCACTGCTAAAAATATAGGTTAAAATATTTAACCGTTAGTTAAAGTAGCAGTTCATATTATATAAATGCGGAAACCGTCTCAACAGTTTCAGCGGGTTAGGGTTTTAAGATTGAAATTGGACGGTTTTTGCTATGATTTGAATTTCGATTCTTCTTGGGTATTCTCTTGATTCTTAAATCGATTTCATAAGTTAAATTAATTACTTTAATTGCTATAGATTTTGTTATTTATTTAGGGTTTTTTTGTTAGGGTTTTCAGATGTAAATTTGGAGTTTTTTCATATGATTTGAATTGTGATTGTTGCTAGGTATTCTATTGTTTCTTGAATCGATTTTATAACATAAATCAATTCGTTATATTGTTTCTTCGTCAATTTCCATTACCATTTATTTTTCTTCTTCTAATTCAGTGATAGTTCACTCATAGGTTGATTAATAGACATGGTAGTGTATGTAAACGTGGAAATAAAAAATATACCATAACCATTTCGAAAAACCTCGTTGTGTAAGACGTAGACATCATGTGGCGGAAGATAAGATTCGAAAGTCGATAGCTGATATATTCCGTAACCGCTTAAAAAAATTTACTCAAGCAGCGGTTAACCTTTGATTTTAACAACTATTTTATGTAAAATTTAAATGACAACTTTAAGATTTAACCGCTACCTTAAATAGCGGTTAACTCTGAAGGGTTCTGATTTGTTGGATAAATTAACTTTTGATTTAAACCTCTACTTTAAGTTTAGGTTAAATAAAAACCGTTAGATTTAACCGCTACTTAAAGTAGCGGTTAACTATAAACGGCTCTGATTTGTTATATAATTTTTTATTCAACGTTGATGTATAGGTTAACTATAAACCGCTAGTTTAAGTATAGGTTAAATAAAAACCGTTAGATTTAACCACTAAATAAAGTAGCGGTTAACTATGAATGGTTCTGATTTGTTGTATAATTTTTTATCCAATGTTGATGTTAACTGCTATTTTAAGTAGCGGTAAAATAACAACCGGTAGATTTTAACCGTTTTTTTAAGAATTTGTTAATTTTGAACGGTCCTGATTCGCTTGATAAATTTTTTTATCCAAGGCTAAATCCGGTCCTTAACCCATAAATTTGACTTATAAAGGTCAAAATATTCCAAATTAATTAGCCCAATCACTGTTCATTCCTGTGTATAATTCCTATTTATATAAATAGTAATAATTAAATCCTATATAACGTACTATGCTGTTGGGTTTGGCCATCTAATTTAAATACTGCATGCCCTAGAATATATATAGGGTAATAAATGGTTTGTTCAGAGAGACTCATTTTAGTGCTTGCCTAAAATTTGCATTTGTACAAGCTAGTTCTTTTTTTATTTGATTTGCCTTCGTACTATAGGATCGAAATGGAACTAATACAGTGTATATGATTGATGAATTAATGATTGGATAAAGACTTAATAGTTTTGCCTTTTGTATTAGATTAATAAGTGTATAATCTGGATATGTTGAGGCTCTAATATACACCGAAGTCAATATTAAATATTAGGCTAAATTTCAACTTGCTACCATAAACAATAAGCACTTTCTCCAAATGATACCATGAACATTCAAACCGATGGAAAGATACCATGAACTTTCAAAAGTATCCATAAAAAAATCCCGAGGAAAATTACAAAATTACCAAAATACCCCTCATATAATAAAAATGACCATACTTGCAAAAAAAGGAGGTGTGTATTGGTAATTTTGTAATTTTCCTCGGGATTTTTTTGATGCTTTTGAAAGTTTATTTTATCAAAATAATATTCATGTTATAATTTGAGAAAAATGCCTATAGTTCATGTTTGCAGGTTGAAATTTAGACTAAATATTATATATAATCACAGTTAATAAAGTAAGCATAATAAGGAAATAAGTTGCAGTTTTCTCTTGTTTGAAATTTTTTGAATTCATGTATGTATCTAAGTCCATCCCTCCATATAACCAAGGGGTAATAGGTATAGATATAATTAGCTAGTCATAGATTGATCAAGATGCACACGTGTGCTTGCTTCATAACCACCTTGTTCGAAAAGAAAATGCTTGGATGATGATGATGCTGATCATGATGATGTTAGGCATGTATGTTAATTTATAAAAAATGCTATCTCTAGAATTATTACATGCATCAATAATGTACAAAACTAATAATTAGTAAGCATAATATTCTCACTGCCTACATCAAAATTGAAGCAGCTTTTGGAGGAACAACACAGTGCATCTCATGTTTTATTAGGAACTGATAACTGTTCTGCAAAGGTGTGTTGCCTCAAATGAAGCAACTAATAGAAAAACTAAAGGCAACCGTTTCAACATGGATCTCATCTGATTGTTGTTTGAGTAGTGGTGCATATATATATATAGCTAGTACTGGTCCTTGCACGCTCCTTAATATTAGAATGTTGTTAGAGGAGACACCACCACCACCCCAATGGCCTAGCTAGCTAGTCCCATAGCTGGATTGCTTCCTAGGTTTCAGTGGAAAAATCTCATGTGCTATCTAGTTCACTGCCACCAATCTTAAATTAATTACTCCGCATAATTTTATCTGTGGGTCTAAAAGTCAACCACCCGTTGACTTCTTCAACAATCGGTACTGAACATCGTGATCGTTGATACTACAAGGAACATTGCGTACTCGCAAACACAAATATAAATTGTATTTGTGGGTAGTGGGCAGTGAGTAGGACGGCAAACCTTCAATTTGAGAATGTGCAAAATAATGGATGTCCGAAAAGATTTGAGATGATCTCCCGCATATTTTTGTACTTTTGGAAGATTTCGGATCCCATCTGCCTAATAGATTTCTTACTATCTAAAAGCGACGGCAGGTTGGAGTGGTTCACGTCCGGATGCGGGGCCGCGTGATCTACGCTCGCCTTGGATACGAGGCGCATGGAAGAGGGGCCCCGAGGTCAATTCCTCAATGGCTCAAAGGTCAAGCTATTTGTGTTTTGTATTATATCAACATCATGCCCTTAAACATATGTACATCGGTTGCATGTGAATTTGACATGGTTCGTCTTTATATCGGATGATTACAAAATCAGCAGTTTTCCGAAAGCAGAATTTTTTACGATAGTAAACAAATGGAGAAGGAGTATCCAAATGATATGAGCGGTGTACTCAGAGTTTAGAATATGTATAGTGATACGATCGGTGCCGATCATATAAAAGATTCAAGCACTAGGTGTAAGAAATTTTCGGAAAAAGAGTCCCTGCCATATGTGAAAAAGAATAGCATGGGTGCTCTGGAGGAATCCCACCACAAATCCTACATGCAAATCACGTAGGACACAACAATACACAAGGCCTCCTGTTCCACACAAATCTCGACCGTTGATTTCGATTTTCAATGAATCTGAAACGTTGGATCCAATAGCATGGGTGCTATTTTGGCTCTAATAGCCGGGACCGCGGATCTGAAATTTTCTATAAAGCATGATGCACTGTGTTTCAGATTGGATTTTATAGACACACACATATGGACATTTTTTACATGATAAAAAGCTAAAGATTTCGAATCATTTTCTTCGTCTCTTTTGGCCGATTAATTGCCGATTTGACAAGACAAGTTGTCTTTATCCCAAAAAAAGGGAAAAAGAAGAAAAAACCCAAGAAAACCCCAACCACAGAGAATCTGCGACTTGCCGAAAAGAGCCCTCACCAAACCCTAAAACGCTAGTACTGTTGTAAATTAAACCCCACAAAAGATAAACAAATTGCCATTTGGAGCAAATTGCAGCTACGCCCATAAAATAATCGCAAGATGACAAGACCGCAATAAATACATTTTTAAATAAAAAGGATGACAAGACCGAATCAAAACATTTTAAAATAAAAAAAGGAAGAAAAAAAGTTGCAGGTCCATAAGTCCCATCAATCCCCTTTGCCAACAAAGAAAGATTAGCTGGGGTGATAAGAAAGAGGAGGGGAGTGACGTCAGCCGATTCCGGGGCTGTGGCTTTAAAATCCGCGCCATCATTAATGGCCGTTTGATATGACGTGTGATGTGATTGGTCCTGCAGAGACTCCCACACGTGTCCTGTGACTCCCTGTCGCCTTCCAATCCCGCACGACCCCTGCCTTGCCCATGGCTTCCCCCCCTCCCTTTCTTTTGGCTTTCGCCTTTATTTACCATTTTTGACATCCTATAAACCTAGCTGTTGAGAAATGCCCTTTTCCTGCTCGCCGTGATACAACCGGACAGACAGATCAGAAAGGATGAGTAGGAAACTTTCGGGTATATTTTTAGGGCCCACGGTCACGTCTTTCCGTCTCGTGACCGATTCATGGAATATACTTTTTATGAGAAGACCGGGTCATTTAACAGTTATGATAGATGGAAAATAACATATTTTAGATTCTCATTCAACCTTTATCAATTTAACTTACATGCTGGCAAAAGATGGATGCGGTTTTTGTACCAATCGGATCATCTGGTTACTGTGATTGATTTATATTGATGCGTGACGGCGTGTTGTGTTTTTCTTTTCATTTTTTTTTTTGCTTTTAAGAGAGGTTAAAACTTTGATCATCTCATGGATTTAAGCATCTTTTGGTTTGTGAAAAGGATGGATGGAATTGGAATAGATACCGGACTCTAATTTTAGGAACACAAATGGTCGAGTTCTATTCATCCCAGCTAGATTTAACCATAGTCACGACATAGAGAGGCTGGGGTCCTAAAATAGCACAAGACTAAATCATTGAGTCCTTGCGGGATTCAATATAATGCCTCTTTGGTTATGCAGGCTCTAAATTCCGTACTTGACTCGGTACCTTGGAGGCTCGCTCATATTTACAATGGAAGTCGGAAGCTGCTAAAAGATCTCACAAACACAAGCATTCATCACCCATCCCGAGATGGAAATATGGAGGACCACGGTATTGTCCCTAAAGCTGTAGCATATAATATCTTTGGCACTTAATTAGAAAGTTCCATCCTTTCCTTTTGTATTCTATGATGCATCACATGTTATGGACGGTTTTATTTCATTAATATAAAGCATGAGCAAAGTATTTCCACCAAAATAAAAAAAATAAAAATAAAAATGTTGCTTGTTTGGCTGACAACAAATTAAAGCAACCAAACATTGATAAATGTATATGACAAATTTAATAGAATCAACATAAATATTGTTATAAGTAATACCAAATACATTGTTCGATTAGTTGTTTTTTTGTTTTGCAGTACAAATTTCAAATTTGAATTTCCTTGTCTTAACCGTCTTATTTCGTGCCTACTTAAAACATGAATCAGGGTTTTTTCTTTAAAAAAAAAGGAATTGAATTAAGAATTTACGGAGCCAAAATAATCCATGATGACGAGCGTTTAGGACATCTGCACAACTAAACAAATTAGGAATTGCATAATGCTAGTAATTGTGCTGAATTATTACAAGAAACTACTGTGAATTTTTACCGTTCTCAAAAGTAAAATTGAAATCCATCATGAATCTTTATCTTTCCTATTTCAAGAAACTCTAGCATGATGATTTGATTCAGTTGAGACAAATGATCAAAAGAGGAAGAAATGGGGGGATGTTGATAGGGGTCGGGGGCGATTCTGGGGAAAAGTAGGGAGTGGGACCCAGAGTAGCTTAAGAAGCACGCATGCGGGGATACGGAGAGGGGCCGAGGACCGTGGGCTTGGGCAGCTCGCCATCAGACGTCTTATCAACCCCCAGCCCGTGGGGGCCCACCACGAAGCGGGTCGCTATCACTCCCGCCCGCTTTCCCGGATCTTGAGACACTTGGATCCAACGCATCATCGGACCCCGCTTACACCCCCCTCGGCACATTTACTTTCTTGCCCTCCTCCTGTCAAGTCAAAGCTGTCTTGGTCATGGTCATCTAATCTCCCACTCTCTATCCCAAGGTTAATTTACGCTGAATTACCGTGAGCTTCAATCGTTGCTCAGATCGGTAAAAACCATACGTTCGGGGTGCTCGAAAGTTATCCTATGAGCGGCGCATCCTTCTATTCGATTTTTCGGCAACTTTTATCATAAATTGCTTCGGCACTAAGACCTAGTTTCGTTGTCCCTTACGTTTAATTACTTCTTTTTTCTCTCAATCCCTTAGGATGATCGATGATGACGGCGATGATGAAGGGAAAGCAAGGAGAACGTTTGAATTAAATATTTGCATGATAAGGATTTTTTGTTGTTATCAAAAGAAGTGACGAGTGCTTTCCTAGAAACAAATTAGAGGTTTGATATTTGCATGATAGATAATATAACAAGATCGTTGGTAGAAAATATAATATGTGAACCTGGCTTGTAAATGCCGTAGCATTTATCTGTGATAAATAGGGTATATTGTATATGGCTGTATGAAAAATGTTTGACGTCATATTGTGCCCAAAATGAATCCTTCCGATTAAGTGGGTAGATAGACGGACCAGCCGGCCGACCCATGAAACTAGCTCAAGCCTGAGTGGGGATTGGGAGTGGGGCTTGGTTAGGGCAAGCCGCACACATTCTATTAGGTCAGATGCTTGGAGGCGGCTATGAAGTCAAAACCTAGCAAGATTAGAGTTTGGTCTCTAATCTATCTAGGTTGTCCATCTATCTCCCTTAGACATATATTTCTGCCCTCAATCTATAGTCTATTCTTTCTATTAAAAAATTATAAAATTCCACCAAACTGCTCCTCATATATATACATCATCAACCTATTATACTATTTTACTGACTCAATTAAATTCAAATTTCAAACGCACTCCATCTTCCTCGCTCGCTCGCTCGCTCTCTCTCTCTCTCTCTGCATATACATGTTGGCACCCACGTGCAAAAATAATCTACTATCGCATAGGAGACCATCAGTTTTGAATTTACACAAAGGAGGAGGAGAGTATATAGTTATTTATATGAGGGCATAAACAGGTTTTCAATATAGACAGGTTCCATCCAATAAGACTCAACTCTTATGAAATTTTGTCCCATCTTATATTTTATAACCATGCACCTCTTATAATTTTTCCAATATGAGATTATTTTATCCATCGTATACCACCCTTCATTTTTCCAGACTATTAAAGACTTATTAATTACCTATTTCGAGAGTTCATCTAATGAATGCTTTATCCATAATTTTTTGTACTGTCAATTTGGTACATATTCATGCAAAATCATGGTTTGAATCATGTTTAAAAGAAATTATTTTCTTCTCTGTCTCTCTCCCCTCAAATCATTTATTGCTTTCTGGGTTTAGAGTAGCCCGCGCATCTACTCCACTAAACTTTATCTTATCTCAACTAATCATTTCTACGACCGAATCAAGGTTGCAAGACCCAAAATTAATAGCCTGGCGGTAAACTTCCTTTTCCAATGATTAGAAGCTGCCTATTCGATTTTCAGTAGGCTTGCGTATGGAAATAAAAAGAATCAATGTTGATAGTTCCGATTTCACAATTTTTGCTTAGTTGAAATGAAGATTTCTTAAATAAGATCATTGAAGACCACTTGATTCGATCTAATATGAAAACTAAAAGAAACTCCTTAAGAAATAGTAGGAACAAATACTAGCCACTCTCTTCATAACTAAAGCAATTGTGCTCACTTTTAAATTAGTAGTGCTTACTTCTATCTATCTTGCCGGTCTCTTTGTAGTAAGAATTTTAGCATGACCTTTCAAGTTTCAATGATACAACCCTGCAGGTAAGGACGTTAACCAGTTGAGTAAGAAGTATGAGTTACGGTCTATTATCATCCAATGAAAATGGTAAACCCCATCATGTAACTCTTATTAGTTGATGATGCTCAATATTGGCGAGGCGAAAAGGACACGTGGCGGATGACGTGTTCCAAGACCCGGAAGAAAGGACCCACAGAAGCCGACCAGGCCACCCTTGTACCCGACCTGCAAGCACAAGCTGACCCTCCTCGGGGCCCCCTGCAAATTTGCCTCCTCGGCCCCTCAGCTCGCCCCGAGCTGCCACAGGACCAAGACTCCTCAGCCCTCTTGCTCGGTTCCGATCTCCCCAGCCGAGGCTGTCTTCCTCGGTCCCTCCGAACGACCAACTCCACCACTCGCAGGTGTAACCGCCACTCCGCAAATCTCGCCACGCGTAGATTCTCCGCCAACAACGTCCCACATTCCACGCCATCACTATCCTCATTAATGGGCGATCCGCTCTTCACGCGCGCGTGACGTCGGGAGCGTAACGGCCGGTAAGATTCTTGCGCCCGCTGCTGCGTGCTGCCGCCGCTATATAAACCCCCATCACACAGGGGCCAAGTAAGCCATTCTTGATTCCACTTAGCCGTTACTTTGCTCGGATCTAGTACTAACTTGATCGTCGGAGGGTCCTCGGTGGTACCAAAGCACTCCGGGACTTCTTTGCAGTCACTCGGCGCTAAACTCCTCAAATCACCAATCTCCTCAAAACCCATTGAGATCCACACGCAACAGGAGATCACCGCCGAAATCCACCGGGAGATCAACGGAAGACAACATCTGACAGAGACCCGAAAAGGACCTCCATCAGTTGGCGCCGTCTGTGGGAACGCAAACTCCACAAAAACAAAGTTGGCCTTCCGATCTCCGTCCGCATGGCGAGCAACCATCCTGAAGATCCCGGTATCAGCCGCCGCCTTCCCCTCACCGAAGGCGTGGAAGAGCCTCCTCCAGCGACCATCATCGACACCCTCGCCAGCCGGATAGATCGGCTACAGTCCCTCGTGGAGGCGTTCGTCCGCGTCCAAGCGGCCGGGCCTGGGCCCCAGATTGCTGCTCCACCGCCTCCAGAAGGCTCTGCCCCCGTCGGGACGACTGACCACCAGCATGCTACGAATCCTGGTCACAGATCTCTCGGGCCGGTACTCACTGAGGCCCGCTGGGCGCCCCACAGCTCCACACCAAGGTCCGCCGCCAGAACGCCTCGCCTCGAGCCTCCTCACAACCTTTATCCCCCTGAGGAGATGTCAGTCACCTCGCCTGTCCAGAGGCATGGTCGACACCACTTCCCTCGGCGGGGTCGCACAGAAAGGGTTCACCTCGGCGGCTCGAGAGCCACCTCGCCCAGGGATCTGAGGCACCCCATTGAGAGGAACCG
This sequence comes from Agapanthus africanus, assembly GCA_030015575.1. Taxonomy (NCBI): domain Eukaryota; kingdom Viridiplantae; phylum Streptophyta; class Magnoliopsida; order Asparagales; family Amaryllidaceae; genus Agapanthus; species Agapanthus africanus. The sequence continues at coordinate 276,535,965 of CM057339.1, read as the reverse complement.
GGGCCGCTCTCAGACGCAGGTCACCCGCAGCAGAGGCTAGGGATCCCAAGGCGCCGATTCCTCGGGATACCACGGTCGACTCGACGCCCTCGAGAAAAAGATCGAGGGCATGCGCCGGGAGGCTCACCTTTCGAGCGACGAGGCTAAGTACGCCTCTGATTCGCTCACAAAGCCGTTCACCGAGGAATTGCTCGCCGTCCACGTCTCCTCGCACAACAAGTCACACCGAGGAATTGCCCGCTTTCACCTAAAAAGTCGCTGCCATGCGGCGACCGCCGAGCCTTCTTCGGCGGAATCGAAACGACACGACTCTGGCGCTTCTCCTCCCCCCGCGCTCAATGCGCAGGCTATGCGCACATTCACCGCGACCGTTCCCGGTACCTACAACTGAATGGTCGGACAAGACCTCGTGTGGAATCAGCCCAGCAGCTACCTTGCTCGGTTATCCCTGGTGGGTAGCTTCCCTACTGCAACGCCAGGGACCAGAAAGTCCTCCTTAGAGGCAGCTCAGCAGCTTCCCTGCTCGGCTATCCCTGGCGGGTAGCTTCCCTACCGCAACGCCAGGGATCAGAAAGCCCTCCCAGAGGAAATCAAGCCTGAGGATCCCTCGCTCGGCTATCCTTCAGGAAAAAAGCCCTCGCCAAGAGGCACCGGGTAGAAACCCTGCCCGGCCAAAGGTCTTTGGCAGGCTTCTTACAGCCCCTCCCGCGCTAAGGACCAAAGTCCTTCCAGATACAGTCAAGTCCTTGCTCGGCTATCCCCGGCTGGTAACTTCCTACCACAACCGACATGGATCAAAGTCCTCGCCAAGAGGCACTGGGCAGTAACCCTGCTCGGTCCCCGTCCTGAAGGATCAAAGCCCTCGCAAGAGGCAACCGAGCAGCTACCCTGCTCGGTCATCCCTGGCGGGTAGCCTCCGTACCGCAACGCCAGGGACCAGAAAGTCCTCCTTAGAGGCAACTTAGCAGCTTCCCTGCTCGGCTATCCCTGGCGGGTAGCTTCCCTACCACAACGCCAGGGATCGGAAAGCCCTCCCAGAGGCAGTCGAGCCTGAGGATCTCTCGCTCGGCTATCCTTCAGGACAAAAACCCTCGCCAAGAGGCACCGGGTAGAAACCTTGCCAGGCCAAGGGTCCTTAGCAGCCTTCTTATAGCCCCTCTCGTGCTAAGGACCAAAGTCCTCCCAGAGGCAGTCAAGTCCTTGCTCGGCTATCCACGGCTGGTAGCTTCTTACCACAACTGATAGGGATCAAAGTCCTCGCCAAGAGGAACTGGGCAGTAACCCTGCTCGGTCCCCGTCCTGAAGGATCAAAGCCCTCGCAAGAAGCAACCAAGAAGCTACCCTGCTAGGTAATCTCCGACGGGTAGCCTCCCTACCGCAACGCTAGGGTCCAGAAAGTCCTCCTTAGAGGCAGCTCAGCAGCTTCCCTGCTCGGCTATCCCTGGTGAGCAGCTTCCCTATAGCAACGCCAGGGATTAGAAAGCCCTCCCAGAGGCAGTCGAGCCTGAGGATCCCTCGCTCGGCTATTAGACAAGAGCCCTCGCCAAGAGACACCGGACAGAAACCCTGCCCGGCCAAGGGTCCTTGGCAGGCTTCTTACAGCCTCTCCCGCGGTAAGGACCAAAATCCTCCCAGAAGCAGTCGAGACCGACCCTGGCTCGACCACCCCCGGCTGGTGGTCGATGCTCGCATTGCCAGAAGTCAAAAGATGCCACCCCCATCAGGCCACCGAGCAGCTTCCCACTCACGCTAGGCACAGACACGGCGAACAGCACTCTGCCCGTCACCCGCAGAGGATCCGAGACCCCAGTGAAGGGCATCAAGTCTATCCAGTTCTAAACGATACCCCTCAACTTTGGGGCCCATGGGGAGACCTCCTCGGCAGCGCTTGGCACGCTCGTCGGCAAGTGATCGAAATCAACTCGACGGACGATCGCTAGACAGATGGCCAACCTGACATGAAAACACAACGGTGTAAGCAGAAATATCTTACGAGCATTCATCGCAAACAGATGATAGAGCGCGACTCGATGAAACCAGAGAAAATTTTTATTACTACCAAAGACAAAGGCTTTACAAAGGGTATTTTTTGGGCTCCCCAGCCTTACAAAAGTCCAAAAACAAAGAAATAAAAGGAGGAAGATGGGGGCTCTAGACCTCAGGGCCAAGTGCGACCTCGGGGTCCTCGACGTACACCACGTGACGCGCGGGGTCCTCGGCAGTTTCCTCGTCGGGAACCTCTTCCCCCTGCTCATTGGCGTCCGCGAGGGGGAACTCGGCTCGGAGATCTCCGTCGGCAAACTCCGGCATCCGGGCCTTAACGGCATCGAGGGCCTCGTGCCAGATGCGGGTCGTAGCCATGGCCAGGTCATCATAGAAATCCTTCGACTTCTTATAGCTCTCCACCGCCTTCGCCGCCTTCAGGTCGGCCGACTTGGCCGCCTCGGCCGCCGCCCCAAGCTCCCTCCGGAGGGTCTTCACCGTTCTCTTCAGGTTGCCAGCAAGCGCCTGAGCATCCCCGAGCTTGGCCTTGGCAGTCACGGCTGCCTTGTGGTACCGGGCTACCTCCCGTTTCCTGACCTCCACCTCGCCTTCTAAGGCGGCAACCCTCGCCGTCACCGCCTCCAGCTCCCGCCTGGAGCTCTCTTCCAGCGAGGCGAACCGACCCGCAGACTCCAGCGCCGGGGCTACCACCTCGGCTTCCATACGCAAGGCGAGGGCAACGTGCTGGAGAACCTGGGAGATACGAAAGAGATCAGAAAGATGAAGGAGGCACCGAATCTCACAATGAAGCAAACACTTACCTGCACGGACTCCTGGGCGATGGACGTCAGCTGAGCCCTGAAGGTCCCCCCAGGAACTCTACCCCCGGCCGAGGCCTTTATCTCATGCAGAAGGCTATCCGCAACGGATAACCCCGATGGCACCGCGAACCGGAGGCCCCTTTCCTCCACCATGGTCGGCGAGGACCGGCCCCGGGAAGGTCTTTGGGAGCTCCTCTTGAGCGGCTCCGGGGGAGAGCCGATCTCCTCCTCTGAGACCGGGTCCTCCAGAATCAGGGCCCGCTTCCGGCCCGACACTCTGCTGGGACCCGGGGCGGGATCCTCCCCCCAACGCTCGCGGGGCACCACCACCGGAGCAGTAGGAGCCGGGGCGGGCTTCGCACGAGAAGAGCTGGCGCCCCCAGCCTTCGTAACCTTCCTCGGCTGGCGCATGGAGGCTTTAAGCGAGTCGAAGTCCATGGATCCTGCACAAAACAAATACCCAACAAGTCAGCGACACGAGCAAAACACAAGCCAAAAAGCAAACCTAACTTACCGACGAACTCAATGGGGCTGAGCCCGGCCCAGCTCAGGACCCTCTCGGATAGCAGCACGTCAGGTCGGGGGATGGGATCCCACGACGCCACTCTCACCACGGCGAGGTCATTGGACTGGTTCCCCGGCAAATATTTCTCCCTCGACCACTTGGTAGGCACGGGCCAGTCCTCGCCCTCGGGAGGGGAAACGAAGAAAAATTTCTTCTTCCAATCATGAATAGAAGAGGGCAAGGCCACGACCCCGGTCCCGGCAGCGCCTCCCAACCGCTTTCTGAAAGAGAGATAGACCCATCTCGGGTCGCCTGCTCGACCACTAGGGTGACTTTTGAAAATGAGAGAAGAATCGAGAAGGGAGAGGCTGAAGGGAACCGCCTGTAATTTCAGGCGGATCAAGAACCCGAGGAGGATCTTCCACGAGTTCGGCACTAACTGGACGGGGGCCAAACCGAAAAAATTCAGCGCAGCGACGACTTCGGGAGAGAAGGGCAGGCGCATTCCGCCCCAAAAAGCTTCCAAGTACAAGGCGATCTCCCTGCCCCGTACTTGATCCACTTTCTCTCCCTCCTTGGCCAGTCGGAGCATGTAACACAAGGGGATGTGGAAGCGAGCCCGAGCATTGGCGAGCTCATCCTCATGCCTCACCCAACACGAGGAGCCAGGGGCCGCATCTGCCGCCTCCTCCCTGGAGGTTGCCTCCGCCGCACGATCCCGGGGAGAGGATCCGACCCCTACTACCTGAGGGACTCGGACACAACTAAAGGGTCCCTAGAACCTACTCCTACAATATCTACTGGCTCTACAAAGGAAGACATCTAACCTTGGAAAAGGGAATCCTCGGGAACCGAAAGCAGGAGAAAGAAGACGAGCGCCGAGCAACCAGGACTTAGAAGAGAGAAATATGAAGGAGTAGGGGCCCAAGGACAGGCCCCACCCCTGTTTATTGCTGCAAGTGGCCTCATCCAACGACGCCCGTCATCTCCCGCTAAAACGACTCCTCGCGTCCGGCGGGTCCGATCGCTCCACGTGTCGATCCTGCGCTGGACCGCATCCCATCAGACGCCGCAGGCCTGCATACGTCGTGTCAGCCAATCGACGCTTGACACGTAGACCGTCGCTTCAGTGGCAGAATGCACGAACCGGCACACCTTCCTTAAATGCAGAGATCCCGTCCTGATTCGCTAGCAGAAGAGACAACTGATAGCCCGAGGACTCGTCCCGACGAAGCCTTGGGAAGGAGCTCACCTCGGGAGACCTGGCAGTCCACTCCTGACCCGACCCGCTAGCTGGTCGGGAAAAGAGTGGGGGGCTAATGATGATGCTCAATATTGGCGAGGCGAAAAGGACACGTGGCGGATGACGTGTTCCAAGACCCGGAAGAAAGGACCCACAGAGGCCGACCAGGCCACCCTTGTACCTGACCTGCAAGCACAAGCTGACCCTCCTCGGGCCCCCCTGCAAATTTGCCTCCTCGGCCCCTCAGCTCGCCCCGAGCTGCCACAGGACCAAGACTCCTCAGCCCTCTTGCTCGGTTCCGAGCTCCTCAGTCGAGGTTGTCTTCCTCGGTCCCTCCGAACGACCAACTCCACCACTCGCAGGCGTAACTGCCACCCAGCAAATCTCGCCACGCGCAGATTCTCCGCCAGCAACGTCCCACGTTCCACGCCATCACGATCCCCATTAATGGGCGATCCGCTCTTCACGCGTGCGTGATGTCGGGAGCGTAACGGACGGCGAGATTCTCGTGCCCGCTGCTGCGTGCTGCCGCTGCTATATAAACCCCCATCACAGAGGGGCCAAGTAAGTCATTCTTGATTCCACTTAGCCGTTACTCTGCTCGGATCTAGTACTAACTTGATCGTCGGAGGGTCCTCGGTGCTACCAAACCATCCGGGACTTCTTTGCAGGTACTCGACGCTAAACTCCTCAAATCACCAATCTCCTCAAAACCCATTGAGACCCACACGCAACAGGAAATCACCGCCGAAATCCACCGGAAGATCAACGGAAGACGATATTTGACGGAGACCCGAAAACGACCTCCATCATTAGTAGCAGTTATTATTGATTTTGCTATAAATAAATAATACTAGCAAGTATTCCTACGGTCCTGACAATGTGTTGTTGAATTAGGGTCGTCTCAGCTGAGAACACAACCTACCCTGTGCTTTGTAAGGTGCTAATGGCCATACTTACAATATTTATGAATAACTCGCGTATTTTTGGCCGAACGGTTGAATCTTCGATTTAATCGTCCTCACCAACGATTCGAATTTTTCACGAAATTAGAGGATAATTCGCAAAAAACAAAATCCATCGCCTCATCTACTGTTTACATGTTATGCACATGCTCATATATTAATTTCTTCCTCGAAATCCTTCCGAACATTTCCCGAATACTTCCCGCATTTTTTCCGAATACTTGCCGATTTTTTCCAAATAGTTCTCCGAATCCGATTTTTTAAGCTCGCCGATTATTCCCAATGCCGAATTTGTTACTATATTCTAATGTACCACAATAATAATATATGAGAATACTGGAGGAAAGATGCCATAGGAGGGAATTTCCTACTATGGCGTCGAAAAAATACAATCTCCGTTATGTTTTCTGACAATCGGCACCCATCATCCGCATCGTTATCATCTAAGATATGGGTACACCAAATTTCATGTGATTCTACAACTTTATCGCCGTTGAATTAGTGGGTTCAAAATTAACGGTTTACCGATAATAGAACTTTTTACATTGCTAAATCAACGGTGAAATAGTTGTAGAATCATATGAAATTTGGCGTATCCACATCTTAGATGATAACGATGAAGATGATGGATTCCGATCGTCGAAAAACACAATGGATGGCGTATTTATGGAGGAAATTCCCTCCTAGCCGCTTTCCTCCATTATTCTCATAATATATTATATTATTAATAATATTGGGGCCCTCAAGTACTCATCAAACCAGTCAATTAATCAATCATTTCTTATGTGATACAAAATAAAAGTCATGCATGCAAGGATCGTTAATTAATATCCGAGCCGTGACAGCTTATCAACCGTGCCAAACAGGGGCCCTTTGCTTCTTTGTCACAACATGATCATTGTTTATTAATCATGTATCCATCACTCATTACATCTTTTTATTTGCCTTTTTGTCAATTTTTTTTGCTTCTATTCTTATAAATGCTTATTGCACAAAACCCCCCTTAGTTTACTCGGTATACTACTTATACATTTGAAATTTGTTAGCATAAAAAAAAAATCCTCCGTTCATTGACCGAAATCCAAAAAACACTCAACTTCTAATCTAAGCACAACAAACAGATTTTAAGGTTAAATCATACAATTGTTTAAGCCGTTCTGATTTAAATTTGAGTGTTATTTAGAATTTCGATCCATTAGAGTGGGTGATTGGTTAAGTAACCCTTTACACAGTGATAATGGTAAGGTTAGAATTGATATTTTGAATAATACATTTCTTTTTATTCTTCCCCAGAAAACACTGCATTCATCCATCAAGAATGAATATTAATTTATAACTTTTAAATTGGAACTAATGTCATTATACATGATAAAATATTTTTGCAGCTGAGCAACAGTTTTGAAGTTCAGTTTGTTTTTATCATGCTTAGAAAAAAGTATATAGAAGTGCTGGATATGTATGCCCTAAAGGTTACTATTGTATAGGAAACTATATATATATATATATATATATATATATATATATATATATATGTACAGGATAATCTTGCTTAATATGATAGTATATTATTTGGTTTGTTTTTATCTTAACATGTATATTTTATTAGTTATTATATTTTGTTATTACATGTTAATAAAACTCATAAGATCTTTTCTTGACTACCAGCGTTATGATGACGATCAAATTTGTGGGGGCTGGGTAATTTATAAGCACATCCTTAAATGTCCCTGGTTATGCGAGTATCGAGACTGGACATCGATATTCCAGAGTGGATTAGTTTATACGTATCTTGGCCCCGACGAGGGGCAATGGTTGGTCCCACAACCATTGGCGTACGGCAGCAAAGATGGCATATAGGTGCTCATTAGGTTATGAGTTATACTGGACGGACTTGTCGAGAACTTTTAGATGGTAATATATCTATCGTCAGACAGCAGTTCTCTGGTGATATAGGTACATGTTAGTTTTTAGACCCGTCATCGTCATTTGTCTTGAGTGTGTTTCCACTATACTTAAATTTCTACCCTACCACGGCTTTAAAGAGTCATAAAAGCATGTTTTAGTTGGGTACGGTCCCGAAGCACTTGGGGGCAGTGAATGTGTAACGACTTTGAAATCACTGTACAGAAATTTCTTGTAATTGTACATAAAAGGGTATTACGGCTTGTGTAAGAGTTATAAATTAGATTTGTTTAATAAAATCAAGAAACAACTTGTAGCTCACTGGTAAAGTCTCCGCACTGCTGTGATATAGCATGTATGTTTGATTCATATTAAACACAATCATATTTTCTAATTTTTCTTTTTTAATTTTTGGAAACCCAAGAGTTGCACGTGTAATACACGGGGAAATGAAAAGTTTTAGAAAAATCAAACATGCGCAAGATGGAGTAAACACAGATATACCCACGTGGCACGAATCTCGAGGCAAAATCTCAAGATCCGACCGCCCATTCTCCTCATCTGGCCGACGCCGACGGTCAAGATGAGCCCAATTGGCTCCGTGCTTTGCGCACACAACTCTTCGACTCCCCTTAACTTCTCTACACCGTTTGATTTCCCTGCAATCAAGCAGAGACCCTTCATTTCACCTTTTAACGTCTTTTTAATCCAAAATTTTAATTTCTAAACCTTAATTCTTTATTATAATACCACCCCATGCCTTAGCTCTTCATATTCTGAAATTCTAGCAAAAATTCTCTCAAAACTCTCTAAGTGCCAAGTGGAGTTAAACCCCTCAAGTGGAGTAGCGAGCCAAACTCGACGACCGGAGTATTTTCGACGAAACCACGACCCCCGAGAGCTTCTTCGATCTCTTCTTAACCTTCTAAAAACCGTAGTCCTTTCATCCATCTCTCTTTCTATCTCAAAACTTATTTTTAAAACAAACCGACAAAAGATGAGTTATCTCCGATATAGTTTTCTTTTTAACATTTGTAAGCCATGTGATAAGCAAACGGGATCAAACTAACATACTATACTAATCCTAACCTTATTCATATCAATTAGTTTTTAGTTGTAACAAATTTTCATATGAAACAAATATATAAGGAACTTTTTTTTCAATAAAATACCATGAACTTTAGTGTAATCTCTTTTCGATATCTAGTATACCCAAACCCTAGAACCTTCACGGGGTATTGACCTACCCCACACGCACACTATGGTTTCATAACATGGTATTCTAAGTATAAGGGTGATTCAAAGAAAAAGAACTTTTTCATTAAAATATCACATCGTTTCAAAACGTTTTTTTAAATCGGTATTTTGAAATCCTTGGCAATTACGTCTCTACAACTCTCGTTAGGGGACCCGCTAATTGATGGTGCGGATTATCGCACATCCTTGAAACAGTAGAGCGAGATGCAGAACTCCTCACGGAGTATTCGGTTTCGAAAGAAATAAAAAAATACGGTTTTTAAGAATCGCGATTTTTCTAATAAAAAACTAAATTTTGAAAAAAATTATATAAAATTATGAAATCCGTATTTTCAATAAAAACAAATTAAGAAACTATTTTTTTAAAATGAAAGATTAGAATTTGTTAATAAAATACCACCAAATTTCCAAACACTACTACAATAAGGGGTTGTCCCTACGGATATATCCGTAGGGGCAATAAAGGTTTGCCTCTACGGATTACTCCATAGGTCCCCATGGTTGTCCCTACGGTGCCATACGAATTAAATTAAAAATATTAAAACGTAATTTGTTATTTGGTCCTACAGAGCCGCAAAAGAAGGACCTACGGGTTAATCCGTAGGGGCATGTATAATGGTTATTAATAAAAAAATAACACACAGAAAAGTCCTCGATCGCAAAAACATTTCTCTCTCTCATCGATCGATCTTCCGCGCGCGCCTCTCGTCGCCACCGCCCGCGCCTCGTCTCCACCGCCCTCCCGCGTGCGGATCGTCGTCCCCGACATCACCGTCGACTTCCTCATCGCCACCGCCCGCGACTCGTCGCCGATTGCATCATCGACCGTCTCCGGTCTCCTCCGGCCTAGCTACAGGTTATGGTTTGGTTCTAATTATGCTTTTATTTCTCTTTTTGTTGATTATTGGGTTGCTCCAGCCTAACTACAGGTTAGAGTTTTTGTCCAGTTAGGGTGAGGGTTAGGGTTTAGTTGAGGATAGGGTTCAGTTGAGGGTTCAGTTGGTTAATTAGGGTTCAGTTGAGGGTAGGGTTAAGGTTAGGGTTCGGTTTAGTAGGGTTAGTGTTAGGGTTAATTAGTTGGGGTTAGGGTTTAGAGCTAGGGTTTGGTTCAGGTTTAGGGTTAGAGACTAGGGTTAATTTGGGTTAATTAGAGGTTAGGGTTAATTTGGGTTAATTATTGATAATTTGAAAGGGTTAGGATGTTGATTAGGGTTAATTAGGTTAATTTAGGTAAATTGGGTTAAGTTTGGATTGATTAGGGTTAAGTAGGTTAATTTGGGTAAATTGGGTTAAGTTTGGGTTGATTAGGGTTAATTAGGTTGATTAGGGTTAATTTGGTCGATTGGGTTAAGTTTGGGTTAATTAGGGATAATTTGTGTTAGGGTAACGATTATCGTTAATTGTGGTTAATTAGGTTAATTTGGGTTATTTAAGGTTATGGTTTAATTAGGGTGCACTAGTTCATTCAGTAGGATACTCGATGATAACGTAAACGTACAACTTTACCGTAAACGCAAGAAAAATTTACCCTAAACTTGAAATTTCGAACCCTTAATAACGAAACGTAAACGTAAAACCTATTCATGTTAAATGTTCAAGTTAAAACCGATATATGATACTCGATGATAATATGAAACTTTCATATTCTCATCGATACTCATATATGAAACTCAAAGCGCTACTTAGTCTCCGTCTATCTGTAATGTTATATTATTACTTCACATTTTACGATCTATACATATATAGTCAATGTTTGTAATTATTGTCTAATGCGTCCACGAACCGTTTTATCTAGATTTGATGACGATGATGGGAGCAACAAGGGGCGGCAGGAGCTCCAGCCGCGGCACCGGTAGAGGCAGAGGCAGAGCGGTTCTGCCGCCCGGAGAGCTGCGTAGGGAGCTTCAGATGGCCGGTCCTGCACCCCGATCGGAGACCCCTTCGGATGCCTCCTTTCATGTGGACTTTGCCACACCTCTAGGTATATTGTATGCATATTCATTTTGAATGTAATATTATAGATATACATGCATATTCATGGCAAAATTACTTACATTGTCAATGTTTTATTGTCTAGCTGTGGGTGATGCGTCCACATCAGGGACAGAGGCCACTCCCGCACCTTCAGGTATATTTATATATCATATAGTGCATGTATATTGATTTAGAATGCTATATTATAAATATACATACATTCTTTTTGCTCTTACGTACTTATATCTCGGGCTGTAGGTGGTGCCTTGTTCACACCATAATATTGTATTATTATATTCCCCATTCTTATTCGTTTTAAAAATAAACAGGTGCTTTTGACGTATGTCTGCTACATATTACAGGTTATAGGTTCGTGGACAGAAAACAGTGAAAACGATGAAAAGACGATGCAAAAGTGGACTTTGACCAACAAACAGAAAACCCTTGATCAAGCCTACATCAAACATAAAATTCACAAAGTACAAGGCAATGCAAGGTCCAAGATTACAAAGTGAACGGTTAAAATTCCACCGCAATTATTCACTGGAGATCTGGAAGAAACATAGAAGCTATTTTAATAAAAGAACCAAATAATAAGGAAGCCCAAAGACAGAAGAGCCAACAAAGGAAATTTTAAGGCCCAATACTTCCTTTTAAAGAGACAGAGACATAAAATTTTACCAAAGCTTGGAGTCTACTTTGACCAGGTCTTCCTAAGGATATTCTGGTAAATGTAGACGTGCGAATCAATTGTAACCTAGGGTTTCCTATCCTGTATAAATAGGAATTCTAAATCATTGTAAAGGCTATGCCTCCCTTCATTAATAAAATTCAGATTTCTTTGGAGAGCATCAATTTGCAAGTTCTTAATTTATTTGCTGCCCTAGGTAATTTCTATTCTTGCCCTAATTAAATTTAATTCCTTACCCTAGTTAGATAGTTAGATCTTTTATTCTTTGCCCTAGATAAATGTTCTTCAATTCCCTAATGAGTGAGTAGTCTCCTCGCTTGTTAGGGTTAGATCTGGGAAAGGTTTGAGAGATGAAGATCTCTCACCTCTTTCTTGCCCATCATATATAATTAATAGGACTCTATGCATACATGCACATACCGCTCCCTACGGCACCCTATCCGTCGAGGTAGCGGTGATACCGTAGTATAAAAGCCCGGTTGTGATTGTTTTCCATGGAGGTTAGGGTAAGGATTGATAAAGGAAGGACAAGAACCTAGAGGAAGAAACATCTTTCCAAATGATTCTAATCCCCTTTATTAATAATTACCATAACTCCTAATAAGATCTTAATATGGGTATAGAAAGCAGTGAGATTTATAGACTTTCCAAACTTAACCTAGACCTAACCCTAGCAAGATTTAGATCAAGATTAATTAAGTTTTTAGATTAAATCAATCCGACGTCCATCAGAATTAACTTGTAAGAGCGATTAGGAAATTCACAAAATCCCTGTGGACCGACCCGTACTCACCGGCTAGCTGCAAAGCGACGCCGTTCTTGATTGCGGTTACAAATATTTTTGATCGTAAAAATCTCTCTAAATCAAATGGCGATAAAAAAAAAATCATAAAAATTAATGTATTCAATTTTGGCCATATTTGACTTAAGTTTGACAAATAGGTTACTTAGCTAGGAACAACTAAATCTTAAACTTAGTAAATTAAAAACCTTAAAAATAACCTTCCTTAAAATTTAATGGTAGAAAGAATATGTCTTTGTATTTTATTTAGAAATAGGCAAATTTTGAGTTCACTTCTTGGGCTAAGTCGAAACAAAGGAAAAGTATTGATATTTTTATTAAAGTATAAGTTTGAAAAATAGTTCCTAGCTTAAGTCTAGATTCTGAAAACGTATACCCTACAATCTGCACAATCACGCACCTTGAAAATTGGAATAGTAGAGGAGACCTTGAAATGCTCTTGTCTAAAGTCCTTAGTACGATGAAAAATGAAAAAAAATGTGAATACAGAAAAAAATGAACACTGGTTTTTGTAATTACTTGAGGCTGCAAAAAATAGAAAAATATTTAGCGAGGGTGCTTCATCACCTGGTGCCTTAGACCAACTGGTTTGGGAGTCACTGCTAAAAGCCTTGGGTGTTGAAAGACTAGGAATTACGATTTAATATGCAAACATATCTTGTAATCGGTTGTTGGTACCTCAAGAAGTATTAACGGTCGCATGAAGGATGTGTAAGCAAAATTCAATTAAAAATTCACCAATTAATAAGTACTTTGGACAACGGACAAGAGTATGATTGCTTGATTTGAATTTCCAAGTGTAGGGGTGATTTATACACATATTTAGGGGTATGTGATTGGAGTTTAGATGAGAGAAAGGAGTGAAGAATAGAACTTGTATCTTTAGTAAGAGTTGATAAAAATTCCTAAGTGGAGATGGAACCCTAGAAGGAAAACTCAAGAGATGCCGAAAGCTAAGTAAGTCTACAGAACATATATAATCTTAAGTTAGATGATGAGGAAGTGTGAAGAATATGGGTGAATAATTTACGAGTCGACGATAATAGAATTTCTTGTTAGAAAACCTAATTAGAGAATTAAAGTCGAAAAGCCTAATTAATAGGATTTTGTGGGTAGTATCCGCTGAAAACCCTCAGGAGACAACACTCCTCCTACTAGGGACACCTAGAGGTTTAACGGCTTGTTGCACGAGCTCAGTGCAATCGCGTTTCCCTGCGAAAGTGCGGTTAGGTTTTTGTCGAGAATAAAACTAAGTTTGCTCGAGGACGAGCAAAAGATAAGTTTGGGGGTATTTGTTCACACCATAATATTGTATTATTATATTCCCCATTCTTATTCGTTTTATAAATAAACAGGTGCTTTTGACGTATGTCTGCTGTATATCACAGGTTACAGGTTCGTGGACAGAAAACAGTGAAAACGATGAAAAGACGATGCAAAAGTGGACTTTGACCAACAAACAGAAGTCTCTTGATCAAGCCTACATCAAAGATAAAATTCACAAAGTATAAGGCAATGCAAGGTCTAAGATTACAACGCGAACGGTTAAAAGTCCACCGCAATTATTCACTGGAGATCTGGAAGAAACATAGAAGTGTAGGGTGTTTTTTGTCACCCCATTGAGATGGGAATACGCGCGCGCTTGTCAGGCGTATACTACAGATTCCCCCTGCCTAGGGTAGGCCGGGGTTTAATGATTGTGGGGATCCGAATCTCCGGCAGCCGCGGACTAAACTGCCGTTAATTACCCATCGCCTTTGGAGCGAGGGCACCTTCGATTGACGGGTTAAACTGGTCATGCGAACTCAATGTGCAGTGTACGTGTGTTGTGTCTTGAAAGGGGGTTTTGGATATGTCGGGAGCCACGCAGAGTTTTTACGGGGGTCCTGCTACCCGGATAGCGGGCTGGGGGTCAAGAGGGCTAGCAGCCCCCTTGCGGGGTGCGGGGCAGCGCCCCGTTAGAAATTTTTTTCTAACAGGGACAGTGTCGTGGAGTATGTGTGTATGTACATATGTATACATATACATGTATATATATAAAAGGGGAAAAGACATCTAAAGGATGCGTGGGGCAGCACCTTGGGCGCTGTGCGCTCAGGCGCTAGAGTGCCACGTGTCGGCACATAGGCGCTCTGCGCTTGAGCGCTGGGCGCAAGTGCGCCACGTGTCAGCACGGGGGCGATTTGCGCTTGTGCGCTTGCGCTTGAGCACTTGCGCTAGAGCGCAAGCGCGCCACGTGTTAACACGGGGGCGACTTGCGCTCGAGCGCGCCACGTGTCGGCACCGGGGCGACTTGCGCTGGAGCGCAAGCGCGCCACGTGTCGGCACGCGGGCGCTCTGCGCGTGAGCGCCGGCGAGAAAAAGAGGCTTTTAGCCTAAAAAAGATTTCTCGAAAGAGAAATCAGAGAGGAGTTGGACTCCTGAGTGTGTTTTTGGGGTTAATGGAAGGGGTTCTTCTTCTTCCTCCTGTTGTTTGCTGGATCTTGAAGATCAAGAGATGTGAGATCTCAAAATCTCTCCTTTTTGAGATCTGATGACAGATCCAAGTTCCCCTTTGTGGGTTTCGTGGTGAAAAATTATTTTGTTTTTGAAAAGGAAGAGTAAAACTCTTGATTTAATTCGAAAGAAAGAAGAAGGTTTGAGACCTTCAGAAAAGGGAAAGAGATACAAACCCTAGGTTTTTTGTGAGAATGAAAAGTGTTACTTTATTCATCATCATGTTGCCTTTTATAGGCTTACATATTTGCATATAGCCCCTTGGGCTTTACAAAAATGGCATTTTAGCCATCCCATGGCTCATGTGTCATTTCATTTTTGCACATAAGCCATGGGCTTACAAAATATTGGTTTTATTCCCCTTTTGCATACATTCATGTATAAAAAATTACATAATAATTATTTATTACATGATTTTGTCGTTGCCATGGGGAGGCTGGCCGTGGGCTTGACTTGGGCATGGGTCTGCTTGACCTGGGCTTGGGCCCACCTGGCTTGGGGTTGACTTTGATTTTGACTTGGTCAACCGGGGTGTAAATTTTTAGCCCAACAAATTCCCCCCCATCAATAAATGCATACAGCATATGTGGGTCGTGTGCATGAAATTGATAGATCTTCTTTCATGTGGAGGCGACTTGCTTTGGTTCCCATTTTTGGGATGCACTGCCCTTTTTACGACGTGGACGGTCGACGCTTGATCCGTCTCCGAGATGGAGTGTCTGTGGTAGACGTTTCTCTGGCCCAGAGTAATTTGGTAGACGTGTCCCCGGCACGGAGTGTCTGTTGTCGGACGTTTCCCCGAGACGGAGTGCCTGCTGTAGGACGTTTCCCCAAGACGGAGTGCCTGTTGTTGGGCGTTTCCCCGAGACGGAGTGCCTGTGGTAAGACGTTTCCCCGAGACGGAGTGCCTGTGGTAGGACGTTTCCCCGAGACGGAGTTCCTGCTGTAGGACGTATCCCCGAGACGGAGTGCCTGCTGTAGGACGTTTCCCCGAGACGGAGTGTCTGCTGTAGGACGTTTCCCCGAGACGGAGTGTCTGCTGTTGGACGTTTCCCCGGTACGGAGTGTCTGCTGTTGGATGTTTCCCCGGTACGGAGTGTCTACTGTTGGACGTTTCCCCGGTATGGAGTGCCTATGGTAGGACGTTTCCCCGAGATGGAGTGTCTGCTGTTGGACGTTTCCCCGGTACGGAGTGTCTGCTGTTGGAATTGGTTGGTTTGATTTGTTTGATTTGAGTCGACATCAGCATCGCTGCACTGGAATATGGTACCAGGAGAGAATCATCATTTGTCATGAGAGAATTTTGGGATTGGTATTTTTGTCGGCATCTGCATTGCTGCACTGGAATAATGCCAGGAGCAACTCATCATTTGCCCCGGGAGGATTTGGATTTGGTTTTTTTGTTTGGCATCTGCATTGCTGCACTGGAATAATACCAGGAGCAACTCATCATGTGCTCCGAGAGGATTTGGATTTGGTTGCTTAGGTGACAGGGACCTGTCAGCTAAGGCTTTTCCATTTTGTGAGCCGTAAGGGTCTCACAAATCATTTTCTCCCTACGGGTCATAAGGATCTCGTAGGTGTATTTTCTCCTTAGGAGTCGTGGGGACTCCTAAGTGTGTTTCTCCTTTGTGAGTCGTAGGGATCTCACGCGGGAATTTTCTCCTCACAAAGTCGAGAGGACTTTGCGAGTGCATTTCATTTCCTTTTTTTTATGAGTTTGCGCCCTTTCGGGTTTTCACAAACTCGCCGGCAGTCCTGCTGTTTTTACTCACGGCGCCCTTTCGGGTTTTCATCCGTGCCCATTTTGCTTGTGGACATACCATTTTTTTTATTTTTGGTGGGACTTTGAATGTGGTCTCACCGGTAGGACTGGGAGAGATTGGGATCGTTTTACGCCCGTGGATTGTATACGGTTTTGCAGGATGTATGATCCAGACCGCAGGGCCATAAAAAATTTTGGGACTTTGTTGGCGTCTGCATCGCTGCACTGGAATATGGTACCAGGAGCGACTCATCATTCGTCGTTGGGTGTATGGGATTTGGAATTTGGTTGGCGTCTGCATCGCTGCACTGGAATATGGTACCAGGAGCGACTCATCATTCGCCGTTTGGGGATTGGGAAGCGATGGCTTAGGAGACAGGTTTAGATCCCTATCACCTAAGGCTTTTCAATTTTATGGGCCGTGAGGGTCCCATAAAAGCATTTTCTCCCTACGAGTCGTAAGGATCCCGCAGGTGTATTTTCTCCTTAGGAGTCGTGAGGACTCCTAAGTGTGTTTCTCCTTTGTGAGTCGTAAGGATCCAACAAAGGTTTGTTCTCCTCATGTATCGTGAGGACACATGAGTGGATCTTTCCAATGGACCATAATTCCAAGGGCGGAGACCAGCCGCATAACTGGTGATTGCGGTGGGGCATGGACGTGATGAGAATTATTTGAGCCCGTGGATTGTATACGGCAGTCAATTTGGGGACTGGCCGTAGGGCTGGCAGAATTTTGGAAATTTGAATTTTTGTTGGCGTCTGCATCGCTGCTCTGGAATACGGTACCAGGAGCGACTCATCATTCGCCTTTGTTTTTTTTTTTGTTTTTTTTTTACCGCGATTGCTCTATCATTTCAGCTTTTCTTATCGCGAAGGTCGCGATTGCCCTATCATTTCGGCTTTTATTCGCGGTTGCCCCATCATTTCGGCTTTATTTTCATTTTCATTTTTACTCGCTGGTTTTTATTGCGAGTTTCCCCATCATTTCGGCTTTTCTTTATTTTTCTTTTATTTACACATTTTTTTTATACACACATTTTTTTTTACATTCCCAGTTTAACGACTTAGAGGTCGATTGTTTCCAGTTTAATGACGTGGTGGTCGATTGTTCCTAGAGAAAGGCGGGTGTTTAAGAGAATCAGGTCCCTGAAGGACTTCGGTCCCCGTGTGTATGAAATTGGCGGTCGCAGCTTGATTGTTTGTTAACACGCCAGGGGACAGTGATATTTCTCCCGCCTTGTATTGTTTCTCGACCCAATCCTTGAAGATGCAACAGACTTCAATAGTGTGCCCCAGCACTCGGTGGTATGGGCAAAAGTTGGGATGATCAGTCTTGTTCGCTTCACTTAGTCTTTTCGGTTCTGGTAGCCGCAGGCCATTCTTTAGAGCATCTTTAAAAATTTTGTGGACCTTGTCCTTTCGGAATGAGTAGACCTTATTTCTTCTTTCCTCCAAAGTTGGCTCTCGAGACTGGTCAGTTTTTGCTCCGCCCGTTCTCTGCTTATTTGGAGAATCGGTGATGTTAGAACTTCCGCCTTTTCGGTTGTCGTCCCTCTAAGGTTTCGGTCTGTTTATGAACTGAAGATCCTGAGCGGACTCGGGCTTTGATCGTTCCAACGTTTGGACTTTTTTGGTCAGCTCTTGGAATGTTTTGAGACCCGCGGTACATAGAAACGGGGCCATCCAGTTGTTGAGATTTCCGACAAGGAGACTGACAGATTGGTCCTGCTCTATCGGTGGTTCGCATTTGACGGAGAGATTACGCCATCGGGTTATAAAATCTGTGCTGCTTTCGTCGCTCTTGGGCTTGGTCCTTACGAGCTCGGCAATGGTAATCTTATCGCTGACGCTCATGAACCTCTGCCGAAACAGAGACTTCATTTGGACAAAAGTTGTGACGGAGCCATCCGGTATGCTCGCGTACTAGTCGAAAGCAACATCGGTCAGGCTATTAACGAACTGGCGGAGGAGAAGCGCATCATTGCCCCCAGTATTCCCGCATGAGGCTTTGAAGTGGGAGATGTGCTGATTCGCGTTTCCCGTCCCATCGAATCTTCCGAATTTGGGGATGACATAGCCGCTAGGGAATTCCACCAGATCATACTGAGCAGGATATGGTCTCCCACTACTGCTGATATCTTCTTGCGCTTCAGCTTCGGCCACCAATGTTTTGACCTTGCTGGCAACCAAATCCATGATTTGATCTTGAGTTAGCGGGCTACTGTCATCGGTAGCCAAGACATTTCCCGAGATAGGATGCGACTGATTTTCATGTAGTTCGCCCACTTTTGGATTTGAGGGAATATGCGTCGACTGCTTTGGGACACCACTTCCCGGTTCACGAGCAGAGCCCTCCGCTTGATTGGGCGGCTAAGAGGCAAGTTGGGCCGTGAGCTGTAGGACGACATTTGCCAAGTCGTCAATTTTTGAGTAGAGCTTGGATATCTCCTTGTCTTTGTTTCTGAGCTGCTTTCGGAGCTCTTGAAGCAGCTCTTGCTCCGCGGTTCTGGGGAGGAAAGTCGGCTCTTCTTCACTTTCCGAGCCCGACTCCTCATGGACCGAAGGGTCTTTCTGCCCATCAACCTCATCGAGAGGGTCTTCATCACCCAGCAGAGGCGGTTGTTCTTGGGAAGCGGCCACCACATTCAAGCCAGATTGGATTTGGGATGTAGCGGCCCCGTCCTTGCTCTTGCAGCGCGTGCCCACCATGTAGACAGTGTGGACCTCATATCCAGTCGTCTCTTTCTCACTGGTGGGGAGCTTAGAGAAGACACCCGATCGAGCAGTGGTCAAGGGCACCGCTGGAGCTTGCTCGGGACGCGTTGTAGCTTTGTTGGTGTTGGTGGCCTTGCCCCCAGCTGGGGCCAAGGAAAGTCTTTCAGACACCGACTTGTGTTTGGGTTGGGGCGTCCTTGAGATCACCACATTTGGTCTCTTTCCTTTCGAGACCGGTCTGTCTGCCACCGGGGCTTGAGAAGCTGGGATGGCGCCAATTGGCATGAGCATGATAGAGTCGAACGGTAGCAGCGGCTCCTCCCATTGTCGCCCGAGACTGG
This sequence comes from Agapanthus africanus, assembly GCA_030015575.1. Lineage (NCBI taxonomy): Eukaryota > Viridiplantae > Streptophyta > Magnoliopsida > Asparagales > Amaryllidaceae > Agapanthus > Agapanthus africanus. Next base: position 276,516,505 of record CM057339.1, on the reverse strand, counting down.
CTGGAAGGACCGTCCTAGAGTCTATCCTCATCGTGTAGGAGAAGGGAGCTGAGTTCATCATTGAAGACATCGTCGGAAGGTGATTGCTTGAAAATCCTGCAAGAAAAAGCATTATTTTTAGTATAAATACAGGTATGTATATTGATTGAGTTCGCATGAACGTTTAACCCGAAATATGGGAGGAGAGATTGGTCCCACCGGGCGTGCCAGAATCTGTAGGGTGTTTTTTGTCACCCCATTAAGATGGGAATACGCGCGCGCTTGTCAGGCGTATACTACAGATTCCCCCTGCCTAGGGTAGGCCGGGGTTTAATGATTGTGGGGATCCGAATCTCCGGCAGCCGCGGACTAAGCTGCCGTTAATTACCCCTCGCCTTTGGAGCGAGGGAACCTCCGATTGACGGGTTAAACTGGTCATGCGAACTCAATGTGCAGTGTACGTGTGTTGTGTCTTGAAAGGGGGTTTTGGATATGTCGGGAGCCACGCAGAGTTTTTACGGGGGTCCCGCTACCCGGATAGCGGGCTGGGGGTCAAGAGGGCCAGCAGCCCCTTTGCGGGGTGCGGGGCAGCGTCCCGTTAGAAATTTTTTTCTAACAGGGACAGTGTCGTGGAGTATGTGTGTATGTACATATGTATACATATGTATAGATATACATGTATATATAAAAGGGGAAAAGACTTCCAAAGGATGCGTGGGGCAGCACCTTGGGCGCTGTGCGCTCAGGCACTAGAGTGCCACGTGTCGGCACGTAGGCGCTCTGCGCTTGAGCGCAAGTGCGCCACGTGTCGGCACCGGGGCGACTAGCGCTAGAGCGCTTGCGCTTGAGCACAAGCGCGCCACGTGTCGGCACGGGGGCGACTTACGCTCGAGCGCTTGCGCTGGAGCGCAAGCGCGCCACGTGTCGGCACCGGGGCGACTTGCGCTCGAGCGCTTGCGCTTGAGCGCAAGCGCACCACGTGTCGGCACGTGGGCGCTTTGTGCTCGAGCGCTGAGCGCTTAAGCGCAAGCGCGCCACGTGTCGGCACGCAGGCGCTCTGCGCGTGAGCGCCGGCGAGAAAAAGAGGCTTTTAGCCTAAAAAAGATTTCTCGAAAGAGAAATCAGAGAGGAGTTGGACTCCTGAGTGTGTTTTTGGGGTTAATGGAAGGGGTTCTTCTTCTTCCTCCTGTTGTTTGCTGGATCTTGAAGATCAAGAGATGCGAGATCTCAAAATCTCTCCTTTTTGAGATCTGATGACAGATCCAAGTTCCCCTTTGTGGGTTTCGTGGTGAAAAACTATTTTGTTTTTGAAAAGGAAGAGTAAAACTCTTGATTTAATTCAAAAGAAAGAAGAAGGTTTGAGACCTTCAGAAAAGGGAAAGAGATACAAACCCTTGGTTTTTTATGAGAATGAAAAGTGTTACTTTATTCATCATCATGTTGCCTTTTATAGGCTTACATATTTGCATATAGCCCCTTGGGCTTTACAAAAATGGCATTTTAGCCATCCCACGGCTCATGTGCCATTTCATTTTTGCACATAAGCCATGGGCTTACAAAATATTGGTTTTATGCCCCTTTTGCATACATTCATGTATAAAAAATTACATAATAATTATTTATTACATTATTTTGTCGTTGCCATGGGGAGGCTGGCCGTGGGCTTGACTTGGGCATGGGTCCGCTTGACCTGGGCTTGGGCCCATCTGGCTTGGGGTTGACTTTGATTTTGACTTGGTCAACCGGAGTGTAAATTTTTACCCCAACAAGAAGCTATTTTAATAAAAGAACCAAATAATAAGGAAGCCCAAAGACAGAAGAGCCAACAAAGGAAATTTCAAGGCCCAATACTTCCTTTTAAAGAGACAGGGACATAAAATTTTACCAAAGCTTGGAGTCTACTTTGACCAGGTCTTCCTAAGGATATTTTGGTAAATGTAGACGTGCGAATCAATTGTAACCTATGGTTTCCTATCCTCTATAAATAGGAACTCTAAATCATTGTAAAGGCTATGCCTCCCTTCATTAATAAAATTCAGATTTCTTTGGAGAGCATCAATTTGCAAGTTCTTAATTTATTTGCTGCCCTGGGTAATTTCTATTCTTGCCCTAATTAAATTTAATTCCTTGCTCTAGTTAGATAGTTAGATCTTTTATTCTCTGCCCTAGATAAATGCTCTTCAATTCCCTAATGAGTGAGTAGTCTCCTCGCTTGTTAGGGTTAGATTTGGGGAAGGTTTGAGAGATGAAGATCTCTCACCCCTTTCTTGCCCATCATATATAATTAATAGGACTCTATGCATACATGCACATACCGTTCCCTACGGCACCCTATCCCTCGAGGTAGCGGTGATACCGTAGTATAAAGGCCTGATTGTAATTGTTTTCCATGGAGGTTAGGGTAAGGATTGATAAAGGAAGGACAAGAACCTAGAGGAAGAAATATCTTTCCAAATGATTCTAATCCCCTTTATTAATAATTACCATAACTCCTAATAAGATCTTAATATGGGTATAGAAAGCGGTGAGATTTATAGACTTTCCAAACTTAACCTAGACCTAGCCCTAGCAAGATTTAGATCTAGATTAATTAAGTTTTTAGATTAAATCAATCCGACGCCCATCGGAATTAACTCGTAAGAGCGATTAGGAAATTCACAAAATCCCTGTGGACCGACCCATACTCACCGGCTAGCTGCAAATCGACGCCGTTCTTGATTGCGGTTACAAATATTTTTGATCGTAAAAATCTCTCTAAATCAAATGGCGATAAAAAAAATCATAAAAATTAATGTATTCAATTTTGGCCATATTTGACTTAAGTTTGACAAATAGGTTACTTAGCTAGGAACAACTAAATCTTAGACTTAGTAAATTAAAAACCCTAGAAATAACCTTCCTTAAAGTTTAACGGTAGAAAGTATATGTCTTTGTAGTTTATTTAGAAATAGGCAAATTTTGAGTTCACTTCTTGGGCTAAGTCGAAACAAAGGAAAAGTATTGATATTTTTATTAAAATATAAGTTTGAAAAATAGTTCCTAGCTTAAGTCTAGATTCTGAAAACGTATACCCTACAATCTGCACATTCACGCACCTTGAAACTTGGAATAGTAGAGGAGACCTTGAAATGCTCTTGTCTAAAGTCCTTAGTACGATGAAAAATGAAAAAAATGTGAATAAAGAAAAAAATGAACACTGGTTTTTGTAATTACTTGAGGCTGCAAAAAAATAGAAAAATATTTAGCGAGGGTGCTTCATCACCTGGTGCCTTAGACCAACTGGTTTGGGAGTCACTGCTAAAAGCCTTGGTTGTTGCAAGACTAGGAATTACGCTTTAATGTGCAAACACATCTTGTAATCGGTTGTTGGTACCTCAAGAAGTATTAACGGTCGCATGAAGGATGTGTAAGCAAAATTCAATTAAAAATTCACCAATTAATAAGTATTTTGGACAACGGACAAGAGTATGATTGCTTGATTTGAATTTCCAAGTGTAGGGGTGATTTATACACACATGTAGGGGTATGTGATTGGAGTTTAGATGAGAGAAAGGAGTGGAGAATAGAACTTGTATCTTTAGTAAGAGTTGATAAAAATTCCTAAGTGGAGATGGAACCCTAGAAGGAAAACTTAAGAGATGCCGAAAGCTAAGTAAGTCTACAGAACATATATAATCTTAAGTTAGATGATGAGAAAGTGTGAAGAATATGGGTGGATAATTTACGAGTCGACGATAATAGAATTCCTTGTTAGAAAACCTAATTGGAAAATTAAAGTCGAAAAGCCTAATTGATAGGATTTTGTGGGTAGTATTCGCTGAAAACCCTCAGGAGACAACACTCCTCCTACTAGGGACACCTAGAGGTTTAACGGCTTGTTGCACGAGCTCAGTGCAATCGTGTTTCCCTGCGAAAGTGCGGTTAGGTTTTTGTCGAGAATAAAACTAAATTTGCTCGAGGACGAGCAAAAGATAAGTTTGGGGGTATTTGTTCATACCATAATATTGTATTATTATATTCCCCATTCTTATTCGTTTTATAAATAAACAGGTGCTTTTGACGTATGTCTGCTGCATATTATAGGTTACAGGTTCGTGGACAGAAAACAGTGAAAACGATGAAAAGACGATGCAAAAGTGGACTTTGACCAACAAACAGAAGACTCTTGATCAAGCCTACATCAAAGATAAAATTCACAAAGTACAAGGCAATGCAAGGTCCAAGATTACAAAGCAAACGGTTAAAAGTCCACCGCAATTATTCACTGGAGATCTGGAAGAAACATAGAAGCTATTTTAATAAAAGAACCAAATAATAAGGATGCCTAAAGACAGAAGAGCCAACAAAGGAAATTTCATGGCCCAATACTTCCTTTTAAAGAGACAGAGACATAAAATTTTACCAAAGCTTGGAGTCTACTTTGACCAGGTCTTCCTAAGGATATTTTGGTAAATATAGACGTGCGAATCAATTGTAACCTAGGGTTTCCTATCCTCTATAAATAGGAACTCTAAATCATTGTAAAGGCTATGCCTCCCTTCATTAATAAAATTCAGATTTCTTTGGAGAGCATCAATTTGCAAGTTCTTAATTTATTTGCTGCCCTCGGTAATTTCTATTCTTGCCCTAGTTAAATTTAATTCCTTACCCTAATTAGATAGTTAGATCTTTTATTCTCTGCCCTAGATAAATGTTCTTCAATTTCCTAATGAGTGAGTAGTCTCCTCGCTTATTAGGGTTAGATTTGGGGAAGGTTTGAGAGATGAAGATCTCTCACCCCTTTCTTGCCCATCATATATAATTAATAGGACTCTATGCATACATGCACATATCGCTCCCTACGGCACCCTATCCCTCGAGGTAGCGGTGATACCATAGTATAAAGGCCCGGTTGTGATTGTTTTCCATGGAGGTTAGGATAAGGATTGATAAAGGAAGGACAAGAACCTAGAGGAAGAAATATCTTTCCAAATGATTCTAATCCCATTTATTAATAATTACTATAACTCCTAATAAGATCTTAATATGGGTATAGAAAGCGGTGAGATTTATAGACTTTCCAAACTTAACCTAGACCTGACCCTAGCAAGATTTAGATCTAGATTAATTAAGTTTTTAGATTAAATCAATCCGACGCCCATCGGAATTAACTCGTAAGAGCGATTAGGAAATTCACAAAATCCCTGTGGACCGACCCGTACTCATCGGCTAGCTGCAAAGCGACGCCGTTCTTGATTGCGGTTACAAATATTTTTTATCGTAAAAATCTCTCTAAATCATGCCTCCACATCTCCGGCAGAGCCCACCACCGCACCTGCGGGTATGTTTATATATCCTATAGTATATACATGTTGATTTAGAATGTTATATTATTGATATACTCATTCTTTTTGCAATTACTTATATAGTCAATGTTTGATTGTCTAATTATAGGTGGTGCGTCCACGTCTGGTGCAGAGGCTACTCCCGTCACTTCCATACCCTCCGCTCAGTCTGCAGGTTTGTATGAATAAATATAAAATATTTATTGATTTTACATATCTTTTAAGAATAAACATGAACTTCATGTAATTTTATCGATGTTTATTTTCTAGTTGGAGATGCATCCACGTCCGGGTTACCGGCTGTTCCTCACCGGAGGAACTATCGTCCCGCTCGTGCTGCTGCCCGGGCCCAGGCTCGTGTTTCTATCGCCGGAGGTATATATCACACTTCAATTTTCGTTAAACCTTGATTTCTTAATACCACTTTGTCTTAATATTGATTGTCTTGATAATTCTTGTAGACGCAAGGCATCCCCATCCCGAGAGGGGGACTCAAGGCCCGAATCAGTCCCACAGGCTGAGGCCCGATAGAGCTAGGGGGAGGAAGTATTCCCCCTCTTCTTTACCCCTGATTATCGCTATATTGGCGATTATGACGAGAGATTTGGCCGGTATATGAGAGATGAGAGCCGCCTCGTGAAGAAATATCCACTTCACGTTGAGTGGGGCGACCAGCACCGGCGCTCATTCGCCCTCTTCTGGGATCAGGCTCGGGTATTAATATATATTTTCATTTGATTTATCCAATATATTTATTATTAACACTTGCAATTTAATAACATTGTTTTTTTGTATTTGCAGTTGGATTACAATTTTCAGCCTGTACCCGACCCTGATCTCCCTGGGAGGGTGCTCGATCTTCACGCTCTGTACAATGGCCTGATGAAGAACATGCAATCAAAGGTCCGATACAATAGGAACGAGCTGAAGATCGACAGCTATTCCCTGTGGACGGTGACCCCCGAGGCAGAGAGAGCGGCCCTCCTACATACTCCGGCCTTTGCGAGATTCGACGTAGATACATGCCTCTATTGTGCCAATGTTTCGACTCTCAGCGCAAACAGGTATGTATTTTAAATGTAATTCATTGTTTAGTATATAGTTTATTTTTTGTGTTGATTAATTAGAAAACTAAATCTGAATGTGTTGTGCAGAAACAGGCCGATCAAAATAAAGAGAATAGGAAGTCGGCGAAGAGGGGTCGCCCCACTTATACAGGTGACTCGAGGAATATTACTCGTGCCATGGAGTTATCGGTAAATTACAATAGACCAACTGTGATATAATGTAATATTAAGAGTTATTTTTTAATATATGTAAATTTTTGGCGAATTGCAGAGAGCTCAGACCCTGGCGCAGGGTGGTACACCGAGCATGCTGTCCGCGTATCTTGCTGTCCACGGCACCTCGACAGATCCCGCCACAGGCGAGCTTCGATACCCCGACACCACTACCCAGGAGTATTGCGTAAGTGTTAATATATATTCAACCCCTATTTGAAATTTTTGTTTTGAAAGGTTCAAATTTAAATGATATACTTATATTTTACTGGTTAATGTGGGTGTAGGAGCAGGTGGTTGAGCAGGCGAAAGCATCGGGGATCGATTTTACTGGATAGAACGATCCTATGCTGCCGACCCCAGTCCTAGACGCCGCACATGGAGGGCACGACGGAGGTTGGGAGAGAGGCCGGGGACTGGGTCCTAGCAGGGCCCATATGAGGTTGGACTCCACTCCGGTGGTTACTTCCTCTATCTCTCGTGAGCGGCGTCTAGAGCAAGAACTTGACACCTTGAAGGCCACCGTCCAGGAGTTGAAGGAGATGATGGTATGTATACTACTTAATAGTAAAATATTATATCATATTATAGATAGCAACATATCCAATATTAGTACGTAGTCTGAGCTTATTTGGTTGTAGACTTAGCTTTGATTAATCATACATATATAGAACTGTCTAATTAAAATAAACTACGGTTTTCCAAACTAGAAATCCAAACGAGGCCTAAGTCCCTAAGTATTCATAGATTGGGGTTTGGTAATAACCTGATAATGATACGAATTCGACTAATACACAGTTCTTACTCGTTTATTACACACAAAACTGAACAGACGCGACAGGGTACTTCGGCTGAGCGTCCGCATGCATCTCCTTCGGCTGCGGCTCCGCAAGCCACTACCTCGACTGCGGTTGCTCAGACCACTCCTACAGCTCTACAGCCCGCTCAGACTCCCGCAGGTGCGGCTCCACAAGCCACTACCTCGGATGCGGTTGCGCAGACTACTCCTACAGCTCCACAGCCCGCTCAGACTTCCGCATTGGTCGAGTTCTTGACTCAGAGTTTATCCGAGGAGCATATACGCCAGATTACGGCGATTATCAGAGGTGGAGATGGACCGAGCTAGGGTAGCTTTTTTATTTTCATATTTTAAACATGTATATACTTATATATTACATATTGTATATATTTTGGACGATATTGGTGGTGTTTGCGTGTTCATATTGATTTAGATTGATATCGTATTCTTCTTGTTGATTTCTTTTATATATTATGCATGAGATATTGATTATGAATAATGTGGTATATATTCTGCTTGTTGATTACTTTCATATATGATATATATATTATTGTGTACAGGGCGAGGGAAAAACAGGCAGCCCTTTTTTTAAAAAAAAACCCTGGTAATTTATCCCTACGGATTACTCCGTAGGGACAAATGTTGCACCTACCGTTTACTCCGTAGGGTCCAACATTGTCCCTACGCATTTATCCATAGGGACAAAATATCAGGATACCTGATATTTTTCCCCTACACATTTATTCGTAGGGGCATAAGTATGTCCCTACGTATTAAGCCATAAGGGAAACTATTTTATTTTATAAACCAATAAATTAAATATATATTGTGTCCCTACGGATTAATCCGTAGGGACATATGGACCGTATTTATTCGTAGGGGCAATGATTACTCCGTAGGGGCCGGTTTGAGGCTAAGACTTGCATCTGCGGCGTGTGCACCTACGGTGTATTTTTGTGCCCCATACGAATCAGTGATTTGCGCCTACGGATTTATCCGTAGGGGAAACCCCTATTTGTAGTAGTGAAAAGAACTAGTTTTCATAAAAATACCACAAACTTTCGAAAAATCTAGGTTTTATCACCAAAACACCACAACAATTAAAATACATGTTCATGAAAAACCCTAAATGTTATAAATCACCCTTGAGATTTATTTTCAAATTATATTAAAGTATTTTTCATAAAACCCCTCGAGATATGCAAATAATATTTTAAAGACTTTAGATAAATATAGGTTTAAGCAGGATCAATTCTCTTGAGCCCCAGGGGGCCGGAGAAAGTGAGTGCTTGCCTATTCAGGTTAAACTTAACGGAGTTATCAAAGGCAATTATCTTGGAAAAAGACACAAATCCTGTCGTCCATGTGCAGCAGTTGCCGATTTCTCCCGATCATAAAATTTTAACAATTTACATCAATTCATATGAAAAGACATGAACTCAAATCCAAACTCAAATCTAAACTTAACTCGAACTCTAATCTAACTCGAACTCTAATCTAACTCGAATATGAACTCGAATCCAATTTACTCGAACCAACTTGACTCGAACCCAGATTGCAATCGTCATGACTCGCACATTACTTGACTTACTCAAATACAATCTACACCTTTTTCAATCTAGGGTTTCGGTCAAGACATGTCAATCAATCAATCAAATCAATCAAGTATATTAGCCAGTTATATATATTATACACGGGGTGTTTGAGATAGTTTCTTGTATGAATCCAACGGAGTTTCAGGAGTCCCGTATTAAACTCTATTTTATTTTACTCGAATATCGGTCGGGTTGACTCATCCACAGCCTAGAGCCCCGATACTAACACATGAACGGGCCCGTGTTTCCTTGCTCCTGGGCCCCCAATCTTGAGCTTGTGAATACTTCTACGGCTGTGTTAACATTCACACATGGAACTTAACGTTAACATAGTGACCATCTAGAGATCTATAGTATATATTTACCCATAATTATATACTCTTATTCGTCATATATATATATATATATATATATTCTTCTCTTGACATTTTCTTTACTCTTACCTATCTTTGGGACTTATCGAGCGCTAGTTCGCTGACAAGCATTCCGCCCACTTTTCTTCGCTTGGAATGTTCGTCAGATACGGTCGAGACGGAGGAGGTTGAAGCCATAGAAGAGAACTACAACCAGATCGCTACTCAAGGCTAGCTCAGCTTCTTTTTTCCTTCAGTTTATGTATGCCGCTTGTTTAGGCATTTTCCTTATTGTATTTACTTTCCAGCATAAACTCTTGTACTTGTACATATTTGAATTTGAATGTAAATAAAGATGTTTGTTGAAAAATTTTACAGTTTCAATTTATTCTTGTATTGTGTATTATTGTTTCAATACGCTTAGTATATTTATTTAGGAAATGACCTTCTCTGGATAAATATACCACGGGCTTGCCATATCACTGTTTTCGTCTATTGGAAAGCGGGGCGTAACAGAATGATAGAATGGAATCGTCTCTCCCGGTATATGGAGTCGATGTTGTTGGCTATAGTGCCATCAAGTCAATTATTGGATTGCAGACACGTGATTGCGATGATGGAGGGATGACCTATACCGGTAGGACAGTCTTACTCGAGATGATAGTATGCTATCTGGTTTGTCTTTATCATCGTGTACATGGATCAGGTGATATTACAGATCACTATTACATGTTGATAGAGCCCATAGGATTTTTGCTTGACTACCAGTGGTATGATGGCGATCATATACGTGAGAGTTGGCTGGTCTATAAGCACATCCTTAAAGTGTCCCTAGTTGTGGGAGTTTCGAGAATGGACATCGATACTCCGAGAGTAGACTAGTGTATACGGATCGAGACCTTGATAAGGGGCGGTGGACGGTCTCACAAGCCATTGGTGTCAGTTGGTTCACTAAAATGTATACAGGTGCTCATTGGGTTATGAGTACACCGGAAGGACTCGCCGAGAACATGCTAGTTGGTATTATACCTATTGTCAGATGGCAGTTCCCTGGTGACATGTGTACAGGTTAGTCTATCGACCTGAGATCGTCATTTGTCTCGTGTGAGTTCCTACTATGCTTTGATTACTACCCTACCACGGCTCAAAGGAGTCGTGCAAACAGGTTTTAGTTGGGTACAGTCCCGAGCCACATGGAGGTAGTGAGCGGATCGTCAGGGGATTCGTCTCTCCCGGTATTAGGGGTTGAGGTCGCAGTGTGCACGGGTGGCCATCACCAGAAATCCTTGGCCAAGGTAGTCGAGAATTACTGATTCGGATCAGTAGTTTCTCAAGTGGTGATGGGCTACATACCGACACTAAATATTGCGTTATTAGGGGTCTGACTTTATCCACATCCTTAGACCCGATATGAGATACTCATAGACAAACGGACCGAACTGTATGGATATTGCTACTTTCAAGCTCAGCAGGGTTTTAGGATGAGTTCGCTCGTCGGTCTCTCTTTCACTCAATACCTGGGCAGCCGTTATGTATAGCTAGTACCACTAACGTGCTTGTGGTTAAACCCACTGCCAGCGTATTGACGAGTCTTTAGAGTCCCACACAGAGAGTTTCCTAAGTTCGGGCGAAACGTTGTAGAGGTCGTATGGTTTTATGGCAGGTGTTCCCCTCCGAATGGCGGCCGAGACGTTGGGACGTCCTGCCTGAGATTCGGGGCAGATGCCAATAGGTGCAATCCGTCTGCCTCTCCGAAGATGCCAAGTTGATTTATGGCGCCATGTATCGGAGGTTTAGGCGGATGCGGCCGATGTAGCAGACTTCGTCAGATTCCCCCTCAGGGTGAGGGGTTTTTGATTGTGGGGACGCTCTTCCCTGCAGGCGCAAGCCCCTACAGTTAATTACGCTACCGCGTCGCGGTAACAACTTTCTCCTTCTCCAGATGGTCACTTCGTGTCGTGTGTTTTGTTTTATGTTTTCCTGCCCGTGGATCGTTTACGGAGACCGAGTTATGTCGTCGCCCGTAGGGCGTGGACTAGTCCAAATCCGTATCTTCTTAGATTTGGGTTTGGGGGTTTGGTTTGAGGACACACTAGCCATGCTTGAGGCTATGATCAACTCAAACATTTGTTAAGGACACATTAGTCTAGTTTAAGGCTAAGATCAACTTAACAGGATCATTTAGATCCGACAAAGGAGTGTTTGGACCCCAATTGTTCCAATTTCAGGACATAGTAGTCCGTCGTATGTGTGGCCGTCGGGACCCGTCACCTCTCTGACGACGTTGAAGGATTACAACGACGAATGTCAGAGGAGTTCGGAGATGTACCCTCGAGCCAGAGTTAATTAGGGGGATTCATAGTCCAGTCTGCTTGAAGGTTTAAGGACGCGTTAGCCATATTTGAGGCTAAGATCAACTTAAACGGGACCGTTTAGATCCGACAAAAGAGCATATGGAGGCTCTATGGTTCTAGTTTAAGGACATTGCGGTCCGTGGGTAGTTTAAGGACATTGCGGTCCGTGGGTAGTTTAGGGACATTGCGGTCCGTGGGTAGTTTAAGGACATTGCGGTCCGTTGGTAGTTTTAAGACATCTCGGTCAATGGGTAGTTGAAGGACATTGCGGTCCGTTGGTAGTTTTAAGACATCTCGGTCAAGGTTAAGGACGTCATAGTCCATGGGTTTAAGGACTCCACAGTCCGGTATGTGCTCTGGATGCTTCACACGGGTTCACTGCCGTGCTAGGCGAGGACCAGGCTCCGCTCTGGATGCTTAGCACGGGTTCATTGCCGTGCTAGGCGAGGACCAGGATCCACTCTGGACGTTTTCCGCGGGGTCAAAGAGTGACGTTATCCACGTTCCACGTAACCAGGAATTTTGTGTTATGCATGGGTTTAAGGACCCCACAGTCCATATCATGAATGGTCTTCGGGACCCGTCACCTCTTTGAAGACATTGAGGGATTACAATGCCAAGTATCAAAGGAGTGAAGAGATGTACCCTAGAACCGGGATGGATTAAATGGTCCTTGGCCCAATTTGGGTCAAGACTGATCAATTATGTTATGAGCCTACCGGCCCAGTTAATCACAAATTGAGGACTTATGGCCAGCTTGGGCTAAGTCCAGTCAGGTCTGGAATATTGACTCTTTGTTGGTCCAATGAGGGAGAATGTTTGCCTCTATCCCCTTTAGCCAATTGGGCCAAAGCCTAGTGTTAAACACTTCAGAACAATCAGTGTTTGAACACTGGGAATAAGGTTGTTGAGTTAGTGTTCAACACTAAGAGATAATTGGTGTTAAACACCAGCAATAAGGCTTTTTCAAATTAGTGTTAAACACTAAAACGGATCAGTGTTGAATCCTGCCAATAAGGCTTTTTAATCAGCATTGAATGCTAAGGCTCGACAGTGTTTTAACATTGGGCTTGGGAGTTTTAATTTTAGTGTTAAACACTAAGGCAAGAAGGGTCACGTGGCAGCACGTGAGGGCGCCCAGCCTTCATTTGTTCCGCTGAAATTATCATTTCCTTCATAGCATCACGTGCCGTCACGTGATGGGCATTCAAATGCCTTTGTGTTAAGGCTTCTGCTGAGGGTCACGTGGGTCACGTGGGGTGCTGCCTCAAAGGGGCTTTCTGTAGGGGTTTTGGGGGGTCACGTGGTAGCACGTGACCCTGCCTCTATGTAGTTTCTAGAGGATCTGTTGATCTTTCTTTTCAGGAATTAAATTCCTCTGGCTTTAATTTTCAAAGGAATTAAATTCCTACTTCCCTTTCGATCCTTGAACCTTCTGTAGGAATTAGATTACTCGTTTATGTGAAGAATTGAATAGGGTTAAACCCTAATAAAAAACTTTTTAAGGAATCAAACTTCCGTTTCCCGTCAGATTATGATTAAGGGACTTAAATTCCCATTGTTTCAACAGAACTAAATTCTTAATTAGGGTTAAACCCTGCTCCTTTTTATTTTGAAGGAATTAAATTCCCATAACACAGGGTCAAGCCCTACTTTTATCTTAGAGGAATTAAATTCCTATAGTTCTGTGAGAATTAAATTCTCATGCTTGCATTCTTTCTCTATGTTTTGGATCTGCATGGCAGGATCTCAACCCATTGAGAATTAAATTCTCAACCTTAAGGGGAGATGTGCACTTTGCAGATCCTCTATCAAAGAGAGAAGAAATTTGCTCTTCTGTTTTATATATTAGAGTTAAACTCTATAGAGAATTAAATTCTCTTTCTTTCGAAAGGCTTCCCCTTTCTTACCTAGGGTTTTTTGCAGAAGATCCGAGTCTTTTCAAAGTATCAAAGCTCTCCTCCTTTTTTCTTTTCTCTTCTGCGCATGTATCTATTTTTTGTGTCTCTTGGCTCCTATTTATAGGAGAAGCAGCTGAATGAATTAGTTTTTGATGAATCTTCATTGAGAGATTTGATTTGCATCCATCATTCGTTTTGGACCTTTGGATTATTGGGTGAATTTCATTCACCGTTGGATTTCAAATCCAGAGATTCTCCCTTTTTATTTCGGTTAGATTTAAGGGGGAAATCTTTCCAAACCCGAGATTTTCCATAAATAGATGATATTTAATCATCTCTGAATCTTTAATTTGATTGGATGCATATAGTTGCGTTCCTTTGGAAAGATTTGCATTTCTCTCAGAATTTAATTCTGTTGACAAAAAGGGCTTTGAAAGCCGGTCACGTGTGACCACGTGATCCATGGTCACGTGTGAGCACGTGACCCCCTTTGGAATGAGCCTTTTCCTTTCTTCTGATTGTTGCTTAAGCGTCACGTGCCACCACGTGACTCTTGGTCACGTGTGAGCACGTGACCCTTGTTTGAACTCTCTTTCCTTGGTTCGTCTGGAGAACGAGTCTACTGTCTTGAACGTCACGTGCCAACACTGACCCTGGTCACGTGGAAGCACGTGACCTCTTCTGAATCCTTTTTCTTGATCAGAGAACTTGTGTGTCTTCGATGCTTGTATTCAAATGTCACGTGTCGCCACGTGACCCTGGTCACGTGGGAGCACGTGACTCTTTCTGAAGCCCATTTTCTTCAGCGTAGTCAGGAGACTGAACTCGACTTGATGATGCTTTTAAGGTGTCACGTGCCAACACGTGACCGCTAGTCACGTGTAAGCACGTGACTCTCCTCTGAAGCTTTTCCCAGAAGCTTTCCTGATTTTAAATCAGGAAACAAATGCCCCCACAGCGTTGTTCTCACGTGTCCGCACGTGAGTGCAACGCTGTCACCTCTTATGACCGTTGGATTCCTCTAGGGATCTGGGGAGACGAAACGTTTTCATTGTCTTCTATAAATAGCTGTCTCTTCACAGAAGCCTTCGCTTTGTTCATCTTCTTCCCCTGAGAACTTCTTCTTTGAGAATTTAATTCTCGTTTTTCAGAGCTTAGTTCTCTGTCTTGAAACAGTCTGCAGAGTTTAACTCTGTTCGCAAAGAACCTTTCTTCTCAGGTAATGGTGTTGAACGGCCAAAGCGCCTTCGTTTTTAAAAGAACTTTTTGGATTTCAAATCTGTATTAAGGGTTTCGCAAAGAACCCATTTTTCTTCAAGTCATTTAACCAAAATATGAGACCACTTGACTTCCCACAGTAGATCACTTAGGGTTCAGATGATCCCTTAGGGAGATGATGATGGCGGTTCAAACCCATGGAATTTAATTCCATTCAAAATGTTTCTGGGAATTTAATTCCCTTTCCTTAATAAGGAATTAAATTCCAACGAAGAACTCGGTTTATTCACACAGAGAATCTCTGGGGTCTCTTGGCTCGAGGCGGTTCTTCAGCAATTAATGCGATGGGGATTTTGTAATGATGCCTTCTGTGGGAATTTAATTCCTTGATTTTGTTGGGTTCGGTGTAGCGCCCTAGCCAGATCTTGTTGAGGGGAATATGCATGGTTACCACCTTTTATTAAATGCGGACATTCCCTTTGTTTTATTGTAGCGTTTTGGCCTTATTATTGATGTGCCGTCATCTGGATTCTGTGGGGCCCATGTGTTTTGTAGCCAATGGTCCCAGGAAGCTTTGTTTTTGCTTTCTTTAACTAGTCTTCATGTTCATGCATGAATGTACGTTGCCGACTTTTCCTTCTAACGGTCTTCCTTTATTGGTTTTCAGGTGCGATGGCTTCTGCTCCACGCTTTCCTTTCTCTCGCTCGGAGGCGGCCTTTTCTCAGTCACCGTCTGATGAGGAGGCGATGGCGATGATTAGAGCCCATGACCCGAACTGCGCCAACCTTCTTCAATGGGGACCTTGGTACAGTCAGATTATTCAAGGTCGCAGGAGTTTTCTTTGCGTGGTGCCAACGGGGCCTACTTTCCCATTTTTACCGATGGATCCTCCAAGGACAGCTTTCGCCGTGGAAATGCCCAACTGGACTCCAACGGGGAGACTGGAGCCTTCGACGACCGGCATTCCGAACCATCCGATCCCGGCTATAGACATCTTGGGACGGCGCATTTGCCAGGGTGAGGCCCACCCGTGGGGGCAGATTTATAAGATAGGGCTCACTCCCAGGCATCCTACGGGCTACCTTCTCTGGGCTCGCTACATCCTTTCTGCCCATCGGGCGCGATTGCAGAAAGTCGGGCTTTATCAGGCCGTATACGCGTCGCTATTCCATTACAAGTCCCCGCATGCTTGGTGGGTTAAGGCGTTTCTGAACCAGTGGAATCTTCCCACTAATACTTTTCTTCTGGGAGATCGCGAGGTTTCGATTTCTTTGGCCGAGTTTTATGAAATTTCGGGGTTGCCGATAAGGGGTAACATGTACGAGGAGTTGCTTCCCCCTGACGAGTACATTTTTGAACCTGAGCCCGCCCCAGTCGACGGCTTATCCGCTGAGAACGCTGTTCGACACAAGCGTCCCAGTTTAATTAGGGCTCTAGGCATTTTTGATCGATTATTTACCGAGTCTGAGGAGCAAGGCGTTACTTTCAAGAGCTTCATTGCTCGTTTCATTCGCGAGGACGCCTTACCGAAGACAGCCCCGAAGTTTGCCGACATTGGGGACCCCTTTGGGTTTGGTCCGAAGAGGTTGCCGACCAACGAATCAGATCTTCCTCAGTATTACATCCCTATCATATCGCCGATCTCTTTTGAATCTATTGCTGTCCCAGGCATGGACGAGGAGACGTTCTTTGTGGGGTTTATTAGTGTTTGGCTAAGTTGGTTCGTTATCCCCATGCATCGCCGCTTCATGAGAGCCTCGGTCATATACCCGGCGCATCGTATTGCGGAGGGGACGCGGTTGGCTATTGGCATCCCGGCCCTGGCGCACCTCTATAATGGATTGGGCACTGCGGCTAATACTTCCACGCCCGGCGTGGACGTAGTGAACTTTTCGCTTCATTACTTCACGTCGTGGATTGAAATGCACGTGCTGGGGTCTTTTGCTATGCATCAGAGGCCCGCTTTTTACGACGCCTATACCTTCCCGCGACTTATGCGACTGGTGGGTGCTTCCGCTGCCGATCCAACTCAATTTGGGGCTATTAGGGTGCTGATTTCCCCTCACGCCACTGCCGGCGGGTTAGCTTTTAATGATCGGGTTCTGTCTTCTTCTTCGGGTCCTGTTCAGCAACTTTGGGACCGGTCAAAGGACAACGCACCTTCTCTGAAGCCCCGAGAGGCCACCTACTTGTATTCAATTAGACCGGGCTACTTGGTGTTTCGCCAGGATAGTGCAGCCCTTTTTATGCGGTACAATCCTCATCGATTTGCTCGGCAGCTCGGATATGACCAGGGCGTTCCTTTTGAGGCTTTTATGATTGCTCCAGTTCCTTCGCTCGACGCTGTTCGTGACGCAGCTCATCATTTCATGAGGCTGAACACCGGCTCCCATTTCATGGTCCCTGAAGCCGAGTACATCCCTCGATGCGTGGGTGCATTTACAGGCTGGTATCTTCATCGGGTCACCCCGATTATTGCTGAAGAAAGAAGGGTTCTTCTTGGTCATGACGCCCCTCCTCAGGTCTCGAGAGTTGAGTTGCGACCGAGGGTTTCAGTCCGCTTCCCTTTGAGGGAGATTGGCGCTGCCCTCATTCCGGGGGAGTCAGGGGTAGACCTTACTCCGACCGCTGGTATGCCCTTGGGTTCCCGATCGCGAGGTAGACGGGCTCCAGTGGTAGCACCTCTGCCGGTGACGGCAACGCCCCCCGCGGCGTCGACGACGTCGTCGTCATCCTTGGTTGTGGCACCGAGTGAGAGTAACAGGGACGAGGGCGTTGAAGGCGATGTGGGCCAGCGTCGCCCTAAGGCTTCGCGAGGGAGGAAGCGGTCATCTTCAGCGACCGGCTCTGGGTCTAAACGACGGAGGAAAGTGGCTACTACTCCGCTTGATTCTGTGGTGGAATCTGAGCCTATCCTTGAAGACGAACCCTTGGCCTTGCAAGAGTCAGACACTGGGCTTCTCTTCCCGAGTTCGGCTGACGAGGAGGCTGCACAACTGGCTGAGGCCTTACGGCGTTCAAAAGACCCGTCCCAAAATGCCAAGGTTCCGAAGAAGTCTTATCCCGCTGTAATTTTTTACGAGGACCCTTCGTGGATTCGGCGGCGATTTATCGGCCCTTTGGAGGAATGGGGGGAAAGGGCTTTGAAGCAGGTCGCTTCAGAAGATGCAGCTGATGCGCTTTCTTTATGGACCGGTGGTCATGAGTCTACTTTTGAACCTCGGCGAGCTTATCTCCTTGAGAAGGAAAAGCGGATTGAAGAAGCCATGTTAAGGGCTTCCTTGCGTATAGGTACGCTGTGTTTCTTTTGTCGTCTTTTCGATTTTTTATGCTCGTGAGTATGTATCATCATTTTTATTTGAACCGTGCAGAATCTTCAACGCTGGGGGAGCTTCCTACTGGCCCTTTAAAGCTAAAGCCCGCCGGAATTCTCAATGAGGCCTTGCTAGGTGTGGAGGGGGCTGATGAGGCTGTTCCTCTCATGATCGAACCTCCAGCGGCGGCTCTTGATCAGGGAGTGCTCGCCCCTTCGGGGGATGCTCTTATGGAGGCCGCCATCCCAATGACTCTTGCTGAGGGTGGCCCACAGGTTGGAAGTGAGGTAGTCGGGGCTACTCTCCCTTTGTTGGAGCCTGAGGTTACGGCAGAGACCGTCGAGGCTGCTATCCCCCCGACTCAGAATGGGAGGAGTGTCGAAGGTATCCTTTCGCGTTTTAATTTAGTAACCCCTTCATGGTCTGAAATCTTTTATCTTTCCCAGAATTACGCGGTTTGGCAGCCACGATCGCGGATCTATCGCCTCGCCAATCATTTCAGCGTCTATTGGAGATGGCAGCCCCGCAGGCGATTCCCCCTCAGCGTATTGTCCTTTCCTCCGGGCGAGGTTAATGTCATTTGCCAATTTTTTATCATAGCATTGTCACTATTTTGTGAAATGACGTTAATGTCTCTTATAGTTTTAGAAGCCGATGATGAGGTCGAGGTCATTGAAGGGCCAGGGGAACCTTCAACTCCTTCGTGCATGACTGTCGGTGAGTGACGTCTTATCAAAATCCTGTTCATCCTGTTTTAAAAGTTTTACTAACATCTGCCAAATCTGAACAGCCTTGCCAGTCTCCATGGCTTTGGAATCACGCATTGTGATGCCGTCCGGCCCCTACGCTTTGCGGGTGTCAGAGCGCTTGGCCCAATTGAGCCTGGTCTCCTTATCTTCTTTCATCGAGGAGCTTCGTGCTGGTAGTGCAACCACGGCCGAAGCGTTCGCCGCTGAAGCTAACGGCTCCCTTCCTTTTCTCGCCACCTATCACAGTGAGGAGGTGGTGCGGGTCTGGGTGGAGTTCTGTAGGAGGGTGGAGGCTTGTTTGTATGCTCTTGAGTGTTCTCGCCTTTCCTCGGAGGCCGTGGCTGCAAAGGCGGAGTTACGAGGTCTGATAGCACGACATGCGGCCAACATGACGTCGTGCGAGAAGAGACTTGGCCGCAAGTTCTCAGAGAGGGAGCTAGCCTCCAAGGCGTTGAGCGAGCTTCAGACTAGCCTTACAGCTAAAGCCAACAAAGCGTATGACCTTTGGCGAGTACTTCAGGAGTCCATTAAGGAGGTGGTAGCTCTTGATAAAGCCGCCATGTTTACTCGCGAGAGGGTTGAGGCTCACAAGGCTACTGAAAAAGAGCTTGAAGCTCGGCTCGCTTCATATCAGGCCCAACAAGCTCAGGCGGAGGCTCGCCTTCTAGAGATCTTGCGTCATGAAGCCGTGGCTCAGCAACAAAACGACGAGCTGCTGAAATTACTACACCGGCCACCGGCTTGAGGACTGTATCTTTTCTCCCCTTTTTGTACATACTCATGGATAAGAGTATCTTACTTTTTGTTTCTTTCATGAATTGTATTTTGTATTCATTTTGGTCTATGAATAAAAGATACATTTTTCTTCTCAATGGTGTGTCTCCTTTTTATTGAATGCATTCTGCGGATATCCTATCTTGATTTCCTTGCAGGACAGCAATGGCTCAGGTTTCAGGGTTAAGATCTGCTTCCTGAGACTTTTACATTTTATGAGCCACGAGGATCTCATAAAGAGTTTTTCTCCCAGCCGTGAGGACTTGTAAGCGCCGGATGCGGTTACCCTTGTCCGTGTTCTACGGAGTCAGGGGTTTCTCCAGATATTGTAGTTTAAAGACGTCGCGGTCAAGGTTAAGGACCTCATAGTCCGTGGATTTAAGGACTCCACAGTCCGATGTTAGTTTTAAGACATCACGGTCAAGGTTAGGGACCTCATAGTCCGTGGATTTAGGGACTCCACAGTCCGATGTTAGTTTTAAGACATCACGGTCAAGGTTAAGGACCTCATAGTCCGTGGATTTAGGGACTCCACAGTCCGACGTTTGGTTGCAGGGACCCGTCACCTCTTTGAAGACGTTGAGGAATTACAACGCCAGGCATCAAAGGAGTGAAGAGATGTACCCTTAAACCGAGGCAAAGATCTGTAAGGAATAAGGGTGGTTGATCGTTAGTTTTAAGACATCGCGGTCGAGGTTAAGGACGTCATAGTCCGTGGATTTTAAGGACTCCACAGTCCGGTGTTTGCTCTGGATGCTTCACACGGGTTCACTGCCGTGCTTGGCGAGGACCAGGCTCCGCTCTGGGCGTTTTCCGTGGGATCAAAGAGTGACGTTATCCACGTTCCACGTAACCAGGAATCTTGCACTAGATGCTTCACACGGGTTCACTGCCGCGTTAGGCGAGGACTAGGCTCCGCTCTGGATGCTTCGCACGGGTTCACTGCCATGCTCTGCGAGGACCAGGATCCGCTCTGGACGTTTTCCGCGGGGTCAAAGAGTGACGTTATCCGCTTTCCACGTAACCAGGAATTTTGCACTAGATGCTTCACACGGGTTCACTGCCGCGTTAGGCGAGGACTAGGCTCCGCTCTGGATGCTTCACATGGGTTCACTGCCATGCTCTGTGAGGACCAGGATCCGCTCTGGACGTTTTCCACGGGGTCAAAGAGTGACGTTATCCGCTTTCCACGTGACCAGGAAGTTTGCACTAGACGCTTCACACGGGTTCACTGCCGCGTTAGGCGAGGACTAGGCTCCGCTCTGGATGCTTCACATGGGTTCACTGCCATGCTCTGCGAGGACCAGGATCCGCTCTGGACGTTTTCCACGGGGTCAAAGATTGACGTTATCCGCTTTCCACGTAACCAGGAAGTTTGCACTAGATGCTTCACACGGGTTCACTGCCGTGTTAGGCGAGGACTAGGCTCCGCTCTGGATGCTTCACACGGGTTCACTGCCGTGCTCTGCGAGGACCAGGATCCGCTCTGGACGTTTTCCACGGGGTCAAAGAGTGACATTATCCGCTTTCCACGTAACCAGAAAGTTTGCTGATTGTATCCGCATTTCACGGGATGGAGGTTTGACTCTTGGCGATATGTGTCGCCGAGCCATGGAACTTGGGGTTGCCGCTGTTCCGTTTCGCTTGATGTTGTGTCGTCGAGACACTGAAGCAAGGAATTTGGCCTTCGCTTCATTTGCTGGTATCGCGTCTGCTGTATCGAGACGAATGCCGCGGTGGTGATCACTAAGTTATCTGTGAACCGCCGAGATTTTGCTTGCTTCTTTTTATTGCAAGTTGTCCCATCATTTCGGCTATTTTGTCATGCATGTGTGTCTTGCTAGCTTTTTCGCGGCAAGCTCGGATTTTTTGGATACCGGTTTCGGCATCAGCACTGCTACAACTGGAATGTTGCCAGGAGCGAATCATCATTTGCCTCTGTCGACGTTTGAACAAAGGTGGCTTAGTAAACAGGGTTAAGGGTCCTGCCGACCAAGGCTTTTGACTTCATGAGCCGTAAGGGTCTCACAAAGGTGTTTCTCCCTCCAAGTCGTGAGGATCTTGCAGGTGTGTTTTCTCCTTAAGGATCGTGGGGATTCTTAAGTGCATGTTCTCTTGTAAGTCGTAAGGATCTTACAAAGAGGATTTTCCCCTTATAAGTCGAGAGGACTTACAAGGGTCGTTCACCATATGGATGTATCCCCAGTCACGGGTGGGACTTTGTTAGGGAAATGTTTATTCGCGCCCGTGGATTGTATACAAGGGTCAGTATTGAGCCGCTTGTAGGGCAATATCGAAGGTTGTGGAGGACTTGCTTAAGAACAGGTTTAGGTCTCTGTAACTTAAGACTTTCAAATCTTATGAGCCGTGAGGGTCCCATAAGAGAGTTTTCCTTACGAGTCATGAGGATCTCGTAAGTGTATTTTCTCCTTAGGAATCGTGAGGATCCCTAAGTGTGTTGCTCCTTTGTGAGTCGTAAGGATCTCACGCAGGTGATTTCTCCTTACAAGGTCGAGAGGACCCTATAAGTGTTTCTGAACGAGGTTGCGCCTTTTCGGGTTTTCACAAACACTCGCCGGTAGTCCTGCTGTTTTTACTCACGGAGCCCTTTCGGGTTTTCATCCGTGCCCATTTTGCTTGTGGACATACCGTTTTTTATTTTATATACTTTTTTTTTCTTCTTTTTTTTTTTTTATCTCGTCAGCCTAAGGATGCTGTGGTAGTAATTTTAGGGACGTTTCGGTCCGTCGTTAGTTTAGGGACGTTTCGGTCCGTTGTTAGTTTAAGGACGTTTCGGTCCGTTGATAGTTTAAGGACGTTTCGGTCCGTCGTTAGTTTAAAGACATTTCGGTCTGTTGGTAGTTTAAGGACGTTTCGGTCCGTTGATAGTTTAAAGACGTTTCGGTCCGTCGTTAGTTTAAAGACGTTTCGGTCTGTTGGTAGTTTAAGGACGTTTCGGTCCGTTGATAGTTTAAAGACGTTTCGGTCCGTTGTTATGGGAAGGCCAGCTACTGCTTGTAAAGTCTGAGCCCAGGAAGATAGCGAGCGGACATAGTCGTCGTCATCTACCGTTGACCCAGGCTGTGGCTCACTAAGCATAGTATTTCTTCAAGAAGCGGCCATTTATTGGCCTGAAGGGCCTTTCACCGTGCATGTCCACGAGTAGATAGGCTCCACCCTGGTAAACCTGGTCTATGATGTACGGGCCTTCATAGTTTGGCTCAAATTTTCCCCGCTTGGCACGATTGGGGATCATAGGTCTTTTGACTACCAGCACGAGTTCGCCTTGGCGGAATGCCCTTGGCCTGGTCAATCTTTCGTACGAGCGCGTCATCTTTGCTTTGTGGGCTTCTAGATGTTGTTGCGCTATGAGTCGGGTTTCGTCGAGGGCATCAAGCTCCTCAAGTCGAAGGTGAGCATTTTCTTCGTCGGTCAGTTCGTGGTGGACTGCCACTCGTAGAGAGGGTAACTCTATCTCGAGGGGGAGTACTGCTTCCGTCCCAAATACCAACGCGTATGGCGTTGTGTTTGTGGCCGTCTTGAATGTAGTTCGATAAGCCCAAAGGGCTTCTTGCAGCCTCTCGTGCCAGTCTCTCTTATTCCAGGAAACGGTCTTTTTTATGATCTTTGTCAAGGTCTTATTGAAGGCCTCGGCCAGACCGTTGGCTCGTGGGTTGTAAACTGAAGAATACCTCCAGTCTATATTGTGCTGCTGCGCGAAGCGGTTAATCTTATGGCTTCTGTAGGCTGGCCCGTTATCGGAGATAATCCGTCGTGGGGTTCCAAACCGATAGATGACGTGCGTCTTGAAGAAATGGAGGATATTCTCCGTCTTCACTTCCCTCAATGGTATTGCTTCTGCCCATTTGGAGAAGTAATCAGTAGTCGCCAGGATAAAACGATGCCCCCGAGATGATGCCGGCTCAATGGGGCCGACTATGTCAGTTCCCCACATTTCGAATGGCCAGCTGGCCACCGTTGGGTGTAGCGGATTTGGATGTTGGTGGATAAAGTCTCCATGAATCTGGCATGAGTGGCATTGCTTCGCATACTCGAGGCAGTCCTGGATCATCGTGGGCTAGTAGTAGCCCATCTGTTTAATTTTTAACTTCATCTTTGGGCCTGCTTGATGAGAGCCGCAAAGCCCGTCGTGGACTTCCTGAACGACTTTTCCTGCTTCGTCAGGTCCCAAGCATCTCAGCCATAGAGAATCAAGCGATCTCTTGTATAGAGTATCGTTGACGAAAGCGAAAGATAGAGCTCGTTTCATGAGCTGATGTCTCGAGGACGCTTCTTTGGGTATGCGGCGGGACTTAAAGTAGTCTATGAAGACTTCCCTCCAGTCCTCGGCCTTCTCATGGTCCTTTATTTGTAGGGTCGTCTGCTCAGTCGCTCTCTTTTCTTTGCATGATTCCGGAGATATTTCTGCCGGGGCGAGCACTCGACGGCTTTGTATCACGATTCTGACATCATCGAGGTTCTCGTCGGCCAGTTCTTTAGCAAGCTTAGCCAATGCGTTTGCTTTGCTATTTTCTGCGCGTGGTATGTTCTCCAAAGTGTAGGAAGGAATTTGGGACAATAGTTGTTGCACCCTTTCGCCGTACTTCACCAGCTCCGGTTTGCACGTTTGGTAGTCACCATTCACTTGACTAACGACCAGCTGAGAATCCCCGTATATGAGGAGGTCTTCAATTCCCATGTCAATGGCAAGCTCGAGACCTGCTATCAGGGCTTCGTATTCAGCTTCATTGTTTGTCCTCGGCTCTGTTAAGGAGAAGGCGAAGCGCATTATCCCTCCTTGTGGAGTCGCAAAGATGAGGCCTACCCCTGACTTGATTATTGGGATACCTTGTTTCTGTTTCTTTATAGAGGACGCTCCATCGAAATAAAGTTCCCATCGGGCGCTTCCACCGCTAATCGCATCAAATGCATGCTCGTCCGGCAAGTCACAATTCAAAGGAGAATCGGCCGGTATCGGGTGCTCAGCGAGGAAATCGGCAATGGCCTGGCCCTTCACTGCCTTGAGAGGTTGATATGTTATCGAGAACTCCATCAAGAGCAGAGCCCATTTAGCGAGTCGTCCCGTCAATATGGCTTTTGACATCAAGTATTTAAGGGGGTCCACCTTTGAGATGAGGCAGACTTCGTGTGCCAACGCATAGTGCCTGAGCTTTGTTATCACGAAGATCAATGCCAAGCAATGTTTTTCAATGGGGGAGTAATTGCTTTCTGCCCCGAGTAGGACTCGACTTAAGTAGTAAAGTGCTCTCTCTTTCCCCTGATCGTTCTCTTGCGCCCATAGTGCGCCCAAGGAACTTTCGAGGGCGGTTGTATAAAGAATGAGGGGTTTTCCCTTGACCGGCGCGGCCAATACCGGCGGGTTCTGCAAGTACTGCTTGATCTCGTCTAGCGCACCTTGGCATTTTGATCCCAGACGAATGGGGTTCCCTTCTTCATCAGGTGACTGTAGGGGCGGCATTTGCCTGAAAGATTTGCGATAAATCGCCGGATGTATGCGAGCTTCCCTTGGAGAGACCGCAACTGTTTGAGGGTTCTGGGCGGAGGCATCTCCATGATTGCTTTAATCTTTGACGGATCTATTTCAATACCTCGGTGTCGGATGACGAATCCCAGGAATTTTCCCGAGGAGACTCCAAACGCGCATTTGAGGGGATTCATTTTCAAATTATATCGCCGGAGGCGTTGAAACACAGTCTCCAAGTGGTTTAAATGCTCTTCGTATGACATGCTCTTTACTACGAGGTCATCGATATAGCACTCGACGATGTCATGTATGAGGTCGTCGAAGATCTTTGTCATGGCCCTTTGATAGGTAGCGCCGGCATTCTTTAGACCGAAGGGCATAACCCTGTAGCAAAATACACCCAAAGGGGTCCGGAAAGCGGTGTGCTTCTGGTCTTCGGGATGCATTTTTATCTGATTGTATCCTGAAGAACCGTCCATAAAGGAGAAGATCTCGTGAGTAGACGTGTTATCTATCATTAGCTCGGTTACCGGCACCGGGAAATCATCCTTTGGACAGGCTTTGTTGAGATCCCTGAAATCCACGCATATACGCACCGTCCCATTCTTCTTCATCACCGGGACGATATTGGCGATCCAATCGGGATATTGTACTTCTTGGATAAATCCAGAATCGATTAGTTTTTTGACTTCGGCGTTGATGCTCATCTCCAACTCGAGTCGCATCCTCCTTGGCGCTTGCTTGACTGGCTTGATATCCGGGGATATTGCTAATTTATGCACGGCAACCTCCGGATCTAATCCTGGCATCTCAGAGTAGTTCCACGCGAAGCAGTCTTTATGCCGTAGAAGCACGTTCTTTAACGCGGCCACCCTTTCTTCAGAGAGTAGCTCGCTGACAAATGTTGGTCGCGGGTCCTCTGCCGATCCCAACTCAATCTTCCTGAGGTTATCTGCAGTAGTATGTATACCGTCTTCCAGTTCTTTCGGAGCAGGCGGGAATTCTGAGATAACCTCATCATCGCTGTTTTCGAAGCACCGGGGAGGGTTGTCTATCGTAATCGTATAACAGGTGCGAATCCACTCCCGGGGCCGAGGCGGATCCGGCTCTGCTCTTGCGGCCTTGGGCTCGTGCTTTCGTGGCGGCGTTACCCTCCAGCTGTTGGATAAAGCGAACCTGCCCCGTCGATATTGGTCCTCGACCCAGTTCTTGAAGGTGAAGCAGTCTTTGGTAGGATGTCCTGCGGCTCGGTGATAAGAGCAATAGCCCGAGCGAGAGGCCTTATTAGCTTGCTCAGGGTGTTTAGACTCCGGAAGCGCGATCATCTGATGTTTTAGGGCGAGCTTGAGTAACCTTTCCGTCTTGTCTCGGGGGAAGGAGTACGCTCGACTCATCTTTTCTATGAAGGGCGAATCCGAGCTGTGCAGTACTCGATCTCGTAACCCTCTATTCCTGCGTCGTTGTTGTCGGCTCTTTTTTCCGCTTCTCGACTTATTTCCGTCTCCGCATCGGGCCTTTCGCATGATGGGTTGACAAGGATGAGCATTCTTGCCTTTCGCAGCCTGTTGAAATAGACGTTGCGCCCTGGCCTTCTCGTAGATGGCCATTTCGTGGTTGGGGTCTTCCCGACCTTTCTGACCCACTTTCTTGATAGGCTTGTCCATTCGTCTTAGAAATGACGGACTTGTCGCCTCAATCGCGTGGTCTGGTTTTGATGAGGGGTTGGCATCTCCTGACAGGGCGTCCTCCTCTTCATCAAAGGTATATATAGCGTAGCTGTTATGAGCCCGTTCTCGTTTTCCGGTTCTCGCGTATCCAAGCCCGAGTGTCTCCATTTTCCCATTAGGCAATTTGCGTTGGGTTCCAGGGACATCCCAAATCCTGTTGTAGAACCGAGCCTGTTGAACAGTTTGTTTTAAGGGTACCCCTTGGCGCTTCAATAGCTTCTTTAACCCATTTGTGTAGTATCTGGGCAGACGGATGGGCTGGAGTCTGTCGCATGCAGCATCTGCGCCATGCCAGATCTCTTTCTCTACTTTCGACTCTGAGGATCGATAGAATAGGATCATCTTCTCACCCTTTCGCCTGGGGGGGACGCAAAACGTTTGCAGCTCTTGCACACTGTGAGCTTGAAGCGTGTCGAGGTCCTTGTAGTGTTCTCGCGGTACCATGGTGATTTGCAAGTTATGGTTATCGCCAGGAGGTGCTTGTATTGAAAGCCGATTGGAGAATACGGCATTGACCTCATCTTCCGAATCACTTCCGAAGACTAGTATGGGGATGGGCGTCCTCCGGTTGTTGCGTTGAGCTGGCCCCGTATAAACTATCTCTTCTTCTTCTTCGGTATCGCTTCCGAAAACAGGGATAGTGGCGGCGGCCTTGTTCTCCGAGTCGTGACACCTTTCTGTATCTTCAAAGTCTGGCAAAAAGTATTTCGCATCCTCGTATTTGCGGACTTCGTTCACGGAAAATGGGTTCAGCTCACCCGTTACAGTATACTCGAAACCATCTTTAAAGTACTTCATACACTGATGTTGTGTAGAAGGGACGATGTTGTACTCGTGTAACCAAGGACGGCCGAGCAAGGCATTGTAACAGGTCTTGGCGTCAATGACATGGAATTTGATGTCTGTGACGAGAAGTCCGAAGCGTAATGTTAGTATTACAGATCCGAGAGTCCGTGACGATTGTGAATCGAAACCGGAGATAGTGATTTTGTCACGAGCGAGATGCTGCACACTCATGCAGATTTCCTTCAACACCCGAACATTAAGGAGATTAACGGAGGATCCGTTATCCACCAGGATCTTGCCTATCTTGATGTCATGGCAGTACCCAGAGACATATAGCGGACGGTTATGGTCGCACGTCCCGAGAAGGAGGTCTTCATCACCGAAAGTGACGTCGGCCGTATGCACTTCTTCCAGTTCGTCCTTCATCTTTTCGGTGGCGAGAAAGGCTTGGAATTGCTCAGGTTCTTGTAGTGCCTTAATTAGTGAGTCCCGTGCTTCTTTTGATAATAGGAGGGCGTCGAGAATGCTAAGCTGAGAAGGTAGCTTCCTTAGATGCGCGAGGATGTTATAGTCCACTTTACTCTTCCTAGGAGGGTCTTTGGCAGCCAGTTCTTTCGCGACTTGGTCATCCAAAGTGATATCTTCAGTGACCTTTTCCTTTCCCTTATCTTTTCTGTTCGTAGGCCCAAGATTCTTTTCCGGGAGTGTGCGATTGCGCAGCTGAGTGTTTCCGCAGGCTTCCGATTCCTCATCTTTCCTTAGCGCGGATTCTTCAAAGAGAGGGCCCAGAGTCACTTCTTCGTCAGAGTCGCTCCCAAAGGTGAGGACTCGCGACCCCTCGGCATGAGCCATATAACAGTTGCCAGTAATTCTGTTGGGCCCGTCAACGGCGCTTCTTTGCTCCCGACGGCTCTTGCGTTTCATGCGTTTGAAATGTTGCCGACGAGCAACATATCCTTGCCACCATATCTTAAAGGCGTCGCACTCCTCTGTGGGGTGTGAGACTTTCCGATGATATGCGCAGTAATCGGGGTGCTTCTCCGCCCCATTGTGTGTGTTTCCTTCCGAGGGTGGTAACCTCATTCCCATTGACATGGCTTTGGCGAACCTTTTCCTCGTCTTGAATATCTTCCTGTCCATCTCGGATGCCTTTCGCTCTGGCAGGGGTAGTTCAACTCCTTCGTTCAGTTGCCCGCATTTGGTTCCTCCTGATGCTGCCATCTCACGCTCTTGGTCTGCTTTACTTTTTAGACGAATCTCGTCTAGGAAGGCATTGATCATATCAGTTGTCAGCGTCGCACGCTTTGGTTCGGGTTCCGCCTTCAGCTTCTTAGTGCTAGGAGTTTTCTCATCATTGGTAAACGAGTGGGAGATCATGCTGCAACTTGCCGCATATCCCTCGGATTCATCCGACGAGTTCTCTCCATCATCGTCCTCTTGAAGGATGTGGCTGAGGAACTCTTGCAGTGTGACAGGAGTTCGCGCCTTCTGATTATATTCTTCCAGCGCGTCGATTTGCTTCTGCAAGTTTGTTCGCTCGTCTCCAAGCCTAGCGGGCTTCTTGGATTTCTTCTTCTTTTTCTTCGAAGCTTCTGACGGCTGGGCATGAGTATTTGGGCCCTTATCAGCAGTCTTCGTAGTTGCGTGGGGCTTCACTGCTCCTTCGATAATTCGAGGCTCAAGAGGGTCCTTCCATTCGATTGCAGGGCACGCGTGAAGGTCTCTCAGCATCTTTTTGGTCTTCGTTGATAGCACGACCTCCCATGGAATTTCTTCGATAAAGGAGCAGGTTGCCCCCGATGTGTCCGTCTTTTTAGGAGTATGTGGTTGTGGCGGGTTCACCTTCCACTTTTCGGACAGTACAAACTTCCCCTGGAGATATTGATCTTCGATCCATCCTTTGAAGACGAAGCAATCTTCAATCGGATGGCTTACCGTCTGATGGTAAGGGCAATAGTTGGGGTTATTCACCTCGGTGGGTTGTGGCGGTCGCCTTGGATTCGGGAGGTTGATAAGTCTGTTGCGTATTGCCAGCTCAAATAACCGTTTTGTCTTGTCTCGTGGGAACGAGTAGGGACGCTTCATCTTTTCGTTATAATATCGGCGTCTTTCTTCCAGTTGATCTGCCGATTTCGGGGCGTCAGGTTGCTGTTGGGCATTCGCGACAAAGGTTGCTCTTCCTTTACCCTTGTCATTCCGAGGTTCTGGCTTCGGGGCAGGTGGTCTATGACCCATCTGGTCCATCTGAGCCAACTTGTCGATTAAAGCCTGGAATGTGGTTGGCTTAAAGAACATCATAAACTGGGAGATGGTTGCATGGGGGTCTAAAGTTCCCACGAACATACCCACTGCGGGTGCTTCCTCAATGCGTTGTTCGCATCTCGACCACAAATTCCGCCAGCGTATGGCGTACTGGACCCAGGTTTCGCCCTGTTTTACCCTGGCGTTAATAAGTGCAGTTATTGGAGTGCGTTCGCTGGCACTTGCAAATCGCTGAGTGAACAACAGCTCCATTTCAGCGAACGTTTTGATGGAATCGTTCGGGAGTTCTGAATACCATTCGAACGCTGTTTCTGATAAGCTGCCAACGAACTGACGGAGTAACAGTTTATCGTCACCGCCGGTGTTACCGCAGAGGGCCCGGAACTGGGCGACGTGTTGATGAGGATTGCCGGTCCCCTTATACACATGGAATTTCGGTATCGTATAGCCTTGCGGGTACTTGATTTGATCGTACCAGCTTGGATACGGCCGCCCTGTTTTCACGACTTGACCAGCTGCCTCAGTCGCATGATGGTCCCGGATTTGCTGGGCTATGTAGTCGGCTAAGTCAGCCTTAGAGATCGTCTCTTCCTTGGCCGTTGAGAGGGCTGGTGGTGGATTTGACGTTTCTCCTCGGTCATCTTCCAGAACGATTGGGGGATCTTCAATGGGTGGGTCCTGTTGGATCATCATTCCTATCATATCTTGGAAGAGAAGGCCCATGCGCTGTATATTAGCCGCTTGTTCCGCAGCCTCTTTGTCCTTTTTCTCCAATGTCCGGCGAAGGAATTCAGCGTCGGTTTCTTCCTCCCGGCGCGCGTCTGAGGACGCTTTTGGGTTTTCCTTTGGCCCGGTAAGCGCGGCCATAGCATTCATCATTTCTTGGAGCTTTTGTTGCTGCTCCTGGGATTTCGTTACGGATCGGGTTAGCGGTCGGTGGCCTGTAGAAGTGCGGCTCTCCTCCTTTCCAGAGGCCATGTATACGGTGTGGACCATCATGCCCCCAGACTTAGGGTGTCCGGGCTTGTTGCTTTTAGCCGTCGTTGCACGTTGAGGGATCTTCTCGGGCTCCCTCCTTTTATGAGCCATGGAGGTTGAGGGGGCCATCGAGGTGGGCGTCCAAACAGCCTTTTGGGTTTTCGCCTGGTGACCAGCTTTCGGTTGGATCTTCAGCTTCTTATGCTGGCGGGAGAAGTTTGGATCGATGATTGAGTCCCGGGCCCGCCGCCAAACCTTATAGATTTTGGAAGACAGCCGTTGAGGAGATCGGGGCTGTTCTGATTCTATTTCCACAACCTTTTCTGATGGGGGAGGAGACCTCTTCAGCACTGCGGCAGGGGAATTCATTCGCACCTTATTTAACATTTCGAAGCTGTTCCTAGTTGGAACAGCAGCATTAACTTCTACCACCGGGGCTGGTGGGGTCAATCCAGAGGGGGAGTTGCCCCCAGCCTTCCTTATTCGGCGCCAATGACGACGTCGAGCGCGTCGAGCAGACGGCGTAGAGTCAGACATAAGAATGGTTTCATCTTGCCCCCTGTGTGGGTGGGGGGTCGTTGTTGGTGTTAGCCTGTCAAAGGCCGATGTCCTTTGTGCAACGGGAGCGGGAGCTGAAGCCGTTAATCTGGTAAAGACCGACTTTTTGGCCGGGGAAGCTGCCTTGGCGATTTCGGAGGCATGAGCGGCCGTTTTCTAAGGAGCAGCCTTCTCTGCGACGAATTTGCAGGATTTCTGGCCCAATCTAGAAAAGACTGAGGCGCTGACATCGGACGACTCGGTGAGAGGAGCCGTGGCAGGGGTGAGACGATCAAAGACCGACTTCTTGAGGGCTTCCTTTGTCAGCACTGGCGCCGTGAAGCTGGATGGTGGGAGTATAGTCCCAAAGAACAATCCGGTGGTGGCCTGAGTCACCTGGTCCGCCGGCATTGTGAACAACGAAGCAGCTTGGGGTCCATAGGCTATGCCTCCCGGCGAGGCAAAGCGTTGGCCGCAATTGCAGCTTGAGCAGTTGGAGGATTTCGCGGAAGTAGCAGCCTTCGATCCTTTGTTTTCTGCAATAGGCAAGGCGCCAATTCTTAGTATCTTGAAACCCAAGAGCAACTGTTAGCGAACCGCGATTGGTTCGCGAATCACGACACACGAAGTGTGGAGTGGAAAGAGGAAAAGGTCCCACCGGGCTTGCCAGAATCTGTTCCCCTCCGAATGGCGGCCGAGACGTTGGGACGTCCTGCCTGAGATTCGGGGCAGATGCCAATAGGTGCAATCCGTCTGCCTCTCCGAAGATGCCAAGTTGATTTATGGCGCCATGTATCGGAGGTTTAGGCGGATGCGGCCGATGTAGCAGACTTCGTCAGATTCCCCCTCAGGGTGAGGGGTTTTTGATTGTGGGGACGCTCTTCCCTGCAGGCGCAAGCCCCTCCAGTTAATTACGCTACCGCATCGCGGTAACAACTTTCTCCTTCTCCAGATGGTCACTTCGTGTCGTGTGTTTTGTTTTATGTTTTCCTGCCCGTGGATCGTTTACGGAGACCGAGTTATGTCGTCGCCCGTAGGGCGTGGACTAGTCCAAATCCGTATCTTCTTAGATTTGGGTTTGGGGGTTTGGTTTGAGGACACACTAGCCATGCTTGAGGCTATGATCAACTCAAACATTTGTTAAGGACACATTAGTCTAGTTTAAGGCTAAGATCAACTTAACAGGATCATTTAGATCCGACAAAGGAGTGTTTGGACCCCAATTGTTCCAATTTCAGGACATAGTAGTCCGTCGTATGTGTGGCCGTCGGGACCCGTCACCTCTCTGACGACGTTGAAGGATTACAACGACGAATGTCAGAGGAGTTCGGAGATGTACCCTCGAGCCAGAGTTAATTAGGGGGATTCATAGTCCAGTCTGCTTGAAGGTTTAAGGACGCGTTAGCCATATTTGAGGCTAAGATCAACTTAAACGGGACCGTTTAGATCCGACAAAAGAGCATATGGAGGCTCTATGGTTCTAGTTTAAGGACATTGCGGTCCGTGGGTAGTTTAAGGACATTGCGGTCCGTGGGTAGTTTAGGGACATTGCGGTCCGTGGGTAGTTTAAGGACATTGCGGTCCGTTGGTAGTTTTAAGACATCTCGGTCAATGGGTAGTTGAAGGACATTGCGGTCCGTTGGTAGTTTTAAGACATCTCGGTCAAGGTTAAGGACGTCATAGTCCATGGGTTTAAGGACTCCACAGTCCGGTATGTGCTCTGGATGCTTCACACGGGTTCACTGCCGTGCTAGGCGAGGACCAGGCTCCGCTCTGGATGCTTAGCACGGGTTCATTGCCGTGCTAGGCGAGGACCAGGATCCACTCTGGACGTTTTCCACGGGGTCAAAGAGTGACGTTATCCACGTTCCACGTAACCAGGAATTTTGTGTTATGCATGGGTTTAAGGACCCTACAGTCCATATCATGAATGGTCTTCGGGACCCATCACCTCTTTGAAGACATTGAGGGATTACAATGCCAAGTATCAAAGGAGTGAAGAGATGTACCCTAGAACCGGGATGGATTAAATGGTCCTTGGCCCAATTTGGGTCAAGACTGATCAATTATGTTATGAGCCTACCGGCCCAGTTAATCACAAATTGAGGACTTATGGCCAGCTTGGGCTAAGTCCAGTCAGGTCTGGAATATTGACTCTTTGTTGGTCCAATGAGGGAGAATGTTTGCCTCTATCCCCTTTAGCCAATTGGGCCAAAGCCTAGTGTTAAACACTTCAGAACAATCAGTGTTTGAACACTGGGAATAAGGTTGTTGAGTTAGTGTTCAACACTAAGAGATAATTGGTGTTAAACACCAGCAATAAGGCTTTTTCAAATTAGTGTTAAACACTAAAACGGATCAGTGTTGAATCCTGCCAATAAGGCTTTTTAATCAGCATTGAATGCTAAGGCTCGACAGTGTTTTAACATTGGGCTTGGGAGTTTTAATTTTAGTGTTAAACACTAAGGCAAGAAGGGTCACGTGGCAGCACGTGAGGGCGCCCAGCCTTCATTTGTTCCGCTGAAATTATCATTTCCTTCATAGCATCACGTGCCGTCACGTGATGGGCATTCAAATGCCTTTGTGTTAAGGCTTCTGCTGAGGGTCACGTGGGTCACGTGGGGTGCTGCCTCAAAGGGGCTTTCTGTAGGGGTTTTGGGGGGTCACGTGGTAGCACGTGATCCTGCCTCTATGTAGTTTCTAGAGGATCTGTTGATCTTTCTTTTCAGGAATTAAATTCCTCTGGCTTTAATTTTCAAAGGAATTAAATTCCTACTTCCCTTTCGATCCTTGAACCTTCTGTAGGAATTAGATTCCTCGTTTATGTGAAGAATTGAATAGGGTTAAACCCTAATAAAAAACTTTTTAAGGAATCAAACTTCCGTTTCCCGTCAGATTATGATTAAGGGACTTAAATTCCCATTGTTTCAACAGAACTAAATTCTTAATTAGGGTTAAACCCTGCTCCTTTTTATTTTGAAGGAATTAAATTCCCATAACACAGGGTCAAGCTCTACTTTTATCTTAGAGGAATTAAATTCCTATAGTTCTGTGAGAATTAAATTCTCATGCTTGCATTCTTTCTCTATGTTTTGGATCTGCATGGCAGGATCTCAACCCATTGAGAATTAAATTCTCAACCTTAAGGGGAGATGTGCACTTTGCAGATCCTCTATCAAAGAGAGAAGAAATTTGCTCTTCTGTTTTATATATTAGAGTTAAACTCTATAGAGAATTAAATTCTCTTTCTTTCGAAAGGCTTCCCCTTTCTTACCTAGGGTTTTTTGCAGAAGATCCGAGTCTTTTCAAAGTATCAAAGCTCTCCTCCTTTTTTCTTTTCTCTTCTGCGCATGTATCTATTTTTTGTGTCTCTTGGCTCCTATTTATAGGAGAAGCAGCTGAATGAATTAGTTTTTGATGAATCTTCATTGAGAGATTTGATTTGCATCCATCATTCGTTTTGGACCTTTGGATTATTGGGTGAATTTCATTCACTGTTGGATTTCAAATCCAGAGATTCTCCCTTTTTATTTCGGTTAGATTTAAGAGGGAAATCTTTCCAAACCCGAGATTTTCCATAAATAGATGATATTTAATCATCTCTGAATCTTTAATTTGATTGGATGCATATAGTTGCGTTCCTTTGGAAAGATTTGCATTTCTCTCAGAATTTAATTCTGTTGACAAAAAGGGCTTTGAAAGCCGGTCACGTGTGACCACGTGATCCATGGTCACGTGTGAGCACGTGACCCCCTTTGGAATGAGCCTTTTCCTTTCTTCTGATTGTTGCTTAAGCGTCACGTGCCACCACGTGACTCTTGGTCACGTGTGAGCACGTGACCCTTGTTTGAACTCTCTTTCCTTGGTTCGTCTGGAGAACGAGTCTACTGTCTTGAATGTCACGTGCCAACACTGACCCTGGTCACGTGGAAGCACGTGACCTCTTCTGAATCCTTTTTCTTGATCAGAGAACTTGTGTGTCTTCGACGCTTGTATTCAAATGTCACGTGTCGCCACGTGACCCTGGTCACGTGGGAGCACGTGACTCTTTCTGAAGCCCATTTTCTTCAGCGTAGTCAGGAGACTGAACTCGACTTGATGATGCTTTTAAGGTGTCACGTGCCAACACGTGACCGCTAGTCACGTGTAAGCACGTGACTCTCCTCTGAAGCTTTTCCCAGAAGCTTTCCTGATTTTAAATCAGGAAACAGCAGGGTTCGATGATATACGTGCACTTGTGCACGGATCATGATCGGACGGATCATACTAGTGGGGTTTGGTTTAAGCCGGATATTAGTATTAGATTGTTGGATTATTTTCGTCTCGTTTTATTCATATTCAGTCGAAATAAGGATGCAGGTATGTATATACAGATGAGGGGTATTCTTGTAATCCGTTATAAGATTACTTTTGAAGATACCATTTCCTTTTTCATTTAAACATTTAGCTTAATGTTTAAATATTGTTGTGATGGAAATTGTGAGCTTAAGTTTTGGATTGTGGCATTTATTATGGCATTGTTCCCCTCCGAACGGCGGCCGGGACGTTAGGACGTCGGAGTGCCAGAGGTTCGGGGCAGATGCTATTTGGGTTTGATCCGTCCACCTCTCCGAAGATGCCAAGTTGATTTATGGCACCTTGTATCGGAGGTTTAGACGAATGCGGCCGATGTAGCAGACTTCGTTAGATTCCCCCTCAGGGTGAGGGATTTTTGATTGTGGGGACGCTCTTCCCTGCAGGCGCAAGCCCCTGCAGTTAATTACGCTACCGCGTCGCGGTAACAACTTTCTCCTTCTCCAGAATTTCACTTCGTGTCGTGTGTGTTTGTTCTATTTGTGGTTGCCCGTGGATTGTATACGGAGACTTAGTGATGCCGTCACCCGTAGGACGTATTTTAGTCCAAATCCGTATTTAGTTAGATTTGGGTTTGGTATTTTTAGTTTAAGGATGCATTAGTCGCGTTGCGGCTAAGATCAACTTAAACGTTCGTCAAGGATACATTAGTCCTGTTTTAGACTAAGATCAACTTGACGTAGTGATTGATTTAATTATCTGGCCGTCGGGACTCGTCACCTCTCTGACGTCGCTGAGGGATTACAACGACAGGTGTCAGAGGAGTTCAGAGATGTACCCTTGAACCAAAGTTGATTTGGAGTTTTATTGTTTATTTAAAGATCTATGGACACATTAACCGTATTTGGGGTTAAGATCAACTTAGACGGGACCGTTTAGATCTGGCAAAAGAGCGTTCGGACTCTATTATGCTAGTATAAGGACATGGCGGTCCATCGCCAGTTTTAGGGACGTGGTGGTCCATTATTAGTTTAGGGACGTTTCGGTCCGTCGCCAGTTTAAGGACTGTTTCCCCCAATCAGAGCAAGGCTCTACTTAAATTTTGAAAATTCAAAATTCGAAGCAACGCTTCGGTTCCCGTGCGCAGCGCGCAATTTGCCACATGGCGGAAGTTGATTCGGCAGCGTAACGCCCGAGACAATGCGTCCAATCAGAGCAAGGCTCTTCAGAAAACATAATTAAGACTTAACTGCGCAAGCGCACGGATGCGCGACACGTGTCTGCGCAGTTGCGCAATCGCAACTGCGCAAGCGCACGACTGCGCGACACGTGTCTGCGCAGTTGCGCAATCACAACTGCGCAAGCGCACGGATGCGCGACACGTGTCTGCGCAGTTGCGCAATCGCAACTGCGCAAGCGCACGACAGCGCGACACGTGTCACGCGCTGGTGAGTTGCGCAGCAACAGAATGAAAATTTAAGTAAATCTTTTCTGTTCTTCTGTAAAACAGGGACCCTTGGATCAGAGATCCAATGGTGGGAAAATTCCCAAAATTATTCAGGAAAGATCTTGATAACAAATTCAACAAATTTGTGAGCACTATAAATAAGACCCCAGACCTCATTCAAATCATCATCAGCATCAATTAGAATCATCAACTTCTAAAAAAAGAACTCTTGAAGATTAATCAAGAACACAGAAAAGAAAAGAAAAAGGTAAAAATTTCTGAAGAACAGAAAATTAAAAAGGGAATAATAAAGATAAATAGTGCCTTGCACTTGATATGAACCCTTGGTTCTGTAGAATCAGGGAAAACAAGAAGAACTTGTTTTCCTTTGATCCAAATTTAGATCAAAAGTGCTATGCACTTTTGTTCTTAAATCTGGAAAATTCTTGAGTTTCTGCAACTCATTATTTAAAAGGGCCTGGCCCAAGTTAAATTGCAATAATAAAAGGGCAAAGCCCTGTTTGAAAATTCTTGAGTTTCTGCAACTCATTATTTAAAAGGGCCTGGCCCAAGTTAAATTGCAATAATAAAAGGGCAAAGCCCTGTTTGAAAATTCTTGAGTTTCTGCAACTCATTATTTAAAAGGGCCTGGCACAAATTAAATTGCAATAATAAAAGGGCAAAGCCCTGTTTGAAAATTTCTTGAGTTTCTGCAACTCATTATTTAAAAGGGCCTGGCCCAAATCAGATTGCAAAATAAAAAAAAAGGGGCAGAGCCCTGCTCGGATTGATTCTTTTAGTCAGGCAGAGCTTAAGATAAATAAAAAATTGGACTTAACCTAATTCTGGCTGTAAGTCCTTAAATGGCTCTCATAAACCAATTCACGACCGGTTCGAGGGTACATCTCCGAACTCCCTTGACATTTGTCGCTGTAATCCCTCAACGACGTCAAAGAGGTGACGGGTCCCAACGACCACTTATCTAATCGGACCGAAACGTCCCTAAACTAATATCGGACCGAAACGTCCCTAAACTAATGTGGGACCGAAACGTCCCTAATCTAATATTGGACCGAAACGTCCCTAAACTAATGTTGGACCACCACGTCCCTAAACTGGCGATGGACTACTACGTCCTTAAACTGGCAATGGACCGAAACGTCCCTAAACTAATGTTGGACCACCACGTCCCTAAACTGGCGATGGACTACTACGTCCTTAAACTGGCAATGGACCGCCACGTCCCTAAACTGGCACAATAGGGCCCAAACGCTCTTTTGTTGGATCTAGACGGTCCCGTCTAAGTTGATCTTAACCCCAAATACGGTTAATGTGTCCTTAGATATTTAAATAAACAATAAAATTTCAAACAAACTTTGGTTCAAGGGTACATCTCTGAACTCCTCAGACGCCTGTCGTTGTAATCCCTCAACGACGTCAGAGAGGTTACGAGTCCCGACAACCAGATAATTAAATCAATCACTACGTCAGGTCGATCGTAGTCTAAAACAGGACTAACGTATCCTTGACGAACGTTTAAGTTGGTCTTAGCCGCAACGCGGCTAATGCATCCTTAAACTAAAAACACCAAACCCAAATCTAACTAAATACGGATTTGGACTAATCCACGTCCTACGGGTGACGACATCACTCAGTCTCCGTATACAATCCACGGGCAACCACAAACAAAACAAACACACACGACACGAAGTGAAATTCTGGAGTAGGAGAAAGTTGTTACCGTGATGCGGTAACGTAATTAACTGCAGGGGCTTGCGCCTGCAGGGAAGAGCGTCCCCACAATCAAAAACCCCTCACCCTGAGGGGGAATCTGACGAAGTCTGCTACATCGGCCGCATCCGTCTAAACCTCCGATACACGGTGCCATAAATCAACTTGGCATCTTCGGAGAGGTAGATGGGTAATACCAATTAGCATCTGCCCCGAACCTCAGGCAACGGACGTGAAGTCCGGGCCGCCGTTCGGAGGGGAACAGATTCTGGCACGCCCGGTGGGACCTTTTCCTCTTTCCACTCCACACTTCGTGTGTCGTTTTCGCGAACTAATCGCGGTTTGTTAAATGGTTGTCTTCGGATTTCAAGTTGCTAAGATTTGGTCTTTTGTCTGGCGCAGAATTCGAGATTCAATGGCCTCCAATTGTACCAGCTGCTCGAAATGCCACTGCAACAGACGCTCCACTTCACCAGGAGGGGTAGCATATAGGCCCCAGGCGGCTTCCTTCCTGACTCTGCCGGTAGACCAGGTGACTCAGGCCACCACCGGCTTGTTCTTCGGGACCATGGTCCCACCTACAAGCTTCTCTGTGCCGATATCCGCACCAGAAGCGAACAAGAAGTCGGTGTTCGACCGGCTCACTGCTACCACGACCCCTGTCAACGGGTCACCCGCTACTAAGCTGACAGCCTCTGTTTTCACCAGGCTGGGTCAGAACTATAAAGTGGCTGTCCCAAAGAGGGCAACGGCCGCTGCTTCGGAAGCCGTTGAAGCGGCTTCTCCTATTAGAGAGTCGGTCTTCAAAAGATTGACGGTTCCTACTCCTCCCCCAGCTGGTCAAAAAGCATCAGTCTTCGATAGGCTGACGTCGGCAGTTACCCCACGCTCAAACAGGGGGCAGCAGGAAACCATCTCGATTTCCGAGCCAGTCCCAACGGCTCGTCGTGCGCGACGTCGCCATTGGCAGCGAGTAAGGAAAGCAGGGGGCAACTCCCCCTCAGGGCTAACCCCACCTGCTCCGGCGGTGGAGGTCAATGCTGCTGTTCCAACTGGGAACAGCTTTGAATTGCTGAGGAAGGTGAGAAAGAACTCCCCGGTTGCTACGTTGAAAAGGTCTCCTCCACCCATGGAAAAAGGTCCGGAGACGAAACAGGAACAGCCCCCTCAACGGCTGTCGTCGAAAATTTATAAAGTTTGGCGGAGGGTTCAAGACTCCGTGATTGACTCAGACCACTTCCGTCGCCAGAAAAGGGCAAAGGGGGAAAAAGACAAGAACCGCCCCATTAAACAACAGGGGGCAACAAATGCTAGAATGCCCGCTTCAACGGCTCCTTCAACCTCAAAGGTCCATAAAAGGAAGAGGCCAGAAAAAGCTCCCGTGACACTGACAAAGTCTAAGAGCGATGAACCTAAACGCCCCAAGTCAGGGAGCATAACAGTTCATACGGTCTATATGGCTTCGGGGAAGGAAGAAAGTCGTACTTCTACAGGACACCGACCGCTTACTCGGTCAGTGACCAAGTCTCAGGAGCAACAACAAAAGCTTCAGGAGATGATGACTACAATGGCTGCACTCACGGGGCCAAAAGAGAATCCTGAGACATCCTTAGATGAACGTCAAGAAGAAGAGACCGACGCCGAGTTCCTTCGAAGAGTACTGGAAAAGAGGGACAAAGAGGCTGCTGAACAAGCAGCCAATATACAACGTATGGGCCTTCTCTTCCAGGACATGATAGGGATGATGATACAACCAGAGCCCCCGACTGAAGAACCCCCGATCGTCCTTGGGGATGATAGGGGAGAAACATCAAACCCTCAGCCCGTTCTATCAACAGCTAAAGAGGATACAATCTCTAAAACTGATCTGGACGAATATATAGCCCAGCAGATAAAGGTCCATCACGCGGCTGAAGCAGCCGGCCACGTTGTAAAAACGGGGCGGCCATATCTGGGCTGGTATGACCAAATCAAGTACCCGCCAGGTTACACAATTCCTAAGTTTCATGTCTACAAGGGGACCGGCAATCCCCATCAACATGTTGCCTAATTCAGGGCGCTTTGTGGTAACACTGGAGGCGACGACAAGCTCTTGCTGCGCCAGTTTGTTGGAAGCTTATCAGATACGGCTTTCGAGTGGTATTCCGAGCTCCCCAACGACTCTATTAAAACCTTTACGGAGATGGAGCTGCTCTTCACCCAACGTTTTGCAAGTGCCAGCGAGCGTACCCCGATGACGGCACTGATTAACGCCAAGGTAAAACCCGGTGAGACGTGGGTTCAGTACGCTATACGGTGGCGTAATCTATGGTCTAAGTGTGAACAGCGCATAGAAGAAGCCCCTGCGGTGGGAATGTTTGTTGGAACCCTTGATCCACAAACAACTATTTCACAGTTTATGATGTTCTTCAAGCCGACTTCCTTCCAGGCTTTGATCGACAAATTGGCGCAGATGGACCAGATGGGCCATAAACCCCCTCTCCCGAAGCCGGACTCCCGAAACGATAAAGGAAAGGGAAAAGCGATCATCGTCGCTAATGCCCAACAACAACCGAACGACTCGAAGCCGGTTGCTCGTCCAAACAATACGCGCCCATACGTACCCCTTGAGGACAGGATGGGACGTGCTTACTCCTTTCCCCGTGATAAAACAAGGAGGCTATTCGAGCTGGCATTGCGCAACAGGCTCATAAATCTGCCAGATCCAAAACGTCCGTCGCAACCAAGTGACGTCAACGAT
The DNA here is from genome assembly GCA_030015575.1 of Agapanthus africanus. NCBI lineage: Eukaryota > Viridiplantae > Streptophyta > Magnoliopsida > Asparagales > Amaryllidaceae > Agapanthus > Agapanthus africanus. The sequence continues at coordinate 276,474,878 of CM057339.1, read as the reverse complement.
CCTAATTACTGCCCTTATCATAGAGTGCTAGGACATCCAATCGAAGACTGTTACGTCTTCAAAAATTGGCTTGAGAATCAGTACCGTCAGGGCAAATTTGCGCTATCTGACAAATGGAAGGTGAATCCTCCGCAGCCCCACACCTATAAGGGGACGAATACGCCGGGGGCAACATGCTCCGTCATTGAAGAAGCTCCCTGGGAGGTTGTATTATCAGCCAAAACGAGGAGAATGCTAAATGATCTTCAGACCTGTCCAGCGGTCAAGTGGAAGAACTCCTTGGAGCCGCAGGTTATTGAGGGGATGTTGAAACCACGTCCGACTCCGAAAGCCGATGGTGGTAGTTCAAGCGTTCATAACCAGCCGTCAAAATCTTCGAAAAAGAAGAAGAAGAAATCTAAGAAGCCCGTGAAGCCTGGCGACAAGCGCACCGACTTACAAAAGCAAATCGACGCGCTGGATGAATATAACCAGAAGGCGCGAACTCCCGTTACGCTCCAAGATTTTCTTGATCACGTCTTTCAAAAAGAAGATGAGGAGGAAAGTTCATCAGATGAATCCAAGGAATACGTGGCGAGCTGTCATATGATCTCTCACTCGACCTCGAACGATGAAGGGACTTCTGGCACCAAAACGCCGGGGGCAAATACTGAGTCAAGGGTTCCGGAATTATCAATAGAAATGATTGACGCGTTTCTTAGTGAAGCTCGATTGAAAAGTAAAGCTGATCAAGAACGCGAGACGGCTATATTCGAAACGGCCAAGCGCCAGCGACTTGAGGGAGGAGCTGAGATGATCCCACTGGAGCAAAATGCCTCTACCTCTGACAAAAGCCAATTCAAGATAAAAAAGAAGTTCGCTAAGGCCATATCGATGGGCATGAAGCTACCACCCTCAGAAGAAAAAGTTACTAGCGTGGTAGAAATGCACCCCTCTTATTGCTTATACCATCAGAAGGTCTCACATTCTACCCAAGAGTGCAAAGCGTTCGATAGATGGTGGCAAGGATACGTCGCTAATCAACAACGCTTTAAACGGGAAAAGCGTAAGATTCGTCGGGAGCAAAGAAACACGACCAAAGTGCTTGAAAGAACTGCCGGCAACTGTCACATGGTTAACACTACCAGGTCACAAGTGCCTACATTTGGGAGCGACTCTGATGAGGAGCTAGAGCTTGCCCCTCTCTTTAAATAATCAACTTCGGGAAAAGAAGAGGAGCCAGTGGTTTGCGAAAATATCCGGCTGCAGAATCGGACACTGCCTGAAAAGAACCTCGGACCCTCGAATAGAAAAGATAAAGGGAAAGAAAAGGTCTCTGAGGACATCGTTTTAGATGACCAAGTTCTGGAAGAGCTAAACGCCAAGAACCCGCCGAAGAGAAGTAAGGTGGATTACAACGTTCTGGCACATCTGAGGAAACTACCCTCTCAGCTCAGTATCCTTGATGCCTTGTTACTATCAAAGGAAGCCAGAGACTCTTTGATTAAGGCGCTACAAGATCCGGACCAGTTTCAAGCCTTCTTAGCCGAAGAAAAGATGAAAGACGAATTAGAAGAAGTGCACACAGCCGACGTTGCTTTTGGTGATGAAGACCTTCTCCTCGGGACGTGTGAACACAATCGCCCCCTTTATGTCTCAGGATATTGCCATGACATAAAGATAGGTAAAATCTTGGTCGATAACGGATCGTCCGTCAATTTACTCAATGTACGGGTGTTAAAAGAAATTTGCATGAGCATACAACACCTCGCCCGAGACAAGATCACTATCTCCGGTTTCGACTCTCAATCCTCAAAGACTCTTAGATCTGTGATATTGACGCTACGCTTCGGGTTGCTCGTCACAGACATCAAATTCCATGTTATAGACGCCAAGACGTGCTACAATGCTCTGCTCGGCCGACCATGGCTACACGAGTACAATATCATCCCTTCTACACAGCATCAGTGCATGAAGTATTCCAGGGATGGCCTCGAGTACACTGTGGCCGGAGAGTTGAATCCGTTTTCCGTGAACGAAGTTCGCAAGTATGAAGATGCCAAATACTTCTTGCCGAGCTTCGAAGACACGGAAAGGTGTCACAAACCGGAGAACAAAACTAATGCCACCATCCCTGTCTTCGGCAGTGACACCGAGGAGGAGGATATAATTTATTCAGGTCCATCCCAATCTACCAAGCCAGGACCATCTGCTCCTTCGTTGATCTTCGGTAGTGATTCAGAGGATGAAGTTCATGCTGTATTCCCTGCTCGGCCTTCGATACGGATGTCCGCTGATGAAGAGCGAAGTCTGCAGATAACTATGGTGCCGCCTAGACACCATAAAGAACTAGATGCACTTAATATCTACAGTGTAGAAGAGTTGCGGACATTCTATATCCCTCCCAGAAGAAAGAGAGAGAAAGCAATTCTGCTTTACCGCTCTGAAGAAAATAAAGTGGAGAAAGAAATCTGGTATGGAGCAGATCCAACGCTGGACGGGCTTCAACCCATTCGTCTACCTAGGTATTATACGGAAGGCTTGAAACGACTGTTAAAGCGCCAAGGGATACCCTTCGAACAGACTGTTAGGAAGGCCAGATTCTATGACAGGGTTTGGAACGTCCCCGGAACTCAACACAAGCTACCTAATGGGAGGATGGAGACGATCGGGCTCGGATACATCCGGACAAAGAAACGAGAGCTATTAAACAGCTGCTCTGTCTTGTATGACTTCGATGAAGAGGCGGACGCTCAATGGGAGGAGGCTAATCCTGAACCAGCAAAAGTTCCTGATACAAAACCGCCCAGTCCATCGTCCGAAGACCAGATGAGCAAACTTATAAGGGATGCGAGTCAAAAAGCCCGAGATGATTACGATCGTGAAATGGCAATCTATGAGAAAGCTAAGACACAGCGTCTCCTTCAACAAGCAGTAAAGAACGAAGATGCCGCTCCTTGTCAACCTGCTACAAAAAAGGTTCGACGCGAAAACAAAAACAAGTCGAAAGGCAAGAGAGGCGCTCGACAACCACAAAGCAGAGCTAAGAAGCCACGCATCCGAGAATCGAGCTTTATTGACTTAGCCCTCAGGAAGAAAATGGGTCGAGCATACTCATTTCCTCGGAACAAAACAAGGAAAATATTCGATCTCGCTCTAAAACATCAAATGCTTACGTTGCCAGAGTCTAAACACCCTGAACAAGCAAGCGAAGTCTCCAACCCAAAATATTGCTTTTACCATCGAGTAGTAGGGTATCCGCTTGAAGATTGCTTCACCTTTAAGAATTGGGTTGAGGACCAATATCAGCTTGGCAAATTCGCGTTGTCTGACAGTTGGAGGGTAGCACCGCCGCAAAAGCACGAACCCGGAAACACAAGAATAAAACCAACTCCGCATTGGGATTGGCAGAAAATTCGCACCTGCCATGTGATAACAATATTAAAAGAAGGGTCCGAGGACATAAACAACCTCCCTTGGTGCTTTGAAAGCGGCAGCGATGAGGTAATCTCAGAATTTCCCCCAGCTCCGAAAGAACTGGAAGATGGAATCCATACCACTGCAGATAATCTCAAGAAAATTGAGTTGGGGACGGAAAATGACCCGCGACCGACATTCATCAGCGAGCTGCTATCTGAAGAAAGGGTAGCTGCGTTAAAGGATGTGCTTCTACAGCATAAAGATTGCTTCGCGTGGAACTATTCCGAAATGCCGGGACTAGATCCAGAAATTGCTGTACACAAGTTGGCGATATCCCCGGACATCAAGCCAGTCAAACAAGCGCCGAGAAGAATGTGACTCGAGCTTGAGATGAGCATCAACGCCGAAGTCAAAAAGCTGATAGACTCAGGCTTCATCCAGGAAGTCCAATACCCTGAATGGATCGCCAACATCGTCCCAGTGATGAAGAAAAATGGGACAGTGCGCATATGCGTAGACTTCCGGGATCTTAATAAAGCTTGCCCGAAGGATGATTTCCCAGTGCCAGTCACGGAACTGATGATAGACAATACATCCACTCATGAAGTTTTCTCCTTCATGGACGGCTCGTCAGGGTATAATCAAATAAAAATGCATCTAGAAGACCAGAAGCATACAGCCTTCAGGACTCCTCTTGGTATATTTTGTTATAAAGTGATGCCCTTCGGTTTGAAGAACGCTGGTGCCACCTATCAAAGGGCCATGACAAAGATCTTCGACGACCTTATACACGAAATCGTTGAATGCTATATCGACGATCTCGTGGTTAAAAGAAAATCATACGAGGAACATCTCGAGCATCTGAAGACTGTATTTCAACGCCTTCGGCAATACAATTTGAAGATGAATCCTCTTAAATGTGCATTCGGGGTTTCCTCGGGCAAATTCCTGGGATTCGTTGTTCGACACCGAGGTATTGAAATATATCCGTCAAAGATTAAAGCGATCATGGAAATGCCTCCGCCGAGGACTCTCAAACAGCTTCGGTCTCTCCAAGGGAAACTCGCATACATACGGCGATTTATAGCCAACCTTTCAGGAAAGTGCCATCCTTATAGCCACCTGATGAAGAAGGGAACCCCATTCGTTTGGGATCAAAAATGCCAAGGCGCACTGGATGAGATCAAGCAATACCTGCAGAACCCGCCAGTGTTGGCTGCTCCGGTTAAGGAGAAGCCTCTCATTCTTTATACAACCGCCCTCGAAGGTTCCTTAGGCGTATTATGGGCACAAAAGAACGATCAGGGGAAAGAAAGAGCGCTCTACTACTTAAGTCGAGTTCTGCTGGGGGCAGAAAGCAATTACTCTCCCATTGAAAAACACTGCCTGGCGTTGATCTTCGCAATAACAAAGCTTAGGCACTATGCGTTGGCTCACGAGGTCCGTCTGATTTCAAAAGTGGACCCTCTTAAATATCTAATGTCAAAAGCCATATTGACAGGACGACTCGCTAAATGGGCCCTGCTCTTGATGGAATTTTCGATAACGTATCAACCTCTCAAGGCAGTAAAAGGCCAGGCCATCGCCGACTTCCTTGCTGAGCATCCCATACCTGCCGACTCTCCTTTAAATTGCGATTTGCCGGACAGACATGCATTTGACGCAATCGACAGTGGTGATACCCGTTGGGAGCTTTACTTCGATGGGGCGTCTTCTATGAAAAAGCACAAACAATGTATGCTAACGATCAAATCGGGGGTGGGACTCATCTTTGTGACTCCCCAAGGAGGAATAATGCTCTTCGCCTTCTCCTTAACAGAGCCGAGAACGAATAATGAAGCTGAATATGAAGCTTTGATTGCAGGCCTCGAGATCGCCATTGATATGGGAATTGAAAGCCTCCTCATATATGGGGACTCCCAACTGGTCGTCAGCTAAGTGAACGGCGATTACCAAACGTGCAAGCCGGAATTGGTAAAATACGGTGAAAAAGTGCAGCAACTGCTAACCCAAATTCCCTCCTACACGTTGGAAAGTATACCGCGTGCGGAAAACAGCAAAGCAGACGCACTAGCCAAACTTGCTAAAGAACTGGCTGACGAGAACCTCGACGACGTTAGAATCGTGGTACAGAGCCGTCGAGTGCTCGCCCCAACAGAAATATCTCCGAAATCGTCTGAAGAAAAAGGAGCGAAAGAGGAGACAACCCTGCAAATAAAAGACTGGGAAAATACCGGGGACTGGAGAGAAGTCTTCATAGATTACTTCAAGTTCCACCGAATACCTGAAGAGGCGTCCACAAGACATCAGCTCACGAAACGAGCTCTGTCTTTCGCCTTCGTCAATGATACTCTATACAAGAGGTCATTCGACTCTCTGTGGTTGAGATGCTTAGGACCTGACGAAGCGAGAAGGGTCGTCCAAGAAGTTCACGACGGACTCTGCGGTTCCCACCAAGCAGGCCCTAAGATGAAGTTGAAGATAAAGCGGATGGGCTACTACTGGCCCACGATGATGCAGGATTGCCTGGAATACGCGAGGCAATGTCATCCATGCCAAATTCATGGGGACTTCATCCATCAGCATCCCAATCCACTGCATCCAACAGTGGCTAGTTGACCATTCGAAATGTGGGGAACTGACATAGTCGGTCCCATCGAACCAGCATCGTCAAAGGGACATCGTTTCATCTTGGCGACGACTGATTACTTCTCCAAATGGGCAGAGGCGGTACCGTTGAGGGAAGTGAAAACGGAGAACATCCTCCATTTCTTCAGAACGCATGTCATATACCGGTTTGGAACTCCGCGACGGATCATCTCCGATAACGGGCCAGCCTACCGAAGTCATAAAATTAGCCGCTTCGCACAGCAGCACAATATAGACTGGAGATATTTCTCAGTTTATAATCCGCGAGCTAACGGTCTAGCTGAGGCCTTCAACAAGACCTTGACGAAGATCATGAAGAAAACAGTGTCACGAAATAAGAGAGATTGGCACGAAAGATTGCAAGAGACTCTTTGGGCGTATCGAACTACATTTAAAACGGCCACAAACACAACGCCATACGCGTTGGTATTTGGGACAGAAGCAGTACTCCCTCTCGAGATAGAATTACCCTCTCTACGAGTGGCAGTCCACTACGAGCTGACAGACGAAGAAAATGCTCACCTTCGGTTTGAGGAGCTTGACGCCCTTGATGAAATCCGGCTTCTAGCACAACAAAATCTGGAAGCCTATAAAGCAAAGATGACGCGCTCATATGAGAGATTGAGCCGCCCGAGGACATTCCACCAAGGCGAACTCGTGCTAGTGGTCAAAAGGCCCATGATCCCCAATCGCGCCAAGCGGGGAAAGTTCGAGCCAAACTATGAAGGACCGTACATCGTTGATAAGGTCTACCAAGGTGGGGCCTATCTACTCATGGATATGCACGGTGAAAGGCCTTTCAGGCCAATAAACGGTCGCTTCCTAAAGAAATACTACGCTTAATGAGCCACAGCCTAGGTCAATGGTAGATGACGACGACTATGTCCGCTCGCTATCTTCCTAAGCTCAAGCTTTGTAAGTAGTAGCCAGCCCTCTCAACGGCGGACCGAAATGTCCTTAAACTAATAGCAGACCGAAACGTCTTTAAACTAATACTGCAGCATCCTTGGGCTGACGAGATAAAAAAAAAAGAAAAAAAAAAGAAAAAGAAAAACGGTAAGTCCATAAGCAAAATGGGCGCGGATGAAAACCCGAAAGGGCTCCGTGAGTAAAAACAGCAGGACTACCGGCGAGGGTTTGTGAAAACCTGAAAGGGCGCAACCTCGTTAAGAACACTTATAGGGTCCTCTCGACCTTGTAAGGAGAAACCACCTGCGTGAGATCCTTACGACTCACAAAGGAGCAACACACTTAGGGATCCCCACGATTCCTAAGGAGAAAATACACTTGCGAGATCCTCACGACTCGTAAGGAGAACTCTCTTATGGGACCCTCACGGCTCATAGGATTTGAAAGTCTTAAGTCACAGAGACCTAAACCTGTGCTTAAGCAAACCCCCACAAACTTCCAATATTGCCCTACAAGTGGTTCAATATTGACCCTTGTATACAATCCACGGGCGCGAATAAACATTTCCCTAACTAAGTCCCATCTGAAGCTAGGGATATGTGTGCATGGTAAACGGCCCTTGTAAATCCTCTCGACTTACAAGGAGAAAGCCCTCCTGTAGGAACCTTACGACTTACAGAGGAACAAAACACTTAGGAACCCTTACGATTCCTAAGGAGAAAATACACCTACAAGATCCCCACGACTTGCAGGGAGAAATACCTTCACGAGACCCTTACGGCTCATGAAGTCAAAAGCCTTAGCCGACAGGACCCTAACCCTGGTCGCTAAGCCTCCTTTGTTCGACAACGACAGAGGCAAATGATGATTCGCTCCTGGTAATATCCCAGTTGTAGCGGTGCTGATGCCGAAACCGGTGTCCGATTTCAGGTTTACAGCGAAAAGCCAATAGGCCGCTCATGCATACGAAATAGCCGAAATGATAGGGCAACTTGCAATAAAAAGCAGCAAGTAAAATGTATGCATGCAAAATAGCCGAAATGATTGGGCAACTCGTAATAAAAAGCAACGAGTAAAAATAAAAAAAAAAACAAATAGCCGAAATGATTGGGCACCGCGAAAAATAGCCGAAAAGATTGGGCAATCGCGATTTTCGCGATATAAAAGCTGAAATGATAGAGCATCGCGGAAATAAAACAAAAAAAATGATGATGAAGCTTTGGCCCTAAAGTTAAGATCACATCAATCCCTGTATACAATCCAAGGGCGTAAACAAAGAAGGGACTATACTTCCCCAGCGGATTCCGTCAAACAACGAAGCCAAACCTCAACGGTTCATTTCAACCGAAGAAGCCAGTGACTTCAACAAAAATCCTCGACTCACGGATACAAACACTCCTTGACGAGAGCCTTCCTGATCCGCGTCGACCCGCAGAGCCACCAGTGCCTCCGTAGGAACCCTCGACTCGTTTCAAACCCCAAGGACACAAATAATCCTTGGCGCGTGGGAAACAAATAATCCCAGCAAAATCCTCGACTCACGGATACAAACACTCCTTGACGAGAGCCTTCTGATCCGCGTCGACTCGCAGAGCCACCAGCGCCTCCTAGGAACCATCGACTCGTTTCAAACCCCAAGGACACAAATAATCCTTGGCGCGTGGGAAACAAATAATCCCAGCAAAATCCTCGACTCACGGATACAAACACTCCTTGACGAGAGCCTTCTGATCCGCGTCGACTCGCAGAGCCACCAGCGCCTCCGTGGGAACCATCGACTCGTTTCAAACCCCAAGGACACAAATAATCTTTGGCGCTTGGGAAACAAATAATCCCTCGCAAAATTTCTCAACTCACGGATACAAACACTCCTTGACGAGAGCCTTCTGATCCGCGTCGACTCGCAGAGCCACCAGCGCCTCCGTGGGAACCATCGACTCGTTTCAAACCCCAAGGACACAAATAATCCTTGGCGCTTGGGAAACAAATAATCCCTCGCAAAACTTCTCAACTCACGGATACAAACACTCCGTGACGAGAGCTTCTTTGACTCACATCTCGGGCAGTAAGGATTCAAAAACTTGCTTCCTGAACAAATGGGACCCTGCAAGTCAATCCTAAATGGTCTCTTGCATACTATTCACGGGTCTCACTCTCTGAAGTTGATTCTCGACAAAGAGGGAAACAACCGCTTGCGAGCCCTATCGACTCGTAAGAGGGCAATGGGACCCTGCAAGTCAATCCTAAATGGTCTCTTGCATACTATTCACGGGTCTCACTCTCTGAAGTCGATTCTCGACAAAGAGGGAAACAACCGCTTACGAGCCCTCTCGACTCGTAAGAGGGACAACGGGACCCTGCAAGTCAATCCTAAATGGTCTCTTGCATACTATTCACGGGTCTCACTCTCTGAAGTCGTTTCTCGACAAAGAGGGAAACAACCGCTTACGAGCCCTCTCGACTCGTAGGAAGGAGAAATTCTCTCATAGGATCCTTTCGACTTATGAGAGAAAACCCCACTTGGGAATCCTCACGATTCCTAAGGAGAAAATCCACCTACGAGATCCTCTCGATCCGTAGGGAGAAAAGTCTCTATGAGACCCTCACGGCTCATAGAGTTGAAAAGTCTTAGGCAGCAGATCCGAACCTGCGGCCTAAGCCATCGCTATCTCTTGAAGAAACCAAGATGCTTACTCTATTACCTGTCAATCATGTTTATAAAGACAGCATACTGATAATAAGAGAAGGGAGAAAAGCAAAGAAATGATACGAGACATTAAAAAAAAAATGTGTATCTTTATTTATTAATCCAATCAATTACATGGCGAATCATACAAAAGAATAAAGAATGTATACATCTTATCCAAAAAAGAAAATTACAAGTGTATTGATACAAGGGCAGCTATTGGGAAGGGAGCGTCTTGCACAGATGTAGCAATCGCTCGCATATGTCCTTCCACACCTTCTCTTGCTCGGCTACCACCGTCAACTCTGCCTCCACTTGGGCTCGTTGCCGCAAGACCGATGCAAGTTGCTCCCTCACGACTTGATAAGCAGCCTCCCGACTTGGGATATTGCGCTCAGCCACGTCAAGCTTCCGCTTTAAGTTTAGCCCATGGGAGATGCGCTCCAAGAGACCTTCAAAGATAGTCTTCACTTGGGCGGCATTTGCCTCAACCTCAGCGCGCAGATGGGCCGTTTCGTTCGAGGTCTTTTGGCATTCCCTTAGTCTTTGAGCTGCTTCTTGCTCCAAGTGGCGGGAGTGCAAAGTGCTTTGCTCGAGCCAAGTTGTGCGTTGGGTGCTCAGAGCTAAAACTTCAGGAGAAGGGCGCGTCAACTCCAGCCGGTATAGACAGGCCTCGATCTCCCTGCAGTGGTTAACCCAAGATTCAACGACGCCTTCGTTGTGGAAAGTTACGAGCGCCGCTAACATTGGGTTAACATCCACAGCGAAATCTACAGCAGAAGGGAGAGCATCCATGCTGAGCTCTTCGATATACCCTGTCAGCATGCCTAGACTCATCACAGCACCCTTTGAAGACGGGCGCCTCAAGAAAGGGCCTGCCGGTATAAGGACGCGCGACTCAAAGGGGACCGGAGCCGGAACAATAGCTGCAAAACAAGACATAATTAAACGGTGGTTCAAGAGATATTTAAGGATTACAAAAAAAAGGAGGGGTGTTTGCTATACCGGCAGCAACGGACGGCAGAGCCGGGAGGGCCGGTAGCGCGACAGGTCTGGCATCCCCTCCTTCGATTTGTGACACTGCAATAAAGAAAGGGAAAGGTCAAGAATCATTTAATTACTAGAAAAAGGGGATGAACGAAAATACTATATTGAACGTACACTCACCAGCGCCACTAGAGGGAGAAGTAAGCTCGGAGGGGAAGGAGAAGTGTGGGAGCAACACTTGATATAGATGATCAAAGAGCCCTCCTGAAAAGACACGATGGTATGGCATTAGTCCATGAACTATACGTTTAAGAGATTAACTTGTGAGTCACAGTTCCATACCTTCCAACATCCGCGACGGCACGAGGGAAAACGGGGAAGTGACCATCGCCAAAGCAGTAGTTGACGGTGCTCCCTCAAGCAATGGAGCGTCGGCACTGGCCGCACCTGCAAAGACGAGCTTGTTAGAGGAGATTACAAGATATATATAAAAAAGGGGGGGGGAACAATAGTAACCCGAAACTTACCCGATGAACTGCCAGCCGAGACGGAGGCAATTCCTTCCTCTACTGACATCAGGCCACCACCCGTAGCCTCATCACCTGACTCGATGGGAGCCGTTGTTATGCTCGCAAGCCCGGGAGACGGCAAGGAACCATACGCAGGGAGGGCTATGATTGGGGTATTGCCAGATTCCAGAGAAGGAGCGGCTGGCTCCTCCTCAGGAATCGTGGCCACCTCACCCACTACTCCTTCGGGTCCTACGGTCACAGTTGCCTCATCCATCGGCACCGCGACATCTCCAGCCTCAAGCGCCTCGATTTCTACTGCCTCCGGCCCGACAATCATCTCACCTGCCGCCATTTCAGATGCGGCATCGATGACCTTCTCGGCAGCGAATTCTTCAACTTCTGTTTCGGGCGCCGTGGCCCCGATGACGTTGCTCACTGTCAGCTCAGGCTCGGCAGGCGCCGCTTCCTCCGCTCCCTGGGGTTCGACGGTCTCCGCCTCCCCCTCAGTCGGACTTGGCCCTGCAAATAGGAGTGCGTATGAGTCAACGATTTGATAATTCTTACAACAAAGTTCTGAAAGAAAGGTTACCTGAAGAGGATTTATCGTTTGCATCCCGGACCGTGCGCGCCGCCTGCCTATGAGCAGTAGATAGGGCGGCAGGGGCCTCTTCAGAAGAAGTGTCGGCATGAGGAATAGTGCTAGGGCCCGCTCCTGCGGCCAAAGCAGCTCTGCGCGCCTTAGCTTCGCGTCTTGACCGCTTCCGCTCCTCTCGAGCCGATGAGACAGATGCCACCAGAGCCTCCTTAAGGGAGGCTTCTTCGCCCGTATACAGGGATGCCTCTAGATTCTTCAAGGCGTCCCTCGTCGCTCTATCAAGCTGAGGCTCTTGTGACAACTGCAGCGAAGCCGGGACTTCGATGACGGGCTTGGGAAGGATCCTCGCGTCGATTAATACAACCCCTGCAAAGAAACAAAAGAAGGTCAGGTTGACTATCATAAAAAGACAACAAACTTTCCTTATAAAAGAGAAAGGGGTAAAACATACCGACGCTTGCTAGGGTACGCTTCTTCTCCTCCTCTTGGAAGGTTTTCAGGGAGGCAGCGATAGCCTCTTCAGTAGAAGCGCCTGTTAAAAATGGAGCAAATGTTAGTTAAATACAATGATACAAAATGCAATGAAATAATAAATAACGCGTCTGATGATTACCGGACTCGGCGAGTTTGTTCAACATCGCTTCAAGCCTTGCCGATCGCTCCGAAGCTGCGATGGCGGCAGCTAGATTGGTGTCCTCAGGGTCCACCACAAAACCTTCATTGCTGCCGTACTCGCATATGGCTTCGGCAGGAGAAGCCGCAGGTTTTGAGCCGAGGATCACATCGAGGGATAGGGTGGACTTCTTCTTCTTCTGTCCGCCAGCCTTGGATTCACTCGGAACAGCTTTGCGCTTGCCAGCTTTGGCAGTCACTTTCGGGCGGCGAGTCCCGATGTCCGCCCCTGCGCCCGATTCCGGCGATACCGCTTTAACCGTCTTTGTCGGAGCACGGGGCGCCATTGGTGCATCCACCGTAGTAGACAGTGGCAATCCACGCGGAGGGGGCAACACGCGTGGTCGATCAACTCCGGCATCTTTCATCGGAGGGATAACCTCAACCCTGGGCTGCAAGGGAGCCTTGCAATCACCGCCGGGAGGCGCAGCCCTACGATCGACCAGTAGGCGTTTCTCCATCAAGATGATTGGGCCCATCACGTGCGCGTACCAGGCCACATACGAATTGAGTATCTTAGGGGTACAGCTGGGCTCACTAATAAAAAAGTAGGAGCCTGTATTGAGCCGGATGAAGTGATGCATCGCATTCCGTACCCCCTCTGGGCCGACTGCAGGTGTTCTCAAGAAGGCTTCCAATGGGACCCCTTGGTTGTAGCTCGATTGCCGGGCAAATCGATGCGGGTTATACCTCATGAAGAGGGCCGTTTCATTTTGCCTAAATACCAAGTAGCCCGGCCGAATGGAGTAAAGGTGGAGGATTTTCCGAGCCTTCAACACAGAAACACCGCCCTTAAAGTCATCACGCAACGGCACCGCCGACTTAGTGGTCTCAGAACCCATGGTGATGACCTTATCCACAAAAGAGGTCTTCGCCCCGACTAGATGCGAACGCAGAAGCAATCCCCTAGACTCCCGCGGAGGTGCAAACACAATGGAAGCCCCGACCAATCGCATGATCCTTGGAAGTCTGAATCTCTCAAAGAATGGAGGAGTTTTATGGGCACCAAACACTCCTCGAACATGTAGCTCCATCCAAGAAGTGAAGTAGTGCATCGGGAAGTTAGAAGGCTGTACCCCAGGCTCATTAGCGTCCGCCGCTACGCTAAGTCCATTGTAGAGGTAAGCCAACCCGGCGATCCCCACTGATAACTGCAGACCGGCCACCATTCGATGCGCCGGGTAAAAGACAGAAGACCGCATAAGGCGTGGGTGCATGGGAAGCGCGAAGCTGCACAGCCACAGACCTAAGAACCCTATGAAGAAGGTCTCCTCATCCATGCCAGGAACGGCGATCTCTGAGAAAGGGACGCTAGCAGTGCCGGGAAGGTAAAAACTTCGCTGATCAATTTCCGATGAAGGTCGGCGGTCCAGGCCGAAACCAAAAGGGTCAGTAAGTTGGGCGAACTTCTCACCCTGCTCTGATAAAAATTCCGGGCGAATAAAACGAGCAATGAAGTCCGCGAAACTAACGCCCCGGTCACCCAATTCCAAATGAAGCTCCTCGTAAATCTCCAATACCTTAACCAGGCCCGGATGCTGATGCTGAATGGCATTTTCCGGAGTTAAGTCGAATACCACCTGCTTGGTGGCAAAGACGTACTCGTCAGGAGGAAGCAGCTCTTCGTAGTGCTCCCCCCTCGCCGGTAAACCTGAAAGTTCAACGAATTCCTCTAGAGAAATGGAAACTTCCCTATCCGCTGTCAGGAAAGTATGTGTGGGGATATTCCATTGTTCAATGAAGGCCTTTGTCCACCACGTTGGAGGAGTAGGATACTCGAAAAGCGAGACGTAGACGGCGGAGTATAGACCAATCTTCGTCAGGTGAGCTCTTTTCGCCGCTAAAATGTACCGGGCCCATGGCAGGTATCCAGTAAGCGGTCGCGGATTCAATCCAATGTTGTAAGCCTGTCCCCAAGGGCGTGCTTCACCCTGACAGATTCGTCTTCCCAAGATATCTATGGCCAGCGGCGGCTGCACCGGAATAGCGCCGATTGCAGGCTGGAGGAGGTCGTCTGAATTCCAATTTTTAACCTCCACGGCATACTCCACCGGGGGTTTGTCCGCATAGGGGATCGTAACTATAGGTTCGGAAGGCGAGACGGAACTAAAACTGCAACGGCCTTGGATAATCTGACTGTACCACCTTCCCCATAGGTGAAGTCTCTTGCACTCAGGATCGTGATCTTTAATCAAGGCGAACACTACCCGGTCCACTGGTGCATGTGGGAACCCTCCTTCGGAGCGAACGAAGGGAAAAGACAAGTCGTCAGACATCTTTTCTGCATAAAATATATATATATCATTAGTGGCCTGACGCTTAACATTTAAAAAAGAATGATATATATAATAATAAAAAATAATAATAAATAAAAATCTCGCTCCACACTGTGATGCAGTGGGTAGGGGACCAAAGGGGGACCCACAAAATCAAGATGACGGCGCATCATTTGATGAGACAATCCCACCATTGGATGAGACTATCAGTCAATAAAAAAGACCCCTAAGAGAATATCCTCATTGGGGGGATCCCTAGAGACAAGGAGAAAATCTCCTCTTTTCAGAGCAAAGCTCTGCCACAGAGTGACATTTGTCAAACTCCTGTTTCAAAGGAATAAAACTTCTTAAAAAAGAGCCTAGCTCTGTAGTAGTAATAAAAATTTATAACTCCTAAGAATTAAAATTTTGGGATCTCAAAGATCCATGGAAACTTTTAAAAAGTTTTCTAGTTGATCTGTGAGCAGGGCTCTGTTCATGGGTTAAAACCCAAGAACAGAGTCTCTGTAAATTTTGAGAGCAAGGCTCTGTTGAAGAAACCCCAAAGGGGTTTCCTTTAGATCAAAGATCTATAAGAGCAAGGCTCTGTTAATTAAATTTAATTTAAATTAAATTAATTTAATTTTACCTAGAATGGTTCTAAGGTTAGAACTTGGAAGTTCTTAAGGAAGTCACAAGAGCAAGGCTCTGGAAGTTCTCAAGTAAGAGCAGGGCTCTGAAATTCAATTTCTTGAGAATGGTAAAGAATTACCAAGGACCAAGGGTCCTATTTATAGGCGTCTGCGTCTGTTCACTTGACCCCTCGATCCGACGGTCAGGATCTTGCCACCGCTGCACTCACGCGCGCGCCACGTGAGCGCAACGGTGGGGGGGCATCTGTTTCCCCCAATCAGAGCAAGGCTCTACTTAAATTTTGAAAATTCAAAATTCGAAGCAACGCTTTGGTTCCCGTGCGCAGCGCGTAATTTGCCACATGGCGGAAGTTGATTCGGCAGCGTAACGCCCGAGACAATGCGTCCAATCAGAGCAAGGCTCTTCAGAAAAAATAATTAAGACTTAACTGCGCAAACGCACGTGTCTGCGCAGTTGCGCAATCGCAACTGCGCAAGCGCACGGATGCGCGACACGTGTCTGCGCAGTTGCGCAATCGCAACTGCGCAAGCGCACGGATGCGCGACACGTGTCTGCGCAGTTGCGCAATCGCAACTGCGCAAGCGCACGACAGCGGGACACGTGTCTGCGCAGTTGCGCAATCGCAACTGCGCAAGCGCACGACAGCGCGACACGTGTCACGCGCTGGTGAGTTGCGCAGCAACAGAATGAAAATTTAAGTAAATCTTTTCTGTTCTTCTGTAAAACAGGGACCCTTGGATCAGAGATCCAATGGTGGGAAAATTCCCAAAATTATTTAGGAAAGATCTTGATAACAAATTCAACAAATTTGTGAGCACTATAAATAAGACCCCAGACCTCATTCAAATCATCATCATCATCAATTAGAATCATCAACTTCTAAAAAAAGAACTCTTGAAGATTAATCAAGAACACAGAAAAGAAAAGAAAAACGGTAAAAATTTCTGAAGAACAGAAAATTAAAAAGGGAATAATAAAGATAAATAGTGCCTTGCACTTGATATGAACCCTTGGTTCTGTAGAATCAGGGAAAACAAGAAGAACTTGTTTTCCTTTGATCCAAATTTAGATCAAAAGTGCTATGCACTTTTGTTCTTAAATCTGGAAAATTCTTGAGTTTCTGCAACTCATTATTTAAAAAGGCCTGGCCCAAGTTAAATTGCAATAATAAAAGGGCAAAGCCCTGTTTGAAAATTCTTGAGTTTCTGCAACTCATTATTTAAAAGGGCCTGGCCTAAGTTAAATTGCAATAATAAAAGGGCAAAGCCCTGTTTGAAAATTCTTGAGTTTCTGCAACTCATTATTTAAAAGGGCCTGGCCCAAATTAAATTGCAATAATAAAAGGGCAAAGCCCTGTTTGAAAATTTCTTGAGTTTCTGCAACTCATTATTTAAAAGGGCCTGGCCCAAATCAGATTGCAAAATAAAAAAAAAGGGGCAGAGCCCTGCTCGGATTGATTCTTTTAGTCAGGCAGAGCTTAAGATAAATAAAAAATTGGACTTAACCCAATTCTGGCTGTAAGTCCTTAAATGGCTCTCATAAACCAATTCACGACCGTTTCGAGGGTACATCTCCGAACTCCCTTGACATTTGTCGCTGTAATCCCTCAACGACGTCAAAGAGGTGACGGGTCCCAACGACCACTTATCTAATCGGACCGAAACGTCCCTAAACTAATATCGGACCGAAACGTTCCTAAACTAATATCGGACCGAAACGTCCCTAAACTAATGTCGGACCGAAACGTCCCTAAACTAATATCGGACCGAAACGTCCCTAAACTAATGTTGGACCACCACGTCCCTAAACTGGCGATGGACTACTACGTCCTTAAACTGGCAATGGACCGAAACGTCCCTAAACTAATGTTGGACCACCACGTCCCTAAACTGGCGATGGACTACTACGTCCTTAAACTGGCAATGGACCGCCACGTCCCTAAACTGGCACAATAGGGCCCAAACGCTCTTTTGTTGGATCTAGACGGTCCCGTCTAAGTTGATCTTAACCACAAATACGGTTAATGTGTCCTTAGATATTTAAATAAACAATAAAATTTCAAACAAACTTTGGTTCAAGGGTACATCTCTGAACTCCTCAGACGCCTGTCGTTGTAATCCTTCAACGACGTCAGAGAGGTTACGAGTCCCGACAACCAGATAATTAAATCAATCACTACGTCAGGTCGATCGTAGTCTAAAACAGGACTAACGTATCCTTGACGAACGTTTAAGTTGGTCTTAGCCGCAACGCGGCTAATGCATCCTTAAACTAAAAACACCAAACCCAAATCTAACTAAATACGGATTTGGACTAATCCACGTCCTACGGGTGACGACATCACTCAGTCTCCGTATACAATCCACGGGCAACCACAAACAAAACAAACACACACGACACGAAGTGAAATTCTGGAGTAGGAGAAAGTTGTTACCGTGATGCGGTAACGTAATTAACTGCAGGGGCTTGCGCCTACAGGGAAGAGCGTTCCCACAATCAAAAACCCCTCACCCTGAGGGGGAATCTGACGAAGTCTGCTACATCGGCCGCATCCGTCTAAACCTCCGATACACGGTGCCATAAATCAACTTGGCATCTTCGGAGAGGTAGACGGGTAAAACCAATTAGCATCTGCCCCGAACCTCAGGCAACGGACGCGAAGTCCGTGCCGCCGTTCGGAGGGGAACAAGGACGTAGTGGTCCATCGCCAGTTTAAGGACGTAGTGGTCCGTCGCCAGTTTAAGGACGTAGTGGTCCGTCGCCAGTTTAAGGACGTAGTGGTCCGATATTAGTTTAGGGACGTCTCGGTCCGATATTAGTTTAGGGACGTCTCGGTCCAACATTAGTTTAGGGACGTTTTGGTCCGATATTAGTTTTAAGGACGTCTCGGTCCAATATTAGTTTAGGGACGTTTCGGTCCGACATTAGTTTAGGGACGTCTCGGTCCGACATTAGTTTTAAGGACGTCTCGGTCCACGAGTTTAAGGACCCCGCAGTCCATATGGATGTGTGGTCGTTGGGACCCGTCACCTCTTTGACGTCGTTGAGGAATTACAATGATGGATGTCAAAGGAGTTCGGAGATGTACCCTCGAACCGGACGTAAATTGATCTAGGAGAGCCATTTTGCTCGGTCAATTTAATTTAAGGACTTATGGCCACGATTGGGCTAAGTCCAGTTCAACATTTTATTTGCTTTTGCATTGCATTTTTTATTTAGGCTCTACCCACAAAAGATACAGAGTATCAATTTATTTTGGGCTCTGCCCCTTTGTAGATGGTGCAAAGTATCTACCTTGTTTGGGCTTTGCCCCTTTTAAAATGCATAGCATTCTGAATATTTTGTTTGGGCTCTGCCCATTTATAAATGATGCAAAGCATCTGTTCTTGTTTGGGCTCTGCTCCTTAAAACAATGCATTTGCGCTTTATTGAGCCTGTTAGGCCTTCTCTTAATTGGGCTTGGCCCTTTTTAATGCATCTGCGCTTTGCGCTAAGTAATGAGCGCAAGTCCATATGGTGATGACACGTGTCGTGCTCTGATGAGCGCAAGCGCACTAGCGCAGTGCGCTGCGCTGTTGCGCTACGCTATTGCGCTACTGACACGTGGCGCGCTCTCAGCGAGTTGCGCCAATTCCAGAGAGCAAAGCTCTATCTTAAGGGCGCTTAGCGCAAGTGGTTTTATAGCCGACACGTGGCGCTCTCTTAAGAGCGCAACGGCGCAACTTGGAAGTGCAAAGCACTAAGAATCTTTTAGATTCAAGAAGGGAAGTGCAAAGCACTGTTTAATTTCTTCGTCTAAATTAGATCAAAGAAAAATAAATTTTTCTTTATTCGAAGAACCAGAGGTTCTTAAAAATGCAAAGCACTATTCTTTTATTATTTTATATTGTTTTTAAAGAACCGAAGGTTCACAAGAAGTGCACAGCACTGTTTTCTTTTTTATATAAAGATCCTTCATTTTATTTTTAGATCAATGATCTATTAGAAGGCCTTTCTTCTACTTCATGAAGGTTCTTTACCTTTTTCTTGAGATCTTCTCAGAGTTTTCTCTGCTTAGAGTTCTTGATTTTTTGAGAAAATTGTTCATCCTTTGAATTGAGGCTTAGGGTCCTATTTATAGTGACCACAAATTTGTTGAATTTGTTAACAAGATCTTTCCTGAGTGATTTTGGGAATTTTCCTACCGCTGGATCTTTGATCCAAAGGCAGAAGAAAATCTTCTAGTTCTGGAAAGAACAGAAAAGATTTCATAAAAATCTTAATTTAGTTTGGCGCAGATGCCCCAGCGCATGACACGTGTCGCGCAGCGCAGAGCGCAGCGCAAGTGCGCTAGCGCATCTGCGCTGACACGTGTCGCGCAGCGCAGAGCGCAGCGCAAGTGCGCTAGCGCATCTGCGCTGACACGTGTCGCGCAGCGCAGTGTGCAGTGCAGTTGAAGCGTTGCTTCTTTTAAACAGAGCTTTGCTCTGATTCGGTGCGCTTTCTGGGCGCTGCGCTCGGCGCGTTGCGCCAGACACGTGGCAAGTTGCGCCCAGCGCAGAGGATCTGAAGCGTTGCTTCACCTGAGATATCTTTTCATCTCCCCTTTTCCAAGTCGAACTTGTATTTCCAAGATTTTGATTTCCCGGGTCTTGGAAATAATTCCATTGTGCACAAAATCTTTTGTGTTTGGGTCTATATATAGTTCAGGGCCGAGCCTTTTATTCTCTCATCTTCAGAGAACTTTTTCGATCATGGCTTGCAACCGCCCTCATGCCCGCCGACAACCATGGGAGGTTCCGATTCGGGACATCGTTCCCCGTTTTGCTGCGCGCCTGGTGGACCCTTCTCTCTCGGACGAGCAATGCGACGCTGCAATGCATGAGCTTTTGACTCGTGTGGGGTCTCCTCTTCCTCCGAATTCCATTTGGCTTCGGATGGCCCTTGCCTCGGTGCTCTCCGACATTCCCCCTCCTCCAGCAGAGATGTCCCCGGCAATGCTGGATGCCGCCGAGGACAAGATCGAGGGCCTTCTCGAAGCGCACTTGATCACCAAAGCCCTGAAGGACTGCTCCTTCCATTTGCTGAACCAGATATGGGCTCGTCGGGTTGTCATCGCCACTTTTTCCCAGGAGTGTGGCGTCGACCGTTGGATGGCCACCCCTCGGGAGGATCGCCGCTTCGATGTGGTGGAGAAGACAGAGAGGGAGCTGGGGAATCTTCTTCTTTTTGCGAATCCTTGTCTTTCTGATCCCGTATTCGGTGATCTTTTTTAAATGTAATATCAATAATAATGAACAAGCATTTTTCTTTTTAATCAACTATTTCATTGCCTGTTAAGGGTTCTTTTATTTTAGTTCTTTGTTGTGTTCGTGCATCATATGATTTTAATTCGTTATTATCAAGTGTACGTAACTTTGCATGAATAAATTGCTTTTGGTGTTTAAACCCCTTCTTCTGCGCTGACACGTGTCGCGCAGCGCACAGCGCAGCGCGGCTGCGCTAGCGCATCTGCGCTGACACGTGTCGCACAGCGCACAGCGCAGCACGGCTGCGCTAGCGCGTCTGCGCTGACACATGTCGCGCAGCGCAGTGCCTGCGCAACTGAAGCGTTGCTTCCTTTATTGAAGTTTAAATTTTCAAAGCAAAGCTTTGTTTCTGATTGGGGAGTTGTTTCATTTTCCACCTCGGAATTTGATCGGAGCTTTGCTCCGATTGGGGTAAACAGGCATGGTGACTCATGGTGTGTTTACTTGTGCCATGATTTATTGTTTATTAGTTTTTGTTTGTGAGATATTTTGGTGAGTGAGGATTTTTCTTTTGTTGCAAGAACTCACAAAATACCTCACAACAAAAAGAGGGCAGCCACCATCTCTTTTCTTGAGTTTTTTTTCTTTTGCTAAGTCTTGAGCTCACACTTCATACACCAATGGGCATCTTCTTCAACCTCCGTCCATACCCTCTCATGTGTTGAGAATCAATGGATGTCTTAAGACAAAATGATCACACACTCTCTCAGCTAACACAATACTTTAACAGATTTGCGGCACACCTGATACCGATGGATGAGATCAGAGCCCGTCGATTTCAACAAGGTTTAGATTCGGAAATCCAGGCTGCACTGGCCACAGGAGATTTTCTGACTCATGAATCGGCTCTGAAAGCAGACCGCCGTTATGAGGCAGTGGTAAAGATGAGGGGCAGATCTCGTTCTATCGGAATGAAGAGCCCTGCCAACCAGATGGCAGGAGGAGCCTTGTCAAGGCCACCATTTGTGCCAAGGAGACCGGGAGTACCGAACAATCGTCCCAGCCTAGCCTTTTGTAACTACTGTAAGAGAGATGGGCATATGATGAAGGATCGTCGGCGTGCAAACCGCCTTTGCTTAGCCTGTGGCTCAGCTACTCACGATATTGTGTCTTGTCCTCGTAGACAAAACTCATATGCTGCACCCAGGCCAACAATCACTTACCTGCAGCGCCCAGCCATCCAAGCACCTGCTCCGAAACTTGCACTACCTGCTCCACCACCTAGAGGACCACCGACTGCACCTCCTCCTCGTCAGTTCCATCAAGCTCAATGAAACGTTCCGAGGAATGCTCCTCCGGCCAGGAGGAATGTACCACGGCGACAGGCTTTCACGATGACCGTGGAAGAAGCTGAGGCCACTGGTCAAGTTATCACTGGTAACCCTTTCATCTCAATCTTTTCTTTCAGTCTTAATACCTATCCACATACTTTCTCTATACCAAAAACATATCCCACATACCTTAGGTACAATCTTAGTAGCCTCACTCCCTGCACTAGCACTCTTCGATACTGGAGCATCTCACTGCTTTAAGTCGCAATGGTTCGTCCGAACTCATTCGATTCCAGTCACACCGCTTGTATCCAGTTGGAATGTCAGTTCAAGAAATGGCGTTCTAAAGGCAACAATGGGATACAGCTTGTGTCCAGTAGTCGTCTGCAGCAGAGAATTCTATGCTGACTTCAAGGTGCTGGACATACCGAACTTCGATGTGATTCTAGGTATGGATTGGCTCGGAACATTTTATGCTACCATTGACTGTCGTCAAAGGAGAGTGGTATTCAAGATTCCAGACCATCCGGTCTTCTATTTCAAAAGTGGAGACCGTACACTGGAGCCAAGTACTTACAAGGCGAAACCAAAGAAGGCAGTAATTGTAGCAACTCAAGCAGAGGAAGGATCAAAGCCAGAAGTGGTTCAAGAGTTCGACGATGTGTTTCCTGACGATATATCAGGTTTGCCTCCCGATCGAGCTCTTGAATTCAGCATTGATTTAGTACCAGGAGCACAACCGGTGATCAAAGCACCTTATCGATTAAGTCCGGAAGGTTTGAAGGAAGTCCGAACTCAATCGGACGAATTATTGGCGAAAAGATGGATTCGTCCCAGCACTTCAAGTTGGGGATCACCTGTATTACTTGTGAAGAAGAAGGAAGGTTCATACAGAATGTGCATCGATTATAGGGCCTTGAACGAAGTAACGATAAAGAACAACTATCCGCTACCGCGCATCGACGATTTATTCGATCAGCTAAGTGGATCTTGTGTTTTCTCTAAATTAGATCTTCGTTCAGGTTATCATCAGGTGAAGGTCAAGGAAGCTGATATTCATAAAACAACTTTCAGAACTCGCTATGGTCATTACGAATTTCTTGTGATGCCATTTGGAGTGACCAACGCACCGGCAATCATGAACCTGATGAATCAAGTTTTCTGGGAGTACTTAGACAGGTTCGTTGTCATCTTTATCGACGACATCCTGGTGTATTCTAAAAGTCGGAAAAAGCATGCCGAGCACCTACGAATTATCCTGAAACTCTACGACAACATTAACTCTACGCCAAGTACAGCAAGTGCGAGTTTTGGCTAAATCAAGTTGGTTTTCTCGGACATATCGTATCAGGCGAAGGAATCTCTGTGGATTCAGCGAAAGTTTCAGCAGTAAGCGAATGGCCGACACCAAAATCAGCGAAGGACATTAGAAGTTTCTTGGGTCTAGCTGGATATTACAGAAGGTTCATTGAAGGCTTTTCTAAGATAGCAACACCTTTAACTAAGCTCACACGTAAAGATGAAGATTTTGTGTGGTCAGAAGCATGCGAACAAGCTTTCGTAGAACTCAAGTCAAGGTTGACATCAGCGCCTATTCTCGTTATACCGGATCAATCTGGAGGTTTCGAAGTGCATTGTGATGAATCCGGTAAGGGATTAAGATGTGTTCTACATCAGCACGAAAAGGTTGTGGCTTATGCTTCAAGACAGCTGAAGACTCATTAGCGCAATTATCCGACGCATGATTTAGAGTTGACAGCCGTTATCTTTGCTCTTAAGATTTGCCGCCATTATCTTCTTGGTGAACGAGTGAACATATACACAGATCACAAGAGTCTGAAATATGTGTTTACTCAGAAGGAACTTAATATGCGGCAGAGACGATGGTTAGAACTCATGGCGGACTTTGACATCAACCTGCAATATCACCCGGAGAAGGTGAATGTAGTACCTGATGCCCTTAGTCGCCAACCATTAGCAACGAATCTCACCGCCCAGTGGAAGCTTCAACAGGACTTGCATCAAATGGAGATTGAAGTAATCATGCCAGGTAACGCTTCAAGCTTGATGCATTTACAAGTTCATTCAACAATTATCAATCAGATCAAAGCAGCTCAAGCAAGTGATGCTAAGTTGCAAAAGATCAGAGAACAAGTGGAGAATGGACTCAGAACAGACTTCATCATCCATGAAGACGGATCTTTGAGATACGGCAGCAGATTATGTGTACCAAAAGGTTCTGTTCGGGAAGAGATAATGAAAGAAGCTCATAACTCTCCTTACTTAGTACACCCTTGAGGTACAAAGATGTACAAGGATCTGCGTCAAAATTACTGGTGGCATGGAATGAAGCGTGAAGTAGCCAGAAGCGTCGCAAAATGCTTGGTGTGTCAGTAATTAAAGGCTGAACATTACATGACGGCTGGATTATTTCAACTGTTACCTATCCCAGAATGGAAGTGGCAACACATCACGATGGATTTTGTGACTGCTCTTCCTCGCAGCACAAAGGGTAACGATGCGGTATGGGTCATTATGGATCGACTCACAAAGTCGGCTCACATCATCCCATTTCGAGTTGGCCAATCAATTGAGACATTAGAAAAGAAGTATATGGAGGTAAGAATCTATTTAAGATTTAAACTCTTTAAATATGTACTATCTCTAATACCCATGAACTCATATAGGAAATTGTGAGACTTCATGGAGTACCGGTCTGCATTGTCTCCGATCGTGACACCAGGTTCCGATCGCAATTTTGGCAAAGTCTGCAAGCGAGCTTGGGAACAAGTCTGAACTTCAGCACAGCTTATCATCCACAAACAGATGGTCAGTCTAAGCAAACTATTCAGATCTTGGAGGATATACTTAGAGGGTGTATGCTAGACTTCAGAGGATCGTGGGAAGATCACTACATCTTGTGGAGTTTTCATACAACAACAACTACCAAGCAAGCATAGGAATGGCACCTTTTGCAGCGCTTTATGGAAGGAAGTGTCGATCGCCATTAAGTTGGGACGTCATCGGACATAGGGAACTTCTTGGACCTGAGATGATAGTAGAACTGTTGATGTGGTTCGTACTATTAAAGAAAAGATGCGCATAGCCCAAGATAGACAGAAGCACTGGGCTGATGCAAATCGACATCACTTGGAGTTCCAGCCAGGAGATCATGTATTCTTAAAGATATCTCCGAACCGTGGAGTGATCCGATTTGGAAGACGGGGTAAGCTAAGTCCAAGGTACATTGGACCGTTCGACATACTCGAACGAGTCGGTGAAGTAGTATACCGCTTGGCACTTCCACCTACATTGGAAGGAGTGCATAATGCGTTCCACATATCCTAATTCAGAAGGTATGTGAGTGACCCCAGCCATATTCTCGATCATTCCGAGCTCACTGTACAGCCCGACTTATCTTGTGAGCAACAACCTGTGGAGATCCTGGACAGGAAAGTGAAGTCACTTCGGAACAAGGAAGTCAACTTGGTTCGAGTGATATGGAGAAAAGACACTCCAGGAGAATCGACATAGGAAAGGGAAGATGAGATGCGTGTAAAATAGCCTCACATATTTGTAAACTAGTCCTTAAAATAAAATTTGTAAATTTCGAGGACGAAATTTTTGTAAGGAGGGTAGACTGTAACAACTCCAATTTTAGTGTACAAAAATTTGTTTAAAAGTTAATGTATACTTGGGGTATTTGCATTTCCTGTGAGTACTATAAATATTTGTTTTTGCTTTTTAATAGCAAGCAAGAGCTTGTAGCTTATTGGTAAGATCTTGCACTGCTGAACCAAAGCACCAGAGTTCAAATCCCATCAGCCATATTATTTTTAATATTGTTTTCTTTTAAATTTTTAGAAGCCCATGAGCCTACACGTGCATAACTCGTAAAAACCAAAAGTCACATATAAAACAAAATAGCCCAGGGGGTAGACCAAACGGAAAGGGACACGTGGCCCAAAGACCCGGCCTGACTCGGCCTGATTGGGCCGGTGGCGCGGCTGACTCGGCCCGCCACCGCCGGCCGATTCACCTTGGATCGCCGAGTTGTCTTCTGTGAAGTTGTGTCTTTTGGCCTCCTTATAACTCCTGACATGTTTATTTAACCTGCAATTTAACAGAGCCAATAAAAACACCTATTTACCCCATTTTTAATACATTTTCTCACACCCTATCACCTACCCTAACCCTAATATTTTCCTATAAATACACACACTCTTTTCCACCTCCTCACTCTGAATTCTATACCAGAACTCTCAAGAAAAATCTCTAGACCTTTGTGTGTGCAAGTGGAGTTAGCGAAGGGCGAAACTCCGGCGATCTTCCGACGACGACCCTAGGAGCCACCGACGACGAAACGACGCACCGGAACCTATTTCCACTCCCCCTTCCTCTCCTCTAAACCAAAAGACAGTATGTCCCTCCTCCCTCTTCTATTCTTTATTCTTAAAACTCGTATTTCTAAAATCCGACGGAAGCGGAGTTAATCCGACTTCCGATTCGGTTTCCTTTAAAAAGTCCTAATTTTCTTAAATAAAAACATATCAAACCCTCACATCTTGACTATTAAACATTAACAAAATATCATGAACAAGTTTCATAGCAAAATATTTCATATTGTAATTTTTATCGTACTTTTTCAGTATAATACAATGTAGTTAATTTCGACATTAAAACATCATATTTCCTTGCTATACCTTTAGATAGATCACGAGGTAATGACATACCTCTTCACAACACTCATATGCAACATAGCACGATACCTTTCGGGACGAATTTACAATTAAACACCTTTAACTTATAAAACCAATTTTCTACAAGATTACGTATTTTTAAATAAATCTTTGCAAAACGCCGTTACAACCCATTTGGGGAACCCGTTCGGGATGGTACGGATTATCGCACATCCTCGGGTTTAGTAGTGCGAGATGCAGACCTCCGTAAGGAGCATTCAGTGTCGAAAGATTTAAAATATAAATATCTTTAAAAAATGAGATTTCTAGAAAATAATAAATTAAAATTATTTTATATAATATATATATATATATATTTATTATAAAAATATCTATTTTTGATATAATATAAATATTCCAACTTTTCTAAATCAAAAGAATCACATTACATGAAAATACCATGCAATTCTATACAAGTTCAATACTTTACAATTAAACACTATATATTATGAAAAATAGGTTTTATTCACTAGAAATGTCACATATATAAAATCTACATCTATAAAAACTTTAAAGACGATAATAAAATACTTGAGGTGTTCTGAAAACTATACAAATTATTTTTACATAAAACCCTCTTAAATTTTATAAATTACAATAAGGACCCTAGTAAATATCGGTTTAAGCGGGACCGGTCTCTTGAGCCTTAGAGAGCCGGAGATATGGGTGCTTGCCTATTTAAGGTAGACAACTTAATAAACGGTGTTATCAACACGGTAATCGTCTTTGAAAAAGACACAAATCCTGCCGTCCATGTGCAGCGGTTACCAATAACACCAAAACCTAATTCGGGATTTCAATTTCTTTTCTAAATTGTTCTGACTCAGACCGAGTCTCATTATAATAATCTGACTTGAATATAATTCAAGTATAAACTACAATTCAATATGAATTCATGAATCTATATATTCAATTTATTCAATCTGTATTGACCGAACCGAACCATGGATATACCTTCCATCTACATGATTCTCCAGTTACATACATTTACTGATATCATAATTTCGGCAAGTCATCCATCTATACAATTCAATTACAAGACAATACAATACAACCATACAATCAAGACATCGCGGGGTTTTTAAGGGGTAGATTGGTACGGAAGGTGTTAGAAGTGGCACGAGACTTCAAGATTTAAGACACCTAACCTGAATTCATTTGCTGTTGTACCGTGGCATAAACGGTTCCTTATACTCCATTTGCCTTTAGTCTCTGGCATATAGAGACTCCTCTCGTATACACTGGCATCCTTCTGTACCAAGCTACAAACAACAGCGTTAACAATATAATACAACTTTAAAAGTTACGCTCTCTCTGTCTATTCTATTTTCTACCTTATCTTTAGGACTTACCGAGCAATTGTTCGCTGACGATATTCCTTCTCTTTTTTCTTTGGAATGTTGTTAGGTGATTCGGATCTTCATGAGATCGAGCCCACCAGCGAGGACTTCGATCAGCTAGCCTACGACCCAGAGCTTTATATTCATTGTACACATTTCATTTCAGTACTTTACTTTTCTGTTATGCCACTGTTTAGGCATTGCTTTCTTTCAGATGTATTTACTTTTCCATGTACGGTAAAAGAATGTTAATAAATAAACTTGTTGTTCAATTATACCTATTGTCTTTGTCTCTTGTGCATTTTTATTTATATTGCTTAGATACGCTTAGCGTATATACTTCAGAGTAAATACGTAGCGGCCAGCCGCGTCCTCTACCCGTATACTGGAAAGCGGGGCGTAACAGGTATTCTTGTAATTCGTTACAAGATTACTTTTGAAGATTCCATTTCCTTTTTCATTTAAACATTTAGCTTAATGTTTAAATATTGTTGTGATGGAAATTGTGAGCTTAAGTTTTGGCTCGTGGCATTTATTGTGGCATGGTGACTCATGGTGTGTTTACTTGTGCCATGCTTTATTGTTTATTAGTTTTTGTTTGTGAGATATTTTGGTGAGTGAGGATTTTTCTTTTGTTGCAAGAACTCACAAAATACCTCACAACAAAAAGAGGGCAGCCACCATATCTTTTCTTGAGTTTTTTTTTCTTTTGCTAAGTCTTGAGCTCACACATCATACACCAATGGGCATCTTCTTCAACCTCCATCCATACCCTCTCATGTGTTGAGAATCAATAGATGTCTTGAGACAAAATGATCACACACACTCTCTACTTCATCTTGGTCATTTCGGCTAGCAAATTTGATGTCCGAGTTGCTTCAGTTTAGAAGCGGGAGCCCGTATAAAGAATCCTCGACATGGAGCCTCTTCGAAGAGGGAGACCGGAGAGCGAACTCATTCGGGGAAGCTGCGAGGAGCTTAGCGCAGAGGTTTAAGACCAAAGGAAACGGATCGATCGATATAATCTCTCCAAACTCCTCTTTGCATGTTTGCTAGTATAGGGTTTTTGGTTCGATCTTGTGCGGGTTTTGTTTGCACCAAAGTTTTGAAAGTTTTTGTTCCGCATTTGGCCACGGATTGATGGCCGGGGCGCCGACAAAACCCAACATGGTATCAAAGCCACCCAGACACCTTAAACTAGCTAGTTGCGACATTAGAATTCACGTTTTTTCGGGCATCGAAAACTGTCGAAAAAAAACAGTCCCGAATTTTTGAGTTTTGAGATGTTTGAATACCCCGCGGGCTCTCGGTTTGAACCGAGAAGCTGCGGGGTTCTTTATGGGCACCCCAGGGAGACCCTGGGGGGACTGAATGGCTGGGCCCACTCCCCAAGACCACCACAAGGTGGTCTTGGGGGTGGGGGGCCGAAACTGCCCCTGCATGGGCAGTTTCGGGTCTGCCTTACCCTCTGGCCATCTCGTGGTGGCCTCGAGGGTGGGGTACCCTCTTTAGGCCCCCCGACTCGAACTTAATTTCGTGCTCTAACTCCCCGCGAAGGTTCGGGCGCGTTTCGTTTTGATTCGGACCTCCGAATTGGCTCAGAACTCGGCTTTTTTGGATGTTTAGTGCACTTGGTTTTTGATCCTTAATATATTTGGGATGTGCACTAATTGTGTTTTGGAATTCTAATGTCGCGACTTCGTTTTCATGCGTGGATGTGTTGGTAATGTTTTCTAATTGCTATATGGTCAATTAGACGGGGTTACACAATTGATTCGGTTACTTGTTTCTGTGGATAAATCTGGTTATGGTTTGTGTGGATTGTCATGGTGGATAGGCTTGGGTGCAATGGTAGTGCAGTTTAGTTTAATTTGTACATTTGATATTGTGGGGCGAGCATTCGAAATGTGGACTACCGTCACTGCCTGTTTGTATATTATTTGTTTGGGGCACGACCGGGTTGAGGTCGATGTCACCGTTGTACATATTTTCTTTTCTGTACTAGGATTACCCCGCGGTGGAGTGCACGGATAGCCGAGTTCTAGAGGGAAACGGGCCCGCATCTCATGGCGTTGAGACGGAGGGGGCCTCACTCTAGAATTGGCGGGCTATTTGCCGCACTCGTAGGGGGTACAGGTTGACCCAGGGAGGGGTGCTCAAGTTACCGGATTCCGTAAAGTTCCAGGTGGCCCATTCACTTTGCTGAAGGGGCTGCCTCACTTCTGGTTTTGGCGGGTATCTTGCCGCACTCATAGGGGTCTAGGTTTTCATTCCACAGGCTATCCACACGACCAGAGAAACGTCGGGTTTCACTTACGGCTCAAAGGAAACCCGGGGCTCCCAGATTATCTGTATTGTTCTGTGATGCTTATTGATTATCTGTGATGTTGCATTTATCACGCCTGGAGTGATCATTATATATTGCTACATATACTAGTAGATGTTGTATATATTTTACACCCGCGCTAGTCCAGTCCCCGCTCTGTCGTTAGTTAAGTAACCTAACGGGTGATGACGGGACCCAGTGGCGAATGCGGATGGTATATACGTACATCATATTTTCGTTCTTTTGTGGTGTGATTAATTGATGGGACTGCATTGATTTGGATCAATGCAAGAAAAACAGACCTATTCGATGTTGTTGGAACATTTTTCAAAAAGCTGTTTTTACGAGGACGTTTTCTTTTGTTTTGCGCAGTGGTATTCGGTTATGAATATCCAGCATCTCATTCGACGAGGCAAGGGCCGAGATCCCTTCATCGGGAGTGACCCCGTGGGCAGAAGTTTGCGTCAGGGTAATAACTTCACTATAGTCAATTAATTTTTGCTTTGCATCGCGGTATTCAGTGGGAATATCCTGCACCTCATTCTTTGAGGAAAGAGCCGTGATCCCTTCACCGGTAGTGACCTCTTTAGCAAATATTTTCGCCACTATATATTTGTAAAAAGCTATCCGGTTCATTCAACGATATCAAGTTCATAACGTTAAAGGTTTTTCGCCAAAAACCATTCGTAGCCCTCCGTCATTTCAGACGGGTGGCACTTAGTATTCATGCTATGTTTGTTGGCCTTAGTCAAGGCATAATGTATGGTAGCTATTTGTTACTTTTCTGTTGCATAGATAGATGCGTTGGTTTAGGACAGTCGTACAGCCTTATTGGCCCTACTCAAGAGCGAGTACGGGTGGATTCAAATTAACCTGGACAATGACGGATAGAACTTGACATGTGACTTATGATTTGTTGGCCTTAGTCAAGATCATAAGAGCATGGGGTAAAAATCACATCGGGAGTTTCAAACATACAGGAAACTTGCCAGGTATGCGCATACTTTCTTGAGTGTAATAACGTGAGTAGATTCCATCAGGTTATTATGCGATGATAGTTGGATCCCGATACCCACTGATGAGTTGGTTTACTTCTCGGATGATTTTAGATGATTCCGGCCAATTCTTCTTTCAGGTTTGGAGGAGAATTTGAGGATACAGTGGGAGACATCCTGATTAGATAAAGTGATTAATCATTCTGATCTAGGTTAGAGTGCACGCAGAATGTTTCTTTTCTCTCTCTCTTTGGCAGCGACCATGTCCAAACCCTAGACTATAACTCAGGAACCAAGTTGATCGAACTTTCTTAAAACACTGGATTTTTGATTGTCAAAGTTGCATACATCATTGCCACTCCTACTTTTACCCTTTGAATTTCTCCGGAACATTCCGTATCACTACGAAGATCCACAGTTATTGGATATGACCATCGTATAGTTACATACGAACTCGAAAAAACTTGTTTCAGATTCGAGGATGGTTTCCGGTTCTGAAGAAATTGAATAGGACTATTCAGTTGTCTTATTCTTTTACCTTCTCTCAGGTTGTGAGGGCTCCTAGGATTAGGAGAGGGTACACCTATTGCGCTTATTGGATAGTCTTCTTCCAAACCATAGGCAGGTGCTGAAAGGTGGGGAAGGAAGAAAACCAATTAGCCTAAATGTGGTGCACAGGAGGTAATAAGTAAAGACAAATAAAGGGATTAGAAAGAGGTCAAAGTAAATTGCGACTGCTATCATTCACAACCAAACCGCGTATATCATCGCCACTCCTGCTTCACTTTGAATTTCTCCAGAACACCCCGTATCACTACGAAGATCCACAGTTATTTGATAATCCATTGTATAGTTACATACGAACTCGAAGGAACCTGTTCCGGTCGAGAATGGATTCTGGTTCAGGAGAAATAGAATAAGGATTATTCAGTTGTCTTTAATCTTTACCTTCTCTCAGGTTGCGAGTACTCCTAGGATTAGGAGAGTACATATATTACGCTTATTGGATAGTCTTCTTTCAAACCATAGGCTGGTGCCGCATGGTAGGGAAGGAAGAAAACCATTTATCCTAACGGTGCTATACAGAAGGTAATGAGTAAAGACAAATAAAGGGATTTGGAGAGATGACAAGGAAATATACAGTTATAGTCATGAATCTGGATAGTGGAAGAGGCATTACTAGGAATACCCGGATACCCCTTCGAAACATTTTCATATTTCAGTTTCACTATGCGTTGTTAAAAGAAAACTGATTTTCCAATTAGATCCGTACTCCAGGGTATGTATTTACCAGGTTTTGATTCTCATATATATATGGCTTTAAAGATGATGAGTGAGAGTAAGTTATTGAGAATTAGGTGATTATATCCTCATTATATCGGAATTCGTTGTAATTGGTGATATTTGAGGAAATCGCCTGGAGTTTTGCCTGACGGCAAATATTTGGTTTTGAATATTCGTTGTTATGCAAAAATTTCAAACTGATATATCTGTACGTTTATTTCATAAAGTGAGATATAACTTTTTGAAATTACGTCCATGACATTTACCTATATCAGTTGATGATTGGGTAAAGAGTATTAAACAGCGGTGTAATTCTTCTTTACCATAGTACAGTTTTCAACCTACGACTCACAGGGTTTGAGTTATTCAACTCAGGGGACTTATACAAAGTATTGTATGTTATGTTGGATATATATGCCCTAGAGGCCTTCATTGTATAGGATACTAGGGATATGTATGTACATGACAGTCTTGCTTAATATGATAGTACGCTATTTGGTTTATCTTTATCTTAACATATGATATATTTTGCGTAGTATTCATATATATATACATGTTGATAAAGCCCATAGGGTGTTTGCCTGACCACCGGCATTGTGATGGCAGCCATACTTATGGGAGCTGGATAGTCAATAGGCACATCCTTAGATGTCCCTGGTCGCAGGAGTATCGAGACTGGGCATCGATACTCCGGAGTAGACTAGTGTATACATATCTAGACCCTGAGGAGGGGCGATGGATTGGTCCCGCAGCCATTGGTGGAGTGCACCTAAGATTGTATACAGATGCTCACAGGGTGTGAGTACACCGGACAGGACTCGCCGAGAACTGACTGGATGGTATTTATACCTAACGTCAGATAGCAGTTCTCAGGTGACATGTGTGCAGATAGTCCGTTGACTTAAGGTCGTCATTTGTCTCGTGTGAGTTCCCATTGTGCTTTGATTACTACCCTACCACGGTTCAAAGGAGTCGTGCAAACAGGTTTTAGTTGGGCACAGTCTCGAGCCACGTGGAGGCAGTGAGTGACTGTTAGGGATTCGTCTCTCCCGGTATAGAGAGTTGATATCGCACGGTGATCGGTTGGTCATTACCATAAGTCCCTGGCCATGGCTGATTGAGAATTACTGATAGACTGATCAGTAGATTCTCGGATGGTAATCGAGCCATGCCGACACGACTTGTACGGTTATTAGGGGTCT
The DNA here is from genome assembly GCA_030015575.1 of Agapanthus africanus. Taxonomy (NCBI): domain Eukaryota; kingdom Viridiplantae; phylum Streptophyta; class Magnoliopsida; order Asparagales; family Amaryllidaceae; genus Agapanthus; species Agapanthus africanus. The sequence goes on along the minus strand of CM057339.1, from coordinate 276,441,115 downwards.
GACGTTTACCACCTCCCTAGACCATACATGCGATACTCTTAGACGAACAGACCGGACTGCGCGGATATTATCACGGACAGGCTCAGTAGGAGTTCGGATGGGTTTCCTCATCGGCCTTCTTATCGGCATCTACCTGGGGACCGTTACGTGCAGCTAGTGCCGCTTGCGGTCTGTGGTTAAACTCACTGCCAGCGTAGTAGTCGAGTCTTTAGAGTCCCACACAGAGTTTTCCCAACTCCAGGCGAAACAATATATAGGTCGTACGGTTTTATGACAAGGGTTCGGACGAATACGTGTTTAAACGCACGTATGATATTCAGACAGTTTTTACTAGACGGCTTTGGTTTAAGCCCGATTCTAGTATCAGGTTATTGGATTTATACAGTCTAAAGTTTTTCCGTGTTTTCACGGATAGGAGGGGCGTTCTCGTAATTTCCGGAAAGCTTCTAGAAGCATGGTGACTTGAGGGTTTAGGTGGCATTGTCATTTAATGATATTGTGACTCATAATGTGTGATTCATTATGTCATTAATGCATTATTAAATTCTTAATGACTCACATAGTGAATCACTCATAATGCATTTATGTAGCATGATGAATAATCTCTTCATTCATTTATTCATTATGCTTCATATATCAAGTGAGAAACAATTTCATTTTCATAATTCTAGTTCACCTTCTCTCTCCTCAAGCTCACTCTCTCTTCAAGCTCTAATCCTACCACTCATGAGTTGAGAATAAGGATTAGAATAGACTAAACATTCCACAACCTAACTCTATATGATCTAAGTTCCTTTGGTTAGCAACTAGAGAAACTTAGTTACCTCAAGTTTTGAGGTGAAGCTTGGATTAGGGTTCTCGGGTGGATCATCTATCACTTAGAGGAGGACGTAGAGATCGTAAAGACGAAGGACACGTTTCACTAGGTATAATCTCTTTACACAGTAGCTAAGAACTTCTATGGTTGTTAATTATCGTTTAGCAAAGATCTTCGGTTAGTCGATGTATGCTTATAGAACAAGATCATTTTTCATATTTCCGCCTCCCCGCAACTTGTGGGTTGTTGCACATCGACTTACAGTGGTATCAGAGCCTCACTAAACAATAATTAACTCACTTACAAAGTCGTATGAATTTCGAACGCAAAACGAACCGGAAAATACATCGTATTCACATAGTTTCTGTCGATTTTAAATTGAGGTCCAAAATTTTTTCAAGGACCTCCAGAATAACCTACAAGGAAACCTAAGAACACTGGAGAAATTTGGGTGCATGAATCGGCCAACACACCGCGGAACCGCGGCCGATCCCACCGATCCGCCGTGGATCCGCGGCCGAGTTGAGCCCGATTCACCCCAAATCTCCCCAGTAACTCTTCTGTGAATATTTTGTCTTTTCTGGAATGTTTATTTTTTGCTCAGGTCTCAAGTTTACAGAGAAGTTTTGGAGAAGAATCTAATGGGTTTGATCGATCGAAATTATACGATGTTTGCTTGTTTGATTATATCTGTGAACTGTATTATGTGTTCGTAAACCTCCCTTAACTGCTAGTATGTCGGTTGGCAGGGGGTTGCACATATCTGTAATTTTTTAACTGTTTGTGATTATGAACTGTATTGGATTGTTGTGATGATTAGCCGGGGTTTTGTGATGGGTTATTGTATTAATTCATTCGATATAATTGTAATAAGTTGTAATATTATTTTGCGGGGCACATCCAGGTTGCGGTTGTAGCCACCGTTGTATTATTTCTTTTTACTGTTTTTGCTCCTAGGATAGACCCAAGGTGGAGTGCACAAACTACCGGGTATTTTGAAGTGCTTAGTGGCCTACTCACGTTGTTGAGGGAGACCGCTTCACTTCGGGTACTTGGCGAGTAGTTTGCCGTACCTGTAAGGGTCTGGGGTGGGGTAATGGCTATTCATCACAACTGTGTAATCCGTCTTTTCTTACAGGCTCAAAAGAAACGCGGATTGCTAGCATATCCAATAAAGTTTATCAGTGATCTGGAATGCCTATTATTGCGTCTGACGAATGTACAATATCTATATATGCTAGCTATTTATACGTCACTTATGTTTTATACCCGCACTAGCCCAGCCCCCGCTCTGCCATTAGTTAAGTAACCTAACGGGTGATGACGGGACCCCGTGGCGAATGCGGATGGCATAAGAGGACGTTGTATTTTCGTTGTTATATGTAATGATAGGTTAAAGATGGGACGCATTATTTTTAATGCAAAGAAAAATAAAACCTAAACTGAATCGTTGGAACAATTTCAAAACCACTCGGTTTTCTTCAAAAAGCAAATTTTAAATGCGGAGCTTAAACCACTCCTTTTAATAAAGGCTATCATGGTTCCTTCGATCATATCAAGTTCACTACGTTAACGGTTTTTTGTCAAAAACCAGCCGTAACCCTCCGTCGTTTTAAATAGACAACACATCGTATTCATGCTATGCTTGTTGGCCTACGTCAAGGCATAGTGGATGGTAGCAGTGTGTTTGCTTATTTGTTGCAAAGATAGATGCATTAGTATAGGACAGACGTACAACCTTGTTGGCCTACGTCAAGAGCATATACAATGTACCTAAATTAATCAAGACAACGACGGGTAGAACTTGACTTGCGTCTTATGATTTGTTGGCCTACGTCAAGGTCATAAGAGCTTGGGGTAAAAACTCACATCGGGAGTTTCAAACATAAAGGAAACTTGCAGATTTAGCATACCTTCTGGAGTGTGGTGACTAGAGTAGCTTCCATCTAGTACATCATGCAATGATAGTTGGATCCCGATCCCACTGATGAGTAGGATTACTCTCGGGAAACTTTCTCACTTAACAATCAATGCTATAAACCAAGTAGGTGTCCAGAAAGGTGTTAGAGGGGCTACGCCTCCAGGGAAAAGAGGTTATTTAATTAAGGAACTTCGCGAAAGCGTTGGAAAACCTCCCTCGAAGTACCAACACCGGCCTGGCTGAAAGATTAAGCAAGTATTGTGACGTGTGATTAAATCCTGACTAGTTCTTCTTTTAGGTTTTGAAGAAGGATTTGAGGGAACAGTGGGAGCCATCCTGTTTAGATAAACTAATAACCAATCTAAACTTGCAAGAAGCATATGCTGAGTGTTTTCTTTTCTCTCTCTCTAGCAGCTACCATGACAGGACTAAAACAATTACTTGAAAAAAATATACTGACCGGGCAGAACTATAAAGATTGGCTAAGGAACGTCAACATTGCACTAACTTATGACAAAGTAGCATATGTTACCACCGCTGTTCCTCCCCTTATCCCAGGACCAGATTCCTCAGTTGTGGACAAGGAAGTTCGCAAAACCTGGGATCTAGACTGTGAGCGAGCTAAGTGTATCGTGCTGGCGTCCATGAACAATGAACTCCAGAAACAGCACGAGAGTATGGATATTATATCCATCTTTCTCCATTGCAAGGAATTATATGGAGAGCACTCCCGTATCGCGAGGTACGAGACCTCAAGGAAACTCTTCCAGATGAGGTTAGCTCCAGGATCGCCTGTAAGAGAGCACTTCCTCAAAATAATCAGCCTCATTAAGGAACTCGCAAACCTGGGATGCGTGTTAGAGAATGATTTGTATATCGACTTGATTTTGCAGTCCCTTCCCCACACCTTCTCTCAGTTCGTGCTAAGCTTCAACATGCACGAGATGGAAGCTGATCTTCCAAAGCTCCTCAACATGTTGAGGGTAGCAGAGACCTCCTTGAAAAAGGAGAAGACCCCCGTTCTGTATGTTGGCCAATCATCCTCTTCTAAATCTAAAATGAAAGCTAAAGGGAAGAAGAAGATGAAAGCCACCAAACCGAAGGGTGGGGTCAAGAAGGTGCAGGGAACGAACAAGGCAGGAAGGGTGAAAGTGGATATAAACGAATGCTTTTATTGTCACAAACAAGGGTACTGGAAGAAGGACTGTATCGCCTTCAAAGCCAAGGACAAGAAGCAAGCTGTTGCTTCTGCTTCAGGTGTGTTCGTAATCGAAAATTGTCTTTCAGTAAACTCTACATCATGGGTACTTAATACCGGTTCTGGTTCTCACATCTGTAATTCATTGCAGGATCTGAGAAATAGTAGAGTACTGGGGACAGGTGATATGACTCTTCGGATGGGCAATGGAATGCATGTAGATGCTATTGCAATAGGAGAATATCACCTAGGGTTGACTAGTGGGCACATTTTGGTGTTGTACAGCTGTTTTTGTATTCCCAGTATGTTGTGTAATATTATATCAGTATCTTTGTTATCTAATGAAGGATATAATTTTGCGCTTGAAAGAAATGTCATGAACATTCTCCTAAATCAAGAACTGATTGGGTATGGCACACTGGAAAACGGCATATACATACTTAATCAACCTCGAATGTTCAATATTCAAAACACACTTAAAAGAAAGGCTCCAGATTCAAATCAAGCCTTCCTATGGCATTGTAGACTTGGTCATATAAACGAAACAAGGTTGACTAAGTTACATAAAGATGGATATCTAGATCCGTTTGAATATTCATCATATGCAACTTGTCAATCATGTATCAAAGGAAAAATGACCAAATCTCCGTTCACCGGACACGGAGCAAGAGCCACAGAACTCTTAGGACTTGTACACAGTGATGTATGTGGTCCGATGTCTACACATGCGCGAAGCGGTCACTCCTACTTCATCACTTTTACTGATGACTTCTCTAGGTATGGACATGTGTTCTTGATGAAACGTAAATCCGAGGCCTTTGAGAAGTTTAAGGAGTATAAAAATGAAGTAGAGAAACAAACTGGTAAAAGAATCAAGACACTTCGATTTGATCGAGGTGGAGAATACTTAAGTACCAGTTTTCTTGAATGCTTAAAAGAGAATGGAATTCTCTCTCAGCTTACTCTGCCTTATACACCTCAGCATAATGGTGTATCAGAAAGGTGGAATCGCACGCTATTAGATATGGTGCGTTCAATGATGAGTAGTGCTGAGTTGCCACTTTCCTTCTGGGGATTTGCTCTAGAATCAGCAACATACTTATTGAATAGAGTTCCAACTAAGTCTGTGCCTACCACTCCATATGAAATGTGGAGCAGGAAGAGACCATATCTTAAGTATATCAAGATATGGGGGTGTCCGGCATATGTTAAAAAGCATAGTCCAGACAAGCTCGAGGCACGATCGGTTTTGTGCAAGTTTGTAGGATACCCCAAACATTCAAGGGGGTACATGGTATACCACATTGAAGAACAAAATGTGTTTCTCGCTCGCCACATTGTCTTCTTAGAAAGCGAATTTCTTGCAAAAGAAATTAGTGGGAGCGCGGTAGAGCTGAAAGAAATTCCAGAACCTCAACTGCTACCGAGGACTTAGTAGAGCCTCAGATTTTAATAGAACATGACGAACCAACTCCACTCCGCAGATCTAGTAGGCTTTCTCATCCTCCTGAGAGATACTATGGTTTTCTTCTAGATGGGGATCGAGAGGATTGCATCATCGATGATGATGAGCCTACTAGTTTTCAGCAGGCTATCACGAGTATTGACTCGGTGAAATGGCTGGATGCTATGAGATCCGAAATGGAATCCATGTACACCAATAAAGTATGGACTTTAGAAGTTGCTCCTCCTGGGGTGAAACCAGTTGGATGCAAATGGATCTTCAAAAAGAAGATTGGTGCACTTGGACAAGTGGAAACCTACAAAGCTAGACTCGTTGCAAAAGGTTTTTGTCATAGACCAGAATTGACTATGATAAAACCTTTTCACTTGTAGCTATGCTTAAATCCATTCGGATCCTGCTTGCCATTGCTGCCTTCCATGGCTATGAAATCTGGCAGATAGATGTAAAAACAGCTTTTCTAAATGGATATTTAGAAGAGAGTGTTTACATAGATCAACCAGAAGGTTTCCTAGACAGTGGGAGCAGCGGAAGAGTGTGCAGGTTGCTTAAATCCATCTATGGATTAAAGCAAGCATCGCGGAGTTGGAACATCTGTTTTGATGAGACAGTCAAAGAATTTGACTTTATCAAAAATATAGATGAACCATGTATTTATAGGAAGATTGTAAAAGGAGCAGTAGTCTTCCTCATTTTGTACGTCGATGACATACTACTGATAGGGAATGATGTCCTATGCTACAATCAGTAAAGCTCTTCTTGTCACAGAAATTCTCCATGAAAGACTTGGGTGATGCAACCTATATTTTGGGCATTAAGATCTATCGTGATAGATCTAATAGAATGTTGGGACTTTCACAGTCCAGGTATATTGACACTATACTAAAGAGATTTAGTATGGAAGATTCCAAGCGCGGTAATATGCCCGCTTGTCACGGGATCACCCTCTCAAAAGAGATGTCTCCAAAGACTGATGAAGAGAGGGCTCGCATGGGCATTATACCCTATGCTTCGGCAGTAGGATCTATAATGTATGCGATGTTATGTACAAGACCAGATGTTGCTTACGCACTTGGTATGGTAAGTAGGTATCAGTCTGACCCAGGTGAGAAGCATTGGATAGCGGTAAAGAACATTCTCAAGTACCTGAGAAGGACTAAGGAGATGTTCTTAATTTACGGTAATGGGGACCTCCAGGTTGAGGCTTTTACCTACTCCGGATTCCAAAGTGACAAAGATGATTCTAAATCCATTTCGGGTTTTGTGTTTACCCTCAATGGATGGGCGGTATGTTGGAAGAGTTCCAAACAGAATACCGTCACAGACTCAACTATGGAGGCTGAGTATATAGCTGCTAGTGAAGCCGCAAAAGAGGCTGTCTGGATGAGGAAGTTCATCTCTGAACTTCAGGTGGTTCCGTCCATTGCCAATCCAATACCTTTGTATTGTGATAACAATGGGGCTGTAGCATTAGCGAAGGAACCGAGGTCCCATCAGAAATCCAGGCATATCTTTAGGCGGTTTCACCTGATCAGGGAGATCGTGGATCGTTGGGAGATCGAGGTACGGATAGTGGACACAAAAAACAACACGGCAGATCCATTCACCAATGCCATCCCTCAAGTTCAGTTCGAGAGGCTGTTTGAGATGTTGGGCATGCGGTACGCCAACAACTGGATCTAGTGCAGACAGTGGGTACTCATTGCGCCAATTATAGGCCTTAGTGCAAGTGGGAGATTGTTGGATATATATGCCCTAGAGGCCTTCATTGTATAGGATGCTAGGGATATGTATGTACATGACAGTCTTGCTTAATATGATAGTACGCTATTTGGTTTGTCTTTATCTTAACATATGATATATTTTGCGTAGTATTCATATATATATATATACATGTTGATAAAGCCCATAGGGTGTTTGCCTGACTACAGGCGTTGTGATGGCAGTCATACTTGTGGGAGCTGGATAGTCAATAGGCACATCCTTAGATGTCCCTGGTCGCAGGAGTATCGAGACTGGGCATCGATACTCCGGAGTAGACTACTGTATACATATCTAGACCCTGAGGAGAGGCGATGGATTGGTTCCGCAGCCATTGGTGGAGTGCACCTAAGATTGTATACAGATGCTCACTGGGTGTGAGTACACCGAACATGACTCGCCGAGAACTGACTGGATGGTATTTATACCTAACGTCAGATAGCAGTTCTCAGGTGACATGTGTGCAGATAGTCCGTTGACTTAAGGTCATCATTTGTCTCGTGTGAGTTCCCACTGTGCTTTGATTACTACCCTACCACGGTTCAAAGGAGTCGTGCAAACAGGTTTTAGTTGGGCACAGTCTCGAACCACGTGGAGGCAGTGAGTGACTGTTAGGGATTCGTCTCTCCCGGTATAGGGAGTTGATATCGCACGGTGATCGGTTGGTCATTACCATAAGTCCCTGGCCAGGGCTGATTGAGAATTACTGATAGACTGATCAGTAGATTCTCGGATGGTAATTGAGCCATGCCGACACGACTTGTACGGTTATTAGGGGTCTAACGTTTACCACCTCCCTAGACCATACATGCGATACTCTTAGACGAACAGACCGGACTGCACAGATATTGTCACGGACAGGCTCAGTAGGAGTTCGGATGGGTTTCCTCATTGGCCTTCTTATCGACATCTACCTAGGGACCGTTACGTACAGCTAGTGCCGCTTGCGGTCTGTGGTTAAACCCACTGCCAGCATAGTAGTCGAGTCTTTAGAGTCCCATACAGAGTTTTCCCAACTCCAAGCGAAACGATATAGAGGTCGTACGGTTTTACGACAAGGGTTCGGATGAATACGTGTTTAAACGCACGTACGACATTCGAACAGTTTTTACTAGACGGCTTTGGTTTAAGCCAGATTCTAGTATCAGGTTATTGGATTTATACAGTCTAAAGTTTTTCCGTGTTTTCACGGATAGGAGGGGCGTTCTCATAATTTCCGGGAAGCTTCTAGAAGCATGGTGATTTGAGGGTTTAGGTGGCATTGTCATTTAATGATATTGTGACTCATAATGTGTGATTCATTATGTCATTAATGCATTATTAAATGCTTAATGACTCACATAGTGAATCACTCATAATACATTTATGTATCATGATGAATAATCTCTTCATTTATTCATTATGCTTCATATATGAAGTGAGAAACAATTTCATTTTTATAATTCTAGTTCACCTTCTCTCTCCTCAAGCGCACTCTCTCTTCAAGCTCTCTAATCCTACCACTCATGAGTTGAGAACAAGGATTAGAATAGACTAAACATTTCACAACCTAACTCTATATGATCTAAGTTCCTTTGGTTAGCAACTAGAGAAACTTAGTTACCTCAAGTTTTGAGGTGAAGCTTGGATTAGGGTTCTCGGGTGGATCATCTATCACTTAGAGGAGGCCGAGGAGGACGTAGAGATCGTAAAGACGAAGGACACGTTTCACTAGGTATAATCTCTTTACATAGTAGCTAAGAACTTCTATGGTTGTTGTTAATTATCGTTTAGCAAGGATCTTCGGTTAGTCGATGTATGCTTATAGAACAAGATCGTTTTTCATATTTCCGCCTCCCCGCAACTCGTGGGGTGTTGCACATTGACTTACATGTTATCCAGTGTCCATTAGGACAGAGGGGTTGGTCCTCGTATTATATTCTGTTTACTTGTGACTTCTCTAGTTTTAGACAAGTGTTTCATAGAAATACAAGGTCCAAGTTTTGAGAAGTTATAGGTACAAGAATAAAGTAGAGAACCAGGTGTTGCAAGTATCAGGATTTTTCAAGGTGATTGAAGATGTAGATACTTGTGGTTGGTATTCAGTTGATAGTAATGGTTTTGAGAACTTGCTTCTCTTTCAGGTTACTCATATCTGGATACACTCCTTAGTTGAGTAATGCTGATCGGCCTCTCTCCATTTAGTTGACATGCACTGGAGACAGCAGCATGATTTGAATCTGGTTCCAATTAAATCAGTGCTTCTGTTTCTATATTGTATATAGAATGGTTCATATCTTAACAGTGTTAAGGTATATGGAGTTGTCCGGCTTATGCTTAAAACCGGACTCTGGATAACTCAAGGCACATTTCTGTAACGGCAGTTTGTGGGTTATCCCGGGTTATGACGAAGGCTAACTTTCTACCATTTGGAAGATCAATAGTGATATTGTTCTTGACTTGCCACAGTTTTAATAAAATGGACTTCTTCAAAAAACAGTAGTAAGAGTATGGTAGAACTGGAAGAGATTCCAGAACCACAGACGATTACTGAAAATTTAATAGAACCTAAAGATTCAATCGGTTTTGACATTTCATTAGCCATTCCGCAGATATGGTGGGTAACCTCAGGCACCCGAGAGACACTCCGGCATCCTCAAGGACGGTGACAGGGAGGTTCTAGTTTACCTAGACTTGCCATTACTGTTGTTCTAGACTAGGAGACCCGACAGAAGGATGGGTATAGCGTCGTTCTAAACTAGCTTTAGAAGTGCACGTGTATATGACTCTGCCAGAGGGTTGGTGTAATCAGTGGGAGCAGCGGAAGCGTAGTGGACAAGTTGCTTGTGTCTATTAATAGACTAAAGCAGATATAGTGATAGATCATCTATTTTTGATGTGACAGTCATAGGCTTGGCTTCATCAGAATAGGAGATGGATATGTTAAGAAGGTAGTATGGTGGTATGTCCTGGTATTTGGATGATATACACGTTGTAGGAAGTGAAATTCCTATACTACAATCGGTTATACTGTTGTTGTCACACGGTGGTTTCTCCACATAGGATTTGAATATTATATCAGGCATTCTGGTTACTAGATCTATGGTTTTAGATCTAGATTTGGTTAGTTTCCCAATCCGGGTACTAAGACAACAATCTAAAGGTGTTTAGAATGGACGACTCCTGGTATGGTGGTGTACCTGCAGGTGATGGAGTCACCCTCTCTAAAGGTGTCTTACAGACTAAAGGAGAGAGGGATGTGCATGATTGACATATCACTTGCTTAGGCAATTGAGTTGATCATGAGATGTCAAGTACCACACCAGATATTGTTTTTGCACTTGCTGCAATAAGTTTATATTAATCCAATCCTAGAGAAACGTTCGGAAGCAGTTTTTGAACATAAGTGAATATTTTAGGGATTTGATAATGGCAGCGTCCTTCAGGAGACAATTATCATTCCAGGCTTCCAAGATGACCTGGATGACAAAGTGACTGTCAGAGTTATAGTTTTCCCTTTGACGAGGGGCAATAGTTTGGACAAGTGGTCCAAGCGGATACTGAGGGAGACATGGCGCAGGATACTGATTAAATTCAGTTGATGATACAGTCTAAGAAGCTTACTGGATTTGGAGTTCATTTGTGAACTGGATCCCATCAGATATCGGGATATATTCTAAGATAAGTATTGCTCATTTCGGGAGATGGCTTTCTCTACGAACTTGAGATAAAGAGAGACATAAAAAGAAACATCAAAGCAGATCCACTCACTTAGGCTATTTCTCGAATGCAATAGTTTTACAAACGAGCTTTGTGAAACTGATTAGTAGAGGAGTTGGGTGTTCGGTATCACACGGGCTGTAAGTATGCGATACCGCAATAATTAGCCTTAAGTGCGAGTGGGAGATTGTTAGCTATAGTGCCCTCAAGTCAATTATTGGATCACAGGCACGTGATTGCAATGATTGAGAGAGGACCTATACCGGTAGGACAGTCTTACTCGAGATGATAGTATGCTATCTGGTTTGTTTTTATTATCGTGTACATGCTTCAGGTGACATTACAGATCACTATTACATGTTGATAGAGCCCATAGGATTCTTGCTTGACTACCAGCAGTATGATGACGATCATATACGTGAGAGTTGGGTAGTCTATAAGCACATCCTTAAAGTGTCCATAGTCGTGGGAGTTTCGAGACTGGGCATCGATACTCCGAGAGTAGACTAGTGTATACGGATCGAGACCTTGACGGGGGGCGGTGGCCGGTCTCACAAGCCATTGGTGTCAGTTGGTTCACCTAAGATGTATACAGGTGCTCATTGGGTTATGAGTACACCGGACGGACTCGCCGGGAACATGCTAGTTGGTATTATACCTATTGTCAGATGGCAGTTCCCTGGTGACATGTGTACAGGTTAGTCTATCGACCTGAGATCGTCATTTTTCTCGTGTAAGTTCTCTCTGTGCTTTGATTACTACCCTACCACGGCTCAAAGGAGTCGTGTAAACAGGTTTTAGTTAGGTACAGTCCCGACCCACATGGAGGCAGTGAGCGGATCGTCAAGGGATTCGTCTCTCCCGGTATTGGGGGTTGAGGTCGCAGTATGCACGGGTGGCCATCATCAGAAATTCTTGGCCAAGATAGTCAAGAATTATTGATTCGGATCAGTAGTTTCTCAAGTGGTGATGGGCTTCATACCGGCACTAAATATTGCGTTATTAGGGGTCTGACTTTATCCAGCCCCCTAGACCCGATATGCGATACTCATAGACGAACGAACTAGACTGTACGGATTTTGTCACTGTCAGGCTCAGCAGGATTTCAGGATGAGTTCGCTCGTTGGCCCCCTTTCACTCAATACCTGGGCAGCCGTTACGTACAGCTAGTGCCACTGACGTGCTTGTGGTTAAACCCACTGCCAGCGTATTGACGAGTCTTTAGAGTCCCACACAGAGAGCTTCCCAAGTTCAGGCGAAACTTTGTAGAGGCCGTATGATTTTATGGCAGGGTTCGATCATATACGTGCACTTGTGCACAGATCACGATCGGACGGATCATACTAGTGGGCTTTGGTTTAAACCGAATCCTAGTATTAGATTGTTGGATTATTTTCGTCTCATTTTATTCGTATTCAGTCGGAATACGGATGCAGGTATGTATATACAAATTAGGGGTATTCTTGTAATTCGTAACAAGATTACTTTTGAAGATGCCATTTCCTTTTTAATTTAAACATTTAGCTTAATATTTAAATATTGTTGTGATGGAAATTGTGAGCTTAAGTTTTGGCTTGTGGCATTTATTGTGGTATGGTGACTCATGGTGTGTTTACTTATGCCATGCTTTATTGTTTATTAGTTTTTGTTTGTGAGATATTTTGGTGAGTGAGGATTTTTATTTTGTTGCAAGAACTCACAAAATACCTCACAACAAAAAGAAGGCAGCCACCATCTCTTTTCTTGAGTTTTATTTTCTTTTGCTAAGTCTTGAGCTCACACTTCATACACCAATGGGCATCTTCTTCAACATCCATCCATACCCTCTCATGTATTGAGAATCAATGGATGTCTTGAGACAAAATGATCACACACACTCTCTACTTCATCTTGGTCATCTCGGCTAGCAAACTTGATGTCCGAGTTGCTTCGGTTTAGAAGCGGGAGCCCGTATAAAGAATCCTCGACGTGGAGCCTCTTCGACGAGGGAGACCGGAGAGCAAACTCATTTGGGGCAGCCGCGAGGAGCTTGGCGCAAAGGTTGAAGACCGAAAGACACGGATCGATCGGTATAACCTCTTCAAACTCCTCTTTGCATGTTTGCTAGTATAGGGTTTTTGGTTCGATCTTGTGCGGGTTTTGTTTGCGCCAAAGTTTTGAAAGTTTTTGTTCCGCATTTGGCCACGGATTGATAGCCGGGGCGCCGGCAAAACCCAACAGATGTCGCGCTGTGTTCGATTAGACGTCACCATAAGAGCTTGGCCAAGACAGATGAGATTTACTGATAGTGAGATCAGTAGTTTCTCGAGATGGTTTTGAGCCACATCGACACTACTTATCAGGTTATTAGGGGTCTAACATTTTCCACCCCTAGACCCGATATGCAATACTCTCAGACGAAAAGACCGGATTGTACAGAGATTGTCAATTTCAGGTTCAGTGGGGATACAAACGAGTTTGCTTGTCGACATTTCTTTCGTACAATACCTGGGTAGCCATTACGTACAGCTAGTGCCGCTGACGTACTTATGGTTAAACCCACCGCCAGCGTATTGTCGAGTCTTTAAAGTCCCACACAGAGTGTTTCCCAGTTCAGGCGAAACGATATAGTGTGCGTATTTTGATACGTACAAAGATTCGATTAAATACGTGTTTTTGTATACGTACTTTTAATCGGATATTTTGTTAATACTAACCGGTTTGAAAGATAATCATATTATCACATTTAGATGAAATGTGAGCTAATATTAAATCTATTTTAGTATCTCATTTTGGTATTTATATTTTGACAGAATACGGTATTTATACGAATATAGGTATTTATATAAATACATGTATGTTCGCCGCCGAAAATAGAGACGAAAACGCGTAGGTCGTTTTGCATGAATTTGGGAGCAGATGCTATTTGGTTTTGTCCGTCCACCTCTCCGAAGATGCCAAGTTGATTTATGGCACCGTATATCGGAGGTTTAGACAAATGCGGTCGATATAGCAGACTTAGTCAGATTCCCCCTCATTGTGAGGGATTTTTGATTGTGGGGACGCTCTTCCCTGCAGGCGCAAGCCCCTGCAGTTAATTACGCTACTGTATCGCGATAGCCACTTTCTCCTTCTCCAGATGGTCAATTCGTGTCGTGTGTGTTTGTTTTATGTTTGGTTGCCCGTAGATTGTATACGGAGACTAATTTATGTTGTCGCCCGTAGGACGTGAATTAGTCCAAATCCATATTTTCTTAGATTCGGGTTTGGGTTAGTTTAAGGACCGTTAGTCTTGTTTTAGACTAAAGTCAACTCAAACGTTTGTTGAGGATACGTTAGTCTAATTTTAGACTAAAATCTACTCAACGGGGTTTCAGGATCATTTAGATCCGACGACAGAGCATTTGGGCTCTATCGTTTTAGTTTAGGGACGTTGCGGTCCATAAGTTTAAGGACATCATAGTCCATAGTTTAAAGACGTCATAGTCTATAGACTTTAGTTTAGGAACGTTGCGGTTCATAAGTTTAAGGACATCATAGTTCATGGAGTGTCTGGTTGTCGGGACCCGTCACCTTTCTGAAGAAGTTGAAGAATTACGACACATATCAGAGGAATGAAGAGATGTACCCTTGAACCAAGGTTGGTTGGGAGATCTGTAGTTAGACTTGGGACCAAGACCAATTGTGAGCATATTGGCTCAGCTGGTCTGAGCTGGGGACTTGTGGCCAACTTGGGCTCAGCCCATTCAGTTCTGATTAAACTGTTAAACATTTGTTTTGATGTTGAACATTTTTTTGGGTGTTAAACATTTGTTTGGGCTTAGCCACTTTTGTTCAATAATGCTGAGCATTGATTTGGGTTCTGACACCTCTTTTTCTTTTGTCTTTTATTGAGTTTTGAATACTCTTTGTAGCGCAGAGCGCTTAATGTACAGAGCATTTATGTACATAGCACTTGACGCTGAGTGCCAGATCTAGAGCGCTGAGGCGCTTCTTATGAAATAGCGCACACGTGAGGAGCACGTGGCGCGCTTAGCGCCAGACCTGGAGCGCTAAGGCGGTTCTTATGAAATAGCGCACACGTGAGGAGCACGTGGAGCGCTTAGCGCTGAGTGCCAGACCTGGAGCGCTAAGGCGCTTCTTATGAAATAGTGCGCACGTGAGGAGCACGTGGCACGCTTGGCGCTGAACTCCAGACTTGGAGCGCTAAGGCGCTTTTTATGAAAATGGCACATACGTGAGGAGCACGTGGCGCGCTTGGCGCTGAGCGCCAGCCAATGAGTGCAGAGCGCTCTTGATCAATTCTGTGCTCGGAGAATTAAGAGACTTTGTCTCGTGGATCCAAGAACTAAGTTCTTATTTTAATAGGAGATGCTATGATTTCTTCTGTTTTTGTGAAAGATTGTCTTTGTCTTATAGATCTGTGATCTAAAGAGAACTAAGTTCTTATCTCTCCTTTTTTTTTATGATGAGATGCTCCAATATCTTCTACTCTTATGAAAGACTTCTGTCTTTATAGATCTATGATCTAGAAAAAGAATTTCTTCTTTTTTGATGAGATGCTTTGATCACTCTGTTTTATTTACCTTGAAAAAATTCTTCTTTTCATAGCTTGCTCTTCTCTTTTTCTCTTTGTTTTTTTGAGAACCCAAAGTTTTTTAATGGGGTTCTTCTTTATAAAACTTGAAGTCTTGGAGCCTTTATATAGTGGAGGCTGATTTATTGAATCAGTTAAGGAGATCTTTTCTCTAATTGATTTGGAGATGTTTCCCACCGTTGGATCTTTGATCCTAGGGATTCTGTTTTACAGAAAACATCTTTCTTGTTACTTAACAACATTGGGAAATTATTTTCCCATACAGAGATTGTTCTGTATCTTGGTGATTTTTAATCACCATTGGATTTTTGATCCAACGGTGCTCTGATTTACAGAGCACAATCTTTCCTGTTTGGAATGATTTGAGGAGTATTTCCTCAACAGAATTTTATTCTGGTAATTTGATGATTTATCATCTTCGTTGGATTTTTGATCCAACGGTGGAGAACATTTAGTTCTAACGCTTGGCGCTCTCGTGCCTTGTACGTGAGCGATGCTTCAGAGTTTTTGACTCTTAGCGCTAGCGCACTTGGCGCTAGCGCTCTCGCGCTTTGCACGTGAGCGCTGCCTCGGAGTCTTTGACTCTTAGCGCTGGCGCTCCTGGCGCCAGCGCTCTCGTGCTTTGCACGTCAGCGCTGCCTCGGAGTCTTTGACTCTTAGCGCTGGCTGTAACACTTTGATTTTTTCCGTTAGAATGTCTTTCGTGATAATTAATAATTGTACGTGTTATTGCATATGTGTGTCTAGGATTATTAGTTATTTTAGTCGTGTTGGCAATTGGGAAATTTTCCTTTGTAGTGTACACTTTGCACACTTAGCCATTTCTGAGACCTAGGTTTAAAGGGTGAACCATTCTTGTGTGCATGGTTGCTAACTTATCCCCCCCACCATTTTAATCTTTTCATAAATCTTTTCTTAATTCAAAATTGACTAGAATATGGAGGCATGGAGTTAGGTAGAAAAAGATTGACTTTTGACCCCTTTTCTTTTCCTTCTCTCTCTTTTTCCATCATTCTGAAATTCTGCAGAAATTCCAGCAACAAGCCCCCCATTTTTCTCCATATTCTCTTCTCTTTTCACTTCTCCTTGATTCCCAAACAAATCCTACACAAAAACCACACATTTCCTTCACAAAACCTTAGGAAAAATGAGTTTTTGATGTGTTTGGAGGCAAATCTGCATACTTGAGGGAGGAGCTGGAACTTTTGGTTTTTCTAAGATCATTTGAAGGTATAAATCTCACTCCTAGCACCCTATCTCCATAACTTACATGTTTAGTTTCCAAATATCACCTTTTTTGTGCAATTTTAGTGCTATTGAAGGGATTTAGTGTTATTATGTTAAAATTTATGTTGTTGTGGCTTGATTAGCTTGTTAATGAGTTATTAGTGTGGGTTTAGACTTAGGTTTGTTTCAGATTTCATAAAAATACCCTAAAGCTTGATTTTAGTACAAAAGTGTGGATTTTAACTAGAAATAAGGCTCTGTAGGATCTGCTGCTACCCGAGATATTTCAGAGTGAAACTAGACGTTACTGTAGCATACACAGGGGGTATTGAGTGCACACACCAAACCTGGGAGCCCAATTCCCAAGTGAGGCCGCCGGAATAATCATTCTAGCCGCAATTTGCGGCCAGATGGGGGAGTTGGGAGTTGGGGTTTGGGTCACTGGAGTCTGCTGCTATGTGGAGTATTTTGGTATATCTATTTTTATAAGATCGGTTCTGTATCAAAATCTGGAGTAGAATACCCTATTTCCCGTATTTTTAATCTTTCGCGACACGCGTGATACGTGTGTGTGGGTTTGGGATTTCTGCGTATCGCGACGCGTCGGAGTGGCTTCAGGCGCGTAATCACACGTTTTAGCGTATCGCGCACACGCGCGTTTGGTTTGGAACACGGGTTTCTAGTTGGCTTTAAATGTCGTGTTTGTACAGTTTTGAGCTTATGAGTGATATATTGTGAAATTCTAGGATTCGCAGGCGAGTGCGACGGGCGCCGCGAAGGAGGGGAAACAAGTCGTCGGCTATACCTAGCGAGAGACTACGGTGAGTAGATTTCACATCTACGGGGATATCGCTCGCATGGCGTTCTACGTCAGGGTTGATAGGACCTTATAGTTTCCTTTGTATACATTGAGTGTTCATGGCTACTATTTAGTGCATACTGCATTCCCTGCTATTTGGATATAAACTAGAATTGGTAGAACACCGCACCATTACTAACGGTTCAGGTTGCACGAGCACTATCATGCATGTTACACACACACCGTTAGTAATTGCCATGACACTCACACTATAGAATTCACATCGGATCTTTGTGTTGTAGCTCATCTTTATGAGACTTGACACGATATTCTTACTTGATGCATATATCACATCGGATCATTATGTTGTAGCTCATCTTTATGTGACTTGACACGATATTCATACTTGATGCATATATCACATCGGATCATTATGTTGTAGCTCATCTTCATGTGACTTGACATGCTATTCATACTTGATGCACATATCACATCGGATCATTATGTTGTAGCTCATCTTCATGTGACTTGACATGCTATTCATACTTGATGCACATATCACATCGGATCATTATGTTGTAGCTCATCTTCATGTGACTTGATATGCTATTCATACTTGATGCACATATCATATCGGATCATTATGTTGTAGCTCATCTTCATGTGACTTGACATGCTATTCATACTTGATGCACATATCACATCGGATCATTATGTTGTAGCTTATCTTTATGTGACTTGACATGCTATTCATACTTGATGCACATATCATATCGGATCACTGACTTGCATATTGGTTTGGATTATATGTGATTTCTGGATTTGGGAACCGTGGCTATTTCAAATATGTAATCAATTTAAAAATCCGGTTCCCTTGATATGATATTTCGGTGCGTCCACTATGTATTTCCTCGGTGCTAGAGTGATATGTGTGAACCCGAATCGAGGAGCTGGTTGAGACCGATTACGAGTACATGGTGGACCCGGTATGGTACCCCGGGGCGAGAACGGTTTCGCTGTGTAGTAGACGGTGAGCCTGGCAGAGGGACTACTACCTACCGGTGATTGGTTGGACCTGACAGTTATCCGGAGGATACTGATCAGAGTCGATAGATGGATGTGGGGTGATCCGTACTGCCGGGGCCGAGGGCCGATACCGCAGACGGAGCCCGTGGGCTGACCCGGACTGACGGGGCCCGATGGATAAGGATTTGCGTGTCGATGCTGGACACGAGTATTTATGATATTTGGATGCCGATGTTGGGCACTCGGGATTCTCAGAGATTTACAGGATTTGAGGGCCGATGAGAGTGCCGGCGCCTGAGCTATTTGGGGGACCTGGGTGCATTGATGGACACCGATTATATATTCCACTTTGACATTCCGTGTAGATGTTATATTGCCCATGCTCAGCAGTTTATTATTGTACCTCATCCTGTAGTTATATTACCTGATAGAACACTTGCATGATCATTGCACATACTGCTTATCACATATTGATATCATCCGTTGGCATATGATAGAGTAGCGCAGTACGTGCATGCTCGCGATTACCTTTATATGTTATCTTTATTCACGAGTTGGCAACTCACCCCCGTTGTGCCACAGTGTTTGCAGGTTGCCCTTTGGAGTAGTCGCGGCAGGCTGCGTTGTGCATCTTTTGACACAGATACCCCCATAGTTGGTGTACTAGCTCTTTTGCTGATAGGTGGGTTTTGTGCGGTATCTGTTTATCTTACAGTTATGTACATTGTTGTATCTAGTATTCTCCATCTACCATGTATGTTTATGACTTAGAGATAGTGTGAGGACGATGATGTATATTATTGGTATCCTGGTGTCGAGCTCGTGTGAGCCGACTTTTCTTATGCAGTTTTATTATATCTGTGATGTTCCCACTTGTGGATCTTGATCTTCGCTACGGCGTCGTATATTGCTATCTTGGTGATTGTTTACTTAGACTTCTTAACATGTTAGTAAGTGCTTTCATTTTAAACTTATAACACTCTATGCTTTTACTGGTTTGATTTCTGGGTTTTCGGTTCACTTAGTCGCGTTACGCCTGTAGACGTTACGTGGTTAAGTGCCAGTCACGGGCCAAACTTTGGGTCGTGACAAAGTTGGTATCAGAACGTAGGTTTTACCTTTCGGAGTGTAGGATAACCCTGGTATGATAGAGTAGGTTGCTGCAGCAGGGTAGCGTAGCGTGCGTATGTTCCGCGGCATACTCACGACACGGTACCCCGCCTAAGCGACCTTAGGACTTATTGATTGAAATTCCCTCATGATTGTATACATCCTTGCGATTCGATTTCTATATCCTCATTGAATCCTGCCTTCTTTTCAGCCATCATGCCGCCAAGGACTACGAGGGTGCAGAGAGCGGCCGTGAGAGCCGAGGTTCGATGATTCATCTGAGACAAGGATTAATCCGAGTAGTACTCCTGTTGTACCAGGACAGATTGTTCCCCCTACGACAACTCAGATCGCTAGACTAGTGGTAGAGATGCAGGGCCTACGCCAGGCGATGAGCTCGTTGGTAGAGGTCGTTCGAGCGCAGCGACAGGTGGTTGTCACCCCTGTTACCCAGTTGTTCTTTGCGATCATCATGCAGTATTCCGTCCCCTACATAGCACCGGTGGAGGCAGCCCCAGTTTATGGGACACGTCTTCCAGAGACCGTGAGAGTTCCAGAACAGTTGAGAAATCGTACTGGTGTACCAGCCCAGAGCAGAAGCTTAGGACGAGGACAGTTGTTTGGCTCTCATCCCCAGGGAGGACGGCAGCCGGCGCGTAGATGTTTACGATGTGGGAGCCTTCAACACCTCATCAGGCACTGTTCCTTCACACCACGTCAGGGTCGTATTCTGAGACGTCGTGGACACGGAGGGTTCACGCAGAGGGGTCCGGTTAGTAGAGGAGGAGTTCGGTCAGTCGCAGATGAAGGACATGCACAAGTTTTCGCTTCGACTCATCGGGACGTGAGGGCGTCCAACGCAGAGCTTTCAGGTACTCTTTCAGTTTGTCCCTTATTGCACACGTATTGTTTGATCCAGATCCTTGTGCTCATATGTTTCCACGTACTCGTACGTATCTACACACTTTGTGCCGAGTTTGGGTAGAGAGTCTGGTTTGTTTGATCAGCCGCTAGTTGAGACTACTCCCGTGGGAGAGTCGTTTGTTGCTAGGCACGTGTTCCGATCCTGTACCGTCCGTATTGGCGAGAGAGAGTTGCCGGTCGATTTGATCCTTATTGAGATATTGGACTTCGACGTTCTTTTGGGCATGGATTGGTTAGCCACGTGCTATGCTTCTGTTGACTGCCGCGAGAAGACAGTTCGATTTTGTTTTCCCGGCGAGTCAGTTGTTGTTGTGTTGGGGGACCGTGGTGCCACCCCTCACAGTGTGATTTCTTCTTTTCGCGCTGGACAGCTTTTGAGGAAGGGATGTCAGGGATTTCTCGCCTATGTTTGCGATACTAGAGCTACGGAGGTTCCGGTGGATCAGGTTCCGGTTGTTAGCGAGTTCCCTGATGTGTTCCCTGACGAGCTTCCTAGGCTACCGCCCGAGCGTGATATTTCTTTCTGTATTGATTTGGTTCCTGGCGCGGGGCCTATTTCTGTACCGCCTTATCGGATGGCCCCGGCGGAACTTAGAGAATTGAAGGGTCAGTTGCAGGACTTGCTGGATAAGGGACTTATCCGACCCAGTGTTTCTCCTTGGGGTGCCCCATGTTAGGTCCACGTTACCTCTCCCGGTACTTTCGGGGTTGCGGAAACGGTAAAACAAAATTTTTTCTGGACTTGGTAACATGGACCGTAAAAGCCGGATCTTTGCTAAACTACACACTAGCATCCTAACTAGAGGTTTATCTACTCGGTTAGGGGTTATACCTCAACTTGAACTCCTTCTCTTCTTGTTGTTCTTCTTCTTGCTTGCTCTTTGTAGTGGTTTGAATGGCTTCCCCTCCTCGTCTCTTCTTTGCCGAAGATAGATCCACCTGAGGGCTTCATCCTTGGGCTCCTTTCTCGATCTTGAGAAAACTAAGGTACCGGTTTGCTAAACCTTCTACCTTAGAGTGAGTAGAGTGTGCTTTGGGGTGTTATATCTTCAAGGAGATGATTCTCAACACATGAGATTTGCTCTCCTTGAACTAGAGGAGGAAGAAGATGAAGTGAAGAGAGAGAAACCAAATGATAGAATGATATGGTATTTTTTACAACCATAACATATATGTGATTTTCTACAACCATAACATATATGTGATTTTCTAATAATAATATTAATTCAAAATGAAAAAGGTGATGGATGGATTGAAGAGACCATTATTATATCACAATAAATGAATTTTGCAAAGATCAAAGAGCATCTAAAAAGGGTAATGATGATGGTCAATGTTTCAAACCTAGTCAACTAGTCAACCATGGTCAACAAGTCAACAAACCCATCCATGACACAATTTCATTTAATTAATATTATTAATTGATAAATCACAAGATCATTAGGGTTTGGAAAAAGACGACTGTCAACTGTGCATACACACCCGTTCCAAAACCCTAATGAACAAACTCTTCCTCCGCCTCAATCAACTGTGCATACACATCCGCATTCATGTTCCGAGGAACATGAACACAATGAGATAAAACTAACCCCAAAGCATATACTAGGATCCGGCTCAAACCAGAGCCCGCTAGTAATGACTGTCCGGACACCAAACGTGCACAAGTGCGCGGATGTGAACGAACCCTGTCGCAAAACCATGCGACCTCTACTCAGTTTTGCCCAAAGGCGAGTAACCCTCTGTGTGGGACTTTAAAGACTCGACACTACGCTGGCAGTGGGGTTAACCACAGACCGCAAGCGGCACTAGCTGTACGTAACGGTCCCCAGGTAGATGCCGATAAGAAGACTGATGAAGTGAACCCATCCGAACTCCTACTGAGTCTGTATGCGACAATCTCCGTACAGTCCGGTCTGTTCGTCTGATACATCGCATGGCGGGCCTAGGGGGGCGGTAAACGTCAGTCCCCTAATAGCGGTACAAGTCGTGTCGGAGTGAAGCCCAGAACACCCTGAGATAACACTGGAAACCTACCAGTATATCTCGCTTGTCCTGGCCAGGGACTACTCGTGTAATGGCTCTCCTAGACACAGCGCGATGTCAACCCTCAATACCGGGAGAGACGAATCGTTTCTAACCGTCACTGCCTCTAAGTGCTTCGGGACTGCACCCAACTAGTACATGTTTGCACGACTCAGTAGAGCCGTGGTAGGGTAGTAATCAAAGAACAGTGAGAACACACTCGAGGCGAAGTGACAGTGTCAAGTCAGCGGACTAAGCTGTCCTCATGTCACCTGGGAACTGATAACTGACGATAGGTATAATACCAACCATCAGTTCCCGACGAGCCCTGTCCAGTGTACTCGTAACCTAACGAGCACCCGCATACTATCTCAAGTACGACGTACTGACAGCTGTGGGACAGACCGTCTCCCGTGCTGGGATGAGAAGCGCATACGCTAGTCTACTCCGGAGTATCGATGCCCTATCTCGATAATGCCACGACTAGGGACGTGTATAAGGATGTGCTTGTGGATTACCCAGCCCCCACGAGTGTGATCGCCATCACAACGCCGGTAATCAAGCAAAGATCCTAAGGGCTCTACTAATGCGTATAGGTGATATAATAAAGAAACACACATGTACACATTAAAGCAGAGACAAACCAAGTAGCATACTACTATATCGAGCAAGATTGTCTGTACAACTGTGAATATCCCAAGCTTTCATCAAGTAATATACATACTAGTATGATACAGTAATGGCCTCTAAGGCATATACACTAACAATCTCCCACTTGCACTAAGGCCATGTACTGGCGTATCGAAGACCTATCATCTCGATCAGCCGCTCGAACTGAGTCTGGGGTAAGGCCTTCGTGAATGGGTCCGCTGTGTTGTCCTTTGTGTCCACTCTCCGCACCTCGATCTCCTGGCGATCAATGATCTCCCTGATCAGGTGATACCGCCTTAAGATGTGCCTGGATTTCTGATGGGACCTTGGTTCCTTCACTAAAGCTATAGCCCCATTGTTATCGCAATACAAAGTTATTGGGTCAATAATGGACGGAACCACCTGAAGTTCACTAATGAACTTCTTTATCCAGACCGCCTCTTTTGCGGCATCGCTTGCAGTAATGTATTCAGCCTCCATCGTCGAGTCTGCGACGGTATCCTATTTGGAACTCCTCCAACATACCGCCCCTCCGTTGAGGGTAAACACAAAACCCGAGACAGACTTGCTGTCATCTTTGTCACTCTGGAAGCTTGAATCGGTAAAGGACTCGACCCTGAGGTCTCCATTACCGTAAACCAGGAACATCTCCTTAATCCTTCTCAGGTACTTAAGAATGTTCTTCACTACTGTCCAGTGGTCCTCACCTGGGTCTGATTGATACCGGCTTACCGCGCTCAGCGCGTAAGCTACATCTGGTCTTGTACATAGCATCGCATACATTATAGATCCTACCGCCGAAGCGTAGGGTATAGTGCTCATGCGAACCCTCTCCTCGTCAGTCTTAGGAGACATCTTCTTGGAGAGGGTAATTCCGTGCAATGCGGGTATGTTACCGCGCTTGGAACCCTCCATACTAAATCTCTTTAGTACGGTCTCTATGTACCTGGACTGCGAAAGTCCCAGTAGTCTCTTGGATCTATCTTTATAGATCTTGATCCCCAGAATGTACGAGGCATCACCTAGGTCCTTCAAGGAGAACCGTTGTGGCAAAAATAGCTTGACCGATTGTAGCATAGGAATGTCATTTCCTATCAAAAGAATGTCGTCCACGTACAAGACTAGGAATACGACCGTTCGTCCTACAATCTTCTTATAGACACAAGGTTCATCCTCGTTCTTGATGAAATCAAATTCCTTGATTGCCTCATCAAAACAGATGTTCCAGCTCCGCGATGCCTGCTTTAATCCATAAATGGATTGAAGCAACTTGCACACCTTCCCGCTGCTCCCACTATCTACGAAACCTTCTGGCTGATCCATGTAAACGCACTCTTCCAAACAACCGTTTAGGAAAGCCGTTTTAACATCCATCTGCCAGATTTCATAGTCATGGAAGGCAGCAATGGCAAGTAGGATCCGAATGGATTTGAGCATTGCCACCGGAGAAAAAGTTTCGTCATAGTCCAAACCAGGTCTTTGACGAAAACCTTTTGCAACGAGTCTAGCCTTATAGGTTTCCACCTGCCCATCTACACCAAGTTTCCTTTTGTAGATCCATTTGCATCCAACGGGTTTTACCCCAGGTGGAGCAATATCCAAGGTCCACACTTTATTGGAGTACATGGACTCCATTTCGGATTGCATTGCTTCCTGCCACTTATCAGAGTCCCAACTGATAATGGCCTGCCTGAAACTGGTAGGGTCATCTTCTTCCAAGATGCAATCCTCTCGATCCCCGTCTATGAGAAAACCGTAGTATCTCTCGGGCGGATGAGAAATCCTACCAGATCTGCGGAGTGGCTGAGGTTCGTCTGGGGTTATTGAATCTAGTGGTTCCTCCAAATTTTTAGTTACATTTTGTGGTCGCTGAATTTCTTCCAGTTCTACCGAACTCCCACTAGTTTCTTTTGCAAGAAACTCCCTTTCTAAGAAGGTAGCATGGCGAGATACAAACACCTTCTGTTCCTCAGTGTGGTAGAACAGATATCCTAGTGAGTCTTTAGGATATCCCACAAATTTACACAGAACTGACCGTGCCTCCAGTTTGTCCGGTTTCTGTGTTTTCACATAGGCCGGACAACCCCATATCTTAAATCGCTTAAGATACGGATTTCTCCCACTCCATATTTCATATGGAGTCCTAGGCACAGATTTGGATGGAACATAATTCAGTAGGTATGCTGCTGTCTGAAGCGCATATCCCCAAAATGAAAGAGGCAACTCGGCACTACTCATCATGGAGCGAACCATATCCAATAGGGTACGATTCCTCCGCTCCGAAACACCGTTGTGCTGTGGTGTATAAGGAGGAGTAAGCTGAGAGAGAATACCATTCTCTTTTAAGTAATCTAGGAATTCCGTGCTTAAGTACTCCCCTCCTCTATCAGACCGGAGGATCTTGATACTTTTGCCAGTCTGGTTCTCTACTTCCTTTCTGAATTCCTTGAATTTCTCAAAAACTTCAGATTTGTGTTTCATCAGATACACATATCCGAACCTAGAGAGATCGTCAGTGAATGTGATGAAGTACGAGAACCCACCCCTTGCATGTATAGACATCGGACCACATACATCACTGTGTATGAGTCCCAAGAGCTCTGTTGCTCTTTCTCTATGTCCGGTGAACGGAGATTTGGTCATCTTCCCTTTGAGACAAGACTGACAAGTTTCATAAGATGAAAACTCGAACGTATTCAAGAGTCCATCTTTATGCAACTTACTCAGTCTTTTCTCTCCGATATGACCAAGTCTACAATGCCACAAGTAGGATTCATTCGTATCTGAATTCTTCCTCTTGCGTGTGTTTTGTATATTGAGAACTGTATTCTGATTTAGAACGTAGATACCATTACACAGTGTACCCTCTGCAACCAGTACCTTATGAAGGTAAATGTTCATGATATTCCTATCAAGAACAAAGTTATATCCATTTTTATCGAGTAAAGAAACTGATATGATGTTGCAAACCATGGAGGGTACATAGTAGCAATCGTTCAAAATCATAGCCTTGCCATTTGGCAATACTAGGTGATATTCACCGACGGCTGCCGCATTAACTTGTGCTCCGTTCGCTACTCTGAGTGACATATCACCCGGTGCAACTTTCCTACTTTTTCTCAGTCCCTGTAATAAATTACAGATATGAGATCCTGATCCGGTATCAAGTACCCAGGAGGTAGGGCTGACCGTAAAACAGTTCTCAATTACAAGAACACCTGAAGTAGATGCAAAACCATGCTTCTTCTTCAACTGGGTATCCTTGGAATCCATACAATCCCCTTTCCCTTGCTCATACTTATGACTGTTGTCACAAGTTAGAGCTGAACCAACGTTCCCCAGCCCCGAATAAGAATTCGGATCGGTCAAGCGATACATTTTATTATCTTGGTTAGGGCATGAAATGGTTGCTACCTGGAGAGAGAGAAAAGAAACACTCAGCATGCGCTCTTGCAAGATTAGATTGGTTTATTAGTTTATCTAACCAGGATGTCTCCCACTGTTTCCTCAAATTCTTTCTTAAAACCTTTTAAAAGAAGAACTAGTCAGGATTTAATTCACGTCACAATACTTGCTTAACCTTTCAACCAGGCTAGTGTCGGTACTTCGAGGGAGGTTTTCCAACGCTTTCGCGAAGTTCCTTAATTTAAGAACCACTTTTCCCTGGGGGCGTAGCCCCGCTAACACCTTTCTAGACACCTACTAGGTTTATAGCATTGATCGTCAAGTGAAATAATCTCTCGAGAGTAATCCAACTCATCAGTGGGATCGGGATCCAACTGTCATTGTGTGATAACCTAAATGGAATCCACTCTAGTCACCACACTCCAGAAGGTATACTAAATCTGCAAGTTTCAGTTTCTTTAGAAACTCCCGATGTGGTTTTTGCCCCTAGGACCCAAGTGATCTTGACGGAGTCAACAAATCAAAGAGTCCTAGTCAAGTTCAACCCGTCATTATCTGGATTGCATTAAACCCACCCGCATAACCCTTGACGGAGTCAACAAGGTTTATACGACTGTCCTAATCAATCCCATATACCGATACAAACAAGCAGCACTTAGCTACCGTACACTACGCCTTGACGGAGTCAACAAACGCAACACGAATACTAAGTGTTACTTGTAAGAAATGACGGAGGGCAACGCTGGGTTTTTGGCGAAAAACCCGTTAACGTAATGAACTTGATATCGTTGAAGGAACCTGGTAATCTTTTTGAAAATATAGTGGCGAAAACTTTTTGCTAAAGAGGTCACTCCCTGTGAAGGGATCTCGGCTCTTTCCTCGTCGAGTGAGGTGCTGGGCATTCATAAGATGAATACCTCGATGCAAAGCAAGAATAATCGACTATAGTGAAGTTATCACCCTGACGCAAACTTTTTGTCCAAGGGGTTAATCCCGATGAGGGGATCTCGGCCCTTGCCTCGTCGAATGAGGTGCTGGGCATTCATAACCGAATACCTCGATGCAAAACAAAAAATGAATGTCCTTGTAATAACAGCTTTTGAAAAATTGTTCTAACAACGTCTTTTAGGTTTATTTTCTTGCATTAGTTCTTTTAATGCGTCCCATCATTTAAAACCTACCATTGCAGAAAACAACCAAAATATGACGTACGCTTATGCCATTCGCATTCGCCACAGGGCCCCGTCATCACCCGTTAGGTTACTTAACTAACGACAGAGCGGGGGCTGGGCTAGCGCGGCTGTAAAACATAAGCAACGCCTAAATAGTTATTATATATAGATATACAGCAATGATAGCCAATCCAGATCACAGATGAACTCTTTGGATATACTAGGAACCCGCGATTCGTTCGAGCATGCAACGAAAAGCGGATTACACGGTCGCGATGAATAGCCAATATCCCACCCAAGACCCCTACGGGTGCGGCAAACTACCCGCCAAGTACCCGAAGCGAAGCAACCTTTCTCAACGCCGTGAGTAGGCCACTCGGCACTTCGAGATACCCGGTAGTTTGTGCACCCCCTCCATGGGTCTATCCTAGGAGCAAAAACAGTAAAAAGAATTATACAATGACGGCTACAACCCCGACCCGGTTGTGCGGCCATACAAATAATATTACATCAATTTTCAAATTTATTACATGAATGAAAGAAAAAAGAAACTCTCATCTCACATCCACCCCGGCTATTCATCCGCGACAATCCAACGAGTTCATATACACAAACCATCTACAACACAGATCACAGATATGTATAACCCCCACTAATCGACGTATAGCGATTAGTAGACGTTCAATACACATATAACATTACAGATATAACCATTAGCCAAAGTCTACAGAACATCGACCAAAAAATACGGATTTTTGAGCCCCAAAAACAAATTTTGCTTTCTGGAAAATCTGGGCAGAAAAGTCATATTGTAAAAATCCCAAAATACCCATACAAGAAAACTGCAGGAAACAGATTCCACAACTGAGCTAACTCGGCCGCGGTTCCGCGGCATAAGCAAGCTTATGCCGCGGATCCGCGGCGCTTTAGTCGAGTTGGGGGATCAAATTTCTCCGGTTTTCTAACAAAATCCTGAGCCGATTTTTAGTGTATGATTTATTACTTTTTGAACAGAAAAAAAATCGGCAGAAACTGAATTTTTCGGGGTGATTTTGCGGTTTTTCGTCCGGTCGATATTCTAAATACTTTGCTAACATGCTAGGGTGTGTTTAGTTAGGCTCTGATACCACTGTTAGGTCCACGTAACATCTCCCGGTACTTTCGGGGTTGCGGAAACGGTAAAACAAAAATTTTTCTGGACTTGGTAACATGGACCGTAAAAGCCGGATCTTTGCTAAACTATACACTAGCATCCTAACTAGAGCTTTATCTACTCGGTTAGGGGTTATACCTCAACTTGAACTCCTTCTCTTCTTGTTGTTCTTCTTCTTGCTTGCTCTTTGTAGTGGTTTGAATGGCTTCCCCTCCTCGTCTCCTCTTTGCCGAAGATAGATCCACCTGATGGCTTCATCCTTGGGCTTCTTTCTCGATCTTGAGAAAACTAAGGTACCCGGTTTGCTAGACCTTCTACCTTAGAGTGAGTAGAGTGTGCTTTGGGGTGTTATATCTTCAAGGAGATGATTCTCAACACATGAGATTTGCTCTCCTTGAACTAGAGGAGGAAGAAGATGAAGTGAAGAGAGAGAAACCAAATGATAGAATGATATGGTATTTTTTACAACCATAACATATATGTGATTTTCTAATAATAATATTAATTCAAAATGAAAAAGGTGATGGATGGATTGAAGAGTCCATTATCATATCACAATAAATGAATTTTGCAAAGATCAAAGAGCATCTAAAAAGGGTAATGATGATGGTCAATGTTTCAAACCTAGTCAACTAGTCAACCATGGTCAACAAGTCAACAAACCCATCCATGACACAATTTCATTTAATTAATATTATTAATTGATAAATCACAAGATCATTAGGGTTTGGAAAAAGACGACTGTCAACTGTGCATACACACCCGTTCCAAAACCCTAATGAACAAACTCTTCCTCCGCCTCAATCAACTGTGCATACACACCCGCATTCATGTTCCGAGGAACATGAACACAATGAGATAAAACTAACCCCAAAGCATATACTAGGATCCGGCTCAAACCAGAGCCCGCTAGTAATGACTGTCCGGACACCAAACGTGCACAAGTGCGCGGATGTGAACGAACCCTGTCGCAAAACCATGCGACCTCTACTCAGTTTTGCCCAAAGAAGAGTAACCCTCTGTGTGGGACTCTAAAGACTCGACACTACGCTGGCAGTGGGGTTAACCACAGACCGCAAGCGGCACTAGCTGTACGTAACGGTCCCCAGGTAGATGCCGAAAAGAAGACTGATGAGGTGAACCCATCCGAACTCCTACTGAGTCTGTATGCGACAATCTCCGTACAGTCCGATCTGTTCGTCTGATACATCGCATGGCGGGTCTAGGGGGGCGGTAAACGTCAGTCCCCTAATAGCGGTACAAGTCGTGTCGGAGTGAAGCCCAGAACACCCTGAGATAACACTGGAAACCTACCAGTATATCTCGCTTGTCCTGGCCAGGGACTACTCGTGTAATGGCTCTCCTAGACACAGCGCGGTGTCAACCCTCAATACCGGGAGAGACGAATCCTTTCTAACCATCACTGCCTCCAAGTGCTTCGGGACTGCACCCAACTAGTACCTGTTTGCACGACTCAGTAGAGCCGTGGTAGGGTAGTAATCAAAGAACAGTGGGAACACACTCGAGGCGAAGTGACAGTGTCAAGTCAGCGGACTAAGCTGTACTCATGTCATCTGGGAACTGATAACTGACGATAGGTATAATACCAACCATCAGTTCCCAACGAGTCCTGTCCAGTGTACTCGTAACCTAACGAGCACCCGCATACTATCTCAAGTACGACGTACTGACAGCTGTGGGACAGACCGTCTCCCATGCTGGGATGAGAAGCGCATACGCTAGTCTACTCCGGAGTATCGATGCCCTATCTCGATAATCCCACGACTAGGGACGTGTATAAGGATGTGCTTGTGGATTACCCAGCCCCTACGAGTGTGATCGCCATCACAACGCCGGTAATCAAGCAAAGATCCTAAGGGCTCTACTAATGCGTATAGGTGATATAATAAAGAAACACACATGTACACATTAAAGCAGAGACAAACCAAGTAGCATACTACTATATCGAGCAAGATTGTCTGTATAACTGTGAATATCCCAAGCTTCCATCAAGTAATATACATACTAGTATGATACAGTAATGGCCTCTAGGGCATATACACTAACACTCCAGTCCTGTTTGTCAAGAAGAAGGACGGCAGTATGTGTTTGTGTATCTACTACCGCCAGCTGAACAGGGTGACGGTGCGGAACAGATATCCCTTGCCATGCATCGACGATTTGTTCGACCAGCTTCAGGGGGAAGGATACTTTTCGAGGATCGATTTGCGATCGGGCTACCATCAGCTGCGGGTTCGACAGGAGGACATTCCTAGGACAGCCTTCCGCACACGTTACGGCCATTATGAGTTTTGGTGATGTCGTTCGGACTCACCAACGCGCCAGCAGCATTTATGGACATGATGAACTGTATTTTCCGGCCGTATCTGAATCTGTTCATCATAGTGTTCATTGACGATATCTTGGTGTATTCTCGGAGTAGAGAGGGGCACGAGCAGCACCTGCGGATTACACTGCAGACCTTGAAGGAGCATCAGCTTTTCGCCAAATTTTCAAAGTGTGCTTTCTGGATAGACAGCGTAGACTTCTTGGGGCACGTGATTACACGAGATAGTATATGTGTTGACCCGAGGAAGATCGAGGCAGTTCGGAGTTGGCCTAGACCCACGTTAGTGACGGAGGTTCGCAGCTTTCTAGGGCTGGCAGGCCATTACAGGCGATTTGTGCAGGACTTCTCTCGCATTGCTACACCTTTGACCGGGTTGACCCGGAAGGGAGTTCGCTTCGATTGGACGGAGGAGTGTGAGCACAGTTTCCAGCGGCTATGGGCTCTACTGACTACGACACCAGTGCTATCATTGCCTTCAGGATCAGGCGGATTTATGGTCTACTGTGATGCTTCACGAGTGGGGCTAGGGTGCGTTTTGATGCAGCATGACAGGGTGATCGCGTATGCTTCGCGACAATTAAAGAAACATGAACAGAATTACCCCACTCATGATCTGGAGATGGCTGCAGTGGTCCTTGCACTTAAGATCTGGCGACATTATCTGTATGGAGAGTCGTGCCAGATATTCACTGACCACAAGAGCTTAAAGTATATATTTCAGCAGCGAGACCTGAACCTTAGACAGCGCCGATGGATGGAGTTAGTGAAGGACTACGATTGTGAGATCTTGTATCACCCGGGCAGGGCGAATGTAGTGGCGGATGCTTTGAGCAGGAGGCCCGGGGGTGGTCTATCTTGTTTGAGCGCAGTGCAGAGGCAGTCGTCGGCAGATTGGCAGATCTTATGCGACAGCCGGGTACAGTTCGAGTTTACGCTGATCGGAGGACAGATTGCGCATGTTCGTGCACGCCCACAGTTGCTTGACCGCATACATGAGGCACAACACAGTGATGACCGCTGTTCAGAGATCAGGACACAGATGGGACATGGCAGATTTTCCGAGTTCGTGATCGATGGTCAGGGGATACTACGATTTGGAGCTAGACTGTGCGTACCAGATGCTGAGGGATTGCGGCGCGAGATTCTTGAGGAGGCACATCGATCGGTATATAGTGTTCATCCCGGTTCCACCAAGATGTACCATGACTTGAGAGGTGTTTACTGGTGGGACGGAATGAAAAGAGACATTGCAGATTTTGTGTCGAGATGCCTGACTTGTCAGCAAGTCAAGGCTGAGCACCAGAAGCCCACGGGAGAGCTACAGCCGTTACCCATTCCGGAGTGGAAATGGGAACAGATATCTATGGACTTCATTGTGGGTCTTCCCAGGACTAGTCGAGGGTATGACTCCATCTGGGTGATCGTGGATCGTTTGACGAAAGCGGCTCACTTCCTACCGGTGAAGACGACTTTCGGATTTGCTGAGTATGCCCAGATTTACATTGATGAGATTGTACGACTGCACGGAGTTCCGACTTGTATCGTGTCCAATAGAGGCACCCAGTTTACCAGCCGGTTATGGCAGGGGCTTTAGGAGGCTTTGGGCACTCGCT
This sequence comes from Agapanthus africanus, assembly GCA_030015575.1. NCBI lineage: Eukaryota > Viridiplantae > Streptophyta > Magnoliopsida > Asparagales > Amaryllidaceae > Agapanthus > Agapanthus africanus. Next base: position 276,408,229 of record CM057339.1, on the reverse strand, counting down.
TGAGTTTCAGCACAGCATTCCATCCGCAGACCGACGGACAGTCAGAGCGGACTATTCAGACTCTCGAGGACATGCTCAGAGCATGCGTATTAGACTTCAGAGGTAGCTGGGATCATCATTTGCCCTTAGTAGAGTTCTCCTACAACAACAACTACCAGGAGACCATTCAGATGGCACCGTTTGAGGCTCTTTATGGGAGGAGATGCAGATCGCCCACCTGTTGGACGGAGCTCGGTGAGAGCAGTATCTTAGGGCTGCAGATTGTGGAGGAGACGACCGCGAAGATCCAGTTGATTCGCGATAGGATGAGAGCAGCCCAGAGTAGGCAAAGATCTTATGCGGACCGTCGTCGGCGCAGACTTGAGTTTTCTGTTGGTGATCATGTTTCCTGGAGGGTCTCCCCAATGAAAGGTGTGATGAGGTTTGGAAAAAAAAAGAGGGAAGCTTAGTCCCAGATATGTGGGCCCCTTTGAGATCCTCGAGCGTGTTGGTGCGGTTGCGTATCGATTAGCCTTCCGCCCAGTTTTCCAGACGTGCACCCCGTATTTCACGTTTCGATGCTCCGCAGATATCTTCATGATCCTTCGCATGCGATTCAACATCCGACGATCCAGCTTGAGCGCGACCTTTCCTATGCAGAGCAGCCGGGGATGATCTTGGATCGACAAGTGAAGAAATTGCGATCGAAAGAAATACCGTCCGTCAAGGTACTTTGGCGTGGCCAGAGCGGCGAGGAGGTCACTTGGGAGACCGAGAGCGAGATGAGGAAGAGGTATCCCTATCTTTTTGAAAGTGCGTATAGTTAGATTTTTAAATTCGGGGACCGAATTTCTTTAAGGGGGTAGATTGTAACACTTTGATTTTTTCCGTTAGAATGTCTTTCGTGATAATTAGTAATTGTACGTGTTATTGCATATGTGTGTCTAGGATTATTAGTTATTTTAGTCGTGTTGGCAATTGGGAAATTTTCCTTTGTAGTGTACACTTTGCACACTTAGCCATTTCTGAGACCTAGGTTTAAAGGGTGAACCATTCTTATGTGCATGGTTGCTAACTTATCCCCCCACCATTTTAATCTTTTCATAAATCTTTTCTTAATCCAAAATTGACTAGAATATGGAGGCATGGTGTTAGGTAGAAAAAGATTGACTTTTGACCCCTTTTCTTTTCCTTCTCTCTCTCTTTTTCCATCATTCTGAAATTCTGCAGAAATTCCAGCAGCAAACCCCCCATTTTTCTCCATATTCTCTTCTCTTTTCACTTCTCCTTGATTCCCAAACAAATCCTACACAAAAACCACACATTTCCTTCACAAAACCTTAGGAAAAATGAGTTTTTGAGGTGTTTGGAGGCAAATCTGCATACTTGAGGGAGGAGCTGGAACTTTTGGTTTTTCTAAGATCATTTGAAGGTATAAATCTCACTCCTAGCACCCTATCTCCATAACTTGCATGTTTAGTTTCCAAATATCACCTTTTTGTGCAATTTTAGTGCTATTGAAGGGATTTAGTGTTATTATGTTAAAATTTATGTTGTTGTGGCTTGATTAGCTTGTTAATGAGTTATTAGTGTGGGTTTAGACTTAGGCTTGTTTCAGATTTCATAAAAATACCCTAAAGCTTGATTTTAGTACAAAAGTGTGGATTTTAACTAGAAATAAGGCTCTGTAGGATCTGCTGCTACCCGAGATATTTCAGAGTGAAACTAGACGTTACTGTAGCATACACAGGGGGTATTGAGTGCACACACCAAACCTGGGAGCCCAATTCCCAAGTGAGGCCGCCGGAATAATCATTCTGGCCGCAATTTGCGGCCAGATGGGGGAGTTGGGAGTTGGGGTTTGGGTCACTGGAGTCTGCTGCTATGTGGAGTATTTTGGTATATCTATTTTTATAAGATCGGTTCTGTATCAAAATCTGGAGTAGAATACCCTATTTCCCGTATTTTTAATCTTTCGCGACACGCGTGATACGTGTGTGTGGGTTTGGGGTTTCTGCGTATCGCGACGCGTCGGAGTGGCTTCAGGCGCGTAATCACACGTTTTAGCGTATCGCGCACACGCGCGCTTGGTTTGCGACACGGGTTTCTAGTTAGCTTTAAATGTCATGTTTGTACAGTTTTGAGCTTATGAGTGATATATTGTGAAATTCTAGGATTCGCAGGCGAGTGCGACGGGCGCCGCGAAGGAGGGGAAACAAGTCGTCGGCTATACCTAGCGAGAGACTACGGTGAGTAGATTTCACATCTACGGGGATATCGCCCACATGGCGTTCTACGTCAGGGCTGATAGGACCTTATAATTTCCTTTGTATACATTGACTGTTCATGGCTACTATTTAGTGCATACTGCATTCCCTGCTATTTGGATATAAACTAGAATTGGTAGAACACCGCACCATTACTAACGGTTCAGGTTGCACGAGCACTATCATGCATGTTACACACACACCGTTAGTAATTTCCATGACACTCACACTGTAGAATTCACATCGGATCTTTATGTTGTAGCTCATCTTTAAGTGACTTGACACGATATTCATACTTGATGCATATATCACATCGGATCATTATGTTGTAGCTCATCTTTATGTGACTTGACACGATATTCATACTTGATGCATATATCACATCGGATCATTATGTTGTAGCTCATCTTCATGTGACTTGACATGCTATTCATACTTGATGCACATATCACATCGGATCATTATGTTGTAGCTCATCTTCATGTGACTTGACATGCTATTCATACTTGATGCACATTAGCTCATCTTCATGTGACTTGACATGCTATTCATACTTGATGCACATATCACATCGGATCATTATGTTGTAGCTCATCTTCTTGTGACTTGACATGCTATTCATACTTGATGCACATATCACATCGGATCATTATGTTGTAGCTCATCTTCATGTGACTTGACATGCTATTCATACTTGATGCACATATCACATCGGATCATTATGTTGTAGCTTATCTTTATGTGACTTGACATGCTATTCATACTTGATGCACATATCATATCGGGTCACTGACTTGCATATTGGTTTGGATTATATGTGATTTCTGGATTTGGGAACCATGGCTATTTCAAATATGTAATCAATTTAAAAACCCGGTTCCCTTGATATGATATTTCGGTGCGTCCACCATGTGTTTCCTCGGTACCAGAGTGATATGTGTGAACCCGAATCGAGGAGCTGGTTGAGGCCGATTACGGGTACATGGTGGACCCGGTATGGTACCCCGGGGCGAGAACGGTTTCGCTGTGTAGTAAACAGTGAGCCTGGCAGAGGGACTACTACCTACCGGTGATTGGTTGGACCTGACAGTTATCCGGAGGATACTGATCAGAGTCGATAGATGGATGTGGGGTGATCCGTACTGCCGGGGCCGAGGGCCGATACCGCAGACGGAGCCTGTGGGCTGACCCGGACTGACGGGGCCCGATGGATAAGGATTTGCGTGTCGATGCTGGACACGAGTATTTATGATATTTAGGTGCCGATGTTGGGCACTCGGGATTCTTAGAGATTTACAGGATTTGAGGGCCGATGAGAGTGCCGGCGCCTGAGCTATTTGGGGGACCTGGGTGCATTGATGGACATCGATTATATATTCCACGTTGACATTCCGTGTAGATGTTATATTGTCCATGCTCAGCGGTTTATTATTGTACCTCATCCTGTTGTTATATTACCTGATAGAGCACTTGCATGATTATTGCACATACTGCTTATCACATATTGATATCATCTGTTGGCATATGATAGAGTAGCGCAGTACGTGCCTGCTCGCGATTACCTTTATATGTTATCTGTATTCACGAGTTGGCAACTCACCCCCGTTGTGCCACAGTGTTTGCAGGTTGCCCTTTGGAGTAGTCGCGGCAGGCTGCGTTGTGCATCTTTTGACACAGATACCCCCATAGTTGGTGTACTAGCTCTTTTCTGATAGGTGGATTTTGTGCGGTATCTGTTTATCTTACAGTTATGTACATTGTTGTATCTAGTATTCTCCATCTACCATGTATGTTTATGACTTAGAGATAGTGTGAGGACGATGATGTATATTATTGGTATCCTGGTGTCGAGCTCGTGTGAGCCGACTTTTCTTATGCAGTTTTATTCTATCTGTGATGTTCACACTTGTGGATCTTGATCTTCGCTACGGCGTCGTATATTGCTATCTTGGTGATTGTTTACTTAGACTTCTTAACATGTTAGTAAGTGCTTTCATTTTAAACTTATAACACTCTATGCTTTTACTGGTTTGATTTCTGGGTTTTCGGTTCACTTAGTCGCGTTACGCCTGTAGACGTTACGTGGTTAAGTGCCGGTCACGGGCCAAACTTTGGGTCGTGACACTGGCGCTCTCGTGCTTTGTACATGAGCGCTGCCTCAGAATCTTTGACCCTTAGCTCTGGCGCTCTTGGCGCGAGCGCTCTCGTGCTTTGCACGTGAGCGCTTTCTCAGAGTCTTTGACTCTTAGCACTGGCGCTCCTGGTGCTAGCGCTTTTATGAAGCGCTGCTTCATTTCAAATTTCAAAATTTGAACAGAGTTTTGCTCTGATTGGGGGAAACAAATGCCCCCCCCACCGTTGCGCTCGCGTGGTTTACACGTGAGTGTAGCGGTGGCAGCCTTTCCACCGTTAGATTGTCTTGGAAGTTGGATCAACTTCCAGCGTCTATAAATAGGGTCTTTGGCCCCTTTGATGACCTCTGTTCATCTTCTTGTTTTCTTATTCTTGAGAATTTAATTCTCTTTCAGAGCCAAGCTCTCTGCCTCAGAAAACTCCTTTAGAGTTAAGACTCTGTCAAATTCTTTGGTAAGATTTGAACCCATTAACAGAGGTTTGCTTTTCTTAGATCACAGATCTTAAAGATTTTTAGGGTTTCTGAACCCGTTAATTAAAAACTAGAGATTTGCACTTTCTAGATCATGGATCAGAAAAAGAAAACTTTTTTAGGGTTCCTTTAACCCATTAACGAAGAACTCTTAGAGTCCACTTTACAGATATTTAAAGATCCTGAAGTTTTTAACTTCTGTAAAAAGCTTTGCTTTTAGGGTTTTTTGATGGATTGTTCCATCTTCTTCGCAGAGCATGGCTCTTTAGGATTCTTAGGGAATTTTTATTCCCCTCATAATGACAGACTTGATTTATGTTGCAGAGTGCTGCTCTCGAGGGAGTTTTACTCCTTGGCCCGAGGGGCCTCTCATTAAATGGGGCTATTTTCTTTAGGATTTCTCAGAGCATGGCCCTTTAGATCTCTTGGGGAATTCTTTATTCCCTTCATAATGACAGAGTGTTGTGCCCGATGGAGTTAAACTCCTTGGCCGAATGAGCCTCTCATTAAAGGAGAATCTTTTTAGAATTTCCTTTTTTATTTGGACAAACTTGAATTTGTGAATTCGTTGGGTGTCTTGATCAGAACTTATTTTCTTCATGTGGATATCAAGAGTTGTTTAAATCCCCGTTTCTGTTCCAATAAGCATTTTCTTGATCAGTCCGTCCACTAAACTCTCACTGATTTTCATTTTCAGGCGCTATGGCCGCTCATCTGTACTGTCTTGACGAAATCATTTCTTATGAGGACATTACGCACACGGCCGTTGTCAAAACCAGGAGTTTACAAACGCCCAATGAGCTAAAATTATGAATCGTTTCAATGCACACAACGGTCGACTACTTTCTCGTCGCTCCGCTCTCTTGAAGATTATAGTGAGAGCAATTTGAGGAGCACTTCCTGGATTTTATAAAGCCATGCCGCTTAATGCACTGGATGACGCTGAAGATAAGGTGCACTCAGTATATCTGACGGGCCTGATCTTGAAGAAGCGGCGAGATAATCTCATTGATATCTTGTATCAAACTTTCCAACAGACGACGATAATCGCTGTTTATCAGAGGGTGAAGGATATCAGCAAAGATCCTGACGCTTGCGATCGTGAGAGGATGCACACAAGAATGGTCAGAGAGGCCAGAAACATTTTAGACGGACTCACTTTTGAATTTCTTAATCCATGTCCCAGATTCAATGTTTTGCCATTGTAAATATTTTAATGATGCTTTTGTTTACTATTTTCATCAATGTAAGAACTTTCTGGGGTATGAATAACAAATTTTTCCTTTCCATGCATTTATTTTATCCTTTTCGCACATACATGAGTGGGTATGCGTCGGATGCTCAATTGGATATAAATCAAATGTTCTCCTTATTGCATTGCATAATATGTGATTGGCGTCCGTGGGTTATGCCTTTTAGTTTTGACTTGGCGCAAAGCAGTTTACGTACTCTTGAGCAACACCTCAATTTCGACGACATGTAATTTTGGCAAGTGTGGCTTCTAGATAATAAGTAACAGTTCGTCTTGGACTCTTTGTTGGGTAGCGATGGCTTAGGAGACAGGGTTAGGATCTGCGACCTAAGACTTTCCAACTTTCTGAGCCGTGAGGGTCTCATAAAGAAATTTCTCCCTACGAGTCGTGAGGATCTCGCAGGTGCATTTTCTCCTTAGGAATCATGAGGATTCTTAAGTGTGCTTTCTCTTGAGAGTCGTAAGGATCTCCCAAGAGAATTTTCTCCCTTACAAGTCGAGAGGACTCGTAAGTGGTTGATGAGTTGACTGGTTCCTGAGTCGAAGCATTGCTTGACGACAGGGAGGTCAGGGGTTGACATGTATCCGAGTCAAAGCGTTGATTGACGACAGGGAGGTCAGGGGTTGACATGTATCCGTGTCGAAGCGTTGCTTTACGATAGGGAGGTCAGGGGTTGACATGTATCCGTGTTGAAGCGTTGCTTTACGATAAGGAGGTCAGGAGTTGACATGTATCCCAGTTGAAACGTTGCTTTATGACAGGGAGGTCACGGATTGACATGTATCCGAGTCGAAGCATTTCTTGATGACAGGGAGGTCAGGAGTTGACATGTATCCATGTCAAAGCGTTGCTTGACGACAGGGAGGTCAGAGGTTGACATGTTGTAACACCTTAGAATGCGATTAGTGTTAATTAAGCTTTAATGCGGGGTTTTAAGGAAAAGTTTACCAAATCGGGTTCCTCACATTTTATATCAATTAATTAATATTTTATTATTATTTGATATGGCTTGCACACACACGTGCACGTTAATGTGAGGGTTAGTTAGTGTTAATCTCGTTAAGTGACCATGACACCTCAAACAATCCATGTCCTAATTAACCTTGCCTTAACCTTTCCTAAGATATTTTGTGTGTGACAAATATCTTGTTTGGATTGAGAGAGGTGGCTAATAAGTCATGAGCCATTAATGTATGCATTAATGAGGTGAGGGAGAGAGTGGGTGTAAGCCTTTAACTCACCCTACACTCACCTCTCACCATTTTGATATCTCACTCTCTCATTCTTCTCTCATTTCAATTATTCTTCATCTTATCCACTCTCAAACTGAAACCCTCACTCTCTCTTCACAAAAACCTTGCTAAACTTCACAAAATCCCATTTAAACACTTCAAAAGTCTTGATTTAGCCACTTGGTCCTTGGAGCTTGGAAAGCTGGGATTTTTAAGCAAGAGTGACTAGGTAATGACCTCAAACTGATACTTAGGAGTTATATTGTTGTGTTGCTTTGTTGTTATGGATTAGAACACTAAAGGTAGCGTTTTGTGAAAACATCGTATTTTTAATGTCGGCTTGATGTCTCTGTGATCTGCTGTAGAACCAGGTGTTTGTTGGAAAAGTTCCTATCACAGTGACCTGGTATTGTGAACTAGAACCCACCATAAAAACCTGAGACCACCCCTTCATTATTGGGCCGCAGATTTATTGGTTCTGGCCACAAATTGCGGCCAGAGTGGGGGCTGGGATGTTGGTTCTTTGACAAGGGGTCTCTGGGGTTGTGTGTAGTCTCGTGGCACTTGCAACTTTCACCAATTGTTTGTGTATAAAAATCTGGGACCACTTTACTATATTCTAGTGTTTTGAGTACACGTGTTACGTTATCCGACACGGTTCATGATCTTGTGTTGCTGCTGCACTTGGGCTGGTTTTGGTGTGTCGCTACACACGTTAGCCTTTAGACGAACACTTCTGAGTTGGATTGGAGTTAGTGCGTCGGCCAAACGTAGTGTGTACGTGATATTGATCGATTTCTGAGATTTTGCACTGTTTATGTTTTGTGTTAATAGGATCGCAGGCAGGGACTTCGGACGCTGCAAAGAAAGAGAAGCAGGTGATTGGATTTACCTAGCCCGCGATTGTCGGTGAGTAGATTTAACATCTACGGGGAAATCGCCCGTATGGCGTTAAGCGTTAGGGCTAGATATGATATGATATTAGCCGCATGTTTATATGCACATATAGAGATGGTGCATGAACTTCATTGCATATAGTTACTTGTTGTGCCTGAACCTGTAACCATTATACACTGCACTATTATTGACAGTCCATGTTGCACAAGCATCAATTGTATGCTACACACATACTGTCGGTAATTGCCATGATAAGCACAACGCAAATATTCATATGATATACCTTGCTATTGGTTAGCGACATTGAGGCATTGATTCTTGTGCGATAGTGCATATGAAATGTAGTATACATGCATACCTACATGCTTACACATATACCTTGCTATAACCATATGTTCATCGTTATATGATGCTGCGTTGGATTTGGATAATTGGGAACCGCGTGATATATTTAATGAATTGGTGCAATTAAATAGCGGATTTTCCCTTGATATGCTCATATTGTTGTTCTATGTTGCATACGTCATATTACATGGATTTTCCCATTGAGATATGGATTTCATGTGATTTTCCGGATTTGAAAACCCCGGGGATATTTCAAGAAATGTGTATTGTTTTGAAAACCCGGTTGGACACTTATGTTCCGTGAGATATATGATATGGGGATTGCGAGTGTCGAGGTTGGACATTCAGGTTCCGAGGATTTCGAGTGTCGGATTGGACACTTAGGTTCCGTGAGATGTACAGGTACGATATGTGGATTTACATGTCGATATTAGACACGAGTATTTCATGATGTTTTCGGGTGCCGATATTGGGCATTCAAGTTCCTTGAGATTTATAGGTTATGAGGGCCGATTGAGGAATTTGGGATTTAGATTATCTTGATGGACACTGGTCCTGCCATAATGAGGGTTCCGTGAGGATGACATGTTTTATCTAATACTCCGCATTTATCTGATATGCATTGCTTCATGTATTAGTAGTACCTGATAGAGTACCTTTCATGACTATTGCATATACATATTGCCATACTTATGCTATCAGATTATATGTGATAGATTATCGTTGTTAGTGCATACTTGCGATTAAATTATGATGTTATTTATTATTCACGAGTTGGCAACTCACCCCCCATTGTACCGCAGTGTTTTGCAGGTCTGATCATTAGAGTGGTTGCGACAGGGCGTCTTATTATCTCTACTTTTGCGGATACCGCTACGGTTGGCTCTGAGGCCTTTTGCTTTAGGTGGAATGCGGTTATCCGATGATGTACATTGTATATTTTCTTATCTAGTACTCTCCATCTACCAACTTCATGTATTGACTTAGAGACGAGTTGTGAGGATTGATGTTGTATATTCTTATGACTCTGGTTGTCGTGCTCGTATGAGCCGGCCTTTATTTATGTGGATTTTCTCTTTTCTTCGCTACGGCGTCGTATATCTGTTGTGGTGGTTGTTTCTGCCGTTGGGCGAGATTTGCTCCTGTTGGGGATGCTTTACTTATATCTTATGTTTGTACTCGTTTCGGGGCTAGCTTTTACAAAGGAGATGCTGTCGGAATTTTTATGAAAAAAAACTTAAGTTTAAAGTTTTGCATCGAGATTTTTTTTAAGTATTTTATCTTTTCCTTCTTGTAATGGTTTAGATTTGCTGGGTTTTTGGCTTACTTAAATTGCGTTACGTCTGTTGACGTTATGTAGTATAAGTGCCGGTCATGTGCCTAAATTGGGTCGTGATAAAATTGGTATCAGAGCGCTAGGTTTTACCTTTCGGAGTGTAGCATGACCTTGGTATGATGGAGCAGGTAGCTTAAGCAGAGTAACGTAGCGTGCGTATGTTCTACGGCATACTTACGACACGGTACTCCGCCTAAGTGACCTTAGGACTTATTGTTTGAAATTCCTTCCGTGATTATATACATCCTTGTGTTTCGGTTTCTTTGTCCTTATCGAATCTTGTTTCCATTTCCAGCCTTTATGCCGCCGAAGACTACGAGGGCGCAGAGAGCGTCCGCGAGGGCCGAGGTCAGAGTTGACTCGTCCGAGACGAGGACTGACCCGGGCGGTACGCCCATTGTGCAGGAGCAGATTGTGTTGGAGATAGTGCCCTCAGAGTCAATTATTGGATCACAGGCACGTGATTGCAATGATTGAGGGAGGACCTATCCCGGTAGGACAGTCTTGCTCGAGATGATAGTATGCTATCTGGTTTACCTTTATCATCGTGTACTGCTTTAGGTGACCTGACATGTCGCTATTGCACGTTGATAGAGCCCCTAGGATTCTTGCTTGACTACCGGCAGTATGAGGGCGATCATATATGTGGGAGCTGGTAGTCTATAAGCACATCCTTAAAAGGTCCCTAGTCATAGGAGTTTCGAGACAGGGCATCGATACTCCAGAGTAGACTAGTGTATACAGTCGAGACCCCGACGAGGGGCGGTGGCCGGTCCCACAAGCCATTGGTGTCAGTTGGTTCACCTAAGATGTATACAGGTGCTCATTGGGTTATGAGTACACCGGACAGGACTCGCCGGGAACATGCTAGTTGGTCTTATACCTGACGTCAGATAGCAGTTCCCAGGTGACATGTGTACAGGTTAGTTCATCGACCTGGGGATCGTCATTTGTCTCATGTGAGTTCCCACTGTACTTTGATTACTACCCTACCACGGCTCAAAGGAGTCGTGCAAACAGGTTTTAGTTGGGTACAGTCCCGAGCCACATGGAGGCAGTGAGCGGATCTTCGGGGGTTTCGTCTCTCCCGGTATTGGGGGTGAGGTCGCGCTGTGTCTAGGAGAGCCATTACACAAAGACCTTGGCCAAGGCAGAAGATTTACTGGTAGGTATTCCAGTAGTATCTCAGGGTGTTCTGGGCTACACTCCGACACGACTTGTACCGCTTTTGGGGGTCTGACTTTTACCAACCCCCTAGGCCCGCCATGCGATGCTCATAGACGAACGGACCGGACTGTACGGATATTGTCACTGACAGGCTCAGTTGGGTGTCGGGGTGAGCTTCCTCATCGACGTCCCTTTTTAGTCAATAGCTGGTGGCCCGTCACGTATTGGCTTATACCTCTGACGTGCTAGTGGTTAAATCCACAGCCATAGTATTGACGAGTCTTTAGAGTCCACCACACTTTCAGTTACTCAAGCTTTCGGGCGAAACGCTGTAGAGGCCGTATGGAGATATGGCAGGGTCCGATTAGATACGTGCGGTATTGCACGGATCAGGATCGGACGGTTTTGTACTAGTGGCCGTATAGTTATATGGCAGCGTTCGATCAGATACGTGCGGTATTGCACGCATCAGGATCGGACGGACATTACTAGCCGGCTTTGGCTTAAGCCGATCCTAGTATAGTACAGTGTAGATTCTGTCTCATTGCATTTGTATCCGGACGGAATACAAATGCGGGTGTGTATGCACAGTGTGGGTTTTCCTGTAATTTATTACGGGACCAGTTTTCTGGAGTTGCCAGTTTGCTTTCCGTTCCGGCCGGTTTTTCTTTGTTCTTTCCCGGCCGGACTTTTCCGATGGAGGGGGTAATTTGCAGTTTTGCAAATTACATATTGTGGAGGTTTTAGTATGATGGTTTATTATGAAAGCATCTTTTGATGCCTTTCTTATCCTTCATTATCATTTGCTTTATGTGATTAGATTTGATAAGAAGAGTTGATGTGAGTTTTGTGATGATTATGTCTTGGTTGTGGTCACCCTTCATTATCTCCTACACTCACCTCCCTTCATGTTGATGCTTCATATTCATTCCTCCACCCTCTTGCTCTCACTTGATGAAGATGGTTGAAGAAAAGAAAAGAGAGAAGAAGAAAAGAAAAGAGAGAAGAAGAAAAGAAAAGAGAGAAAGAAAAAGATGAGAGCTTCACCATGAGAGTTTCATTCTTGATCTTCTTTCCATGCTAGAAAAATGCAAGCACCATTTTTCTAGTCTTGATTCCTCCATCATCCACAAATGGCAACCAACCCCAACGTGAGACATACATTCTACATTCACTCCCTACAGCATATCTTGAGCATGTCGAGTAGCCGGCTTCATGCGCGAGTTGCCTCGGTATTGAGGTGGGAGCCCGTAAAAGTACCCGGCTTCGTGGTGCCCTTTCCGACGAGGAGGAGACGGACGGAGATCCCGCGAGGAGATCGGAGTGGAGATGAAGACCGGAGGACTTGGATCGTCGGTACATCTCTAACCTATCTTGTTAGTTAGCTAGACTAGTTTAATGGTAACGATCCGGGGTTTAGTGCGCGGTGGTGCCGGTTTGCTAAGTCCGCAAATTTTAAAGTTTACCACCGTTTCCGCGTTTGGCCGTCGGGTTGACGGCCGGGGCGCCGCCGTGCACTTACAGTGGTATCAGAGCCTCGCCATTAACATAGTCTAGTTTTGTGTGATGTGTTTTACGTTTCCGATCGAACAAAATCCCGAAAACACGTATTTCAGTTCACATCAGTTTCTGTTGAAATATTTTGTTCTCGAAAAATTTTTCTGGTTGTCTCAGAGTGATGTGCAGGGAAATAGAAGCATACTGTAAAAATTTGGAACCATGATCTCACTATTCCGCCGCGCAAGCGCCGCGAAACCCCACCTCGTGCGGCGCTTCCGCCGCGGATTTTACTGTTCACCCCCCCAAATTTTTCCAGTGTGTTCCTGAGTTGAAAATGTGGTTTTTGGGATATTAAAATTGGGCCAAGGTTTTCTGTGAATGCTACAGTTTTGATTGAGGGCCCACTTGTTAATTTTTGATCGATCGGATATTTCAAACACATTATTTCACAGTATTTACATTATATCTGCGACCGTGAATGTCACTCGATCGGTAAATCCTGTCTAACTGCTATAGCCCGGTTAGACGGATTTGCGAACGTGACTTTCACGTTGATGTTCTATGTTTATGCTGTGATGTTGCGGATCGGTCGTGGGGGATAGCCTGGATGCAATGCTAGTACTGTATTGTTGTATTATGTACATTTGATTTTGCGGGGCGAGCGTCCGACATGTGGACTGCCGTCACTGCCTGATTGTATTATTCTTTTGGGGCACGACCTGGTTGCGGTCGATGTACCCGTTGTATGTATATTTTTACTTTCTGTACTAGGATTACCCCGCGGTGGGGTGCACGGATAGCCGGGTTCTAGAGGGCAACAAGCCCGCATCTCATGGCATTGGGACGGAGGGGGCTTCACTCTAGGATTGGCGGGCTATTCGCCGCACTCGTAGGGGGTACAGGTTGACCCAGGAGGGGTGCCCAAGTTGTCGGATTCCGTGGAGTGCTGGGTGGTCCATTCACGGAGCTGAAGGGGGCTGCCTCGCTTCAGGTTTTGGCGGGTGACTTGCCGCGCCCGTAGGGGTCTAGGATTTCATTGCATAGGCTATCCACACGACCAGGGGAACGTCGGGTTTCAGTAGTGGCTCTGTGAAACCCGAGGATCCCAGATATCTGTATTGTTCTGTGATGCTGTACATTTCTGTGATGTTGCATTTCTTTCACGCCTTGAGCGAAATATAATATATTGGTATATATATTAGTAGATGTTGTATATGTTTTACATCCGCGCTAGTCCAGTCCCCGCTCTGTCGTTAGTTAGCTAACCTAACGGGTAATGACGGGACCCAGTGGCGAATGCGGATGGCATATACGTACATCAGTATATTTTCGTTCTTTGTGGTGTGATCAAATGATGGGACTGCATTGATTCGGATCAATGCAAGTTTAAAAACAAACCTAATCTGATGTTGTTGGAACACTTTTTCAAAAGCTGTTATTGCAAGGACGTTCACTTTTGTTTTGCATCGTGATATTCAGTTGGAATATCCTGCTCCTCAGTCGACGAGACAAGGGCCGAGATCCCTTCACCGGGAGTGACCCCTTGGACAAAAAGTTTGCGTCAGGGCAATGACTTCACTATAGCCGATTACTTTTGCTTTGCACCGTGGTATTCATTTGGAATATCCTGCACCCCATTCTACGGGGAAAGAGCCGAGATCCCTTCACCGGGAGTGACCTCTTTAGTAAAGGTTTTCGTCACTATATTTTCTAAAAGCTATCCGTTCCTTCAACGATATCAAGTTCATTACGTTAAAGGTTTTCGCCAGAAACCATTCGTAGCCCTCCGTCGTTTCATATGGGTAGTCAATAGTATTCAAGCTGTGTTTGTTGGCCAAAGTCAAGGCACAGTGTTTGGTAGCTGTTGGTTATTCATATGCAGCATAGATAGATGCGTTGGTTTGGGACAGTCGTACTACCTTGTTGGCCAAAGTCAAGGGTATGTACGGGTGGATTCAAATCAACCTGGAGAATGACGGGTAGAACTTGACATGTGACTTATGATTTGTTGGCCAAAGTCAAGGTCATAAGAGCATGGGGCAGAAATCACATCGGGAGTTTCAAAAGTACTGAAACTTGCCAGATATGCGCATACCTTCTGGAGTGTGATACCGTGAGCGGATTCCGTCACGTTGTCATGCGATGAGAGTTGGATCCCGATTCCCACTGATGAGTTGGTTTACTCCTCGGGTGTTCCCGACTAATTCTTCTTTCAGGTTTGGAGGAGAATTTGAGGTACAGTGGGAGGTTTCCAGATTAGATAAATTGGTAACCATTCTGATCTAGGATAGAGTGCACGCTGAGTGTTTCTTTTCTCTCTCTCTCTTTGGCAGCGACCATTGACCCGACCCTAAGACTTTGACTCAGTGACCAAGTTGACCGAACCTACTTAACACTGGCTTTTGGATTGTCAGAGTTGCAGACCTCATTGCCACTTCTACTTTTACCCTTTTCTCCAGGACACCCCGTATTACTACGAACGTCCACTTCCATTGGACAAAACCATCGTATGGTTAGATACGAACTCGAAGGAATTCGAGGATGGTTTCCGGTTCTGGAGAAAACGGATAGGATTATTCAGTTGTCTTTTCTTTTCACCCTCTCTCAGGTTGCGAGTACTCCTTGGTTTAGGAGTAGTACACCTATTACGCAAATTGGATAGTCTTCTTCCAAACCATAGGCTGGTGCCGACCGGTAGGGAAGGAAGAAAGCCAATTAGCCTAAACGGTGTACAGAAGGTATTAAGTTAAGACAAAGTAAGGGATTAGTAAGAGAGCAAAGTAAATTGCAACAGATATTCACGACCAAACCAAGTATTTCTTCGCCAATCCTAAATCACCTTTGTATTTCTCCAGGACACTCCGTATCACTACGAAGATCCCATTTTATTGGATAATCCATCGTATGGTTATATACGAACTCGAAAGGGACTTGTTCCAGTTCGGGGATGGATCCTGGTTCAGGAGAGATAGGAATAAAGTACATTCAGGTGTCTTTTATCTTCACCTTCTCTCGCGTTGCGAGTGCTCCTAGCATTAGGACAGTACACCCTTTATGCTTATTGGATAGTCTTCTTCCAAACCATAGGCTGGTGCCGAACGGTAGGGAAGGAAGAAAACCATTTGGCTTAAAGGGGTGTACAGAAGGTAATGACTAATGACATATGAAGGGATTTGGAGAGGTGGCAAAGAATTATACGGTTATAGTTGTGAATCTGGATAATGGATGAGGCATTACTAGGAATACCAGGAAACCCCATCGAAACATTTCAATGTTTCAGTCTCACTGTGTAATGTTAAAAGAAAACTGATTTCCCGATTAGATACTTACTCCAGGGTATGTATTTACCAGGTTTGATTCTCACATCTGTATGGTTTTACAGATGATGAGTGGGAGTAAGTTATCGGGAATTGGGTGATCATCCTCATTATATCGGGATTCGTTGGAATCGGTGACATTTGAGGAGATCATCTGGGTTGTTTGCCGGTCGGCAAATATTTGGTTTTGAATATCCGCTGTTGTGCACCAATTTCAAATTGATATATCTGTACGTCTATTTTCATAGAGTGAGATATACCTTTTGATATTATGTCGATGACATTTACCTATATCAGTGGATGGTTAGGTAAGGAGCATTGAACAGCGGTGTAATTCTTCTTAACCATAAGTACAGTTTTCAACCTACGACACACAGTGAATGAGTCACTAGACTCAGCGGACTTATACAGAGTATTGTATGTTGTCCAGTGTCCATTAGGACAGAGGGGTTGGTCCTCGTACTGTATTCTGTTTACTTTTGACTTCTCTAGTTCTTAGACATGTGTTTCGTAGAAACACAGGGTCTAAGTTTTGAGGAGTTATAGGTATTTGAATAGAGTAGAGAACCAGGTGTAGCAAGTATCGGGATTCTTCAAAGTGATCGAAGATGTAGATACTTGTGTATGGTATTCAGTTGATAGTAATGATAAAGAGAAATTGCTTCTCTTTCAGGTTACTCATAATTGGAAGCATTCCTAAGTTGAGTAACGCTGATCGGCCTCCTTCCATTTAGTTATCATGCACTGGAGAAAGCTGCATGATTTGAATCTGGTTCAATTAAATCAGTGCCTCTGGTTCTATATTGGATGTAGAACAGTTCATATCTTAACGTTGTTAAGGTACGGGGAGTTGTCCGGCTTATGCTTAAAACCAGACACTGGACAACTCAAGGCACGTTTCTGTAATGGCTGTTTGTGGGTTGACCCAGGCTATGACGCGGGTTGACTTTCTACCATCTGGATGAACAATAGCAATATTGTTCTAGACTCGCCACAGTTTTATTAAAAATGGATTTTTTCAAAAACAGCAGTGGGAGTATGGTAGAACTGGAAGTGATTCCAGAACCGCAAACGATTACTGAAGATTTGATAAGGAACCTAAAGATTCAATCTGGATTGACATTCCATTGGCCACTCCGCAGATAAGGTGGGTAACTTCAGGCACCCGAGAGGTACTTCGGTAGCCTCAAGGACGGTGACAGGGAAGTTCTTGTATACCTACACTTTCCATTGTTGTTGTTCCAGGCTGCGAGACCCGGCAGGAGGATGAGTATAGCGTCGTTCTAAACTAGCTTTAGAAGTGCACGTCTATATGACTCTGCCAGAGGGTTGTCGTAGTCAGTGGGAGCAGCGGAAGCATTGGTGGACATCAGGCTTATGTCTATTTATAGACTAAAGCAGATATAGCGGAGATAGATCATCTATTTCTGATGCGACAGTCATAGGTTTGACGTCATCAGAATAGGGGATGGATCTGTTGAGAAGGTAGTAGGAAGTGATATTCCTATACTACGATCGGTTAGACTTTGGTCGTCACACAGTGGTTTCTCCACAAAGGACTTAGACATTATATCAGACATACTGGTTACTAGATCTATGGTTTTAGATCTAGATTTGGGTGGTTTCCTAATCTGGGTACCTTGACAGCATTCTATGAGTATTTAGAATGGAGGACTCCTGGCACGGTAGTGTACCTGCAAGTAATGGAGTCGCCCTCTCTAAAGGTGTCTTTTAGACTAAAGTAGAGAGGGATGTGCATGATTGGCAGATCACTTGCTTAGGCAATTGAGTCAATCATGAGATGTCAAGTACCACACCAGATGTTGTTCTTGCACTAGATGCAATAAGTTGATATTGATCCAATTCTGGAGAAACAGTCGGAAGCAGTTTTAGAACATAAGTGGCTGTTCCAGGGATATGATAACGGCTGCCTCTTTTAGGAGACGGTTATCATTCCAGGCTTCCAAGGTGACATGGACGACAAGGAGGTTGTCAGAGTTATAGTTTTCCTTCTGACGAGGGGCAGTATTTTGGACAGGTGGTCCAAGGCAATACTGAGGGTGGCATGGCGCAGGATACTGATTAAGTTCAGTTGACGATACAGTCTAAGAAGTTTGGATTTGGAGTTCATTTATGAGCTACGTCCCATCAGACATCCAGACATTCTAAGACAGGTATTGCTCATTTCGGGAGATGGCTTTCTCCGCGAACTTGAGATATAGAGAGATATAGAAAGAAACATCAAGGCGGACCCACTCACTGAGGCTATTCCTCGAACGCAATAGTTTCGCAAACGGATTTTGTGAAACTGACTAGTAGGGGAGTTGGGTGTTCGGTATCACACGGGCTGTGAGTATGCGACATCGCAATAATTAGCCTTGAGTGCAAGTGGGAGATTGTTGGAGATAGTGCCCTCAGAGTCAATTATTGGATCACAGGCACGTGATTGCAATGATTGAGGGAGGACCTATCCCGGTAGGACAGTCTTGCTCGAGATGATAGTATGCTATCTGGTTTACCTTTATCATCGTGTACTGCTTTAGGTGACCTGACATGTCGCTATTGCACGTTGATAGAGCCCCTAGGATTCTTGCTTGACTACCGGCAGTATGAGGGCGATCATATATGTGGGAGCTGGTAGTCTATAAGCACATCCTTAAAAGGTCCCTAGTCATAGGAGTTTCGAGACAGGGCATCGATACTCCAGAGTAGACTAGTGTATACAGTCGAGACCCCGACGAGGGGCGGTGGCCGGTCCCACAAGCCATTGGTGTCAGTTGGTTCACCTAAGATGTATACAGGTGCTCATTGGGTTATGAGTACACCGGACAGGACTCGCCGGGAACATGCTAGTTGGTCTTATACCTGACGTCAGATAGCAGTTCCCAGGTGACATGTGTACAGGTTAGTTCATCGACCTGGGGATCGTCATTTGTCTCATGTGAGTTCCCACTGTACTTTGATTACTACCCTACCACGGCTCAAAGGAGTCGTGCAAACAGGTTTTAGTTGGGTACAGTCCCGAGCCACATGGAGGCAGTGAGCGGATCTTCGGGGGTTTCGTCTCTCCCGGTATTGGGGGTGAGGTCGCGCTGTGTCTAGGAGAGCCATTACACAAAGACCTTGGCCAAGGCAGGAGATTTACTGGTAGGTATTCCAGTAGTATCTCAGGGTGTTCTGGGCTACACTCCGACACGACTTGTACCGCTTTTGGGGGTCTGACTTTTACCAACCCCCTAGGCCCGCCATGCGATGCTCATAGACGAACGGACCGGACTGTACGGATATTGTCACTGACAGGCTCAGTTGGGTGTCGGGGTGAGCTTCCTCATCGACGTCCCTTTTTAGTCAATAGCTGGTGGCCCGTCACGTATTGGCTTATACCTCTGACGTGCTAGTGGTTAAATCCACAGCCATAGTATTGACGAGTCTTTAGAGTCCACCACACTTTCAGTTACTCAAGCTTTCGGGCGAAACGCTGTAGAGGCCGTATGGAGATATGGCAGGGTCCGATTAGATACGTGCGGTATTGCACGGATCAGGATCGGACGGTTTTGTACTAGTGGCCGTATAGTTATATGGCAGCGTTCGATCAGATACGTGCGGTATTGCACGCATCAGGATCGGACGGACATTACTAGCCGGCTTTGGCTTAAGCCGATCCTAGTATAGTACAGTGTAGATTCTGTCTCATTGCATTTGTATCCGGACGGAATACAAATGCGGGTGTGTATGCACAGTGTGGGTTTTCCTGTAATTTATTACGGGACCAGTTTTCTGGAGTTGCCAGTTTGCTTTCCGTTCCGGCCGGTTTTTCTTTGTTCTTTCCCGGCCGGACTTTTCCGATGGAGGGGGTAATTTGCAGTTTTGCAAATTACATATTGTGGAGGTTTTAGTATGATGGTTTATTATGAAAGCATCTTTTGATGCCTTTCTTATCCTTCATTATCATTTGCTTTATGTGATTAGATTTGATAAGAAGAGTTGATGTGAGTTTTGTGATGATTATGTCTTGGTTGTGGTCACCCTTCATTATCTCCTACACTCACCTCCCTTCATGTTGATGCTTCATATTCATTCCTCCACCCTCTTGCTCTCACTTGATGAAGATGGTTGAAGAAAAGAAAAGAGAGAAGAAGAAAAGAAAAGAGAGAAGAAGAAAAGAAAAGAGAGAAAGAAAAAGATGAGAGCTTCACCATGAGAGTTTCATTCTTGATCTTCTTTCCATGCTAGAAAAATGCAAGCACCATTTTTCTAGTCTTGATTCCTCCATCATCCACAAATGGCAACCAACCCCAACGTGAGACATACATTCTACATTCACTCCCTACAGCATATCTTGAGCATGTCGAGTAGCCGGCTTCATGCGCGAGTTGCCTCGGTATTGAGGTGGGAGCCCGTAAAAGTACCCGGCTTCGTGGTGCCCTTTCCGACGAGGAGGAGACGGACGGAGATCCCGCGAGGAGATCGGAGTGGAGATGAAGACCGGAGGACTTGGATCGTCGGTACATCTCTAACCTATCTTGTTAGTTAGCTAGACTAGTTTAATGGTAACGATCCGGGGTTTAGTGCGCGGTGGTGCCGGTTTGCTAAGTCCGCAAATTTTAAAGTTTACCACCGTTTCCGCGTTTGGCCGTCGGGTTGACGGCCGGGGCGCCGCCGTGCACTTACAGATTGTTCCACCTTCGACAGACCATATGGCTATGCTAGGTGATGGTATGCAGGATTTGCGCTAGATGATGGGGTCATTGGTTGAGGCCATTCGAGCGTAGAGGCAGGCGGTTGTTTTACCCGTTATGGGGACCATGTTGGTGCCTACTATTCCGACAGTCGTACCTGCGGCTACGGAGGTGATCACCGTATCGTTATCGGAGTTCATGAGGTTGAGGCCTCCGGTTTTCACTGGCACCGATGCAGCTGAGGATCCGCAGTCGTTTATCGATCGGATGGCCAGGATATGTCGCTCGCTGAAATGCTCTGACGCGAGATGGGTGGAGTTCGCGAGCTTTCATCTGGAGGGTTTGGCCCAGAAGTGGTGCGAGTCCTTAGAGAAGGGCAGAGCCACAGGTCTTCCTCCTATGACTTGGACTGAGTTCGTGACGGTGTTTCTTGCGCGTTTTCTTCCGCTGAGCGTCAGGGATGCTCGAGCGCGCAGTTTCGAGTCGTTACGCCTGACTCAGGGTATGACGGTGGCCGAGTACGATGTGATGTTTACCGAGCTGTCTATGTATGCTCCGTATTTGGTGGCTACGAAGGAGATGATGGTAAAGAGGTTTTTTCGAGGCCTGCTTACCCAGTTGTTCCTCGCTATCAGCGTACAGTATTGTGACACGTATGCAGCAGCGGTGGACGCAGCCCTATTGGTCGAGGAGCGTCTTTCCGAGACTTCGGTTGTTCCGGAATCGAAGAGAGTTCGTACTGGTGTATCAGCATGGAGACAGGCATTTAGACGCAGTGACAGATCCCGTTCAGACACTAGGGGTCGTGGAGACTCGGGACGAGGCCAGTTATTTAGATTTTATCCCCGGGAGAGTCCGCAGTTTTCTTCTAGATGTTACCGGTGCGGGAGATTGGGTCATCGTGTTCGAGATTGTACTGAGCCACGTGAGGACGGGATAGCTGTACCACATGTTACCCTGCCACCTTCACCACCTCAGAGGGTGTTTCTTCTTATGCATGTTGTTGCTCCGCGTCAGACTCATGTTCAGGGAGGTCGTGGTCGCGGTGGTTTTGTGCCGAGAGGGCGAGGTGGTAGAGGCAGAGGTCAGCCAGTCGCCGGCAGAGGGTAGGCTCGGGTGTTTGCCTTGACTCATCAGGACGCGCAGGCGTCCAATGCAGTGGTTTCAGGTACTCTTTCTGTATGTTCTTTTGAGGCACATGTTCTGTATGCATTCGTGTGTTTCTACACACTTCGTGCCGAGGTTGGGCCGAGAGTCGTGTTTACTAGATCAGCCGCTTATTGTGATTACTCCTGTTGGTGATTCTTTCGTCGCGCGACATGTGTTTCGGTCGTGTGCCGTTCAGATTGGAGATAGAGATTTGTCCGTTGATTTGATCCTTCTAGATATGCTGGACTTCAACGTTCTCCTTGGCATGGACTAGTTCGCTGCTTACTATGCGTCCGTGGACTGCTGTGAAAAGACAGTCAGTTTTAGTTTTCCAGGCGAGTCTATTCGGGTTGTGCAGGGGGACCGAGGTACCACCCTTCACAATTTGATTTCAGCCCTTTGCGCTAGTCGGCTTTTGAGGAGGGGATGTCGGGGATTCTTGGCTTTCATTGTGATACTGGAGTCACAGTAGAGTCGTTGGACCGGGTTCCTATCGTGCGAGAGTTTCCCTACGTTTTTCCCGATGAGTTACTTGGTGTGCCGCCAGAGCGCGATATTGAGTTTTGCATTGATCTGATTCCTGGCACGGCGCCTATTTCTATACCACCTTACCGGATGGCTCCGGCAGAGCTTAAAGATCAATTGCAATAGTTGCTTGATAAGGGACTTGTGCGTCCGAGTGTTTCGCCGTGGGGATCTCATGTGTTGTTCGTCAAGAAGAAGGACGACAGTTTGAGGCTGTGTATTGATTATCGTCAATTGAACCGAGTTACGGTGCAGAATAGGTATCCTTTACCTCGCATTGGCGATTAGTTTGATCAACACCAGGGTGCGAAACATTTTTCTAAGATTGATTTGCGTTCGGGTTATCATCAATTGCAGGTTCGGAATGATGACATTCCGAAGACTGCTTTTCGTACACGCTACAGGCATTATGAGTTTCTGGTGATGTCGTTCGGACTCACCAATGCCCCAGCAGCGTTCATGGATAAGATGAACTGGATTTTCAGGCCGTTCCTCGACCAGTTTATTATTGTGTTTATTGATGACATTCTGGTCTACTCTAGGAGTCGAGAAGAGCACGAGCAGCATATGAGGATTGCTCTGCAGATATTGAAAGAGCACCAACTATATGCTAAATTCTCAAAGTGCGCTTTTTGGCTTGATAGAGTTGACTTCCTAGGTCATGTGGTGATGGAAGATGGTATTCTTGTGGACCCGAGGAAGATCGA
The DNA here is from genome assembly GCA_030015575.1 of Agapanthus africanus. Classification (NCBI taxonomy): domain Eukaryota; kingdom Viridiplantae; phylum Streptophyta; class Magnoliopsida; order Asparagales; family Amaryllidaceae; genus Agapanthus; species Agapanthus africanus. The sequence goes on along the minus strand of CM057339.1, from coordinate 276,385,271 downwards.
GGCTGTACAGCTTTGGCCCAGACCTGTATCCGTGACAGAGGTCCGCGGCTTTTTGGGCTTAGCTGGTTATTACCGCCACTTCATGCAGGATTTTTTGAGTATCGCTGTACCGCTGACCGGACTGACCCGGAAGGGGGTTCCTTTTCTTTGGACTGATGCGTGCGAGCAGAGTTTTTAGAGGTTGAAGACTCGGTTGACAACGGCACCAATTCTATCTTTGCCTTCTGGATCGGGTGGCTTTGTTGTTTACTGTAACGCGTCTCGAGTGGAGCTCGGTTGTGTTCTGATGCAGCATGATAGAGTGATTGCTTATGCTTCTAGGCAGCTAAAGAAACACGAGCAGAATTATCCCACTCACGATCTTGAGATGGCCGCGGTGGTCTTTGCGCTGAAGATCTGGAGACACTACTTGTACGGGGAGTCGTGTCAGACTTTCACGGATCACAAGAGCTTGAAGTACATCTTCCAGCAGCAGGACCTGAATCTGAGACAGTGCCGGTGGTTGGAGCTTGTGAAGGATTATGATTGTGAGATTCTTTATCACCCGGGCAAGGCGAATGTGATGGTTGATGCTTTGAGTCGTAGGCCCGGGGGTAGCTTGTCCCAGTTGAGCGCAGTTCAGAGACAGTCTTCTACGGATTGGCAAATCTTGTGCGATGGTAGAGTTCAGTTTGAGTTCTCTTCCACTGAGGGACAGCTTGCTCATGTCCGCGCCCATCCACTTTTACTTGATCGTATCCGTATGGCGCAGCCTAGTGATGCTCGTTTGTCTGAGATTCTTGAGCTTGTTCGGCAGGGTACAGATTCATAGTTCTTGATTGATGACCAGGGTGTGCTACGTTACGGGATTCACTTGTGTGTACCAGATATTGATGGGTTGAGACGCGAGATCCTAGAGCAGGCACATCAGTCTGCCTTTAGCGTTCATCCAGGTTCCACCAAGATGTACCGTGACTTGAGAGACATTTACTGGTGGGAAGGGATGAAGCGCGATGTTTCGGACTTCGTTTCGAGGTGCCTGACTTGTCAGCAAGTCAAGGGTGAGCATCAGAGACCGGCTGGAGAGTTGCAGCCTTTACCCGTTCCTGAGTGGAAATGGGAGCAGATTTCCATGGACTTTGTGGTGGGTCTACCCAGGACCAGTCGGGGGTATGACTCTATTTGGGTGATTGTTGACCGGTTGACGAAAGCGGCTCACTTCCTTCCAGTGAGGACCACTTTCAGTTATGCTCAGTATGCTCAGTTGTATATAGATGAGATTGTGCGTTTGCACGGCGTACCAAGATGCATTGTATCCGACAGGGGCACCCAGTTTACTAGACGTCTTTGGCAGAAGCTTCAGGAAGTTTTGGGTACCCGGTTGAGTTTTAACACCGCTTTCCATCCGCAGACCTATGGTCAGTCAAAGCGGACGATACAGACTCTAGAGGATATTCTTCGGGCGTGCGTGCTTGATTTTTGTGGCAGTTGGGATCGTCACTTGCCGTTGATTGGGTTCTCCTACAACAACAGCTTTCAGGAGACTATTCAGATGGCACCTTTCGAGGCTTTGTATGGTAGGAAGTGTCGATCTCCACTCTGTTGGACCGAACTCAGTGAGAGTAGGATTTTTGGTCCCCAGCTAGTTCAGGAGACTATGGAGAAGATCCAGCTGATTCAGGACAGGATGAGAGCGGCCCAGTGCAGACAGAAGTCATATGCCGACCGTCGTCGTCGCAGACTTGAGTTCGCAGTGGAGGATCATGTATTCCTGCGGATTTCCCGGATGAAGGGCATTATGAGATTTGGGAGAAAGGGGAAGCTCAGTCCCAGATTTGTAGGTTCTTTCGAGATCCTTGAGCGAGTTGATACCGTTGCTTATCGTTTGGCGCTCCCGCCCAGTTTTCCGGATGTTCACCTCGTGTTCCATGTGTCGATGGTTCGTAGATATTCATGATCCTTCTCACATGATTCAGCACCAGACTGTTCAGCTTGAGCGCGATATTTCGTTCACCGAGCAGCCGGTAGTTATATTGGATCGGCAGGTGAAGAAACTTCGGTCAAAGGTCTTTCCGTCTATGAAGGTTCTTTGACGTAGCCCGGCTAGTGAGGAGATCACTTGGGAGGCCGATAGCCAGATGCGGAAGAAATTCCCTCATCTCATTGAAGGTACGCTTGTAAGAATTTTTAATTCGGGGACGAATTTTCTTTAAGGGAGGGATTGTAACACCTTAGAATGCGATTAGTGTTAATTAAGCTTTAATGCGGGGTTTTAAGGAAAAGTTTACCAAATCGGGCTCCTCACATTTTATATCAATTTATTAATATTTTATTATTATTTGATATGGCCTGCGCACACACGTGCACGTTAATGTGAGGGTTAGTTAGTGTTAATCTCGTTAAGTGACCATGACACCTCAAGCAATCCATGTCCTAATTAACCCTGCCTTAACCTTTCCTAAGATATTTTGTGTGTGAGAAATATCTTGTTTGGATTGAGAGAGGTGGCTAATGAGTCATGGGGCATTAATGTGTGCATTAATGAGGTGAGGGAGAGAGTGGGTGTAAGCCTTTGACTCACCCTACACTCACCTCTCACCATTTTGATCTCTCACTCTCTCATTCTTCTCTCATTTCAAGTATTCTTCATCCTCTCCACTCTCAAACTGAAACCCTCACTCCCTCTTCACAAAAACCTTACTAAACTTCACAAAATCCCATTTAAACACTTCAAAAGTCTTGATTTAGCCACTCGGTTGCCTTGGAGCTAGGAAATCTAGGATTTTTGAGCAAGAGTGGCTAGGTAATGACCTAAAACTGATACTTAGGAGTTATATTGTTGTGTTGCCTTATTGTTATGGATTAGAATACTAAAGGTAGCGTTTTGTGAAAATATTGTATTTTTAGTGTCAACTTGATGTCTCTGTGATCTGCTGTAGAACCAGGTGTTTGTTGGAAAAGTTCCCATCACAGTGACCTAGACCTAGAACCCACCATAAAAAACTGAGACCACCCCTTCATTATTGGGCCGCAGATTTATTGGTTCTGGCCGCAAATTGCGGCCAGAGTGGAGGCTGGGGTGTTGGTTCTTTGACGAGGGGTCTTTGGGGTTGTGTGTAGTCTCATGGCACTTGCAAATTTCACCAATTGTTTGTGTACAAAAATCTTGGACCACTTTACTATATTCTAGTGTTTTGAGTACATGTGTTACGTTATTCGACACGGTTCGTGATCTTGTGTTGCTGCTGCACTTGGGCTGGTTTTGGTGTGTCGCTACACACGTTAGCCTTTAGACGAACACTTATGAGTTGGATTGGAGTTGGTGCGTCGGCCAAACGTAGTGTGTACGTGATATTGATCGATTTCTAAGATTTTGCACTGTTTATGTTTTGTGTTAATAGGATCGCAAGCAGGGACTTCGGACGCTGCGAAGAAAGGGAAGGAGGTGATTGGATTTACCTAGTCCACGATTGTCGGTGAGTAGATTTAACATCTACGGGAAAATCGCCCTTATGGCGTTAAGCGTCAGGGCTAGATATGATATGATATTAGCCGCATGTTTATATGCACATATAGAGATGGTGCATGAACTTCATTGCATATAGTTACTTGTTGTGCCTGAACCTGTAACCATTATACACTGCACTATTATTGACAGTCCATGTTGCACGAGCACCAATTGTATGCTACACACACACTGTCGTAATTGCCATGATACACACAATATAAATATTCATATGATATACCTTGCTATTGGTTAGAGACATTGAGGCATTGATTCTTGTGCGATGGTATATATGAAATGTAGTATACATGCATACCTACATGCTTACACATATATCTTGCTATAGCTATATGTTCACCGTTATATGATATTTTGTTGGATTTGGATAATTGGGAACCGCGTGATATATTTAATGACTTGGTGCAATTAAATAGCGGATTATCCCTTGATATGCTCATATTGTTGTTCTATATTGCATACATCATATTACATGGATTTTCGCATTGAGATATGGATTTCATGTGGTTTTCCGGATTTGAGAACCCCGGAGATATTTCAAGAAATGTATATTGTTTTGAAAACCCGGTTTCTCTTGATTTGAGGATTTCGAGTGTCGATGTTGGGCACTTATGTTCCGAGAGATATATTGATTTGGGGATTTCGAGTGTCGATGTTGGGCACTTATGTTCCGAGAGATATATTGATTTGGGGATTTCGAGTGTCGATATTGGGCACTTATGTTCCGAGAGATATATGGATTTTGGGATTTCGAGTGTGGATGGTGGGCACTTATATTCCGTAATATATATGATATGGGGATTGCGAGTGTCGAGGTTGGACATTCAGGTTCCGAGGATTGTCAGGTTGGACACTTAGGTTCCGTTAGATGTACAGGTACGATATGTGGATTTACCTGTCGATGTCGAACACGAGTATTTCATGATGTTTTCGGGTGCCGATGTTGGGCATTCAGGTTCCATGAGATTTACAGGTTATGAGGGCCGATCTGAGGGCCGATTGAGGAATTTGGGATTTAGATTGTCTTGATGGACACTGGCCCTGCCACGATGAGGGTTCCGTGAGGATGACATGTTTTATCTCATACTCTGCATTTATCCGATATGCATTGCTTCATGTATTAGTAGTACCTGATAGAGTACCTTTCATGACTGTTGCATATACATATTACTATACTTATGCTATCAGATTACACGTGATAGATTATCACAGTTAGTGCATACTTGCGATTACAGTATGATGTTATTTACTATTCACGAGTTGGCAACTCACCCCCCGTTGTGCCGCAGTGTTTTGCAGGTCTGATCATTAGAGTGGTTGCGGCAGGGCGCCTTATTATCTCTACTTTTGCGGATACCGCTACGGTTGGTTGTGAGGCTTTTGTTTTAGGTGGGTTGCAGTTATCCGATGATGCACATTGTATATTTTTGTATCTAGTACTCTCCATCTACCATCTTCATGTATTGACTTAGAGACGAGTTGTGAGGATCGATATTGTATATTCTTATAACTCCGGTTGTCGTGCTCGTGTGATCCGGCCTTTATTTATGTGGATTTTCTCTTTTCTTCGCTACAGCGTCGTATATCTGTTGTGGTGGTTGTTTCCGCCGTTGGGCGAGATTTTCTCCCTTTAGGGATGCTTTACTTATATCTTATATTTGTACCTGTTTCGGGGCTAGCTTTTACAAAGGAGATGCTGTCGGAATTTTTATGAAAACAAACTTAAGTTTAAAGTTTTGCATCGAGATTTTTTAAAAGTGTTTTATCTTTTCCTTCTTGTAATGGTTTAGATTTGCTGGGTTTTCGGCTTACTTAAATTGCGTTACGCCTGTTGACGTTACGTAGTCTAAGTGCCGATCATGTGCCTAAATTGGGTCGTGACACATGTATCCGAGTCGAAGCATTACTTTACGACAAGGAGATCAGGAGTTGACATGTATCTGTGTCGAAGCGTTCTTGACGACAGGGAGGTCAGAGGTTGACATGTATCCGAGTCGAAGTGTTGCTTAACGACAGGGAGGTCAGTGGTTGACATGTTTCCGTGTCAAAGCGTTGCTTGACGACAGGGAGGTCAGAGGTTAACATGTATCCGAGTCGAAGCGTTGCTTGACGACAGGGAGGTCAAGGGTTGACATGTATCCGTGTCGAAGCGTTGCTTGACGACAGGGAGGTCAGATGTTGACATGTATCCAAGTCGAAGCATTGATTTACGACAAGGAGGTCAGGAGTTGACATCGGATTGACTCTAGGTTATTTGTGAACCGTGGAGTCCCGAAACTGGGGACTTTGTCGTGGCTCCGCTTGGTGGTGTCGCGTCCGTGCCTTGCTGTTATAAGGAGAAACGTCGTTGTTGGTCATCTGGGATGCAGATATTACTGCTGAGACCTAACTCTCCCTTTGATAGAGTTTGTTGGGACATGTAGTTCCCTTTTCGTTTATGCCCATGGATTGTATACAGGGGTCAGTATGGACTCGCCTGTAGGGCAAAAAGTTTCATTTCATTTTTTTTATTTCTTTTCTTTTTTTTTATTTCTTTCCGCGATGCTCTATCATTTCAGCTTTTTATATCGCGAAAGTCGCGATTGCCCAATCATTTTGGCTATTTTTCGCGATACCCAATCATTTCGGCTATTTTTCTTTTTACTCGCTGCTTTTTTATTGCGAGTTGCACAATCATTTCGTCTATTACGTATGCATATATTTTACTTGCTGATTTTGTTGCAAGTTGCCCCATAATTTCGGCTATTTTTATATGCATTTCTGGCTCGCTGATTTTTATTGCGAGTTTAGACTTGGAATTTGATACCGATTTAGGCATCAGCATGCTACAATTGGGATATGGCCAGGAGCGAATCATCATTTGCCTTTATCGGTCTGAACAAAGTTGGCTTAGCAAACAGGGTTAGGATCCTGTCGACTAAGACTTTTGACTTCATGAGCCGTAAGGGTCTCATAAAGGTGTTTCTCCCTACGAGTCGTGAGGATCTCATAGGTGCGATTTCTCCTTAGGAATCGTGAGGATTCTTAAGTGTTTGCTCCCTTGTGAGTCGTACGGATCTCACGCATGTATTTTCTCCTTACAAGGTCGAGAGGACCTTGCAAGTGTCTTATACCATGTGAGGATATCCCTCATCACTGGTGGGACTCTGTTAGGAAAATGTTTATTCGTGCCCGTGGATTGTATACAAGGGTCAATATTGAAACACTTGTAAGGCAATATCGGGGTGTATGACGGCTTAAGAACAGGTTCAGATCCCTGTAGCTTAAGGCTTTTGAATCCTACGAGCCGTGAGGGTCTCATAGGGGAATTCTCCTTACGAGTCGTGAGGATCTCGTAAGTGTAAATTCTCTTTAGGAATCATAAGGATCCCTAAGTGTGTTGCTCTCTTGTGAGTCGTAAGGATCTCACGCGGGTATTTTCTCCTTACAAGGTCGAGAGGACCTTGCAAGTGTCTTTTAACGAGAATGCGTCCTTTCGGGTTTTCACAAGCTCGCCGGTAGCCCCGTTGTTTTTACTCACGGAGCCCTTTCGGGTTTTCATCCGTGCGCATTTCGCTTATGGACGTACCGTTTTTTTTTGCGTCAGCCTTCAGATGCTGCGGTTTGTAGTAATTTAAGGACGTTATGGTCCGTAGTTAGTTTTAGGACATTTCGGTCCTTTGTTAGTTTTAAGACATCTCGGTCCGCTATTAGTTTAGGGACATTTCGGTCCATAGCTCTCCGTGTTTGGGACGGGGTATCGTTGGATACTACTTTTAGAGTCTAGATTCAAGAAGATAGCGAGCAGACATAGGCATCGTCATCTATCATTAAACTGGTTCGTGACTCGTTAGGCATAGTACTTCTTAAGGAATCGGCCGTTTATTGGTCGGAAGGGTCTTTCGCCATGCATATTCATGAGCAAGTAAGCCCCACCTTGGTAGACCTTGTCTATGATGTACGGGCTCTCATAATTCGGCTCAAACTTCCCCCGTTTGGCACGATTGGGGATCATAGGTCTCTTGACCACTAGCACGAGTTCGCCTTGGCGAAATGTCCTCGGTCTAGTCAATCTTTCGTATGAGCGCGTCATCTTTGCTTTGTAAGCTTCTAGGTTTTGTTGCGCCATGAGATGAGTTTCATCGAGGGCATCGAGCTCGTCAAGCCGGAGATAAGTATTCTCTTCGTCTGTCAGCTCATAATGAACCGCTACTCGTAGCGGGGGTAGCTCTATCTCTAAGGGGAGTACTGCTTCTGTGCCGAATACCAACGCATATGGCGTTGTGTTTGTGGCCGTTTTGAACATGGTCCGATAAGCCCAGAGAGCTTCATGTAGTCTCTCGTGCCAATCTTTTCTGTTTCTGGACACCGTCTTTTTTATGATCTTCGTCAAGGTCTTGTTGAAAGCCTCAGCTAGACCGTTAGCTCGAGGATTATAGACCGAAAAGTATCTCCAGTCTATATTATGCTGCTATGCGAAGCGACTGATTTTATGACTTCTGTAGGCTGGCCCGTTATCGAAGATAATCCGTCACGGAGTGCCGAACCGATAGATGACGTGTGTCTTGAAGAAATGGAGGATATTCTCTTTCTTCACTTCTCTTAGTGGTACTGCTTCTACCCACTTAGAGAAGTAATCAGTTGTCGCCAATATGAACCGATGTCCTCTGGACGATGCTGGTTCTATGGGCCCAATTATGTCGGTTCCCCACATTTCGAACGGCCAGCTAGCCACTGTTGGGTGTAGCGGGTTTGGATGCTGGTAGATGAAGTCTCTATGAATCTAGCACGAATGGCATTGCTTCGCGTATTCAAGGCAGTCCTGAATCATCGTGGTCCAATAGTAGCCCATTCTTTTGATCTTCAGCTTCATCTTTGGCCCGGCTTGATGAAAACCGCAAAGTCCATCGTGAGTTTCTTGGACAACTCTCCTTGCTTCTTCTGGTCCCAGGCATTTCAGCCATATAGAGTCGAATGATCTCTTATACAGCGTTTCATTGACGAAGGCAAAAGACAGAGCTCGTTTCCTGAGCTGATGTCTCGAGGATGCATCTTCAGGTGTTCAACGGGATTTGAAGTAGTCTATAAAGATTTCTCTCCAATCCTTGGCCTTTTCCTGGTCCTCTATTTGTAGGGATGTTTGCTTGGTCGCTTCCTTTTCTTTAGACGACTCCGGAGATATTTTCGCTGGTGCAAGCACCCGACGGCTTTGCACAACGATCCTTACGTCATCGAGGTTTTCGTCGGCCAGTTCTTTAGCAAGTTTGGCTAACGCATCCGCTTTTCTATTTTCTGTACACGGTATGCTTTCCAGAATGTAGGAAGGAATTTGAGTCAGCAATTGTTGTACTTTCTCGCCGTACTTTACCAACTCTGGTTTGCACGTTTGATAGTCACTGTTTACTTGACTAACGACCATCTGGGAGTCTCCGTAGATGAGGAGGTTTTCGATTCCCATGTCGACGGCGATCTCAAGACCTACTATCAAAGCTTCATATTCAGCTTCATTGTTTGTTCTCGGCTCCGTTAAGGAGAAGGCAAAGCGCACTATCCCACCTTGTGGAGTCACGAAGATGAGGCCTACCCCAGATTTGATTATGGGGGGGCTGTGCTTTCGCTTCTTCATGGAAGATGCCCTATCGAAGTAGAGTTCCCATCGGGTATCACTCCCTCCTTTCTCCCTGTCGATCGTGTCAAATGCGTGCTCTTCTGGCAATTCGCAATTTAGGGGTGAATCGGCAGGTATCGGATGCTCAGCGAGGAAGTCGGCGATGGCCTGGCCCTTCACTGCCTTGAGAGGTCGGTATGTTATCGAGAACTCCATTAAGAGGAGGGCCCATTTAGCGAGCCATCCTTTTAGTATGGCTCTTGACATCAAATATTTGAAAGGGTCTACTTTTGATATGAGGTGGACCTCATGCGCCAATGCATAGTGCCGAAGCTTCGTTATCGCGAAGATTAGCGCCATGCAGTGTTTTTCGATGTGGGGTAGTTATTTTCTGCCCCTAGGAGAACTCGACTCAAATAGTAAAGGGCTCTCTCTTTCCCTTGGTCATTTTCCTGTGCCCATAGTGCACCTAAGGAACCTTCAAGGGCGGTTGTGTACAGGATGAGAGACTTTCCCTTGACTGGAGCGGTCAGCACCGAAGGATTCTGCAGGTATTGCTTGATTTCGTCTAGTGCGCTCTGGCATTTACGATCCCAGACGAAAGGTGTCCCCTTCTTCATTAAATGACTGTAGAGGAGGCATTTGCCGGAGAGGTTGGCTATGAACCGTCGAATATACATGAGCTTCCCTTGGAGAGACCACAATTGTTTTATAGTCCTTGGAGAAGGCATTTCCATGATCTCCTTGATCTTCGACGGGTCTATCTCAATGCCCCGGTGTCGTACGATGAATACTAGGAATTTGCCCGAGGAAACTCCGAACGCGCATTTCAGAGGGTTCATCTTCAGGTTGTATTTCCGAAGACGCCGAAACACGATCTTCATATGCTCCCAATGCTCCTCGTACGAATTGCTTTTCACCACGAGGTCATCGATATATCATTCGACGATTTCATGTATGAGGTCATCGAAAATCTTTGTCATGGCCCTCTGATAGATAGCGCCGGCATTCTTCAAGCCGAGAGGCATTACTTTATAGCAGAATATTCCCAGGGGAGTCTGGAAAGCGGTATGCTTCTGGTCTTTGGGGTGCATCTTTATTTGATTGTACCCTGATGATCCGTCCATGAAGAAGAAGACTTCGTGAGTGTAGGAGTTGTCTATCATCAGCTCGGTAACCGGTACGGGAAAATCATCCTTTGGGCAAGTTTTGTTGAGGTCCCGAAAGTCTACGCAGATGCGCATCGTCCCATTTTTCTTCATCACTGGGACAATGTTGGCGATCCAGTCAGGATACTGAACTTCTTGGATAAAGTCGGAGTCGATTAGCTTCTTGACTTCGGCGTTGATGCTCATTTCAAGCTCAAGCCGCATCCTTCTTGGTTCTTGTTTGACTGGCTTGACGCATGAAGATATCGCCAATTTATGCACCGCTATCTCTAGATCTAACCCCGGCATCTCGGAATAGTTCCATACGAAGCAGTCTTTATACTGCATAAGCACGTCCTTTAGCGCAACTACCTGTTCTTCAGATAGCAGCTCATTGACGAACGTAGGCCTTGGGTCGTTTGCCATCCCCTAGTCGATTTTCCTTAGGTTGTCCGCAGTAGTATGTATTCCATCTTCCAACTCTTTTGGCGCAGGTGGAAATTCTGAGATCAACTCATCTTCATCCTCATTTTCGAAGCACCAGGATAGGTCATCCATATTCTTGGGCACTCCTTCTTCTGATAGCGTTATCGCTTGACAGGTACGAGATCGTTTCCAAGACCGATGTTGATCTGGTTCTACTCTCGCTATGTACGTTGCTTTTGGAACATGCTTCTGTAGTGGGGTTACCTTCCAACTGCTGGATAGAGCGAACCTGCCTTGCTGATACTGGTCTTCTACTCGGTTTTTGAATGTGAAGCAATCTTCGAGAGGATGTCCTATCGCTCGGTGATAGGAGCAATAATCCGGATAAGAGACACCGTCTACTTGTTCGGGGTGTTTGGACTCCGGAAGCGTAATCATTTGATATTTCATGACAAGATCGAATATTTTTCTTGTCTTGTCTTGCGGAAAAGAATATGCTCGACCCATCTTCTTTATAAGAGACGGATCTTGGCTGCTCAATTCTCGATCGCGTGGCTTCTTGGACCCGCTTTGCCGCTGTCGAACGTTTTTTCCGTTCTTTAGTTTGTTTTTGCGTCCGTGTCAGGTCTTCTGTATGACGGGCTGGCGACGAAGGTCATCGTCATTCTCCGTAGCCTGCTAAAGGAGGCGTTGTGTCTTGGCTTTCTCGTAAATGGCCATTTCGCGGCTGTAAACGTTCCGAACCTTTTGACTCGCTTCCCTTACTAACTTGTCCATCTGTTCTTCAAACGACGGACTCGGCATTTTTATGACGAGACCTCGTTCTGGTTCAGCGTCAACATCTTTTAAAAGAGCATCCTCTTCTTTATCAAGGTCTTTTATGACATGGCAGCCATGGAACTGCTCCCGTTTCTTGGACTGGACATACCCAAGCCTGATCGTTTCCATTTTTCCGTTGGGCAATTTTTGCTACGTTCCGGAGACGTTCCAAATCCTGTTGTAGGACTGAGCCTGTCGCGCGGTTTGCTTGAAAGGTACGCCTTGGTGCCTTAACAGCCTTTTTAATCTTTCTGTGTAGTATTTGGGCAGACGAATGGACTGAAGCCTGTCAAGTGCAGAGTCAGCACCATACCAGATTTCTTTCTCCACCTTGGTTTCCGTGGATCGATAAAAGAGGATTGCCTTTTCATCTCTCCGCTTGGGAGGGACTTAGAACGTCTACAGCTCTTGTACACTATAGGTATCAAGTGTGTCGAGTTCTTTGTAATGCTTTTGTGGAATCACGGCAATTTCCAAACTCTGATCATCTCCAATGAGGGCCTGCATTGATGGACGGACCAAGAACACTACGTTGACTTCGTCTTCAGAGTCACTGCCAAATACCAGGATAGGGATAGAGGGTCCCGGCTTGCTGCATTGGGGCGGCCCCGAATAGACTATTTCCTCGTCCTCTTCGGTATCACTCCCGAAGACCAGAATAGTGGTGATATCTTTTTATTTTTTCTTCGGTTTGCGACATCTTTCTGTGTCTTCGAAGTCTGGCAGGAAGTACTTTGCATCTTCATATTTGCGGACTTCATTCACGGAGATGGGTTTAGTTCCCCTGTCACAGTATACTCGAGACCATCTTTGAAGTACTTCATATACTGATGTTATGTAGAAGGGATGATATTGTACTCGTGTAACCACGGCCTTCCGAGCAAAGCGTTGTAGCAATTCTTGGCGTCAATGACGTGAAACTTGAAGTCGGTGACGAGTAAGGACCCGAGCGTCCGTGATGACTGGGAGTCAAAACCGGAGATGGTAATTTTATCCCGAGCTAGGTGCTGAACGCTTATGCAAATTTCTTTTAGCACTCTGACATTTAGGAGGTTGACAGAGGACCCGTTGTCAACTAGAATCTTCCCTATTTTAATGTCGTGGTAGTACCCAGTGACATATAGGGGGCGGTTGTACTTGCACGTCCTGAGGAGGTCTTCATCGCTGAAGGTAATGTCGACCGTGTGAACCTCTTCCAGCTCGTCCTTCGTCTTTTCTTCGGCAAGGAAGGCTTGAAACTGTCCGGGGTCTTGTAATGCCTTGATTAGAGAATCTCGTATCTCTTTAGACAAGAGAAGGGCATCCAAAATGCTTAATTGTGAGGGTATCTTCCTCAGATGGGCCAGGACATTGTAATCCACTCTAATCTTCATAGGTGGGGTCCTTGGCTGTAAGCTTTTCGACGACTTGATCATCGAGGGCGATATCCTCATGGACCTTTTCCTTCCCTTTATCTTTTTTGTTCGATCCCTTTCTCATGGGTCCGAGATTCTTTTCAGGCAACGTGCGGTTACGCAGTTGAATATTCTCACAGTTCTTTATCTTTCTTCTTTTCCTGAGGTGGATTCTTCGAAGAGAAGGCCGAGAGATACTTCTTCGTCAGAATCACTTCCGAAGGTGATAACCTGCGATCCCCTGGTATCAACCATGTGACAGTTGCCGGCAGCACTTTTTTGCTCATCTGTCGTGATTCTCCATTCCCGACGAGCTTTGCACTTTATCCGCTAGAAATGTTGTCGCTGAGCAACGTATCCCTACCACCAATTTTTAAAGGCCATGCATTCCTCGGTAGCGTGTGTGATACTCCGATGGTATAAGCAGTAGTTTAGATGTGCATCTAATTCGTTAGGGAACATATTTTCTGAAGTGTCTTCTTTGAAGGCGGCAACTTCATTCCCGCCGACAGGGCTTTGGCTAACTGCTTCCTTATCTTAAACTTGCTTTTGCTGGCGGCAGAAGTACTTCTATCCGGTTGGGGTACTCTATGACTTCTCAATACCGGAGCTTTTTCAACGCGACGCCAACGTTTGGCCCTTTCATATATGGTCGTTTCACGCTCTCGGTCGGATTTTCTTTTCTGAAGAGCTTTGCTCAACAGTCTGTCAATCAATTCGTCTGATGGCTCCAGGGATTTTGGTTTCGGTTCTGGATCTGTCCCCAATTACTCTACATCGGGAGCTTCTTTGCAATTTATTGATGAGTGAAAGATCATGTGGCAGCTTGCCACGTAATCTTCGGGCTCTTCTGAAGAATTATCTCCTTCATCAGCGCCATCGACATCATTCTCAAGAACATGCTTAAAGAATTCATCCAACGTGATTGGGGTCTGAGCGTTTTGGTTATATTCTTCCAGTGCATCGATGTATTTCTGTAGACCTGTACGGCTGTCTTCGGGTTGGACGGGCTTCTTGGCCTTCTTCTTTTTTTTTAAAGACTTTGGAGGCTTGGCCTGAACATTTTGTCCACCTTCACCAACTTTCAGCGTTGGGCGCGGTTTCAGCATCCCCTCAATAATCTAGGGTTCCAACGGGCTTTTCCACCTAATCGCCGGACATGCTTGGAGATCTTTCAGCATTCTTTTCATTTTGGCTGAAAGAGCGACCTCCCATGGAGCTTCTTATATAAAAGAGCACGATACCCCCGGCGTGTCCACCTTTTTAGGAGCGTGTGGCTGGGGCGGGCTTACCTTCCAATTCTCAGACTGCACGAATTTGCTCTATTGGTATTGGTCCTCAATTCAGCCTTTGAAGATGAAATAATTTTCAATTGGATGGCCTACTGCTCGGTGGTAGGGACAGTAATTAGATTGTTGGCGTCGCCCGACTGCAGTGGACGTCTTGGATCTGGCAGATTGATGAGCTTGTTACGCACCGCCAGTTCGAATAGTCTTCTCGTTTTATCCAGGGGAAATGAATAAGGGCATTTTAGCTTCTCGTTGAAGAATCGCTATCTATCGTTTTGGCGATCAGCTGGTTTTGGGCCGCTGGGCCGCTACTGAGCATTGGCGATAAAGGTCGCTTTCCCTTTCCCCTTTTCATTTCGAAGCTCCATTTTCGCGGAAGACTGTCTATGGCTCATTTGATCCATTTGGGCCAGCTTGTCAATCAAGGCCTAGAAGGTAGTCGGCTTGAAAAACATCATAAACTGGGATATGGTCTGTTCCCCTCCGAATGACGGCCAAGACGTGGGCTGTCTTGCCTGAGATTCGGGGAAGATGCTAATTGGTGCTATCCGTCTACCTCTCCGAAAATGCCAAGTTGATTTATGGCACCGTGTATCGAAGGTTTAAACGGATGCGTTCGATGTAGCAGACTTCGTCAGATTCCCCCTTGCTTGAGGGGTTTTTGATTGTGGGGACGCTCTTCCCTGCAGGCGCAAGCCCCTGCAGTTAATTACGCTACCGCGTTGCGGTAACAACTTTCTCCTTCTCCAGATGGTCACTTCGTGTCTTGTGTATTTGATTCGTGTTCGGTTGCCCGTGGATTGTATACGGAGACTGAGTTATGTCGTCGCCCGTAGGGCGTGGACTAGTCCAAATCCGTATTATCTTAGATTTGGGTTTGGGGGTTGTGTTTAAGGATACGTTAGCCTCGTTTGAGATAAAGATCGACTTAAACGTTTATTAAGGATACGTTAGTCTAGTTTTAGACTAAGATCAACTTAACGGGATCGTTTAGATCCGACAAGAGAGCGATTAGGGGAGCCCTGTTGTTTAGTTTAGTGACATTGCGGTCAATAGGTAGTTTAAGGACATTGCGGTCCAATGTTAGTATTAAGACATTGCGGTCAAGGTTAAGGACGTAGTAGTCCGTGGATTTAAGGACCCCACAGTCCGATGTTAGTTTTAAGACATTGTGGTCAAGGTTAAGGACGTCATAGTCCGTTGTTAGTTTTAAGACATTCCGGTCAAGGTTAAGGACCTCGTAGTCCATGGGTTTAAGGACCCCACAGTCCGGCGCTTAGTTTCAAGACATTACGGTCAAGGTTAAGGACCTCATAGTCCATGAGTTTAAGGACCCCACAGTCCGTATCGATGTGTGGTCATCGGGACACGTCACCTCTTTGAAGACGTTGAGGAATTACAACGCCAAGTATCAAAGGAGTGAAGAGATGTACCCTTAAACCAAGGTAGATTGAGTGATCTGCAGTCCAATTTGGAAACTAAGATCAATTATTATATTATGAGCCCATTGGCCCAGTTGAGTTTGAATTGAGGACTTATGGCCAGCTTGGGCTAAGTCCAATCATGTTTGGGATATTGGCCCGCTGTTGGTTCATTGAAGGAGAGGCTTTGCCTCTGGAAACTTAGCCAATTGGGCTAAAGCTAGTGTTAAACACTAGAGACCAACAGTGTCGAACACTGGGAATAGAGTTTTCAAACTGGTGTTAAACACTAAGGAAATCAGTGTTAAACACTGCAGATAGAGTTTTCAAAATTAGTGTTAAACACTAAGAAAATCAGTGTTAAACACTGGCTACAGAGGTTTCAATTTAGTGTTAAACACTAAGGCAAGAGGGGTCACGTGTGGACACGTGAGAGCGCCTTGATTCCCTCTATTTTGTTCTGTCAAAAGTATTGAATACTTTAAAGTATCGCGTGCTGTCACGTGATGAGAATTTGGGCGTTTATCTGTTAGAGCTTCAGCCAAGGAGTCACGTGGTAGCACGTGAGAGCGCCCTGCTTCCCTTTATTTTGTTCTACAGATAAGTGTTTAACACTTTTAATTCTGAAAGCCATCACGTATGGGCACGTGATGGGGGCTCACGCTTTGATCTGTTAGAATGTTCATTAGGGGTCACGTGTTGACACGTGAGGGCGCCCTAAAGCTCTTTTAGATTTCTTTTGCCTTTTTCTCTGTGTGCTTTAGAGATCACGTGGGGCACATGAGGCATTGCCTCAAAGTTCTCTTTTATAGATCTTCGCAGGAGTCACGTGGTAACACGTGGGGTGTTGCTTCAAAGTTCTTTTCTGTGGATCTTTGCAGGGGTCACGTGGTAGCACGTGACTCTGGTTCTTTGCATGTTTTTAAAGATCTGTTCATCTTTTAAGAATTAATTTCTTCATAGGGTCAAACCCTAACAACCAACTTTAGAGGAATTA
This sequence comes from Agapanthus africanus, assembly GCA_030015575.1. Lineage (NCBI taxonomy): Eukaryota > Viridiplantae > Streptophyta > Magnoliopsida > Asparagales > Amaryllidaceae > Agapanthus > Agapanthus africanus. The sequence goes on along the minus strand of CM057339.1, from coordinate 276,368,688 downwards.
AATTCCTGTTTTCTTCTGAAGAATTATATTCTTAAATAGGGTTAAACCCTAATTTATTTTCTTAAGGGAATTAAATTCCTGTGAGTTTGAGAGAATTATGTTCTCAATTATGGTTAAACCCTAGTTCTGTTCATTTTAAAGAAATTAAATTCCTATAACATAGGGTTAAACCCTAATTTTATCTTAAAGGAATTGAATTCCTATCATTTTGTGAGAATTAAATTCTCAAAACTCAGTTCCTCCTCTGTGTTTTAGATCTGCATGGCAGGATCTCAACCCAATGAGAATTAAATTCTCAATTTATGAGGAGATGTGCACTTTACAGATCATCCACCAGAGAAAGAATAAGTTCTTTTCTTTGTATAAGAGTTAAACTCTTTTGAGAATTAAATTCTCTTTTTTAAGCCTCCCTTTTCTTTTTTTACCTAAGGTTTTTCTTTTGCAGAGAATCAAAGGCTCTATATCTCTCTCTCTGTGTATCAAAAGAAAAGGTCCAAAGGTCCCCTTTCTTCTTTTCTTGGCTCCTATTTATAGGAGAAGGAAAAGAATCGATCTGTTGGGTAAATCTCTCATTGAAAGATTTGATTTGTTCATTGAGAGATTTGATTTATCTTCATCATTAATCTGGGCCTTTAGATTATTAGGTGAATTTTATTCACCATTGGATTTTAAATCTAAAGATATCTCTTTGTTATTTCGGTTAGATTTAGGGGGAAATCTTTCCAAGTCCAAGATTTTTCCATAAATTGGTGATATTTAATCACCTTTAGATTTTTTAATCCAACGGTTTCAAATAATCCTTCTCCATTTTGGAAAGATTTGAACGATCTTCCCTCAGAATTTAATTCTGTCAAAGAATAAGGCTTTTAAAGCCGGTCACGTGTGGCCACGTGATCTCTGGTCAAGTGTAGGCGCGTGACCCCTGGTCACATGTAGGCACATGAACCCTGGAATGGGCTTCTCTTCTTCTGCGCTCTGTTCTCTGGCCGCTGCTTAACCATCACGTGCCAACACGTGACCACTGGTCACGTGTGAGCACGTGATGCCTCTTCTGGAGCTTTTTCTTGATTTTTAATCAAGGGATGAATGTGCTTTTTGCCGCTGCTTTAAGCGTCATGTGCCAACACGTGACAACTGGTCACGTGTGAGCACGTGATGCCTCTTCTGAAGCTTCTTCTTGGCTTTTAATTAGAAGACGAATATGTTCTGTGTCGCTGCTTAGCCATCACGTGCCAACACGTGACCACTGGTCACGTGTGAGCACGTGATGCCTTTTCTGAATCTTTTCCTGATTTTTAATCAGGGAACAAATGCCCCCACAGCGTTGTTTTCACGTGTCTGCACGTGAGTGCAACGCTGTCACTTTTGTGACCGTCGGATCTGCTTTGGGAGTAGGGTAGATGAAACGTTTTCCATCCCATCCTATAAGTGCCCATGTCTTTTCAGAAGAGCCTCTACTTTTTTCATCTTCCTCCTTGCATACTTTTCTTTCTGAGAATTTAATTCTCCTTTCCAGAGCTTAGTTCTCTGTTCCAAAAATTTTCCAGAGTTTAACTCTGTTCAAAAAGAACTTTTCCTTTCAGGTAATGATGTTGAACGATCGAAGAACCTTCATTTAAAACAACTCTCTGGATTTTAAATCCACATCAAGGGTTTCACCCCTTTTAACATGAACCCATTTTTTCTTCAAGTTCATCAACAAGAACATAGACCCATCTAATTTTCAAACTGTAGATCTCTTAGGGCTTTTCTAATCTTTAAGGAAGACGATAATGTCGTTTGTTTTCCATGGAATTTAATTCCATCCCAAGGAGCTCTGGTTCTGGAACCACCTCTTCTGGGAATTTAATTCCCTTTTTCAAAAAGGAATTTAATTCCTATGAAGAACTAAATTATTCTCACGGGGACTTCTTGGGGTTTCCTTGCCCTGAGTCGTCTCCTTCACATCCAAGAAGTTTACCCTAAACCCTTATGTTCTTTATTTCAGGCATTATGGACGCCCATATGTATGCTCTTGATGAAATCATTTCTTACGGGAACATTCGTGCACTGGGCCGTAGTCAGAATCAGGAGTTCACCAATGCTCAGTGTGCTGAGATCATGAGCCGCTTTGACGAGTACAACCATCGGCTACTCCCCCGTCGCTCTTCTCTTCTGAGACTCATCGTACTGGCGATCTGGGAGGCGCTTCCTTTCTTCTGCACCGATGTACCGCTCAGGGCATTAGACGCTGCCAAGGATAAGATACATTCGATGTATCTGATGAGCCTAATCTCGAAGAGAAGGCGCGACAACCTTATTGATCTTTTGCACCAGGCTTTTCAGCAGTCGGCTATCCTTGTTGCCTATCGAGGGTAGAGGACATTCGTGAGGATCCCGATGGTTGTGACCGTGAGAGAAAACATACTAGGATGGTTCGAAATGCCTGGAAGATCTTGGACAAAGTCACGTTTGAGTTTCTCAATCCATGTCCCGCGTCTGAGGTCCTGCCGTTGTAATCGTTTCTTTTTATTTTGTATGAACTTTTAAAGTATGAGTGATAAGTTTTGTCGTGCCCTTCTGTGTTTGCATGCCCCCCTTTTTTGATTTTGTCATTTTTGCTATTGTTGCTGCTGATGTGTTTAGCGTGTAAGGCACTGTTTCACTTTTCAGTACACATCAAGCATGGTACTCACGTGCTCCACACATGGGGCCCTTTTGATGGGGATGTTTAATTTTTCATGCCATATTTTTTGTGCACAGCATTAGATGCAGAAAAGGAGCCTTGGAAATAGTTCCATCTCCTTGATTTCCAATGCTTTCCCTTTTTTGGGCCTTGGAAATAGTTCTGCCATGCAATATTCTCTGTGCGCAGCATTTAATGCTCCTCTTTATAACCTGAGGCTATAGCCTTCTTTTTCTCTTCACAGAGAAATCTATTCTCAATTTAGTGTGGTTTATCTTGGGGAAACAACTGAGTGCCATGGCCTGCAACCGCCCCCATGCTCGTCGACAGCCATGGGAAGTGCCTATCGAGGAGATGATTCCTCGCTTTGCTGCGCGATTGGTGGATCCCCTACTTACCGATGACGAATGTGATTCAGCGACATACGAACTCTCGATCCGTAGGGGGTCCCCTCTTCCAATAGGATCCCTTTGGCTCCGGATGATTCTTGCTGACGTGCTTGCTGACATCCCTCCTCACCCAGCGGAGATGACCCTGGCGATGCTTGACACAGCTGAAGACAAGCTCGAGTGTTTTCACGAAGCGTGTCTAATCACTCAGGCTCTGAAAGATTGCTCGGTTCACCTGTTGGGCCAAATAAGAGCCCGGCGGGCTATTATGTCTGCTTTTGCAGACGAACATGGCGCCAATCGGTGGGGAGCCACTCCTCGTGAAAATCGCCGCTTTGATGTGCTGGAGAAGGCGGCGAGGGAGTTGGAAAATTTTGAATACTGCTTTGTTCACTCTTGTGCCACTGATCCCTTGTTTGGCGATCTTTTCCCGGTAGTGTAGTATGCTTAAATCGATGCACTCTTTTTGTCATTGGCTGTTGTATGCTTTTCTGTTGAATTTTCATGTTTGCCGGGTACTCGTATGTGCGTCTTGCTTGCGTAAATGAGCTTCATATTTCTCCATGGAAATTTTCTTTAATTGCAAGCACTATCGTTATGTTGCATACACATCAGAGCTTTGGGTATCATTTCCTTTCGAATATTCATATAGTTGTAAATGCATGCTCGGTAGGATACGCATCGGAGATTTTCCTTGTTGCCTCACATATCAGGTAATTAGTGCGTGTTCTAGATCGAGTATTGCCGTCGAATGGAGGCTTGTTTATACAGTGCTCGAGTGTACCCGTCTTTCCTCGAAGGTTGTGGCTGCGAAAGCGGGTTTGCGAGGTTTGATTGAGCGGCGCGCGGCGAACATGGTGTCGTGCGAGAAGAGGCTCGGCCGCAAATTCTCGGAAAGGGAGCTGGCCTCTAAAGCATTGAGCGAGCTTCAAACCAGCCTCACAGCCAAAGCTAATAAAGCGTATGAACTCCGGCGGGTACTTCAAGAGTCTATCAGAGAGGTGGTGGCTCTTGATAAAGCTGTCGTGTTCACTCGCGAAAGGGTCGAGGCTCAGAAGGCTACTGAGAAAGAGCTCGAAGGCTGGCTCGCCTCGTATCAGGCCCAGCAGGCACAGATGAAGGCCCGTCTTCTAGCGATCCTGAATCATGAAGCTGTGGCCCAGCAAAAGAAGGATGAGCTAGCAAAATTACTAAATCGCCCGCCGGCTTGAAAACTTGTATCTTTTCCTTTCTTTTGTACATACTCCTGAATGAGAGTATTTTCTTTTTGTTCTTTCATGAATTGTACTTTGTATTTATTTTGGTTTATGAATAAAGACATATTTTCCTTCTCAATGGTGTGTCTCCTTTTTATTGAATGTGTTCTGCGGATAATTTATCTTGGTCTCTTTGCAGGGCAGCGATGGCTTAAGATTCAGGGTTAAGATCTGTCTCCTAAGACTTTTGAGCTTTACGAGCCGTGAGGGTCTCATAAAGAGTTTTTCTCCCTACAGGTCGAGAGGATCCCGTAGGTGTAAGTTCTTCTTAAGAATCGTGAGGATTCTTAAGCGGGTTTTCCCTTGAGAGTCGTAAGGATCTCACAAGAAATTTTTCTTCCTTACAAGTCATGAGGAACCGCAAGTGCTGGGTGCGGTCTCCCTTATCCGTATTTCATGGGGTCAGGGGTTGGTTTGGGATGGTTTCCAGGGTATCGTAGTTTAGAGACATTGCGGTCAAGGTTAAGGACCTCATAATCCGTGGGTTTAAGGACTCCACAGTCCAATGTTAGTTTTAATATGTCACGGTCAAGGTTAAGGACCTCATAGTCCATGTATTTAAGGACTCCATAGACCGATGTTAGTTTTAAGACATCACGGTCAAGATTAAGGACGTCATAGTCCGTGGATTTAAGGACTCCACGGTCCGATGTTAGTTTTAAGACATCATGGTCAAGGTTAAGGACCTCATAGTCCCTGGATTTAAGGACCGCACAGTCCAATGTTCGTTTTAAGACATCACGGTCAAGGTTAAGGACGTCATAGTCCGTGGATTTAAGGACTCCACAGTCCAATGTTAGTTTTAAGACATCACGGTCAAGGTTAAGGACATCATAGTCCGTGGATTTATGGACTCCACAGTCCGCGAAATGTGTGGTTACTGGGACCCATCACCTCTTTGAAGACGTTGAGGAATTACAACGCCAAATATCAAAGGAGTGAAGAGATGTACCCTTTAACCAAGGTAAAATCATACTAGAATCATGGTGGTTGATCGTTAGTTTTAAGACATTACGGTCGAGGTTAAGGACATCATAGTCTGTGGATTTTAAGGACTCCACAGTCCGATGTTTGCTCTGGATGCTTCACACGGGTTCACTGCCGTGTTCGGCGAGGACCAGGCTCCGCTCTGGACGTTTTCCGTGGGGTCAAAGAGTGACGTTATCCGCGTTCCACGTGACCAGGAATTTTGCGCTAGATGCTTCACACGGGTTTACTGCCGTGTTCGGCGAGGACTAGGCTCTGCTCTGGATGCTTCACACGGGTTCACAGCCGTGCTCCGCGAGGACCAGGATCCGCTCTGGACGATTTCCACGGGGTCAAAGAGTGACGTTATCCGCGTTCCACGTGACCAAGAATTTTGCACTAGATACTTCGCACGGGTTCACTGCCGTGTTCGGCGAGGACTAGGCTCCGCTCTGGACGTTTTCCACGGGGTCAAAGAGTGACGTTATCCGCGTTCCACGTGACCAGGAATTTTGCTCTGGATGCTTCCCACGGGTTCACTGCCGTGTTCTGCGAGGACCAGGCTCCGCTCTGGACGTTTTCCACGGGGTCAAAGAGTGACGTTATCCGCGTTCCACGTGACCATGAATTTTGCTCTAGATGCTTCGCACGGGTTCACTGCCGTGTTCGGCGAGGACTAGGCTCCGCTCTGGATGTTTTCCACGGGGTCAAAGAGTGACGTTATCCGCGTTCCACGTGATCAGGAATTTTGCTCTGGATTCTTTCCACGAGTTCACTGCCGTGTTCTGCGAGGACCAGGCTCCGCTCTGGACGTTTTCCACGGGGTCAAAGAGTGACGTTATCCACGTTCCACGTGACCAGGAATTTTGCTCTGGATGCTTTCCACGGGTTCACTGCCGTGTTCTGCGAGGACCAGGCTCCGCTCTGGACGTTTTCCACAGGGTCAAAGAGTGACATTATCCGCGTTCCACGTGACCAGGAATTTTGCTCTGGATGCTTCACACGGGTTCACAGCCGTGCTCCGCGAGGACCAGGATCCGCTCTGGACGATTTCCACGGGGTCAAAGAGTGACGTTATCCGCGTTCCACGTGACCAGGAATTTTGCACTAGATGCTTCGCACGGGTTTACTGCCGTGTTCGGCGAGGACTAGGCTCCGCTCTGGACGTTTTCCACGGGGTCAAAGAGTGACGTTATCCGCGTTCCACGTGACCAGGAATTTTGCTCTGGATGCTTTCCACGGGTTCACTGCCGTGTTCTGTGAGGACCAGGCTCTGCTCTGGACGTTTTCTACGGGGTCAAAGAGTAACGTTATCCGCGTTCCACGTAACCAGGAATTTTGCTCTGGATGCTTCCCACGGGTTCACTGCCGTGTTCTGCGAGGACCAGGCTCCGCTCTGGATGTTTTCCACGGGGTGAAAGAGTGACGTTATCCGCGTTCCACGTAACCAGGAATTTGTTGATTGTATCTGTGTTTCACGGGGTGGGGATTTGACTCTTGGTGATCTGTATATCGCCGAGCCATGGAACTGGGAGTTGCCGATGTTCCGCTTCGCTTGAAGTTGTGTCCGTCGTTACAAGACGAGTGTTAAGACAATCTCTAGGTCACTTGCGGCCCGTCGAGATTTGGCTTCTTCTTATGATGAAACCTGGGGGAGGAGTATGATCCCTTCTTTGTTTGCGCCCTTGGGGGAGGAGTATGATCCCTTTTTTGTTTGCGCCCTTGGATTGTATACATGGATAGATGTAACATCACCTGTAGGGAGTAAATTTCATTTTTATTTTATTTCTTTTTCCGCGATGCTCTATCATTTCAGCTTTTATATCGCGAAGGTCGCGGTTGCGCCATCATTTCGGCTATTTTTCGCGGTGCCCAATCATTTCGGCTATTTATTTTATTTTTACTCGCTGCTTTTTATTGCGAGTTGCCCAATCATTTCGGCTATTTTTCATGCATACATTTTTACTTGCTGCTTTTTATTGCGAGTTGCCCCATCATTTCGGCTATTTCGTATGCATGTGTGGCTCGCTAGCCTTTTCGCTGCAAGCTTGGATTTTAGACACCGATTTCGGCATCAGCACCGCTACAACTGGGATGTTGCCAGGAGTGAATCATCATTTGCCTCTGTCGATGTTGAACAAAGGTGGCTTAGTAAACGGGGTTAAAGGTCTTGTCGACTAAGGCTTTTGACTTCATGAGCCGTAAGGGTCTCACAAAGGTATTTCTCCCTACAAGTCGTGAGGATCTTGCAGGTGTGTTTTCTCCTTGGGAATCGTGAGGATTCCTAAGTGCATGTCCTCTTGCAAGTCGTAAGGATCTTACAAAAGGGTCTTCTCCTTATAAGTCGAGAGGAATTACAAGGGTTGTTCGCCATATGAACATATCCCTAGTCACGGGTGGGACTTGGTTAGGGAAATTTTTATTCGCGCCCGTGGATTGTATACAAGGGTCAGTATTGAGCCACTTGTAGGGTATAAATTGAAGGTTGTGGGGGTTGCTTAAGCACAGGTTTAGGTCTCTGTGACTTAAGACTTTCAAATCCTATGAGCCGTGAGGGTCCCATAAGAGAGTTCTCCTTACGAGTCGTGAGGATCTCGCAAGTGTAATTTCTCCTTAGGAATCGTGAGGACTCCTAAGTGTGTTGCTCCCTTGTGAGTCGCAAGGATCTCACAAGTGTGATTTCTCCTTACAAAGTCGTGAGGACCCTGCAAGTGCCCTTTAACGAGGTTGCGCCTTTTCGGGTTTTCGCAAATACTCGCCGGTAGCCCAACTGTTTTTACTCACGGAGCCCTTTCGGGTTTTCATCCGTGCCCATTTTGCTTATGGACATACCGTTATTATTATTATTATTATTATTTTTTATCGGCTTTGAGATACTGCAATCCACCGTAGTTTATCGACATCTCGGTCAACAGCCAGTTTTAGGACATAGTGGTCCATTGTTAGTTTAAGGACGTTTCGGTCCGTTGTTAGTTTAAGGACATTTCGGTCCGTTATTAGTTTAAGGACGTTTCGGTCCGTTGTTAGTTTAAGGACATTTCGGTCCGTTGTTATTTTAAGGACATTTCGGTCCGTTGTTAGTTTAAGGACATTTCGGTCCGATAAGCCGGCTACTAGTTATAGAGTTTGGGCTTAGGAAGATAGCGAGCGGACATAGTCGTCGTCATCTATCATTGACCTAGGCCGTGACTCGTCAGGCGTAGTATTTCTTCAGGAAGCGACCGTTCACTGGCCTGAAAGGTCTTTCACCGTGCATATCCATAAGTAGGTACGCTCCACCCTGGTAGACCTTGTCAATGATATACGGGCCTTCATAGTTTGGCTCGAATTTTCCACGCTTGGCGCGATTGGGGATCATAGGTCTTTTGACCACTGGCACGAGTTCGCCTTGGCGGAATGTCCTCGGCCTGGTTAATCTTTCGTATGAGCGCGTCATCTTTGCTTTGTAAGCCTCCATATTTTGTTGCGCTATAAGCCGAGTCTCATCAAGGGCATCAAGCTCCTCAAGCCGAAGATGAGCATTTTCTTCATCCGTCAGCTCGTAGTGGACCGCCACTCGTAGAGAGGGTAACTCTATCTCGAGGGGAAGTACTGCTTCTGTACCGAATACCAACGCCTATGGCGTTGTGTTCGTGGCCGTTTTGAACGTAGTTCGATATGCCTAGAGAGCTTCTTGCAGTCTCTTGTGCCAGTCCTTTTTGTTTCGGGACACCGTCTTCTTCACGATCTTTGTCAAGATTTTGTTGAAAGCCTCAGCTAGACCGTTAGCCCGCGGATTATAAACTGTGGAATATCTCCGGTCTATGTTGTGTTGCTGCGCGAAGCGACTAATCTTGTGGCTTCTGTAAGCTGGCCCGTTATCGGAAATGATCCGTCGTGGAGTTCCAAACCGATAGATGACGTGCGTCTTGAAGAATGGAGAATATTTTCCGTCTTCACTTCCCTTAACGGTACTGCTTCTGCCCATTTGGAGAAGTAATCAGTCGTCGCCAGGATGAAACGATGTCCCCTGGATGATGCTGGTTCGATGGGGCCGATTATGTCAGTTCCCCACATTTCGAACGGCCAACTAGCCACCGTTGGATGTAGAGGATTTGGATACTGATGGATAAAGTCCCCATGGATCTGGCACGAGTGGCATTGCTTCGCATACTCGAGGCAGTCCTGGATCATTGTGGGCCAATAATAACCCATTCGTTTGATCTTCAGCTTCATCTTCGGGCCTGCTTGGTGAGAGCCGCAGAGTCCGTCATGAACTTCCTGAACGACTCTTTTCGCTTCGTCAGATCCCAGGCATCTCAGCCACAGAGAATCGAATGACCTCTTATACAAAGTATCGTTGACGAAGGTGAAAGACAGAGCTCGTTTCATGAGCTGATGTCTTGAGGACGCATCTTCAGGCGTTCGACGGGATTTGAAGTAGTCCATAAAGACTTCTCTCCAATCTCCAACCTTCTCTTGGTCATTTATTTGCAGGGCCGTCTGCTCAGTTGCTCCCCTTTCTTCGGGTGATTCCGGAGATATTTCTGCAGGGGCAAGTACTCGACGGCTTTGTACCACGATCCTGACATCATCGAGGTTCTCATCAGCCAGTTCTTTAGCGAGCTTGGCTAATGCATCCGCTTTGCTATTTTCGGCACGCGGTATGCTTTCCAAGGTGTAAGAGGGGATTTGAGTCAGTAGTCGCTGTACTCTCTCGCCATACTTTACCAGCTCTGGCTTGCATGTCTGGTAGTCGCCGTTTACTTGACTGATGACCAGTTGGGAATCTCCGTATATAAGGTGGTTTTCAATTCCCATGTCGATGGCGATCTAGAGGCCTGCTATCAAAGCTTCGTATTCAGCCTCGTTATTCGTCATCGGCTCTGTCAAGGAGAAAGCAAAGCGCATTATCCCTCCCTGTGGAGTTGTGAAGATAAGGCCTACCCCCGATTTGATTATAGGGGTGCTTTGTTTGCGCTTCTTCACGGAAGATGCTCCATCGAAATAAAGCTCCCATCGGATATTACCACCGTCGATCGTGTCAAACGCATGTTCTTCCGGAAATTCACAATTCAAAGGGGAATCGGCCGGTATCGGATGCTCAACGAGGAAGTCGGCGATGGCTTGGCCTTTCACTGCCTTAAGAGGCTGATAGGTTATTGAAAACTCCATCAAGAGCAGGGCCCATTTAGCGAGTCGACCGGTCAATATGGCCTTCGACATTAAATATTTAAGGGGGTCCACCTTCGAAATGAGACGAACTTCGTGCGCCAACGCATAGTGCATGAGCTTGGTTATTGCAAAGATCAACGCCAGGCAGTGTTTTTCAATGGGGGAGTAGTTGTTTTCTGCTCCCAGTAGAACTTGACTTAAGTAGTAGAGTGCTCTTTCTTTTCCTTGATCGTTCTCTTGCGCCCATAATGCGCCTAAGGAACCTTCGAGGGCGGTTGTATAAAGAATGAGGGGCTTTCCCTTGACCGGAGCAGCCAACACTGGCGGGTTCTGCAGGTATTGCTTGATCTCGTCTAGCGCGCTTTGGCATTTTTGGTCCCAGACGAACGGGGTTCCCTTCTTCATCAGGTGACTGTAAGGGCGGCATTTGCCTGAAAGGTTGGCTATAAATCGCCGGATGTACGCGAGCTTCCCCTGGAGAGACCGCAATTGTTTGAGAGTCCTTGGCGGTGGCATTTCCATGATCGCCTTGATCTTCGACGGATCTATCTCAATGCCTCGGTGCCGGACAATGAATCCTAGGAATTTGCCTGAGGACACCCTGAACGCGCATTTGAGAGGGTTCATCTTCAAGTTGTATTGCCAAAGGCGTTGAAATACAGTCTTCAGATGCTCGAGATGTTCCTCGTATGATTTGCTTTTCACGACGAGATCGTCGATATAGCATTCGGCAATTTCATGTATGAGTTCATCAAAGATTTTCGTCATGGCCTTTTGATAAGTGGCACCGGCGTTCTTTAGACCGAAGGGCATCACCTTGTAGCAGAATATTCCCAGAGGGGTCCGAAAAGCGGTATGCTTCTGGTCTTTGGGGTGCATCTTTATCTGATTGTACCCTGATGAGCCGTCCATGAAAGAGAAAACCTCGTGAGCGGACGTGTTATCTATCATCAGCTCAGTTACCGGTACTGGGAAATCGTCCTTCGGGCAAGCTTTATTGAGATCCCGGAAATCCACGCATATGCGCACTGTCCCATTTTTCTTCATTACCGGGACGATGTTGGCGATCTAGTCAGGATATTGAACTTCCTGGATAAACCCAGAATCGATCAGCTTCTTGACTTCGGCGTTGATGCCCATCTCAAGCTCGAGCCGCATTCTTCTCGGCGCCTGTTTGACTGGCTTAATGTTTGGGGATATTTCCAATTTATGCACAACAATTTCTGGATCTAGTCCTGGCATTTCAGAATAGTTCCATGCGAAGCAATCTTTATGATGCATAAGCACGTCTTTTAACGCGGCCACCCTTTCTTCAGATAGTAGCTCGCTGATGAATGTTGGTCGCGGGTCGTTCGTCGTTCCCAACTCAATCTTTTTGAGGTTATCTGCAGTAGTATGTATGCCATCTTCCAGCTCTTTCGGCGCTGGTGGAAATTCTGAGATTACCTCGTCGTCATTGTTTTCAAAACACCAAGGAAGGTCATCCATATCCTTGGGCTCCCTTTTTGATATTGTTATCATATGACAAGTACGAACTCGCTTCCAAGCCCGATGTGGATCTGGTTCTGTTCTTGTGGCTTTGGGTTCGTGCTTTTGTGGTGGCGTTACCCTCCAGCTGCTGGATAGAGCAAACCTGCCTTGCTGGTACTGGTCTTCGACCCAGTTCTTGAAGGTGAAGCAATCTTCGAGAGGGTGCCCTACTACCCTGTGATAAGAGCAATAGTTCAGGTGTGAAACTTCACCTGCTTGTTCGGGGTGCTTGGACTCCAGAAGCGTAAGCATTTGGTGCTTTATAGCTAGGTCAAGTATCTTCTCTGTCTTGTCTTGAGGAAAAGTGTATGCCTGACTCATCTTCTTCATAAGGGACGAATCCGGACCGCTCGATTTCCAATCGCGTGACTTCTTGGTCCCGCTTTGTCGCTGTCGAACGCCTTTTCTGCTCTTTGACTTGTTTCTACCTCTGCGTCGGGCCTTTTGCACAACAGGTTGACAGGGAGAAGTATTTTCGTCTTTGGCAGCCTGTTAAAGAAGACGTTGCGTCCTGGCTTTCTCATAGATGGCCATTTCGCGGTTATGGTCGTCCCGAGCTTTTCGACCCGCTTTCCTGATAAGCTTGTCTATTCGTTCTTCAAACGACGGACTCGGCATTTCGATCGCGGGATCTAGTTTTGATGAGGGGTTGGCATTTCCTGACAGGGCGTCCTCTTCTTCATCGAAGTTATATATGGCGTAGCTACCGTGGACTCGTTCCCGTTTCCTGGCTTTCACGTATCCAAGCCCAAGCGTTTCCATTCTCCCGTTGGGCAATTTGCGCTGAGTCCCAGGGACATCCCAAATCCTGTTATAGAATCGAGCTTGTCGAGTAGTCTGTTTTAAGGGTACCCCTTGGCGCTTCAATAGCCTTTTCAATCCGTTTGTGTAATATATGGGCAAACGGATGGGTTGAAGCTTGTCAAGTGTAGAATCCGTGCCATGCCAGATCTCTTTCTCCACTCTTGTTTCCGAGGATCGATAGAATAGGATCGCCTTTTCGCTTGGGAGGGACGTAAAACGTCTGCAGGTCTTGCACGTTGTGAGCTTCAAGCGCGTCAAGATCTTTGTAGTGCTCCCGCGGAATCATGGTGATTTGCAAACTCTGATCATCACCAAGGAATTCTTGTATTGGCGGCCGACTGGAGAACACAGCATTAACCTCATCTTCCAAGTCACTTCCGAAGATCAATAAGGGGGCGGACGGCCCCGGGTCGTTGCGTCGAGACGGCCCAGAGTAAACTATCTCTTCTTCTTCTTCGGTATCACTCCCGAAAACAGGAATGGTGGCAGCGGCTTTGTTCTCCGGTTTGCGACATCTCTTTGTATCCTCGAAATCTGGCAAAAAGTACTTTGCATCTTCGTATTTGCGGACTTCGTTCACGGAGAATGGGTTTAGCTCACCTGTTATGGTATACTCGAGACCATCCTTGAAATACTTCATACACTGATGTTGCGTAGAAGGGATGATGTTGTACTCGTGTAACCAAGGTCGGCCGAGCAGAGCATTGTAACATGTCTTGGCATCTATGACGTGAAACTTAATGTCCGTGACGAGTAGCCCAAAGCGTAGCGTCAATATCACAGACCCAAGAGTTCTCGATGATTGAGAGTCGAACCCGGAGATGGTGATCTTGTCCCGAGCAAGGTGCTGGACGCTCATGCAAATTTCCTTTAACACCCGCACATTGAGGAGATTAACGGAAGACCCATTGTCAACCAAGATTTTGCCTATCTTTATATCGTGGCAATATCTAGAGACATATAGGGGACGGTTGTGGTCGCACGTCCCAAGGAGCAGGTCTTCGTCACCGAAAATGATATCGGCCATGTGCACTTCTTCCAGTTCATCCTTCATCCTTTCTTCGGCGAGAAAGGCTTGGAATTGTTCGGGCTCTTGTAGCGCCGTGATTAATGAATCTCTCGCTTCCTTTGATAACAGGAGGGCGTCGAGAATGCTGAGCTGCGAGAGTAGCTTCCTCAGGTGCGCTAGGATGTTGTAGTCCACCCTACTCTTCTTAGGCAGGTCCTTGGCAGTCAACTCTTTCATAACTTGGTCATCTAAGGTGATATCCTCAGCGACCTTTTCCTTTCCCTTATCTTTTCTAGTTGCGGGTCCGAGATTCTTTTCCGGAAGCGTGCGATTGCGCAGCTGAATGTTTTCGCGGGCTTCTGGTTCTTCCTCTTTTCCCGAGGTGGACTCTTTAAAGAGGGGGCTAAGAGCCATTTTCTCGTTAGAATCGCTCCCGAATGTGAGCACTTGCGGTCCCCCGGCGTTGACCGTGTAACAGTTACCGGTAGTTCTTTTGTGTCCTTCGGTCGTACTTCTGTTCTCCTGACGAGTTCTGCGTTTCATTCGCTTAAAATGTTGCCGATGAGCAACATATCCCTGCCACCATGTCTTAAAAGTGTCGCACTCCTCAATGGGGTGTGAAATCTTCCTATGATATGAGCAGTAATTAGGGTGCATCTCCGCCCCATTGAGCGTGTTTTCTTCCGAGGGTGGTAGTTTCATTCCCATTGACATGGCTTTGGCAAACCTTTTCCTCGTCTTGAATATGTTTTTATCCACGTCGGGTGTCTTTCGACCTGGCGGGAGTGCTTCGACTCTTTCGTTTAGTCGCCTGCGTTTGGCTCCTTTTGATGCGGCCATCTCACGCTCCTGGTCGGCTTTACTTTTCAAATGAATCTCGTCTAGAAAGGCGTCGATCATTTCGTCTGTCGGCCACACAAGCTCTGGTTCAGGCTCGGCCCCCAGTTTCTTAGTGCCAGGAGTTTTTTCATCGTCCGTAAACGAGTGGGAGATCACATTACAACTCGCCACGTATCCCTCGGATTCATCCGACGAGCTCTCTCCGTTATCTTCCTCCTGAAAGAAGTGGTTGAGGAACTCTTGGAGTGTGATGGGAGTTCGCGCTTTTTGATTGTACTCCTCCAGCGCGTCAATCTGTTTCTGCAAGTCCGTACGCTTGTTGCCAGGCTTCACGGGCTTCTTAGATTTCTTCTTCTTTTTCTTTGAAGATTTCGAAGGCTGGTTGTGAGTGCTCGGGCCATCACCACTGATCTTCGGAATTGGGCGCGGCTTCAGCATCCCTTCAATGATCTGTGGTTCCAGCGGGTTCTTCCACCTGACCGCCGGGCATGTCTGGAGATCACTCAGCATCCTTTTGGTTTTGGCTGATAGCACGACCTCCCATGGAGCTTCTTCAATAAAAGAACAGGTTTCCCCTGGTGCGTCCGCCTTCTTAGGAGTGTGCGGTTGCGGAGGGTTTACCTTCCACTTCTCTGACAGCGCAAACTTGCCCTGTAGGTATTGATCTTCAATCCATCCTTTGAAGACGAAACAATCTTCAATCGGATGGCTTACCGTCTGATGGGAAGGGCAATAATTGGGGTTATTCACCTCACTGGGTTGCGGCGGTCGCCTTGGGTTTGGCAAGTTGATGAGCCTGTTGCGTACTGCCAGCTCGAATAGCCTCTTCGTCTTATCCCGCGGAAATGAGTAGGGGCGCTTTATTTTTCTCATTGTAATACCGCCGTCTTTCTTCCAGCCGATCCGCCAGTTTTGGGGCACTGGGTTGCTGCTGAGCGTTCGCAACGAAGGTTGCCTTCCCTTTACCCTTGTCATTCCAAGGTTCTGCCTTCGGGGGAGACGGTCTGTGACCCATCTGGTCCATCTGAGCCAACTTGTCGATCAAAGCCTGAAACGTGGTTGTCTTAAAAAACATCATGAACTGTGAGGTAGTTGCATGAAGATCTAGGGTACCCACGAACATGCCCACCGCGGGCGCCTCCTCAATGCGTTGTTCGCATTTTGACCACAAGTTTCGCCAGCGTATAGCGTACTGGACCCACGTCTCATCTGGTTTCACCCTAGCATTAATTAACGCCGTTATCGGGGTGCATTCGCTGGCGCTCGCGAATCGCTGAGTGAATAGCAACTCCATTTCAGCGAACGTCTTGACGGAATCGTTCGGGAGTTCAGAATACCATTCGAAAGCTGTTTCTGACAAGCTGCCGACGAATTGTCGAAGCAAGAGCTTATCATCGCCGCCAGTGTTGCCACAAAACGCCATGAACTGGGCCACATGCTGGTGGGGATTGCCCGTCCCCTTATAGATATGAAATTTCGGTATTGTATATCCCGGCGGGTACTTGATCTGATCATACCAGCTCGGATATGGTTGCCCTGTTCTGACAATTTGACCAGCTGCCTTAGTCGCCTGGTGAATCCATATCTGCTGAGCTATATATTCGTCTAAGTCAGCTTTGGAGATTGTTTCCTCCTTGGCTGTTGACAGAGCGGGTGGGGGATTTGACGTTTCTCCCTTTTCGTCTTCAAGAACGATTGGAGGATCTTCAGCAGGAGACTCTTGTTGGATCATCATTCCCACCATGTCCTGGAACAGGAGGGCCATTCGTTGTATATTGGCTGCTTGTTCGGCAGCCTCTTTATCCTTCTTCTCCAATATCCTGCGAAGGAATTCAGCGTCAGTTTCTTGCTCCTGGCGTTGATCAGGTGACACTTCGGGGCTTTCTTTCGGCCCAGTGAGTGCGGCCATCGTGTTCATCATTTCCTGGAGCTTCTGCTGTTGCTCCTGAGCTTTGGTCAATGACCGTGTAAGCGATCTATGACCCATAGATGTACGGCTGTCCTCCTTTCGCAAAGCCATGTATACCGTATGCACCATCGTGCCCCCAGACTTAGGGCGTTTAGGCTTATTGTCCTTGACATTTGCCGCAGGAGTGGGAACTCTATCCGGCCTTCTTCTCTTTTGAGCAGTCGACGTGGAGGGAGCCGTTGCAGCGGGCATCCAAGCGGTTGTCGTCCGTTGTTGTTTGACGTGACGGTTCTTTTCTTCCTGCACCTTCGTCCTTTTCTATTGACGGGAGTGATCTTGGTCAATTACCGAGTCTTGAACCTTCCGCCAGACTTTATAAATTTTGGAGGACATCAGTTGAAGAGGCTGCTCCGGCTTTGTCTCTATAACATTCTTCGCAGGTGGAGGGGATCTTTTGAGAACCGCAGTTGGCGAATTCCTGCGTACCCAGTTTAATAGCTCGAAGCTGTTCCCGGTTGGAACAGCAGCCTCAATTTCCACCGTTGGAGCAGGTGGAGTTAGTCCGGAGGGGGAGTTGCCCCCAGTCTTCCTTATCCGGCGCCAGTGGCGACGTTGAGCATGACGGGTTGTTGGGATTGGTTCAGCGACGGCTTCATCTTTCCCCCTGTTCTGGGGAGGGGCTGCTGCCGGTGTCATCCTCTTGAAGACTGACATCTTTTGAGCGGCGGTATCCAATCTGTCAAAGACAGACCTTCGAACCGGAGCAGGAGGTGGGACGGCCAGTCTTGCAAAGACCGACTCTTTGGCAGTAGAAGCTGCCTTGACGACTTCGGGAGCAGCTGTCTTCTTTGGGATGGCCTTGTCAGGTATCATGGGCTTTTGGGCAGGCCCTTTGGAGTTCAGGCTCAGTCTGGTGAAGACCGAGGAGTTAGACGACCCGCTGAGAGGGGCCGTGGGAGTAGAAAGTCGATCAAAGACCGACTTCTTTGACGCTTCCGGTACGGGCATTGGGATGTTAATGTTCACCGGCGGGAGCATGGTCCTAAAGAATAGACCGGTGGTAGCTTGAGTCACTTGCTCCACAGGCATAGTGAATAGGGAAGCAGCCTGCGGTCCATATGCTACACCTCCAGGTGAGGCGGAGCGTCGGTTGCATTTGCAGTTGGAACAGTTCGAGCAGTTGCCAGCCATTGATCCTTTTGCTTTCTGCAGCAAACGAAACACCAAGTCTTAGTACTTCGAAACCCAAGGGCAACCAATAGCAAACCGCGATTGGTTCGTGAATCACGACACACGAAGTGTGGAGTGGAAAGAGGAAAAGGTCCCACCGGGCATGCCAGAATCTGTTCCCCTCCGAATGGCGGCCAAGACGTGGGTTGTCTTGCCTGAGATTCGGGGCATATGCTAATTGGTGCTATCCGTCTACCTCTCCGAAAATGCCAAGTTGATTTATGGCACCGTGTATCGAAGGTTTAAACGGATGCGTCCGATGTAGAAGACTTTGTCAGATTCCCCCTCGCTTGAGGGGTTTTTGATTGTGGGGACGCTCTTCCCTGCAGGCGCAAGCCCCTGCAGTTAATTACGCTACCGCATTGCGGTAACAACTTTCTCCTTCTCCAGATGGTCACTTCGTGTCATGTGTGTTTGATTCGTGTTCGGTTGCCCGTGGATTGTACACGGAGACTGAATTATATCGTCGCCCGTAGGGCGTGGACTAGTCCAAATCCGTATTATCATAGATTTGGGTTTGGGGGTTGTGTTTAAGGATACGTTAGCCTCGTTTGAGACTAAGATCGACTGAAACGTTTGTTAAGGATACGTTAGTCTAGTTTTAGACTAAGATCAACTTAACGGGATCGTTTAGATCCGACAAGAGAGCGATTAGGGGAGCCCTGATTTTTAGTTTAGTGACATTGCAGTCAATAGGTAGTTTAAGGACATTGCGGTCCAATGTTAGTTTTAAGACATTGTGGTCAAGGTTAAGGACGTCGTAGTCCGTGGATTTAAGGACCCCACAGTCCGATGTTAGTTTTAAGACATTGCGGTCAAGGTTAAGGACGTCATAGTCCGTTGTTAGTTTTAAGACATTCCGGTCAAGGTTAAGGACCTCGTAGTCCATGGGTTTAAGGACCCCATAGTCCGGCGTTTAGTTTCAAGACATTACGGTCAAGGTTAAGGACCTCATAGTCCATGAGTTTAAGGACCCCACAGTCCGTATCGATGTGTGGTCATCGGGACCCGTCACCTCTTTGAAGACATTGAGGAATTACAACGCCAAGTATCAAAGGAGTGAAGAGATGTACCCTTAAACCAAGGTAGATTGAGTGATCTGCAGTCCAATTTGGAAACTAAGATCAATTATTATATTATGAGCCCATTAGCCCAGTTGAGTTTGAATTGAGGACTTATGGCCAGCTTAGGCTAACTCCAATCATATTTGGGATATTGGCCCTCTGTTGGTTCATTGAAGGAGAGGCTTTGCCTCTGGAAACTTAGCCAATTGGGCTAAATCTAGTGTTAAACACTAGAGACCAACAGTGTCGAACACTGGGAATAGAGTTTTCAAACTGGTGTTAAACACTAAGGAAATCAGTGTTAAACACTGCAGATAGAGTTTTCAAAATTAGTGTTAACACTAAGAAAATCAGTGTTAAACACTGGCTACAGAGGTTTCAATTTAGTGTTAAACACTAAGGCAAGAGGGGTCACGTGTGGACACGTGAGAGCGCCCTGATTCCCTCTATTTTGTTCTGTCAAAAGTATTGAATACTTTAAAGTATCGCGTGCTGTCACGTGGTAGCACGTGATGCCTCTTCTGAAGCTTCTTCTTGGCTTTTAATTAGAGGACGAATATGTTCTGTGCCGCTGCTTAGCCATCACGTGCCAACACGTGACCACTGGTCACGTGTGAGCACGTGATGCCTTTTCTGAATCTTTTCCTGATTTTTAATCAGGGAACATGGTCGCCTGCGGATCGAGGGTACCCACGAACATGCCTACTGCAGGAGCTTCTTCGATGCGTTGTTCGCATTTCGACTATAGGTTCCGCCACCGGATTGCATACTGAACCCATGTCTCTTCCGGCTTCACCCTGGTATTGATCAATGCCATGATTGGGGTATGTTCTCTGGCGCTTGCGAACCTTTGTGTAAACAGTAGCTCCATTTCTGCAAATGTCTTAACGGAGCCATTCGGGAGCTCAGAGTACCATTCAAACGCTGTCTCCGACAAGCTGCCAACAAACTGGCGAAGCAGCAGTTTGTCATCACCCCCAGTATTACCGCACAGGGCTCTGAATTGAGAAACATGCTGGTGTGGATTACCCGTCCCTTTATACACATGGAACATAGGGATCGTGTATCCCGGCGGGTACTTTATTTGGTCATACCAACCCGGATAGGGTCGTCCGGTCTTGACGATTTGGCCGGCCGCTTGGCTCACCTGATGAGCTCATATCTGTTGAGATATATAGTCGTCAAGGGCGGCTTTGGAGATGGTCTCCTCCTTGGCTGCTGAACAAGAAGGAAGATGGTTTGATGTCTCACCTCTGTCGTCTTCAATGATCATCGGAGGCTCCTCCGCTGGAGGGTCCGGCTGGATCATCATTCCCACCATGTCTTGGAATAAAAGCGTCATTTGTTTTATATTGGCCGCTTGTTACGCGGCCTCTTTTTCTTTTCTATCGAGCATTCTTTGGAGAAATTCGGCATCAGTTTCCTGTTCCTGACGCTACTCCGACGATGTTTCCGGGCTTTTTTTTGGCCCAGTGAGTGCGGCCATGGCTGTCAGCATCTCTTGAAGCTTTTGTTGTTGTTGCTCCTGAGCCTTAGTTACTGACCGCGTAAGTGGTCGATGGCCCATGGAGATTCGGCTATCCTCTTTCCCAGCAGCCATGTAAATGGTGTGCACCACCATGCCTCCAGACTTGGGGCGTTTGGATTCAGTGCCTCTGAGCTTTGTCGTGGACACGGGGATTTTCTCCGGCCTTCTTCTTTTGTGGGCGGTCGAAGTCGAGGGGGCCATTGCAGCGGGCACCCAAGTAGATGATACCTTCTGTGGTACGACAGGATGGTCCTTCTTTTGCCGAACCTTCATTTTCTTTGGTTGGCAGGAGTAGTCTTGGTTAATCACAGAGTCTTGGACCCTTCGCCAGACCCTATGGATTTTAGAGGAAGGCGCTGAGGGGCTGCTCCGGTTTCGCCTTTGTGATCTTTTCAACAGGCGGAGGAGACTTTTTCAGCACGGTAATTGACGAATTCCTGCATACCCTGTTAAGTGGTTCAAAACTGTTCCCAGTTGGAACAGCAGCATCAACTTCCATCGTTGGAGCTTGTGGGGTAAGTCCAGAAGGGGAACTGCCCCCAGCTTTCCTTACTCGGCACCAGTGGCGACGTCGAGCATGTCGATCGGCTGGGACCACCTCTGCTGTTGGGGTAGTTGCATCGTGCTTCATGCTTTGATGAGAGACCGCTGTTAGTGTCAGCCTGTCAAAAACTGACGTCCGTTGAGAGGGGGTGGTCAACCTGTCGAAGGAAGACTTTCAAGCAGGGGTAGCGGCTTTGGTGACTTCGCCTGGAGCAGGAGTTGGCACGGCCAGTCTTGTGAAGACTGACCCCTTAGCAGGAGAAGCCTCTCCGTCGATTTCATTTACTGGAACAGGGATGGCTATCCGTTTCGGGATAACCCCCTCAGGTATCGCGGGTTTCTTCATGAGCCCATTAGAGTTTTAGCCCAGTCTGTTAAAGACCGAGGCGTTGGATTTGGGTGAACCCGTTGAGAGGGGCCGCGGTAGTTGTAAGCCGATCAAAGACCAACTTCTTCAGAGCTTCTTGCGACGGCAGTGGGGCGCTGAAGCTCCTTGGTGGGAGCATGGTCCCAAAGAACAGCCCAGTGGTGGCTTGCGTCACCTGTTCAACTGGCATCGCGAAAATGGAGGCCGCTTGAGGCCCGTAGGTCACTCCTCCTGCGAGGACGGAGCGGGAGTTGTTGCAATTGTTGCAGCCGAAGCAGTTAGAAGCTATTGATCTTCTTTTTCTGCACGGAGCAAAACACCAAATCTTAGTACCTCGACTCCATGGACAACCGCATTAAACCGCGATTTGTTCGCGTACACGACACACGAAGTGTGGAGTGGAAAGAGGAAAAGGTCCCGCCGGGCGTGCCAGAATCTGTTCGCCGCCCGAAAACAGAGACAAAACCGCGTAGGTCGTCTTGCCTGAATTTGGGGGCAAATGCTATTTGGTTTTGTCCGTCCACCTCTCCGAAAATGCCAAGTTGATTTATGGCATCGTATATCGGAGGTTTAGACAGATGCGGCCGATGTAGCAAACTTAGTCAGATCCCCCCTCATTGTGAGGGGTTTTTTATTGTGGGGACGCTCTTCCCTGCAGGAGCAAGCCCCTGTAGTTAATTATGCTACCGTATCGCGATAGCCACTTTCTCTTTCTCCGGATGGTCACTTCGTGTCGTGTGTGTTTGTTTTATTTTTGGTTGCACGTGGATTGTATACGGAGACTAATTTATGTTGTCGTCCGTAGGGCGTGAATTAGTCCAAATCCGTATTTCTTAGATTCAGGTTTAGGTTGGTTTAAGGACCGTTAGTCTTGTTTTAGACTAAGGTCGACTCAAACGTTTGTTGAGGATACGTTAGTCTAATTTTAGACTAAGATCTACTCAACGGGGTTTCAGGATCATTTAGATCCGACGACAGAGCATTTGGGCTCTATCGTTTTAGTTTAGGGACGTTGCGGTCCATTAGTTTAAAGACATCATAGTCCGTAGAGTTTAAGAACATCATAGTCCATAGTTTAAAGACGTCATAGTCTATAGAGTTTAGTTTAGGGACGTTGCGGTCCATAAGTTTAAGAACATCATAGTCCATAGAGTGTCTGGTTATCGAGACCTGTCACCTCTCTGAAGACGTTGAAGAATTATAACGACACATATCAGAGGAATGAAGAGATGTACCCTTGAACCAAGGTTGGTTGGGAGATCTGTAGTCAGACTTGGGACCAAGACCAATTGTGAGCATATGGGCTCAGCTGGTCTGAGCTAGGGACTTGTGGCCAACTTGGGCTCAGCCCATTCAGTTCTGATTAAACTGTTGAACATTTGTTTTGATGTTGAACATTTGTTTGGGTGTTAAACATTTGTTTAGGCTTAGCCTCTTTTGTTCAATAATGCTGAGCATTAATTTGGGTTCTAACACCCCTTTTCTTTTGTTTTTTTATTGAGTGTTGAACACTCTTTGTAGCGCATAGCGTTTTATGTACAGAGCCTTTATGTACAGAGCACTTAGTGCTGAGCGCCAGACCTGGAGCGCTGAGGCGCTTCTTATGAAATAGCGCACACGTGAGGAGCACGTGGCGCGCTTGGCGCTGAGCGCCAGACCTGGAGCGCTAAGGAGCTTCTTATGAAATAGCGCACACGTGAGGAGCACGTGGCGCGCTTGGCGCTGAGCGCTAGACTTGGAGTGCTGAGCGCCAGACTTGGAGCGCTAAGGCGCTTCTTATGAAAATGGCACACACGTGAGGAGCACGTGGCGCGCTTGGCACTGAGCGCCAGCCAATGAGTGCAGAGTGCTCTTGATCAATTCTGTGCTCGGAAAATTAATAGATTTTGTCTCGTGGATCTAAGAACTAAGTTCTTATTTTAATAGGAGATTCTATGATCTCTTCTATTTTTGTAAAAGATTTTGTCTTTGTCTTATAGATCTTTGATCTAAAGAGAACTAAATTTTTCTCCCTCTTTTTTTTATGATGAGATACTCCAATCTCTTCTACTCTTATGAAAGATTTCTGTCTTTGTAGATCTATGATCTAGAAAAAGAACTAAGTTCTTCTTTTTTGATGAGATGGTTTGATCTCTCTGTTTTATTTACCTTGAAGAAATTCTTCTTTTCAGAGCTTGCTCTTCTCTTTTTCTCTTTTTTTTAGAACTCGAAGTTTTTTAAGGGGGTTCTTCTCTATAAGACTTGAAGTCTTGGGGCCTTTATATAGTGGAGGTTGATTTGTTGAATCGGTTAAAGAGATCTTTTCTCTAATTGATTTGGGGATATTTCCCACCGTTGGATCTTTGATCCTAGGGCTTCTGTTTTACAGAAGACATCTTTCTTATTACTTAACAAGATTGGGAAATTATTTTCCCATACAGAGATTGTTCTGTATCTTGGTGATTTTTAATCACCATTGGATCTTTGATCTAACGGTGCTCTGATTTACAGAGCACAATCTTTCCTGTTTGGAAAGATTTGAGAAGTATTCTCTAAACAGAATTTTATTCTGGTAATTTGATGATTTATCATCTTCGTTGGATCTTTGATCCAACGGTAGATAACATTTAGTTCTAACGCTTGGCGCTCTCATGCCTTACACGTGAGCGCTGCTTCAGAGTCTTTGACTCTTAGCGCTGGCGCACTTGGCGCGAGCGCTCTCGTGCTTTGCACGTGAGCGCTGACTCGAAGTCTTTGACTCTTAGCGCTGGCGCTCCTGGCGCAGCGCTCTCGTGCTTTGCACGTGAGCGCTTCCTCAGAGTCTTTGACCCTTAGCGCTGGCGCTCCTGGAACCAGCGCTCTCGTGCTTTGCACGTGAGCGCTGCCTCAGAGTCTTTGACTCTTAACGCTGGCGCTCCTGGGGCAAGCGCTTTTATGAAGCGCTGCTTTATTTCAAATTTCAAAATTTGAACAGAGTTTTGCTCTAATTATGGGAAACAAGGTATTTGTGTCTTGATATAAATACCGGTATTTGTATCTTGATACAAATACGGGTAGTCATATTTTATACGAATACGGATGTATGTATTTTGATACGATTACGGGTGTATATATTTATAGCATATACTTGTATTAGTGTGTGTGCCCGTGCACACAAATGAGGTGTGCCTTCTCTTCTCCTTTATTCTCTTTATGTAACATTTAGAATTGTGTGGACCTGTGTCACAATTTCACTCAAATTCAAAAAGATATTGAAGATAAAAGAAAAAGAAAAGAGTCATGCTTGCTCATATCATCATCCTCATCCTAAGCTTCTTCTTCCTCTTCTTTTGAGATTTTCAAAGTTGAAAAAGGAAAAATTAAAATGGAGAAAACGTAGAGATTTTACCACTACTATATCTTTAGTAATCAATTCTTATCAAGTTTTGTTCACCGGTTGCTTCACATAGTTTTTTAGTGTGAAGCTAGAGCTTTATGATTCTTTCGGGTGGATCATCTTCGACAATGATGAACTACTCTCAAGTTCTTTTCCGGTGGACCTAAAAGTTAAAGAAGGGGAAACAAAGACGAAAAACACGACTACAAAGATTGTAAACACATAACCGAGTAGTTAACCTCCTTCTTAGCTTGCTAGTTTAGTGTTTGGTATCGATTCTAGGTTGTAGAAGCTAGTGCTCTAGTCTAAAATTTTTGTTTTGTATTCCGTCTTGACCGTAAGTTTGCAGCATGAGCATGAACGTCTACTTATAAAATTTACCCACAACAAATAGTCAATTAAAAGCAAAACAGAAGTTAATTAATCATGGTAAATGGACCAAAGGAAAATAACTGACCAAGTCCATGAGCCCATATGCCCAAATAAATGACCAAAGCTCCAATGCCTCACCAACTCATTGTCGAAAACCAATAAATAATACAATCCAAGGGAAAAAATTATTCAAAAACTGCAATAATAAAGAACTTTTTAACAACAAGCTTTTGTCTCAAACTAGGATCAGCTGCATAATTTAGTTTTCATTACCACAATTAAATTCTTATGCTTTTCTAATAAAAAAAAAGCTTAATTACCAAAATCTACCCTAAAATTTAATCCATTTCCAACAAACTATTCTAAAATTTAGAAATGAAGGATAACCACTTTTTTTAACGGTCAACTGACTGTCAATATCAGCATTTTGCCATCTTCATAAAAGAGCTAAAATAAAATCCCAAAATACCTCCAATTTCTTCTTCTCCAAACCCAAACCCCTAACCCCAACCCCAGATCAGTCGCCGCTCACCGACCTCCTCCTCTCCTCCTCTCTTGCCACCACCTCCATCATCATCATTCCCCTGATCTTCTCCATCCCCCGATCACTATCATCTCGTCGGGCCACCATCATCTTCTTCATCCCCCAACCATCATCATCTCACCACCATTTTCGTCATCACCATAATCATCACCACCACGCCACCGCCGCCATCATCTTCCTCCTCCAACCTCGATCACCACCACCACCACTACCATGACCTACACCCCCATCATCTTCTTCATCCCCCAACCTCACCCCCACCGCCATCTTCTTCATCCTCTCAATCCTGATTTCCATCACCATCACCCTTACCCTATCACTCCCATCATCATCTTCTTCTCCTACCCTTTTCATCTTCTGATTCTTCTTCCTCCATCTTCCCACCCCGACACATCACTTCCTCCACTACTACAATATGGGGTTGCCCCTACGGATAATTAAATTCGTAGGGGCAGATTTTTCTTGCCCCTACGGACTAAGCCGTAGGGCCCAATGGTTGTCCCTACGGTGCCCGACATTTTAATTTAAAAATATTAAATCGTAATTTGTTGTTTGGCCCTACGGAGCCGCAAACCAATAACCTACGGTTATGTCCGTAGGGGCAGCTAAATGGGAATTTAATAAAAAAAAAGGCACAGAATTTCCCTACGCCTCGATCTCTTTCCCTCTCGTTCCCAAAATTTTCTCTCGTTCCCGCGTCTCCAATTTTCTCTTCGTCGCCACCGCGTGCCCTCCGTTCTCAGCCCGCCACCGCCCTCCGTTCTCGGCCCGCCACCGCCCTCGTTCTTCCTCGTCGAGTTCCTCGTCGCCGATTGCGTGCGTCGTCAACCGCCAAGCGTCTCCGTCGTCTCTTCCACCGTCTACAGGTAAGTAAATCTCCAATTAAACATAATTGTGATGATGTTAGGGCTAAGGTTCAGGGTTCGGGTAGGGATGAGGGTTAGGTTTAGGCATCGGGTTCAGTTTATGTTAGGGTTAGGGTTAGGGTTAGGGCTCGGCTGGGGCTGGGGCTGGGGTTAGGGTTTAGCTGGGGCTGGGGCTGGGGTTAGGGTTAGGTTAGGGCTGGGGTGGGGCTGGGGCTCGGGTTAGGGTTAGGTTAGGGTTGGGGTGGGGCTGGGCTGGGGTTAGGATTAGGTTGGGGTTGGGGTTTGCTGAATTTGGCAAACCTGAGAGGAATTTCCAGCAATTTTAGCCTAGTTTGATTACTAAAATTATTGTTGATCGAGAAAATCTTGGGTCTTTCTAATCAAACATTGTTTGTTACTGTATGTCAACGAGTACTGATAAAAGAAAAAACCGATTTCAAGTGGAAATTAGGTATGTACAGTGTTCTAATATAAAAATTAAGAAATCCCTTTTATTTAAATATAAAGCATATGTTTCATGTTAACAATAGGAGTTTGGCAAATCAAGCATGGTTAATTATATACGGATCTATGTTTATAATTATGAAAAAAAGTATCAACTTAGAACTATCATACTATCATGTTGATCTGCATGGTGATCTGATGAATGTGTCTAAATTTTATGTCATCTCCTAGAAATACCTTGATGCCTTGTATCGATAAATTTCATGTTAATTAGTTAATTAGGCATATGGATTGTTATATTATAGGTGAGCCGAATATCAAGAAATTGTAGGATTATTGGATTTATGAGTTTTGATAAACATTGATTTGATAAAAAAAATGGTAATTTGTAATATCTTAGTTTTTCCCAAGTTAGGGTTTCTATTTAATTAATGATGGGTGCATTATTTAGGACATTCATTTACTATCTAAAATATTAGTTTACTTAAAGACATACTCATGGGTGAGGCATATATTTAGTTACATGCGGAACATTTCCATATTATTGCATTTTTCTCTAATATGAATTGTGCATGTCTATTGATCTAAAGAGTACTGATTTATATTTGTCATAACAAGAACATTGACATTACTTGTTAAAATTCTTCCATATCTACGAGCCAAGTTGATAATTCTCTTAATTAATTTCATGTGCATGTTTCAATGACGGAGCTAGGATTTGGGGTCAGGTGAGGCTAGAATCTAAATCATTGGAAACTAATTTTGCATGTGTTTCGCACGTTTGCATATATAGTTTCTGTTTTATGTGTATATGTACGTATATGAGCGAGTTGACTGTGTTGGGGTTGGATTTTTTTTCTGTTGTAGGGAGGGGGGCGGTTAGGTTGTGAGAGAGAGAGAGAGATTACTTATAGCGGGTTTGTGTTTCTCAAGTTCTCGATCTTTTTTTACGGTATCTTATGGATGATCACAAGTTGATCTACACATCTTACATAAGATATATATAGAAAAACACGTTGTTTGAAAGTACTTTACATGTTCAAAACGGTCTTTTAATTCTATAAATATTACACTTCTGAAATTAGTCCACGTATTTATGTACATATTAGAGAATTAATAATACATAACCTGTGAATTCTTATTTCAAGACTATTTGTTTATTATGAACCTAATAAACTGCCTAATTAGTATGGTTCTATTATTAATTTGCAGGATCGCTATATCTGTGCAATTATGAACATATTTTCAGATGTGCCGCCAGGGTTCCGCTTCTACCCTACCGGAGAAGAACTCGTTGGTTACTACTTAAGAAAGAAAGTAGCTTCCAAAAGAATTGACCTTAATGTCATAAGAGATGTAGATTTGTACAAGATTGAGCCATGGGATCTTCAAGGTGACGTATATGATTGATTTCCTATTATTTCTTGTCCCATTACATGGGTTACTCATTGACTAGTTTACTCAAGCAGAATATTGTAGGATAGCGGCAGAAGAACAAAGTGAATGGCACTTTTTTAGCCATAAAGATAAGAAATATCCAACGGGAACTCGCTCGAAAAGAGCAACAAAAACTGGTTTTTGGAAAGCAACAGGAAGGGATAAACCAATATACTCGAAATACAATTTGATTGGAATGAGGAAGACCTTGGTCTATTATATCGGTAGAGCACCAAATAGGCAAAAGACGGATTGGATTATGCATGAGCATCGACTTGAATCAAATGAAAATGGTGCCCCTCAGGCAAGCATTAACTTTTATTTTGTTGATTTTTCTATCTTATATATTGATCATACCAATTATCTTTCTTGTTAATTTAAACAAATAAAATGGAATAGAAAAGTAATTCAAAGTCAACATTTTGTGTTGTCTTGGGGTATCTCCTATATTGAAGAATGATGATTCATGGTGAATTTGATTTGTCCTATCGCCTTTAATTAATCTTAGAAAATCAGTACAATCTCTCTCGGGCCAAAAGGTTGCCCCTACGGTCCTTACATATTAATTTAAAAAATATTAAATCATAAATTGTTGTTTACCCCTACGGAGCCGCAAACCAAGAACCTACGGACTTATCCGTAGGGGCATCTAAATAGAGATTTAATTAAAAAGGCACGGATCGATCCCTACGCTCATTACCTAAAAATTATTTTCCCATCGCGCGGGGGGTTGCGGTTGGGGTTGGGGTTAGGGTTGGGGTTAGGCTGGGGTTGGGGCTGGGGTTGGGGTTAGGGTTAGAATTGGGGTTGGGGTTAGGGGAGAAGTGAGAATTATTTTAATGACGCAAGTCGGAGGCTGTTTATTATTGATTTAAGCGAGGAAATGGTCATTAACAGAATAGAACGAAAGAAACAGAGTAATATAAACGGCTCTAAAAATTTAGAATAAAACAAGGAGATGGTCATGTGATATGTATGCATGTGTTTATGTGATATGTGCGTATGTATGCATTTAAGTAAAAACAACCTACACTTAAGCGAAATCATAAATTGAAACACACATATATAGAATACAACTCATACATGGGTATCCTCAAATCTAACTTTGATTATCGATAATTTATTCTTTTCAACGACAAACGCACACACAAAGCATATACACGGATTTTCTCCTTTGTCAGTAACCATCCCGTTTTTAGATTTCTCAATATAGT
Source organism: Agapanthus africanus (assembly GCA_030015575.1). NCBI lineage: Eukaryota > Viridiplantae > Streptophyta > Magnoliopsida > Asparagales > Amaryllidaceae > Agapanthus > Agapanthus africanus. The sequence continues at coordinate 276,339,202 of CM057339.1, read as the reverse complement.
CATCATAACTTACAATTTATATGATACAGTCTAACATGGCCCATGAGTACGTTAGGGTTAAGGACCGGATGTATGTGAATTGGCAACAACGTATGCAACCTAAGTTTGTCACTGGAGTTTCTGCTTTCATTGAATTTGCACGCGCACATAATAAGGAGAAGACAGTAATGTGGCAGAAGAAGAAGGAGAAGACAGTAATGTGGCAGAAGAAGAAGAAAATGACATTCCTTATTCTCTGTTTCAGCATCAATCTTCTGATATGAACTAATGATTTCACATTGGCTTTTCCTTTTAGAAGCTTCTTAGTGTCCAATGGAAAGTATACATCAGATTTGTGCAGGTCAGGTTCTTCTATGACTTTCAAGAGTTTCAACTGATTCTGTAAATTACACCCTTGTTGGGTGATACTTTTACCACTTCTCACTGCAGGTGCGCTCTCTAATATCCATTTTGAATGTAATATTATAGATATTCATGCCCGTTTATGTCAAAATTACTTATATTGTCAATGTTTGATTGTCTAGTTGTTGGTGATGCGTCCATATCAGGGACAGAGGCCACTCCCGCTCCTCCAGGTATGTTTATATATTATATAGTGCATGTATATTGATTTAGAATGCTATATCATAAATATACACACATTCCTTTTGCTCTTACTTAGATAGTAATTTTTATTATTGTCTAGCTGTAGGTGGTGACAGTAGTTGACAATAAAATTTGTCATCCTAGAAACTATGATTTTTATATGTGCTTGCATGCGGGAATGATTGTAAGTCGTGGACCTGTACAATAAATTCTTATTTGGTATTTGTTTGAAATCAAATTGAATACTATATAATTGATAAGTTTGTTATATTTGTATTTAGTTTGGAATTAACACAATATTTATTCACGCAGCATGCACTTATGAGAAATAGGGCACCACGCGTCCAACTCATTATCATGTGCTGCTTGATGAGATTAGATTTGCGCCTGATGATCTACAAGAGCTTGTTCACTCCCTGTCTTATGTGTAAGCAGCGCTATATGCGAATTTATCTTGTTAATATGTATCTACTGAAATTAATTAATATTATTCAAATTTTGATACATGCAGATACAAGAAGAGCACATCTGCTATCTCTGTAGGTAAGGCTTTGAATTTGTTGATTTTGGTATTTCTTGTCAATTTTATAGACCAGTATGTACTAAATATAATGTTCTGACAGTTGCTAGGGGGAAGGCAGCATTCCCCCTCTTTTTTACCCTTGATTATCGCTATACCGGTCCTCATGCCGAGAGGTTCGGCCGGTATATGGGGGATGAGAGCCGGCTCGTGAAGAACTATCCACTTCACGTTGAGTGGGGAGAGCAGCACCGACGTGTCCATCAGGAACTGGAGAGCTTGAGGGCCACCGTTCAGGAGTTGAAGGAGATGCTGGTATGTATACTACTTTATAGTAAAATATCATGTCATATTATATAGATATCAACATATCCATAATTAGTACGTAGCTTGAGCTTATTTGGTTTTAGACTCAAGTTTGATTAATCATACATACATATGTAATTAAATTAAACAACAATTTTCCAAACTAGATATCCAAACGGGGTTTCGAAATAACTTAATAATGATACGAATTCGAATAATACACAGTTCTTACACGCTTGTTACACACGTTAGGTCCAGACGCGACAGGGTACATCGACCGAGTCTCCACATGCATCTCCTTCGGCTGCGGCTCCGCAAGCCACTACATCGGCTGCGGTTCCGCAGACAGCTCCTATAGCTCCACCGCCCGCTCAGACTCCCGCAGCCGCGGCTCCGCAAGCGACTACCTCGACGGCGGCTGCGCAGACCACATCGCCAGCTCCACAGGCCGCTCAGACTCCCGCTCGAGCCGAATTGCAGAGTTTATTGACCGAGGAACAGGCGCGCGTTATTCTATCGTTATTCAGAGGTGGAGCTGGACCGAGCTAGGGTAGCTTTTTGGTTCTTATTTTTTGAAACATGTATTTATTTATATCATACATATTGTACTACATTTTGAAACGATATTGATTTATATTTATATCATATTCAGTTTTTGGTTTTCTTTTGTATATTATATGCGTGAGATGTGATTATGAATACTGCGATATATGTTGTGTGATGATTAATTTTATATTTTATTGTTATATATATTATTGTGCACATGGCGGGAAAAAATCAGGCAGCCTTTTTAAAAAAAAAATACAGATAATGTGTGCCGTAGGTACACATGTTGCCCCTACGGCTTAACCCGTAGGGGCAAAATATCAGCAGTAACTGATATTCCCCCCTGATCTCAGTACCAGGGGGGTTGGGAGTGCCCCTACGGACATATCCGTAGGGGCCATTGCTTAGCCCCTACGGAATTATCCGTAGGGGCCAAATATCAGGATTTCTGATATTTTGCCCCTACGGATCAGTACCTACTAGGTATCCGTAGGGGATAGTACGTGGCCCTACGGATATATCCGTAGGTACAGTTAATATATTTAAAAAACCGTAAATAATATAACTTTTTTTACCCTACGGCCTACTCCGTAGGTGAAACAGGACCTACACAGAAATCCGTAGGGGCAAGTTCAGGGCTTCAACTTGCACCTGCGGCCTTTGCACCTACGGGATTTTTTTTTGCCCCTACGCACATATCCGTAGGGGCAGTGGGTTGCCCCTACCGATAAATCCGTAGGGGCAACCCTTATTTGTAGTAGAGCTCCTTATCGCTGTCATCCCGCCGTCGTTGCCGCCTCGCCGGACCACCACCACCACCATCCCCAACCCACCGCCATCATTTTTTTCTTCATCCCCCAATCATCATCACCCCACCTTTATCTTTTTCATCACCACCTTAATCATCATCACTATCATCACCCCACCGATCCCATCATCTTCTTCATCTAACCCCAATCATCATCACTATCATCGCCGCCGCCGCCGCCATCACCTTCTTCATCCATACTGATCACCATCACCATCACCCCAGTGCCCCCATCACCTTCTTCATCCCCCAACCTCGATCACAACCACCATCGTCCCCATCTTCTTCTCCATCTTCTCAACCCCGATTTCCACCACCACCACCATCACCCCACCGTCCCCATCACCCCTGTCTTCTTCTTCATCTTCTCAATCCCGATTTCCACCACCACCACCTTCACCCCATCGTCCCCATCATCTTCTTCTTCTCCTACCCCCATCATCTTCTTCCTCCTTCCCATCCCGACCCATCACTTCCTCCTCATCGCCGCCACCGTCGCCGCCCTCCATCACCTAATCCTAACCCTATCCCTAATTAATATGATAATTATTAATAATTTAATTAATAAATATTTAAGATAATTCTACTTGGAATGAAGGCAAAATGGTCATAAGTAATATTTTTTTACGTTGATCGTCATTGACAGTTAAAAAGGATAGTTATCCTTCATTTCTAAACTTTTGGATAGTTTGTTGGAAATGAGTGAAATTTTAGGATAGCTTATGCTAATTAAGCCTAAAAAAAATATGTTGAAGGAAGCAAAATCAAACTTTGGTTCCATTATGCATGCATGTTTCTCATTTTATCTTTATCCTTGCTCTCTTTCATGTAGATGGCGATTGCAAATTTTCCATACCTCTTCATGATTATATTCTCTCCGGTCCTGCAATTATGCACATGAAATTTATGAAACATAAGTCATCAATATAAAGGAGGATGCATTCATAATTGAAACAGACAAAAAGGCATGTATACGAGAAGGTTAAATTATACTAACATACCATGAACTTCCACCATTTTAAAGATAAATATCAGGGAATTTATAGACTGCATCAAAATGTCCGGAACTACCCTCTTTGATCCATGAAAATGTCATTCTCCTTGTATCCTACAAAAAATTTATTGTGTGTGTGTAAGTATGTGTGTGTGTCTCTCTCTCTCTCTATGTATATATAGAGAGAGAGAATAATGAAGGAAATGTGCCATATGAAGGAATTTCCTCTTATGGCGTCGCAAAAATATACCCTCCATAATTTTTTTTCAACGATCGGTACTTATCATCATCATCTTTATTATGTAAGACGTGGATAAACCAAATTTCATTTGATTCCTTCACTTTTCACCGTTGATTTAGTGGGTGCAAAATTAATGGTTTACCAATAATAGAACTTTTTACATGGCTATTTCAACGGTGAAAAATTGGTAGAATCACATGAAATTTGGTGTATCCACATCTTACATTATAAAAATGATGGTGGTGGTGGTATCAGAGCCACTCCATAAGTCTTAGATAGCTCATTACAACGTTAAAAATCCGTTGTTTTTATCACGCACGAACAGCCGACAAAAACAGTTTAAAAAATTAATGTTTGACATGTTTGCACACCCCGCGGGCTCACAGTTTGAACCGAGAAGCCGCAGGACAGTGCATGGGTACCCTAGGAAGACAAAAGGTCGGGCCCACCCGCGAGACCACCAAGTGGTAGCCTTAGGGGTGGGGACCTGAGAGCACCCATATGTGTGCTCTCGGCTCTGCCCAGCCCTAGGGGCTACCTCATAGTGGCCCCGGAGGGTGGGTACCCCCCGAGACTCTCTAGACGTATATTAATTTCGTGTTCTTTGATCCCGCGAAGATTCGGGTGGATTTCGAGTTCATTTCGACTTCCGGATTGGTTTAAAACGAAAGTTTTTGGGATTTTAGTGGACTGGATTTTCAAGTCTTGGAAAATTGGGCATGTTTGCTAATAATGTGCGGAATTCTAACGTTGTAAATTTGTTTACTTGCTTTGGTGATATGAATATGTGTTTTTAAATGTTTTCTAATCGTTATATGTCGATTAAAAGGGTTTACACATATCTTGTGATGTTTCTGTGTTGCGAATGGTTCGATAGATCATCGTGTGAATGGTCCGGTGTGAATTTAGATGTGAGATGTGAGTGAATTTTGTAATTCATGTAATAATTGATGTATATTTTTTTATTGGGGCACATCCGGGTTGAGGATGATGTCACCGTCTGTATATTATTTTTTATTTCCGCATTTAGGAATGATCCGCGGAGGAGTGCACAAGCTACCGGGTTCTAGAATTCAGTGGGTGGCCAACTCAAAGAGTCAAGATCCGGGTCACCCTATTCTAAGATTGACGGGTAGTTTGCCGCACTCGTAGGGGTCTAAGTTAGTTCACACTCGGCTATTCACACGACCGTGGAGGATTGTATTTCATAGGTGGCTCGATGAAATGCAAAGTTCTTAGTTGATCTATTTTTCCATTCTCTATGATGTTGATATATGTGATGTTTATCATGCCTGCAACGAATGGTTATGTGTGTGTGTGTGTGTGTTTTGCATCCGTGCTAGTCCTGCCCTCGCTCTGCCAGTAGTTAAGTAACCTAACGGTGCGTGACGGGACCCCGTAACGAATGCAGATGGTATATGCGTACATTCTATTTCCGTTGTTTTCTGGTGTGATAGGATTTAAATTGATGGGACCGCATGAATCCTAATTAATGCAAGGTAATAAACCTAAAAAGATGTTGAAACAAATTGAAAAACTACTCGGTTCTTTTCAAAACATTCATTTAAAAAGCGGAGTTTGAACCACTTCTTTTCAAAGCTATCGTTCCTTCAACGATATCAAGTTCATTACGTTCAAGATTCTCGCGAAAACCAGCCGTTGCCCTCTATCATTTTAAATGAGTAGCACATCGTATTCATACTATATTTGTTGGCCTTCGTCAAGGCATAGTGAATGGTAGCGGTGTGTTGATTGTTTGTAGTATAGATAGATGTATTGGTTTAGGACAGTTGTACAGCCTTATTGGCCTTCGTCAAAGGCGAGTACAGGTGGGTCTAAATTAATCAGGGCAATGACGGGAAGAACTTGACTTGCGTTTTATGATTTGTTGGCCTTCGTCAAGGTCATAAGAGTTTGGGGCAAAAACCACATCGGGAGTTTCAAAAATAAAGGAAACTTGCAAATTGAGCATACCTTCTGAAGTGTGGTGACTAGAGTGGCTTCCATCTAGGTCATCACACAATGATAGTTGGTTCCCGATCTCACTGATGAGTAGGATTACTCTTAAGAGATATTTTCCACTTCATAATTAGTTAATCTATTAGGTGTCTAGAAAGTGTTAACGGTGCTACGCCTCTGCAGAAACGAGGTTTATTTTAATTAGGTCCGTGCGAGAGCACGGGAAACCTTTCTCGGAGTACCAACACCCACCTGGCTGAACGGTTAGCGAACTTGTAAAGTGTAAATGATCCCGACTAATTCTCTTTTTAAGGTTTGATGGAGAATTCGAGGAAACAGTGGGAGTCATCATGATTAGATAAGATAATAAACCGATCTGATTTTACAAGAGCATACGCTGAGTGTTTCTTCTCTCTCTCTCTCTCTGACAGTAACCATGACAAGACTTAAAGTACTACTCGAAAAAATACACTGACTGGGCCAAACTATAAAGATTGGTTGATGAACGTCAATATTGCACTCACTTATGACAAAGTGGTATATGTCCTTACCAGTACTGCTCCCCCCTGTCCCAGGGCCGGATTCCACGGTTGCGGACATCGAGCTCCGCAAAACGTGGGACCTGGATTGCGAAAAATCTAGGTACATTGTGTTAGCTTCAATGAATAATGAACTTCAAAAGCAGCACGAGAACATGGACATCAAATCCATTTTTCTCAATTGCAAGAATTTGTATGGAGAGCACTCCCGTATCGCAAGGTACGAGATCTAAAAGAAATTATTCCAGATGAGCTTAGCTGTCGGATCACCTGTAGAAGAACACATCCTAAAGATGATCAGTCTGATTGAAGAACTCGCAAACCTAAGATGCGTGTTAGAAAACGAATTATACATTGACTTGATTCTAAAGTCCTTTGCTCACACCTTTCAATTCGTGCTGAATTTCAACATGCACGGGATGGAAGCGGATCTTCCAAAGCTCCTCAACATGTTGAGGGTAGCTGAGAGCTCCTTGAAAAAGGAGAAGACACTGTTTCGCCCAATCAGAGCAAAGCTCTGTTTGAATTCAAAATTCAAATTTTGAAGCAAAGCTTCAAGTCGCGGGCGCAATGCGCCGCGTGTCTTGCGCTAATACGTCAGCACAGCGCCCCAGAAAGCGCACCCAATCAGAGAAAAGCTCCGTTTAAAGGAAGCGACGCTTCAGCTGCGCTGCGCTCTGCGCTGCATGACACGTGTCAGCGCAGACGCGCTAGCGCAGTTGCGCTGCGCTCTGCGCTGCGCGACACGGGTCAGCGCAGACGCGCTAGCGCAGTTGCGCTGCGCTCTGCGCTGCGCGACACGCGTCAGCGCAGACGCGCTAGCGCACTTGCGCTGCGCTCTGCGCTGCGCGACACGTGTCATGCGTTGGGGCATCTGCGCCAAACTAAATTAAGATTTTACGAAATCTTTTCTGTTCTTTCCAAAACCAGAAGATTTTCTTCTGCCTTTGGATCAAAGATCCAGCGGTGGAAAATTCCCAAAATCATTCAGAAAAGATCTTGTTAACAAATTCAACAAATTTATGGGGCACTATAAATAGGACCCCAGACCTCATTCAAAGGAGGAACATTTTTTTTCTTGAGAACTCAAGAACTTTAAACAGAGAGAGCTCTGAAGATTTCAAGAAAAAGGTAAAGAACCTTCATAGATTAGAAGAAATTCCTTCTAATAGGCCATTAGTCTAAAGAAAAAAAAATATAAGATCAATGATCTTTATATAAAAAAGAAAACAGTGCTTTGCACTTTTTGTGAACCTTCGGTTCTTTAAAAACAATAAAAAAAATATAATAATAAAAAATAGTGCTTTGCACTTTTATGAACCTCTGGTTCTTCGAATATAGAAGAAATTTATTTTTCTTTGATCTAATTTAGATCAAGAACTTAAACAGTGCTTTGCACTTCCCTTCTTGAATCTAAAAGATTCTTAGTGCTTTGCACTTCCAAACTGCGCCGTTGCGCTCTTAAGAGAGCGCCACGTGTCGGCTATAGAACCATTTGCGCTAAGCGCCCTTAAGATAGAGCTTTGCTCTCTGGAATTGGCGCAACTCACTGAGAGCGCGCCACGTGTCAGCAGCGCAATAGCGCAGCGCAACAACACAGCGCACTGCGCTGTTGCGCTTGCGCTCGCCAGGGCACGACACGTGTCATCACCATATGAGCTTGCGCTCATTACTTAGCGCAAAGCGCAGATGGATTGTATTGCTTACAAAAAAGGGGCAAGCCCAATTAAAGGAAGGCCTAACAGGCTTAATAAAGTGCAAATGCATTATTTTAAGGGGCAGAACCCAAACCAAAACAGATGCTCTGCATCATTTATAAATGGGCAGAGCCCAAACAAAATATTCAGAATGCTATGCATTTTAAAAGGGGCAAAGCCCAAACGAGGTAGATACTTTGCATCATCTGCAAATGGGCAGAGCCCAAAATAAATTGATACTCTGTATCTTTTGTGGGTAGAGCCTAAATAAAAAAATGCCATGCTAAAGCAAATAAAATGTTGAACTGGACTTAGCCCAATCGTGGCCATAAGTCCTTAAATTAAATTGATTGAGCGAAATGGCTCTCCTAAATCAATCTACATCCGGTTTGAGGGTACATCTCTGAACTCCTTTGACATCCATCGTTGTAATTCCTCAACGACGTCAGAGAGGTGACGGGTCCCAACAACCACACACCCATACGGACCGAAACGTCCTTAAACTAATATTGGACCGAAACGTCCTTAAACTAATGTCGGACCGAAACGTCCCTAAACTAATATCGGACCGAAACGTCCCTAAACTAATATCGGACCACTACGTCCTTAAACTGGCGACGGACCGAAACGTCCCTAAACTAATAATGGACCATCACGTCTCTAAACTGGAATATGGACCACTACGTCCTTAAACTGGCGACGGACCAAAACGTCCCTAAACTAATAATGGACCACCACGTCCTTAAAACTGGCGATGGACCGCCACGTCCTTAAACTAGCGCAATCGAGCCCGAACGCTCTTTTGCCGGATCTAAACGGTCCCGTCTAAGTTGATCTTAGCCCCAAATACGGTTAATGTGTCCTTAGATCTTTAAATAAACAATAAAACTCCGAATCAACTTTGGTGCAAGGGTACATCTCTGAACTCCTTTGACGCCTGTCGTTGTAATCCCTCAACGACGTCAGAGAGGTGACGAGTCCCGACGGCCAGATAATTAAATCAATCACCACGTCAGGTCGATCTTAGTCTAGAACAGGACTAACGTATCCTTGACGAACGTTTAAGTTGATCTTAGCCGCAACGCGACTAATGCATCCTTAAACTAAAAACACCAAACCCAAATCTAAGTAAATGCGGATTTGGACTAATCCACGCCCTACGGGCGACGGCATTACTCAGTCTCCGTATACAATCCACGGGCAATCACAAACAAAACAAACACACACGACACGAAGTGAAATTCTGGAGAAGGAGAAAGTTGCTACCGCGACGCGGTAGCGTAATTAACTGCAGGGGCTTGCGCCTGCAGGGAAGAGCGTCCACACAATCAAAAACCCCTCACCCTGAGGGGGAATCTGACGAAGTCTGCTACATCGGCCGCATCCGTCTAAACCTCCGATACAAGGTGCCATAAATCAACTTGGCATCTTTGGAGAGGTAGACGGATAAAACCAAATAGCATCTGCCCCGAATCCCAGCGTCAGGACATCGCGGTCCTGTGCGCCGCCGTTCGGAGGGGAACAGATTCTGGCACGCCCGGTGGGACCTCTTCCTCTTTCCACTCCACACTTCGTGTGTCGCCTTCGCGAACCAATCGCGGTTTGTTAAATGGTTGCCTTCGGATTTCAAGTTGCTAAGATTTGGTCTTTTGTCTGGTACAGAACTCAAGCATTCAATGGCCACCAACTGCACCAACTGCTCGAAATGCCACTGCAACGGACGCTCCACCTCACCAAGAGGTGTAACATATGGGCCCCAAGCGGCTTCCTTCCTGACTTTGCCGGTAGACCAGGTGACCCAAGCCACCACCGGCTTGTTCTTCGGGACCATGGTCCCACCTACAAGCTTCTCTATGCCGACACCTGTACCGGAAGTGAACAAGAAGTCGGTGTTCGACCGGCTCACTGCTGCCACGACCCCTATCAACGGGTCGCCTGCTACTGAACCAACAGCCTCCGTTTTCACCAGGCTAGGTCAGAACTATAAGGTGGCCGTCTCAAAGAGGGCAACGGCCGCTGCCTTGGAAGTCGTTAAAGCGGCTTCTCCCATCAGAGAGTCGGTCTTCACAAGATTGACGGTTCCCACTCCTCCCCCAGCTGGTCAAAAGGCATCAGTCTTTGATAGGCTGACATCAGCAGTTACCCCACACTCAAACAGGGGGCAGCAAGAAACCATCTCGATTTCCGAGCCCGTCCCAACGGCTCGTCGTGCGCGACGTCGCCATTGGCAGCGAGTAAGGAAAGCAGGGGGCAACTCCCCCTCAGGGCTAACCCCACCTGCTCCAGTGGTGTAGGTCAATGCTGCTGTTCCAACGGGGAACAGCTTTGTTTTGCTGAGGAAGGTGAGAAAGAACTCTCCGATTGCTACATTGAAAAGATCTCCTCCGCCTATAGAAAAATCTCCGGAGACAAAGCAAGAACAGCCCCCTCAGCGGCTGTCGTCAAAGATTTATAAAGTTTGGCGGAGGGTTCAAAACTCCGTGATTGACTCAGACCACCTCCGTCGCCAGAAAAGGGCAAAGGTGGAAAAGGACAAAAACCGCCCCATTAAACAGCAGGGGGCAACAAATGCTAGGATGCCCATTTCAACGGCTCCTTTAGCCTCAATGGTCCACAAAAGAAAAGGGCCGGAGAAAGCCTCCGTGACACTGACAAAGTTTAAAAGCGATGAACCTAAACGCCCCAAGTCAGGGAGCATAACAGTTCATACGGTCTATATGGCTTCTGGAAAGGAAGAAAGTCGTACTTCTACGGGTCACCGACCGCTTACCCGATCAGTGACCAAGGCTCAGGAGCAGCAACAAAAGCTCCAGGAGATGATGACTACAATGGCTGCACTCACGGAGCCGAAGGAGAACCCTGGGACATCCTTAGACGAACGCCAAGAGGAAGAGACCGACGCCGAGTTCCTCCGCCGAGTACTGGAAATGAGAGACAAAGAGGCTGCTGAACAAGCAGCCAATATCCAGCGTATGGGCCTCCTCTTCCAGGACATGATAGGGATGATGATACAACCAGATCCCCCGACTGAAGAACCCCCGATCGTCCTTGGAGATGATAGGGGAGAAACATCAAACCCTCAACCCGTTCTATCAACAGCTAAAGAGGATACAATCTCTAAGACTGATCTGGACGAATACATAGCCCAGCAAATAAAGGTTCATCACGCGGCCGAAGCAGCCGGCCACGTCGTAAAAACGGGGCGACCGTATCCAGGCTGGTATGACCAAATCAAGTACCCGCCGGGTTATACAATTCCCAAGTTTCATGTCTACAAAGGGACCGGCAATCCCCATCAACATGTCGTCCAGTTCAGGGCGCTTTGCGGTAACACCGGCGGCGACGACAAGCTTCTGCTTCGCCAGTTCGTTGGAAGCCTATCAGATACGGCGTTCGAGTGGTATTCCGAGCTCCCCAACGACTCTATTAAAACCTTTGCGGAGATGGAGCTGCTCTTCACCCAACGCTTTGCAAGTGCCAGTGAGCGTACTCCGATGACGGCGCTGATTAACGCCAGGGTAAAGCCCGGCGAGACGTGGGTCCAGTACGCTATACGGTGACGTAATCTATGGTCTAAGTGTGAACAGCGCATAGAAGAAGCCCCTGCGGTGGGAATGTTTGTTGGAACCCTTGATCCACAAGCAACCATTTCACAGTTTATGATGTTCTTCAAGCCGACTTCCTTTCAGGCTTTGATCGACAAATTGGCGCAGATGGACCAGATGGGCCATAAACCCCCTCTCCCGAAGCCGGACTCCCGAAACGATAAAGGAAAGGGAAAAGCAATCATCGTCGCTAATACTCAACAACAACCGAACGACTCGAAGCCGGTTGCTCGTCCGAACAATACGTGCCCATACGTACCCCTTGAGGACAGGATGGGACGTGCTTACTCCTTCCCCCGTGATAAAACGAGGAGGCTATTTGAGCTGGCATTACGCAACAGGCTCATAAATCTGCCAGATCCAAAACGTCCGTCGCAACCAAGTGACGTCAACGAGCCTAATTACTGCCCTTATCATCGAGTGCTAGGACATCCGATCGAAAACTGTTACGTTTTCAAAAATTGACTTGAAAACCAGTACCGCCAAGGCAAATTTGCGCTATCCGACAAATGGAAGGTGAATCCCCCGCAGCCCCACACCTCTAAAGGGACGAATACGCCGGGGGCAACATGCTCCGTCATTGAAGAAACTCCCTGGGAAGTTGTATTATCGGCCAAAACGAGGAGAATGCTAAATGATCTTCAGACCTGTCCAGCGGTCAAGTGGAAGAACCCCTTGGAACCGCAGGTTATAGAGGGGATGTTGAAGCCACGTCCGACTCCGAAGACCGATGGTGGTAGTTCAAGCGTTCATAACCAGCCGTCAAAATCTTCGAAAAAGAAGAAAAAGAAATCTAAGAAGCCCGTGAAGCCTGGCGACAAGCGCACGGACTTACAGAAGCAAATCGACGCACTGGATGAGTACAACCAAAAAGCGCGGACTCCCATTACGCTCCAAGATTTCCTTGATCACATCTTCCAAAAAGAAGATGAGGGAGAAAGTTCATCGGATGAATCCGAGGAATATGTGGCGAGCTGTCGTATGATCTCCCATTCGACCACGGACGATGAAGGGACTTCTGGCACTGAAACGCTGGGGGCAAATACCGAATCAAGAGCCCCAGGGTTATCAGTTGAAATGATTGGCGCGTTTCTTAATAAAGCTCGATTAAAAAGCAAAGCTGATCGAGAATGCGAGACGGCTATATTCGAAAGGGCCAAGGGCCAGCGACTTGAGGAAAGAGCTGAGATGATCCCGCTGGAGAAAAATGCCTCCACCGCTGACAAAAGCCAATCCAAGATAAAAAAGAAGTTTGCTAAGGCCATATCGATGGGCATGAAGCTACCACCCTCTGAAGAAAAAGTTACTGGCGTGGTAGAAATGCACTCCTCTTATTGCTTATATCATCAGAAGGTCTCGCATTCCACCCAAGATTGCAAAGCTTTCAATGGATGGTGGCAAGGATACGTCGCTAATCAACAACGATTTAAACGGGAAAAGCGTAAGATTCGTCGGGAGCAAAGAAACACGACCAAAGAGCTTGAAAGAACTGCCGGCAATTGTCACATGGTTGACACTACCGGGTCACAAGTGCCTACATTTGGGAGCGACTCTGATGAGGAGCTAGAACTTGCCCCTCTCTTTAAAGAGTCAACTTCGGGAAAAGAAGAGGAGCCAGTGGTTTGCGAAAATATCCGGCTGCGGAATCGAACACTGCCTGAAAAGAACCTCGGACCCTCGAATAGAAAAGATAAAGGGAAAGAAAAGGTCTCTGAAGACATCGTTTTAGATGACCAAGTTCTGGAAGAGCTAAACGCCAAAAACCCGCCAAAGAGGAGTAAAGTGGATTACAATGTCTTGGCGCATCTGAGGAAGCTACCCTCACAACTCAGCATTCTCGATGCCTTGTTACTATCAAAGGAGGCGAGAGACTCTTTGATTAAGGCGCTACAAGATCCGGACCAGTTCCAAGCCTTCTTAGCCGAAGAAAAGATGAAAGACGAATTAGAAGAAGTGCACACAGCCGACGTTGCTTTTGGTGATGAAGACCTTCTTCTCGGGACGTGTGAACACAATCGCCCTCTTTATGTCTCAGGATACTGCCATGACATAAAGATAGGTAAAATCTTGGTCGATAACGGATCGTCTGTTAATTTACTCAATGTGCGAGCGTTAAAGGAAATTTGCATGAGCGTCCAACACCTCGCCCGGGACAAGATCACTATCTCCGGTTTCGACTCTCAATCCTCAAAGACTCTTGGATCTGTGATATTGACGCTACGCTTCGGGTTGCTCGTCACAGACATCAAATTCCATGTTATAGACGCCAAGACGTGCTACAATGCTCTGCTCGGCTGACCATGGCTACATGAGTACAATATCATCCCTTCTACACAGCATCAATGCATGAAGTATTCTAGGGATGGCCTTGAGTACACAGTGGCGGGAGAGTTGAATCCGTTTTCCGTGAATGAAGTTCGCAAGTATGAAGATGCCAAATACTTCTTGCCAAGTTTCGAAGATACGGAAAGGTGTCACAAAACGGAGAACAAAACTAACGCCACCATCCCTGTCTTCGGCAGTGACACCGAGGAGGAGGAGGATATAATTTATTCAGGTCCGTCCCAGTCCACCAGGCCAGGACCATCCATTCCTTCATTGATCTTTGGCAGTGATTCCGAAGATGAAGTTCACGCTGTATTCCCTGCTCGGCCTTCAATACGGGTTTCCACTGATGAAGAGCGAAGTCTGCAGGTAACCATGGTGCCGCTTGAACATTACAAAGAACTGGATGCACTCGACACCAACAGCGTAGAAGAACTGCAGACATTCTATATCCCTCCAGGACGAAAAGGCGAGAAGGCAATCCTATTCTACCGTTCTGAAGAAAACAAGGGGGAAAAAGAAATTTGGCATGGCGCGGATCCCACGCTCGATAGGCTTCAGCCTATCCGTCTTCCCAGATATTATACCGAAGGTTTGAAGAAACTGCTGAAACACCAGGGGATGTCCTTCACACAGACCGTTAGAAAAGCCAAATTCTATGACAAGGTCTGGAACATTCCCGGGACCCAATGCAAACTGCCTAACGGGAGAGTAGAAACCAAAGGGTATGGGTACGTCCGGCCAAAGAAGCGGGAGCTAGTAAACAGCTGTTATGTCATGTATGACTTCGATGAAGAGGCGGACGCTCAATGGGAGGATGTTAATCCTGAACCAGCAAAAGTTCCTGATACAAAACCGCCCAGTCCATCGTCTGAAGACCAGATGAGCAAACTTATAAGGAATGCGAGTCAAAAAGCCCGAGATGATCACGATCGTGAAATAGCAATTTATGAGAAAGCCAAGACACAGCGTCTCCTTCAACAGGCAGTAAAAAACGAAGATGCTGCCCCATGTCAACCTGATACAAAAAGGGCTCGACGCGGAGGCAGAAATGAGTCAAAAGGCGGAAAAGGTGCTCGACAACCACAAAGCAGAGCTAAGAAACCACGTATCCGAGAATCGAGCGTTATTGACTTAGCCCTCAGGAAGAAAATGGGTCGAGCATACTCATTTCCTCGGAACAAAACAAGGAAGATATTCGATCTCGCTCTAAAACATCAAATGCTTACGTTGCCAGAGTCCAAGCACCCCGAGCACGCAGGCGAGGTGTTCGACTCAAATTATTGCTTTTACCATCGAGCAATGGGACACCCTCTCGAAGATTGCTTCACCTTCAAGAATTGGGTTGAAGATCAATATCAGCTCGGCAAATTCGCGTTGTCTGATAACTGGAGGGTAGCGCCGCCACAGAAGCACGAACCCGAAGCCGCGAAAGAAAAACCAGTTCCACATTGGGATTGGCAGAAAATTCACACCTGTCGTATGATAACGACATTGAAAGAAGAGTCCGAGAACCTGGACAGCCTCCCTTGGTGCCTCGAAAACAGCAGTGATGAGGTAATCTCAGAATTTCCCCCAGCACCGAAAGAGCTGGAAGATGGAATACATACCACCGCAGATAACCTCAAGAAAATCGAGTTGGGGACGGTAAATGATCCACGACCGACGTTCGTCAGCGAGCTGCTGTCTGAAGAGAGGGTGGCTGCGTTAAAAGACGTCCTTGTACAGCATAAAGATTGCTTCGCATGGAACTACTCCGAGATGCCGGGACTAGATCCAGAAGTTGCTGTACATAGACTAGCAATATCCTCGAACATCAAGCCAGTCAAACAGGCGCCGAGAAGAATGCGACTCGAGCTTGAAATGAGCATAAATACCGAAGTCAAAAAGTTAATCGACTCCGGCTTCATCCAGGAAGTTCAGTACCCTGAATGGATCGCCAACATCGTCCCAGTGATGAAGAAAAATAGGACAGTGCGCATATGCGTAGACTTCCGAGATCTTAATAAAGCTTGCCCGAAGGATGATTTCCCAGTGCCAGTCACTGAACTGATGATAGACAATACATCCACTCATGAGCTTTTCTCCTTCATGGACGGCTCATCGGGGTATAACCAGATAAAAATGCATCCAGAAGATCAGAAGCATACAGCCTTCAGGACTCCTCTTGGTATATTTTGTTACAAAGTGATGCCCTTCGGTTTAAAGAATGCCGGCGCTACTTATCAGAGGGCCATGACAAAGATCTTCGACGACCTTATACACGAAATCGTTGAATGCTATATCGACGATCTCGTGGTTAAAAGCAAATCATACGAGAAACATCTCGAGCATCTGAAGACTGTATTTCAGCGCCTTCGGCAATACAATTTGAAGATGAACCCTCTTAAGTGTGCATTCGGAGTTTCCTCAGGCAAATTCCTGGGATTCGTTGTTCGACACCGAGGTATTGAAATAGATCCATCAAAGATTAAAGCGATCATGGAAATGCCTCCTCCGAGGACTCTCAAACAGCTGCGGTCTCTCCAAGGGAAACTCGCATACATACGGCGATTTATAGCCAAGCTTTCAGGAAAGTGCCGTCCCTATAGTCACTTGATGAAGAAGGGAACCCCATTCGTTTGGGATCAAAAATGCCAAGGCGCACTGGATGAGATCAAGCAATACCTGTAGAACCCGCCGGTGTTGGCTGCTCCGGTTAAGGGGAAGCCTCTTATTCTTTATACAACCGCCCTCGAAGGTTCCTTAGGCGCATTATGGGCACAAGAGAATGATCAAGGGAAAGAAAGAGCACTCTACTACTTAAGTCGAGTCCTGCTGGGGGCAGAAAGCAACTACTCTCCCATTGAAAAACACTGCCTGGCGTTGATCTTCGCAATAACAAAGCTTAGGCACTATGCGTTAGCGTACGAGGTCCGTCTTATTTCAAAAGTGGACCCTCTCAAATACTTGATGTCAAAGGCCATATTGACGGGAAGACTCGCTAAATGGGCCCTGCTCTTGATGGAATTCTCGATAACGTATCAACCTCTCAAGGCAGTGAAAGGCCAGGCCATCGCCGACTTCCTCGCTGAGCATCCGATACCCGCCGATTCTCCTCTGAATTGCGATCTTCCAGACGAACATGCGTTCGATGCGATCGACGGTGATAATATCCGATGGGAGCTTTATTTCGAGGGAGCATCTTCCGTGAAGAAACGCAAACAAAGTACCCCTATAATCAAATCAGGGGTAGGACTCATCTTTGTAACTCCACAAGGAGGGATAATGCGCTACGCGTTTTCCCTGACGGAGCCGAGAACAAACAATGAAGCCGAATACGAAGCTCTGATAGCAGGCCTCGAGATCGCCATTGACATGGGAATTGAAGACCTCCTCATATACGGTGATTCTCAACTGGTCGTTAGTCAAGTAAACGGTGACTACCAAACGTGCAAACCGGAATTGGTAAAATACGGTGAAAAAGTGCAGCAACTGCTAACCCAAATTCCCTCCTATACTTTGGAAAGCATACCGCGCGCGGAAAACAGCAAAGCGGACGCACTGGCCAAGCTTGCTAAAGAATTGGCCGACGAGAACCTCGATGACGTTAGAATCGTGGTACAAAGCCGTCGAGTGCTCGCCTCAGCAGAAATACCTCCAAAGTCATATAAAGAAAAGGGAGCAACTGAGCAGGCAACCCTACAAATAAAAGACCATGAGAAGACCGAAGACTGGAGAGAAGTTTTCATAGATTACTTCAAGTTCCACCGAATGCCTGAAGAAGCGTCCATAAGACATCAGCTCGTGAAACGAGCTCTGTCTTTCACCTTCGTTAACGATACTCTATACAAGAGGTCATTTGATTCTCTGTGGCTAAGATGTTTAGGACCGGACGAAGCGAAAAGGGTTGTCCAAGAAGTTCACGACGGACTCTGCGGTTCTCACCAAGCAGGCCCTAAGATGAAGTTGAAGGTAAAACGGATGGGCTACTACTGGCCCACGATGATGCAAGATTGCCTGGAATACGCGAGGCAATGTCATTCATGCCAAATTCATGGGGACTTCAACCATCAGCATCCCAATCCACTGCATCCAACAGTGGCTAGTTGACCATTCGAAATGTGGGGGACTGACGTAGTCGGCCCCATCGAACCAGCATCGTCAAAGGGACACCGTTTCATCTTGGCGACGACTGATTACTTCTCCAAATGGGCAGAGGCGGTACCGTTGAGGGAAGTAAAGACGGAGAACATCCTCCATTTCTTCAAAACGCATGTCATATACCGGTTTGGAACTCCGCGACGGATCATCTCCGATAACGGGCCAGCCTACCGAAGTCATAAAATTAGCCGCTTCGTACAGCAGCACAATATAGACTGGAGATATTCCTCAGTTTATAATCCGCGAGCTAACGGTCTAGCTGAGGCCTTCAACAAGACCTTGACGAAGATCATGAAGAAAACAGTGTCACGAAATAAGAGAGATTGGCACGAAAGATTGCAAGAGGCTCTTTGGGCGTATCGAACTACGTTTAAAACGGCCACAAACACAACGCCATACGCGTTGGTATTTGGGACGGAAGCAGTACTCCCTCTCGAGATAGAATTACCCTCTCTACGAGTGGCAGTCCACTACGAGCTGACAGATGAAGAAAATGCTCACCTCCGGTTTGAGGAGCTTGACGCCCTTGATGAAACCTGGCTCATAGCACAGCAAAATCTGGAAGCCTATAAAGCAAAGATGACGCGCTCATACGAAAGATTGACCCGACCGAGGACATTTCGTCAAGGCGAACTCGTGCTAGTGGTCAAAAGGCCTATGATCCCCAATCGCGCCAAGCGGGGAAAATTCGAGCCAAACTATGAAGGCCCGTACATCATAGATAAAGTTTACCAGGGTGGAGCCTATCTACTCATCGACATGCACGGCGAAAGGCCTTTCAGACCAATAAACGGTCGCTTCCTAAAGAAATATTACGCTTAATGAGCCACAGCCTAGGTCAATGATAGATGACGACGACTATGTCCGCTCGCTATCTTCCTAAGCTAGAACTTTATAAGCAGTAGCTGGCCTTCTCCGTAATGGACCGAAACGTCCTTAAACTAACAACAGACCGAAACGTCTTTAAACTAATACCGCAGCATCCTTAGGCTGACGAGATATAAAAAAATAAAATAAAAATAAAATAAAATAAACGGTATGTCCATAAGCAAAAGGGGCACGGATGAAAACCTGAAAGGGCTCCGTGAGTAAAAACAGCAGGGCTGCCGGCGAGTGTTCGTGAAAACCCGAAAGGGCGCGACCTCGTAAAAAAAAAGAGAGAAAAAGAAAATTAAAAAAACGGTATGCCCATAAGCAAAATGGGCACGGATGAAAACCCGAAAGGGCTCCGTGAGTAAAAACAGCAGGGCTACCGGCGAGTGCTTGTGAAAACCTAAAAGGGCGCAACCTCGTTAAGAAACACTTATAGGATCCTCTCGACCCTGTAAGGAGAAACCACCTGCGTGAGATCCTTACGACTTACAAGGGAACAACACACTTAGGAGTCCCCACGATTCCTAAGGAGAAAATACACTTGCGAGATCCTCACGACTCGTAAAGAGAATTCTCTTATGGGACCCTCACGGCTCATAGGATTTGAAAGTCTTAAGTCACGGAGACCTAAACCTGTGCTTAAGCAAACCCCCACAAACTTCCAATATTGCCCTACAAGTGGCTCAATACTGACCCTTGTATACAATCCACGGGCGCGAATAAACATTTCCCTAGCCAAATTTCATCCGTAATTGGGAATACGTTCGCATGGTGAACAACCCTTATAAGTCCCCTCGATTTATGAGGAGAAAACCCTCCTGTAGGATCCTTACGACTTACAGAGGAACAAAACACTTAGGAACCCTTACGATTCCTAAGGAGAAAATACACCTGCAAGATCCTCACGACTTGTAGGGAGAAATACCTTTATGAGACCCTTACGGCTCATGAAATCGAAAGCCTTAGTCGACAGGTCCCTAACCCTGATCGTTAAGCCTCCTTTGTTCGACAGTGACAGAGGCAAATGATGATTCGCTCCTGGCAATATCCCAGTTGCAGCGGTGCTGATGCCAAAATCGGTGTCCAATTTCAGGTTTACGGCGAAAGCCAGTAGGCCGCTCATGCATACGAAATAGCCGAAATGATAGGGCAACTTGCAATAAAAAGCAGCAAGTAAAATGTATGCATGCAAAATAGCCGAAATGATTGGGCAACTCGTAATAAAAAGCAACGAGTAAAGATAAAACAAATAGCCGAAATGATTGGGCACCGCGAAAAATAGCCGAAATGATTGGGCAATCGCGACCTTCGCGATATAAAAGCTGAAATGATAGAGCATCGCGGAAATAAAATAAGATAAAAAGAAGAAATGATAAAACTTCGGCCCTACAGTTAAGATCACATCGATCCCTGTATACAATCCAAGGGCGCAAACAAAAAAAAGGAACCATACTTCCCCAGCAGATTCCGTCAAACGACGAAGCCAAACCCCAACGGTTCATTTCAACCGAAGAAGCCAATGACTTCAACAAAAAATTACTCGACTCACGGATACAAACACTCCTTAACGAGAGCCTTCGGATCCGCGTCGACTCGCAGAGCCACCAGCGCCTCCGTGGGAACCATCGACTCGTTTCAAACCCCAAGGACACAAATAATCCTTGGCGCTTGGGAAACAAATAATCCCTCGCAAAATCCTCGACTCACGGATATAAACACTCCTTGACGAGAGCCTTCTGATCCGCGTCGACTCGCAGAGCCACCAGCGCCTCCGCGGGAACCATTGACTCGTTTCAAACCCCAAGGACACAAATAATCCTTGGCACTTGGGAAACAAATAATCCCTAGCAAACTACTCGACTCACGGATACAAACACTCCTTGACGAGAGCCTTCTGATCCGCGTCGACTCGCAGAGCCACCAGCGCCTCCGCGGGAACCATCGATTCGTTTCAAACCCCAAGGACACAAATAATCCTTGGCGCTTGGGAAACAAATAATCCCTCGCAAAATCCTCGACTCACGGATACAAACACTCCTTGACGAGAGCCTTCTGATCCGCGTCGACTCGCAGAGCCACCAGCGCCTCCGTAGGAACTATCGACTCGTTTCAAACCCCAAGGACACAAATAATCCTTGGCGCTTGGGAAACAAATAATCCCTCGCAAAACTTCTCAACTCACGGATACAAACACTCCGTGACGAGAGCTTCTTTGACTCACATCTCGGGCAGTAAGGATTCAAAAACTTGCTTCCTGAACAATGGGACCCTGCAAGTCAATCCTAAATGGTCTCTTGCATACTATTCACGGGTCTCACTCTCTGAGGTCGATTCTCGACAAAGAGGGAAACAACCACTTACGAATCCTCTCGACTCGTAAGAGGGAAAATTCTCTTATAGGATCCTTACGACTTATAAGAGCAAACCACACTTAGAAATCCTCACGATTCCTAAGGAGAAAATCCACCTGCGAGATCCTCTCGATCCGTAGGGAGAAAAGCCTCTATGAGACCCTCACGGCTCATGGAGTTGAAAAGTCCTAGGCGGCAGATCTGAACCTGCAGTCTAAGCCATCGTTATTTCTGGGAGAAATGAATTTACTCGCCAATAAGGCGCATTAAAGATGTCATGCTAAAAAGAAAGAAAAAGCGAAGAAGTGACACAAGACATTACAAAAAGGTGTATCTTTTATTCATAAACTTGATCAAATACAGGATACATTATGTCAAAGGATAAAAAAAAATATATACATATACATTCTTTTATCTATAAGTACGAACGATACAAAAATGGATAGCTACTGAGGAGGAAGTGTCTTTAGTAAGTTCACAAGCTGCTCTCGCACTTCTTTCAGCACTTCCTCTCGAGTGACAGCCGCGGCCACCTCCGCCTCCACCTGAGCCCGCTGTTGCAAGAAAGATGAAAGTTGCTCCTCTACCGCCTTCTGGGCTGCTTCCTGGCTGGCTGAAGCTCGCTCGACAACGTTAAGTTTATGCCTCAATGATAATCCTTCGGAGAGGCATTGCAGGAGGCCCTCAAAGATAACCTTCAGCCGTGCAGCATTGGCCTCCACCCGAGCATGCAGTTGAGCGGACCTGCTCGAAGCATCATCACGCTCCTTGCGCCTTGAAATAACTTCTTGTTCGAGATGGCGGAAGTAAGAAGCGCTCTGCTCAATCCACGTAGTCCTCTGATTATTGGCAGCCACAGTCTCGGGAGTGGGACGCAACGACTCCAATTGAAATAGGCAACCCTCGATCTCCTTACAATGGTTAACCCAGGATGCAATGATGCTCTCATTATGAAAGTTCACGAGTATTGCTAGCATCGGGTTAACCACCATAGCGAAGTCTGCGGCAGATGTAGGAGCTTCAACGTCGAGTTCCTCGACATAGTCACTCAACATGCGCAGACTATTCGCAGCGCCCTTTGAAGACAGACTCCTCAGATAAGGACCCGCCGGCATTGTAACGCGAGGTTCGAAGGACGCCGAAGCCAGAACGACAGCTGAAAGAGACAGGATGCGATCAGATAACAGTACAGAAAATAGAGAGAGGAAAGTTACCAATATGATGGTCATTGTACCAGTTAAGACAGGTGGCAAGGTCGGAAGGGCTGGTGGTACAGCTGAGCTTTTATCCCCTCCTTCAATCTGTAGCACTGCAGTTGAGATGAGAAAAAGAGGTTAGAGACAATTCCATCAATAAAAAAAAAAGAGAGAGGAAAAATGTTAACAGAAATTATACTCACCAACGCCACCAGGGGAAGAAGCAAGCTTAGATGGGAAGGAGAAGTATGGGAGCAACATCTGATGTACATGATCAAAAAGCGCTCCTGAGAACACGACAATGTGACTTTAGTACGCGAATTAGATATCTGAAAAACAAGATTAATAAATCGTAAACATATACCTTCCAACATCTTCGAGGGTATGAGAGAAGGTTGAGAGGTGACCACCGCCAAAGCGGTCATCGAAGGCGCTCCCTCGAGCGGTGGGGCATCGGCACTAGCTGCACCTGCATTACGAAAAGGTGGACTTGTCAGAAATGGTTGTAAAGTAAAGAAAAGCAGCCACTTAGGGTTTACCTGAGGAGCTCCCGGCTGAAACGGAGGCGACTCCCTCCTCTATCGACATAAGATCACCGCCTGTAGCCTCATCGCCCGACTCGATGGGGACCGTTGTCGTGCTCGCGAGACCTGGAGACGGCGGAGGACCATAGATGGGGAGGGCAATGACTGGAGTATTGCCAGATTCCAGAGAAGGCGCGGTTGGTTCGTTTTCGGGAATCATGGCCACCTCACCCACTACTCTCTCAGGTTCAGTAGTGGCGGTCGTATCGTCCACCATCGCCAGGGGATCGCCGGCCTCGAGCGCTTCATTCGCCACCACCCTGGACTCAGCTATAATGATCATATCATCTACCACCGCTTCGGGTTCGGCATCAATGACCTTCCCGGTGGCAGGCCCCTCGGACTCCACCTCAGGCTCCATGGCCTCAACGATACTGCCCACTGTCGGCTCGAGTTCGGCAGGCACCGCCTCCTCCGCTCCCCTAGGATCGACGGCCTCCGCCTCTCCCTCGATCGGACTTGGCCCTGCAAAGATAAGAGATATAAGGACCAATGATATTAAAATCCTTATAACAAAAAAAACCCTGAGAGAAATATTACCTGAAGCGGATTTGCCATTTGCGCTCCGAACTGCTCGAGCCACCTCCCTGCGGGCAGTGGATAGGGCGACAGGGGCCTCTTCTGAAGGAGTATCAGCTCGAGGGGCGGTGTTGGGTCCCGCTCCCATAGCCAAGGCAGCCCTACGCGCCTTCGCCTCACGCCTCAACCGCTTCCTCTCCTCCCGAGCGGTTACGAGGGATCTCTGTGACGCCTCCTTCAAGGCGTCATCATCTTCATTGAGGGATGCCTCCAGAGCCTTTAAGACATCTCTCATCGGCTCTTCGAGACGAACCTCCTGTGGTGGCCCAAAAGAAGCAGGAACGTCGGCAGCTGTTAAGACGTCTGCGTCGCTAGGAAGGAGCGGCATTGAAGTCCCTGCAATTAAAAGGGAAAGGTTAGACGACCATAACACAAGGAAAACAAAAAAACTTGATGAGTCGAAACTTACTAAAGCCCATAGATGCCCTGAGACGTTCCTCCTCCTGAAAAGTCTTCAGGGAAGCAGCAATGGCTTCTTCATCAGTGACGCCTGTTGAAAGAAAAGAAAGAAAAACGTTAGTCAAAAATAATGAAATAATGAAGAAGATGCGTTGCAATAAAAAAAAAAGCGACTAATAGTTACCTGATTGCGCAAGCTTAGCCAGCCACGCGTCACGCTTCACCAACCATGCCGAAGCTTTGAGAGCAGCCTCCAAGTCTGTATCGTCCGGCGGTGGCATCACTAATCCTGCGTTAGTCCCATATTCGAGCAGACCCTCGGAGTAGGGAGCATGGGGTTCCTGGCCGAACACAACGTCCGCGGCGAGGAGCGACTTCTTTTTCTTTTGCCCTCCGACCCTGGGCCCGCGAGGGATCGACTTCCGCTTAGCAGCTACTTTGGGACGACGAGTCCCGATGTCCACACCCACGCCAGACTCCGGCGAGGGTACAACCATTGTTTCCACCTGAGCACGGGGTGCAGGAGGTGCATCCGCGATATCAGGAAGTGGTAATTCACGTGGAGGACTTTGCGCACGTGATGGTCTGCCCCCGGCATCTTTTAAAGGAGCGATTACTGGGGTCCTAGGAACCAAAGGAGCTGTGCGATCGGTACCTGGAGGTGCACCCTTACGATCGACCAAGAGTCGCCTTTCCTCCTTTATGACTGCTCCTGTCGCATGATTGTACCAGTCTTTGTACACATTGAGGAGTCTCGGAGCGTAAGTCGGCGCATTGATAAAAAAACGAGAGGCCGTATTCACGAGCATGAAATGATGCAAGGCGTTCTCCATCCCCTCTTCAGTGGCAGCTGGTTCCACCAAGAAGGCTTCCAAGGGGACCCCTTGATCGTAGCCCAGTTGTTGAGCAAAACGATGTGGGTTATACCTCATAAAAATTGCCACATCATTCTGCCTAAAAACTAAAAAGCCCGGTCTAATGGAATATAAGTGGAGGGTCTCCCGAGCCGTTAAAACTGAAGCTCTATCCTTAAAGATATCTTGTAATGGCCGCGTCGCGGTGGTAGACACCTTTCCAACGGTCAATACCTTATCGACAAAAGACATCCCGGCTTCGACGGTATGGGGGCGAAGGAGCAAGCCCCTAGCGTTCCGTGGTGAGGGGTTTACAATTGATGCACCGATCAGCTGTATAATGCGAGGAAAACCGCACTTGTCGAAGAACGAGGGCCTCTTATGCATTCCGAAGACACCCGCTGTGTGTAACTCGAGCCACGATGCGAAGTAATGCATCGGGAAGACCACATGCAACACCCCGGGCTCGCTAGCATCCGCCGCTCGACTAAGGCCGTGGTATAAGTGTGCCAGGCCGGCGATCCCAACAACTACCTTCACCCGATGACCATCCGGTGTGCTGGATAAAAGACAGAGGGTCGCATCCGATGAGAGTGCATTGGGATAGCGAACCAACTCAACCATAACCCGAGAAACCCCAAGAAAAAGGCCTCCTCATCCATCCCAGGGGCCGCTACTTCTGCAAGAGTCCCGGTTGGAAAGTTAGGAAGAAAGAAATCCTTTTGACCTATTTCATTCGCCGGCAGGTTATCCAAACCTAAGCCGAAAGGGTCCTCGAGGGTGGCAGACTTGGCAGTGGCCGCAGAGAGGGCGTTAGGGTGAAGGAACCGAGCAATGAAATCCTCAAAGTTAACTCCTCGACTCCCATGCTCAACGAAGAGAGACTCATATATATTCAACACTTTAATTAAGCTTGGGAACTGGTGTTGAACAGCAGTATCCGGCGTGACCCCCTTCACCATTGGCCTAGCTCCGAAAACATACACGTCTGTTGGGAGCAGCTCCTCATAATGTTCCCCCACCACCGGTAAGCCGGATACCTCCGCAAATTCCTCCAGAGAAATTGACACTTCCCGATCCATGGCAAGGAAAGTGTGGGTGGGGATATTCCATTGCTCCAAGAAAGCTTTAAACCACCAGGTGGGAAGCGTGGGATACTGGAAGAGAGAGACATAGACCGCGGTGTACAGTCCTAATCTTATCAACTGTGACTTCTTCGTCGACAGGATATACCGGGCCCACGGCAGATAGCCAATCGGGTGGCGGGGAATCAGACCAAGGTTATACGATTGCCCCTAAGGTCGCGCTTCACCTTGACAGATACGACGTCCTAGGATGTCCAAAACCATAGGACGCTGAACCGGTA
The DNA here is from genome assembly GCA_030015575.1 of Agapanthus africanus. Classification (NCBI taxonomy): domain Eukaryota; kingdom Viridiplantae; phylum Streptophyta; class Magnoliopsida; order Asparagales; family Amaryllidaceae; genus Agapanthus; species Agapanthus africanus. Next base: position 276,312,732 of record CM057339.1, on the reverse strand, counting down.
TCGCATCTATAGCGGGATGTAGAAAACCTTTCGATGTCCAGTCCGCCAACTCCACGGCATACTGCACCGAGGGTGGGGTAGCATAATGAATCGCCGTTATGGGTTCCGACGGCACCGCGCATGTAAAGCTCCGTCGGCCCATAATGATCTGATTGTACCACGACCCCCAGAGGTGGAGACTCTTGTGCTCAGGGTCGTATGCCTTGATCATGGCCAGGATCTCACGGTCCAAGGGCGCCTCTGGAAATCCCTCCTCCGAGCGGATGAATGGGAATGAAGTGTCTTCAGACATGATCGCTGCAAAAGAGCAAAGTAGCCGTTAGTGTTGTAATCCCCACGTTTGGCATTGAAAGAAGAAAATGCATTAATTAAAATTAAAATCAAAATTAATTAATTACACCGCACCACAGTGCAGTGAGTAGAAGACCAAAGAGGGACCCATGAAATCTAAATGACAATACGTCAATTAAGAGGACAAACTCATCATTGGATGAGATTGTCAGTTGGCCCCCGGGGGGGAACATTCCCATAATAAAAAAGGAGGGGAAAGAATCACTAGAGACAAGGAGAAAATCTCCTCTTTTAGAGCAAAGCTCTATCACAGAATGACACTTGTCAAGTTCTGGTCTCAAAAGAATAAAATTCCTTAAAAAAGAGCTTAGCTCTATAATACCCCACCAAAGAGAAAGTTTTGAAAAAAGAAATTTAAAATTAAAATTTCTGGAATCCTGACAAAGGATCCATAAAAGCTTACAGAAAAAAATTCTTCATTTTTTTAAGTCTAAAAGATCTACATTTAATTCAAGAGCAAAGCTCTGTTCATGGGTTAGAACCCATGAACAAGATCTCTGTAGATCTATGAATTTATGAGAGCAAAGCTCTGTGGATGAAACCCCAAAGGGAATTTCTTTAGATCAAAAGATCTATGAGAGCAAAGCTCTGTGGGTTAAAATTGACTTAAATTAATTTAACTTGGTTTTAAATTAAACATTACCTAAAGTTTTCTAAAAAACTTTGGGAAATGAGAGTAAAGCTCTAAAGTTCTGAAAGCAAGAGCAAAGCTCTGAAGTTCTTAAGCAAGAGCAGAGCTCTGAAAATCTAAATTTAGAAAAATGGTGGAGAGTTTCTAAGGGCCATAGGCTCTATTTATAAGGCGCTTGAGCCTCTTGAGATTCCCCCTTGATCTAACGGTCAGGGGGGGTTGCCACCGTTGCACTCACGTGTGCGCCACGTAAGCGCAACGGTGGGGGGGCATTTGTTTCGCCCAATCAGAGCAAAGCTCTGTTGGAATTCAAAATTCAAATTTTGAAGCAAAACTTCAAGTCGCGGGCGCAACGCGCCGCGTGTCTTGCGCTAATACGTCAACACAGCGCCCCAGAAAGCGCACCCAATCAGAGCAAAGCTCTGTTTAAAGGAAGCGACGCTTCAGCTGCGCTGCGCGACACGTGTCATGCGCTGGGGCATCTGCGCCAAACTAAATTAAGATTTTACGAAATCTTTTCTGTTCTTTCCAAAACCAGAAGATTTTCTTCTGCCTTTGGATCAAAGATCCAGCGGTGGAAAATTCCCAAAATCATTCAGAAAAGATCTTGTTAACAAATTCAACAAATTTATGGGGCACTATAAATAGGACCCCAGACCTCATTCAAAGGAGGAACATTTTTTTTCTTGAGAACTCAAGAACTTTAAACAGAGAGAGCTCTGAAGATTTCAAGAAAAAGGTAAAGAACCTTCATGGATTAGAAGAAATTCCTTCTAATAGGCCATTAGTCTAAAGAAAAAAAAATATAAGATCAATGATCTTTATATAAAAAAGAAAACAGTGCTTTGCACTTTTTGTGAACCTTCGGTTCTTTAAAAACAATAAAAAAAATATAATAATAAGAAATAGTGCTTTGCACTTTTATGAACCTCTGGTTCTTCGAATATAGAAGAAATTTATTTTTCTTTGATCTAATTTAGATCAAGAACTTAAACAGTGCTTTGCACTTCCCTTCTTGAATCTAAAAGATTCTTAGTGCTTTGCACTTCCAAACTGCGCCGTTGTGCTCTTAAGAGAGCGCCACGTGTCGGCTATAGAACCATTTGCGCTAAGCGCCCTTAAGATAGAGCTTTGCTCTCTGAAATTGGCGCAACTCACTGAGAGCGCGCCACGTGTCAGCAGCGCAATAGCGCAGCGCAACAACACAGCGCACTGCGCTGTTGCGCTTGCGCTCGCCAGGGCACGACACGTGTCATCACCATATGAGCTTGCGCTCATTACTTAGCGCAAAGCGCAGATGCATTGTATTGCTTACAAAAAAGGGCCAAGCCCAATTAAAGGAAGGCCTAACAGGCTTAATAAAGCGCAAATGCATTATTTTAAGGGTCAGAGCCCAAACCAAAACAGATGCTCTGCATCATTTATAAATGGGCAGAGCCCAAACAAAATATTCAGAATGCTATGCATTTTAAAAGGGGCAAAGCCCAAACGAGGTAGATACTTTGCATCATCTGCAAATGGGCAGAGCCCAAAATAAATTGATACTCTGTATCTTTTGTGGGTAGAGCCTAAATAAAAAAATGCCATGCTAAAGCAAATAAAATGTTGAACTGGACTTAGCCCAATCGTGACCATAAGTCCTTAAATTAAATTGATTGAGCGAAATGGCTCTCCTAAATCAATCTACATCCGGTTTGAGGGTACATCTCTGAACTCCTTTGACATCCATCGTTGTAATTCCTCAACGACGTCAGAGAGGTGACGGGTCCCAACAACCACACACCCATACGGACCGAAACGTCCTTAAACTAATGTCGGACCGAAACGTCCCTAAACTAATGTCGGACCGAAACGTCCCTAAACTAATGTCGGACCGAAACGTCCCTAAACTAATGTCGGACCGAAACGTCCCTAAACTAATGTCGGACCGAAACGTCCCTAAACTAATATCGGACCACTACGTCCCTAAACTAATATCGGACCACTACGTCCTTAAACTGGCGACGGACCGAAACATCCCTAAACTAATAATGGACCATCACGTCCCTAAACTGGAATATGGACCACTACGTCCTTAAACTGGCGACGGACCGAAACGTCCCTAAACTAATAATGGACCACCACGTCCTTAAAACTGGCGATGGACCGCCACGTCCTTAAACTAGCGCAATCGAGCCCGAACGCTCTTTTGCCGGATCTAAACGGTCCCGTCTAAGTTGATCTTAGCCCCAAATACGGTTAATGTGTCCTTAGATCTTTAAATAAACAATAAAACTCCGAATCAACTTTGGTGCAAGGGTACATCTCTGAACTCCTTTGACGCCTGTCGTTGTAATCCCTCAACGACGTCAGAGAGGTGACGAGTCCCGACGGCCAGATAATTAAATCAATCACCACGTCAGGTCGATCTTAGTCTAGAACAGGACTAACGTATCCTTGACGAACGTTTAAGTTGATCTTAGCCGCAACGCGACTAATGCATCCTTAAACTAAAAACACCAAACCCAAATCTAAGTAAATGCGGATTTGGACTAATCCACGCCCTACGGGCGACGGCATTACTCAGTCTCCGTATACAATCCACGGGCAATCACAAACAAAACAAACACACACGACACGAAGTGAAATTCTGGAGAAGGATAAAGTTGCTACCGCGACGCGGTAGCGTAATTAACTGCAGGGGCTTGCGCCTGCAGGGAAGAGCGTCCCCACAATCAAAAACCCCTCACCCTGAGGGGGAATCTGACGAAGTCTGCTACATCGGCCGCATCCGTCTAAACCTCCGATACAAGGTGCCATAAATCAACTTGGCATCTTTGGAGAGGTAGACGGATAAAACCAAATAGCATCTGCCCCGAATCCCAGCGTCAGGACATCGCGGTCCTGTGCGCCGACGTTCGGAGGGGAACAGACACTTGTTCTTATTGTTGGGGAATCTTCCTCGTCTCAATCCAAAGCGAAAGCTAAGGGGAAGAAGAAGAAGAAGAAGGCTCCCACCAAGCCGAAAGGAGGTGTTAAGAAGGTGAAAACGAACAATTTAGGGAGAGTAAAAGCAAGAAAGCATGGGTGCTACTACTGTCACAAGAAAGGTCACTGGAAGAAGAATTGCAAGGCTTTTAAAGCCAAGAGCAAGGTGACGAAGCAAACTGATGCTTCGTCTTCATGTGTGTTCGTGATTGAAAATTGTTTTTCAGTTAATGCTACATCATGGATACTAGATACCGATTCTGGTTCACATATTTGTAATTCTTTGCAGGCACTGAGAAACCGTAGAATGCTGAAGGCAGGTGATATGACCCTCGGGTTTGGCAACGGAGCAAACATAGATGCTGTTGCAGTGGGAGATTATCACCTGGGTTTGACGAGTGAACAAATTTTGGTGTTGTATAGCTGTTTTTGTGTACCAAGTATGTTGTGTAATATTATATCAGTATTTTTGTTGTCTAATGAAAGATATAATTTTGCACTTGAAAGAAATGTCATGAACATTCACCTGAATCAAGAACTGATTGGGTCAGGCACACTGGATAACGATATATACATACCCAATCAACATTAAGTTTTCAATGTCCAAAACACACTCAAAAGAAAGGCTCCGGATTCAAACCAAGCCTTCTTATGGCATTGGAGATTTGGTCATATTAATGAAACAAGGTTGACTAACTTATATAAAGATGGATATTTGGATCCGTTTAAATATATATAATATGCAACTTGTCAATCATGTATCAAAGGAAAGATGACCAAATCTCCGTTCATAGGACACGAAGAAAGAGTCGCTGAGCTCTTGGGACTCATACACAGCGATGTATATGGTCCGATATCTATACATGCACGAAACGGTTACTCATATTTCGTCACCTTTACTGATGATTTCTCAAGGTATGAACATGTATTCTTAATGAAACATAAATCCAAGACCTTCGAGAAATTCAAGGAGTATAAAAATGAAGTGGAGAAATAAACAGGTAAAAGTATTAAGATACTTCGATCTGATAGGGGTGGAGAATACTTAAGTACCATTTTCCTTGAATGCTTAAAAGAGAATGGAATTCTTTCTCAGCTTACTCCTCCGTATACATCTCAGCATAACGGTGTATCAGAGAGAAGGAATCGCACACTACTCGATATGGTGCGTTCCATAATGAGTGGTGTTGAGTTGCCACTTTCCTTCTGGGGTTTTGCGCTTGAATCAGCTGGATACCTCTTGAATATGGTTCCAACTAAGTCTGTGCCTATCACTCCATATGAGATGTGGAGTAGGAAGAGACCATGTCTTAAGAATCTTAAGATATGGGGGTGTCCATCTTTTGTCAAAAAGCAAAATCCGGACAAGTTCGAGGCCTGATCAGTTTTATTCAAGTTTGTGGGATATCCTAAGAATTCATGGGGATATCTTGTCTACCACACTGAAGAACAAAAGGTGATTGTCGCTCGCCACATAGTCTTCTTAGAGAACGAATTTCTTGCAAAAGAAATTAGTGGGAGTGCGGTAGAACTAGACAGAACCACAAAGTACTGCTGAAGACTTAGTAGAACCTGAGCTTTCAATAGAGCCCGATGAACCGACGCCACTCCGCAGATCTAATAGGCGTTCTCATTCTCCTGAGAGATACTATGGGTTTCTCATAGACGGAGATCGAGAGGATTGCATTATCAACGATGATGAGCCTACTAGTTTTCAACATGCCATCACGAGTAAAGACTCAGTGAAGTGGCTGGATGCAATGAGGTCCGAGATGGAATCCATGCACACCAACAAAGTATGGATTTTGGAAGTTGCTCCTCCTGGGGTAAAACCCGTTGGATGCAAATGGATCTTCAAAAAGAAGATTGGTGCAGATGGACAGGTAGAATCCTATGAAGCTAGACTTGTTGCAAAAGGTTTTCGTCAAAGACCAAGATTGGACTATGATGAAACATTTTCTCCAGCGGCTATGCTTAAATCCATTCGAATCCTGCTTTCCACTATTGCCTTTCATGACTATGATATCCGGCAGATGGACGTGAAAACCACTTTTCTAAATGGAAATTTAGAAGAGTGCGTTTACATGGATCGGCCAGAGGGTCACAATGGGAGCAGCGGAAAGGTATGCAAGTTGCTTAAATCCATTTATGAATTAAAGCAGGAAACGCGGAGTTGGAACATCTGCTTTGATGAGACGGTTAAAGAATTTGACTTTATCAAAAATGTAGATGAACCATGCATTTATAGGAAGATTGTAGGAGGAGCAGTCGTCTTCCTCGTATTATACTTGGATGACATACTCCTGATAAGGGAATGACATCCATATGCTTCAATCGGTCAAGATCTTCTTGTCACAGAAATTCTCCATGAAAGACTTGGGTGATGCCTCCTACATTCTGGGGATTAAGATCTATCGCGATAGGTCTAAAAGAATGTTGGGACTTTCATAGTTCAGGTATATTGAAACCATACTAAAAAGGTTTAGTATGGAAGATTCCAAGCGTGGTAATTTACCTGCTTGTCACGAGATCACCCTCTCCAAAGAGATGTCTCCAAAGACTGATGAAGAGAGGGGTCGCATGAGTATTATACCCTACGCTTCAGTAGTAGGATATATAATGTATGCGATATTATGTACCAGACCAGACGTAGCTTACGCACTTAGTGTGGTAAGTAGGTATCAGTCAAACCCATGTAAGAAATATCGGATAGCAGTAAAGAACATTCTTAAGTACCTGAAAAGGACTAAGAAAATGTTCTTAGTGTATGGTAACGGAGACTTCCAAATCGAGGCTTTTACTAACTTAGGCTTCCAAAGTGACAAGGATGACTCTAAATCCGTCTCGGGTCATGTGTTTACCGTCAATGGAGGAGTGGTGTGTTAGAAGAGTTCCAAACAGGACATCATCGCGGACTCAACGATGGAAGCTGAGTACATAACTGCTAACGATACCGCAAAAGAGGCGGTCTGGATGAGAAAGTTCATTTCTGAATTTCAGGTGGTTCCGTCCATTACCGATCCAATACCATTGAATTGCGATAACAATGGGGCTATAGCTTTAGCAAAGAAACCAAGGTCCCATCAGAAATCCAGACACATCTTGAAGCGGTATCACCTGATCAGGGAGATGTAGATCGCAAGGAGATCGAGATTCGGAGAGTGGACACAAAAGACAACACAGCGGATCCATTCACGAAAGCCTTACCTCAAGTACAGTTCGAGCGGCTGTTCAAGATGTTGGGGATGCGCTATGCAAATAATTGGCCCTAGTGCAAATGGGAGATTGTAGGATATATGGATGCCCTAGAGGCCATTATTTGTAATGGATGCTACACACACATGACAATCTTGCTCGAAATGATAGTATACAATCTGGTTTGCCCTTATCTTAACACGTGTGTATGTTTTACTAGTTATTATGTATTACTTATATATGTTGATAAAGCCCGTAAGATGTGCTTGACTACCAGCGTTGTGATGGTAATCATACTTGTGGGGGCTGGGAGTCTATAAGCACATCCTTAAAGTGTCCCTAGTAGTAGGAATATCGAGACAGGGTATCGATATTCTATAGTAGACTGGTGTATACGTTTCTAGACCCCGACGAGGGGCGATAGTCAGTCCCACAGCCATTAGTGTGTTTCACCTAAGATTGTATACAGATGCTCACTGCGGGTGGATACACCGGACGGACTCGCCGGGAACTGCCGGATGGTATTATACCATGCGTCAGATGGCAGTTCTCATGTAGCATGTGTATAGGTAGTATGTAGACCTAAGATCATCATTTGTCTCGTGTGAGTTCTGATTGTGCTTTGATTACTACCCTACCACGGCTCAAAGGAGTCGTGCAAACAGGTTTTAGTTAGGTACAATCCCGAGCCACATGGAGACAGTGAAAGATTGTTAGGGATTCATCTCTCCCGGTATAGGAAGTCGATATCGTACTGTGTTTGGTTGGTTAACACCATAAGCCCCTGGCCAGGACAATTGAGAACTACTGATAGTTAAATCAGTAGTTTCTCGGATGGTCTTGAGCCACACTAACACGACTTATCAGGTTGGTAGGGGTCTGACGTTAACCACCCCTAGACCCGGTATACGATACTCTCAGACGAACAGATCGGACTGTACGGATATTGTCACGGTTATGCTCAGTAGGGGTTCAGCTGAGTTTGCTCGTCGGCCTTCTTTTCGATAGATACCTGAGTAGTCGTTACGTATAACTAGTGCCGCTGACGTGCTTGTGGTTAAACCCACTGTCAGCATACCGTCGAGTCTTTAGAGTCCTACATAGAGGGTTTTCCTGGTTCAGGCGAAACGATGTGGATACCGTGTGTTTATACGTGCAGGGTTCCGGTTAATTATGTGTACTAGTTGCGCGGAATTTAATCGGACGGATTATAATACTAGCGGGCTTAGGATTAAGCCGGTTTGTTAAATCGGATATTGACTTAATGCTAGTATTATATTAGTAGTAGTATTCTATCTCTCGGGTATTCATATTTTGATACGAATACGGGTAAGTATATACAGTAGAATGTATTTTATATTTATACAGAACACCTTCTAGAAGATAATACATCATCATGTATTTTTCTATTTATTGAAAATAGAAAATGAGATGGAGGGATGAGGTGGCTTCAAGTATGGCTTGAAGCATGGCAATTGTATTTATTATTTCATTTGTAAATACTATTGAAGTATGGCTAATATTTTTAAAGAAAGAAAAATGCTTGATATCTTTTGTGCTTAGCCATTCTTCAATGATTCTTGCCGTGCCATTCTCTCTCCTCTTTTGAACTCATCTTCGTCCTTAACCCCAAACATTCTCATGTGTTGAGAGCCATGGGGTTTTGAGATAGAAAAAATACAACTAATCATCTCCGCATCAACTAAACATACTAGATTAGCAAACTAGTTAGTTTAGTTGCTTTCTTTTGGAAGTGGAACCTTCAATCAGGAATCTTCGAGTGGATCATCTAGGATCAAGAAGGCCGACGACCAACCTTAATCTAGGACCGGAAAGGAGCTCAAGAAAAGGAAAAAGAAGACCCAAAGGACACGTGTCAATCGGTATAAAACTTTTATCACAATAGATAATAATTTATGAAGTTTTTGCTAATAGAACTTATGGTAGTTTTTGGGTTATAGTCTTTCTTGCATGTTTCAAAATTGATTTTTGAAAACTTCGCCTCTCTAAAAAACCCATAGAATGTGCAACATAGACTTTCATATGGATGCCGATCGTCGAAAAAAACCATGGAGGATATAGATTTTTTATGCCACCTAACGAAAAAGCCTCATGTGTCCTCTTTTCTTCATTATATAATTACTGATAGTTAGATCAGTAGTTTCTCGGATGGTTTTGAGCTACACCAACACAACTTATCAGGTTGGTAGAGGTCTGACGTTAACCACCTCTAGACCCGGTATACGATACTCTCAGACGAACAGCCCAGACTATACGATTATTGTCACGGTTATGCTCAGTAAGGGTTCAGATGAGTTTGCTCGTCGGCCTTCTTTTCGACAGATAACTAAGTAGTCGTTACGTACAGCTAGTGCTGCTGACGTGCTTGTGGTTAAACACACTGCCAGCATACCGTCGAGTTTTTAGAGTCCTACATAAAGAGTTTTCCTTGTTCGGACGAAACGATGTAGATGCCGTATGTTTATACGTGCAGGGTTCCGGTTAATTATGTGTACTAGTTGCGCGGAATTTAACCGGACGGGTTATAATACTAGCAGGCTTAGGATTAAGCCGGTTTGTTAAATTGGATATTGATTTAATGCTATTATTATATTAGTAGTATTATTCTATCTCTCGGGTATTCGTATTTTGATACGAATATGGGTAAGTATATACAGTAGAATGTATTTTGTATTTATACAGAATACCTTCAAGAAAATGATACCTCATCATGTATTTTTCTATTTATTGAAAATAGAAAATGAGGTGGAGGGATGAGGTGGCTTCAAGTATGGCTTGAAGCATGGCAATTGTATTTATTATTTCATTTGTAAATACTATTGAAGTATGGCTAATATTTTTATAGAAAGAAAAAGGCTTGATATCTTTTGTGCTTAGTCATTCTTCAATGATTCTTGCCTTGCCCTTCTCTCTCCTCTCTTGAACTCATCTTCATCCTCAACCCCAAACATTCTCATGTGTTGAGAGTCACGGGGTTTTGAGATAGAAAAAATACAACTAATCATCTCCATATCAACTAAACGTACTAGATTAGCAAACTAGTTAGTTTAGTTGCTTCCTTTTGGAAGTAGAACCTTGAATCAGGAATTTTCGGATGGATCATCTAGGATCAAGAAGGCCGACGACCAACCTTAATCTAGGACCGGAAAGGAGCTCAAGAAAAGGAAAAAGAAGACCCAAAGGACACGTGTCAATTGGTATAAAACTTTTATCACAATAGATAATAATCTATGAAGTTTTTGCTAATAGAACTTATGGTAGTTTTTGGGTTATAGTCTTTCTTGCATATTTCAAAATTGTTTTTTGAAAATTCGGCCTCTCTAAAATACCCGTAGAATGTGCAACATAGACTTTCAGATGGATGCCGATCGTCGAAAAAAACCATGGAGGATATAGATTTTTGATGCCACCTAACGAAAAAGCCTCCTGAGTCCTCTTTTCTTTATATATATATATATATATATATATATATATATATATATATATATTCCATTTTTTCTGACGATCGTCGCACCACCATTTTTTCCGACGATCGGCGCTCATCATCATCATCTTTACCATCTAAGATGTGGATACACCAAATTTCATACAATTATACCACTTTTTGACCGATTAGCAATGTAAAAAGTTTTGTTGTCGGTAAACTGTTAATTTTGTACCCACTAAATCAACGGTAAAAAAGTTGTAGAATCACATTAAATTCGATATATCTACATCTTAGATGATAACGATGGAGGTGATGGGTGCTGATCGTCGAAAAAATTATGGATCGTGTATTTTCTCGACGCTATAGAAGGAAATTTCCTCCTATGGCAAATTTCCTCCATATATATATATATATATATATATGAGAATAATGGAGGAAAGAGGCCCTAGGAGCTTTTTTCATTAAACGGCGGCAAAACGTACACTCTCTATTATTTTATTCGACGATTGGCACCGTCTATCTTGATTTTCATCGTCTAATATGTCGATACACCAAATTTCATGTGATTCTACCACTTTTTTCACCATTGATTTGGTGGGTGCAAAATTAACGGTTTACCAACAATAGAACTTTTTACATTGCTAAATCAACGGTGAAAAGATGTTAGTATCACATTAAATTTGGTGTATCGACAAATCAGACGATGAAGATCAACATGAACGGTGCCGACCGTCGTATAAAATGGTGGATGGTATACTTTTTGCCGCCGTCTAACGAAAAAAGCCTCGTAGGACCGCATTCCTCCATATATAATCCTTTCCTCCATTATTCTCATATATATATATTCCTTCCTCTCATCGTGTGCCAATATTCATACCCTGAGACAATCTATCTATTTTAATTTAGAAAGAGAAGAATTATAAGAAAAGAGAAAAAGAATTGAGAACTTTAAACAAACTACACGCTCACATGAATTCTGCACTATTGGTTTAATAAGATCATAAACACGTGGTATTTTACGGCAACAGGCAAAGGTAGTTCATGCTTTTACTCTCAAGAATGTTGAAAGTTCATGGTATTTTAGTATAAATTAATCATATGAAAAGAGTGTCGATGTCAAATAGATTAAAAGATGTATATGGGCGAAAGAAGATTTCCAAGTGCAAGTATGTACAGTAATTTATCTAAGAGTAGACTTTTGCAGGGTCTTGGGATGTAGTTTGTTTGATTCTAGCATTATCCACGCCTTAAAGTTGAATGTAACATGCTTAGGCTAATTTGAACTAAAATACCATGACTTTCAGCAACTTTGAATAAACATCATATACCAAGCTGATACCATGAACTTGGTTTGCAAATAATTACCAAAAACTTTAATAGCCTTTCAAACTATTACCCTGTAATTGTATCACGAACCTGAGGTGTTAACTTGTATATATAATACTAATCTTAGAAACGTTTTTAGGTTATGGTAATTTAGAGAAAATTAGCCTTTTATATCAAATTGTCATCTGTTATCGTCTTAGAAATTTTTGAACCTACTCTATCCACCAAAAGTAACAAAAGGTTGATCTCAAGAAGATAATGATTGTTAAATTTTATCGAGACTTTTATGTAGCGCATGCTCCATAATTTTGATAGGAAGGGGTTAAATATGATGATGACTGCACGGCTACTTGATGTTTTTATTCCAACAAGGCTATTAAGAAGAACAGTTTTCCAAATTATACATGTATGAATAAACCATGAATCATAGCCCTCAGAGAAATTAATGAGTGAAAGAAAACTAAGAGGCGGCGGCACAAAAGCATGGAGAAAATATATGCATATACAAGGGTGTATATACATAATGTAAAATTTTCGCGTACACAGGGGATTGGCACTTTACAAGCACCTATAAAAATTTTTCTTTTAACTTACATCTTACCTTTCTTTTCTTCCTCAATCAACCCTACACTATCCCTCTGAATCCTATCCAGAAACTTAATAATCCCATCTAATATTCCTCCGCTAAAACTTCAAGCTTCCTTTCCTTGCAATTTTCGATTTCTGTTTTTAACCTTAGATGCCTACATTCTTTGATCCTTCTTCTAGTTTCTTTCTTAATGGCATGTACGTAGTGATTGATTTGAATAAGAGAATGTAGGATAGAAGAATGGTTCAGGCAAATGTGAATATCAGGATTTTTTTTATTTATGCAAGGAGTAACACTGTTATTAGACAGTGGTATGTAAGTGTTGATTAAGATAGTTTAAGGGAAATAAGTGCACACCCTTGACATATTGAAAGATTCATAAAATGGTATAAAAGAAAAGCATATATAAAAGAGCTTAACCAATTTGGACCAAAATATGACCTTATTGATACCTATCGAGAAGTGTTTAACTCTTCTATGAAATTTGGACAAACGATACATATAGAAACTGCTATATACATGAAGATATTGATATAAATTATAATGTATCTGGGCTTGTGTGTGTGTGTGTGTGTGGTGGTGGTGATAGGACTAGGTATATTTAATTATAATGGAGCCTAATTCATAAGATGCTTTCACTTAGATTTAAAATCCTATGCAATGTCTACAGGATGTTAACAATTTGTGATATATTCACAATTAATGTTTAATTGTGTTAATAATATAATATATCTGTGAAATATTAAATAACATTCAGGTTATTTAATTCAGTGTTTTTTTTTTGGATTTGTGGGTTTTGATCGCCCTACCAATTACCGATTACCAATTAGCTTGCTAACTGATATCGGCCCTCCAGAAAGATTATATTTGAGATAAATGTCATATCTACAAGTGTTAAAAAAATTTAATCTTGCATCTGAGTAGGTCATGAAAAAAAAAGGTTCTGATTTATCATTTGTATTAGAATAGGGGCATTCTACATATGTCAAAACTCTAAAAAGCAACCGATAATCAAGTGTTTGATTCATTACCTCACGATATATATATATATATATATATATAGTCTCAGCAATCCATTCCATGGCTTTAATCAGCATCAATTCCAAGCACCGATAGCTGCATAAAAAGGAGATATGAGGATAAGGTCTCATATTCAGCATCTTAAGCCTTGTCAACAGATAGCCAAGCATCCAGAAAAGGAAAGAAAACAATTCCTTTCATTTACTTTTTTTTGTGACAGGAAACAAAAAGAGACGGTATGCATATAAATCCACTAGATTTCTTGGCATGTGGCATACACGTGCAATGGAGAACATCGAGCAATCTATTTGTGGACATATATATATAATGTGTTTTATGAAAAAGACCTGAACTATGTAAAAGGTAAGAAGAGAAGGTTCTCAATGCAAAATAATAATTTTTGAAGGGCTTATGCAAAAATAAATACCTATATAATATATATTTGTTCTTGGCCTATGAAATATTCATGTGGCCTTCTTTCAGGAATGAACTTGAGACTATCTGCAAACACTCCAAAGACAGGGTCTGCCTAGTAATATACTGGATAAATACTGAAAAGAGGTTCCATACCTCAGGAAAGAAAGTTCACCTGAAACTGCATATACTTGTACCCTATAAAACAAAACAAAACCTTAAAATGGGAGAAAAGGAGTATAGTGATCTAAACATAAATAAGGAAAAAGGGAGGATAAATTTCATTCAAGTCTCCAGTGCAGTAGAATGCCACCAAATTTGCCATACACTTAGGGACCTCAGGAATAAAAGAAAGAAAGAAAGAAGAAAAAGAAAACGTCGCGCAAAATACAAACCTTCAGAGAAATGTCATAATATAGAAACACTTGCCTCAGTCCTCACCATGAGACTCTGGACATAGACTTTAAGATCCTCAATTTAAGGGGTACTACCTTACGCAATTCATACGAAATCACAAGAAATGGATAAGTTTGCACTAATGAAATAATCATCCTATGAAGAAAGGGGTTAATTGCACCCAAAAAAAACCTTGTATTTTAACTTGTGTACAACTTACATCCTCTTAAGTGATTTATTAGCACAAACATGAAACACCCTCTTTGTTCAACGACCAATGCCTAAGACACACTCAAATTCTATTCTAAACGACACAAACATGTTGTAGGATTTAATTTGGATGATCAACTGAGTTATTTAATTAAAGTGTTATGGTCAATGAGATAGGGGTGCTTCCACTACTAAATTACTTGAGAGATTTCAAGTGCTATAGGGTAAGCTACATAGGGGTTTTGTGCAATTAACCGGAAAAAATAGCCCATACACAAATTTATAGTCCAAAAAGTGTAAAGCAAATCCATGTTCGATAAACAAAGTAGATTAACATAAGAACTAACTATGAGCAGTAGTTGCATACACAATGCAGTATCAGACTGGAGATATGCTCAGAACACATTACTCAGATTGTTTTCAGGGAAAAAAATATATTGATCAGTATACATTGAATCAAGAAATCTGCATCTTTGAAGATCTGCTAAATTAAAATGTCAAAATTTTATATATCTAGAGATTCTACAGGCCAATGATTAGCTTATGATTGATTATTATAAATTAGGAAGATCATGTTTGCCTTACTATGTAAAACATCAGAGAATCATGAAAATAAAGAAATCAATGAAAGTTTGTTGACGTGTATACAAGTTAGAATTATAAACCCAAAATTAATAAACTTATGCAGGGACTCATTAGTTCGACCAAGTTCATTGTCACGTATAAGTACACATCATTGATCCACTCCATAAGAAGCACACACAGTTTGATAAACATAAAATTTTCGAACAGAACATTGAAAAGAACAAATTTGCAATTATAATACTGCAATTTATATAAATGTAAGAAGAAATATGAATAGTTGTACATACAAGAAGGACAAATTTCATGACAATGTTGGTTTTTCCTTCATTGTTCACTGAACATAACATAGCTAGTAACAAAATGCCTGACTATCCTCGAAATACAATGACCACAAATATTTGATTCCGTCTTCTTCATCAGAAAACAAACCGCTAAGTTAAAACATGATAATTTCTCCCTTGTACAACCTTTCCAGGGCCTATACATGGACCAATTATTCCGCCACCCACTAAAAACTATAACATAAACAAGTGACAGGGTAATAATACTTGCTCTGGCAGCTCGACCTCGTGCTCCTTATAGAAGAATATAAACTTAAACCACTTAAATTTGATCAGATCACTGGCTCCATTTGGAAAGACCTAGTCCTCAAATTTGGATTTAAGAGAATCGATAAGTGTTAAATTATAGTGAAATGCCATGAAATTCACAGTAATTGAGATAAATAAGATGAACTTCATAAGAAAACACTAAATACAGTGAAAATACACTGCTTGTTGAACCAAAATACCATACATTGATTATGTTTTCAAAAACCATTATCGTAGTAGTAATGTGTCTGTTTCAACACTATTATATTCCCATTTTATCCTTGCGGCTTCTTCAAAAACTCATCCTCCCCGGACCCCCTATCTAGGAAGCACGGACACTTCTATTTCCTTGCCGTATCCGTGTCCGACACTCCGACACGTATTGGACACTCCGCCAGACACGCTTGGGCCGTGCCTGTCCATATTAGACGTACCCGACACTTTTATATAGTGTAGGCGGTTAAATCTATTTCATGAAAGACTACAACAAGAAAAAATAAATGTGCATATTGATGCAAATGACGATGTCGGATATATGAAAGTCAGTTTCAATTAAAAAAAGTTAATATTTTGTTTGTTTACACTCTTATGGATTGTATTCTTATGTGTTTTGCTTTTAGTTTTATATATTTAATTGTTTGTGCTAAAAAAACTTATGGTTTTGGTTTTAAGGTTGTATTAATACATATTTCTTCTTATATTATACTATATTTTGTTTAATATATAATTAAATATATAGATAAATAACATAGCCATGTCTCCGTGTCCTTTTTACAAACTTCCCGTGTCCCGTGTCCGGGTCAATGTCCGTGCATCATAGCCCCCTATACATATGATTCTTCTCATTTGATCCATGCCTCTTTTACTTCAAGCAAGCAATTTGTATTTGAAAGAGAAGAATTAGAAGTAGAGAAGTGCAAGATGAGTTTGCAAAAAAAGTTACGTCTTACAAGAGAAATGATGAATGTACTGGTCATGCATCACTCACATGACTATGACAGTGACTGTTCTGGAAGCATATATCTGGCAGATGGTCGTTACGAGCCACGAAGCTTTATAGTATTTTCTAGTAATTATTAAACTTCATGATATAAGATGTTTATATGCGTAACAACTAGACACAACCTTTTCTCATCTTGCACGTGAAAGAGACAGCAATTTCTCATCTTCCGCATGAAAGAATAATTAATTTTCAATGTTTCCCTATATGCATTGGAAATCATGAGCTGCCTCACTGTGTTGATCAAATAATTCTTCAAGAGATGTAGGGTTAGATAACAGAAAGATAGGAATTTAGGCTATTCTACAAGGTAAACTAGGATGTTGCTATACATATTCAAAAATATGAGAATGTAGTAGAGGTAGTATTTGGTCTTCACCAAAACACAGATTTTCCTCATAAATACATTGCGCTTTTAGGATTCATAAGGATTTTATTAAGTTAAATTAGATCGAGTGTAAAGAAAATGTGATGTATTACTTTTATCACTACAAGAAATCATATATAATAAAAATAATTGTTAGATACATTAATCAGAATCCCATAATATGTTTTGCATAACAACTTTTTTGTAATTGTTTCAGCTATCAATATACTGAACAATGAAACATCAAACTATTGGTATATAGTTTTTTTGGTTAGTTACAGGATTTAAGAAGTCGATACATGTTGCTAATGGGATTGTCTGGGTGACTACATGAAGAGGAAGATATTGATACTTCCTGTTGTTTGTTATATCTGGAATACTACATTATAGATGCTGAAAAATGTGCTGAAGAATGTTTTATAAAAGGTCCTCAGAAGAGGAAGGAAATACTTTTCGCCGTTATTTGAAATTAGATGTAGCTACTGTATAGTAAGCTTGGACAGAATAACACTGATAAAATCAATGTGACGGGCTTTTAAGCCCTAATTGTCGTAAGAAAAATAATAATAATCAGAATAATAATTTTGCCAGAGAAATTGAGATGCCTTATGGAAGTTTGCTAAGGGTCTATGAGATTAGATTTCATGAGTAAAATAATGTTTGGAAATAAGTGTAAATTGAAGTGCTTGATCCTTAAGTAGAGTGTGAAGCTTTATATTAACACACACAAGCCTCTAAATGTCTTATAGTAAGGAATGAGAAGCCGGATAGGAAAAGTTGTCTCCAATAGGAAACCGGTGCTGTAAAAGTAATAAAGCAACAAGGGTCTTAGTATAACAAATAAAATGTATAATAGGTGATGAAAGTGAAGTTGCATATCAAGATCTTATGAAATAACTTTGAAGGAAGAGATGAAGCAAGAACAAAAAAGGGCACTGTGTATCTGATATCAAACGAGGTAGAAGATATAACTGATGCATGAAATAACAAACAAATACTGTGTATCTGCTATTCTGGTGAGCTTTATTTCACTTTCAAGCTCTCAAAAATGAATAATTTCCATTGAAATACATGGTGTACAAGGCAGACAAAGTATAAAATAAGTTAAATAATCAAATTAAAATTGTTACCTCAGAGTTACTCAACCTGAAGCTAACGAGTGAATACTATCGGGTCTGGGAACATATCCTTCTTGTTTGAGCTAAAAAATGAGGCTCTTCATGCACAAATAAATACGATCAGGCTCCAGATGGCCTTTATCCGCAGCAACAAACATATGGTTGTTATTATCGATATCAGTCCAACTATACCCCGGCACTTTCTGCACTCTTCTTTCTTTCATCAAGCTCCGAACTCTCGAAACCCCCTTCCACTTCCCTGCCTCTGCATTAATATTTGACATTAGCACATAATACCCTGAATTTTCTGGATCCAACCCAAAAAGATGTTTCGATGCAATCTCAGCAACCTCCACGTTCCCATGAACACGACAAGCTCCAAGAACTGCACCAAATACCCGCATCAGGTTGGAAAGGCATTTCCATAATAAACTGCAATGCTTCGTACAAAATTTTCATGCACGGCCAAACAAATCAATCATGCAAGCGTAATGCTCCATTCGAGCTACAATATTATATTTTTGGCCCATGCAACGGAATATTCTAAGGTCTTCTTCGACTTTGCCAACGTGACTACAGGCCGAGATCAAGGTGAGGAAAGTTATATGATCTGGCTTAAAGCCTACTTCCTCAATTTGCAGAAATAATTGCATTGCGGCATCAGTGAGGCCATGAGTTCCGTAGGCAGAAATGATACTGTTCCATGAAACTTCGCTCTTCACTTCCATTGTGTCAAACACGCAATGGGCCAAAACTAGATCCCCGCATTTGGCATACATATCTATCAAGGCACTCTCAACGAACAAATCTGATCCCAAACTACTTCATAATGTGAAACCATGGAACTCTTTCCCATAACGAAGCGGGGGCAAATTTGCGCATGCTGATAAGGCTGCTGACATGGTGACACAGTCGTATTTAACTCCAGCTTCCCCCATCTGGCGAAAAATATGCATAGCTTCATCTTGTTGCCCGTTTTGGGTAAAGCTTGAGATCATCGAGTTCCATACGACCACGTCCCTTTTGGGCATGTTTGTGAAAATTTGGTGGCTAAGGTCCAGCCTACCACACTTAGCATACAAGTCCATTAGTGCACTAGCCACATAGCATCTAACTTCAAATGCATTCTTAAGAATGTAGCCATGCAACTCTTTCCCTAATCTTAATGCTGACAAACATGAACAAGCCGGTAACATACTAGCTACTGCGATAGCATTAGGCTTTAGTTGGTTCTCTACTAACTTGCGGAACATCTCCAAAGGTTCGCAATTTAAACCATTAAGCACATAGCCGGATATCATTGCACTAAATATAACTACGTCGACTGTTTTTGTAGACTCAAATAATTTTTTTGCCATCTCCACATTCTTGCTCTTAAGATATATATCAATGGGCGCGCTCTTTAAGAAAGCATCCATAGAGACTCCATTCCTCGATATATAAGCATGAATTTCTTTACCGTGATCCAAACTCGCAGCATAGAGAACGAAGGAAGAAAACTACTGAATGTAATAGAATCGGGTTTAGCACCGGAACTCTGCATCCGATAAAACAAATCTAAAGCTTCCTGCTTTAAACCATTCTGTACATAGCCCGAGATCATCCCATTCCAAGCCACCAAATCATTTTGCGGCATCGAGCTAAACAACCTACTCACATAAGACAAACAAGCATCGGCACTTTGAATACAAAGCTAACAATGTGTTAGCCACCAATGTATCTAAATCCACGCCACATCTAATCGCGAGCGCATGAAGCTGCATCCCGTACTTCAACATAGCCTCAGCAGCAGAGATCGATAAAACGAGAGTAATCGATACAGAGTTAGGAATAGTCTCCTACCTTCTCATGCTATGGAAACGCCCGATGGCATTTCTTCAATCCCCTATTCTCACATACCCATCAATCATCACATTCCACAAAACACAATCTCTTGCAGGCATTTTATCAAACAGCGGTCGGTCTTCATCTATACGATCATTTTCAGCATACATCTTAATCAAAGAACTGCCAACAGAGAGATCCTGACCCAAAGCCATGAAACGAATCGTGTCGTGAATCAATCTGCCCAAACTCAAAGCATTCAAACCACAGCAATACTTGATCGCATATGGGTATGTGTAAAGAAGACATCTTTTGCATCGGATAAGCTTTCGCGAAGAACGTGCATGCCCAAAACCCTAGTGGCCAAATTGTTGCTGTCGCTTCCATTTACGATGATTTGTGCATGAATCTGTCGGCCTTTGCGAAGATGCGAGGGGCTGTGACAGGATTTTAGGAGCAGCAAGAGATGAGTGGATGAATCTTGAGCAAACTTTGGGGGATTGGCATTGAGATTTATGGTGCTTGTGGCTAATATTGAGGGGTTTCTGTGAGTTGAGAGATTGAAATTTGAGTTGGATGTTGAAATTAGAGGAAACCTTTTGTGAAGAAGTTTTGCTCTATGCATTTAGAGTGGAGGAAATTAAGCAGTGCATGCTCCTTTCTTCTCCTGTTTCTTTTCTTGGAGTGATGTGTTGGGATCATTTGGTTTTAATATGCAATTTGTATCATATTTTAATGACCAAATTACCCTTGGATAAAAACGAGTAGTAATTTTACAGGTGCTATTCACGTACTTGTGTGTATATTAGATACCAAAGCATTGGAAAAAAGCATGAGGTATGATAAAAAGAGTTAAAAGGAGGTCACATAAATTCTCCAATATAAATAAGAGAGATGAGACGGCATCTCTAAAACTAAGAAAGAATGAAGAAATATTCTATATTTTTTGACTTCTTATCCGAAGAAGTGATGAGAAAATTCCTTCTCTTATGTTCTAGTTATAATAATAGTTGATGAAATAACGGCAGAAACTTGATAAAAGCTGAATGATGCTCAAAACAAGTAGCTCTGTGTAGCATCGGGACAAGGTGTAGGTTTTTGTAAGTAAAAACGATTTATGTTTGTTGATAAGGCAAAAACAAAGAGAGTTATTTTATTTTTAATATTTGGTCTTGTCCTTAATACCTCTCATAATCATTCAACATTTCTCATTAGCACATGAATTCGGCTATACTGATGTATTAGTTTATAATTAGGGTTAGTTTGCTCTTCTTGGTCATATCGAGGCTGACTAAGTTGATGAATTTTCCTCTATGCATTAGAGGATATGAAAGCAGGGCATGCTTCTTTCTTCTTTGATCGTTTGGTTTGGACAGGTCGGGGGCATGAACCTCTGCTGACTATGTTAGCATTTTGAATGTGCATGCGATGTACATGCATTTAGCATCATGCACAAAAGATCCGAGAAGATTTAAAAAACTTAACATCATGGTGCAGATTTATAAATACTTGATATGATTTAAACCGGTTATGATTTGTTTTAGACATATTTTCTCACACTCAAGAGGATTTATTTTTTTAGATAGCATCCGGGAATCAAATTGACGTTTTCAATTTACAGACTCTTCTTCTTTTTATGAAGGATTAATTGCAGGAAATTCCCTCAACTTTTCTTGATTAGAATCTTAACATGAAACAATTATATGCACTTTTTACGATTTACGTTTCTATTAATTTTCATTTTCCCAAAATATATCTAGCTAGGTAAGAGTATTAAACTAGATATGAAAAGTAGTTTCTATCCTTTTCTGTTTTATATTCTTTCATATGATTTTTTGCTCTAGAATTTGTAAGATTCAAATATATGCATATCGACCTTCGTTAATAAATTCTTGGTTAGTTTCTATATTTTTATTTCTTCAACAATAGGATTTTAGTCTAATATATGTAAAATAGCTACTCATCTTTTTTCTTCTGCATGGACTTGGGAGATTCGATCAATAGAGTAGGCAATCAATTAAGTTCTTGGTTTGATTTGACCGTTTTCTTCGAAAATGAAAATTCGCTTTTGTGGTTTTCTACAGTAAGTAAAAAAATTATTGTTCATTAACAGAAATCAAAAGAATCAAATCTAGTTTGGATATATAACCAATCTTGATTTCCTTTGATCCTTTTATTTATTTTTTTAAAACATATTTTTCTTGTCCTACAATTTCGGCATGCAAATATATAATATATTATCTAATTTTAACTTGTTCCATTTCCTTCATGTTTTAAGATACTAATTAAGAGGTAAGTATATTCTAACACTATGGTGTATGCATTTTTTCTTTCTGGAAAGAACCGTTCTAGAAAGGCTTGCATGATATAAGCCCCTTTAGAACTCTTGGATAGCCTTCTCTTGCATAAAGGGGAAGCTCATTCAAGAGCTATGCAAGGACTTGCATTACATAATAGATTTTTTCTTTCTTATGATTCACTTCTTATTTAAACTACCATTTTTTTGGCAAGTGTCTGTAAGTGGAACATTAATAAATTCTTAAATAATTTAAGAGAAGACCAACAATCTCATATGTGCCAGGATTAAAATTTTAAAATAATGTATATCTTCATAGAGGAGATAGCTTATTGGAATATGGGAGTATACCGTTAGGATTCACACATGATTTATTTGTTTTGAAAAGATTTGCTTTCTATTTTTTTATAAAAATAATTCTACAAATCATAAAGGTTTGTTATTTTAAAAATTTTATTTAATTTTCTTTTGGGCAGTAAACTTATTTAAAAATAGTAAGTTTTAATATAAATTAAAAAGTAAATGAAAATTTATTTTGATAAAAACAAGGATAAAAGGATAAATATAATAAAGCTATTTTAAAAATAAAGAAAACTTAGTTTATAGTAATTTTCACATGTTGTCTGACAATTCAATATATGCATGTCATTATATAGACTAGTATGTTGGACGGGATGGGATGCCCGTTTGCATATTTAAAAAGAATTTTAAAGAATTAGTTGAACAGATGTGAACGTGGGAATGAGGATAGTTACAGAGATAATGAGAACCTAAAATCTTTTGTGGAAAGTTTGTTATGCTTGAATAGCCACACTAACCCCAAAATTTTTAATTTTTAATTTTTATTTCAAGATTAATATAAATCAAAATTACCTATTTTTGACACATCAGTATTTCTGGCATGACAGAAAATTAGAGGGGTTTCTTTGCACGTTCTCCGTATGCCCCTCATTTGGCATTAATATTATAAAGACAGAGATAATCAAAATATTTCTTAAATTTATAAAAAAGAATTTTATTAGTTTTGAATAATTTTAAATTCTTAGCATAAGAATTTCATACATAACATGTTTTCATAAAAAATTAAATAATTTCAAGAGGAAAGTTCAATATTCTTTTTGGAGCGTTTATATAGATAAATAATTAATATTTATTTCAACCAAATACTGGTCTAAAATTAGTAATAGTGATAAATACTTTCCTCGCGGAATGTTAATCTTTAGCATATATATTTTATCCAAAAATAAATCAAATATGAAGGCTTCAAACAATTAATTTTAATATCATGAAAATTAGTTTCAATAACTTTAAAATGAGAAGATTCAAATGAGCGGGGTATTAGTTATCATAATTGATTTCATTAAACAAGTTTTTATGCTAAACTCTAGATTACACATATATATAGATTATAAAATTAAATATATAAATTATATATCATAGATATAAGAGAATAATGAAGAAAAGAGGCCATAGGAGGGAATTTCCTTCTATGGCGTAAAAAAAAACACCCTCCATCGAGTTTTCCGACGATCGGACTCCATCATTTTTATCGTTATCATCTAAGATGTGGGTACACCAAATTTCATGTGATTCTACAACTTTTCAATCGTTGATTTAGCAATGTAAAAAGCTCTATTGTCGGTAAACCGTTAATTTTGAACTCACTAATTCAACGGTGAAAAAATTGTAGAATCAAATGAAATTTGGTGTACCCATATCTTAGATGATAACGATGAAGATGATGGATGTCGATCGTCGGAAAACACAATGGAGGTTGTATTTTTTCGACGTAATAGGAGGAAATTCCCTTCTATGGCATCTTTCCTCCATTATTCTCTAGATATAAATAGATTATAGATAGAGACTGTTTATAGATAAGAATATATTTAAATTGTATTTAATATTGAGAATTATAGATAAGAATATATTTAAATTGTTTTTAACATTGAGAATAAATGCAGGACGAAAAGACCAAGAATTTGCATTTAGGACCAGCTAGTATGTGTGTGTCTATATATATATATATATAGAGAGAGAGAATAATGGAGAAAAGATGCTCTAGGAGGGATTTTCGTTAGGCGGTGTTGAAAAATATACACCTTCCAACATTTTATTCAACGATCGGCATCCATCACCATCATTTTTATCATCTAAGATGGGCATACACCAAATTTCACGTGATTCTTCAACTTTTTCACCGTTGGATTAGCGATGTAAAAAGTTCTATTGTCGGTAAACCGTTAGTTTCGCACCCATTAAATCAACAGTGAAATGGTGGTAGAATCGTATGAAATTTGGTGTATCCATATCTTAGATGATAAAGATGAAGATGATATATGCCGATCGTCGGAAAAAATGGTGGAGTGTGTATTTTTTCGACGCCATAGGAGGAAATCCTCTCCTATGGCATATTTTCTCCATTATTGTCATGTGTGTGATATATATATATATATATAATAAATTCATATTTTGCAAATCTTTTGAAATTAATATATATTTCAAATATTTGTATAGTGTTAAACTTTGGATTTTTAGGAGAAGTGAATTTTCAAACATGTGCAGAGTGTTTTTCGCCACCTTATTGAGACAGGAATGCGCTCGTTTTTCAGATGTTGTATAGATTCTTCATAGATTCTTCCTGTCTAGAGCAGGTTGGGGTTTATTGATCATGGAATCTGTCATGCCCCGCTTC
This sequence comes from Agapanthus africanus, assembly GCA_030015575.1. Classification (NCBI taxonomy): domain Eukaryota; kingdom Viridiplantae; phylum Streptophyta; class Magnoliopsida; order Asparagales; family Amaryllidaceae; genus Agapanthus; species Agapanthus africanus. The sequence continues at coordinate 276,287,713 of CM057339.1, read as the reverse complement.
CCAAAATAAGGAATACGAGGGATGATTAGGCCAGCTGTACTCTTACGGTCAAGAAATAATTCTGTCGTAATCACACTTCGGTTTCTAGCATTACATGGTAAACAGTAAACACAACACAGATAACGAGAAATGAAATCACTAAATTTATTACTTCTAAATAAATCAGAGCGCAACGGATACAATGGTTTGAGTGATTAAGGAAACAATTAACAAAATGATAACTAATGAACGATAAAGCTGACGTCGCTAGTCTGGAACTCTGCAATCTTGTTGAACTAGGGTAGGTCATCCTGATCTGGGTTGGGTCCACTTCTTTTTCTGGGTATGCATACTCAGGTCGTGAGAACGACGCAATATAGTAATATAACAATATATCTTATGTTGAAAGAACCATAATTATGAACTAGAAACTATATAACGACAACGTGAGAAAGTAAATTAACATGAACATGGAAGCGGTATAACATGTAACTCATGACAATAGTATAAGGTAATACACATGTCACTAATCTATTGGTTTTTATGTCATTTAAAATCAAACGGTGGAATGTGTTCTCGTGTTTAACAAGGGTCTCGTGTATGTCCGAGACTACGGTCGAAACTGTGTCCCGAACATAACCCTGCAGCCAGGCAAACTATATATATATAGTTCGAGTAGGATCCTATCGGAAGAATTTGAAAACAAATCCTTCCCACTTTTTCACCATTAGATTAATTTTGGGATGCGTGTTAACAATTATGAATAAAAAAAATTCATTTATTACCAAATATAACATAATTGAATGCACAAATCCCAAAATTAATTTAACGGTGAAAAAACGAGAAAGATTTGTTTCCAAATCCTTCCGAAAAGATCCTAGTCTCTCTCTCTCTCTCTCTATATATATATATATATATATATCGCTAATATCGAATAATCATCCTCTAAATCGCTAAATCTTGCTAAATACAAGTTCGATTCCATCTCGATTTCTCCATTTTCTCCAGGTTATAGTATAGGTGTATGTATCAAATTGGTCGTGTTCAAGTATGCATCACTTTCACTATTCAATCACGCTTTCAGGATCACTTTTAACCCCTTTCACTGATGTACTTGTTACAATCCAATCAATAATACTTACCAATCGACAATGCAATACAGTCACTAAGTCATCAATATAAATAGTCATTAATCGATGGTGCAAAGCAATCACACAACATGGTAAAAAATGTATTAAATGAACTACGACTAAAATAGGATAGCCAAAGACAATCAGTTTGTAAAATTCATCATAAATCATATGTGCGGGATCGGGTAAAACAATATAAAAGCCATAGAAAGTAAACTCGTTTATTTAAACAGTAAAATTGGTCTCATATAAGTAAACATTCTGGTTAGAGAGTTATGTTCGTTTTAAAACAGATGTAAGCTGGTGAAATTCCAGTTTCAGAACTGGAAGTTCAATTTCAAACGCGGTTTGCTATGAATTATGTTCAGAATTAAAGATCGGTAAAGTTCAATAAAATATAGGTTTATCAGTTGAGTTTCCAACGCAATAGACGTATCCGCAATATCAGTTGTATACAGAGAGTTATGACGGTTAAAACGTACAAATTGTCACTGCAGAAAACAACAGGACATACTGACAGTTTAAAATACTTTTAAAATATCAAGCAGAAATTTATTCTGATGAAACTAGTACCAAAAGTTAGCTAACTCAACGATATGGGGCTCCGCATACTATCAGATTTATACAGAGATATATAAGAGTTTAAAAACAGGAATCGACAGAAAATACTGCTCTGGACTGCAGTCAAGATCCATATTTCTCTCCAGATTTCAGTATCATAACAAGGCATTATTCAATAAAAATTTATATACGTTTATAGGTTATTTAATTAACTTCTGTACGAGCCATAGAACATCACATTGCTATTTGTATTCAATTTAATATGAATTTTTCAAGATGACGTGTACTGTAAATTCCAGGTTTGACGTCGCCTCCCGAGGACGTCATTTCGTGTGAGAAACTACGTTATTTTGAAGCCAAATTTCTATAATTACTAGTTATCAATAAATGAAACTATCGACAAAAGATTTGAGAGTTTTTAGTAAGATTTTGGTTCAGGTCAACACATCGAACGCTTAGCACATAATAATTTGTAACTATCGAAAGTCAGTTTTATATAACCAATTAAAATAGGATTTGATCCCTATAAGTTTTATACGATTAATACGGAATATTATACCCGATTCAAGTCAAACTAACACAACTAAATAATTACGAGTTGTAGATTAGAATTTATCGATATATTGCGCTATAGGTATATTTATATAATATCACTTTCAAATTAATCGATCTAATTAATATAACTATAGCATGAGTAATAAGTGAGTAAAATTCACTTGTCTTAGATCGCTGAAATAGAAGCGACGCGACGCAGGAGATCACCTCGACACATGAGACGACGACGAAACGGCGCGGTGTTGGATACAGTACGCGGTCGGGCGTGGTACGCTGGTGGCCTGGTCGTGGTGTGCTTGCTGGTGCGGTGTGGTCTGGTGCGTAATGCGAGTGTGGCCTGAGCGTGGTGCAGCAGTGGCTTGGGTGCGATGCAGTCGTGGCCTGGGCATGGCCTGAGCATGGTATGGCACGGTGCAATGCTGCGATGGATGTGCGCTGGAGCTCCAGTGGTTGCGACGGAGTTGACGATGGCGACGGCTGCAAAAATAGTGACTGTGATAACAATGGCGGCAGCTTGGACGGCGGCGATACGTTTCAATGAGGTGTAAGGCTCGGATTGGAGAGGAGGGAGTGCGATGGTGGGGGAGGTTGCAGGGGAGCTGATGAGTCTTTGTTGTCCAGGGTGTTAGGGGCTGCTGCGGACGTCGACGAGGCGATGGTGGTCGCCGACAGTGAGAGGAGGGGAAAATGGTGGTTTGGGTGCTCTTTTTGGTGAGTGTTTGGAGTTCAACAGGGAAGGGAGGTCGGTGGTGGCGTCATGCTGCTGATGGAGGGTTCAGGGAGGAGGTCGGCGGCGGTTCAAGAGCGCCGACGGTGGTATCGACGGGAAGAGGGTGACGGTGGAGGTTCGTTGGTGAGAGGAGGAGGTGTGATGGATGGTGGAATGTCCTTCAGATGTTGCTTCCCGTTGATCTGCTGATGGCGGCGATGGGTGGCTGAGATTTGATCTGGAGACAGACTCCTGAAGCGTGTGGATCTCAATGGATTTGAAGTTTTTGAGCCGAGCTACCTGCAAGGAAGTCCCGGGGTGGTTGGACCACCGAGGACCCTCTGACGATCAAGTTAGTGGGGTAATCCGAGCAGAGCAACGGCCTAGTGGATTAGAATTGGCTTACCTTGACCGTCTGAAAGAGCGGTTTAAATAGCGGTGGCGGCAGGTGCAGCAGGCGTGGGAATCATGCCGGCCGTTACGCTCCCGACGTCACGCTCGCGTGATGAGCGGGACTTCCCATTAATGGAGAGACATGCTCGTTAATGGGGGATCGCGGTGGCGTGGAACGTGGGATGTGGCCGGCGGAGATCTCGTGCATGGCGAGATTCGCGGGATGGCGGTTACGCCTGCAAGCGGTGCTGTTGGTCGGTCGATGGACCGAGGAAGATGACCTCGGCGGGAGAGCTCGCAGACGAACGGGAGAGCCGAGGCATCTTGTTCCTGCGGAAGCTCGGGAATGATCTGTGAGGCCGAGGAGGCCGACTGTGCTGGGGCTCGGAGGCGAGCCAGCTTCGTCGGTAGGACAGGCATAGGAGCAGTTTGGTTGGCCCATGTAGGTCCTTTCTTGCATGCTCCGGGACACGTCATCTGCCACGTGTCATGATCTGGGAGATCACCGATATCGAGCCCCATCATTAGCCCCCCACTCTCGTCCCGACCAGCTGGCGGGTCGGGTCGAGAGTGGTCTGCCGGGTCACCCGAGGTGAGCTCTCTTCCGAAGATATCGTCGGGCTTGTCCCCGGGCAATCCGTCGTCTTTTTCTGGATGACGCAAGCGAATCAGGGTGAGATCTTCTGCATTAAAGAGGGGCGCCGGATCGTGCGCGCTTATGACGAAGCGGCGACCCACGTGTTGAGCGTTAGTTGGCTGACGCGATGGGCCGCAGACCTCTGGTGTCTGATGGGATGTTGCTCAATGCGCGCGCGCCAGGTGGAGCGATCTGGGTCGTCGAATGCGAAGAGTTCTTTTTGCCGGGAGTCGACGGTCGCCATTGGATGAGGGCGCCGGAGGCTATAGATAGAGGTGGGACCCTCTTCAGGGCCCATCACTCTTCATATTTTTCTCGTCCCTGATCTTGTAAGCTCGGCGCTCTCGTTTTAGGTCGGATCTTCTGCTTTCCCGAGGGCTTCTCAATCAGGTTTGATGTCTTCCTTTTTTCTTCCTTCTGCTTCTTCTCCTTCTGAGTCGAGCCTCTTCTTCCTTTTGGTAGGGCGGATGGTTCGATCCCAGACCTTTGGTGCCTTCGGCGCTCAGTCCCGAAGGGGGGATGGCGGTGCGTCCTTGCCTTGAGCCCTGCGCTGGATGTGCCCCCGACGGCGGGGCCACTTGCCCCGTCACGAGCTCTCGGTGATTGTTCCGGCGGCGGCCAAAGGCGTACACGGGTTCCCGACACTCAGATGAGGGATGCAGGAGAGAGCGAAGACGAGGTCCCTCTCAAACGGAAGAGGACGGTCTCTCGCGCACCACCGGCGGACACATTGGAGGGGACTCCCATGCAGGAGGGGGACGCCCAGTTCATGGTCCCGTCCGGGCTCTCCGTTGCGGCTAGTCTTCTTACTAGTATGGAGGAGTCGGCCGGGGGCCGGATGCCGCGGAGGACCTTGAGGGCCTGAATGGCCGCCATCGCACAGGAGGCGGTACAGGTATGCTCTCCCTCATGTGTTGCTACGAGCGACCTTTTCTTAGTTCGGATGTCCTTAGGTTTCCCTACCGTTTTCTGTCAGGTCCTTCAGCACTGTGCTCTTGTCACTCGTATGGAAGCCGATGGGGCTATTCGGGCCGCAGGGTCAGCAGAAGAGTCTTCTTCGGAGGTCGAGAGTCTGCGTCTTGAGCTGCGTCTGAAGAGGGAAAGGTCGCTCTCCCTCAAAGCTCGGTCGGAAGTTGCGGACCTCACCGTTTCGAAGTGCCGGGAGTCCTACCGCCGCCTAAGTGAGTCCCACCGGGTTGTTGAGACGAAGCTGACGGAACTGGCCGATCGCTTTGCAGCCAGGAAGAGGGCGAGGGATGCCAGCAGACGGGATGCCGACACGGCACGTCAGGCGATGGAGGCTGTCGAAGCCCGGGCTAGGAAGGCGGTGACGGATTACAAGGAGTCGGACCAGTTTTATGTCGACCTCGGCGAGGCCTCCGCCCTTGCCTGGAACAAAGCTCTTGATGCCGTCAAGGAGCAGCTTCCGGAGTTCGCCGACGGTGAGCTCCGTGGCCGGGTCCTACTCTCGGTGGTTCCGCCTCCGGCCGATAGCGATGAGGGGAGTGAGGTCTAGGCGGGGCTTGTTTCCCAAGCTTTTTGTTTTTTCCTCCTCTCTCTCTTGTAAGCCTCCGGGTAATTTGATAAGGCTGGGGAGCCCACGATACCTTTATAAAAGCTTTGACTTTTTGAATAAAACTTTTTGTTTTCGCAGTAGTGTTTGTGCTTGTATTTTCTTTCTTTTGTAGACACTTGTATCAGTACAGTACTGCTTTATGGTCGGCATGTTTCCCGTCTAGTGATTACTCGTCGACTTGACTCTGATCATTTGCCGAATGTGCGAGGACCGGCGGGAAGACGGTGTCTCCATGGCCCCGAAGTCGAAGTGGAGATCGCTAAGACGTTGGTATACTGGATGCCTCTTGTCGAGTTCATGCTCCTTAGGTGTTGGAGGGGTCGTAATTGGCCAACTGAGCTTGGTGCCGAGCAGGGTAGCTGCTCGGTGCCTCTTGGCGAGGGCTTTGATCCTTAACCGTTGGAGTGGCCGTAGGAGGCCGGCTAAGGATGGCCGAGCAGGGTAGCTGCTCGGTGCCTCTTGGCGAGGGATTTGATCCTTAGCCGTTGGAGGGGCCATAAGAGGCCGGCTAAGGATGGCCAAGCAGGGTAGCTGCTCGGTGCCTCTTGGTGAGGGCTTTGATCCTTAACCGTTGGAGTGGCCGTAAGAGGCCTGCTGAGGATGGCCAAGCAGGGTAGCTGCTCGGTGCCTCTTGGCGAGGGCTTTGATCCTTAAGGACTCCTGAGCGGGGTTGCCGTCCGGTGCCTCTTGGCGAGGGCTTTGATCCCTGGTGGGGTGCTAGGGATAACCGAGTACGGTTGGTGCTAAGAGGTTGCCTCTTTCGAGGGCTTTTCATCCTTAGCGCGGGAGGGGCGTAGAAGGCCTACTAAGGATGTCCGAGCGGGGTTGCCGCCCGGTGCCTCTTGGAGAGGGCTTTGATCCATGGTGGGATGCTAGGGATAACCGAGCACGGTTGGTGCTAAGCGGTTGCCTCTTTCGAGGGCTTTTGGGTCCTTAAGGATGGCCGAACAGGGTTGCTGTCCGGTGCCTCTTGGCGAGGGCTTTGATCCCAGGCATCGTGGGGTAGGGAAGCTACCAGCCTGGGATAGCCGAGCAGGGTAGCTGCAGGGCCTCCTTTTAGTGGGGGCTTTGATCCCTGGCGTCGTGGGGTAGGGAAGCTACCGGCCAGGGATAGCCGAGCAGGGTAGCTGCAAGGATGCCTCTTAGTAAGGGCTTAGATCCCCGGCGTTGTGTGGTAGGGAAGCTACCAGCCTGGGATAGCCGAGAAGGGTAGCTGCAGGGCTACCTCTTAGTGAGGGCTTAGATCCCTGGCGTTGTGATGTAGGGAAGCTACCGGCCAGGGATAGCCGAGCAGGGTAGCCGCTCGGCTGCCTCTAGGTGAGGGCTTAGACTACAAAGAGATAACTCTTCTGTTTGCAATGTTCTAACGTTCCTGTTCCCCTCCGAATGGCGGCCAAGACGTGGACTGTCTTGCCTGAGATTCAGGGCAGATGCTAATTGGTGCTATCCGTCTACCTCTCTGAAGATGCCAAGTTGATTTATGACACAGTGTATCGAAGGTTTAAACGGATGCGTCCGATGTAGCAGACTTCGTCAGATTCCCCCTCGCTTGAGGGGTTTTTGATTGTGGGGACGCTCTTCCCTGCAGGCGCAAGCCCCTGCAGTTAATTACGCTACCGCATTGCGGTAACAACTTTCTCCTTCTCCAGATGATCATTTCGTGTCGTGTGTGTTTGATTCGTGTTCGGTTGCCCGTGGATTGTATATGGAGACTGAGTTATGTCGTCGCCCGTAGGGCGTGGACTAGTCCAAATCCGTATTATCTTAGATTTGGATTTGGGGGTCGTGTTTAAGGATACGTTAGCCTCGTTTGAGACTAAGATCGACTTCAACGTTTGTTAAGGATACGTTAGTCTAGTTTTAGACTAAGATCAACTTAACGGGATCGTTTAGATCCGACAAGAGAGCGATTAGGGGAGCCATGTTGTTTAGTTTAGTGACATTGCGGTCAATAGGTAGTTTAAGGACATTGCGGTCCAATGTTAGTTTTAAGACGTTGCGGTCAAGGTTAAGGACGTCGTAGTCCGTGGATTTAAGGACTCCACAGTCCGATGTTAGTTTTAAGACGTCACGGTCAAGGTTAAGGACGTCATAGTCCGTTGTTAGTTTTAAGACATTCCGGTCAAGATTAAGGACCTCGTAGTCTTAAGGACCCCACAGTCCGGCGTTTAGTTTTAAGACATTACGGTCAAGGTTAAGGACCTCATAGTCCATGAGTTTAAGGACCCCACAGTCCGTATCAATGTGTGGTCATCCGGACCCGCCACCTCTTTGAAGACGTTGAGGAATTACAATGCCAAGTATCAAATGAGTGAAGAGATGTACCCTTAAACCAAGGTAGATTAAGTGATCTGTAGTCCAATTTGGATACTAAGATCAATTATTATATTATGAGCCAATTGGCCCAGTTAAGTTTGAATTGAGGACTTATGGCCAGCTTGGGCTAAGTCCAATCATGTTTGGGATATTGGCCCTCTGTTGGTTCATTGAAGGAGAGACTTTGTCTCTGGAAACTTAGCCAATTGGGCTAAAGCTAGTGTTAAACACTAGAGACCAACAGTGTTGAACACTGGGAATAAGATAAACAAGTTAGTGTTAAACACTAAAAGACAATCAGTGTTGAACACTGGGAATATGATTTTTCAAATTAGTGTTAAACACTAAGCAAATCAGTGTTAAACACTGGGGACAAAATCTCCAGACTAGCGTTAAACGCTAAGGAGAGAGGGGTCACGTGCGGACACGTGAGAGCGCCCTGATTCCCCTTATTTTATTCAGTCAAAAGTCTTGAATACTTTGAAGTATCACGTGTTATCACGTGATGGGAATTTAAGCGTTTATCTGTTAGAGCTTCAGCCAAGGGGTCGCGTGGTAGCATGTGAGAGCGCCCTGCTTCCCTTTATTTTGCTCTACAGATAAGTGTTTAACACTTTTAATTCTGAAAGCCATCACGTATGGGCACGTGATGGGGGCTGACGCTTTGATCTGATAGAATGTTGATTAGGGGTCACGTGTTGACATGTGAGGGCGCCTTAGAGCTCTTTTCTGTTTCTTTTGCCTTTTTCTCTGTGTGCTTTAGAGATCACGTGGGGCACGTGAGGCATTGCCTCAAAGTTCTCTTTTATAGATCTTCGCAGGAGTCACGTAGTAACACGTGAGGTGTTGCTTCAAAGTTCTTTTCTGTGGGTCTTTGCAGGGGTCACGTGGTATCACGTGACTCTGGTTCTTTGCATGTTTTAAAGATCTGTTCATCTTTTGAGAATTAATTTCTTCATAGGGTTAAACCCTAACAATAAACTTTAGAGGAATTAAATTCCTGTTTCTTCTGAAGAATTATATTCTTAAATAGGGTTAAACCCTAATTTCTTTTCTTAACGGAATTAAATTCCTGTGAGTTTGAGAGAATTATGTTCTCAATTAGGGTTAAACCCTAGTTCTGTTCATTTTGAAGGAATTAAATTCCTATAACATAGGGTTAAACCCTAATTTTATCTCAAAGGAATTGAATTCCTATCATTTTGTGAGAATTAAATTCTCAAAACTCAGTTCCTCCTCCGTGTTTTAGATCTGCATGGCAGGATCTCAACCCAATGAGAATTAAATTCTCAATTCATGGGGAGATGTGCACTTTACAGATCCTCCACCAGAGAAAGAACTAAGTTCTTTTCTTTATATAAGAGTTAAACTCTTTTGAGAATTAAATTCTCTTTTTAAGCCTCCCTTTTCTTCTCTTACCTAAGGTTTTCCTTTTGCAGAGAATCAAAGGCTCTATATCTCTCTCTGTGTGTATCAAAAGAAAAGGTCCAAAGGTCCTTTCTCTTCTTTTCTTCGCTCCTATTTATAGGAGAAAGAAAAGAATCAATCTGTTTAGTAAATCTCTCATTGAGAGATTTGATTTAAATTTATCATTAATCTGGGCCTTTAGACTGTTAGGTGAATTTTATTCACCATTGGATTTTAAATCCAAAGATATCCCTTTGTTATTTCGGTTAGATTTATGGGGAAATCTTTCCAAGTCCAAGATTTTTCCATAAATTGGTGATATTTAATCACCTTTAGATTTTTAATCCAACGGTTTTAGATAATCCTTCTTCATTTTGGAAAGATTTAAAAGATTTATCCTCAGAATTTAATTCCGTTAAAGAATAAGGCTCTTAAAGCCGGTCACGTGTGGCCACGTGACCCCTGGTCACGTGTCGGCACGTGATCCCTGGTCACGTGTCGGCACGTGACCCCTGGAATGGGCTTCTCTTCTTCTGCGCTCTGTTCTCTGGCCGCTGCTTAACCATCACGTGCCAACACGTGACCACTAGTCACGTATGAGCATGTGATGCCTCTTCTGGAGCTTTTTCTTGATTTTTAATCAGGGGATGAATGTGCTTTTTGCCGCTGCTTTAAGCGTCACGTGCCAACACGTGACAACTGGTCACGTGTGAGCATGTGATGCCTCTTCTGAAGCTTCTCCTGATTTTTAATTAGGGAACAAATGCCCCCACAGCGTTGTTCTCACATGTCTGCACGTGAGTGCAACGCTGTCACTTTTGTGACCGTCGGATCTGCTTTGGGAGTAGGGTAGATGAAACGTTTTCCATCCCATCCTATAAATGCCCATGTCTTTTCAGAAGAGCCTCCACTTTGCTCATCTTTCTCCTTTGAGAACTTCCTTCTTTTGAGAATTTAATTCTCTTTTCCAGAGCTTACTTCTCTGTTCCAAAAATTTTCCAGAGTTTAACTCTGTTGACTGATTCATCTTCCTCAGGTAATCATCTCGAGCGAACGAAGAACTTTTATACATAAAATTCTCTGGATTTTAAATCCACATCAAGGGTTTCACCCTTTTAACATGAACCCATTTCCTTCAAGTTCATCAACAAAAAATAGAAAACCATTTAATCTTCAAATAGTAGATCTCTTAGGGTTCATATGATTTTTAGGGAGATGATGGTGACGGTTGTTTTCCATGGAATTTAATTCCATCCCAAGGAGCTCTGGCTCTGGAACAAAACTTTCTGGGAATTTAATTCCTTTTTTCAAAAAGGAATTTAATTCCTATGAAGAATTAAGTTGTTCTCAAAGAACTTCATGGGTTTTACTGCCCTGAGTCATCTTCTTCACAACTCAGAAGAAAAGGTTTGTAATAGATTCTCATGATCTTTATTTCAGGTATCATGGATGCCCATATGTACGATCTTGACGAAATCATTTCTTACAGGAATATTCGTGCACTGGGCCGTAGCCAGAACCAGGAGTTCACCAACGCTTAATGTGCTGAGATCATGAGCCGCTTCGATGAGTACAACGGTCGGCTACTCCCTCGTCGCTCTTCTCTTCCGAGACTTATCGTGCTAGCAATCTGGGAGGCGCTCCCTCTCTTTTGCACCGGCGTGCCGCTCATGGCATTGGACACCGCCGAGGATAAGGTACATTCAGTGTACCTGATGAGCCTAATCTCGAAGAGAAGGCGAGACAACCTCATTGATCTCTTGCACCAGGCTTTTCAGCAGTCGGCCATACTTGTTGCCTATCGGAGGGTAGAAGACATTCGTGAGGACCCCGATGCTTGAGACCGCGAGAGAAAACATACTCAGATGGTTCGAAATGCTTGGAGGATCTTGGACAAAGCCAAGTTTGAGTATCTCAATCCGTGCCCCGCGTCTGAGGTCTTGCCGTTGTAATCGTTTTTCCCCTTTTTTAATTTTGTAAGAACTTTTTTAAAGTATGAATGATAAGTTTTATCGTGCCCTTCTGTGTTTGCATGCCCTTTTGTAGGATTTTGTCATTTTGCTATTGTTGCTGTTGATGTTTTTAACGTGCAGGGCACTATTCCACTTTTCAGTACACACCAAGCATGGTGCTCACGTGCTCCACACGTGGGGCCTTTTTAAGGGATTATTTAATTTTTCATGCCATATTTTCTGTGTATGGTATTAGATGCAGGAAAAGAGCCTTGGAAATAGTCCCATCTCCTTGATTTCCAATGCCTTCCCTTTTTTGGGCCTTGAAAATAGTTCCACCATGCAATATTCTTCGTGCGCAGCATTTAATGCTCCTCTTTATAACCTGAGGCCACAACCTTCTCTTTCTCTTCACAGAGAAATCTATTCTCAATTTAGTGTGGTTTATCTTGGGGACACAACTGAGTGCCATGGACTGCAACCGCCCCCATGCTCGTCGACAGCCGTGGGAAGTGCCTATCGAGGAGCTGATTCCTCGCTTTGCTGCGCGATTGGTGGATCCCCTTCTTACCGATGACGAATGTGATTCAGCGACATATGAACTCTAGATCCGTAGGGGGTCCCCTCTTCCAATGGGATCCCTTTGGCTCCGGATGATTCTTGCTGCCGTGCTTGCTGACATCCCTCCTCACCCAGCGGAGATGACCCTGGCGATGCTTGACGCAGCTGAAGACAAGCTTGAGTGTTTTCATGAAGCGTGTCTAATCACTCAGGCTCTGAGAGATTGCTTGGTTCACCTGTTGGGCCAAATAAAAGCCCGGCGGGCTATTATGTCTGCTTTTGCAGACGAACATGGCGCCAATCGGTGGGAAGCCACTCCTCGTGAAAATCGTCGCTTCGATGTGCTGGAGAAGGCGGCGAAGGAGTTAGAAAATTTTGAATATTGTTTTGTTCACCCTTGTGCCACTGATCCCTTGTTTGGCAATCTTTTCCCGGTAGTGTAGTATGCTTAAATCGATGTACTTTTTTTTTGTCATTGGCTGTTTGTATGCTTTTCTGTTGAATTTTCATGTTTGTCAGGTACTCGTATATGCGTCCTGCTTGCGTAAATGAGCTTCATATTTCTCCATGGAAATTTTCTTTAATCGCGAGCACTATCGTTATGTTGCATGCACATCAGAGCTTTGGGCATCATTTCCTTTCTTTTTGTACATACTCCTGAACGAGAGTATTTTCTTTTTGTTCTTTCATGAATTGTACTTTGTATCCATTTTGTTTCATGAATAAAGACATATATTATTTTTTTAATGGTGTGTCCCTCTCAATTGAACTTGTTCTGTGGATAATTTATCCTGGCCTACTTGCAGGGTAGCGATGGCTTAGGATTCAGGGTTAAGATCTGCCTCCTAAGACTTTTGAGCTTTATGAGCCGTGAGGGTCTCATAAAGAGTTTTTCTCCCTATAGGTCGAGAAGATCCCGTAGGTGTAAGTTCTTCTTAAGAATCATGAGGATTCTTAAGCGGGTTTTCCCTTGGGAGTCGTAAGGATCTCATAAGAGAGTTTTCTTCCTTGCAGGTCGTGAGGACCCGTAAGTGCTGGGTACGGTCACCCTTATTCATATTTCACGGGGTCAGGGGTTAGTTTGGGATGGTTTCCAGGGTATCGTAGTTTAAAGACATTAAGGACCTCATAGTCCGTGGGTTTAAGGACTCCACAGTCCAATGTTAGTTTTAAGACGTCACGGTCAAGGTTAAGGACCTCATAGTCCGTGGGTTTAAGGACTCCACAGTCCAATGTTAGTTTTAAGACGTCACGGTCAAGGTTAAGGACCTCATAGTCCATGGATTTAAGGACTCCACAGTCCGATGTTAGTTTTAAGACATCACGGTCAAGGTTAAGGACCTCATAGTCCATGGATTTAAGGACTCCGCAGTCCGATGTTAGTTTTAAGACATCACGGTCAAGGTTAAGGACGCCATAGTCCATGGATTTAAGGACTCCACAGTCCGATGTTAGTTTTAAGATATCACGATCAAGGTTAAGGACGTCATAGTCCGTGGATTTAAGGATTCCACAGTCCGATATTAGTTTTAAGACATCACGGTCAAGGTTAAGGACCTCATAGTCCGTGGATTTAAGGACTCCACAGTCCGATGTTAGTTTTAAGACATCACGGTCAAGGTTAAGGACCTCATAGTCCGTGGATTTAAGGACTCCACGGTCCGATGTTAGTTTTAAGACATCACGGTCAAGGTTAAGGACCTCATAGTCCGTAGATTTAAGGACTCCACGGTCCGATGTTAGTTTTAAGACATCACGGTCAAGGTTAAGGACCTCATAGTCCGTGGATTTAAGGACTCCACAGTCCGCGAAATGTGTGGTTACTGGGACCCGTCACCTCTTTGAAGACGTTGAGGAATTACAACGCCAAATATCAAAGGAGTGAAGAGATGTACTCTTTAACCAAGGTAAAATCAGTCTAGAATCATGGTGGTTGATCGTTAGTTTTAAGACATTACGGTCGAGGTTAAGGACATCATAGTCCGTGGATTTTAAGGACTCCACAGTCCGATGTTTGCTCTGGATGCTTCACACGGGTTCACTGCCGTGTTCGGCGAGGACCAGGCTCCGCTCTGGACGTTTTCCGCGGAGTCAAAGAGTGACGTTATCCGCGTTCTACGTGACCAGGAATTTTGCGCTGGATACTTCACACGGGTTCACTGCCGTGTTCTGCGAGGACTAGGCTCCGCTCTGGATGCTTCACACGGGTTCACTGTTGTGCTCTGCGAGGACCAGGATCCGCTCTGGACGTTTTCCACGGGGTCAAAGAGTGACGTTATCCGCGTTCCACGTGACCAGGAATTTTGCTCTGGATGCTTCCCACGGGTTCACTGCCATGTTCTGCGAGGACCAGACTCCGCTCTGGACGTTTTCCACAGGGTCAAAGAGTGACGTTATCCGCGTTCCAGGTGACCAGGAATTTTGCTCTAGATGCTTCCCACGGGTTCACTGCCGTGTTCTGCGAGGACCAGGCTCCGCTCTGGATGCTTCACACGGGTTCACTGCCGTGCTCTGCGAGGACCAGGATCCGCTCTGGACGTTTTCCACGGGGTCAAAGAGTGACGTTATCAGCGTTCCATGTGACCAGGAATTTTGCTCTAGATGCTTCACACGGGTTCACTGCCGTGCTCGGCGAGGACTAGGCTCCGCTCTGGATGCTTCACACGGGTTCGCTGCCGTGCTCTGCGAGGACCAGGATCCGCTCTGGACGTTTTCCACGGGGTCAAAGAGTGACGTTATCCGCATTCCACGTGACCAGGAATTTTGCTCTGGATTCTTCCTACGGGTTCACTGTCGTGTTCTGCGAGGACCAGGCTCCGCTCTGGATGCTTCACACGGGTTCACTGCCGTGCTCTGCGAGGACCAGGAACCGCGTTTTCCACGGGGTCAAAGAGTGACGTTATCCGCGTTCCACGTGACCAGGAATTTTGCTCTGGATGCTTCCCATGGGTTCACTGCCGTGTTCTGCGAGGACCAGGCTCCGCTCTGGACGTTTTCCACGGGGTCAAAGAGTGACGTTATCCGCGTTCCACGTAACCAGGAATTTTGCTCTGGATGCTTCCCACGGGTTCACTGCCGTGTTCTGCGATGACCAGGCTTCGCTCTGGACGTTTTCCACGGGGTCAAACAGTGACGTTATCCGCGTTCCACGTGACCAGGAATTTTGCTCTGGATGCTTCCCACGGGTTCACTGTCGTGTTCTGCAAGGACCAGGCTCCGCTCTGGACGTTTTCCATGGGGTCAAAGAGTGACGTTATTCGCGTTCCACGTGACCAGAAATTTTGCTCTGGATGCTTCCCACGGGTTCACTGCCGTGTTCTACGAGGACCTGGCTCTGCTCTGGACGTTTTCCGCGGGGCAAAGAGTGACGTTATCCGCGTTCCACGTGACCAGGAATTTGTTGATTGTATCCGCATTTCACGGGGTGGGGATTTGACTCTTGGTGATCTGTATATCGCCGAGCCATGGAACTGGGAGTTGCCGCTGTTCCGCTTCGCTTGAAGTTGTGTCCGTCGTTACAAGACGAGTGTTGAGACAATCTTTAGGTCACTTGCGGCCCGTCGAGATTTGTCTTCTTCTTATGATGAAACCTGGGGGAGGAGTATGATCCCTTCTTTGTTTGCGCCCTTGGATTGTATACAGTGATAGATGTAACATCACCTGTAGGGCGTAAATTTTATTTTTATTTTATTTCTTTTTCCGCGATGCTCTATCATTTCAGCTTTATATCACGAAGGTCGCGATTGCCCAATCATTTCGGCTATTTTTCGCGGTGCCCAATCATTTCGGCTATATATTTTATTTTTACTCACTGCTTTTTGTTGTGAGTTGCCCAATCATTTCGGCTATTTTTCGTGCATACATTTTTACTTGCTACTTTTTATTGCAAGTTGCCCCATCATTTCGGCTATTTCGTATGCATGTGTGGCTCGCTGGCCTTTTCGCTGCAAGCTTGGATTTTAGACACCGATTTCGGCATCAGCACCGTTACAACTGGGATGTTGCCAGGAGCGAATCATCATTTGCCTCTGTCGATGTTGAACAAAGGTGGCTTAGTAAACAGGGTTAAAGGTCCTGTCGACTAAGGCTTTTGACTTCATGAGCCGTAAGGGTCTTACAAAGGTATTTCTCCCTACAAGTCGTGAGGATCTTGCAGGTGTGTTTTCTCCTTGGGAATCATGAGGATTCCTAAGTGCATGTCCTCTTGCAAGTCGTAAGGATCTTACAAAAAGGTCTTCTCCTTATAAGTCGAGAGGACCTACAAGGGTTGGTCGTCATACGAACATATCCCTAGTCGCGGATGGGACTTGGTTAGGGAAATGTTTATTCGTGCCCATGGATTGTATACAAGGGTCAGTATTAAGCCACTTATAGGGCATAAATTGAAGGTTGTGAGGGTTGCTTAAGCACATGTTTAGGTCTCTGTGACTTAAGACTTTCAAATCCTATGAGCCGTGAGGTCCTATAAGAGAGTTCTCCTTACGAGTCGTGAGGATCTCGCAAGTGTAATTTCTCCCTAGGAATCGTGAGGACTCCTAAGTGTATTGCTCCCTTGTGAGTCGTAAGGATCTCACGCGTGTGATTTCTCCTTACAAGGTCGTGAGGACCCTGCAAGTGCCCTTTAACGAGGTTGCGCCCTTTCGGGTTTTCACAAACACTCGCCGGTAACCCTGCTGTTTTTACTCACGGAGCCCTTTCGGGTTTTCATCCGTGCCCATTTTGCTTATGGACATACCGTTTTTATTAATTTTTTTTTAATTTTTTTATCGGCCTTGAGATACTGCAATCCACCGTAGTTTATCGGCATCTCGGTCAACAGCCAGTTTTAGGACATAGTGGTCCGTTGTTAGTTTAAGGACGTTTCGGTCCGTTGTTAGTTTAAGGACGTTTCGGTCCGTTGTTAGTTTAAGGACGTTTCGGTCCGTCGTTGAAGAAGGCATGTCACTACTTTATAGAGTTTAGACTTAGGAAGATAGCGAGCGGACATAGTCGTCGTCATCTATCATTGACCCGGGCCATGACTCGTTAAGAGTAGTATTTCTTCAGGAAGCGGCCGTTTATTGGCCTGAAAGGTCTTTCACCATGCATATCCATGAGTAGATAGGCTCCACCCTGATAGACCTTGTCTACTATGTATGGGCCTTCATAGTTCGGCTCGAATTTTCCCCGCTTGGCGCGATTGGGGATCATAGGTCTTTTGACCACTGGTACGAGTTCGCCCTGGAGGAATGTCCTTGGCCTGGTCAATCTTTCGTAGGAGCGCGTCATCTTTGCTTTATAAGCCTCCATATTTTGTTGCGCTATGAGCCGGTTTCATCAAGGGCATCAAGCTCCTCAAGCCGAAGGTGAGCATTTTCTTCCTCCGTCAGCTCGTAGTGGACTGCCATCCGTAGAGAAGGTAGCTCTATTTCGAGGGGGAGTACTGCTTCTGTACCAAATACCAACACGTACGGCGTTGTGTTCGTGGCCGTCTTGAACGTAGTTCGATACGCCCAGAGAGGTTCTTGCAGTCTCTCGTGCCAGTCCTTTTTGTTTTGGGACATCGTCTTCTTCACGATCTTTGTCAAGGTTTTGTTGAAAGCCTCAGCTAGACCGTTAGCTCGTGGATTATAAACTGAGGAATATCTCCAGTCTATATTGTGTTGCTGCGCGAAGCGACTAATCTTGTGGCTTCTATAGGCTGTCCCGTTATCGGAAATGATCCGTCGCGGAGTTTCAAACCGATAAATGACGTGCGTCTTGAAGAAATGGAGAATATTCTCCGTCTTCACTTCCCTCAGCGGTATTGCTTCTGCCCATTTGGAGAAGTAGTCAATCGTCGCCAAGATGAAACGATGTCCTCTAGACGATGCTGGTTCGATGGGGCCGACTATGTCAGTTCCCCACATTTCGAATGGCCAGCTAGCCACTGTTGGATGTAGAGGATTTAGGTGCTGATGGATAAAGTCCCCATGGATTTGGCACGAGTGGCATTGCTTCACATACTCGAGGCAGTCCTGGATCATTGTGGGCCAGTAATAACCCATTCGTTTGATTTTCAGCTTCATCTTTGGGCCCGCTTGATGAGAACCGCAGAGTCCGTCGTGAACTTCCTGAACGACTCTTTTCGCTTCGTCAGGTCCCAGGCATCTCAACCACAGAGAATCGAATGACCTCTTGTACAAAGTATCGTTGACGAAGGCGAATGACAGAGCTAGTTTCATGAGTTGATGTCTTGAGGACGCATCTTCAGGCGTTCGACGGGATTTGAAGTAGTCTATGAAGACTTCTCTCCAATCTCCAACCTTCTCTTGGTCATTCATTTGCAGGGCCGTCTGCTCAGTTGCTCCCCTTTCTTCGGGTGATTCCGGAGATATTTCTGCAGGGGCAAGTACTCGACGGCTTTGTACCACGATCCTAATGTCATCGAGGTTCTCATCAGCCAGTTCTTTAGCGAGCTTGGCTAATGCATCCGCTTTGCTATTTTCCACGCGCGGTATGTTTTTCAAAGTGTAGGAAGGGATTCGAGTCAGCAGTTGCTGTACTCTCTCTCCATACTTCACCAGCTCTGGCTTGCATGTCTGGTAGTCGCCGTTTACTTGACTAACGACCTGTTGGGAATCTCCGTATATGAGGAGGTTTTCAATTCCCATGTCGATGTCGATCTCTAGGCCTGCTATCAAAGCTTCGTATTCAGCCTCGTTGTTCGTCCTCGGCTCTGTTAAGGAGAAAGCAAAGCGCATTATCCCTCCCTGTGGAGTTACGAAGATTAGACCCACCACTGATTTGATTATAGGGGTGCTTTGTTTGCACTTCTTCACGGAAGATGCTCCATTGAAATAAAGCTCCCATCGGATATTACCACCGTCGATCGCATCAAACGCGTGTTCGTCTGGCAGTTCGCAATTCAGAGGGGAATCGGCCGGTATCGGATGCTCCGCGAGGAAGTCGGTGATGGCCTAGCCTTTCACTGCCCTGAGAGGCTGATATGTTATCGAGAACTCCATCAAGAGCAGGACCCATTTAGCGGGTCGACCAGTCAGTATGGCCTTCGACATTAAATACTTAAGGGGGTCCACCTTCGATATGAGACGGACTTCATACGCCAACGCATAGTGCCGGAGCTTGGTTATCGCAAAGATCAACGCTAGGCAGTGTTTTTCAATGGGGGAGTAGTTGCCTTCTGCCCCCAGTAGAACTCGACTTAAATAGTAGAGTGCTCTTTCTTTCCCTTGATCGTTCTCTTGCGCCCATAATGCGCCTAAGGAACCTTCGAGGGCGGTTGTATAAAGAATGAGGGGCTTTCCCTTGACCCGAGCAGCCAGCACTGGCGGGTTCTGCAGGTATTGCTTGATCTCATCTAGCGCGCTTTGGCATCTTTGGTCCCAGACGAACGGGGTTCCCTTCTTCATCAGGTGACTGTAAGGGCGGCATTTGCCTGAAAGGTTGGCTATAAATCGCCGGATGTACGCGAGCTTCCCTTGGAGAGACCGCAATTGTTTGAGAGTCCTTGGCGGTGGCATTTCCATGATCGCCTTGATCTTCGACGGATCTATCTCAATGCCTCGGTGCCGGACAATGAATCCTAGGAACTTGCCTGAGGACACCCCGAACTCGCATTTGAGAGGGTTCATCTTCAAGTTGTATTGCCGAAGGCGTTGAAATACAGTATTTAGATGCTCGAGATGTTTCTCGTATGATTTGCTTTTCACGACGAGGTCGTCGTTATAGCATTCGACGATTTCATGTATGAGGTCATCAAAGATCTTCGTCATGGCCCTTTGATAGGTGGCACCGGCGTTATTTAGACCGAAGGGCATCACCTTGTAGCAGAATATTCCCAGAGGGGTCCGAAAAGTGGTATGCTTCTGGTCTTCGGGGTGCATCTTTATCTGATTGTACCCTGATGAGCCATCCATGAAAGAGAAAACCTCGTGAGTGGACGTGTTATCTATAATCAGCTCGGTTACCGGTACTGGGAAATCGTCCTTCGGGCAAGCTTTATTGAGATCCCGGAAATCCACGCATATGCGCACTGTCCCATTTTTCTTCATTACCGGGACGATGTTGGCGATCCAGTCAGGATATTGAACTTCTTGGATAAACCCAGAATCGATCAGCTTCTTGACTTCGGCGTTGATGCCCATCTCAAGCTCGAGCCGCATTCTTCTCGGCGCTTGTTTGATTGGCTTGACGTCCGGGGAAATTGCCAATTTATGCACACCAATTTCTGGATCTAGTCCTGGCATTTCAGAATAGTTCCATGCGAAGCAATCTCTATGCTGCATAAGTACGTCTTTTAACGTGGCCATCCTTTCTTCAGATAGCAACTCGCTGACGAATGTCGGTCGCAGGTCATTCGTCGTTCCCAGCTCAATTTTCCTGAGGTTATCTGCAGTTGTATGTATGCCATCTTACAATTCTTTCGGCGCTGACGGAAATTCCGAGATTACCTCGTCATCGCTGTTTTCGAAGCATCAGGGAAAGTCATCCATATTCTCGGGCTCTTCTTTTGATACCGTTATCATACGACAGGTACGAGCTCGCTTCCAAGACCGATGTGGATCTGGTTCTGCTCTTGTGGCTTTGGGTTCGTGCTTTTGTGGCGGCGTTACCCTCCAGCTGTCGGATAGAGCAAATCTGCCTTGCTGGTATTGGTCTTCGACCCAGTTCTTGAAGGTGAAGTAGTCTTCGATAGGGTGTCCTATAGCTCAGTGATAAGAGCAATAGCCCGGATGAGAGACCTCGTTAGCTTGCCCAGGGTTTTTAGACTCCGGAAGTGTAATCATTCGATGTTTTAAAGCGAGGTCAAGTATCTTCCGTGTTTTATTCTGAGGAAAAGAGTATGCCTGACTCATCTTTTTCATAAGGGACAAATCTGGACCGCTCGATTTCCGATCGCGTGACTTCTCGGTCCTGCTTTGTCGCTGTCGAACGCCTTTTCTGCTCTTTGACTTGTTTCTACCTCTGCGTCGGGCCTTTGGCACAACAGGTTGACAGGGAGGAGTATTTTCGTCTTTGGCAGCCTGTTGAAGAAGACGTTGCGTCCTGGCTTTCTCGTAGATGGCCATCTCGCGATTATGGTCGTCCCGAGCTTTTTGGCCCGCTTTCCTGATAAGCTTGTCCATTTGTTATTCAAACGACGGACCTGGCATTTCGATCGCGGGATCTAGTTTTGATGAGGGGTTGGCATTTCCTGACAGGGCGTCCTCTTCTTCATCGAAGTTATATATGGCGTAGCTACCGTGGACTCGTTCCCGTTTCCCGGCTCTCACGTATCCAAGCCCAAGCGTTTCCATTCTTCCGTTGGGCAATTTGCGCTGAGTCCCAGGGACATCCCAAATCCTGTTATAGAATCGAGCTTGTCGAGTAGTCTGTTTTAAGGGTACCCCTTGGCGCTTCAATAGCCTTTTCAATCCGTTTGTCTAATATCTGGGTAAACGGATGGGTTGAAGCTTTTCAAGTGTAGAATCCGCGCCATGCCAGATCTCTTTCTCCACTCTTGTTTCCGAGGATCGATAGAATAGGATCGCCTTTTCGCTTGGGAGGGACGTAAAACGTCTGCAGGTCTTGCACGTTGTGAGCTTCAAGCGCGTCAAGATCTTTGTAGTGCTCCCGCGGGATCATGGTGATTTGCAAACTCTGATCATCACCAAGGAATTCTTGTATTGGCGGCCGACTGGAGAACACAACATTAACCTCATCTTCCGAGTCACTTCCGAAGATCAATATGGAGGCGGACGGCCCCGGGTCGTTGCGTCGAGACGGCCCAGAGTAAACTATCTCTTCTTCTTCTTCGGTATCACTCTCGAAAACAGGGATGGCGGTGAAGGCTTTGTTCTCCGGTTTGCGACATCTCTCTGTATCCTCGAAATCTGGCAAAAAGTACTTTGCATCTTCGTATTTGCGGACTTCGTTCACGGAGAATGGGTTTAGCTCACCCGTTACGGTATACTCGAGACCATCCTTGAAATACTTCATACACTGATGTTGTGTAGAAGGGATGATGTTGTACTCGTGTAACCAAGGTCGGCCGAGCAGAGCATTGTAACATGTCTTGGCATCTATGACGTGAAACTTAATGTCCGTGATGAGTAGCCCAAAATGTAGCGCCAATATCACAGACCCAAGAGTTCTTGATGATTGGGAGTCGAACCCGGAGATGGTGATCTTGTCCCGAGCAAGGTGCTGGACGCTCATGCAAATTTCCTTTAACACTCGCACGTTGAGGAGATTAACGGAAGACCCATTATCAACCAAGATTTTGCCTATCTTTATATCGTGGCAATATCTAGAGACGTATAGGGGACGGTTGTGGTCGCACGTCCCAAGGAGCAGGTCTTCGTCACCGAAAGTGATATCGGCCGTGTGCACTTTTTCCAGTTCATCATTCATCCTTTCTTCGGCGAGGAAGGCTTGGAATTGTTCGGGCTCTTGTAGCGCCATGATTAATGAATCTCTCGCTTCCTTTGATAACAGGAGGGCGTCGAGAATCCTGAGCTGCGAGGGTAGCTTCCTCAGGTGCGCTAGGATGTTGTAGTCCACCCTACTCTTCTTGGGCGGGTCCTTGGCAGTCAGCTTTTTCATAACTTGGTCATCTAAGGTGATATCCTCAGCGACCTTTTCCTTTCCCTTGTCTTTTCTAGTTGCGGGTCCGAGATTCTTTTCCGGAAGCGTGCGATTGCGCAGCTGAATGTTTTCGCAGGCTTCTGGTTCTTCCTCTTTTTTCGAGGTGGACTCTTTAAAGAGGGGGCTAAGAGCCATTTCCTCGTCAGAATCTCTCCCGAATGTGAGCACTTGCGGTCCCCCGGCGTTGACCGTGTAACAGTTACCGGTAGTTCTTTTTTGTCCTTCAGTCGTACTTCTCTGCTCCCGACGAGTTCTGCGTTTCACTCGCTTAAAATGTTGCCGATGAGCAACATATCCCTGCCAGCATGTCTTAAAAGCGTCGCACTCCTCAGTGGGGTGTGAAATCTTCCGATGATATGAGCAGTAATTAGGGTGCCCCTCCGCCCCATTGAGCGTGTTTTCTTCCGAGGGTCGTAGTTTCATTCCCATTGACATGGCTTTGGCAAACCTTTTCCTCGTCTTGAATATGTTTTTATCCGTGTCGGGTGCCTTTCGATCTGGCGGGAGTGCTTCGACTCTTTCGTTTAATCGCCTGCGTTTGGCTCCTTCTGATGCGGCCATCTCACGCTCCTGGTCGGCTTTACTTTTCAAACGAATCTCGTCTAGAAAGGCGTCGATCATTTCGTCTGTTGGCCACACAAGCTCCGGTTCAGGCTCTGCCCCCAGTTTCTTAGTGCCAGGAGTTTTTTCATCGTCCGTAAACGAGTAGGAGATCACGTGACAACTCGCCACATATCCCTCGGATTCATCTGACGAGCTCTCTCCGTTATCTTCCTCCTGAAAGAAGTGGTTGAGGAACTCCTGGAGTGTGATGGGAGTTCGTGCCTTTTGATTGTACTCCTCCAGCGCGTCAATCTGTTTCTGCAAGTCCGTACGCTTGTTGCCAGGCTTCACGGGCTTCTTAGATTTCTTCTTCTTTTTCTTTGAAGATTTCGACGGCTGGTTGTGAGTGCTCGGGCCATCACCACTGATCTTCGGAGTTGGGCACGGCTTCAGCATCCCTTCAATGATCTGGGGTTCCAGCGGGTTCTTCCACCTGACTGCCGGGCATGTCTGGAGCTTATTCAGCATTCTTTTGGTTTTTGCTGAAAGCACGATTTCCCATAGAGCTTCTTCAATGAAAGAACAAGTTGCCCCCGATGTGTCCGTCTTCTTAGCAGTGTGAGGTTGTGGCGGGTTCACCTTCCACTTCTCGGACAGTGCAAACTTTCCCTGTAGGTATTGATCTTCAATCCATCCTTTGAAGACGAAGCAATCCTCAATCGGATGGCTTACCGTTTGATGGTAAGGGCAATAATTGGGGTTATTCACCTCACTGGGTTGCGACGGTCGCCTTAGGTTTGGCAAGTTGATAAGCCTGTTGCGTACCGCCAGCTCGAATAGCCTCTTCGTCTTATCCCGCGGGAATGAGTAGGGGCGCTTCATTTTCTCATTGTAATACCGCCGTCTTTCTTCCAGCTGATCCGCCAGCTTTGGGGCACTGGGTTGCTGCTGAGCGTTCGCAACGAAGGTTGCTTTCCCTTTACCCTTGTCATTCCGAGGTTCTGGCTTCGGGGGAGACGGTCTGTGACCCATCTGGTCCATCTGGGCCAACTTGTCGATCAAAGCCTGGAACGTGGTTGGCTTAAAAAACATCATGAACTGTGAGATAGTTGCATGAGGATCTAGGGTACCCACGAACATGCCCACCGCGGGCGCCTCCTCAATGCGTTGTTCGCATTTCGACCATAAGTTTCGCCAGCATATAGCGTACTGGACCCACGTCTCACCTGGTTTCACCCTGGCATTAATTAACGCCGTTATCGGGGTGCGTTCGCTGGCGCTCGCGAATCGCTGAGTGAATAGCAACTCCATTTCAGCGAACGTCTTGACGGAATCGTTCGGGAGTTCAGAATACCATTCGAAAGATGTTTCTGAGAAGCTGCCGACGAATTGGCGAAGCAACAATTTATCATCATCGCCGGTGTTGCCGCAAAGCGCCCTGAACTGGGCAACATGCTGGTGGGGATTGCCCGTCCCCTTACAGACATGAAATTTCGGTATTGTATAGCCCGGCGGGTACTTGATCTGATCATACCAGCTCGGATATGGTCGCCCTGTTCTGACAACTTGACCAGCTGCCTCAGTTGCTTGGTGAACCCATATTTGCTGAGCTATATATTCATCTAGGTCAGCTTTGGAGATTGTCTCCTCCTTGGCTGTTGACAGAGCGGGTGGAGGATTTGACGTTTCTCCCTTGTCGTCTTCAAGAACGATTGGAGGATCTTCAGTAGGAGAATCTTGTTGGATCATCATTCCCACCATGTCCTGGAACAGGAGGGCCATTCGTTGTATATTGACTGCTTGTTCGGCAGCCTCTTTATCCTTCTTCTCCAATATCCTACGAAGGAATTCAACGTCAGTTTCTTGCTCCTGACGTTGATCAGATGACGCTTCGGGGCTTTCTTTCGTCCCAGTGAGTGCGGCCATCGCGTTCATCATTTCCTGGAGCTTCTGCTGTTGCTCCTGAGCTTTGGTCACTGACCGTGTAAGCGGTCTATGACTCGTGGATGCACGGCTTTCCTCTTTTCCCATCGCCATGTATACCGTATGCACCATCATGCCTCCAGACTTAGGGCATTTAGGCTTATTGTCCTTGACATTTGCTGCAGGAGTGGGGACTCTATCCGTTCTTCTTCTCTTTTGAGTAGTCGACGTGGAGGAAGCCGTTGCAGCGGGCACCCAAGAGGTTGCCGTCCTTTGTTGTTTGACGTGACGGTTCTTTTCTTCCCGCACCTTCGTCCTTTTCTGTTAACGAGAGTGATCTTGGTCAATTACCGAGTCTTGAACCTTCCGCCAGACTTTATAAGTTTTGGAGGACAGCCGTTGAGGAGGCTGCTCCGGCTTTGTCTCTATAACATTCTTCGCAGGTGGAGGGGATCTTTTGAGAACCGCAGTTGGCGAATTTCTGCGTACCCTGTTTAATAGCTCGAAGCTGTTCCCGGTTGGAACAGCAGCCTCAATTTCCACCGTTGGAGCTGGTGGAGTTAGTCCGGAGGGGGAGTTGCCCCCAGTCTTCCTTATTCGGCGCCAGTAGCGACGTCGGGCATGACGGGTTGTTGGGATTGATTCAGCGACGGCTTCGTCTTGCCCCCTGTTCTGGGGAGGGGATGCTGCCTGTGTCAGCCTCTTGAAGACTGACGTTCGTTGAGCAGCTACGTCCATCCGGTCAAAAACAGATTTCTGAGCGGGAGCGGGAACGGGGGTAGTCAGCCTCGCGAAGACCGACCCCCTAGGAGGAGAAGTCGCCTTGACGACCTCGGGAGCAGTTGTCTTCTTCGGGATGGCCACCTCAGGTATCATGGGCTTTTTGGCGGGCCCTTTGGAGTTTAGGCTCAGTCTGGTGAAGACCGAGGAGTTGGATGACCCGCTGAGAGGGGCCGTGGGAGTAGCAAGTCGATCAAAGACTGACTTCTTTGACGCTTCCGGTATGGGCATTGGGATGTTAATGTTCACCGGCGGGAGCATGGTCCCAAAGAATAGACCGGTGGTAGCTTGAGTCACTTGCTCCACAGGCATAGTGAATAGGGAAGCAGCCTGCGGTCCATATGCTACACCTCCAGGTGAGGCGGAGCATCGGTTGCATTTGCAGTTGGAGCAGTTGCCAGCCATTGATCCTTTTGCTTTCTGCAGCAAACGAAACACCAAGTCTTAGTACTTCAAAACCCAAGGGCAACCATTATCAAACCGCGATTAGTTCGCGAATCACGACACACGAAATGTGGAGTGGAAAGAGGAAAAGGTCCCACCGGGCGTCCCAGAATCTGTTCCCCTCCGAATGGCGGCCAAGACGTGGACTGTCTTGCCTGAGATTCGGGGCAAATGCTAATTGGTGCTATTCGTCTACCTCTCCGAAGATGCCAAGTTGATTTATGACACCGTATGTCGAAGGTTTAAACGGATGCGTCCGATGTAGCAGACTTCGTCAGATTCCCTCTCGCTTGAGGGGTTTTTGATTGTGGGGACGCTCTTCCCTGCAGGCGCAAGCCCCTGCAGTTAATTACGCTACCGCATTGCGGTAACAACTTTCTCCTTCTCCAGATGATCACTTCGTGTCGTGTGTGTTTGATTTGTGTTCGGTTGCCCGTGGATTGTATACGGAGACTGAGTTATGTCGTCACCCGTAGGGCGTGGACTAGTCCAAATCCGTATTATCTTAGATTTGGGTTTGGGGGTTGTGTTTAAGGATACGTTAGCCTCGTTTGAGACTAAGATCGACTTAAACGTTTGTTAAGAATACATTAGTCTAGTTTTAGACTAAGATCAACTTAACGGGATCGTTTAGATCCGACAAGAGAGCGATTAGGGGAGCCCTGTTGTTTAGTTTAGTGACATTGCGGTCAATAGGTAGTTTAAGGACATTGCGGTCCAATGTTAGTTTTAAGACGTTGCGGTCAAGGTTAAGGACGTCGTCGTCCATGGATTTAAGGACTCCACAGTCCGATGTTAGTTTTAAGACGTTACGGTCAAGGTTAAGGACATCATAGTCCGTTGTTAGTTTTAAGACATTCCGGTCAAGGTTAAGGACCTCGTAGTCCGTGGGTTTAAGGACCCCACAGTCCGGCGTTTAGTTTTAAGAATTATGGTCAAGGTTAAGGATCTCATAGTCCATGAGTTTAAGGACCCCACAGTCCATATCAATGTGTGGTCATCGGGACTCGCCACCTCTTTGAAGACGTTGGGGAATTACAACGCCAAGTATCAAATGAGTGAAGAGATGTACCCTTAAACCAAGGTAGATTAAGTGATCTATAGTCCAATTTGGATACTAAGATCAATTATTATATTATGAGCCAATTGGCCCAGTTAAGTTTGAATTGAGGACTTATGGCCTGCTTGGGCTAAGTCCAATCATGTTTGGGATATTGGCCCTCTGTTGGTTCATTGAAGGAGAGGCTTTGCCTCTGGAAACTTAGCCAATTGGGCTAAAGTTAGTGTTAAACACTAGAGACCAACAGTGTTGAACACTGGGAATAAGATTAACAAGTTAGTGTTAAACACTAAAAGATAATCAGTGTTGAACACTGGGAATCAGAGTTAAACACTAAGCAAATCAGTGTTAAACACTGGGGACAAAATCTCCAGACTAGCGTTGAACGCTAAGGAGAGAGGGGTCACGTGCAGACACGTGAGAGCGCCCTGATTCCCCTTATTTTATTCAGTCAAAAGTCTTGAATACTTTGAAGTATCACGTGTTATCACATGATGGGAATTTAAGCGTTTATCTGTTAGAGCTTCAGCCAAGGGGTCGCGTGGTAGCACGTGAGAGCGCCCTGCTTCCCTTTATTTTGTTCTACAGATAAGTGTTTAACACTTATTATTCTGAAAGCCATCATGTGTGGGCACGTGATGGGGGCTTACGCTTTGATCTGTTAGAATGTTCATTAGGGGTCACGTGTTGACATGTGAGGGCGCCCTAGAGCTCTTTTCTGTTTCTTTTGCCTTTTTCTCTGTGTGCTTTAGAGATCACGTGGAGCACGTGAGGCATTGCCTCAAAGTTCTCTTTTATAGATCTTCGCAGGAGTCACGTGGTAACACGTGAGGTGTTGCTTCAAAGTTCTTTTCTGTGGGTCTTTGCAGGGTTCAAATGGTAGCACGTGACTCTGGTTCTTTGCATGTTTTAAAGATCTGTTCATCTTTAAGAATTAATTTCTTCATTGGGTTAAACCCTAACAACAAACTTTAGAGGAATCAAATTCCTGTTTCTTCTGAAGAATTATATTCTTAAATAGGGTTAAACCCTAATTTCTTTTCTTAAGGGAATTAAATTCCTGTGAGTTTGAGAGAATTATGTTCTCAATTAGGGTTAAACCCTAGTTCTGTTCATTTTGAAGGAATTAAATTCCTATAACATAGGGTTAAACCATAATTTTATCTCAAAGGAATTGAATTCCTATCATTTTGTGAGAATTAAATTCTCAAAACTCAGTTCCTCCTCTGTGTTTTAGATCTGCATGGCAGGATTTCAACCCAATGAGAATTAAATTCTCACTTCATGGGGAGATGTGCACTTTACAGATCTCCACCAGAGAAAGAACTAAGTTCTTTTTTTTTTATATAAAAGTTAAACTCTTTTGAGAAGTAAATTCTTTTTTTAAGCCTCCTTTTTCCTCTCTTACCTAAGGTTTTCCTTTTGCAGAGAATCAAAGGCTCTATATCTCTCTCTGTGTGTATCAAAAGAAAAGGTCCAAAGGTCCTTTCTCTTCTTTTCTTCGCTCCTATTTATAGGAGAAGGAAAAGAATCAATCTGTTTAGTAAATCTCTCATTGAGAGATTTGATTTGTATATTGAGAGATTTGATTTAAATTTATCATTAATCTGGGCCTTTAGACTGTTAGGTGAATTTTATTCACCATTGGATTTTAAATCCAAAGATATCCCTTTGTTATTTCGGTTAGATTTAGGGGGAAATCTTTCCAAGTCCAAGATTTTTCCATAAATTGGTGATATTTAATCACCTTTAGATTTTTAATCCAACGGTTTTAGATAATCCTTCTTCATTTTGGAAAGATTTGAAAGATTTATCCTCAGAATTTAATTTCATTAAAGAATAAGGCTCTTAAAGCCGGTCACGTGTGGCCACGTGACCCTTGGTCACGTGTCGCCACGTGACCCCTGGTCACGTGTAGGCACGTGACCCCTGGAATGGGCTTCTCTTCTTCTGCGCTCTGTTCTCTGGCCGCTGCTTAACCATCACGTGCCAACACGTGACCACTGGTCACGTGTGAGCACGTGATACCTCTTCTGGAGCTTTTTCTTGATTTTTAATCAGGGGATGAATGTGCTTTTTGCCGCTGCTTTAAGCGTCACGTGCCAACACGTGACAATTGGTCACGTGTGAGCACGTGATGCCTTTTCTGAAGCTTCTCCTGATTTTTAATCAGGGAACAGTTCCCTTCTTGTTATTCGGATGAAAAGGACTTCTTAGAGAAAAAAATTACATTGTCTTTGTAGAAGGAGAGGTGTACACTCATATGCATTGAGTTCACTGGTACAGCTTGAGCTTCTCGGCGTTGTAAGGCCGTGCCGCCCGTTTGCGTCCTGTAAGCGGTAGGGTCCGCCGGGAAGTACCTCGGCGACGAGGAAAGGACCATCCTATTTCGGGGAGAACTTATGCAGCCTGCCTTGATCGCCGAACTCGTTCCGCCGTAGGACCAGGTCTCCGGTCTTGAAGGAATGAGGCTTGACCCGCGCGTTGTAGTATTGGGCAGTTTGCTGCTGATAGGCGGCAGCCCTGATCTGAGCCCGGTCCCGTTTCTCCAGCAATATATCCAGGTTAGTCTGCAGTGCCGTGGTGTTTGCTTCGTCGTCAAAGTGTTCGACCCGGTGACTAGGTAGCCCGATCTCCGTCGGGACCATCGCCTCGGTCCCGTAGCAGAGGCTGAAAGGGGTTTGCCCGGTGGGGGTCTTCTTTGACGTGCGTAGGGCCCATAAGACCCGGGGCAATTCCTCGACCCAACTGCCTTGGCACCCCTCCAAGCGGGTTCGGAGATCCCGGAGGACATCCCGGTTGGCGACTTCGGCCTGCCCGTTGCATTGGGGGTGTGCGACCGCGGCGAATTTCATGAGGATATGATATTCGTTGCAGAAATCTTTCACCTTCTCAAGTTCGTATCGTGGTCGGTAATAATACACCTCGGGATGCCGAACCAGAATATTAGGTTGTTCTGCAGGAACTTGATGGTCGTGGCGGCGTCCGGCTTTCTGATGGGGACGGCTTTGATCCACTTTTTGAAGTAATCCACCATGACGAGAACATATTTGTGCCCGCCGGTGCCGGTAGGGAACTGGCCTATCGTGTCCAATCCCCACTGGGCGAACATCCATGGGGAGGTCAGCGCGGTCAGCTCGGTTGCCGGGAGGCGAGGTATGCTTCCGTGGAGTTGGCAGCCTTTGCATCTCCGGACGAGCTTCTGGGCGTCCTCGTGGAGGGTTGGCCAGTAGTACCCCTGCAGCAACGCCTTCTAGATTAAAGTCCGGTCCCCTTGGTGTGCGCCGCCGACCCCTTCATGGATTTCGCGGAAGACGTAGTCAGCTTCGTAGGGGTCGACGCACCGGAGCAGGGGCTGAGTGAAGGATTTCTTGTAAAGGTTCCCCTTGCTCCAGACGAAGTGACGAGCTTTGGCTCGGAGACGGCGGGCTGCTCCCCGATCTTCTGGGAGCGTACCATCTCATAGGAATTCCACGAGGGGCTTCCTCCAGTCCTGGTCGCCCTCCTGCGCTGGATATACATGAAGCATCACCGCCCATCTTCCACGCTGGGCCGTGACAAGGTCTCGAAGAGGATATATCGCTTGTTGTTGGCCGAGTAGGATGAAGCCAGTTTGCTCAGGGCGTCGGCTTGGGCGTTTAGCTGCCTGGGTATTTGCTCTACCTGGACCTCGGCGAAGTTCTTCCGAAGTTTTCTTACCTCGGCCAGGTACTTCACCATTAGAGGTTCCCGAGCCTCGAAGTGACCGGTCACTTGGCCAACAACTAAGGTTGAGTTGCTGCGGATTCGAATTGTTTTCAGCTCCATCCCGGAGGCCATGCTCAGTCCGGCCAGTAGGGCCTCATACTCCGCCGTGTTGTTCGAGGCCTTGAATCCGAGCTTTAGGGAGTACTCCATTTCTGCCTCGTTCGGGCCCCGAATGATGAGGCCGGCGCCATAGACTTCCTCGGTTGAGGACCCATCGACGTAAATGACCCACTCTGGGACCGAGTCGGGTCTCCCTACGATTGGGTGCTGAGCCGCGAGGGCCGGCGTGGACTTCGGCCCCTTGCTGGGGATGGTGCATTCGACGATAAAATCGATCAAGGCTTGTGCTTTGATGGCTTGCCTTGGGCGGTATTTTATGTCGAACTGGGACAGCTCCCACCTCCACTTCTCTAAGCGACCCGATGATTCGGGTGAGGCGAGGATAGCCCCAAGCGGGCACTCGGTGAGAACGAGAATAGTGTGCGCCTGGAAGTAGTGTCGCAGTTTTCTTGAGGCCACAACGAGTGCCAAGACGATCTTCTCTATGGCTGGGTCTCGTGGGCGCTCGATGTACTCATCGCCGTCGTGACCATGATTTTGGACGAGCCTCGGCTCCTTTCGGTGGGGTCCCTTACGTTCCCTGGTGGGGATGTTTTTGAGCTGCCATGGGGAGTCTCGCGTGCACGACCCCGTTGAGGGAGGGGGTGTCGGTCATGCCTGCGAACAGGCGAGCTGACCGCCACCGCCTCGGAAGGGACAGGGGTGCGACGAGACTCGGGGCGAAACTCTCTGGCGTAAGACCTTGGAGCCAAACTTAGTGGTACCCACCGGGTTTTTGAGCACGTCAGCCCGAGAAAGTCGCGGTTGCCGGAAATGATGAGGTGGCGGTCTCCAGTGCCGACGCGGACGGAGCCTTCCCTTTCCCCATAGGGGTCCTGGCCCCGAGGCGGGGGAGCGACGACTTGGTGGTCTCGTCCCGCCGTTTGGATGCGGATCAGCATTTTTACAATAGACGTGAGTCGGTCTATCCGGCCGGCGAGGGCGTTGATGGCATTCGGCGGAGGAGGCCCGTCTGTTCCTCCGTTAAGAGGGAGGCGGCGGTTGGCGCTTGGATCGTCCTGATGATCGCTCGCCATTGGAGGGGGGCCGGGAGGCGAACTTTTGTTTTTGTGGAATCAAAGTGTTCCCACAGACGGCGCCAGCTGATGGAAGGTAGAATCTCCTTCAGATGTTGCTTCCCGTTGATCTGCTGATGGCAGCGATGGGTGGCTGAGATTTGATCTGGAGACAGACTCCTGAAGCGTGCGGATCTCAATGGGTTTGAAGTTGTTGAGCCGAGCTACCTGCAAGGAAGTCCCGGGGTGGTTGGACCACCGACGATCAAGTTAGTGGGGTAATCCGAGCAGAGAAACGGCCTAGTGGATTAGAATTGGCTTACCTTGACCGTCTGAAAGAGGGGTTTAAATAGCGGTGGTGGCAGGTGCAGCAGGCGCGGGAATCACGCCGACCGTTACGCTCCCGACGTCACGCCCGCGTGATGAGCGAGACATCCCATTAATGG
Organism: Agapanthus africanus; assembly: GCA_030015575.1. Classification (NCBI taxonomy): domain Eukaryota; kingdom Viridiplantae; phylum Streptophyta; class Magnoliopsida; order Asparagales; family Amaryllidaceae; genus Agapanthus; species Agapanthus africanus. The sequence continues at coordinate 276,255,271 of CM057339.1, read as the reverse complement.
CGAGACAGGCTCGTTAATGGGGGATCGTGGTGGCATGGAACGTAGGATGTGGCCGGCGGAGATCCCGCGTATGGTGAGATTCGCGGGATGGCGGTTACGCTTACAAGCGGTGCTGTTGGTCGGTCGATGGACCGAGGAAGATGACCTCGGCGGGAGAGCTCGCGGACGAACGGGAGAGCCGAGGCATCTTGTTCCTGCGGAAGCTCGGGAATGAGTTGTGAGGCCGAGGAGGCCGACTGTGCTGGGGCTCGGAGGCGAGCCAGCCTCATCGGTAGGACGGGCATAGGAGCAGTTTAGTCGGCCCCTGTAGGTCCTTTCTTGCATACTCCGGGACACGTCATCTGCCACGTGTCATGATCTGGGAGATCACCGATATCGAGCCCCATCACGGCGACTGTTGGGGTTAGGTTGAGGAAGAGAGGAAGTGGGAAGCTCGGAGAGGAGAGGAAGGTGGCCGGTGGTCCGGAGCTCACCGACAGTAAGTGGAGGTGAGGTGAGGTGAAGGAGAAAGAGAGAATGAAAGTGAAAGGGGGAGAGTGTGTGTGTGTGTGTGAGAGAGAGAACTCTATACATTTAAAATGGGAAAGAGAGATGTATATAAGAATTTAAAGGGACTTAAGAGTGAATTAAATGAGGAATTGAATTGTTGTTATGAGGTAATTTATGGGTGATTTTCGGTTGAGATTTGAGGAATGTAATTCAAATTTAAAAAGAAGGAGAAGCAAAAGCAGTTGAAGGAGAGGGAGAGAAGAAGAGAAAGAGAGAGGGTCATCTTCGGTTTGGGTGGTTCGGCTTGGGCTTAGGAGAAAAATAAAGAAAGAAGGAAAAGCGAAGGAGGCATGGGGAGTGGGCCGCGCTGTGCAGGGTTTTGGGTTAGGTTAGGGTATGTTAGAATTAGGAATTAAGAAATAAATAACTAAGAAATTAAAGGGAAAATATAGGTAAATAATTGGGAATTTTATTTATTGAAATACGGATAGGTGAGTAGAAAAAGAACATGGTATTAAAGGATCCTAATTTCAGGTAGCCGCTGAATAAACTGTCGTTAATTACCCCTCGCTCCGAAACGAGAGAACCTCCGATTACTTGGTCATACGAATCATGCTAACTCAATGCGGCACATTTGTGTGTAAATGCGACATTCATTTCATTTTATTTGGTTTATATATTATTCTAATTTTATTCATTTTTATTGTTCACTCAATTTTAAAAAAATCGACTATGTATTTTTTATTGTTTATTCCTTCCCCTTTTTCCCTTTTAGTTAGTTAGTTTTTTTAATCTAATTAAAATTTTCTTTTAATGAAGGGACATTTCCCTTTGGGAAAGGTCCCCTCAGATCACGTGAGGGGGTCCCTTCCTTTTTAGGGAGACCCCTCCACTGTTCAATATAGGTGTCCTCAACGTAATTATTGTAATTGCAGGTGGACCTATACGAGAGAACAATCTTACTCGAGATGATAATATGCTATCTGATTTGTCATTATCATTTATGTGTATACAATTTACTCGTTATCACGTATCGCTAATATATGATGATAAAGCACATAGGATTTTTGCTTGACTACTGGGATTATGATAGAGATCATACTAATGGGACCTGGGAAGTCTATAAGTATATCCTTATTTGTCCATAGTCGCAGGAGTACCGAGACTGAGTATCGGTACTTCAGATTAGACTAGTGTATACGTTTCTTAACCCCGATCGGGGCGATAATTGATCCCATAGACATTGGAGTTTGACACTAAAGATTGTATACAGGTGCTCATTGAAGAATGAGTTTCACAAGACGGATTCACCGAGAACTCCTAAATGGTATTATACCTATAGTCAGATAGCATTTCTCTGGTGACATGAGTACATGGTAGTCTTTTGACCTTAGATCGCCACAGTGTCTTGTGTGTGTTACCACTGTACTTTGATTACTATCCTACCACGGCTCTACTAAGTCGTGCAAACAGGTTTTAGTTGGATGCAGTCCCGAAAACATAGAGGTAGCGAGCGGTCGAAGGGATTCATCTCTCCTCGGTATTGGGAGTTGATGTTGCACCGTGCTTGATTAACCATAACCAAAATTCCTCGGCCAAGGTGGTTGGGATAAACTAATAAGTGTTATCAGTTGTATCTCAGGTGGTTATAAGTTTTACATCAGTACAATTTATCAGGGTTATTAGGGGTCTGACGGTTTCCACCCCTAGACTCGATATGCGACACTCTCTGATAAAGAGACCGGATTGTATGGTGAGTGCCACTGATAGACTCAGCAGGGTTCAGATGAGCTTGCTCGTTGATCTTCCTTCGATCAATATCTGGGTAGCCGTTACGTGCAGCTAGTACCGCTGACGTGCTTGTGGATCATGGATATGATCCTAACCTACTGCCAACGTATTGTCAAGTCTTTAAAGTTCCACATAGAGATTTCCCAGCTTAAGAGAAACGTTGTAGAGTACATATACGGATACGTGCAGGAGTTCGATTAAACACGTATATTTGATATATGTATTTTAATCGAGCGTTTTATGATATTAGCCGGTATATATATTGATATAACCGGATTATTAAATCAAGTGTTCAAGTGTTGATTTAATATATATATATATATATATATATATATATATATATATATAATTACTAATATCATACTTACTTTATTTTCCCCCTCTCTTTATATTTATTTGTATATGATACAAATATATGTTGTCATGTATATTGATATATGATTGTCTGGTGTATGAGACACAAGGAGAGCAAGATGAGAACAAAATAGTTTCTTTATTTTTTTTAAAGAAAGAAAAGATAACGAGCCATAATATTAAGAAGCTTGTGGATATTTTTGGAAAGCTCTTGAGCTTATCATTTAGATAAGTATGGCGCATTCTTTGTTCTCATTCTCTTAACATCTCTCTCTCTTTCTTGATTTTGATCAAGTGAGATAGAAAACTAAAGAAAGGAAAATTAGTAAGAATTTTATTCTACATCCCTCACTTGATATTTCTAGCAAGCTTATCAAGTGAGTTGCTTCATCATGATATTGATCAAATGGAGTTAGAGCTTGACTTGGAGAAACCTCATGGTGGATCATCTTCGACGAGGAGATCATCGCACAAGCTTGTTCTGGTCCAAGTGGAGGCTAGTCGGAGTCCAAGAAGAGGTGGCCAACGTGCTACAAAGGTTGTAGTTCGTAAACCACTAGTATAGCTCACTTATTTTTGTTTCAAGTTAGTCTTTTGGGTATGATTCTAGGGTTTGTGATGCTTAATGCTCTCTAAAATTTTAAAATTATCGCTTCCGCCGCGTTTTAAAACACTTCTAGACGAGCTAGGAATCCTGACAGTGGTATCAGAGCTGTCCCAAAAGACTTTATCTTGTTTTGACGAAGTTACGATCTCGGATCACGAAAACTTTTCGTTTCCTATTTCCAATATTAAGCCTCTTTTCTGTTTTCAATCCGTGACCTAAAATTTTTTTAGCATATGCCATTGTGTTGTATGTGATTTGAAAATGATGTGTCTGGAACCCGAGCCCACAATTCTTTATTTTGGCCGACCATATCGGCTCCCCAGCGGCCAGGGAATTGAAATTTGGACCAAGGTTTTTACAGGGGCTTAATTTTTAGGAAATAGAATTTTTAGTATACCTCCTTTTGTCCCAGATTTTGATTTGATCATATTTGGGTGTACGGAAAGTTTTTTGATCGAAATTGTAGCATCGTGTTTGTTTCGCGGATAATGAAATGCGTTGCTAAACGTCTCCGAATTGATGCGATCAATTCGACGAGGTTGCACACTAGTTATTTGCAATGTTTACGATAGTGTGATATTGTTGTTGTTGTGTTATGGTTAAGTCAGATCGTCGTGATGAATAGCCCCTCGTATGAGATACTTGTACATTTGATGTTATATGTATTTCATATATTTGGGACGAGTGGCTGAATTGTGGTCGTCGTTGCCATTATTTGTATATTTTTTATTGGGACACGGTTAGGTTGCGATCGTTGTTACCGTTGTATATATAGGATTACCCAAAGGTGAAGCACTCAAATCGCCGGATTCTAGAATGCAACGGGTGACAATCTCAAGAAGTTGAGATCCGGGTCATCTTATTTTAGGATTGGCGGGTAGTTTACCATGCTTGTAGGGGGTTAGGTTAGACCCTAGTTGGAGTGCTCAAGTCAACGGGTTCTAGATAGCGTTGGGTGGTCCACTCATGATATTGAGTGCGGGTTACCTCACTACTAGGATTGGCGGGTGGCTTGTCGCGCTCGTAGGAGTCGTGGATCGATGATGTACGGGCTATTCACACGACCGTGAAATTTCTTGTTTCGTGATCGACTCAAACAAAACGCGTTTGGTCCCGCCAAAATTTTCGGCCAAGATCTATTTGTTTCCTTATAACCCTTATAAAAAAGGGAGAGAAGAAAGAGGAAAAGAGTTCACGGTTGGACATCACGTGTTAAACATGTGAGCGCTTATATGCAAAGCATATGAACGCTGAAAGAAAATAACAAAGGGTCAAACATGCCTCACGTGTAAAACATGTGGGCGCTCATATGCAAAGCATATGAGCGTTGAATAAAATAAACCTAAAGGGCCAAACAGGCCTCACGTGTAAAACACGTGGGTGCTCATATGCAAAGCATATGCGCGCTGAATAAAATAAACCTAAAGGGCCAAACAGGCCTCACGTGTAAAACACGTGAGCGCTCATATGCAAAGTATATAAGCACTGAACATAAATCACCAATGGTCAAACATGTCTCACGTGTTAAACACGTGAGCGCTCATATGCTCATATGAGCGCTGAAAATAAACAGGCTAAAACCCACAGCAGGGGTCACGTGTTAAACACGTGAGCATCTATATACAAAGTATATAGGGGTCGTCCTAAAACAAATAACAGGCCAGAGAAACTCACGTGTCAGCACGTGATGCTCTTTGTTGGGCTTAACTTCATGGGGGTCACGTGCCACACATGACATTTCTGAACATCAGCTCACGTGCAAACACGTGATGCCTTTTCTTTGGGACTACTGTGTTCTCCGCCGAAAGATGCGACCGGGACGTTGCGACGTTCGGGTCTGAATTCCGAGGGCAGATGCTAATTGGTGCTATCCGTCCACCTCTCCGAAGATGCCAAGTTGATTTATGGCACCATGTATCGAAGGTTTAAACGGATGCGGCCGATATAGCAGACTTCGTCGGATTCCCCCCTCATTTGAGGGGTTTTTGATTGTGGGGACGCTCTTCCCTGCAGGCGCAAGCTCCTGCAGTTAATTACGCTACCGCGTCGCGGTAACCACTTTCTCCTTCTCCAGATGGTCACTTCGTGTCGTGGGTGTTTGTTTTGTGTTTGGTTGCCCGTAGATTGTATACGGAGACTAATTTATGTTGTCGCCCGTAGGACGTAAATTAGTCCAAATCCGTATCTTCTTAGATTTGGGTTTGGGGGTTGGTTTAAGGATACATTAGTCTCGTTTGAGACTAAGATCAACTTAAACATTTGTTAAGGACACGTTAGTCTAATTTTAGACTAAGATCAACTTAACAGGATCGTTTAGATCCAACAAAAGAGCATTTGGGCTCAATTGTTTAGTTTAGGGACATTGCGGTCGATTGGTTTAAGGACATTACGGTCCAATATTAGTTTAAGGACATCTCGGTCTATTGTTAGTTTAAAGACATCGCGGTCGAGGTTAAGGACAACATAGTCCATGGGTTTAAGGACCCCACAGTCCAATGTTAGTTTAAAGACATCACAGTCGAGGTTAAAGACATCATAGTCCATGAGTTTAAGGACCCCACAGTCCGATGTTAGTTTAAAAACATCACGGTTGAGGTTAAGGACATCATAGTCCATGGGTTTAAGGACCCCACAGTGCGATGTTAGTTTAAAGACATCACGGTCGAGGTTAAGGACATCATAGTCCATGGGCTTAAGGACCCCACAGTCCGATGTTAGTTTAAAGACATCACGGTCGAGGTTAAGGACATCATAGTCCATGGGTTTATGGACCGCACAGTCCATTGTTAGTTTCAAGACATCACGGTCGAGGTTAAGGACATCATAGTCCATGAGTTTAAGGACCCCACAGTCCAATGTTAGTTTAAAGACATCACGGTCAAGGTTAAGGACATCATAGTCCGTGAGTTTAAAGACCTCACAGTCAAGGTTAAGGACATCATAGTCCATGGGCTTAAGGACCCCACAGTCCGATGTTAGTTTAAAGACATCACGGTCGAGGTTAAGGACATCATAGTCCGTGAGTTTAAGGATCCCACAGTCCGATGTTAGTTTAAAGACATCACGGTCGAGGTTAAAGACATTATAGTCCATGGGTTTAAGGACCCCACAGTCCGATGTTAGTTTAAATACATCATGGTCGAGGTTAAGGACATCATAGTCCATGGGTTTAAGGACCCCACAGTCCGATGTTTAGAGACGTCATAGTCTGTGAAGTGTGTGGTTGTCGGGACCCGTCACCTCTCTGAAGACGTTGAAGGATTACAACGACAAATATCAAAGGAGTGAAGAGATGTACTGATTGAATACGATTTCGGATTGTGTAGTATTTAGAAAATTGTATAGAAATCACAACCAAAAATTATTTGACCGCAATCAACTACGGTGTCGGATGTAGATTGTAAGTGAGTGCGGATCGTCCACAGGGACAGTGTAATAGTTCGTCTTTCGAATTAGATGAGTCGAAACTTTAAAGAAAAGAAAAGAAAACAATTCATGATTTATATTTGAAGTTCAAGAATTAGAAAATCTAGATCTAATAACAAGAAAAAGATAGAATCAAGAATTGAGAGTTTGTTGATTTTTTCAAACCAAATATCAAGAATCGAAATGAGGCTCGTAGGAATCGATCGGATCTATAGACGTGATGCAATCTCAAGATGACGTATTCTCATCCTTCGATGGATTGATACTAGATCGATGATGATCGACGAGAATTAGGGATCTCTAGTGAAACTAAGGTTTCATCATTTATCCCTTGTTCATTCGTCGATATCATTCACATTCTAGCCTCTAGTAAATTCAAGAAACGATCGTAGATCCCTAATTTCGAGCGATCACAATCAAGAAAGTATCGCAACAAAACTAGGTCATCGATTCTTGAACTTGCTAGGGTTTACAAAACTCGTAGGACTCAAGAATTGTATTAAGATTTGTTACATCATCATTCTATTGATCTTCTCGACTCCTTAACGAGCGGAGTTTTACTCAAACATCACAACAAGAACTACAATTACAAATTGAGATCGAATCATGATGCAAGAATTTAAAGAAAACAAGATTAAAGAATTTCACCTTTTATTTATATCAACAATTTCTTTACATTCGCTCAAGAACTACAAGAGGAAGAACTCGATCGTCGATTTGGCTTCGCTCGGCTCCGTGAGTCGCGGATCGGCTTGGATCACTTGCTCGATTGGAGATCGGCTCCGCTCCTAAAAGGTTGAAGGGCTTCTTGCTTGATTGGTACTCAAGATCTTGAATTTGGAGTGGAATTAGGGTTAGGGTTTCGCACAAGCCTTGTCACTAAACTTGTGGAAGAAGATGAAGAATTAGAGATTTAGGAACTAAAGATTAACTAACTAAAGATTGATTAGCCTTTAACCCTAGGTCTAGGCTTCTATTTATAGATATCCAAACCCTAGATCTAGGATTTCAAATTTTAAGTTTTCCTCCAAAAGTTTGTTGAGGAAATTTGAATTTCCCTCCAAAAGTTAGTTAGAGGAGAATCTTCTAGATGTGATTAGTTAGGAGGGAGCTTCTAGAAATAGTTTGTTAGGAGCTTAATTAAGATTAGCCTTGCTTAATGATCTTTGCTGATCTGGCAGTAGCTTTGAGATCCTTCTGGAATTTGAAGTATCAGAAAGGAATGTGGGCCCAGAGATACAAATTGCGCACTGAAAATGACTTGCTGACGTGGTCAAACCGCCGCGGAACCGCGGCGCAAGCCGGCTCCTGCCGCGGTTCCGCGGCTCTTTTGGAGAGTTGGGGCTTGGGCTCTCTGGTGCTTTCTTGGGCTGATGTATGGGGCTTTTTGTGATATGTTGAATATTGTAATTCATTCTGTATTGCTACCAGATCTGAAATTATTGAGTTGGCGTATTTTTGATTAGCTTTTGGCTTTGCTCCTGCAATTTCCCACAAATCTCGACACAAGTGTTGCGCAAATACAGAGATGATGCGATGCCATGAAATACGGTCAATTTCCCTTAAAGTGCCGGTTTTAAAGTCTAACACATGCAATCTGATATTTAACGACTGATTTGCTAATATGTGAAATATGAATACCGAACACTTCTAAATGAGTGCAAATGATGGGGAAATTGTCGTGTTAAAAATACATTATTTTCGACCGATCAAATTCCCCCAAACTTATTTTCGATCGTCTCGAGCGAATTGTTTTATTAAAAAGAGAAGGAGAAAACAAAGAAAGAGAAAAACTAACTAGCACACTTTCGTAGGCAACACGATTGCACTTAGCACGTGCAACAAGCCTTTAAACCTCTAGGTGTCCCTAGTAGGAGGAGTGTTGTCTCCTGAGGGTTTTCAGCGGATTGCACCCACAAAATCCAATAATAAAAGGAAGATGATGAATATTACATTTAAAGAAAAGAATTGTAAAAGAAAAGCTTCGAAAATTAGGGTTTCCAACTAAGCTAGCTTTTCGGTTGTCATGAGCCCTATCTTAATGGTCATGAAAAGATATCAGAAATCATGTCCTCCCTCAATAAAACATCGTCTTATTCTTCATTCCTATATTTCATCCAAACATCGATCATATAACCCTGCGTGTGTGTAAAGACATCCCTACACCCGGAGAATTCAATTCAAGCTATCATACTCTTGCCTATCAGCCTCAGTACTTTTTAATTAATGAATATTTAGATGAGATTGCTCACACACTTTCATGCGACCGTTAATACTTCTTGAGGTACTAACCGACCGATTACTCCTGTGCTTGCTTACTTGGTGTATTTTCCTCGTCTTGCACCACCTTAGGCATAGCAGTGACTCCCAGACCAGTTGGCCTTAGGGCACTAGATGAAGAGGCGCCCTTGCTATATATTTTTTATTGCCCTCGGTGATAACAAAACCAGTGTCCATTTTTCTCACCACTTTATATTTTCTTCATTTTTTTTTCCTTCATACTTTTGGCTTTAAGACAAGAGCATTTCAAGGTATCCTCTACTATCCCAGGCTTCAAGACGTGTGTAAGTGCGAATAGTAGGGTATCAATGTTCAAAATGTTTGGCTTCCAGAATAGAAATTATTTTTCAGATTTATTTTTATCCTCAGATTAGTGACGTCTTTCATCTTACTAACCCTTGGGACAACGGCTCATAACTACTTATTACTAGTTCGTATAAGAAAACTTCTAATTTTCTTGGTTTTCTTAAATTTTTCTAATCTCATGGATGTAATTGTTCACTATCTAAACTTTCATTATCTTATTTATGTACAAAAAATATTTTTATTTTTTTTCGAATTTTTTTTTAAATTTTTATAGGTTTTCAAAATATTTTGTGCTTATGCAAAGTATAATGCAAATGATGCGAAAATAAGCACAAACCTCCCCCAAACTTTTTTTCAACAGTGTCCTCACTGTTGCCATCCGCTAAATCTCGAAAAACCTGTAAGTTTGGGAGGAATTTATTAGCGGGGGCAAAATATTTAAGTGAAGAACCTCCCCCAAACTTATTTTTTGCTCAAAATTTTGTAAAAATTTTCTTTTCAAGAGCCAGAAAAAATATACCCCCCCAAACTTGAGTTATGCAATGTTAATCTTTGAAAATCATATGAGAGGGTCAAAAATCAGTGGTCGATGCCAAGCTTTGCAAAGACCAAATGTTAACACCAACCATTCAAAAATTTTATCAATGCAGTGCTCTGGTTGGTGGAAGAAGAAGTGTGGAAAGGGTAAGTGGTGGAATAGAATGTGTGTGCGTCTCATTTTGGAGAGACGATGCAGTGAGTGTGATGGATTACTCGCATTCTTCTTACAAGTCAGAAGAAGGGGTGGAGGTTCAATTTCAATGATTGGGACATGATTCATCTCAACACCCGTGTTATTCAGAAATGCGAGTTCATCAGCGAAGATCTTCTCAAAAGTTTCATCAATACCACGAAGAATAATGTCATCACAAAGTATGGGGTGATCTTCAGACTCTAAAAGAAGTTCATAATCAGTGTTAATTGTTGACCCGGACATCTCGGTGGAAGAGTCCGTATGTGTATGATACATAGTTGGGTCAAACAATAACATATGAAAAGAGTCTAGATCAATATCTGGAGGATCATCAAATTCGCTGCTGTCGACATCCATTAAGTCGACAGAACATACCTGAGCAGTAGGTTCGGAGGGTACACTTCCCAACTTGTAAATGTTCAGCTCTATTGACCTATTCCCGAAGGATAGGGTCATAGAACCGTTACGACAGTTGATAATAGCATTGGAAGTGGCCAAAAAGGGGCGACCTAAAATCACCGGAATTTGGTTTCGTGGGTTCGCTACAGGCTGTGTATCAATTACAATAAAGTCCACAGGGAATATGAATTCCCCGATTTTTATTAACACATCCTCCAGTTCACCCCTAGGTTTGGTGATAGATCGGTCAGCCATCTGGAGAGTGCAATGGGTTGGTTTCAACTCTCCGATACCTAGTTGCTCATAAACTGAATATGGAAGCAAGTTAACACTAGCGCCAAGGTTTAGTAGAGCACGGTTAATGTGTTTTTCCCCAATAGAAATGGAAATAGTAGAATATCCAGGATCCTTACGTTTCCTCGGTAATTGCTGGGGAAAGGCTGTGTATACTATCTTTTCCATGAAAATCTTCTTGGGCACTTGAGTCTTCCTCTTCCTAGTGCACAAGTTCTTAAGAGTTTTCGCATAGGATGGAACTTGTTGGATGGCATCTAGGAGAGGGATGTTGGTGTTAACTTGCTTAAAAATGTTCATAATTTTCTCCATATGTGGACTTGGTGTGTTAGCCCTTAACCGATTAGGATAAGGTGCTTTAGCAATAAGCGCTGGGTCCATCATAGGAGAAGGAAGTGGGTGTGGAACCGATCCCAGAATAGAAGTAGGGATCGTCCGTGGAGGAGTAAAAGAGGTGGGCTGAAGTGGCGAGCCTTTTGGGAAACGAAGAATAGGCTCAGAAGAAGGTGGTGGGGTAGAAGAACTGGGGTCAGACTTAGAAGTGTGTGTGTGAGAAAAGGTCTCAGCCGGGGTGTTATTGATTGATTTATCAGTATCATCAAACTCTTCCCCAACGTGAGTGTCAAGCACTCTTCCAGATCTCAACGTGATTGCATCCACATGATGTGAATAGCCAGGATTGGGTAAAGGTTGAGCTGGAAGTTTCCCTTTCTTTCTTGCACGCATTTCGGCTTTTAGTTGTGCGATTTGTTCTTCCATCGATTTGATATTCTCATTTTGAGAGACAATGATCTTTATCACATTCTCGACGGAAGATTGCAAACTTGCCGTCCCTTGGATGGATTGTTTCATGAAAGTATCCAAGGTTTGTGCTAGTGCAGAGGTATTATCTGTACCGGTCAATTGCAAAGGATTAGACGGTGCAAAAGTGTTGGCCGGATTTTGAAAGTTTTGTGCTTGGAAGGGGTGCTGACTCAATTGAAGTGGTGGCTGCTGTTGTGGTGGAGGGACCCTTTGGAAATGATTCGTGTTTGGAACCGTGTTTTGAGATTGTGATTGGTTCCAAGCAAAGTTAGGGTGATTCCTCCAACCCTGATCATATGTGGAGGAAGATGGATCATTTCTAGGTCTTTGAAATGCGGCATTGGTATGCTCATGACCTTGAAACGGACATTCTTCCGTCAAGTGAGACGGATCAGAACAGCATCCATATACAGTTTTGGAGAGTGATATTTGACTTAGGGCGGCTAAGAATTTGTTTTCCATAGTCTCAAGTTTCTTTTGCATAGCTGAAATGTCAGCTCTAACTCCTATGGAAATATCATTGCCATCCCTAGACGATTGACTCACACCCTCCCACTGTAAAGATTTTTCAGCGAAATCTTCTAGAAATTTCCAGGCTTCCCCATCATCTTCAGTCATAAAGTTGCCTTGACACATTGATTCAAGGGTCTGTCTTGTGTTAGGATTAATGCCCTCATAAATGATTCGGCACAGTTCCCATCTCGGGATGCCGTGATGTGGACATTGGACTAACAGATCCTTGAAACGTTCAAGACATTTTGAAAATGTTTCATTTGGAAGCTGGGTGAATTGATAGATTTCGCTACGGACTCGAGCTGTCTTTTGATGTGGGTAGAATTTCTTAAGGAATGCTTTGACGAATTCATTGCAATTTGAAATGGAATGTGCGGTAGTGTTTTATAGCCACTTCTCGGCTAAATCGCACAAGGTAAATGAGAGAAGACGAAGACGCAAAGCATCCATAGAAAGCTGTGAAGTACCCATCATTGCGCATACATTTTCAAATTTCGTGATAAACACGTATGCGTCTTCAGACTCGAGACCGTGAAATTTTGGTAGAAGGTTGATGTATTGGGGTTTTATTTGAAAATTTTCCCCGTTGGCTGGTGGAATGGAAAGACAAGTGGAAAGTGGGCCTCGTGTAGGATAGCACCTCTCTTGGAGAGAGATGCGAGGTGGATTCTGCGCACCAACGGACGGCGGCAGGGTAGTGGAAAAGAAATTCGATGGAGGTGGATCCATCGATGTGGGTGTTGTAGTGGGTAAAAGAAAGGGTAAATGTAGAAATACCGACTTTTGGGTCGATGAGGGAACGCGGACTTAACGGGCACTAGAATCCCGTGTCCAGCCTATCTTGCACTAAAAAGGGTTAGTACAAGTGGCAGCGTGAATTTATAATTAGGGGAATGATGAAAGAATGCGGTGTTTGTTTTGAAAATTGGACGGATTTTAAAAAAAATGATGCAACACAACAAATGCAACACACGAAACCCTAAAATCTAGTGGTCACCTAGGTCCGGCTCTAGACCGCTCCTAACTGCCAAAAGACAAGTTGCAGGATAGAATCCTCCACTGCCTCTTTGTCCCCCTGTGGCCAGGTAAGTGCCAGGTAAGTGGGAAGGTACTCCACTACGTAAGTAGTGGGCCTAATTAATAACCACTAGCCTTCGAAACACTTGCCTTAGACACCACAAGAAAACGCGGATAAGCAATGAATTACCCACGGCCTTCTTCTGTCCTAAGTGAGCGCGACGGTCCTTAGAGTCATCTCTAGATATTTTTTAATTAATGAGGGTAAATGCGGATGCAAATTTTGCGATTTTTGGGGCTTAGGAAGGGTAATGAACTCCCCACCTAATCTGGATTTGGTCGTGCCCCTTAATGTCCGTATTAATAAGCAAACAACCAAAAAATTCAAAACAAGCACAATTTAATTTTGCTTTTTGCGCGCTGCGAATATTTGAAAAGAAACCTGCACAAAATGTTAGTTGGAGCTAAAAAGAGGAGGGAGGAGAAGGTAAGCAACTTACAGAGGAAAATTGGCAGAGAGAGGGCTTTACCAAGGCGCGGAACCGCCGCACTATGGGGGTAATTGCCGAGGAATCGCGGTCTCTTGAAGGGATCTCTGCAAAATATTTTTAGGATAATGCTTCTGTTGCTCCCCTTAGCTCTCTGGAATATTCACAAAAAATTTATCCAAGCTCCAATGATTCCAGATTTCCTCGCAATCAAATCACAACACACGTATTAGGGTTTGTGCGAGTTTAGATCTAAAAATTATAATGGAATAAATTTTTCAACTCAAACTTCAAAATACGAACAATTAGCGCACTATCCCCGGCAACGGCGCCATTTGATTGAATACGATTTCGGATTGTGTAGTATTTAGAAAATTGTATAGAAATCACAACCAAAAATTATTTGACCGCAATCAACTACGGTGTCGGATGTAGATTGTAAGTGAGTGCGGACGTCCACAGGGACAGTGTAATAGTTCGTCTTTCGAATTAGATGAGTCGAAACTTTAAAGAAAAGAAAAGAAAACAATTCATGATTTATATTTGAAGTTCAAGAATTAGAAAATCTAGATCTAATAACAAGAAAAATATAGAATCAAGAATTGAGAGTTTGTTGATTTTTTCAAACCAAATATCGAGAATCGAAATGAGCCTTGTAGGAATCGATCGGATCTATAGACGTGATGCAATCTCAAGATGACATATTCTCATCCTTCGATGGATTGATACTAGATCGATGATGATCGACGAGAATTAGGGATCTCTAGTGAAACTAAGGTTTCATCATTTATCCCTTGTTCATTCGTCGATATCATTCACATTCTAGCCTCTAGTAAATTCAAGAAACGATCGTAGATCCCTAATTTCGAGCGATCACAATCAAGAAAGCATCGTAACGAAACTAGGTCATCGATTCTTGAACTTGCTAGGGTTTACAAAACTCGTAGGACTCAAGAATCGTATTAAGATTTGTTACATCATCATTCTATTGATCTTCTCGACTCCTTAACGAGCGGAGTTTTACTCAAACATCACAACAAGAACTACAATTATAAATTGAGATCGAATCATGATGCAAGAATTTAAAGAAAACAAGATTAAAGAATTTCACCTTTTATTTATATCAACAATTTCTTTACATTCGCTCAAGAACTACAAGAGGAAGAACTCGATCGTCGATTTGGCTTCGCTCGGCTCCGTGAGTCGCGGATCGGCTTGGATCACTTGCTCGATTAGAGATCGGCTCCGCTCCTAAAAGGTTGAAGGGCTTCTTGCTTGATTGGTACTCAAGATCTTGAATTTGGAGTGGAATTAGGGTTAGGGTTTCGCACAAGCCTTGTCACTAAACTTGTGGAAGAAGATGAAGAATTAGAGATTTAGGAACTAAAGATTAACTAACTAAAGATTGATTAGCCTTTAACCCTAGGTCTAGGCTTCTATTTATAGATATCCAAACCCTAGATCTAGGATTTCAAATTTTAAGTTTCCCTCCAAAAGTTTGTTGAGGAAATTTGAATTTCCCTCCAAAAGTTAGTTAGAGGAGAAGCTTCTAGATGTGATTAGTTAGGAGGGAGCTTCTAGAAATAGTTTGTTAGGAGCTTAATTAAGATTAGCCTTGCTTAATGATCTTTGCTGATCTGGCAGTAGCTTCAAGATCCTTCTGGAATTTGAAGTATCAGAAAGGAATGTGGGCCCAGAGATACAAATTGCGCACTGAAAATGACTTGCTGACGTGGCCAAACCGCCGCGGAACCGCGGCGCAAGCCGGCTCCTGCCGCGGTTCCGCGGCTCTTTTGGAGAGTTGGGGCTTGGGCTCTCTGGTGCTTTCTTGGGCTGATGTATGGGGCTTTTTGTGATATGTTGAATATTGTAATTCATTCTGTATTGCTACCAGATCTGAAATTATTGAGTTGGCGTATTTTTGATTAGTTCTTTTGGCTTTGCTCCTGCAATTTCCTGCACAAATCTCGACACAAGTGTTGCGCAAATACAGAGATGATGTGATGCCATGAAATGCGGTCAATTTCCCTTAAAGTGCCGATTTTAAAGTCTAACACATGCAATCTGATATTTAACGACTGATTTGCTAATATGTGAAATATGAATACCGAACACTTCTAAATGAGTGCAAATGATGGGGAAATTGCCGTGTTAAAAATACATTATTTTCGACTGATTATGTACCCTTGGACCAAGGTTGATTGGGGATCTGTAGTCCAATTTGGAACTAAGATCAATTAATTAGATTATGAGCATATTGGCTCACTTAAATCTGAATTGAGGACTTATGGCCAGTTTGGGCTAAGTCCAATTAAGTTTGAAATATTGGCCCTTTATTGGACCATTAGACTTTTGTCTGGGTTCAGCCCCTCATTATTCAGCAATGCTTAAACAAGAGTTTGATGGCTTTGGTAACATTTTTATCTTTGAATGGGCATTAAACATTGTAGCTCTGAATTTTACTCAATTTTGAGATTCAGTTGAGGGGGAGGCTTTTTGCCTCTGGAAAATTAACCAATTTGGCTAAAAATAGTGTTAAATACTAGAGAACAACAGTGTTAAACACTGGAAATAAAACTCTCAAATTAGTGTTAAACACTAAAAGACAACAGTGTTAAACACTGAAAATAAAACCTTTAAATTAGTGTTAAACACTAAATAGGAATGGGTCACGTGGAGGACACGTGAGGACACCCAAAGGTGGGACCAGATCCCTTTTACTTTGTTCTGCAAATAAGTGTTAAACAATTTTTGACACTCTGGCCATCACGGTGTGGCACGTGATGGAGATTTATGCGCTGATTGTTAAAGCGTTTATCAAGGGGCCACGTGGTAACACGTGAGAGCACCCAAGTTAGAATCTGTCTTTGCTTTATTCTCATTATTTTGGAGGTCACGTGGGAGCACGTGAGGCATTGCCTTAAAGCTAACTCCTTATCATTTTGGGGGATCTTTTCAGGGGTCACGTGGGGACACGTGACCTTAGTCTTTTGCATGCATGGATATCTTTCAAGTCTCTTTATTTCTTTCAGAATTAAATTCTTTATAGGGTTAAACCCTAATTATGGTTTCTTTAGAGGAATTAAATTCCTATGTGAAAGAATTAAATTCTTATATAGGGTTAAACCCTAGTTCTGTCTTGGAGGAATTAAATTCCTATGAATTTTGAGAGAATTAAATTCTCAAATAGGGTTAAACCCTGGATTATCTTGAAGGAATTAAATTCCTATAAATTTGGGAGAATTAAATTCTCATATAGGGTTAAACCCTAATTTTATCTTGGAGGAATTAAATTCCTGTGAATTTGGGAGAATTAAATTCTCATATAGGGTTAAACCCTAATTTTATCTTGGAGGAATTAAATTCTTGTGAATTTGGGAGAATTAAATTCTCTAAATTCAATCCTCCCTCTAAGTGTTGGATCTGCACGGCAAAATTTCAACCCGATAAGAATTAAATTCTCAACCTATGGGGAGATTTGCTTCTGCAGATCTTCAACCAGAGAAAGAACTAAGTTCTTTTTGCAGAAGAGTTAAACTCTTAGATTTGAAAACTAAATTCTCTTCTATTTTATGGAGCTTAGGTCTCTTTCCCCTTTCTCACCTAAGGTTTCTTCTCTTTTGAAGAAATCTTCTTTTCTCTCTTGAGAATTAAATTCTCCTCTCTTTTTTTTCTCTTGAGAATTAAATTCTCCTCTCTTTTCTCTCTCTCTGTTCTTCTCTCAAAAAAAAGTAGATCCCTCCCTCTTTTCTTCTTGGTTCCTATTTATAGGAGAAAGAAAAGAATCAATTTGTTTAGTCAATCTTTCATTGAAAGATTTTAATTAATTTTGTAACCAACATGATCTTTTTGATCACTTAGTGAATTTTATTCACCATTGGATTTTTAATCCAAAAGATATTCTGTTTGTTATTCTTGGTGGAATTTAGGGAAATCTTTCCTTGTATAAAATCTTTCCATAAATTGGTGATTTTTAATCACAATTGGATTTTTAATCCAACGGCGCTCCATTTTTATTATTTAGTGGGTTTTCTTCAGTCGGTTTTCAAAGGCCTATCATGTGATGGCACGTGACCCCATTTAATTATTTATTTTATTCGGTGCCTACAAGCTTTGCCTGTAAATGGTAGTCACGTGTGGGCACGTGATGCCCGGTCACTTTTGATTCCGGATGAATTAAGAGCCCCATAATATATCAAATCGAAAGATTTTTTGAGACGCTTTCGATACCATCAGAATTTAGCCGTTTCTCATTCGGGAGTTTATCAAAATACAGCCCGGAAAATACTGGTTCGCATTTTCTTAAGCGTATCGCTACCATTTGATAACTTAGGCTCTTTGCGCAGAAATTTTTGGCGGGAACAAATGCCCCCCACTATTTTGTCCACGTAAGTATGTACGTGGGTGAAGTAGTGTAAAGTAATGTGTGACCGTAAAATTGAGGTCTTAGGGGACAAGTTTTGGAGTCCTTGTAGCCTAAGACTTTCTAACTTTATGAGCTGTGAGGGTCTCATAAAGACTTTTCTCCCTACGAGTCGAGAGGATCCCGTAGGTGTATTTTCTCCTTAGGAGTCGTGAGGACTCCTAAGTGTGTATTTTCTCTTGAGAGTCGTAAGGATCTCACAAGAGAATTTTTCCCGCTTACAAGTCAAGAGAACTTGTAAGTGGTTGTTTCCCTCCTTGTCGATATTTGACTTCGGGGAATGTGGCCCATAGATAGTCCATCTTGACTTCCTTGCAGAGCAGCATGGCTTAGGAGACAGGGTTAGGATCTGCCACCTAAGACTTTTCAACTTTTTGAGCCGTAAGGGTCTCATAAAGACTATTCTCCCTATGAGTCGAGAGAATCCCGTAGGTGTATTTTCTCCCTAGGAGTCGTGAGGACTCCTAAGTGTGTGTTTTCTCTTGAGAGTCGTAAGGATCTCACAAGAGAATTTTTCCAGCTTACAAGTCGAGAGGACTTGTAAGTGGTTGTTTCCCTCTTTGTCGATGTTCGACTTCGGAGAGTGTGACTCGTGAATAGTATGCAAGAGTCCATCTTGGACTGACTTGCAGGGCCCCGGTGCTTAGGAAATAGGTTTTTTAATCCCCATTGCCTAAGGCTTTGCCTTACGAGTTGAGACGAATTGAGAAGTTCTCGCAAGGATGTCCTAACATCACAGTTAACCTCTGCTCTTTACGACAAAGGTCCGTTAGGGTCTGTGGTACTAGGATTTTGTCCGTCGTACCGTCGCGTTGGCTGATGTATTCCTCGATAGTCAATCTTGTTGTTCGAGCAGCCTTACGACTATCGTGTCTTTGATCCTTTCGGGGGCTGGACAAGACGTATTCAAGCAATCTTCCTAGGCAGTTTGACCGTCGGAAGAGAAAGCGTTCGGAATTTTGCCACACCGCTTTTTACCTGAGGTTAGGCTCAGTTTGGGAAGCCCCGATGAGTCATAACCACTCCACGCTGGTGTGGGATGATCTCCGATAGTCTTTCAGGTTTTATATAAGTTGCCGTTAAGACCCTGAAGCTAGGAATTTGGCCTTTTCTTCGTTTTCTTTGGTGTGTCCGAATCCTGTTGGAGGAAGGACGCTGTAGTGACATCCCGTCTGCTGTATCCAGAAAAACGTGGAGGTGGTGACCACTCTGCGCTGATGTAGGATGATCTCCGATAGTCTTTCAGGTTTTATATGAGTTACCGTCAAGACCCTGAAGCTAGGAATTTGTCCTTCGCTACATTTGCTTTGGCGTGTCCGAATCCTGTTGGAGGAAGGACGCTGTAGTGACATCTCGTCTGCTGTATCGAGACGAACGTCGAGGTGGTGACCACTCCGCGCTGATGTGGGATGATCTCCGATAGTCTTTCAGGTTTTATATGAGTTACCGTCAAGACCCTGAAGCTAGGAATTTGGCCTTCGCTTCATTTGCTTTGGCATGTCCGAATCCTGTTGGAGGAAGGACGCTGTAGTGACATCTCGTCTGCTGTATCGAGACGAACGTCGAGGTGGTGACCACTCCGCGCTGATGTGGGATGATCTCCGATAGTCTTTCAGGTTTTATATGAGTTACCGTCAAGACCCTGAAGCTAGGAATTTGGCCTTCGCTTCATTTGCTCTGCGTGTCCGAATCCTGTTGGAGGAAGGGCGCTGTAGCGACATCTCGTCTGCTGTATCGAGACGAGCGTCGAGGTTATGGTGGGATTTTTCTATCGCTCCGCTTTGTTTCGACCGTGAGGTCTTTTATTGACGTTGCGTCCACATCCTGCTGGACTGCTGAGGAACGCCGTTTGTGATCTCTCGTCTGCTGTATCAAGACGAATGCTGAGGTGGAGCTGGTATTTTGCCGTCGCTCCGCTTTGTTTCGACCGTGAGGTCTTTTGTTGACGTTGCATCTGCATCCTGCTGGACTGCGAAGGAACGACGTCGTTGACATTTCGTCTGCTGTATCGAGACGAATGCTGAGGTGGTCTCTAGGTTGTCTGTGAACCGTTGAGATTTGGAATTAGGGACTCTGCCGTGGCTCCGTTGTTTTGACCCTGGGATGACATTGCGTCTGCTGTAATGAGACGAATGCTGAGGTGGAGCTAGGATTTTGCCATCACTCCGCTTTGTTTCGACCGTGAGGTCCTTCGTTGACGTTGCGTCTGCATCCTGCTGAGGGAAAAAACACTGGGGTGACATCACGTCTGTTGTATCGAGACGAACGTCGAGGTGGAGCTGGGATTTTGCCGTCGCTCCGCTTTGTTGGCATTGTATCTGCATCCTGCTGGACTGCAAAGGAACGCCGTCGTTGACATCTCGTCTGCTATATCGAGACGAATGCTGAGGTGGTCTCTAGGTTGTCTGTGAACCGTCGAGATTTGGGACTAGGGACTCTGCCGTGGCTCCGTTGTTTTGACCATGGAGTGACATTGCGTCTGCTGTAATGAGACGAATGCTGAGGTGGAGCTAGGATTTTGCCATCACTCCACTTTGTTTCGACCGTGAGGTCCTTCGTTGATGTTGCGTCCACATCCTGCTGGACTGCTGAGGAACGTCGTTGGTGATCTCTCGTCTGCTGTATCGAGACGAATGCTGAGGTGGAGCTGGGATTTTGCCGTCGCTCCGCTTGGTTTCGACCGTGAGGTCTTTCGTTGACGTTGCATCTGCATCCTGCTGGACTGCGAAGGAATGCCGTTGTGGGTCTTCAGGCTGTAAATGTGGCCGTCGAGACTTGGCTCTTCTTCTGATGGAGCCTGGTGGGAAGGTATGGTTCCCTTTTTGTTTGTACCCCTGGATTGTATACAGGGATTGACGTGATCTCACCTGTAGGGCAAAAAGTTTCATTTCATTTCATTTTTTATTTCTTTCTTTCCGCGATGCTCTATCATTTCAGCTTTTAATATCGCGAAAGTCGCGATTGCCGAATCATTTCGGCTATTTTTCGCGGTGCCCAATCATTTCGGCTATTTTTTATTTTTACTCGCTGCTTTTTATTGCGAGTTTCCCAATCATTCGGTTATATTTTTTTTTACTCGCTGCTTTTTATTGTGAGTTGCCCAATCATTTCGGCTATTTTTTTTACTCGCTGCTTTTTATTGCGAGTTGCCCAACTATTTCGGTTATTTTTGTATGCATATATTTTTACTTGCTGATTTTGTTGCAAGTTGCCCCATCATTTCGGCTATTTCATATGCATTTTTGGCTCGCTGATTTTTATCGCGAGTTTGGGATTTAGGATCTGATACCGATTTAGGCATCAGCATCGCTACAACTAGGATATTGCCAGGAACGAATCATCATTTGCCTTTGTCAATGTTGAACAAAGGTGGCTTAGCAAACAGGGTTAAGATCCTGTCGACTAAGGCTTTTGACTTCATGAGCCGTAAGGGTCTCATAAAGGTATTTCTCCCTACGAGTCGTGAGGATCTCGTAGGTGCATTTCTCCTTAGGGATCGTGAGGATTCCTAAGTGCATGGTCTCTTATAATTCGTAAGGATCTTACAAGAGTGATTTCTCCTTATAAGTCGAGAGGACTTACACGGGCTGTTCACTGTGCAAACATATCCCTAGTCACGGATGGGACTTTGTTAGGGAAATGTTTATTCACACCCGTAGATTGTATACAAGGGTCAGCATTGAGCTACTTGTAGGGCAGCATTGGAGGTTGTGGTGGCCGCTTAAGAACAGGTTCGATCCCTGTAGCTTAAGACTTTTGAATCTTATGAGCCGTGAGGGTCCCATAAGAGGGTTCTCCTTATGAGTCGTGAGGATCTCACAAGTGTAATTTCTCCTTAGGAGTCGTGGGGACCCCTAAGTGTGTTGCTCCCTTATGAGTCGTAAGGATCTCACGCAGGTGGTTTCTCCTTACAAGGTCGAGAGGACCTTGCAAGTATCTTTTAATGAGATTGCGCCCTTTCGGGTTTTCACAAAACTCGCCGGTAGCCCTGTTGTTTTTACTTACGGAGCCCTTTCGGGTTTTCATCCGTGCCCATTTTGCTTATGGACATACCGTTTTTTTTACGAGTCTGCGCCCTTTCGGGTTTTCACAAACATCGTCGGTAGTCCTGCTGTTTTTACTCACGGCACCCTTTCGGTTTTCATACGTGCCCATTTTGCTTGTGGACATACCCCTTTTTTTGTCAGCCTTGGGTTGCTGCGATCCGTAGTAGTTTATCGACGTCTCGGTCAATAGCCAGTTTTAGGACATAGTAGTCCATCGTTAGTTTAATGACGTTTCGGTCATTTGCAAGTTTTAGAACATTGTGGTCCATCGTTGCCATATTTGAGGCGAGTTTCTAGTTTACGGACTTTTCGGTCCATGGGGCTTTCTTTATGAAAGAGCACGATGCCCCCGGCATGTCCATCTTCTTCGGAGCATGTGGTTGTGGCGGGTTCACCTTCCAGTTTTCGGACAGCACGAACTTTCCCTGTTGGTATTGGTCTTCAATCCAGCCTTTAAAGACAAAGCAATCTTCAATAGGATGGCTTACTGCTTGGTGGTAAGGGCAGTAATTAGAATTATTGACATCGCCTGGCTGCAACAGACGTTTACGGTCCGGTAGATTGATGAGTCTGTTGCGTATTGCCAGCTCGAACAGTCTCCTCGTTTTATCCCGGGAAAACGAGTAAGGACGTCCGAGTCTCTCCTTGAGGGATGAGCGCTTGTTGCTTTGGCGAACAACCGGTCTCGGGCCACTCGGTTGTTGTTGAGCGTTGGCGACGAAGGTTGCTTTCCCTTTGCCCTTTTCATTCCAAGGCTCCGTCTTTGAAGAGGAAGGCCTATGGCCCATCTGGTCCATTTGGGCCAGCTTGTCGATCAAGGCCTGGAACGTGGTCGGCTTGAAGAACATCATGAATTGGGAAATAGTTACTTGAGGGTCAAGAGTACCCACGAACATGCCTACGGCTGGAGCTTCCTCTATGCGCTGTTCGCACTTCGACCATAAATTCCGCCATCGTATTGCATATTGAATCCATGTTTCTCCAGGTTTCACCCTGGCATTGATCAACGTCGTGATTGGGGTGCGTTCGCTGGTGCTTGCAAAACGCTGAGTGAATAACAGCTCCATCTCCGTGAATGTCTTGACGAAGTCGTTGGGAAGCTCAGAATACCATTCGAAGGCCGTTTCTGCCAAGCTGCGGACGAATTGGTGAAGCAGGAGCTTATCATCCCCTCCAGTGTTGTCGCACAGATCCCTAAATTGGGCAACGTGCTGGTGCGGATTTCCCGTCCCTTTATATACATGGAATTTAGGGATCGTGTATCCCGGCGGGTACCTTATTTGATCATACCAACCCGGATAGGGTCGTCCAGTCTTAATAATTTGCCCAGCCGCTTCATTCGCTTGATGAACTCGTATCTGCTGAGCGATGCAATCATCCAGGGCAGCTTTTGAGATGGTCTCCTCTTTAGCTGCTGAACAAGCTGGCAGAGGATTTGATGTCTCTCCTCTATCATCTTCAATTATTACTGGAGGCTCTTCGGCTGGAGGGTCCGGTCGGATCATCATGCCCACCATATCTTGGAATAGAAGGGCCATTTGTTTTATGTTGGCCGCCTGTTCCGCGGCTTCTTTTTCTTTCCTCTCGAGCATCCTTCGAAGGAAATCGGCATCAGTTTCTTGTTCCTGGCGCTGCTCCGAGGAAGTTTTCGGGTTTGCTTTTGGTCCCGTGAGTGCAGTCATGGATGTTAGCATCTCTTGGAGCTTCTGTTGTTGTTGCTCCTGAGCTTTAGTCACTGATCGCGTAAGAGGTCGATGACCTGTGGAAATACGGCTGTCCTCTTTTCCATACGCCATGTAGACGGTATGTACCACCATGCCCCCAGACTTAGGGCATTTAGGCTTAGTGCCCTTGACTTTTGTCGCAGACACGGGGATTTTCTCCGGCCTTCTCCTCTTGTGGGCGGTCGAAGTGGAGATGGCCGTTGCAGTGGGTACCCAGGCGGTTGTCGCCTTTTGTGGCTTGGCAAGATGGTTTTCTCTTTGTTGAGCTTTAAGCTTCTTTGATCGGCGAGATTAGTCCTGGTCGATCACCGATTCCTGGACCTGTCGCCAGACTTTATAGATTTTGGAGGACAGACGCTGAGGGGGCTGCTCCAGCTTCTTCTCTGCAGTAATCTCCATAGATGGAGGAGATCTCTTCAGCACGGCAGTCGGAGAGTTTTTTCGCACCCTCCTTAGCAGTTCAAAGCTGTTCCCAGTTGGAATAGCAGCATCAATCTCCACTGTTGGAGTCGGTGGAGTCAATCCAGAAGGGGAGTTGCCCCAGCCTTCCTTTCTCGGCGCCAGTGGTGACGTCAAGCATGTCGAGCCGACGGTACTGGCTCAGCTATGGGGGTGGCTTCATCATGTCCCTGTCTTGGTGAAGGGTTACTGCCGGTGCGAGCCTCTTGAAGACTGACGTCCGTTGAGAGGGAATGGCCATCCTGTCGAAGGCAGACTTCCAAGCAGGGGAAGCAGCCTTAGTGACTTCGCCTGAAGCGAGAGTTGGAGCGGACAGTCCAGCGAAGACTGATCCCTTAGCAGAAGAAGTCTCTCTGATGATTTCGTTTGCTGGAGCAGGGATGGCTATCCGTTTCGGAATAACCCCTTCAGGTATTGCAGGCTTCTTTACGGGCCCACCTACGCTTTGGCCCAGTCTGTTGAAAACCGAGGCGCTGGATTTGGACGACCCGTTGAGAGGGGCCGCAGTAGTTGCAAGCCGATCAAAGACCGACTTCCTCGGAGCTTCTTGCGATGGTACAGGAGCATTGAAGCTCATTGGTGGGAGCATAGTCCCGAAGAATAGTCCAGTGGTGGCCTGAGTCACCTGTTCCACCGGCATAGCGAAGATGGAAGCCGCTTGGGGCCCGTAAGTCACCCCTCCAAACGGGACGGAGCGAGAGTTGCAGTTGCAGTTAGTGCAGTTTGAAGACATTGACCTTCTATTTTCTGCACGGAGCAAGACACCAAATCTTATTATCTTGAATCCACAGGAAACTATAGCAAACCGCGATTCGTTCGCGAACACGACACACGAAGTGTAGAGTGGAAAGAGGAAAAGGTCCCACCGGGCGTGCCAGAATCTGTTCTCCGCCGAAAGACGCGACCGGGACGTTGGGACGTCCGGGTCTGAATTCCGAGGACAGATGCTAATTGGTGCTATCCGTCCACCTCTCCGAAGATGCCAAGTTGATTTATGGCACCATGTATCGAAGGTTTAAACGGATGCGGCCGATATAGCATATTTCGTCAGATTCCCCCTCATTTGAGGGGTTTTTGATTGTGGGGACGCTCTTCCTTACAGGCGCAAGCCCCTGCAGTTAATTACACTACCGGGTCGCGGTAACCACTTTCTCTTTCTCCAGATGGTCACTTCGTGTCATGGGTATTTGTTTTGTGTTTGGTTGCCCGTGGATTGTATACGGAGACTAATTTATGTTGTCGCCCGTAGGACGTGGATTAGTCCAAATCCGTATCTTCTAAGATTTGGGTTTGGGGGTTGGTTTAAGGATACGTTAGTCTCATTTGAGACTAAGATCAACTTAAACGTTTGTTAAGGACACGTTAGTCTAATTTTAGACTAAGATCAACTTAACGGGATCGTTTAGATCCAACAAAAGAGCATTTGGGCTCAATTGTTTAGTTTAGGGACATTGCGGTCGATTGGTTTAAGGACATTATGGTCCAATGTTATTTTAAGGACATCTCGGTCCATTGTTAGTTTAAAGACATCACGGTCGAGGTTAAGGACATCATAGTCCATGGGTTTAAGGACCCCACAGTCCAATGTTAGTTTAAAGACATCACAGTCGAGGTTAAGGACATCATAGTCCATGAGTTTAAGGACCCTACAGTCCGATGTTAGTTTAAAGACATCACGGTCGAGGTTAAAGACATCATAGTCCATGGGCTTAAGGACCCCACCGTCCAATGTTAGTTTAAAGACATCACGGTCGAGGTTAAGGACATCATAGTCCATGGGCTTAAGGACCCCACCGTCCGATGTTAGTTTAAAGACATCACGGTCGAGGTTAAGGACATCATAGTCCATGGGTTTAAGGACCCCACAGTCCGATGTTAGTTTAAAGACATCACGGTCGAGGTTAAGGACATCATAGTCCATGGGTTTAAGGACCCCACAGTCCGTTGTTAGTTTAAAGACATCACGGTCGAGGTTAAGGACATCATAGTCCATGAGTTTAAGGACCCCACAGTCCAATGTTAGTTTAAAGAAATCACGGTCAAGGTTAAGGACATCATAGTCCGTGAGTTTAAAGACCTCACAGTCAAGGTTAAGGACATCATAGTCCATGGGCTTAAGGACCCCACAGTCCGATGTTAGTTTAAAGACATCACGGTCGAGGTTAAGGACATCATAGTCCGTGAGTTTAAGGACCCCACAGTCCGATGTTAGTTTAAATACATCACGGTCGAGGTTAAGGACATCATAGTCCATGGGTTTAAGGACCCCACAGCCCGATGTTAGTTTAAAGACATCACGGTCGAGGTTAAGGACATCATAGTCCATGGGTTTAAGGACCCCACAGTCCGTTGTTAGTTTAAAGACATCACGGTCGAGGTTAAGGACATCATAGTCCATGGGCTTAAGGACCCCACAGTCCGATGTTAGTTTAAAGACATCACGGTCGAGGTTAAGGACATCATAGTCCATGGGCTTAAGGACCCCACAGTCCGATGTTAGTTTAAAGACCTCACGGCCAAGATTAAGGACATCATAGTCCATGCGTTTAAGGACCCCACGGTCCGATGTTAGTTTAAAGACATCACGGTAGAGGTTAAGGACATCATAGTCCATGGGTTTAAGGACCCCACAGTCCGATGTTAGTTTAAAGACATCACGGTCGAGGTTAAGGACATCATAGTCCATGAGTTCAAGGACCCCACAGTCCGATGTTTAGAGACGTCATGGTCTATGAAGTGTGTGGTTGTCGGGACCCGTCACCTCTCTGAAGACGTTGAAGGATTACAACGACAAATATCAAAGGAGTGAAGAGATGTACCCTTGGACCAAGGTTGATTGGGGATCTGTAGTCCAATTTGGAACTAAGATCAATTAATTAGATTATGAGCATATTGGCTCAGTTAAATCTGAATTGAGTACTTATGGCCAGTTTGGGCTAAGTCCAATTAAGTTTGAAATATTGGCCCTTTATTGGACCATTAGACTTTTGTCTGGGTTTAGCCCTCATCATTCAGCAATGCTTAAACAAGAGTTTGATGGCTTTGGTAACATTTTTATCTTTGAATGGGCATTAAACATTATAGCTCTGAATTTTACTCAATTTTGAGATTCAGTTGAGGGGGAGGCTTTTTGCCTCTGGAAAATTAACCAATTTGGCTAAAAATAGTGTTAAACACTAGAGAACAACAGTGTTAAACACTGGAAATAAAACTCTCAAATTAGTGTTAAACACTAAAAGACAACAGTGTTAAACACTGAAAATAAAACCTTTAAATTAGTGTTAAACACTAAATAGGAATGGGTCACGTAGAGGACACGTGAGGACACCCAAAGGTAGGGCCAGATCCCTTTTACTTTGTTCTACAAATAAGCGTTAAACACTTTTTGACTTTCTGGCCATCACGTGGTAGCACGTGATGGAGATTTATGCGCTGATTGTTAAAGCGTTTATCAAGGGGTCACGTGGTAACACGTGAGAGCGCCCAAGTTAGAATCTGTCATTTCTTTATTCTCATTATTTTGGAGGTCACGTGGGAGCACGTGAGGCATTGCCTCAAAGCTAACTCCTTATCATTTCGGGGGATTTTTTCAGGGGTCACGTGGGGACACGAGACCTTAGTTTTTTGCATGCATGGAGATCTTTCAAGTCTCTTTATTTCTTTCAGAATTAAATTCTTTATAGGGTTAAACCCTAATTATGGTTTCTTTAGAGGAATTAAATTCCTATGTGAAAGAATTAAATTCTTATATAGGGTTAAACCCTAGTTCTGTCTTGGAGGAATTAAATTCCTATGAATTTTGAGAGAATTAAATTCTCAAATAGGGTTAAACCCTGGCTTATCTTGAAGGAATTAAATTCCTATAAATTTGGGAGAATTAAATTCTCATATAGGGTTAAACCCTAATTTTATCTTGGAGGAATTAAATTTCTATGAATTTGGGAGAATTAAATTCTCATATAGGGTTAAACCCTAATTTTATCTTGGAGGAATTAAATTCCTGTGAATTTGGGAGAATTAAATTCTCTAAACTCAATCCTCCCTCTAAGTCTTGGATCTGCATGGCAAAATCTCAACCCGATGAGAATTAAATTCTCAACCTATGGGGAGATTTGCTTCTACAGATCTTCAACCAGAGAAAGAACTAAGTTCTTTTTGCAGAAGAGTTAAACTCTTAGATTTGAGAATTAAATTCTCTTCTATTTTATGGAGCTTAGATCTTTTTCCCCTTTCTCATCTAGGGTTTCTTCTCTTTTGAAGAAATCTTCTTTTCTCTCTTGAGAATTAAATTCTCCTCTCTTTTTTTTCTCTTGAGAATTAAATTCTCCTCTCTTTTTTTTCTCTATGTTCTTCTCTAAAAAAAAAAGCAGATCCCTCCCTCTTTTCTTCTTGGTTCCTATTTATAGGAGAAAGAAAAGAATCAATTTGTTTAGTCAATCTTTCATTGAAAGATTTTAATTGATTTTGTAACCAACATGATCTTTTAGATCACCTAGTGAATTTTATTCACCATTGGATTTTTAATCCAAAAGATATTCTGTTTGTTATTCTTGGTGGAATTTAGGGAAATCTTTCTTTGTATAAAATCTTTCCATAAATTGGTGATTTTTAATCGCCATTGGATTTTTAATCCAACGGTGCTCCATTTTACAGAACACCATCTTTTTTGTTTGAAAAGATTTAGAGAAATATTTTTCCAGTTAGGGTTTTTGATTCCCTCTTAATTAGAATTTAATTCTATTAATTCATAGATCTTTAGGAACCCATCACGTGTTAGCACGTGACCCCCTGATTAAGCACTTGACCAGAATTTAATTCTGTTGTTTTAAAGAACTCAGGAATTATCACGTGTCAGCACGTGACCCTTGGTCACGTGTCAGCACGTGACCCTTGGTCACGTGTCAGCATGTGATGCCCCATTGGGGTTTTTCCTTGTTATTTTATTATACTTTTAATTCTTTTCAGTGGGTTTTAAGAGCCCATCACGTGTTGGCACGTGACCCCATTGTTGGAATTTAATTCTTATTTGCCAGAGAACTTGGGAACCCATCACTTGTCTGCATGTGACTGTTGGTCACGTGTGGGCACGTGATGCCCCATTGGGGTGTTCCCTGCTGTTTTATTATGATTTTTAATCCCTTTTTAGTGAGTTTAAGAGGCCCATCACGTGTGGGCACGTGACTCCTATTGATTAGAGTTTAATTCTATTAGTTAAAGAGCCTAAGAACCCATCACGTGTCTGCACGTGACCTTTGGTCACGTCTGGACACGTGATCCCCCATTGGGGTATTCCTGATTGTTTTATTGCACTTTTAATTTTCTTCATTGGGTTTTCAAAGGCCTATCACGTGATGGCACGTGACCCCATTTAATTATTTATTTTATTTAGTGCCTACAAGCTTTGCCTGTAAATGGTAGTCACGTGTGGGCACGTGATGCCCGGTCACGTGTGGGCACGTGATGCCCCATAACTTTTGATTCCGGATGAATTATGAGGCCCATAATATATCAAATTGAAGGATTTTTCGAGACTCTTTTGATACCATCAGAATTTAGCTGTTTCTCATTCGGGAGTTTGTCAAAATACAGCCCGGAAAATACTGGTTCACATTTTCTTAAGTGTATCGCTGCCATTTGATACCTTAGGCTCTTTGCGCAGAAATTTTTGGCGGGAACATGCTGCATATAAGCAAATCAGTTTAATGCTATGGGGGTCACGTGCTACACATGAGGGTTCCTAAACACCTTCCAAGCTGATAGAATTAAATTCTAAATAAAGGGATCAAAACCCTATTTGGAAAATATTTCCTTAAATCTTTCTAAACAAGAAAGATTACGCTCTGTAAAATAGAGCACCGTTGGATTAAAAATCCAATGGTGATTAAAAATCACCAAGCTACAGAATAAGCTCTGTATGGGAAAATATTTTTCCAATCTTGTTAAAAATAAGAAAAATATCTTCTGTAAAACAGAAGTCCTTGGATCAAAGATCCAACGGCGGATAAAATCCCCAAATCAATTAAAAAATATCTCAATGAGAGATTTCCTTAACTAAATCAACAAACTTGCCTCTGCTATATAAAGGACCCAAGACTTCAAGTCTAAAAGAGGAGAGACCCCCCATAAGATTTGAGAAACAAAAAAGAAGAAGAAGAGCTCTCTTTTAGAAAAAGAAACCCTAAATAAGAAGAAAGACATAGAGATCATTTTATCTTTTCTTCACCATTTCAAGAGTTTAACTTTTCTAAAAAGAACTTAGTTCTTCCTATGGTTGAGGTATGTAGAAGCAGATCTCCCCACAAGTTGAGAATTTAATTCTCATCCGGGAGATTCTGTCATGCAGACTCAAAATTTAGGGGAAAGAACTAAGTGTGAAGAATTTAATTCTTCCAAAGATATAGGAATTTAATTCCTCTGATAAAACTAGGGTTTAACCCCGCATAAGAATTTAATTCTTATAAAACAAGGGACATGAAATTCTCAAAACTAAGATCAAGATCCCCATGCACATAAAAGAAACGATTAGCGTTCAACGCTATCACAACAGATCACGTGTTCCCACGTGAGCACCTCTGAGGAACGAAAGGAACAACTGACATTGCCTCACGTGATCCCCTAATAGTTCTTGGCACTTTCAAAAGGAAAAGGGGATTAAATCAAAGACAGTTCCCATTTTGGGGTGTCTCACGTGATCCTACGTGACCCCCTAATAATTCTTAGGAAAAGGGGAATAAATCAAAGACAGTTCCCATTTTGGGGCGCCTTACATGATCCCACGTGACTCTCTAATAGTGCTTAGCACTTTCAAAAGAAAAAATGGGATAAATCCAAAGACATTTCCCATTTTAGGGCGCCTCACATGATCCCACGTGACCCCCAATAGTGCTTATCACTTATAAAAGAAAAAGGGAATAAACCCAAAGAATCAGTGCCCAATTCTCAGGCGCCTCACATGCCACACGTGAGCGCTCTAAATTTCAGTGTTTAACACTGCTTAAGAGCCTCACGTGGGAGCACGTGAGCGCCAAACAAATATCGGTGTTTAACACTATGAAGGGCCAACCTTAACCCAAGTTAACCAAGTCTCCTGAGTCCAAAAAACCTTTTGATAATCAATCAACCGAGCCCTCTTATACTCAGGTCTTCCCAAATCGATCTTAGTTCCAAAGATGACTAATGATCTCCTGACACATGGCATCTAAAATGATATTCGTTCTACCATGATCTCTCCCTTCAATCTGGAGTTCGGTTCAAGGGTACATCTCTCCACACCTCTGATACATGTCGTTGTAATTCTTCAACGTCTTCAAAGAGATGGAGGGTCCCGACAACCAACAACTCTTTGGTGCACTCCCAAACCTATGAGCACATTCCTATGGACCGCAATGTCCTTAAACTAGATACGGACCGTAACGTCCTTAAACTAAAGCAATAGAGCCCAAATGCTCTTTTGTTGGGTCTGAATGACCCCAAAATCATGTTGAGTAGATCTTAGTCTAAAAATTAGACTAACGTATTCTCAACAAACATTTAAGTTGATCTTAATCCCAAATGAGATTAACGATCCTTAAATCAAACCAAACCTAAATCTAAGAAAATACAGATTTGGACTAATCCATGCCCTACGGGCGAAAACACAAATTAGTCTCCGTATACAATCCACGGGAAACCAAAAATAAAACAAACACATATGACACGAAGTGACCTTCTGGAGCAGGAGAAAGTGGTTACCGCGATGCGGTAACGTAATTAACTGCAGGGGCTTGCGTCTGCAGGGAAGAGCATTTAGGGGAATTTGACGAAGTCTGCTACAATGGCCGCATCCGTCCAAACCTCCGATACCCGGTTGCACAAATCAACTTGGCATTTTCGGAGAGGTGGAAGGATAAATCCAAATAGCATCTGCCCCCAAATGCAGGCAAGACGTCTGTCTTCCCAGTTTACGGCGGTAAACAACGTTATTCCTAATATATCCGCTTTTCCATATTCTGTGATGTTGATCGCTTTCCTATAATGTTGATTATATGCCTGCGATGTTATATATGGTGATATATATGATATATAAATAAATGATGATATATGTTTTGCATCTGCGCTACCCCTGCTTCGGCCTTTCCGTAAGTTAAGTAACCTTACAGTGAAGACCCGAGGCCCTGTGGCGAATGCTGATGGCATATAGAACATTCTATTTTTCTTTTTATATCATGCTTTTCTATAATTGTGTGAGAAGATACTAGATAATATGTGATTATCTAAATGATGTGATTTCACTAATTCGGATTATTGCAAAGAAATCAAACCTAAAACACGTTGTTGGAACCAGATTTTTCCAAAAGAAATTATAGCCGTATTCTTTTACTTTGCATAGTGATATTCGGTTAGAAATATCCTGCACCTCATTCGATGAGGAAAGAGCCTAGATCCCTTCACAGGGAGTTCACTCTTAGGCAAGTGTTTATGTCACTATAAATTTGCAAAACCACTTGGTTTCTTCAATGATATCAAGTTCATTACGTTAATGATTTTTTTCATAACCAGCCGTAGCCCTATGTCATTTCAGGAATTAGAGTACTTAGTATTCATGCTGCTTATGTGGACCGTTTCAAGGCGCAGTGTATGGTAGCTAAGTGATGTCTTCCTATAAGCATGTTGATGCGATTAAGTAGGACAGTCACATAGTCATTTTGATCGTGTCAAGGGCTTATGCGGGTGGGTCTAAATTAATAACGAAATGACGGGTTAGACTTGACTAGCGGCTTATGATATGTTGACCGTGTCAAGGTCATAAGCCGTTAGGGGTAAAAACCAATATTGGGAGTTTCAAGTGTTGAAATTTGCAATGATTTGTATACCATTCTATGTGATAGTTTGGGTCCCGATTCCTACCGTGAGTTAAATTAATCTCGGGATATGATACATGCTAGTTCCCCTTTTAGAGTTTGAAGGAGAATTCGATGAAACGGTGGGAGCCATCCTGATTAGATAAATTAATAAACCATTCGAATCTTGATAGAGTCCACGATGAGTGTTTCTTTTCTCTCTCTCTCTGGCAGCGACCCATAGCTGAGCTTAAACTAAAACTCGTAAACTAAGTTAACCGACCTTTTTACAATCATCGACTTTTAGAATGCCATGATTGACCTAACTCATGACAAAGTCACATATGTCCTTATCCTACTTCCCATTTGCTTATTTCAGAACCCTCTGTATTCGGTACAGAGATCCATATCGCTTAGAAGGACATCGTATGGTTAGATACGAACTCAAAAAAATTGTTTCAGTTCGAGAATGGCCACTGGTTCTGGAATAAATGAATTGTTCATTTGTCTCTCCCCTCCACCTTATCTCAAGTTTGAGAGCTCCTTAAATAAGGAGAATTTACCAGTTATGCTTATACAATAGTCGTCTTCTAATCCCGAGGATGGAGCTGAAAGGGAAGGTAAGAAGAAAACCAACTAGCATAAGTTCGGTATACACAAGGTAAGTGGGAGATACATCATAAGGGGTTGCAGATGAAGTGCATGGAAAATTCAACTACTGTTATGACCCTGGGTAGTGAAAGAGGCATTATTGGGAATACTTGGCTACCCCTTAAAACATTTTGATTTCATGTTTCCTGTGTGATTGTAATTGAAACATTTTCCTAATTGACTCTGACTCCTGGGTATATGGATACTAGAAAAGAATCCCACATTTGCAAGATGTTACAGCTACTGAGAAGGAGTAGAGTATTGAGAAAGGTGATTTGATCCTCAATACCGGAAATCGGAGCAATTGTTTCTATTGGGGAAATCACCCGGTTTTGCCAATCGTCAAACATTTAGTTTCGAATAATCGTTATTATGCATCAATTTTTAAAACTGATATATCCGTCTCTTTATTGGATAAAGTGGGATATAATGTTTGAAAAATATGTTCTAAACATTTGCCTCTATCATTTGATGATTGGGTAAGATGCATTGAATAATGGGATATATATTCTTAACCAAAATATGGTTTTCAAATTACAACACACAGAGTATGAATTAGTGAACTCATATGATTTATGCATATTGATGTATGTTGTCCGATGTCCCCATGGATAAAGGAATTGATACTCATACTTTATTCTATTTCTCTATGAATTCCCTAGTTTTAGACACGCATTCTTATTGAAATGCAACGTCCAAAGATTTTGAGAAGTTCATAGGATATAAAAATAAAGTAAAGAACCAAACTTTGAAAGTATCAAGATTCTTCGAAGTGATAAAAAATGTGGACACTTTTGCTAGATGTTCCATAACCATGAATATGATTCTTTCTCAGATTACTCATCCGTGGGTGCGCTCCTTGATGAGTAATACTGAGTGGCCTTTTTCATTTAGGGATATGCACTGGAAACAATTGCATACCAATTGAATATGGTTCTATCTAAACTAGTGCTTGTGATTCTATATGTGATATAGAATGAGAACATATATTAAGGTTGTTAAGACATGGAGTTATCTGGTTTATACTTGAAAACACAATCCAGACAAACTCAGCAAATTTCAGTAATAGGCAGTTTGCAGGTTATCCCAAGTTTTAGCAAGGGTTTAACTTCTACCATTTTCA
This sequence comes from Agapanthus africanus, assembly GCA_030015575.1. NCBI lineage: Eukaryota > Viridiplantae > Streptophyta > Magnoliopsida > Asparagales > Amaryllidaceae > Agapanthus > Agapanthus africanus. The sequence continues at coordinate 276,220,525 of CM057339.1, read as the reverse complement.
AGATCAAAAGTTGTTTTGTTCTCGACAGACCACCTTTTTAGAAAATGAATTTCCTGCAAAAGAAATTATGGAAGTATGGTAGATCTGGAAGAGATTCCAGAACCATAAACGTTTACTAAAAATTTAGTAGAACCCAGAAGTTCAATTAACCCTGACAAACCTTAGCTATTCCGCAGATATAGTAGGTGCCCTAAGTCGCCTGAGAGATACTTTGGTTCCCACGTAGATAGTGACAGGGAGGTTTGCATCGCATGATGGTGACCCTACTATATCAGCAGGCCATAGGAAGTGGTGACTTCCGACTGATGACTGGATGCCAAGTTATCCATGTTAGACTCCATGCACTACAACAAAGTATGGGTTTTGTTGGGTGCTTCTGATGGAGTAAAACCCATAAGGAACAAGTAGATCTGTCAAGATCAGTGCAAATGAAAAGGTATTAACCTAATAAGGCCAGACTTATAGTAAAAGATTTTCATCAAATACTCGGTGTGGATTGTGATAAAGCTTTTACTTCATTGCCTGCGCTGAAGTCCATATGGATATAACTTGCCATTGTTATTTTCCATAACTATGATATCTGGTAGGTGGATGAATATAACGTCTTTCTAAATAGAAATTTAGAACTGTACATGTATATGAATTTACCAGAGGGTTATCGTGGTAAATGAGAGCTGTGTAAGGTGTGCAAGTTGCTTACGTCTATTTATAGACTAAAGCATGCATAGCGGAGAAATGATCATCTGTTTTTGATATTACGATCAAAGTGTTTGACTTCATCAAAAAGATAGATGAACCTGGTATTTGTAAGAAAGATATAGGGAGTGCTGTCATGTTCCTCATATTGTATGTAGATGACAAACTCCTGATAGAAAGTAATATTCTTATGCTACAGTTCGGTCAAATTATGGCTGTCACAAATATTTCTCCATATAATATTTAGATAGTATGTCAATCATTATGGTGACTAGGTCTATAAAGATATATCTAGTAGGAGTTTTTGGGATTGTCCTAATTCAGGTAAGATGACACCATTCTAAAGGGTTTAGAATGGACGACTCATAGCGTGGTAGTATACCCGCATGTGGTAGAATCGCCCTCTCTAAAGAAATGTCTTCAGGACTGATGTAAAGACAGACTCGCATGAATAACTTTCTACTTACTTCGACAGCTGGATTGATCATGTGATGTCTTGTATCAGACTAGATGATACTTTTGCACTTGTTGTAGTAAGCAGATATTAGCCCAATCTTGGCGAATCAAAAGAAACCAGTAACGAATATATGAGGATGTATTTGGTGTATGTTAATTGCAGCCTTAATTAGGAGGCAGTTACCGATTCCGGTTTCCAAGGTGACATGAAAGACAGAGTGTCTGTCACGAGTTATAAGTTTACCCTCTTTTAGGGCAGCGGTATATTGGAAAGAGTTCCGAGCGCGATACTGGGATAGTCATGATGCTGGGTGCTGATTATGAATCGGCTGTGGATACAACCCAAGAAGTTGCTTGATAATATTGTTCATTTATGAACTAGATCCCATCATCTATCCAGGCAAATTCTAAGGTAGGTATCGCTCAGTTTGGGAGATAGTTCAGTCTAGTCTCGTTGAGCGTTGAGTAATGGGAGTGTTGTTGCCTTGATTTCCACGAAATTGAGATAAAGATAGATTCATTATAGCGGATCCATTTACTGAGGCTGTTTCTCATACACAGTTTGTGAAACTGTTAGTAGAGAAGTTGGGTATTTGATAACACAATAATTGGCTTTAAGTGCAAGTGCGAGATTGTTGAATATAGGCGCCCTCAAGGAAATTATTGTAATTGCAGGAGGACCTATACGAGAGAACAATCTTACTCGGGATGATAGTATGCTATCTGGTTTGTTTTTATCATTCATGTGTATACGTTTTACTCATTATCACGTATCGCTAATATATGATGATAAAACCCATAGGATGTTTGCTTGACTATCAAGATTATGATAGGGATCAGACTAGTGGGGCCTGGGTAGTCTATAAGTACATCCTTATTTGTCCCTAGTCGCAGGAGTATCGAGACTGGGTATCGGTACTCCAGATTAGACTAGTGTATACGTTTCTTGATCCCAACCGGGACGATGGTTGATTTCATAGCCATTGGTGTTTGACACCAAAGATTGTATACATGTGCTCATTGAAGAATGAGTTTCACTGGACGAATTCACCGAGAACTCCTAGATGGTATTATACATATAGTAAGATAGTAGTTCTTTGGTGATATGAGTACATGATAGTCTTTTGACTTTATATCGCCATAGTATCTTGTGTGTGTTCCCACAGTACTTTGATTACTGCTCTACCACGGCTCTACTGAGTCGTGCAAACGGATTTTAGTTGGGTGCAATCCCTAAGCACATGGAGGCAGTGAGCGGTCGAAGGGATTCGTCTATCCCCGGTATTGGGAGTTGATGTCGCACTGTGCTTGATTAGCCATAACCAAAAGTCCTCGGCTGAGGCGGTTGAGATAAAATGATAAGTGTTATAAGTTGTATCTCGAGAGGTTATGAATTGTACATCAGCATGACTTATAGGAGTTATTAGGGGTCTGACAGTTTCCACCCCCTAGACTCAATATGCTGCACTCTCTGACGAACAAACCGGACTGTATGATGAGTGTCACTGATAGACTCAGCAGGGTTCGGATGAGCTTACCCTTTGACCTTCTTTCGATCAATATCTGGGTAGCCATTACTGTTGGGGTCAAAATTACACCCCAGTTGACCAAGTCAAAACCCAGGGTCAACCCCAAGCCAAGTGGGCCCAAGCCCAGGTCAAAGGGACCGGCCCCTTGACAAAAAGAATAAAGCCATAAATTGGTTTAATGTAATTCTTTATATATATATATATGCATAGAAATAAATGTATGTAAAATAAGCAAAAAGACAAAATTTTGTAAACCCCATGGCTTATGTGCAAAAAAAGATAAGCACATAAGGCATGGGGTGGCATAAGTGCCATTTGGCAAAGCCCAAGGGGCTATATGTAAAGTGTGTAGCCTATAAAGGCAACAAGATGAAAAAATCAATGATAACTTTTTCTCTCTAAAAAAAAACTAGTGTTTGTACCTCCTCCTCCTTCCTCAAGGTTCTAAACCTTCTTATTTTCTTTTGAATTATATCAAGAGTTTAACCCTTTCTTTTTCAAAAACAAATAGTTTTTCACCATAAAATCCTTGAAGGAGAGTTCGGATCTGCCATCAAATCCATAAAAGAGGAGATTTTAAGTCTCACCTCCCCTTTTCCCCCCAAGATCTGTTGGAGTTTAACTCCATAAATCAACCCCCTTTTCAGCAGTTTAACTCCAAATCTATACATAATCCCTGTTAGGAGTTCAACTATAAAGCCCATTTGGGAGTTCAACTCCTAACCCAGGGGCTAAGCCCCTTTTCCCGCTGGTGTTTCCAGCGGTCGCGTGCCGCGCACGTGACCCGCAGGCTTCCAGCGGTCGCATGCAGGGCGCATGACCCACGGGATCTAAGCGCCCACGTGCGACTCACGCGACCCGCGGGGGCTCAGCGCCCATTGGTCGCGTGCTGCGCACGTGACCCGCTGGCGCCCAGCGGTCGCGTGCTGCGCACGTAACCTGCGGGCGCCCAGTGCCCACGCACCTGGCATGTGACCCGCGGGCGCCAAGCGCCCACGCGCAAGGTACATGACCCATGGGCGCCCAGCGCCCACATGCCATACGCGCGTCTTTAAGACGCTCCTCACCTCTCATTTTCCGTGCACTCCACACCAGAAACACGTCCCCCGTTAGGAAAATTTTTCTAACGGGCCGCAAGGAGGCTGCTAGCCTCCTTGACCCCCAGCCTGCTATCCGGGTAGCAGGACCCCCATAAACTCTGCGAGGCCCCCGATATATCGAAAACCCCCTTTCAAAACACAACACACATACTGCACACTGAGTTCACATGACTAGTTGACCCGTCAATCGGAGGTTCCCTCGCTCCAAAAGCAAGGGGTAATTAACGGCAGCTTAGTCCGCGGCTGCCGGAGATTTGGATCCCCATATTCAATAAACCCTCGCCTACCCTAGGCAGGGGGAATCTATAGTACGCCTGACAAGAGACGCGTATTCCTATCTCAATGGTGTGACGAAAAACACTCTACAGATTCTGGCACGCCCGGTGGGACATTTCTCTCCTCCCATATCTTGGGTCAAGCGTTCATGCGAACTCATTTAACATATATACCGACGTTTGTACTAAAGTGATGTTCATTTCGTGCAGCAATCAACTTTCAACGACGATGTCTCCTAGGATGAATTCAGCTGCCAACACGACCCCAATCTCATACATGGTCAAGATCAATGCTCGTGTGGTTCTTCCTGTTAGTCTGAGTCGGCAATGGGAGGAGCCACCCCGTCAATTTGGTTCGGTTGTCATCTACCCTGCTGGAAGCGCTCATCTGGCGGAGGTCCCGACAAACCAAGCGGCCAAACCGACCTCAAGGGGCAGGAGGCCGAACGTCGTGGTCGCCAGAGCATCCTACCCTAAATGCAAATCCGTATTCGAACGGCTCTCTACTGTTCCAACTGGGGGAAAGGCCGTCAACACCAATGGGGCCACAAAGCATCTCCAGCAAGCTCAGATGTTGATCATGACAATCGCGCGAGCAGGCATCTTCTCTGGGCTCTCTGTCAATCGGTATACGGCGTCTTCCCGAAAAGCCGAAGTCTGCCAAGTGCTTAAAACAGAAAAGTTAAGGCAGAAGTGGCTCAGGTATCGAGCCAACAAGAGGGCCAGGACTCCGACCAAGTGGAATCTTGTGAGATTCTAATAGCAAAGTAATCCTGCGACGACGGCTAAGTCGACCGTAAAAGTCAGCAATTCTTTCGAACCTCTGAAGCGGGTTCAGAAAAACGCCATGGTCGCCCGAATTAAGAAGACGACAGTCCGAACGAGCAAAGAAACATGTCCCAGCCCCGTCAGAGAAAGCATGACACCATCTCTTCAGGCGTCTATCAGGCGCTCTGTGCCGCGCAAAAGCAGCGGGGCAAACCCAGAAAAGAAGCGCCAGCACTATTCAAGAACCCGGTCAGGCCAGCCGCTTTCAGTCGATTGCCCGTTACCAAAACAGGAGGGTCACGACAGTGATCCATGAAATCAGCTACTGGTAATAAAAAGACAGTGGGATATGTTATCCATACGGTCTATATTGCGGGCGCGCGTCCCATCGACAACTTGTGCAGCAAAAGCAAGGATGGGGCTACCACATCCCAAACCCAATCTGGCTTGAATGTGGTTGCCGCTTCCCAAGATCAGCCGCCTCCATTGGATAAGGAAAACCCTCTCGATGAAGCCGATAGGCAGATAGACCCCTCGGTCCATGTAGAGTCAAGCTCGGACAGCGAGGAAGAGCCGACTTTCTGCCCCAAAACCGAAGAGCAAGAGCTGCTTCAAGAGCTTCAAAAACAGCTCAGGAGGAAAGATAAAGAAATGGCCAAGCTTTACTCCAAAATCGACGACCTGACGAATGTTGTGATGCATCTCACGGCTCAAATTGTTCGAGCGCCTTCCAATAAGGCACATGTCTCTACTCATGAGCCAGGCGATGGCAACCCGAAGCAACCTATGCATGTCCTCTTGGGTCCAAGATTGGGTGAGCCGCACGAAATCCAGCCACATTCCGCTTCTGGGACGCCTTGGCCCCAGATAGCACTATCCCGCTAACACAAGATCGGATAATGGATTTGGTCACCAGCAAGGTTAGAACATTGGTAGCCGAAGCCAAAGCTCAGAAAGAAATCGGCAGTAGTGGGCGATCGTATCCCTCACAGTACGATCTGATCGAGTTCCCAAGCGGCTACATTATTCCAAAGTTCGGAAGATTTGACGAGATGAGAAATGCAAATCAGCATGTCGCCCACTTTAAAGCATCGTGCGGAAACACATGGGGCAATGACGCGCTCCTTCTTCGTCAGTTTGTCAACAACCTGACCGGTGTCGCTTTCGACTGGTATGCGAGTATACCAGACGAGTCCGTCATTACCTTTGCCCAAATGGAGTCTTTGTATCGGCAAAGGTTCATGAGTGTCAGTGATAAAATCTCCATTGCTGACCTTGTGAGGACCAAGCCGGGGATGAATGAAAGCAACATCGACTTTATCGCCCGATGACGTAATCTCACGGTCAAGTGCGAACTGCCGCTGGAGCAGGACCAGTCCGTCAGCCTTCTCATTGGGAGCCTCAGCAATTGGATGGTCCCATTCTTGTGTACAACATGCCTCAAGACGTTTCAGGAACTAACCAAGAAAGTCCAAATGCTGGAACGCTCGAATCAAGATTCTACCCCAGACTCTCCGAGAGACAAGACTTGGAAAAGCAAGAGGGACGACAACCGTAGAAGCGGGAATTCCAGCAGTACCAACGTCTTCAATGTGTCTGACAATGAAGACAAGCGAAAGGCAGGCGATTCCAAAACCAACCGGTCTCGGAAGCCATTGCTGGGAGGAGAAGGGCCTTCCCTAGAGAAGAAAAAGAACAAGGTTTACTCTTTCAGAAGGGACAAGGTCCGCAAGATATTCAAAGATGCGTTGAATAATGGTCTACAATTGCCGGAGTCGAAGAGACCCCACGAAGAAAAAATGACCGACAATCCCCTGTATTGCCCATACCACCGAGTAGTGAGCCATGTGATCGAGGATTGCAATATCATCAAATACCGGGTCGAGAAGCAGTACAGGGCTGGAGAGATCGAGCTGTCCAAGAGCGTGTTGGTGAACAATCAAGTTGCAACCACCAACTTTATATAGACAGAAGCTGAAGCCTTCTGGGAGCAGACGGCTGAACCCGCTGCCCTGAGAAACGAAACTGACTCACCGCAGCTTCCGTGGAGTACGCACATATCTAATAAGATGAAGAAGATGCTAAAGTTACTTCGGAAAGAGCCCAGAACAGAATGGGAAGGGCAGAAGAAGCCCACCATTCTAGCTAGATGTGTTAGTTGTATGTATGCCCTAGAGGCCATTATTATACATGATTGTATATTATAGTGGATGCTTGGACATATAGAGAGAGGACTCTCTTGCTCGACATGATAGTATGCTATCTGGTTGCTGTTTGTCTTAACATGTAGACTTGTATTGTGATACTGTCTTGCTCTCACATGTTGATAAAGCCCTTAGGATGTATACTTGATTACCAGGACTATGATGGATATCATACTAGTGGTGCCAGGGTAGTCCATAAGTTCATCCTTTAATTGTTCCTAGTCGAAGGTGTATCGAGACGGGGCATCGATATTCCAGAGTAGACTAGCGTATACACTTCTTGACCCATATGATGGGCAATGGATGATCCCACATCCATTGGTGTTTGACATCAAAGATGGTATACGGGTGCTCAGTGGAGACTGGGTATACTGAACAGGACTCGCCAAGAACTCCTAAATGGTATTATACCTGATGTCAGATAGCATTTCTCTGGTGACACTGGTACAGGTTAGTCTGTAGACCCAAGATCGTCATAGAGTCTTGTGTGATTCCCACTGTGTTTTGATTTCCACCTTACCACGTTCAAGAGAACGTGAAAAACTGTGGTTTTTGGGTACAGTCCCGAGTCACATGGAGGCAATGAGCAATAGGAGGGGTTTCGTCTCTCCCGGTATTGGGGGTTGATATTGCGCTATACTCGATTGGCTATAACAGGAAATCCCTGGCCAGGGCTGATACGGAGATTTACCGGTAAGTGTTATCAGTAGTTTCTCAACCCGTTATGAGCCTCACATCGGCACAACTTATCAAGTTACTGGGGTTTGACGTTTACCACCCCTAGACTAGATATGCGACATATCAGACGAAGAGACCGGACTGTACGGTAGTGTTACTGACAGGCTTTGCGGGAGTTTAAACAAGCTTGCTTGTTGATCTTCTGATCGCTCAATACCCGGGTAGCCGTTACGTCCAGCTAGTACCGCTGATGGCTTATAGGTGACTGATATGATCATCACCTACTGCCGGCATATTGACGAGTCTTTAGAGTCCTACACAGAGGTTTCCTGGCTCAAGCGAAACGAAGTAGGAACACATATGTGATATGTGCGGGACCGAGATTAATACGTGTATGTGATACCGTATTCTATTCTCGTGATATGTGATATCGGTCGATTATATGTGATATAACCGGGTTATCGAATCAAGTGTTGATTCGATAAGTTGATACAAATGATATTAGTCGGTTGTATGCGATATAGCCGGATTATTAAATCAAGTGTTGATTTAATAATTTAATGTATAAATATATATTTGATATATTAACATACATTAACTAATATTAGCTCACTTAAGCATTTCTTTTTCTTACTTGTGCACATTTAATATATATGTGATATATATTATTGTGTCATGTTTGTTGCTACATGCTACATGGGTGTATGAGACTCACACCATGACATAGATAATTGAGGGTGTTTATTTATTTAAGTTAAATCAAAATTAGTTGGAAATTAGCATATGGTTGAAGCTTGTGGAAACTTGTGGAACCATTGACTTAGTCCACTAATTTTGTTTTACTTAAGATATTTATTAACTCAACCATTATCTTTAGCCATGGTTAAGTCTCTACAAGAGTTAGTATGAGATATTATCTCACACATGCTTGCTATTCTCACTCATAACATTCTCCACTTCATCTTCTTCTTCCTCTCCTTGAGCTCTCTAGGTTTTTAAGGAAGTGAAGAAAATTAGTGAGAAAAATATTTCTAAAGTGAGCAAAATTCATACTTCATCAACCTACACTAGATTAGCCATTTAGTTTAGGTTGTTTGCTTCACTAATTCCTAATTAGTGAAGAGCTAGCTTGAGTTAGTGTCTCCTCGATGTAGATCATCTTCGGCCTCGAAGATTTCAAGCAAGCTTGTTCATATCACCTTGTGGAGCCTTACTAGAGTCCGGGAGATCACTACTTGGAGCGAAGGAACTACTACACGGAACATTTGAAGTGAAGGACCGGTCTGCAAAGGTTGTATTTCTTGTTCACTTTGTATGTAAAGTTGTTTACATTCTAGCATAACCCTAATTCTTTAGTCAAGATCTTGTGTTAGGGTTTCTTAGCACACTAATTTTTATAAAATGGCATGGTTGATGCCTTCCATAACCTTGTAGTCGTGCTAAAGAACCCTACAAGATGCATTGTCAGTCTCCACCATGGACCAGCTTAAAACTTTCTACGTTCCTGGAAGGAAAAGTGGACAGAAGGGCATCCTGTTTTATGGGTCAAATCCTGTCGCGCACCCGGACGATTTGTCTGTGACATGCCTTCCATACGAGAGAGGCATAAGGGCCTTCCTCAATCCCAGATATTATGCGCCTGAGATGTGGGAATACTTTAAAAAGTGCGGGTGTCGGCTATATCAAATGGACTCCGAAGCAATGTTTTATGAAGGGCTATGGTATCCGCCTCAGGTCCGAGCACTCATCGATGGACGAATCCCAGATAGACGGGGCATAGGTTTCATTTAGCCTGATGCCAAAGCATGCTATATGATCCATATTGGTGAATCCGGCGAAGAGTCAAATGTTGAAGGCAAGCTAGCTGAGCCCGAAGAAGCCCCTCAAGAGCTCGAAGATGGTGGACAAGCAACCTTCGATGAGCTAACCGAGATCGATTTGGGAACGCCTGATAATCCAAGGCCGACCTACATCAGCTCACTCTTGTCAGAGGAAATGAAAGAGCAGATAATTGACCTGCTGCATGAGTTCGCCGACTGTTTCGCGTGGACATACAAAGAAATGCCTGGCCTTTCCTCTGAAGTGGCCATGCATAAGCTGGCTATATCTTCTAATGCTAAGCCAGTCAAACAAGCTCCTCGAAGAATGAGAAGGGAACTGGAAGAAAAGTTCATCGAGAAAACCAAGAAACTCATCGATGCCGGCTTCATCAGGGAAGAGAAATACGCAGAAGGATCGCATGCATTGTCCCAGTAAAGAAGAAAAATGGGCAGATCCGGGTTTGTGTCGATTTCAGAGACCTTAAACAGGCATGCCCTAAAGATGATTTCCCGCTTCCGATCATGGAAATGATGGTCGATGACACATCAAATTATGAGCTGTTCACCTTCATGGACGGTTCGTCTGGGTACAATCAGATAAAAATGTCGCCTGAGGATGAAAGGCATATAGCATTTCGAACCCCGATCGGCATATACTGTTACAAAGCGATACCGTTCGGACTGAAGAACGCAGGTGCTACATATCAAAGGGCAATGACCAATATCTTTGATGATCTAATCCATAAAGTCGTCGAATGTTATGTTGATGATCTGGTCGTCAAGACTAAAGCCAAGGCCGACACATCCAGGATCTTAGGACCGTTCTCACTAGACCGAGGGAATACGATCTGAAGATGAATCCTCTGAAGTGCGCTTTTGGCATGTCATCGGGAAAATTCTTGGGCTTCATAGTCCGACATTGAGGGATCGAAATTGACCCATCCAAGATAAATGCCATCATGGAGATGCCCCCTCCGAAGAATCTGACGCAGCTAAGATCTTTTCAAGGCAAGCTTGCTTATATACGAAGGTTTATCTCAAATTTATCGGGGAGATGTAGGCCCTTCTCAAAGCTCATGAAGAAAGGTGCTCCTTTTATCTGGGATGCCGAATGTCAAGAAGCATTCGAAAGCATCAAACGGTACCTGTTGCACCCTCCAGTGCTTGCTGCTCCTATTTCAAATAAACCGTTGATTCTCTATACTGCCGCGCTAGATAAGTCACTCGGTGCGTTCCTTTCCCAAAACAATAAGGAGGGAAAAGAAAATGCCCTCTACTATCTCAGTCGAACTTTAGTCGGGGCAGAACACAACTATTCCCCGATCGAAAAGCAATGCCTGGCTCTGATGTTCACTGTGAATAAGCTGAGGCACTATCTGCTCACTCATCGGGTTTATGCTGATTTCCAAGGTCGACCCGCTCAAACACATAATGACCAAAGCAAGCCTAGCCGGTAGAATGGCGAGATGGGCTGTCATGCTGCTTGAATTTGACATAATCTATACTCCTCAGAAAGCAGTAAAAGGGCAAGCCCTCGCCGACTTCCTTGCTGCTCATCCCATACCAGAAAGGACGCCGCTCAATTGCGAGTTACCCGACGCACAAGTTCTATACCTCGAGGATGATGAACCATGTTGGGAGCTCTACTTCGATGGAGCCTCATCAATGAGGAGCTCCGGCAAATCAAGCATCCCGGAGATAAAAGCGGGGATAGGATTGGTGTTCGTCACGCCATCAGGAGGAACCCTACGACGTTCTTTCGCTCCACCGAGCCTCGCACAAACAACGAGGCTGAGTACGAAGCTCTGATAGCTGGTCTGGAGCTCGCCATAGAAATGGGAACCCTTCGGCTACGGGTTTACGGTGATTCCCAGCTTGTCATCAACCAAGCAAGCGGTGACTATAAGATATACAGACCTGAGTTAGCTCGGTACAGAAGCCGGGTGGTGGAGCTCATGAAACAGTTCACCCGCATTGAACTAATGAGTGTCCCTAGGGCGTTGAACGGAAAAGCCGACATACTCGCTCGCCTAGCTAAATAGCTAGTTGATCCTGACATGGAAGAAATTCTAATCACAGTCAGAAGCCGGCAAATTCTGTCTCCAGTCTCTTTGCGTGAAGAAGAAAGCGTAGAACAAGAGAACAATCCTGCCGAAGAAGCTTCGATCATGCAAGACGAGCCCGATTGGAGAGAACCCTTCATAGAGTACCTCCGATACGACAAGCTGTCCGAAGAAAAATCTGCGAGGATTCAGCTGAAGAAGAGAGCTCTCCGATATGTGTTTGTAAATAATACGCTATACCGCAGATCATATGACCAACTCTGGCTCAGGTGCCTTACATCGGCCGAAGCCCAAAAAGTCATGAAAGAAGTTCACTCAGGCGTCTGCGGAGCTCACCAATCTGGCCCCAAAATGCGGCTTCAAATTAAACGACTTGGGTATTACTAGCCTACCATGATAAGGGATTGCGAAGATCATGCGAAGAGGTGTCATCTCTGCCAAATTCACGGTGACTTCATTCATAAGCATCCCAATCCGCTGCATCCTACGGTGGTGTCATGGCCCTTCGAAGTTTGGGGCACCGACATAGTTGGTCCAATTGATCCTCCGTCATCCAAAGGCCACTGGTTCATATTGGCTGCAACAGACTACTTCTCCAGATGGGCTGAAGTTGTCCCGCTAAAAGAAATCAAGACAGAAGATATTCTGACATTCTTCCGGCATAATATTCTATACCGCTTTGGTTCACCAAGAAGAATCATTTCTGAAAACGGGTCTTCTTTCAAGAGCTTCAAAGTCTCAAGATTCGTTACTCAGCACAAGATAGATTGGAGATATTTCTCCATCTATAATCCAAGAGCCAATGGGCTAGCCGAAGCCTTCAATAAGACTCTATGCAAGCTCCTAAGGAAAAATGGTTCAGCCAACAAGAGAGACTGGAATCTCAAACTTCACGAGGCGTTGTGGGAATATCGTACCACGCACCATACTCCAACTTAGTCCACTCCATACTCATTACTCTTTAGAGTGGAGGCGATCCTCCCCCTCGAAGTTAAGTTCCAAGCTTAAGAATGGTCGTTCAGCACGAGTTGACAGAGGAGGAAAACGTGCTCCTTCGGCTCGAAGAGCTCGACGCCCTCGAAGAAAAGAGGCTTGCAGTACAGCAAAATCTGGAGCTGTACCGAGCCCAAATGTCACGGGCCTATGACAAGATGACTCGTCTCCGCGCTTTCAAGAAAGGCGAATTGGTGTTGGTCCTCAAAAGACTGATCATCCCCAATCGACATGTGTAACAACCCTAATTTTTTTATACACTTTTTCCTATACAAATTTTTTAAAATATTTTTTTCAAAAATCCATAAAGGGGTATTTATTGCCTGAACACAAGACTTAAGTAATTAATTAGCAATGTAATTACAAGAAAGAGCTTGTGGCTCATTGGTAATACTTTGCACTGCTGAACCAAGCCACCAGAGTTCAAATCCCATACCCCACATTATTTTTTTATATTTTGTTTTAAATTCTTTGGAAGCCCAACAATCCACACACAATAACTCCCAAACTTTGAACTAAACCTGAAAAACTAAATATACCAGAGTCTACACCAGACGACCCCCACCTTCCTGACCTTCGACTCAGCCCGACTCGGTCGACTCGGACGGCGGACCGGCCGACTCGGAACAGCGCCGCCGACTGGACTCGGCCGGACGGCCGAGTCGTCAATATGGGAAGTGTGTCTTTTCAGCTCCCCTATCCCCCTGTATACTCTAATTTATTGGATCGGTTCCAGAATGCCCATTAACACCTAATTACTCCAATTTTTAATGAATTTTCTATATTTTTATAATTTTTTTAATTTAAAAACCCTTCACCTACCCTACCCCTAGCCTACCCTATAAATACACCCCCTACCCTCTACCCTCTCACCTCAAAATCCTGAGCCCACTATCTCAAAAATTTTCCAAGAGTCGTGTACTTTGAAAACAAGCTCGAGGCGAAGCTCCGACGAAATTCCGGCGGAACTTCCGGCGGAACTTCCGGCGAGCGTTTTAGGAACTACCGGCGACGACGCAATACATCGACGATCCTTCTAGTTCCCTCTCACCCTCTAGTGTAATCTAAAACCCGTAAGTTCCTTTCTATCTCTCTTTTCCATTCTCAAAATACGAAATTACAAAACCCGACGGAATCGGAACCAATCCGATTTCCGATTCGGTTTCTTATAAAATTCCACTTCTCACTAATACAATCATACTTAAACTTTCTCATGATGACTATTAAACACTAATCAACCAAATTGATCAAGATTCATCACATGAAATGATAGCTATTTCAATTTATCGTATTTTTCACTTAAATACCACATTATTTCAACTTTACATTTAGCTCCATTAAACTTGCTATACCTTTAAAGTAGAGCACGAGGTAATGACCTACCTCCTCACACACTTATATACAACTTAACACGATACTATCAAAAACTTAGAATACGAGAAAACAATATTTTCATTTAAATACCCTTTACTAAATAAAGTCATTTCTAAAAGATTTAGTATTGGTACACCTTTTTAAATAAATACCACTTATTATGAAAATATGATAAGTTGTGGACATCAGTCGTTTATCTAAACCTGACTTTGTGGTGTCTATGCTAGGCAAGTAAGAAAGGTAACTTTAAAAGGCCCGTCTCACGGTGATTCGTGAGCGGGTCTCTCCTTTCTTCACCTGTACTTACCTGGCCACAATTGGCGGTGAAGAGGCGATTTGAGGCATCTCACAACTTGTCGTTTGGACCAGTTAGGAATAGTCTAGTTGACTTAGGAGACCTTAAAACATAGAATACGGAAAATTGACATCTTTACAAATAAATACCATTTACTTCATAAAACCGTTTTCTAAAGGATTTAGTATTCTACAATCTTTGAAAAGCGCCGCTACAACCCACTTTGGGGAACCCATTCAGGATGGTGCGGTTTATCGCGCATCCTCGGGCTTAGTAGTGCGAGATTCAGACCTCCGCAAGGAGCATTCGGTCTCGAAAGATTTAAAATACGATATTTTAAGAAAATGAGATTTTTAGAATATAAAATATTTATTAAAATTATTTTTGTATAAATATATATATATATATATATATATATATATATATATATATATCCTTAAAATACCTATCTTATTATGATATAAATATTCCACCCTTTTTTAAAAATCACAAGAATAAAGTTTACACTAAAATACTATGAATTCCAAACAAATCAATATTACAAATAAATACTTTATTTTCTGAAACTAGGATATTCTCACTAGAAATATCACAATATAAAATCCACATTCATTACAACTCTAAAGACGAATAATAAATACTTGAGGAGTATTTTGAAAAGTATATAAAATTATTTTTACAGAAAACCCCCTCAAGTTCTATAAATTACCCTAAGGACCCTAGTAAACATAGGTTAAGCAGAACCAATCTCTTGATCCTCAGGGAGCCAGAGAAGTGGGTGCTTGCCTATCTAAGGTAGACAAAGTAATAAAAACAATCAGGACTTCAATTTACTTTGCTGATTGTCTGACTCAGTTTGAGTCTCAGTATAATCTGACTTGAATATGATTCAAGTACAATCTACAATCTACAAATCTTCAATATTACAATTTAACACGAATCCATGAATCCAATTATCAATCTATACAACTTGACTGAACTGAACCATGGATATACATTCCATTTATACTGTTCCCCCGTTATTCTATTTACATGATTCTACGGTTACATCCGTTTACTGATATCATGGTTTCGGTCAGTCATCCAATTATACAATCTATACAGTTTATAATACAAGACAATACAATCAAGATAACACTACGGGGTTTAAGGGGTGGACTGGTACAGAATATGTTAAAGGTGGCACGAGGTGGTCACTTAAGACGTAATTACATCCATGCCGTTGTTCCGTGGTATTATCGACGGAGCCTTGTACTACAGGTTACCAAAGTCCCCGGTGTAAGTGGGACTCCTCTCGTATACACTGGCATCTTCTGTACCAAGCTACAAACAACAACGTTAACACTAAATACAACAATATAACAATATAATACAACTGTAAAAGCTACTCTATCTCTCTCTCTTACTCTCTCTCTATTCTATTTCTCCTCTTATCTTTGGGACTTACCGAGCGATCTGTTCGCTGACGACATTCTCTTTCTTTCTTCTTTGAATGTCGTCAGGTGATTTGGACACGTCAGAGACCGAGCTTACTGTTGAAGACTTGGATCAGTTTGCTGAAGACCCAGAGCTTTAGTTTCATTGTACACATTTCCTTTCAGTACTTTACATTCCTGTTATGCCATTGTTTAGGCATCACTTTTATTTCAGTTGTATTTACTTTTCATGCATTGTACAAAAGAATGTTAATAAAGTTGTTGTTCAGTTTATATATCTTGTCTCTTGTGTATTTACTTTTATATTGCTTAGATAAGCTTAGCGTATTTACTTCACAGTAAATACGTAGCGGACCAGTCCCGTCCCCTTCGCCGTACACCGGGAAGCGGGGCGTGACAACATGCCAAGGGACAATTCGAGCCAAACTGGGAAGGACCAGACGCCATCGAGAAAGTGTTTGATGGAGAATCCTACCAGCTGATAAATGTCGAGGGAGAAAGGCCCATGCCACCCATCAATGGCCGATATCTTAAGAAATACTACGCGTGAATGCTCCAAGTCGTAGGAGAATTGAGCACACCGGCCATACGGTCTGGATCATACATCCTATAAAACCGTATACAATCTACGGGTATAAACGACCCCTATCTCTCCTAAGTCCTACCAGCGAGACTACATTTAAATTCCCACCAGCAATGAAGATTCGCCAATGCAAAAAAAAAAAATGGTATGTCCACAAGCAAAACGGGCACGGATGAAAACCCGAAAGGGCTCCGTGAGTAAAAACAGCGGGACTGCCGGCGAGTTTGTGAAAACACGAAAGGACGCAAACTCGTAAAAAAGAGATGAAATACAATCGCAAAGTTCTCTTGACCTTGTGAGGAGAAAATCCCCGCGTGAGATCCTTACGACTCATAAAGGAGAAACACACTTAGGAATCCCCACGATTCCTGGGGAGAAATACACCTACGAGATCCTCTCGACTCGTAGGAAAAAATGCTTTTATGAGACCCTTGCGGCTCATAAAATTGAAAAGCCTTAGGTGATAGAGATCTAAAGTTGTCTCCTAAGACATCGCTCCCCAATGGGCAACGGCAAATGATGAGTTGCTCCTGGCATTGCTTCAGTGTTAGCGGTGCTGATGCTGACCCAAAACCTAAATCCCAAGTTTTCCCAATGGCAAATGATGAGTCGCTCCTGGCATTGCTTCAGTGTTAGCGGTGCTGATGCCGACCCAAAACCTAAATCCTAAGTCTTTCCAAAGGCAAATGATGAGTCGCTCCTGGCATTACTTCAGTGTTAGCGGTGCTGATGCCGACCCAAAACCTAAACCCCAAGTCTTCCCAAAGGCAAATGATGGGTCGCTCCTGGCACTACGCTTCAGTGTTAGCGGTGCTGATGCCAACCCAAAACCTAAATCCCAAGTCTTCCCAAAAGCAAATGATGAGTTGCACCTGGCATTATTCCAGTGCAGCAATGCTGATGCCGACCCAAAACCTAAATCCCAAGTCTTCCCAAAGGCAAATGATGAGTTGCTCCTGGCATTATTCCAGTGCAGCAATGCTGATGCCGACCCAAAAACCAAATCACAAGTCCTCCCGGGGCAAATGATGAGTTGCTCATGGCATTATTCCAGTGCAGCAATGCTGATGTCAAACAAGATCCAAATTCCAAGTTTCTCTCAAATTCAAAGGCCTCGCCAAATAAGGCAGAAATCAAACAGATCAAATTAATGTCCCACCCGGTAGCGCTTCCAAGCTCAAAAGTCCCGCTGGACGGGTAGGGAACTCCCAAAAAAAATCAAATCAACCCTGACACCATAGAAAGCAGAGCAAGTCAACTTCAACCCCGACACTGGAAGAAGCAGAGCAAGTCAAATCAAGTATCAACCGTCCAAGTCGCAAAAAGGGCAGAACCGACCGTCCACGTAGCTAAAATGGCAGAACAGACCGTCCAATTCGCTAAAAGGGCAGCACCGACCGTCCACGTCGCAAAAATGGCAGCACCGACCGTCCACATCGCTAAAATGGCAGAACCGACCGTCCACGTCACAAAAAAGGCAGCACCGACCGTCCAAGTCACTAAAAGGGCAGAATCGACTGTCCAAGTCGCAAAAAGGGCAGAACCGACCGTCCACGTAGCTAAAATGGCAGAACCGACCGTCCAAGTCGCTAAAAGGGCAGCACCGACCGTCCACGTCGCAAAAATGGCAGCACCGACCGTCCGCTTCGCTAAAATGGCAGAACCGACCGTCCACGTCGCAAAAATGGCAGCACCGACCGCCCAAGTCGGTAAAAGGGCAGCACCGACCGTCCACGTCGCAAAAATGGCAGCACCGACCATCCACGTCGCTAAAATGGCAGAACCGACCATGCACATCGCAAAAATGGCAGCACCGACCGTCCAAGTCACTAAAAGGGCAGCACCGACCGTCCACGTCGCTAAAATGGCAGAACCGACCGTCCACGTCGCAAAAATGGAAGCACCGACCATCAAAGTCGCTAAAAGGGCAACATCGACGGTCCAAATATGGCAGCACCGACCGTCCACGTCGCTAAAATGGCAGCACCGACCGTCCACGTCGCAAAAATGGCAGCACCGACCGTCCAAATCACTAAAAGGGCAACACCGACCGTCCACGTCGCAAAAATGGAAGCACCGACCATCAAAGTCGCTAAAAGAGAAGCACCGACCGTCTATGTCGCAAAAATGGCAGCACCGACCGTCCACGTCGCTAAAATGGCAGAACCGACCGTCCACGTCGCAAAAATGGCAGCACCGATCGTCCAAATCACTAAAAGGGCAGCACCGACCATGCATGTCGCAAAAATGGCAGCACCGACCGCCCACGTCGCTAAAATGGCAGAACCGACCGCCCACGTCGCTAAAATGGCAGAACCGACCGTCCAAGTCGCAAAAAGGGCAGCACCGACCGTCCAAGTCGCTAAAAGTGCAGCACCGACCGTCCACGTTGTAAAAATGGCAGCACCGACCGTCCACATCGCAAAATGGGCAGCACCGACCGTCCATGTCATAAAAATGGCAGCACGGACCGTCCATGTCGCAAAAATGGCAGCACCGACCATCCACGTCGCTAAAATGGCAGAACCGACCGTCCACATCGCAAAAATGGTATCACCGACCGTCCAAGTTACTAAAAGGGCAGCACCGACCGTCCACGTCGTAAAAATGGCAGTACCGACTGTCCACGTCGCTAAAATGGCAGAACCGACCGTCCACGTCGCAAAAATGGCAGCACCGACCTCCATGTCGTCAAAACGGAGTCGACCTCCACGCGAAAGAAGATCCATCAATTTCATGCACATAACCCACATATGTGGTGTGCATTTATTGATGGGGGCACTTTGTTGGGGTCAAAATCACACACCAGTTGACCAAGTCAAAACCCATGGTCAACCCCAAGCCAAGTGGGCCCAAGCCCAGGTCAAAGGGACCGGCCCCTTGACAAAAAGAATAAAGCCATAAATTGGTTTAATGTAATTCTTTATATATATATATATATATGCATAGAAATAAATATATGTAAAATAAGCAAAAAGCCAAAATTTTGTAAACCCCATGGCTTATATGCAAAAAGAGATAAGCACATAAGGCATGGGGTAACATAAGTGCCATTTGGCAAAGCCCAAGGGGCTATATGTAAAGTGTGTAGCCTATAAAGGCAACATGATGAAAAAATCAATGATAACTATATGTAAAGTGTGTAGCCTATAAAGGCAACATGATGAAAAAATCAATGATAACTTTTTCTCTCTAAAAAAAACTAGGGTTTGTACCTCCTCCTCCTTCCTCAAAGTTCTAAACCTTCTTTTTTCTTTTGAATTAAATCAAGAGTTTAACCCTTCCTTTTTCAAAAACAAATAGTTTTTCACCATAAAACACTTGAAGGGGAGTTCAGATCTGCCATCAAATCCCTAAAAAGGGAGATTTTAAGTCCCACCACCCCTTTTCCCCCCAAGATCCAGCCAACAGAGAGGAAGAAGAAGGATATCCATCTCCAAAAATCCCATTCCAGGAGGATCCGAGGCTCAAAAGAAGATCCAAAAATTTCTAGGAGTTTAACTCCATTCAAGATCTATTAGAGTTTAACTGTCACGGCCCGAAATATTAGCTCGTGACCAGCACATGAATCACGCAACGTCTAAAGGCGTAACGGAATTCAAGTAAGCTGAAACCCAGAAATCTAAACCTTTTAAGAAAATAAAGGAGGTGAGGTTTGAAGTAAAGATATAATGAAATCAAGTTTTCTTAATGCAAAGAAAAGGAACATGAATGATGCAAGTGAAATCTAATAATTGAAAACATGTTTCGTCTTTTAAAAATTTTGGCAGCACCTCCTTTGTATATTTTGATCCAAAACCACAAATACATAATAAGGATAATGGCATCCCCAAGCGGGAGCTAGCTCTTCGCCAAACGGCGGATCACAACCACGCAATACAGTATAAATAAGTATACGACGCCCAACGGCGAAGTTCACCACAAAAAGATAAAGAAATGAGCAAGATATAACCCCAAAAGTGAATATAGAACCCATCGCTCAAATCTCGCAACTACAAGTCTCACTAAGTCTCATCACTTATACAATTTACAACTTTTGATTGATGGAGTTAACTAGATACAATATGAAATGTATATACAAGAGTGGGAATGATACAAATATCCCACTCACCAATGCAAAACACCCGAATACAACTGTGTGCCAGCGAAACCACTACTGATCCAAGCGGTCAACCTGCACGAACTGTGGCACAACGGGGGTGAGTTGCCAACTCGTGAGTAGAAAAATATCAACAGATAGAAATCGAATAAACAACGACTCCTAGGTCAACTATATCATAAATGTAATACTATGATATCTAGGGTGACCGGGTCTGTATATGCCAACGAGGTAGTCAATACCTATATGCATGTGGATAACATCCCACAGTAATAATCAATGCATGTATATGGATCTCGTCCAACCATAATCAAGGCATGTATGCATGTGGATCTCGTCCACCCAAAATCAATGTCTGCATGCATGTAAATATCATAAAGGGTGTGCATGGAAGTATGAGGATATACATCAACGGTGTCCCCCCCGACACATCAAAATCATGGAACCTGAGTGCCTAGCATCGACACTCGAAAACATCATGAAAATCGTGTCCAGCATCGGCACGTAAATCCTCATATATCGGGATCCGTCAGTCCGGATCGGCCCATCTCATCTCTCGACTCCGGTCGGTATCCTCCGGATATCCGCCGAGCCCAAATACTATCACTGGTAGATACTCGCCACCTTGCCAGGCTCATTGTCTGCTCCACGAAAAACATTTTCTCGCCCTGTGGAACCATACCGGGTCCATCATGAACCCGCAAACGGATCATCCAACTCCTCGAATCGGGTTTCAATTACACATCTCAGAACCGAGAAAACGCATGGTGGACGCACTGAAATATCATATCAAGAGAAACCGGGTTTTTAAAACAGTACATGCTTTTTTTGAAATAGTCACGGTTCTCAAATCCAGAAATCTCATGAAAACAGCATACCTCAACGCGTAAAATCATAAGGCATGATGTATGCGACATGTGATGGAAATGTAAGCATAGCAATATATCATGCAACATCGTATAAAAGTGCACAGGTAACTATAGAAGGCAGATTATGCAAAGAGTCATATCATGATGCAGCAATCCTACTGTGTAGTGACATGGCAATTATCGATGATGAAGTGTGTGAGCCGGCAAATCTGTGTGCGTGTAACATACGCATCATCGATAATAGTGAAAGTGTACTAGCACAAGTATAATCAATGCAATGGAAATAATATGAATGCAGCATAAAGGAAATCATATGCAAATGCTGACGGGTATACGTATCTAATATGATCGAGTCTGGGAATCTATCAATCGGCATCCAGCCTAACAACATCGCGTACGGTATGATCCATCGTACGGCAACCTCTAGTCAAGGGTAAGGATCAATCATCAAGTTAAACTCATCACGCACGGAAAATCATCGTACGGCGGCATTAAGCTAATAGGGATCCTATCATCCTATACGACAAATGAGGGTACGGCCTGAAATCACGTGCGGCCTATCATCCATGATTCACAACATTCTATATATATATATATATATATATATATATATCTATATATATCTATATCTATATATATATATATATATATATATATATACCTATGTCCCAGGTCACATCCGCAATAATCTCACATCAGGGGACCGACATTGTATAAATCATCTCGATCGACTCGCATCCGTATACCAACATGTCATCAGGTCATCATATCCGTCTTATAATCTTTTCATCGCAGTTATAACTCATATCAAGCCGAGTTTACCTAAACATTCTATCTCTTCTATAAGTATAGGTATCTAATCTAGCATACACACCCAAACCATACAATCAGATTTTTAAAGAAGCAAATCGTAGCTTTGAAAATAGGGATTACGGTGATTTTAAGAAAAAGATGTCATTTGAAAATCCGTAACGTCCCTCAAGGTATATTTTTAAAAGATACATACGACTCTTCGGTTTAAAAAAAGGTATGGTTCGGATGACGCATCTACATCGACTATCTAGTCCTACGGTACCCTAAACGGCAGTATCGACAAACGTCGTCCTCGAATCCCGTCATCACATAAAAGCCGTATAATCTCATTTCTAACTATCCTTAGTTTCTAATATAGTATCACTAACTATCCTTTACTATAACCCTAGTTTCCTAATCTAGGTTTCATAACCATATTCTATAATCAGTTTTCCATCAATACTTTGCGGGGGTGCTATACGCCATCTACCCTACTTCCCCCGTGGATATAGATCCAATCACCTGGTCTTCGCTTGCCGAAATCGATGACGCCGCTCTCCTTCGCCTCGGAATCCATACGAAGGTACCTACAATAATCAACAGTCGCAATGCGTATTAAAATCAAATCCGGAAAACCGATATGGCGCACGGTGTGCTCATAGGTTAGAACCTATGGCCTATACGTGCAAAACAATCAAACAACCCCTGTTGTCGATGTACAAACATCCGACAACCAAATACAAATCCAATTGTTAAGAAATTGCATTTCAAAATACGAAAAACATAGCCTAAAACACACCAAAATGCTCATAGATTTTCCCCAGGTGACAATTAGCCAATTTTACATATAGGAGGGGTCTATTTTATAGATGTAGGAGCTACAGAACCAAAAGGAACCAAAATTCCCCAGGTCTGGCCGCAAATTGCGGCCGTAGGGAATAAATCTGCGGCCATGATAAGGAGTTAGGGGCTAGGGTTTTGGTGGTAGCTTCTTAGGTGCATGCACATCTCTATGTGTTCACAAAATAATTTTCAGAGTCTCGAGATGATAGCAGATTTCATTTTACATCCACAGAATTCACAATTCTTCCGATATCGGTTTCTAAATCCATACTCCGGGTTTCTAGTCTCTAGTTTGAGTCTTAATTCTAACACTAGGGGGTTTGTGTGGCCTCTACTGAGCTTAATTATCCATCACCACTCTCAATTCCCATTAACCCTAACTAGGTTTTTCCTAAGTCCACAAAACCACTCGATAGGGTATAAGTAATAGAAACACTAAGCTTATGGTTCAGAAATTACCTTATTTGGCAACTCAAGAAAATTCTTGAGTTGCCCCAAGTGGCCAAAATCCTTGCTTTCTTGGTCCAATGTGCTTCCCTTGAGCTTGTGCACAAAATTTATGAAATGGGGATAAGGTTTTGAAGTGTTTTTGGATGTGTTTGTGGTGATTTGAGAAGGGGGGAGATGAGGCGGCAGCAGCAGCAGAAATAGAGGGAGGGGGAGAGGAAATGAGGGGAATAATGAAGGGAGAATGGCTCATAACCAAGTCAAAGGTAATCCCTCACCTTTCTCTCTCATAACCATACCCAATACTATATTCCTTTTCTTTTCTTTTCTTTTCTTTTCTTCTCTCATTCCATTTGAATTTGAATAGGAAAACCAAAAGAAACCATGGTAGAAAAATGCCCAAGTGTGAAAAAGATTTTGTGTATGCTATGTGCACAAAACACGCTTAATCCGCGATTAGCGATTTTAATCGCGATTAGCACTAAATTAGCATATAATTAATCATAAAAACTTAAAATTCTCATAATTCACATGAAACACCCTCTTTTAGTAATTTCCATAATTTTCCAAATTTTTCCCAATTTATCGGTATTTAATTATACCGAAATATTAAAATATTCAATATAATATTATTTAATTATAAAAAATTTCCCAAAAATAATATTTTATTTTTCTGAAGTGTTACATTAACTCCATAAATTAACCCCCTTTTTAGGAGTTTAACTCCAAATCTATACATAATCCCTGTTAGGAGTTCAACTCCAAAGCCCCCTTGGAAGTTCAACTCCTAACCTAGGGGCTAAGCCCCTTTTCCCGCTGGTGTTTCATGCGGTCGCGTGCCGCGCACGTGATCCGCGGGTGCTCAGCTCCCAGTGGTCGCGTGCAGCTCACGTGACCCGCTAGCGCCCAGCGGTCGTGTGCTGCGCATGTGACCCGCTGGTGCCTGGTACGTGACCCGCGGGCGCCAAGTGCCCACGTGCAAGGCACGTGACCCATGGGCGCCCGGCGCCCACGTGCCACACGCGCGTTTTTAAGATGCTCCTCACCCCTCATTTTCCGTGCACTCCATACCGGAAACACGTCCCCCGTTAGGAAAATTTTTCTAACGGGGCGCTGCCCCGAACCCCGTAAGGGGGCTGCTAGCCCGCTTGACTCCAAGCCCGCTATCTGGGTAGCAGGACCCCCGTAAACTCTGCGAGGCCCCCGATATACCCAAAACCCCCTTTCAAAACACAACACATGCAAACTGCACACTGAGTTCGCATGACTAGTTAACCCGTCAATCGGAGGTTCCCTCGCTCCAAAAGTGAGGGGTAATTAACGGCAGCTTAGTCCGCGGTTGCCGGAGATTCGGATTCCCACAATCAATAAACTCCCGCCTACCCTATGCAGGGGGAATTTGTAGTACGCCTGACAAGCGACGCGTATTCCCATCTCAATGGGGTGACGAAAAATACGCTACAGTTACGTGCAGCTAGTACCTGTGACGCCCCGCTTCCTAGTATATGGAATGGTGACGTGGCGGGCCGCAATGTATTTACTAAGAAATAAATACGTTAAGCGTAATTAAGCAATATATATAAAATGCACAAGAATGACAAGTGATATAAAAATATAAACAGCAACCTTTATTTACTTTCATCTTTACATACAACTGTTTTTGAAAATGAAAGATACAATGATATAAACAGTGCCTAAATAGTGGCATACAAACTGAAAGTAAATACAAGGAGAGCTAGAATTACGGCTGGGCAGTGAGCTGGTCCAAGTCCTCCTGGCTAGGCTTGATCTCCTGAGAGTCCGGTCCGCCTGACGAACATTCCAAAGAAAGAAAAGACGGGAATGTCGTCAGCGAACTAGCACTCGGTAAGTCCAAAAAGAAGGAATGGAATAGAATAAGTAATGTTAAATGAAACTGTAAAATTGTACAGGTATATGATTGTTATTCTAACGTAGTTGTTTGTAGCTTGGTACAAAAGGTATTTGAGTATACGAGAGGAGTCCATCTTACCTCATGGACTATGGTAACATGTAGTACAAGACCCCGTCATAACCCATGGGAAAACGGCACGAGAGTTCATGTAGGCATCTTTTAAGTGGCCATCTCGTGCCACGCTATACGTTCCATACCAATCTACCACATTATCCCCGCGTAATGTATTGTATAGATTATAATTACAAGTGTTGCCGAAACCATGGATACAATTTGTTCAAGTAGTCATGTTCAGGACTAATCATGTATTCAAGTAGTCATGTCAAGTTATAACCATAGTTCGGTCAAGTCAAGTCAAGTATTCATGTTTGATATTGATGTTTGAATTCAAGTATTCAATTTCATGTTCAAGTATTCATGTTTGATTTTTAGATTCAGGTTTGGATAGACTCAAAGTTGAGTTTGGATTCACGTTTGAGATAGACTCAGACTTGAGTCAGACACTTGTAAACTGATTTAGATCCTGAATTAGATTCGGGAGTCATCGGTAACTGCTGCACATGAACGGTAGGATTTGTGTCTTTTTTCAAGACAATTAGCATTGATAACTCCGTTAAGTTTTTTACCTTAAATAGACAAGCACCCACTTTCTCCGGCTCTCTGGGGCTCAAGAGAATTGATCCCGCTTAAACCTATATTTACTAAATTCCTTAAATATTGTTTTATATAACTCGATGGTGTTTTATGAAAAATATTTTTAATAAAATTTCAAAATAAACCTCAAGAATTTATTTATATTATTTAGGATTTTCATGGATATGAATTTTAAGGATTTGAGCTATTTTAGTGATAATTGCTTAACTTGGAAAGTTCATGGTATTTTATTGTAAAACATGTTTTTTGTTGGTATCTTGATGGTATTTTAGTGAAACTTGTAAAATCTTTCATTTTAAAAAATGTAAGTTTATTATATTTTGAAAATAGATGGATTTGTAATTTTTATATAATTATTAAAAATTAAATTTTATTTAATTAGAAAAAATTGTTTTTCTTAAAAACCGTATTTAAAACCTTTTGAGACCGAATGCTCCGTGAGTAGGTCTGCGTCTCGCTCTACTAGCCCAAGGATGTGCGATAATCCGCACCATCTATTAGAGGGTCCCCTAACAAGAGTTGTAGAGGTATAATCGCAAAGGAATTTAAAACACCGTTTAAAAAAAATCTGGTTTTTATAGTAAGTGGTATTCTCTTGTAATAATGTCTTCGTAACAAAAATTCACATAAAAGAGGTATCGTGCTATGGAACCATGTGTGCGTGTGGGGTAGGTCATTACCCCGTGAAGTTTTCCTAAAGGTATTATTTTAACAAAACTAAAAAAGATGATATTTAAAGTTCATGGTATTTAAATGAAAAAGTGTTACTATTGTTATTTTACATGAGAATTTTGATGAAAATTTGATTCTAAATATTAGGGTTTAAGGTTAAAAGTTTAGTGTAAAAGCTTGGTTGATCAAAGAATGAAGATAAGAAGTTTCTAGGGTTTAGAAAAAAATGATATCGGTATTAACTCCACTTACCGATATGAGTTTTGAAATGAAATTTCAATGAAGAGGAAAAGAGATTGACAGGGACTTACTACTTGGTTATGTTAAGAAGAGGTAGAAGAAGGAGAGTTGATCTTCATGGTGTCGCGGGAGTGCCGGAAGTGCTTCGATCCTCGCCGGAAGTTGCTTACTTGCTAACTCCTCTTTACTCCAATTGTACTTAGAAAATTTTTGAGAGTTTTGGCTAGAAATTTCAGAATGATGCCGAGTCAAAGTGTGGGGTGGTATTTATAGTGGAGAATTAGGGTTTGGGAATTAAAATTCATTAAAATTGTGATAAATTGTGAATTGAAGGGTCTCTGTTTGATTGCAGGGAAATCAAACAGTGCAGGGAAGTTAGGGTTAGGGGAAGAGTCAAGTGTGCAGAACCCGGGGTTCTTTGGCTCAAATCTGACCGTCGGGTCCGATCGATTTGCCTGTTTGGCCGGTCGATCTCGAAGCATTTGCCTCGAGATTCATGCCACTTAAACAACAGAGTATTTAAACCCTTTTGCACATGTTTGATTTTTCTGACTTTTTATTTTTCTGTGTATTGCACGTGTAAACTTTTGGGGTTCTAAAAAATTAAAAAGAAAAATCAGGAAAAAAATAATAATGTGTCTGATGGGAATCGAACACAGGGGCTACGTCACAGCAGTGCAAGGGCTTTACCAGTAAGCTTCAAGTTGTTTCTTACTGTTATTTAACAAAATTTACTTATAACTCAAACTCAGGCTGTATAACTCATTTTCTGTATATTAAACTGGAAAATTCCGTACAGTAAATTCAGAGTCGTTACATTCTACCCTCCTTATAAAAATTTCGTCTTCGAAATTTGCATTTACCTAGGGACTAATTTACAAATAAGTGAGGATATCTTGCACGCATGTCTTCTTCTCGTTCCTACGTTGATTCTCCTGGCAAATCTTTTCTCCACATCACTCGGACCAAGTTTACTTCCTTATTCCGTAATGTCTTCACCTTTCGATCCAGGATCTCAACGGGTTGTTGCTCCCAAGTTAAGTCGGTCTGGACTGTGAGCTCTGAATGATCAAGGATGTGGCCGGGGTCGCTCACATATCTTCATAGCTGGGATATATGGAACACGTTGTGCACTCCTTCCAATGAGGGTAGTAGTGCCAAACGACATGCCACTTCTCCAACTCGTTCGAGAATGTCGAACGGTCCTATGTATCTCGGACTTAGCTTACCATTCTTTCCAAAGCGGACCACTCTTCTGTTTGGAGAAATCTTTAAGAAAACATGGTCTCCAGGTTGGAACTTTAGGTGTCGGCACTTTGCATCAGTCCAATACTTCTGTCGATCTTGAGCTATGCGCATTTTTCCCTTGATTTTACGAACTACGTCCAAAATTGCCACGATCATCTCTGGTCCATGGAGTTCACGATCTCCAACATCGTCCCAACTTAGCGGTGAACGACACTTCCTTCCATAGAGTGCTACAAATGGTGTCATTCCAATGCTCGCCTGATAGTTGTTGTTGTTGTATGAAAACTCCACAAGGCGTAAGTGATCTTCCCACGAACCTTCGAAATCTAACATACAAGCTCTTAGCATATCCTCTAGAATCTGAATTGTTTGCTCGGACCGTCCGTCCGTTTGTGGATGGTAAACCGTGCTGAAGTTCAGACTCGTTCCCAGGCTAGCTTGCAGACTCTGCCAAAACTGTGATCGGAATCTGGTATCACGATCGGAGACGATGCAAACTGGTACTCCATGTAATCTCACAATCTCCTGCATGAGTTCATGGGTATCAATATAGTACATTTTGAAGAGTTAATCTTACCTTAGATTTATGCTTACCTCCATGTACTTCTTTGCTAACGTCTCGGTAGATTGGCCAACTCGAAAGGGAATAAAGTGAGCCGACTTGGTGAGTCGATCCATAATAACCCATACCGCGTCATTACCCTTCGTGCTGCGAGGAAGGGCAGTCATGAAGTCCATGGTGATGTGCTGCCTTTTCCATTTTGGGATTGGTAACGGCTGAAATAGACCAGCAGTTCTGTGATATTTAGCCTTTACTTGCTGACACACCAAACACTTAACTACGCTTCTGGTTATTTCGCGCTTCATTCCATGCCACTAGTAGTGTTGTCGTAGATCTTTGTACATTTTTGTACCACCGGAGTGTACTGAGCACGGTGAGCTGTGAGCTTCTTTCATCAACTCTTCTCAAACAGGACCGTGTGGTACACATAATCGACTTCCATATCTCAAGGATCCGTCTTCGTGGATGATGAAATCAGTTCAAAATCCACTTTCTACTTGTTCTCGGATCTTTTGTAGCTTGGTATCATTTGCTTGAGTTGTTTTGATCTGATTGACAAGAGTAGACTGGACTTGTAAGTTCATCAAATACGAATCGTTACGTGGCATAACCACTTCGACTGCTAATCCATGCAATTCCTGTTGTATCTTACACTGAGCAGTGAGATTCATTGCTAATAGCTGACGGCTAAGTGCATCAGGAACTACGTTCACCTTCCCAGGATGATACTGTAGGTTGATGTAGAAGTCCGCCATGAGTTCTAGCCATCTTCTCTGCCGCATGTTTAGTTCCTTCTGAGTAAATACATACTTCAGAGTTTTGTGGTCCGTGTATATATCCACTCGTTCACCCAAAACATAGTGGTGCCAAATCTTAAGTGCAAAGATAACGGTTGCCAACTCCAGATCATGTGTTGGATAGTTGCGCTCATGTACTTTTAGCTGTCTCGACGCGAAAGCCACAACTTTTCCATACTGATGTAGAACATATCTTAATCCCTTACCGGACGCATCACAATGTACGATGAATCCTCCAGATTGATCCGGTATAACAAGGATAGGAGCTGAAGTTAATTTTGATTTGAGTTCTACGAAAACTTTTTCACATGCTTCTGACCACACGAATGCTTCATCCTTACATGTGAGCTTGGTCAGGGGTGCTGAATTCTTTGAGTAACCTTCAATGAATCGTCGGTATTATCCTGCTAATCCCAAGAATCTTCGTATATTTTTCACCGTCTTTGGTGTCGGCCACTCGCTGACAGCTGACACCTTAGCTGGATCTACTGAGATTCCTTCGCCTGAAACGATATATCCGAGAAATTCGACTTGATCTAGACAAAATTCACACTTGCTGTACTTGGCATAGATATGATGTTGTCGCAATGTCTTCAGGACAATCCGTAAATGCTCGGCATGTTCTTCCCGATCCTTTGAATACACCAGGATGTCGTCGATGAAAATGACAACGAACCTGTCTAAGTACTCTCGGAAAACTTGGTTCATCGGATTCATGAAAATAGCAGGTGCATTGGTCACTCCAAATGGCATTACGAGATATTCATAATGACCATAGCGAGTCCTAAATTCCGTCTTCAGAATATCGGACTCTTTGACCTTCACCTGATGATAACCCGAACGAAGATCTAGCTTTGAGAATACACAAGACCCACTTAGCTGATCGAACAGATCATCGATACGCGGTAGTGGATACTTGTTCTTAATCGTCACTTCGTTCAGAGCTCGGTAATCCACACACATCCTGTATGAACCTTCTTTCTTCTTCACCAGCAATACTGGAGATCCCCAACTTGAAGTACTGGGACGAATCCAACATTTCTTCAGGAGTTCGTCCAACTGAATGCGGATCTCCTTCAATCCTTCTGGACTTAACCAGTATGGTGCTTTGATTACAGGTTGCGCACCAGGTAGTAAATCAATGCTGAATTCAAGAGCTCGATCGGGAGGCAAACCTGATATATCTTCAGGGAATACATTCTCGAACTCTCGAACTACCTCTGGCTTTTCTTCTTTCGCCGGTAGAGTAAATACTTCTGCATTCTTTGGTTTAGCACGGAAGATTCCTGGCTCCAACTTTCTATTTCCACTCTTGAAGTAGAAGACTGGGTGATCCGGTATCTCAAATACTACCCTCCTTTCACGACAGTCAATCGTAGCATAGAAAACTCCTAGCCAGTCCATTCCCAACACAACATCGAAGTTTGGGATGTCCAGTACTTTGAAATTCGCGTAGAATTCTCGTCTGCAAACTACAATTGGACACTGATTAAATCCCACAGTTTCTTTTAATACTTCATTCCCGGAACCGACATTCCAGCTTGAAATGAGTGGCTTCACGGGAATCGCATGCGTTCTCACGAATCGTTGCGACATGAAGCAGTGTGACGCTCTAGTGTTGAACAGTGCTAGAGCAGATAGGGAGGCTACCAATATTGTACCTAAGTTGTGTGGGAAGTGTTTAGGTATAGGAAAAGGTAAATTGATATATAAGGATTGAAAATGTTTGAAAGATTGAGAGTTACAAGTGATGAATTGGCATGTGGTTTCGGCTTTCTCAACCGTCATTGTGAAAGCCTGACGTCGGGGTACATTCCTCCTTGCTGGAGGCACATTCCTCTGTCCTTGGGGCACGTTTCTCTGCCCTTGAGGCATGTTACTCTGTGCTTGATGGAATTGATGAGGAGGCTGTACAGAAGGTCCACGTAGAGGTGGATCAGGTAGAGCAAGTCGGGGTGCAGGAGCCTGAAAAGTTGGCCGCTGCGGAAAAGTGATAGCTGGTCTGGGGAATGGAGCTGTGTTGAAACGATATGGACATGCTCCTATGGCGTGAGTGGATGCGCCACAAACCAAACACATGCCATTTGCACGCCTACAGTCCTTTGCCAGGTGTCCTGTTCTCTTGCAGTAGAAGCAAAAGTCTGGACTAGACCGGTTAAATGACCCTCCTGGTCTCCTGGGTGCAAATGTCGGCCTAGAAGAGGCTCTTCCTGTCATTTGTGTGGCAAGGAATTTCACACCGGCAGTCTGCGGTCTGCCCTTCTTCTTCACAACTTCCTCATAGCGTCGGGCAGCCTTCAAAGAGAGATCATGGGTTGGGAAATACCCTGTAGTGAGTGTGTTGGGGTCAAAAGTTACACCCCGGTTGACCAAGTCAAAGTCAACCCCAAGTAAGCGGGCCCATGCTCAGATCAAGTGGGCCCATGCCCAAGTCGAGCCTCGCGGTCGGCCTCCCCCATGCCAAAATGAAATCATATAATAAATAATTTTGATGTAATTTTTTTTATGCATGAATATAAGAAAAATGAGCATAAAGCCAAATTTTTATAAAGCCCATGGCTCATGTGCAAAAGAAATAAGCACATGAAGTATGGGATGGGTAAAATGCCATTTTGTAAAGCTCAAGGGGATATATGTAAATTTTTAAGTCTGTATAAGACAACATGATAATGAAATAAAGAATAATTTTCATCCCCTAAAAAATTTAGGGTTTCTATGCCTCCTTCGCCTTCCTCAAGGTTCTAAAAACCTTCTCCCCTTTTTGAATTAAATCAAGAGTTTAACTCTTCCTTTTCCAAAAATAAACAGTTTTTCACCATCAAACCCCTGAAGGGGAACTCAGATCTTCCATTAGATCTCAAAAATGGGAGATTTTTAAATCTCACCCCCCCTTTTTCTTCAAAATCCGGCCAACCGAGAGGAAGAAGAAGGAGACCCATCTCCAAAAATCCCACCTTGGGAAGATCCAAGGCCTAAAAGAAGATCCAGGGCCAAAGGGGTCCCCTTTGATCATTTCCAAAGATTTCTAGAAGGTTAACTCCATTCAAGATCTGTTGGAGTTTAACTCCATAAATAAAAGATCCTCTTTCGCAGTTTAACTCCTATTTCCAGGGCTAAAAGCCCCTTTCTTTCCGCCGGCGCCCAAGCGCCCAGCGCCCGCGTGCCGGGCACATGAGGCGCTCGCGCCCAAGCGCCCAGCATTAGCTTCCAGCGTTAGCACCCAGCGTTAGCGCCAGCGCTCAAGCGCCCAGTGCCCAGCTCCCTAGCGTCTTTAAGACGCTCCTCACCCTACTTTTTCCCACACTCCACAACACTTTCCCCGTTAGAAAAAAATTCTAATGGGGTGCTGCCCCGCACCCCGCAAGGGGGCTGCTAGCCCCCTTGATCCCCAGCCCGCTATCCGGGTAGCGGGACCCCCGTAAAACTCTGCGGGCCCCCCGATATATCCAAAACCCTTTCAAAACATACGTACACTGCATATTGAGTTCGCATGACCAATTTGACCCGTCAATTGGAGATTCCATCGCTCCAAAGGCGAGAGGTAATTAACGGCAGCTTAGTCCGCGGCTGTCGGAGATTCGGATCCCCACAATCAATAAACCCCCGCCTATCCATAATTTTGCATTATTATATTCCCCATTCTTATGCATTTTACAAATAAACAGGTGCTTTTGACCCATGTCTGCTACATAGTTGCAGGTTACAGATTCTTTGGACAAAAACAGTGAAAAAGGCATAAGATGATACAAAAGTGAGACTACGACCAATAAATGGTGGAATCTTGATAAAGCCTACACGAAGATCAGATTCACAAAATACAAGGCAGCGCAAGGTTCAAGACTTCGTCACGAAGCAACGGTAAAAGTCCACTATAATTATTTACTGTGGAGATTTGGAAGAAACCTAGAAGCCAATCTGAAGAAACAACTGTAGAAACAAGAAGACAAAGTCATCTAGAAGCAACACAGAAAAACACAGACTACAATCTCCCTACTTGGACGCGGAACCGCGGCCAAACAGGCCCTATGGCCGCGGTTCCGCGGCCGTCTATTACCCGTGTCAGTGGAAAATGTGTCGGTGCGCTGGCGGGCGTTGGCTAGGTCTTTTTCTTAGGGGGTATTTTGTAAAAACAGATATGACGCGATTGTAACCTAGGGTTTCTATGAATCTATAAATAGAACCCTAAAAACCTGTTTTAGGTTATGCCTCTTTTCATTTCATAAATTCAGATCTGTAATTCCTGTGTTAATGTTTGGAGAGAGCCATCAATAAAATAAGATTTCTATTTCATTGCCTTAGTTTACTTTTAATTATTTGCCCTAGTTAGATAGTTAGAATGTCATTCAATTCCCTAATGAGCGAGTAGTCTCCTCGCTTGTTAGGGTTAGCTTTGGGGAAGGCTTGAGAGATGAAGATCTCTCACTTCTTTCTTGCCCATCATAAGTTTTTATAGGATTCCATGCATACATAACACACTGTTCCCTACGGCACCCTATCCCCCGAGGTAGCGGTGATACCGTAGTATAAAGGACCGGTTGTATATGTTTTCCATTGACGTTAGGGTAAGAATTAAGAAAGGAAGGACAAGAACCTAGAGGAAGAAACATCGTTTCTTCCCGATGGTACTAATCCCCTTTATTAATTGCTACCATAACACCTAGTAGATCTAATTTAGGACATTGAAAGCGGTGGGAAATCTTTACATTTCTAAACTTAACCTAAACCTAACCCTAGCAAGACTCTAGTCTAGATAAAACTTAGTTTTTTAGATTTAATCAATCCATTCACACCGTTTGGAATTAACTCGTCAGACCAAATTAGGAAATACACAATATCCCTGTGGACCGACCCGTACTCACCGGCTAGCTACCAAGCGACGCCGTTCTTGATTGTGGTTATATAAATATTCTTTGATCATAAATCCCCTCTCTAAATCAAATGGCGCCGTTGCCGGGGATGGTGTAGTATTTTCTTTTTGCAATTTCGGGTTAATATAAATTAAAAAATCATAAAAATATATATATATATATATATATATATATATAATTCTTATCATTCTTTTATTGTTTGAAGGGTTTATCTTGTGAATTTTGCAGGAACACCAAAGAAGTTCGGATATGGAAAATTCCAGAGATCAAAACAGAAAAAGGCAGATCTGAACAACAGAGGATTTTACCAACAGAACAACAGAAAACTTTTTAGGAACTGTGCCGTCGCTTCTACCGCAGAACCGCCGTCTGATCCTACTTCCCGCCACGCATCCACAGTCTGCTGACGTCATCAGCAGACCAGAAAAATTTTCAGGCACCGAACAGCCTAGGAGACCACAATTCCGCCGCCATATCCCTACTGCGACCGCGCATCCGCGGTTATCTGGTGACTTCAGCAAAAGAAATTTCCACTGTAAGTTTTCTCTCTCCTACTCTGCAAATCCCCATATCTCTTCTGTCAAATCTTCTGCAGGATTTTTTGCGCTTAAAAAATCTCTCCCCTTCCAATAATTGATCTTGTGCAGGATTCTTTGCGCCGCGCTAAAAATAAAAAAAATTTGATTGCAAGTGATTGTTACAGCTTTGCATATTTTTAATCTGACATTAAGGGGCTTGAGACCAATTCAGATTGGGTGGGGATTTCATCACCCTTCCCAGGACCCCAGAAATCACATAAGGCATATGCATTGACCATTATTTAATTAAGAAATACTAGACTCAGCCCTAAGGACATCGCGCTCAATAGGACAGAGGACTAGTTGTAGGCATCGGCTGTTTATCCTAACCTGACTTTGCGGTGTCTAGGCAAGTGTGTCTAAGGCGAGTGGTAACTTAATTAGGGCCACTACTTGTAGTGGAGAGCTTCCCACTCACCTGACACTTACCTGGCCGCAATTGGCGGTGAAGAGGCGGTTTGAGGTTCTATTTCTAGCCCTTTGGAACAGTTAGGAGCTGTCTAACTGACCTAGGTGACCCTAGATCTAGGCCTGATTGTGCATTTGTGGTTGATTGAAAGTGTGTCAAAGCCCTTTATTGAAAATCTTTTTTGCAAAAAGTTCCAAAAAAAAGAAAAAAAGAAAAAAAAAATTAAAAAAACTTGCAAATTGTCGCTTAAAATCCGTGCACCCCACCACCACCCACTTTCTTATCATTGACATTTTCTTACCCCACATTCTGTTTTTCACCTTTTTGACTACACTATTGTAAGTCTACGCTAGCGCCCCGGCAGTCTACAGACGCCAAATGCGGAACAAAAACTTTTAACTTGGCGCTATCGTATACTTTAACCCGGATCTGCCATTATTGCTAAACTAACAAACTGTAAAGAGTGTAGGAAGGTTATACCGAACGATCCGAGTCCTTCGTTCTTCAACCATCATCCCACGCTCCGTTGCGGCTGCTCCGATCTCGTCGATCGCCGATCTCCTCGTCGAGGTGGCACCACATGATCGATTCTTTAAACGGGCTCCCGCCTCTGACTCGAGGCAACTCGATCGTCAAGTTTGCTAAAAGAGACGACCAAGATTGATGTAGAGAATGAGTAGATGACTTTGTCTCACTTCGTCCAAATCCGTGGACGATCGGTTAATGAAGTTGCCGTGGAAATCGGGTGATGGAATGAAATGGACTGTGAAATTCCATACACCGATTAATACTATCAAAATCTTTTCTCTCTTGAATCAAGTAAGTGAATGAGAGAGAGAGAGGAGGCTATATATATCAAAGGAGGGAGGTGAGTGTAGGAGGAGGGAGGTGACCATAAACCAAAAGCTTCTCACTTAAATATCTTTAGCCAAAACAAAATGCATTAACTACAAAGCATGAGTCATTAAGCATAGTCACCACTTAATAAATGCAACCAATGAAAACCCTACACCAATAAGCCTAGTCACCTCATCTAGAATATTCTAGAACACTGACTCACCTTATCAGTAGAAAAGATAAATCCGTCTTTAACCGAATGTTAAAAGACGGCTGATAGAAAACTGGAAACTGGCAACTTCCAAAAGTGATCCTGAAACGACTTTCAGGATAACCCCGAAACTGTATAAATATACCCGCATTTGTATTACGACCGAATACAAATGCAACTGAGACAAAGATATTATACCTACTCAATATAATACTCGGATCCGGCTTAAACCAAAGCCGACCAGTATCATCTGCCCGAAAACTGACACGTGCGTAAACGCACGTGCATTTTCCGAACCCTGCCATAAAACCATACGGCCTCTACAACGTTTCGCCCGAACTTGGGAAACTGCCTGTGGGGGACTCTAATGACTCGTCAGTACCCTGGCAGTGGGTTTAACCACAAACCGTCAGCGGCACTAGCTATGCATAACGGCTGCCCATGGACTGACCTCAAGGGTGGCCGAGGAGCGAACTCAAGGGAGACCGATGAGCGAACTCCTCCGAAAACCCTACTGAGCCTAACAGTGACAATGTATATACAGTCCGGTCCGTTCGTCAATGAGTATCGCATATCTGCCTAGGGGGCTAGCAAGGTCAGACCCCCAATAGCAGTATAAGTCGCGTCGGAGTGAAGCCTAATAACACCCTGAGATACTACTGGAGTACCTACCAGTAAATCTCCTGCCACGGCCGTGGGCTTTGTGTAATGGCTCTCCTAAACACAGCACGATCTCGCCCCCAATACCGGGAGAGACGAATCCCCTGCCGATCCGCTCACGTGCCTCCATATGGCTCGGGACTGTACCCAAAAGCTACCTGTTTGCACGACTCCTTTGAGCCGTGGTAGGGTAGAAATCAAAGCACAGTGGGAACTCACACGAGACAAATGACGACCTCAGGTCGATGAACTAACCTGTACACATGTCACCAGGGAACTGCTATCTGACGATAGATATAATACTAACTAGCAGATTCCCGGCGAGTCCTGTCCGGTGTACTCATAACCCAATGAGCACCTGTATACATCTTAGGTGATCCAACTGACACCAGTGGCTTGTGAGACCGGCCACCGCCCCTCGTCGGGGTCTCGACTGTACACACTAGTCTACTCCGGAGTATCGATGCCCTGTCTCGAAACTCCCACGACTAGGGACCACAATTAAGGATATGCATATAAACTACCCAACTCGCACGTATATGATCGCCCTCATACAGTTGGTAGTAAAGCAAGATCCTAAGGGCTCTATCAAAGTGTAACATGCAATCAGTCACCTGAACATATACACGACTGATAAAGGCAAACCAGATAGCAAACTATCATCTCGAGTAAGACTGTCCTACCGGGATAGGTCCTCCGCAATCATTGCAATCACGTACCTGCGATCCAATAATTGACTATGAGGGCACTATCTCCAACAATCTCCCACTTGCACTCAAGGCTAATATTGCGATGTCGACTACTCACAGCCCGTGTGAAACCGAACATCCAACTCCTCTACTAATCAGTTCCACAAAGCCCGTTTGTAAAACTATTGTGTTCGAGAAATAGCCTCAGTGAGTGGATCCGCCTAGAAGTATCTTTCTATATCTCTCTTAATCTCAAGTTCGCGGAGAAAGCCATCTCCCGAATTGAGTAGTACCTGTCTTAGAATATGCCTGGATATCTGATGGGACCTTAGTTCATAAATGAACTCCATATCCAAACTTCTTAGACTGAATCGATCACTGAACCTAATCAGTATCGGGCACCATGCCACCCACAGTATCCCTTGGACCACCTGTCCATAATACTGTCCCTCGTCAGAGGAAAAAACTAAAACTCTGACAATCACTCTGTCATCCATGTCACCTTTGAAGCCTGGAATGATAACCGTCTCCCGAAAGAGGCTGCCGTTATCAAATCCGTAGAACATGTACTAATGTTCTAAAACTGCTTCCTTATGTTTCTCCAGGATTGGATTAATACAAACTTATTGCATCTAGTGCAAAAACAACATTTGGTGCGGTACTTGACATCTCATGATTGACTCAATTGCCTAAGCAAGTGATTTGCCAATCATGCACATCCCTCTCCCCTTTAGTCTATACGACACCTTTAGAGAGGGTGACTCCATCATCTGCAGGTACACCACCATGCTAGGAGTCAACTATTCCAAAAACCATTAGAATATCTGTCAAAGCACCCACATTGGGAAACTACCCAAATCCAGATCTAAAACCATAGATCCAGAAACCAGAATGTCAAATATTATATCCATATCCTTTCTGGAGAAACAACTGTGTGACGACCACAGTACAACCGATCGTAGTATAGGAATTTTACTTCCTACTCTGTGTATGTCATCCAGATACCATGACACCACACCCTACTACCTTCTTAACTGATCCATCCCCTATTCTGATTGAAGTCAAACCCATGACTGTCACATCAAAACTAGATGATCTATCTCCGCTATAACTGCTCAAGTCTATAAATAGACATAAGCTACTTGCCCACCATGCTTCCGTTGCTCCCACTGACTATGACAACCCTCCTACCGGGTCTCATATCCTGGAACAACAGTAGTGTCAAGTCTGGGTAGATAAGAACCTCCTTGTCACCGTCCTTGAGGCGACCGAAGTACCTCTCGGGTGTCTGAGGTTACCTACCATCCCTGCGGAGTGGCTATTGGAATGTCAAACCTGATTGAATGTATAGGTCCTATTAAATTTTTCCGTAATCGTTCGCGGTTCTGGAATCACTTCCAGTTCTACCATACTCCCACTACTGTTTTCTGAAAAAGATCCATTTTTACTAAAACTGTGGCGAGTCAAGAACAATGTCACTATTGATCTTCTAAATGGTAGAATATCAACCCTCGTCATAGCCAGGGTCAACCCACAAACAGCCATTACAGAAACGTGCCCTGAGTTATCCAGTGTCTGGTTTTAATCATAAGCTGGACAACTCCCCGTACCTTAATTTCTTCTAAGGTACGAACTATTCTATATCCAATATAGAAACTTTGGCACTTATTTAATTGGAACCATGATTCAATCCATGCAGCTGTCTCCGGTGCATATCAACTTAATGGAAAGAGCTTAATCAGCATTACTTAACTTAGGAATCCATCCAATTATGAGTAACCTGAAAGAGAAACACGTTTCTCAAAACCATCACTATCATCTGAATACCAATCACAAGAATCTACATCTTCGATCTCTTTGAAGAATCCCGATACTTGTGATACCTGGTTCTCTACTTTATTCTTATACCCACAACTTCTCAAAACATAGACCTTGTATTTCTACGAAACACTCGTCTAAATATTAGAGAAGTTATAAGTAAATAGAACATAGTACGAGGACCTACCCCTCTGTCCTGATGGACACTTGGACAACATACAATACTCTGTATAAGTCCGCTGAGTTAAACAACTCAAAACATGTGCGTCGTAGGTAGAAAACTGTACCCTGGCGATTTCCTCAAATATCACTAATTGCAACGAATTCCGATATAATGAGGATGATCACCTAATTCCCAATATCTTACTCCCACTCATCATCTGTAAAACCATACAGATATGAGAATGAAACCTGGTAAATACATACCCTTAGAGTAAGTGTCTAATCGGGAAAACAGTTTTTCTTTTAACAATGCACTGAAACATGAAAATGTTTCGTAGGGGTATCCTGGTATTCATAGCAATGCCTCTTCCATAAACCAATTCATGACTTCAACCGTATATTTTATTGCCATCTCTCCAAATCCCTTTATTTGTCTTTAGTCGTTACCTTCTGTACACCATCGTTAGGCTAACTGGTTTTCTTCCTTCCCTACCGTTCGGCACCAGCCTATGGTTTGGAAGAAGACTATCCAGTAAGCATAATAGGTGTACCCTCCTAAACCAAGGAGTACTCACATCTTGAGAGAAGGTGACGATAAAAGACAACTGAATGATACCTTATTCTTTTAAAGATGAAATAGGAGCGGCGATGAAGTACGCGGTTTTGGTCGTGAATGATATCAGTCGCAATTTACTTTGCCCTCTTTCTAATCCCTTTATTTTGTCTTTACATATTTCCTTCTGCACACCCTACTTAGGCTAATTGGTTTTCTTCATTCCCTACCTTTCGGCACTAGCCTATGGTTTGGAATAAGACTATCCAATAAGCGTAATAGGTGTACTCTCCTAAACTAAGGAGCTCTCGCAACCTGAGAGAAGGTGATAATAAAAGACAACTGAATAAACCAATTCTATTTCTCCTGAACCTGGATCCATCCCCGAAGAAGTCCCTTCGAGTTCGTATATAACCATACGATGGCTCTATCCAATGGAAGTGGATATCCGTAGTAATACGGGTGTTCTGAGAAATTCAAAGGGTAGAAGAAGGAGTGGCAATGACTTATGCAATTCAGACAATCTAAAAGCCAGTATTTTAAGAAGGTTCGGTCAACCTGGTCACTGAGTCATAGTCTAGGGTCGGTCAAAGGTCGCTGCCAAAGAGAGAGAGAGAAAAGAAACACTCTGCGTGCACTCTAACCTAGATCAGAATGGTCATCATTTTATCTAATCCGGAAACCTCCCACTGTCCTGTCAAATTCTCCTCCAAACCTAAAGAAGAATCAATCGGGATCACCCGAAGAGTAAACCAACTCATCAGTGGGAATCAGGATCCAACTCTCATCGCATGATAACGTGATGGAATGCATCCACGTTACTCATACTCCAGAAGGTATGCGCATACTCGGCAAGTTTCAGTTTCTTTAGAAACTCCTGATATTGTTTTTGCCCCATGCTCTTATAACCTTGGCGTTAGGTCAAAATGTCATAAGTCACATGCCAAGTTCTACCCATCACTATCTTGTTAATTTGAACCCACCCGCACATGCCCTTGGCGTTAGGTCAAAATGGCAGAACGGCTGTCCCAAACCAACTCATCTATCTATGCAACAATTGAATACCCAGCAGCTACCAAACACTATGCCTTGGCGTTAGGTCAAAATACATAGCTTGAATACTACTGAATACCCAAAAGAAGTGACGGAGGGCTACGGCTGGTTTTTGGCGAAAAACCTTTAGCGTAGTGAACTTGATATCGCTGAAGGAACCTGATAGCTTTTTAAAATATAGTGGCGAAAACCTTTTGCTAAAGAGGTCACTCCCGGCAAAGGGATCTCGGCTCTTTCCTCGTGGAATGAGGTGCAGGATACTCCACTGAATACCGCTATGCAAAGCAACTTGTAATCGACTATAGTGAAGTTATTACGCTGATGCAAACTTCTGCCCAAGGGGTCTTTCCCGGTGAAGGGATATCAGCCCTTGCCTCGTCGAATGAGGTGCTGGATATTCACACCGAATACCGCTATGCATAACAAAAGGAAACGTCTTTGCAATAACACTTTTTAAATTGTTCCAACAACTCAAACAGGTTTGTTTTACTTTGCATTGATCAGAATCAACGCAGTCCCATCAATCAATCACACCAAAAAAGAACGAAAATAAAATGTACGTATATGCCATCCGCATTCGTCACTGGGTCCCGTCATCACCCGTTAGGTTACTTAACTAACGACAGAGCGGGGACTGGACTAGCGCGGGTGTAAAACATATACAACATCTAATAGTATATAAACCAATATACATAATCGCTCCAGGCGTGATAATATGCAACATTACAGAAAAGTAATAAGCATCACAGAACAATACAGATAATCTGGGATCCCCGAGTTTCACAGAGCCGCTGCTGAAACTCGACGTTCCCCTGTCGTGTGGATAGCCTGTGCAATGAAACCTAGACCCCTACGGGTGCGGCAAGTTACCCGCCAAGACCTGAAGCGAGGCAGCCCCCTACAGAATAGTGAATGGACCACCCAGCACTCCACGGAATCCGGTAAGCTTGGGCACCCCTCCTTGGGTCAACCTGTACCCCCTACGAGTGCGGCGAATAGTCTGCCAATTCTGAAGTTGGACCCCTCTGCCTCTCAAAGCCATGAGCTGCGGACCCGTTGCCCCTCAGAACCCGGCTATCCGTGCACTCCGTCTCGGGGCAAAACCTAGTACAGTAATGAAAAATAGTACAATAGGTACATCGACCGCATCCTGGCCGTGCCCCAAAAGAATATTATACAACAGGCAGTGACGGCTGTCCACAAGTTGGACGCTCGCCCCGCAATATCAAATGTACAAATAAACTCAAACTGTACTACCATTGCACACTGCTATCCACCACGACAAATCCGCAACAATACAGCACAACACAGAACATCAACGCGAATGTCACGTTCGCAAACCCGTCTAAAAGAGCTATAGCAATCGGACGCGGTTTACCGATCAAATGACATTCCCGGTCGGAGATATAATGTAAGCACTGTAAACTAACGTGTTTAAATTTCGATCGACCAAAGACCAAAAATTAAAAAATGGGCCCCACAGCTTACTGGTGAACAGTAACAAAATCTGGGCCAAAAATAAATATATTAAAAACCCCAAAATCCCAATTAGAACCCACTGGCAAAAATTGGGAGCACGTGCTCCTCACATGGCCGCGGAAGGGCGGCCAAACCATGGGTTTGGCCGCGCTTCCGCGGCAACTTGGAGGAGTCACGAGTCCAAATTTTGTCGTGGGTCTTACAATTGCCTGCTCGGATTTTTAAGACATCCAGAAATCAATTTTGACACTGTTCAAAATCAACAGAAACTGTCGGCATAGGATTTTGTAGTTTTCGATTTTCGGTCGGATCGATGTTTTGAACGCGTTAGCACAAGTTAGTATAGCAAAATGGTTAGGCTCTGATACCACTGTAAGTCTACGCTAGCGCCCCGGCAGTCTACAGACGCCAAATGCGGAACAAAAACTTTTAACTTGGCGCTATCGTATACTTTAACCCGGATCTGCCATTATTGCTAAACTAACAAACTGTAAAGAGTGTAGGAAGGTTATACCGAACGATCCGAGTCCTTCGTTCTTCAACCATCATCCCACGCTCCGTTGCGGCTGCTCCGATCTCGTCGATCGCCGATCTCCTCGTCGAGGTGGCACCACATGATCGATTCTTTAAACGGGCTCCCGCCTCTGACTCGAGGCAACTCGATCGTCAAGTTTGCTAAAAGAGACGACCAAGATTGATGTAGAGAATGAGTAGATGACTTTGTCTCACTTCGTCCAAATCCGTGGACGATCGGTTAATGAAGTTGCCGTGGAAATCGGGTGATGGAATGAAATGGACTGTGAAATTCCATACACCGATTAATACTATCAAAATCTTTTCTCTCTTGAATCAAGTAAGTGAATGAGAGAGAGAGAGGAGGCTATATATATCAAAGGAGGGAGGTGAGTGTAGGAGGAGGGAGGTGACCATAAACCAAAAGCTTCTCACTTAAATATCTTTAGCCAAAACAAAATGCATTAACTACAAAGCATGAGTCATTAAGCATAGTCACCACTTAATAAATGCAACCAATGAAAACCCTACACCAATAAGCCTAGTCACCTCATCTAGAATATTCTAGAACACTGACTCACCTTATCAGTAGAAAAGATAAATCCGTCTTTAACCGAATGTTAAAAGACGGCTGATAGAAAACTGGAAACTGGCAACTTCCAAAAGTGATCCTGAAACGACTTTCAGGATAACCCCGAAACTGTATAAATATACCCGCATTTGTATTACGACCGAATACAAATGCAACTGAGACAAAGATATTATACCTACTCAATATAATACTCGGATCCGGCTTAAACCAAAGCCGACCAGTATCATCTGCCCGAAAACTGACACGTGCGTAAACGCACGTGCATTTTCCGAACCCTGCCATAAAACCATACGGCCTCTACAACGTTTCGCCCGAACTTGGGAAACTGCCTGTGGGGGACTCTAATGACTCGTCAGTACCCTGGCAGTGGGTTTAACCACAAACCGTCAGCGGCACTAGCTATGCATAACGGCTGCCCATGGACTGACCTCAAGGGTGGCCGAGGAGCGAACTCAAGGGAGACCGATGAGCGAACTCCTCCGAAAACCCTACTGAGCCTAACAGTGACAATGTATATACAGTCCGGTCCGTTCGTCAATGAGTATCGCATATCTGCCTAGGGGGCTAGCAAGGTCAGACCCCCAATAGCAGTATAAGTCGCGTCGGAGTGAAGCCTAATAACACCCTGAGATACTACTGGAGTACCTACCAGTAAATCTCCTGCCACGGCCGTGGGCTTTGTGTAATGGCTCTCCTAAACACAGCACGATCTCGCCCCCAATACCGGGAGAGACGAATCCCCTGCCGATCCGCTCACGTGCCTCCATATGGCTCGGGACTGTACCCAAAAGCTACCTGTTTGCACGACTCCTTTGAGCCGTGGTAGGGTAGAAATCAAAGCACAGTGGGAACTCACACGAGACAAATGACGACCTCAGGTCG
This sequence comes from Agapanthus africanus, assembly GCA_030015575.1. NCBI lineage: Eukaryota > Viridiplantae > Streptophyta > Magnoliopsida > Asparagales > Amaryllidaceae > Agapanthus > Agapanthus africanus. The sequence continues at coordinate 276,175,795 of CM057339.1, read as the reverse complement.
ATGAACTAACCTATACACATGTCACCAGGGAACTGCTATCTGACGATAGATATAATACTAACTAGCAGATTCCCGGCGAGTCCTGTCCGGTGTACTCATAACCCAATGAGCACCTGTATACATCTTAGGTGATCCAACTGACACCAGTGGCTTGTGAGACCGGCCACCGCCCCTCGTCGGGGTCTCGACTGTACACACTAGTCTACTCCGGAGTATCGATGCCCTGTCTCGAAACTCCCACGACTAGGGACCACAATTAAGGATATGCATATAAACTACCCAACTCGCACGTATATGATCGCCCTCATACAGTTGGTAGTAAAGCAAGATCCTAAGGGCTCTATCAAAGTGTAACATGCAATCAGTCACCTGAACATATACACGACTGATAAAGGCAAACCAGATAGCAAACTATCATCTCGAGTAAGACTGTCCTACCGGGATAGGTCCTCCGCAATCATTGCAATCACGTACCTGCGATCCAATAATTGACTATGAGGGCACTATCTCCAACAACTATCTCTTTAGTGTATGTCCGTTTGGACTAGGGACACTAGCGCCCGATTAGTCCGTGTTTCGTTGGTACCGACCGACGAAGCTTTCGACTCTGAAGTCAAAATTCCTACCACTTCCTTACCTCCACCTTCAAATTCTTCTTCCGAAGGTATGTCGGGATATAATCCTAACAACACCTTCCCCACGGGACTGATTCCACCTCCGTTAGGTGCGAATAACCCGCCTGTTGAAGCGCCCTAATGAATCGCACTCCAGGATCTCTTCTACCATGTCCGCACCGCCTTACCTACTTATCTTTCACTCCCACCGGCAAATGGGGACAATTTTGAGATCAAACCCCACTTCATCAATATGCTGCCAAAATTTCACGGACTGGAATCCGAAGATGCCTACATCTTCATAAACAAATTCCAAAATGTTTGCGCCATGATGAAAACAACCCAATTATCAGATGATGCTATAAGGCTAAGGGTCATTCCTTTCACCTTATGTGACTTAGCCGAGAAGTGGTTATACAGCACAGCATTACATTCAATTAGAAATTAGGACGAGTTTGTTAAAGCTTTTCTTAAAAAGTTTTATCCTCATCACAAGACCGCGAGAATTCGCAATGAGATTATACAATTTTCCCAGCTTCCACCTGAGCCCTTTTGGAAGTGTTTTAAAAGATTCAAAGACCTACTTGTTCAATGCCCTCACCATGGGATCGAAAATTGGCAACTTTGCCAAACATTATACGAGGGATTGAACCCAGTAACGAAGCAGTTGCTAGAAACCATTTGTCAAGGTCACTTTCTAACCAAATCTAGTGAAGAAGCATGGCAGTTTCTCGAGGATCTTGCTGAACAAACACTTCAGTGGGAAAGCACCAAGCCCACCTCATCTTCTTCTATTGGTCAATCTAGGGCAGGCATACATCAATTAGATATGTCGATTTCTATGAAGGCCGAGATGGCCGCACTTACGAAAAAGCTAGAAGCGATTGAGACCAAAATCTCATTGCCTTCTCCTGCCCCTGCTTTACCCCTACGAAGTGTTTGTGCTTGCTGTTCGGATCCATCATACCTTACCGAAGAGTGTCCTTACAATCCACCTGTTCAAGGACAAGATCAAGTCAATGCTGCCTTTCAGCAACGACAAAGAAATGATCCTTACTCTTCGACCTATAATCCGGGTTGGAGGAGTCACCCAAATTTTGCTTGGAATCAAAATCAACAATTCCAAGGAAACAACAACTTTCAAATGCCTCCTCCTCCATAACAACAAGCACCCCAACAAACTCAATACCAGCAACCTTTCCAACCACAACCTTATCCAAATCAAACGAACAATTTTGTGTTGTTCCCCTCCGAATGACGGCCGACGACGCTGTGAACGTCTCGCCTGAGATTCGGGGCAGATGCTATTTGGTTTTACCCGTCCATCTCTCCGAAGATGCCAAGTTGATTTATGGCACCGTATATCGGAGGTTTAGACGGATGGGGCCGATGTAGCAGACTTCGTCAGATTCCCCCTTGCTTGAGGGGTTTTTGATTGTGGGGACGCTCTTCCCTGCAGGCGCAAGCCCCTGCAGTTAATTACGCTACCGCATCGCGGCAACAACTTTCTCCTTCTCCAGAATTTCACTTCGTGTCGTATGTGTTTGTTTTGTTTTGTGGTTGCCCGTGGATTGTATACGGAGACTGAGTAATGCCGTCGCCCGTAGGACGTGGATTAGTCCAAATCCGTATTTACTTAGATTTGGTTTTGGTGTTTTAGTTTAAGGATACGTTAGCCATATTTGAGGCTAAGATCAACTTAAACGAGATCGTTTAGATCCGACAAAAGAGCATTTGAGAGCTCTATTGTTCCAGTTTAGGGACGTAGTGGTCCATAGGTAGTTTAAGGACATTGCGGTCCATATTCCAATTTAGGGATATGGTGGTCCGATATTCCAGTTTAGAGACGTGGTGGTCCATATTCCAGTTTAGGGACGTGGTGGTCCATATTCCAGTTTAGGGACGTGGTGGTCCGAATTCCAGTTTAGGGACGTGGTGGTCCGAATTCCAGTTTAGGGACGTGGTGGTCCGAATTCCAGTTTAGAGACGTGGTGGTCCATATTCCAGTTTAGAGACGTGGTGGTCCATATTCCAGTTTAGGGACGTGGTGGTCCGTCTTCCAGTTTAGAGACGTGGTGGTCCATATTCCAGTTTAGAGACGTGGCGGTCCATATTCCAGTTTAGAGACATGGCGGTCCATATTCCAGTTTAGGGACGTGGTGGTCCATATTCCAGTTTAGAGACGTGGTGGTCCATATTCCAGTTTAGAGACGTAGTGGTCCATATTCTAGTTTAGGGACGTGGTGGTCTGTATTCCAGTTTAGGGACGTGGTGGTCCGACATTAGTTTAGGAACGTTTCGGTCCAATATTAGTTTAAGGACGTTTCGGTCCATGAGTTTAAGGACCCCGCAGTCCATATTCATGTGTGGTCGTTGGGACCCGTCACCTCTCTGACGTCGTTGAGGAATTACAACGATAGGTGTCAAAGGAGTTCGGAGATGTACCCTCGAACCGGATGTAAATTGATTTAGGGAGCAGCCGTGTTCAGTCAATTTAATTTGAGGACTTATGGCCATGACTGGGCTAAGTCCAATTAAAAAGTTCAACACCTTTATTTGTTTTTGTTTGGGCTCTGCCCATAAAGGATGCAGAGCATCAATTTATTTTGGGCCCTGCTCATTTTATAAATGATGCAGAATAGCAATTTCACTTGGGCTCTGCCCTTATATAAAGGATGCAAAGCATCAATTTATTTGGGCTCTGTCCATTTATTGCCTTGCAATTTATTTTGGCCTATTAGGTCATTTTGACTTGGGCCTGGCCCTTTAGCAGAAGAAATGCATTGCATTTTCAGGCGCTTTGCGCCAATCAAAGAGCACAAGCGCTTGTGATGATGACACGTGTCATGCAGCGTAGTGCGCTACGCTTGCGCTGCTGACACGTGGCGCGCTCTGGTGAGTTGCGCCAATTTCAGAGAGCAAAGCTCTATTTCAAAAGCACGTAGCGCAACTGGTTCAGATGCTGCCACGTGGCACTCTCTGGTGGCCTGCGCCAGCCCAAGAGCTCAACAGTGCAGTTTTATAAGCGCAAAGCACTATTAATTTGAGAATCTTTTAGATTCAAGAACCAATGGTTCATAAAGGAAGTGCAGAGCACTATTGATTTCTTGATCTAATTTATATCAAAGAAAAAACAAGCTTTTTCTTATTTCAGGAACCAGAGGTTCATAAAAAGTGCAAAGCACTATTTTTATTTTGTTTTTTTATTAAAGATCATTGATCTTGTTTTTAGATCAATGATCTGTTCATAAGAGAATTTTCTCTTTTTCTAAGGGCTTTTTACCTTTTTTTGTTCTTGAGAATTTCTCTCCAATTCTTCAGAGTTCTCTCTGTTTAATTTCTCACAAAATGTTGATGCCTTTGAATTGAGGCTTAGGGTCCTTTTTATAGTGTCCATAAATTAGTTAATTTTGTTAAAGATATCTTTCCCTGAGTGATTTGGGGGATTTTCCCTACCGTTGGATCTTTTGATCCAAAGGCCTCTGTCTTACAGAAGAAAATCTTCTTGTTTTAACAAGAACAGAAAGATTTCTTTGAAATCTTAATTCTGTTTGGCGCAGATGTCCCAGCGCGTGACACGTGTCGTGCAGCGCACAGCGCAGCGCAACTGCGCTAGCGCATCTGCGCTGACACGTGTCGCGCAGCGCAAAGCACGCATCTGCGCTGACACGTGTCGCGCAGCGCAGCGCTTGCGCAACTGAAGCGTTGCTTCATTTAATTTTGTTTTAAAATAGAGCTTTGCTCTGATTGAGTACGCTATTTTGGGCGCTGCGCTGATGCGTCTGCGCCAGACACGTAGCGCGTTGCGCGCAGCGCAAATAATCTGAAGCGTTGCTTCATTTATTAAAGTTTAAATTTTCAAAGCAGAGCTTTGCTCTAATTGGAGGAAAATGAAGTGTTGCTTCATCTCCCGCCTTGGGATTTGAACAGAGCTTTGCTCTGATTGGGATAAACAAATGCTCCCCCACCATTGCGCTTATGTGGCCCCAAACGTGAGCGCAACGGTGGCGGAATTCCAACCGCCATGGCAACTTTTGGAAGTTGAAGAGACACTTGATGCCTATAAATAGGACCTTTGGTCCCCCACAGATGCTTATCATCTTTAAGATTTTTATTTTCAAAAGACTTCAGACCTTTGCTCTTATTTAAGAACTTTTAGAGCCCTGCTCTTGTTTCTTTTTAAGAACTTTCAAAGTTCAGAACCCAGCCCCCTTTTAGGTAAAATTTTAAATTAAATCAAATTAAGTTTAATTAACAGAGCCTTGCTCTCATAGATCTTTTATCTAAAGAAAATCCTTTTGGGGTTTCACCAAATAGAGCTTTGCTCTCATGAATCTGTTTCAGGGTTTCTCAACCCATGAACAGAAACTTGCATTTTTGGCAAAACATAGATCCCTTTGATCTAAAATAACTCTTAAGAGTGTTTCATTGATCTTAGAGTTTTGGGGTACTTCTTTAAATCTCCCTTATTAGGATTTTGATAGCCACTCCTGTTCGTAGAGCATTGCTCTCGAGGAGTTTAACTCTCTGTGCTCGTTTTTTAACAAGAACTCGCTTAATCAGTCGGTCTACTAATTCTGTTGATATTCTTTCACAGGAACAATGGACGCCCACACGTATGCTCTTAACGAGATCATCTCTTACGGGGACATCTGCCGACTTGGCCGCTCTCAAAATTGAGAGTTCACAAACGCGGAGTGTGCTGAAATAATGAGCCGCTTCGACGCATACAATGGTCCACTGCTTCCCCGACGTTCCTCCCTCCCTAAGCTTATCGTGGGAGCCATCTGGGAAGCGCTTCCCTTCTTCTGTTCTGGCATGCCACTTAGGGCGTTGGATGCTGCTGAGGACAAGGTGCACTCGGTGTACCTGTTGAACTTTATCTCAAAGAGACGGCGAGACAGTCTTATCGATCTCTTATACGAGGTCTTTCAACAGTCCGCCATACTCGCTGCTTATCGGAGGGTGGAAGACATCAGGGGGGACCCTGACGCTTGTGCTCGTGAAAGAAAGCATACTAGGATGGTCCGCGAGGCCTGGAAAGTCATAGATAGAGTAGCTTTTGAGTTCCTCAATCCATGCCCTGGGTTCGAGGTTATTCCCTTGTAATAATGTTTTTAGTTTATTGCTTTTATGATTGTAAGAACTTCTGGCGATATTAATGAAAATTTTTGTTTTTCCTAGCCTGTCTTATCTTTTGTTCTGGATCTTTTGCATGAATGAATGCGTCTCGAACGCTTGATCAAATGTAGATCAGATGCTCTTTCCGTCGCTTTCTTCTTTCTTTTATTCTCGGTATGCTGTGTTAATAAACAAGGTCGATAGATAACAGAGTAAGCATCTAGATTTCTCCAAGGGATAGCGATGGCTTAGGCCGCAGGTTCAGATCTGCTGCCTAAGACTTTTCAACTCTATAAGCCGTGAGGGTCTCATAGAGACTTTTCTCCCTACGGATCGAGAGGATCTCGTAAGGAGGGTTTTCTCCTTAGGAATCGTGAGGATTCCTAAGTGTGGTTTTCTCTTATAAGTCGTAAGGATCCTATAAGAGAATTTTTCCCTCTTATGAGTCGAGAGGACTCATAAGCGGTTGTTTCCCTCCTTATCGAGATTCGACTTTGGAGAGTGAGACCCGTGAATAGTATGCAAGAGATCTTTTTGGATCGACTTGCAGGGTCTCATTGTTCAGGAAGCGAGTTTTTTAGTCCCTGCTGCCTGAGGCTTCATCTTGTAAGTTGAGACGAATCGGGAATCTTCTCGCGGAGACACTGATTTCTCTGCGAGCCGATACGAATCAGGAGGCTCTCGTCAAGGAGTGTTTGTATCCGTGAGTCGAGGAATTTGCTAAGGATTATTTGTTTCCCTAGCGCCAAGGATTATTTGTTTCCTTGGGGTTTGAAACGAGTCAAGAATTTTCCACGGAGGCACTGGTTGCTCTGCAAGTCGACGCGGATCAGGAGGCTCTCGTCAAGGAGTGTTTGTATCCGTGAGTTGAGGTGTTTGCTAGGGATTATTTGTTTCCCTAGCGCCAAGGATTATTTGTTTCCTTGGGGTTTGAAACGAGTCGAGAATTTCCCACGGAGGCACTGGTGGCTCTGCGAGTCGACGCGGATCAGGAGGCTCTCGTCAAGGAGTGTTTGTATCCGTGAGTTGAGGTGTTTGCTAGGGATTATTTGTTTCCCTGGCACCAAGGATTATTTGTTTCCTTGGGGTTTGAAACGAGTCGAGAATTTCCCACGGAGGCACTGGTGGCTCTGCGAGTCGACGCGGATCAGGAGGCTCTCGTCAAGGAGTGTTTGTATCCGTGAGTCGAGGAATTTGCTAGGGATTATTTGTTTCCCTAGCGCCAAGGATTATTTGTTTCCTTGGGGTTTGAAACGAGTCGAGAATTTCCCACGGAGGCACTGGTGGCTCTGCGAGTCGACGCGGATCAGGAGGCTCTCGTCAAGTAGTGTTTGTATCCGTGAGTTGAGGTGTTTGCTAAGGATTATTTGTTTCCCTAGCGCCAAGGATTATTTGTTTCCTTGGGGTTTGAAACGAGTCGAGAATTTCCCACGGAGGCACTGGTGGCTCTGCGGGTCGACGCGGATCAGGAGGCTCTCGTCAAGGAGTGTTTGTATCCGTGAGTCGAGGAATTTGCTAAGGATTATTTGTTTCCCTAGCGCCAAGGATTATTTGTTTCCTTGGGGTTTGAAACGAGTCGAGAATTTCCCACGGAGGCACTGGTGGCTCTGCGAGTCGACGTGGATCAGGAGGCTCTCGTCAAGGAGTGTTTGTATCCGTGAGTCGAGGAGTTTGTTAGGGATTATTTGTTTCCCAGAGTTGAGGTATCTGCTGAAGACACTGGTTTCTTCGGAGTTGAACTGAACCGTCGAGATTTGTCTTCGTCTTCTGGCGGAGCCTGTTGGGAAAGTATGGTTCCCTCTTTGTTTACGCTCTTGGATTGTATACAGGGATCGATGTGATCTTAACTGTAGGGCCAAAGTTTTATCATCATTTTTTTTTGTTTTATCTCCGCGATGCTCTATCATTTCAGCTTTTATATCGCGAAGGTCGCGATTGCCCAATCATTTCGGCTATTTTTCGCGGCGCCCAATCATTTCGGCTATTTATTTTATTTTTAGTCGCTGCTTTTTATTGCGAGTTGCCCAATCATTTCGGCTATTTATTTTATTCTGACTCGCTGCTTTTTATTATGAGTTGCCCAATCATTTCGGCTATTTATTTTATTTTTACTCGCTGCTTTTTATTGCGAGTTGCCCAATCATTTTGGCTATTTTGCATGCATACATTTTTACTTGATCATTTTTATTGCAAGTTGCCCTATCATTTCGGCTATTTCGTATGCATGTGCGGCCTATTGGCTTTTCGTTGTAAACCGATTTCGGCATCAGCACTGCTACAACTGGGATATTACCAGGAGCGAATCATCATCTGCCTCTGTCGATGTCGAACAAAGGTGGCTTAGCGACCAGGGTTAAGGTCCTGTCGGCTAAGGCTTTTGACTTCATGAGCCGTAAGGGTTTCACGAAGTTATTTCTCCCTACAAGTCGTGAGGATCTTGTAGGTGTATTTTCTCCTTAGGACTCGTGAGGATTCCTGAGTGTTCGTTTCCTCTGTAAGTCGTAAAGATCCTCCAGGAGGGTTTTCTCCTCATAAATCGAGAGGATTTACAAGGGTTGTTCACCATGCGAACATATCCCCAGTCACGGATGAGACTTGGTTAGGGAAATGTTTATTCACGCCCGTGGATTGTATAAGTATTGAACCACTTGTAGGGCAATATCGGAAGTTATGGGGGTTGCTTAAGCACAGGTTTAGGTCTCTGTAACTTAAGACTTTCAACTCTTATAAGCCGTGAGGGTCCCATAAGAGATTTCTCCTTACGAGTCGTGAGGATCTCGCAAGTGTATTTTCTCCTTAGGAATCGTGGGGATCCCTAAGTGTGTTGCTCCCTTGTGAGTCGTAAGGATCTCACGCGGGTTGTTTCTCCTTACAAGGTCGAGAGGACCCTATAAGTGTCTTTTAACGAGGTTGTGCCCTTTCGGGTTTTCACAAACACTCGCCGGTAGTCCTGCTGTTTTTACTCACGGAGCCCTTTCGGGTTTTCATCCGTGCCCATTTTGCTTATGGACATACCGTTTTTATTTTATATATATATTTTTTTATTTATTTTCTTCTTCTCTTTCTTTTTTACGAGGTCGCGCCCTTTCGGGTTTTCACGAACACTCGCCGGTAGCTCTGCTGTTTTTACTCACGGAGCCCTTTCGGGTTTTCATCCGTGCCCTTTTTGCTTATGGACATACCGTCTTTTTTTTTAATTATTTTTATATGTTTTTTTTTATATATCTCGTCAGCCTAAAAGATGTTGTGGTAGTAGTTTAAAGACGTTTCGGTCCGCTATTAGTTTAAGGACATTTCGGTCCGCTATTGAGAAAGCTGGCTACTGCTTATAAAGCTTGAGCATAGGAAGATAGCGAGCGGACATAGTCATCGTCATCTATCATTGACCTAGGCTGTGGCTCATTAAGCGTAGTATCTCTTTAGGAAGCGACCATTTATCGGCCTGAAAGGCCTTTCACCGTTCATGTCCATGAGTAGGTAGGCCTCATCCTGGTAGACCTTATCTATGATGTATGGGCCTTCATAGTTTGGCTCGAATTTTCCCCGCTTGGCGCGATTGGGGATCATAGGCCTTTTGACCACTAGCACGAGTTCGCCTTGGCGAAATGTTCTCGGTCGGGTCAATCTTTCATATGAGCGCGTCATCTTTGCTTTATAAGCTTCCAGATTTTGTTGCGCTATGAGCCGGGTTTCATCAAGGGCGTCAAGCTCCTCAAGCCGAAGGTGAGTATTTTCTTCGTTCGTCAGCTCGTAGTGGACTGCCACTCGTAGAGAGGGTAACTCTATCTCGAGGGGGAGTACTGCTTCCGTCCCAAATACTAACGCGTACGGCGTTGTGTTCGTGGCCGTCTTGAACGTAGTTCGATACGCCCAAAGAGCCTCTTGCAGTCTCTCGTGCCAGTCTTTCTTATTTCGTGACACCGTTTTCTTCGTGATCTTCATCAAGGTCTTGTTGAAGGCCTCAGCTAGACCGTTAGCTCGTGGATTATAAACTGAGGAATATCTCCAGTCTATATTATGTTGTTGCGCGAAGCGACTAATTTTGTGGCTTCTGTAGGCTGGCCCGTTATCGGAGATGATTCGTCTTGGCGTTCCAAACCGATATATGACATGCGTCTTGAAGAAATGGAGGATATTCTCCGTCTTTACTTCCCTCAGCGGTACCGCTTCTGCCCACTTAGAGAAGTAGTCAGTCGTCGCTAGGATGAAACGATGTCCTCTAGACGATGCTGGTTCGATGGGGCCGACTATATCAGTCCCCCACATTTCGAATGGCCAGCTAGCCACCGTTGGATGTAATGGATTTGGATGCTGATGGATGAAATCCCCATGAATTTGACATGAGTGACACTGCTTCGCATATTCGAGGCAGTCCTGAATCATCGTGGGCCAGTAGTAGCCCATCCGTTTTATCTTCAACTTCATCTTTGGGCCCGCTTGGTGAGAACCGCAGAGTCCGTCATGAACTTCCTGGACGACCCTTTTCGCTTCGTCGGGTCCTAAGCATCTCAGCCATAGAGAATCAAATGACCTCTTGTACAGAGTATCATTGACGAAGGCGAAAGACAGAGCTCGTTTCATGAGCTGATGTCTTGTGGACGCTTCTTCAGGCATTCGGTGGGACTTGAAGTAATCTATGAAGACTTCTCTCCAATCCTCGGTATTTTCCCAATCTTTTACTTGCAGGGTTGTCTGCTTGCTCGCTCCCTTTTCTTCGGATGATTCCGGAGATATTTCTGCTGGGGCAAGCACTCGACGGCTTTGTACCACGATTCTAACGTCATCGAGGTTGTCGTCAGCCAGTTCTTTAGCAAGTTTGGCCAACGCGTCTGCTTTGCTGTTTTCCGCGCGCGGTATGCTTTCCAAAGTATAAGAGGGAATTTGGGTCAACAATTGTTGCACCTTTCCACCGCACTTCACCAACTCCGGTTTGCACGTTTGGTAGTCGCCGTTTACTTGACTAACGACCAGCTGGGAGTCTCCGTATATGAGGAGGTTTTCAATTCCCATGTCGATGGCGATCTCGAGGCCTGCTATCAAAGCTTCATATTCGACTTCATTGTTTGTCCTCGCCTCCGTCAGGGAGAAAGCAAAACGCATTATCCCACCTTGTGGAGTTACAAAGATGAGTCCTACCCCCGATTTGATTATAGGGGTACTTTGTTTGCGCTTCTTCACGGAAGATGCTCCGTCAAAATAAAGCTCCCATCGGGTATTATCACCGTCGATCGCATCAAACGCATGTTCGTCTGGAAGATCGCAGTTTAAAGGAGAGTTGGCAGGTATCGGATGCTCAGCGAGGAAGTCGGCGATGGCCTGGCCTTTCACTGCGTTGAGAGATTGATATGTTATCGAGAACTCCATCAAGAGCAGGGCCGATTTAGCGAGTCGTCCCGTCAATATGGCCTTTGACATCAAGTATTTAAGGGGGTCCACCTTTGAAATGAGACGGACCTCATGCGCCAACGCATAGTGCCTGAGCTTTGTTATCGCGAAGATCAACGCCAGGCAGTGTTTTTCAATGGGGGAGTAGTTGCTTTCTGCCCCCAGTAGAACTCGACTTAAGTAGTAGAGTGCTCTTTCTTTCCCTTGGTCGTTCTCTTGTGCCCATAATGCGCCTAAGGAACTTTCGAGGGCGGTTGTATAAAGAATGGGGGGCTTTCCCTTGATCGGAGCAGCCAACACCGGCGGGTTCTGCAGGTATTGTTTGATATCGTCTAGTGCGCTTTGGCATTTTTGGTCCCAGACGAACGGGGTTCCCTTCTTCATCAGGTGACTGTCAGGACGGCACTTGCCTGAAAGATTGGCTATAAATCGCCGTATATACGCGAGCTTCCCTTGGAGAGACCGCAACTGTTTGAGAGTCCTTGGCGGAGGCATTTCCATGATCGCCTTGATCTTTGACGGATCTATTTCAATACCTCGGTGTCGGACGATGAATCCCAGGAATTTGCCTGAGGAAACTCCGAATGCACACTTGAGCGGGTTCATTTTCAAGTTATATTATCGAAGGCGTTGAAATACGGTCTTCAAATGCTCGAGATGTTCCTCGTATGATTTTCTTTTAACCACGAGGTCGTCGATATAGCATTCGACGATTTCATGTATAAGGTCATCGAAGATCTTCGTTATGGCCCATTGGTAAGTGGCACCGGCATTCTTTAAACCGAAGGGCATCACTTTGTAGCAGAATATACCCAAAGGAGTCCTGAAGGCGGTGTGCTTCTGATCTTCGGGATGCATCTTTATCTGATTATACCCTGATGAGCCATCCATGAAGGAGAAAACCTCATGAGTGGACGTGTTGTCTATCATCAGTTCGGTGACTGGCACTGGAAAATCGTCTTTCGGGCAGGCTTTATTGAGATCCCGGAAGTCCACACATATGCGCACTGTCCCATTTTTCTTCATCACCGGGACGATGTTGGCGATCCATTCAGGGTATTGAACTTCCTGGATGAAGCAGGAGTCAATTAACTTTTTAACCTCGGCGTTGATGCTCATCTCAAGCTCGAGCCGCATTCTCCTCGGCGCCTGTTTGACTGGCTTGATGTCTGGGGATATCATCAATCTGTGCACAGCAATTTCTGGATCTAGTCCTGGCATTTCGGAATAGTTCCACGCGAAGCAATCTCTATGCTGTAGAAGCACGTCCTTTAACGCAGCCACCCTTTCTTCAGATAGCAGCTCGCTGATGAATGTTGGTCGTGGGTCATTCGCCGTTCCCAACTCAATTTTCTTAAGGTTATCCACAGTGGTATGGATTCCATCTTCCAGCTCTTTTGGCGCTGGTGGGAATTCTGAGATCACCTCATCGTTGCTGTTTTCGAAGCACCAGGGAAGGTCATCCATGTTCTCGGGCTCTTCTTTTGATATTGTTATCATGCGACAAGTACGGATTCGCTTCCAATCCCAATGCGGAACTGGTTCTTCTTTCGTGGCCTTGGGTTCGTGCTTCTGCGGCGGCGTTACCCTCCAGTTGTCGGACAGAGCGAACTTGCCAAGCTGATACTGATCTTCGACCCAATTCTTGAAGGTGAAGCAGTCTTCGAGAGGAGCCCTACCACTCGGTGATAAAAGCAATAGTCTGGGTGTGAGACTTCGCCTGCTTGTTCGGGGTGTTTAGACTCCGGCAGTGTAAGCATATGATGTTTTAAAGCTAGGTCAAGTATTTTCTTCGTCTTGTCCTGAGGAAACGAGTATGCTCGACCCATTTTCTTCATAAGGGATAGATCAATAACACTCGACTCCCATTTGCGTGGCTTCTTAGCCCTGCCTTGTTGTTGTTGAGCGCCTTTTTGGCCTTTCGACTTATTTCTGCTTTTGCGCCGAGCCTTCTTTATAACAGGTTGACAAGGAGCGGCATTTTCATCCTTCACGGCCTGTTGGAGAAGGCGTTGCGCCTTGGCTTTCTCGTAGATGACCATTTCGCGGTTATGGTTGTCTCGAACTTTTTGACCCGCTTCCCTTATAAGCTTGTCCATTTGTTCTTCGAACGACGGACTGGGTTCTTTTGCATCTGGAATTTTTACTGTTTCAGGATTAGCGTCCTCCCATTGAGCGTCCGCTTCTTCATCGAAGTCATACATGACATAGCAGTTGTCCAGTAGCTCTCGTTTCTTTGACCGGATGTATCCAAGTCCAATTGTTTCCATTTTCCCATTAGGCAGTTTGTGTTGAGTCCCGGGAACGTTCCAGATTTTATCATAGAACTTGGCTTTTCGGACGGTCTGCTTGAAGGATATCCCCTGGCGTTTCAGCAGCTTTTTCAAACCCTCTGTATAATATCTGGGAAGACGGATAGGCTGAAGCCTGTCGAGCGTAGGATCTGCGCCATGCCAGATTTCTTTTTCCACCTTGGTTTCTTCAGAGAGGTAGAATAGAATTGCTTTCTCGCCTTCTCGCCTGGGAGGGATATAGAACGTCTGCAGCTCTTCTACATTGTAAATATTAAGTGCATCCAGTTCTTTATGGTGTTTAAGCGGCACTATGGCGACTTGCAGACTTTGTTCTTCATCAGCGAACGTTCATATGGAAGGTCGAGCAGAGAATACAACACGGATCTCACTTCCGAGTCGCTACCAAAGTCAACGTAGGAGTGGACGGTCCTGGCTTGCTGTGTTGGGGCGGACCCGAATACACTATCTCCTCTTCCTCCTCGGTATCACTGCCAAAGACAGGGATGGTGGCATTGGCTTTGTTCTCCGGCTTGTGACACCTCTCCGTGTCTTCGAAATCCGGTAAGAAGTATTTGGCATCTTCATATTTGCGGACCTCGTTCACAGAGAACGGGTTCAGTTCTCCCGTCACGGTATACTCGAAACCATCCTTAAAATACTTCATACACTGATGTTGTGTAGAAGGGATGATGTTGTACTCGTGTAACCATGGTCGGCCGAGCAAAGCGTTGTAGCATGTCTTGGCGTCTATGACGTGGAACTTAACGTCCGTGACGAGTAGCCCGAAGCGTAGCGTCAGTATTACAGACCCAAGAGTTCATGATGACTGGGAATCGAACCCGGAGATGGTGATCTTGTCACGAGCAAGGTGCTGGACGCTCGTGCAGATTTCTTTTAACACCCGCACGTTGAGGAGATTAACGGAGGATCCATTATCGATCAGGATTTTGCCTATCTTAATATCGTGGCAGTATCCTGAGACATAGAGGGCGCGATTGTGTTCGCACGTCCCAAGGAGAAGGTCCTCGTCACCGAAAGTGACATCGGCCTTGTGCACTTCCTCCAATTCATCCTTCATCTTTTCCTCGGCCAGGCATGCTTGGAATTGTTCCGGATCTTGTAGTGCCTTGATCAACGAATCTCTCGCCTCCTTTGATAGCAAAAGGGCGTCGAGAATGCTGAGCTATGAGGGTAGCTTCCTCAGGTGCGCTAGGACGTTGTAATCCGCCTTATTCTTCTTCGGCGGGTCTTTGGCACTTAGCTCCTCCACCACTTGATCATCTAAGACGATATCTTCAAAGACCTTTTCTTTCCCTTTATCTTTTCTGTTTGAGGGTCCGAGGTTCTTTTCGGGCAGCGTGCGATTACGTAGCCTGATATTTTCGCAGACCTTTGGCTCTTCTTCTTTTCCCGAAGTGGACTCTTTAAAGAGAGGGGCAAGTTCTAGCTCCTCATCAGAATCGCTCCCGAATGTAGGCACTTGTGACCCGCTGGTGTTAACCATGCGACAATCGCCGGTAGTTCTTTCAAGCCCTTCGGTCGTATTTCTTCGCTCCCGACAAGTTTTACGCTTTTCTCGTTTAAAGTGTTGTCGATGAGCAACGTATCCTTGCCACTATCTATCGAAAGCTTTGCACTCTTGAGTGGGGTGCGAAACCTTCTGATGATATAAGCAATAGGAGGGGTGCATTTCCAATTCACCGGTGATGTTTCCTTCAGAGGATGGTAGCTTCATGCCCATTGATATGGCCTTAGCAAACCTTTTTCTTATCTTGAATTGGCTTTTGTCAACGGTGGAGGCATTTTGCTCCAGCGGGATCGTCTCAGCTCTTTCATCAAGTCGCTGGCGCTTGGCCCTTTCAAATATATCTGTCTCGCGTTCTCGATCAGCCTTACTTTTCAATCGAGTTTCGTTAAGGAACGCGTCAATCATTTCATCTGATAGCTCCAGAATTTTCGGTTCAGGATCTGCCCCCAGCGCTTCGGTACAAGGAGTTTCCTCATCGTCCATGAACGAATGGGAAATCACATGACAGCTCACCACGCATTCTTCAGATTCATCTGACGAACTTTCTCCCTCATATTCCTCTTGAAAAATGGGATTGAGGAACTTTTGGAATGTAATGGGAGTCCGGGCCTTCTGGTTGTATTCCTCCAGCGCGTCAATTTGTTTTTGCAAGTCCGTGCACTTGTCACCAGGCTTCACGGGATTCTTTGACTTCTTTTTCTTCTTCTTCGAAGATTTTGACGACTGGCTGTGAGTGCTTGATCCATCACCATCGGTCTTTGGAGTTGGACGTGGTTTCAACATCCCTTCAATGACCTGCGGTTCCAACGGATTCTTCCACTTGATCGCTGGACATGTCTGAAGGTCGTTTAGCATCTTCTTTGTCTTGGCTGATAATACAACCTCCCAAGGAGCTTCTTCAATGACGGAGCACGTTGCCCCCGGCGTATTCGTCCCTTTAGAGATGTGGGGCTGCGGGGGATTCACCTTCCATTTGTCAGATAACGCGAATTTGCCCTATCGGTACTGGTTTTCAAGCCAATTTTTGAAAACGTAGCAGTCTTCGATCGGATGGCCCAGTACTCGATGATAAGGACAGTAGTTGGGCTCGTTGACATCACTTGGTTGCAACGAACGTTTTGGTTCCGGCAGATTTATGAGTCTGTTGCGCAATGCCAGCTCGAATAACCTTCTCGTTTTATCGCGGGGAAAAGAGTAAGGACGCCCTAGTCTCTCCTCGAGGTCTACGTATGGGCGCATATTATTTTGACGCACAACCATCTTCAAGTTGCTCGGTTGTTGTTGAGCATTAGCGACGACGATCGCTTTTCCCTTCCTTTTGTCATTTCGGGAGTCCGGCTTTGGAAGAGAAGGTTTATGGCCTATCTGATCCATCTGTGCTAGCTTGTCAATCAAGGCCTGGAAGGTAGTCGGCTTGAAAAACATCATAAACTGTGAGATGGTTGCTTGCGGATCAAGGGTTCCTACAAACATACCCACCGCAGGAGCTTCTTCAATACGCTGCTCGCACTTCGACCATAAGTTCTGCCACCGTATAGCATACTGAACCCACGTCTCGCCTGGCTTTACCCTGGCGTTAATCAGTGCCGTCATCGGGGTACGTTCACTGGCGCTTGCAAAACGCTGAGTAAACAGCAGCTCCATCTCCGCGAAGGTTTTAATAGAGTCGTTTGGGAGCTCAGAGTACCATTTGAACGCCGTATCTGATAAGCTTCCAACGAACTGGCGAAGCAATAGCTTGTCGTCACCGCCGGTGTTGCCGCAAAGTGCCCTGAACTGGGCAACATGCTGATGAGGATTGCATGTCCCCTTATAGACATGGAACTTGGGAATTGTATAACCTGGCGGGTACTTGATTTGATCGTACCAACTTGGATATGGCCGCCCCGTTTTTACGACCTGGCCAGCTGCTTCGGTCGCATGATGAACCCGTATTTGTTGGGCGATGTATTCATCCAAATCAGCTTTGGAGATTGTATCCTCCTTAGCTATTGATAGGGCTGGCGGAGGATTTGATGTCTCTCCCCTATCGTCACCAAGGACGATCGGGGGATCTTCGGTCGGAGGATCTTGTTGTATCATCATCCCTATCATGTCTTGGAAGAGGAGGCCCATACGCTGTATGTTGGCTGCTTGTTCAGCAGCCTCTTTGTCCTTCTTCTCCAATATCCGGCGAAGGAATTCGGCGTCGGTTTCTTCCTCTTGGCATTCATCCGAGGACGCTTCAGGGTTTTCTTTTGGCCCTGTAAGTGCGGCCATAGCATTCATCATTTCATGGAGCTTTTGCTGTTGCTCCTGTGCCTTGGTCACTGATCGGGTGAGCGGTCGATGACCTGTAGATATGCGGCTGCCTTCTTTAGCAGATGCCACGTAGATGGTATGCACTACGATGCCCCCT
Organism: Agapanthus africanus; assembly: GCA_030015575.1. NCBI lineage: Eukaryota > Viridiplantae > Streptophyta > Magnoliopsida > Asparagales > Amaryllidaceae > Agapanthus > Agapanthus africanus. The sequence continues at coordinate 276,158,455 of CM057339.1, read as the reverse complement.
GACTTAGGGCGTTTGGGTGCACCACCTCTGATATTTGTCGTCGGTGCTGGGGTTTTCTCCGGCCTTCTTCTTTTGTGGGCCGTTGAAGTTGAAGGGGCCATTGTAGTTGGCACCCTAGCGATTGTTGTCCCCTGTTGTTTAATAAGACGGTCTTTTTCTTTTTTCACTTTCGTCTTCTTTTGTTGACGAGAGTGATCTGGGTCGATCACGGAGTCTTGAACCCTTCGCCAAACCTTGTATTTTTTTAGGACAGCCGTTGAGGGGGCTGTTCTTGCTTCGTTTCTGGAGTTCTCTCCACAGGTGGAGGAGATCTCTTTAGTGTAGCGGTTGGAGAGTTCTTCCGTACCCTTCTCAGCAGTTCAAAGCTGTTCCTAGTTGGAACAGCAGCGTTGACTTCTACCACTGGAGCCGGTGGAGTTAGTCCTGAGGGGGAGTTGCCCCCTGCCTTCCTCACTCGTTGCCAATGGCGACGTCGAGCATGACGAGCCGTTGGGACTGGCTCGGAGATTGAGACATCTTCTTTTTACCCCCTGTCTGAATGAGGCCCCGCTGGTGTTAACCTCTTAAAGACTGAGGTCGTCTTTTGAGGGGTGATATTCAACCTGTCGAAGACGGATCCTCGAGTAGAGGTAGGAGCAGGAATCGTCAGTCTTGAAAAGACTGACTCTTTGACAGGGGAAGCCGCCTTGACGACTTCTGGAGCAGCAGTTATTGCCTTCCTTGGGACAGCCAATTTAGAGTTCTGATTTAGCCTGGCGAAAACAAAGGCTGTCGGTTTGGTAGTTGGCGACCCGTTGACAGGGGCCGTCGTAGCAGTGAGCCGATCGAAGACTGACTTCTTGTTCACTTCCGGTGCAGGTATTGGCGCAGAGAAGCTTGTAGGTAGGATCATGGTCCCAAAGAACAGGCCAGTGGTGGCCTGGGTCACCTGGTCTACCGGCAGAGCGAGGAAGGAAGCCGCTTGGGGCCCATATGCTACACCTCCGGGGGAGGTGGAGCATCCGTTGCAGTGGAACTTCGAGCAGTTGGTACAGTTAGAGGCCATTGATGCTTGAGTTCTGCGCCATGCAAAAGACCAAATCTTAGTAACTTGAAATCCAAAGGCAACCATCTAACAAACCGCGATTGGTTCGCGAGGACGACACACGAAGTGTGGAGTGGAAAGAGGAAAAGGTCCCACCGGGCGTGCCAGAATCTGTTCCCCTACGAATGACGGCCGACGACGCTGTGAACGTCTCGCCTGAGATTCGGGGCAGATGCTATTTGGTTTTACCCGTCCACCTCTCCGAAGATGCCAAGTTGATTTATGGCACCGTATATCGGAGGTTTAGACGGATGCGGCCGATGTAGCAGACTTCGTCAGATTCCCCCTCGCTTGAGGGGTTTTTGATTGTGGGGACGCTCTTCCCTGCAGGCGCAAGCCCCTGCAGTTAATTACGCTACCGCATCGCGGCAACAACTTTCTCCTTCTCCAGAATTTCACTTCGTGTCGTGTGTGTTTGTTTTGTTTTGTGGTTGCCCGTGGATTGTATACGGAGACTGAGTAATGCCGTCGTCCGTAGGACGTGGATTAGTCCAAATCCGTATTTACTTAGATTTGGTTTTGGTGTTTTAGTTTAAGGATACGTTAGCCATATTTGAGTCTAAGATCAACTTAAACGAGATCGTTTAGATCCGATAAAAGAGCATTTGAGAGCTCTATTGTTCCAATTTAGGGACGTAGTGGTCTATAGGTAGTTTAAGGACATTGCGGTCCACTGCCAGTTTAGGGACATGGGGGTCCATATTCCAGTTTAGGGACATGGTGGTCCGATATTCCAGTTTAGAGACGTGGTGGTCTATATTCCAGTTTAGGGACGTGGTGGTCCGAATTCCAGTTTAGGGACGTGGTGGTCCGAATTCTAGTTTAGAGACGTGGTGGTCCATATTCCAGTTTAGAAACGTGGTGGTCCATATTCCAGTTTAGGGACGTGGTGGTCCGTCTTCCAGTTTAGAGACGTGGTGGTCCCTATTCCAGTTTAGAGACGTGGTGGTCCATATTCCAGTTTAGAGACGTGGTGGTCCATATTCCAGTTTAGGGACGTGGTGGTCCGTCTTCCAGTTTAGAGACGTGGTGGTCCATATTCCAGTTTAGAGACGTGGTGGTCCATATTCCAGTTTAGAGACGTAGTGGTCCATATTCTAGTTTAGGGACGTGGTGGTCTGTATTCCAGTTTAGGGACGTGGTGGTCCGACATTAGTTTAGGAACGTTTCGGTCCAATATTAGTTTAAGGACGTTTCGGTCCACGAGTTTAAGGACCCCGCAGTCCATATTCATGTGTGGTCGTTGGGACCCGTCACCTCTCTGACGTCGTTGAGGAATTACAACGATAGGTGTCAAAGGAGTTCGGAGATGTACCCTCGAACCGGATGTAAATTGATTTAGAGAGCAGCCGTGTTCAGTCAATTTAATTTGAGGACTTATGGCCATGACTGGGCTAAGTCCAATTAAAAAGTTCAACACCTTTATTTGTTTTTGTTTGGGCTCTGCCCATAAAGGATGCAGAGCATCAATTTATTTTGGGCCCTGCTCATTTTATAAATGATGCAGAATAGCAATTTCACTTGGGCTCTGCCCTTATATAAAGGATGCAAAGCATCAATTTATTTGGGCTCTGTCCATTTATTGCCTTGCAATTTATTTTGGCCTATTAGGTCATTTTGACTTGGGCCTGGCCCTTTAGCAGAAGAAATGCATTGCATTTTCAGGCGCTTTGCGCCAATCAAAGAGCGCAAGCACTTGTGATGATGACACGTGTCATGCAGCGTAGAGCGCTGCGCTAGTGCGCTACGCTTGCGCTGCTGACACGTGGAGCGCTCTGGCGAGTTGCGCCAATTTCATAGAGCAAAGCTCTATTTCAAAAGCGCGTAGCGCAACTGGTTCAGATGCTGCCACGCGGCGCTCTCTGGTTGCTTGCGCCAGCCCAAGAGCGCAACAGTGCAGATTTATAAGTGCAAAGCACTATTAATTTGAGAATCTTTAAGATTCAAGAACCAATGGTTCATAAAGGAAGTGCAGAGCACTATTGATTTCTTGATCTAATTTATATCAAAGAAAAAACAAGCTTTTTCTTATTTCAGGAACCAGAGGTTCATAAAAAGTGCAAAGCACTATTTTTATTTTGTTTTTTTATTAAAGATCATTGATCTTGTTTTTAGATCAATGATCTGTTCATAAGAGAATTTTCTCTTTTTCTAAGGGCTTTTTACCTTTTTTTTGTTCTTGAGAATTTCTCTCCAATTCTTCAGAGTTCTCTCTGTTTAATTTCTCACAAAATGTTGATGCCTTTGAATTGAGGCTTAGGGTCCTTTTTATAGTGCCCATAAATTAGTTAATTTTGTTAAAGATATCTTTCCCTGAGTGATTTGGGGGATTTTCCCCACCGTTGGATCTTTGATCCAAAGGCCTCTGTCTTACAGAAGAAAATCTTCTTGTTTTAACAAGAACAGAAAGATTTCTTTGAAATCTTAATTCTGTTTGGCGCAGATGTCCCAGCGCGTGACACGTGTCGTGCAGCGCAACTGCGCTAGCGCATCTGCGCTGACACGTGTCGCGCAGCGCAACTGCGCTGACACGTGTCGCGTAGCGCAAAGCACGCATCTGCGCTGACACGTGTCGCGCAGCGCAGCGCTTGCGCAACTGAAGCGTTGCTTCATTTAATTTTGTTTTAAAATAGAGTTTTGCTCTGATTGGGTGCGCTGTTTTGGGCGCTGTGCTGATGCGTCTGCGCCAGACACGTAGCGCGTTGCGCGCAGCGCAAATAATCTGAAGCGTTGCTTCATTTATTAAAGTTTAAATTTTCAAAGCAGAGCTTTGCTCTAATTGGGGGAAGATGAAGTGTTGCTTCATCTCCCGCCTTGGGATTTGAACAGACCTTTGCTCTGATTGGGGTAAACATGTGCCTAACAACTTTTACCCTCAAAACCATTTTGTTCAACCAAATGATGATAAGGTTATTTCGCTAGAAAAAAGTCTAAATGCGTTTCTTAAACAATCTACACAATCCGCAGCAAGGTTGGAGACTTCCATCCAGTCTTTGGTGCACAACAATGCTTCACACGATCAAAGCATCAAATCTATTGAGGCACAAATTGCACAACTAACTGCTGCGTTGAGCGAGAGAGAAAAGGTAAAGCTTCCATCTCAACCATTGCCAAATCCCGGTCACACACACAACGCACATATCGCATATGAATATCAAAATCATAATGTAAATGCGGTGACCACGTTGAGATCTGGAAGAGTGTTGCAAAATAATGTGGGTATTAGTGATGACACCCCCGCCGGTGGTTCTTCTTCATCTTCATCTTCTTCTTCTTCTTCTTCTCCATCTTCTTCTTCTTCACCTTCAACTTCTTCGTTAGAGCCTATTCTTCATTCTTCAAAAGGCTCTTCTTCTTCTAATCCGAATGGACCCACTTCTCACTTCACGAACACACCCACATTGGGATCCGTTCCAACTCCATATTCCACTCCACAGACATTAGACTCAACAAATTTTCAAAATTCTCCATTTCCAAACAGGTTGAGTCCCAATAAACTAACTCCACAAATGGAGAAGATTGTGGAGTTATTTAAACAGGTTAGTATAAATATACCTCTCTTGGATGCAATCCAACAAGTCCCTTCATATGCGAAAATCTTAAAGGGCTTATGCTCCTCGAAGAGAAAGTCTCAAATACCCAAAAAAGTGCTAGTGGCTAGTGCAGTGAGCAATGCTATTAACCAACCTCAACCCTTACCCTAAAAACGAAAGGACCCTGGTTGTCCTACAATTTCAATAACAATTGGGGATAAGAACATCAATAGAGCACTTTTAGATCTTGGGTCTAGTGTTAACCTGCTTCCCTACTCCGTGTACGAGCAATTAGGGGTTGGAGAGTTGAAACCCACTTGTTGTTCTCTCTAAATGGCTGATCGATCAATCACCCATCCTAGGGGTGAGTTAGAGGATGTGTTGATCAAAGTAGGGGATTTCATATTCCCCGTTGATTTTATTGTTATGGACACACAACCTGTTGCTAACCCACGGAACCAAATTATGGTGATCCTAGGTCGACCATTTTTGGCCACTTCCAATGCCCTAATAAATTGTCACAATGGCTCCATGACTCTATCCTTCGGGAAGATGTCTAGTGAGTTCAATATTTACAAGATAGGAAGTCTGCCCCCGGTGCCTAAAACTAGTACATGAGAAGTTTGCTCTATTCACGAAATCACGCAGGAGGACTGCGAGCTTGAAAGATTTCTGTTTGATGACACCAGTTTTGACGCCACTAGTGCGTCCCTCCTTGAATCTAACACAGTTGACACAACCGATATTGATTATGAATGTTTCACTTTTTCGGATGATTTTGACGACTCACCGCCCGAATATGAGCCCTTTGAATTTTTGGATGAGTTAGTTGAACCATCCGATTCGGTTGTTTGCAGTGATTTCGAACCAGTGTTGGAGTCCTTTGAGTTCGAGGTAGATTCCCCAATTTTACCTTTGATTGTTTCGCCTCCGAAACTCGAACTCAAGCCCTTGCCGTCTCACCTTAAATACGCTTACCTAGGTGAGAATGAGACCTTTTCCGTTATCATATCGGCCTCTCTAGCCCTCGAGCAAGAGAAAGCTCTTTTAATGGTCTTACAAGATAAGCGGCAAGCTTTCGGCTGGACTATGGCGGACATCGAGGAGATTAGTTCCCTCATAATTGAATATCATATGCATATGATGGATGATGCCAAGTCAATAAAGAATCCACAGAAACATCTTGGGGATTGTGTGGATAATCAACCTCCTCCTTTAGAAGTTGAACCATCCCCTTTTATTTTAATAAGCTACGAGAATGCCAATATTCCACTGATTTATGATCATTCACATTCTCGTTTTGATTCATCATCACCTCCTATCTATTCACTTCCACACTTTCCATACCACCACTTCTATCTTCCCCAATTCTTTTTGGATCGGTACAACATGTTCTTCCACCTACCGATACTCTACACAGATAAATTTTTCAATTGGTTGGTGTTGACGTTTGGTCTTTGCAAAGTTTGGCAATGACGGTTAACATTGTTTCAATGAAGTTTGGGGGGAACCTTGTTGTATATATATTTTGTTTTTTCTTTTAACAATAAAAAATAAAAAAATAATTTTTTTTTATAAATAGATAAACAGGGGAGTGCCGACATTTTGACCCTCTTGGTATAGCCTGACAGTGAGGACACTGTCAAGTTTAAGTTTGGGGGTATGCTCGGTAAGCTTTCTTCCTTCGCATTCATGTGTATACTCTTGCATTTGCATACTTATTTTAAAATCCATAAAAATTGAAAATTTCAAAAAGTATAAAAATGAAAGTATTCAATTTTGGCCATATTTGACTTGAGTTTGACAAAAAGGTTAACTAGCTAGGAACAACTAGATCTTATACTTAGTAAATTAAAAACCCTAAAAATAACCTTTCTTAAAATTTAACAGTAGAAAGTATATGTATTTATAGTTTATTTAGAAATAGGCAAATTTCGAGTTGACTTCTTGGGCTAAGTTAAAATAAGGGAAGAGTATTGATATTTTTATTAAAGTATAAGTTTGAAAAATAATTCCTAAGCTTAAGTCTAAGTTCTGAAAATATATACCTTACAAATTGCACAAATACGAACCTTGAAACTTGGAATAGTAGAAGAGACCTTGAAATGCTCTTGTCTAAAATCCTTAGTACGAAATAAAATAAAAATTCAAGTGTGAATAAAGAGATAATAAAAAAATGAACACTGGTTTTTGTGATTACTTAAGGCTGCAAAAATAGAAAAATATTTAGCGAGGGTGCTTCATCACCTAGTGCTTTAGACCAACTGGTTTGGGAGTCACTGCTAAAGCCTTAGGTGTTGCAAGACTAGGAATTACGCTTTAATGTGCAAACACTTTTTGTAATCGGTCGTTGGTACCTTAAGAAGTATTAACGGTCGCATGAAGGATGTGTGAGCAAACTTCATCTAAAAATTCACCAATTAAGAAGTGCTTTGGAAAACGGACAAGAGTATGATTGCTTGATTTGAATTTCCAAATGTAGGGGTGATTTATACACATACGTAGGGGTATGTGATTGGGGTTTAGATAAGAGATAGGAATGAATAATATGACTTATATCTTTAATAGAGATAATAAAAATTCCTAAGTTGAGATGGAACCCTAGAAGGAAAACTTAAGAGATGCCAAAAGCTAAGTAAATTCACAAGAATATATATAATCTTAAGTTAAAAGATAAGGAAGCGTGAAGAATATGGGTGGATAATTTACGAGTCGAAAATAATAGAATTCCTTGTTAGAAAACCTAATTGGAGAATAAAAGTCAATGGGCCGAATTGATAGGATTTTGTGGGTAGTATCCGTTGAAAACCCTCAGAAGACAACACTCCATCTACTAGGGACACCTAGAGGTTTAACAGCTTGTTGCACGAGCTCAGTGCAATCGCGTTTCCTTGCGAAAGTGAGGTTAGGTTTTTTGTTGAGAATAAAAACTAGGTTTGCTCGAGGACGAGCAAAAGATAAGTTTGGGGGTATTTGTTCATACCATAATTTTGCATTATTATATTCCCCATTCTTATGCATTTTACAAATAAACAGGTGCTTTTGACCCATGTCTGCTATATAGTTGCAGGTTACAGATTCTCGGGATAAAAACAGTGAAAAAGGCATAAGATGATACAAAAGTGAGACTACGACCAATAAATGGTGGAATCTTGATAAAGCCTACACAAAGATCAGATTCACAAAATACAAGGCAGCGCAAGGTTCAAGACTTCGTCACGAAGCAACGGTAAAAGTCCACTACAATTATTCACTGTGGAGATCTGGAAGAAACCTAGAAGCCAAACTGAAGAAACAACTGTAGAAACAAGAAGACAAAGTCATCTAGAAGCAACACAGAAAAACACAGACTACAATCTCCCTACTTGGACGCGGAACCGCGGCCAAACAGGCCCTATGGCCGCGGTTTCGCGGCCGTCTATTACCCATGTCGGTGGAAAATGTGTCGGTGCGCTGGCGGGCGTTGACTAGGTCTTTTTCTTAGGGGGTATTTTTGTAAAAACAGATATGACGCGATTGTAACCTAGGGTTTCTATGAATCTATAAATAGAACCCTAAAAACCTATTTTAGGTTATGCCTCTTTTCATTTCATAAATTCAGATCTGTAATTCCTGTGTTAATGTTTGGAGAGAGCCATCAATAAAGTAAGATTTCTATTTCATTGCCTTAGTTTACTTTTAATTATTTGCCCTAGTTAGATAGTTAGAATGTCATTCAATTCCCTAATGAGCGAGTAGTCTCCTCGCTTGTTAGGGTTAGCTTTGGGGAAGGCTTGAGAGATGAAGATCTCTCACTTCTTTCTTGCCCATCATAAGTTTTTATAGGATTCCATGCATACATAACACACTGTTCCCTACGGCACCCTATCCCCCGAGGTAGCGGTGATACCGTAGTATAAAGGACCGGTTGTATATGTTTTCCATGGACGTTAGGATAAGAATTAAGAAAGGAAGGACAAGAACCTAGAGGAAGAAACATCGTTTCTTCCCGATGGTACTAATCCCCTTTATTAATTGTTACCATAACACCTAGTAGATCTAATTTAGGGCATTGAAAGCGGTGGGAAATCTTTACATTTCTAAACTTAACCTAAACCTAACCCTAGCAAGACTCTAGTCTAGATAAAACTTAGTTTTTTAGATTTAATCAATCCATTCACACCGTTTGGAATTAACTCGTTAGACCAAATTAGGAAATACACAACATCCCTGTGGACTGACCCGTACTTACCGGCTAGCTACCAAGCGACGCCGTTCTTGATTGCGGTTATATAGATATTCTTTGATCATAAATCTCCTCTCTAAATCACTATCCTAGGCAGGGAGAATCTGTAGTACGCCTGACAAACGCGTGCGTATTCCCATCTCAATGGGGTGACGAAAAACACCCTACATATTCTGGCACGCCCGGTGGGACCTATCTTTCCTCCCATATTTCGGGTTAAACGTTCATGCGAACTCAATCAACATATACATTGATTGCTTGTACTGAAATTATGCTTCTTTGTGCAGGTTAACAGTTTCTAATTGCAATCTTCGGACGCAGCAAAAATGTCTCCAAGAACAAGCTCAGCTCTCGACAAAACTCCCATCTCCTACACGATGAAGATGGACGCCAGGACGGTCCTCTCGGCAAGTCTCGGGCAACAGTGGGAGTAGCCGCTACTACAGTTCGGCTCTATTCTGTTCATGCTAGGTAACACAATTCCAGCTCCTTAAGCTCCGGTGACAGAAAAACCGGCCTCGAAAGGCAAGAGGCCAAATATGGTGGTCTTGAAGGTGCCCCAACCCAAACGCAAGTCGATATTTGAACGACTTTCCTTGGCCCCAGCCGGGGGCAAGGCTATCAACACCAATAGAGCAATAAGGCGTCTCAAGCAAGCTCCAGCGATGCCCTTGACAACTGCTCGATCGGGTATCTTCTCTAAGCTGCCCATCAATAGACTCACGATGGCTTCCTAGATGACGGATGCCCGTTAAGCCCTCAAAATCGAGAAGCTAAAACAGAAAAGGCTCAGATACAGAGCCAACAAAAGGGCCAGGGCTCCTGCTAGGCTGAACTTCATGAGGTTCCAAGAACAGGGTTACCCCGCAACATTAGCTGAATCAGCTGTAAAGATTGCTAACTCTTTTGAACCACTGAAATTGGTCCCGAAGAATGCCATGACCTTGAGAGTCAAGAAAGCTGTGATCCGGACAGCGCCACCCAAGGACCCAGTCAAACCAACTATCTTCAGTCGCCTGTCCTTTCCAGAAGAGGAAGGGCCACGACGATGGTCCGAAAAATCAGCCGCCAAAGATAAAAAGATGGCTGGATATGTGGTCCACACTGTCTACATGGTGGACACGCACAGTAAGAGCAAGGATGGAGCCACTACATCTCAAATCCAATCTGGGTTGAATGCGGCTGCCACTTTCCAAGACCAGCCTCCTCTAGAAGATAATGAAAACCCTTCTAGTGAGGCTGATAAGCAGAGAGATCTCTCAGTTCATGAGGAGTCGGGCTCGAAAACCGAAAGGGAGCCAATCTTCCGTCTCAAGACTGCTGTGCAACAACTTCTCCAAGAGCTCCAAAAGCAGCTCAGAAACAAAGACAGGGAGATGGCCAAGCTCTAATCGAAAATTGATGACTTGAAAAACGTCGTCTTACAGCTCACGGCCCAACTTGCTTCTCAGCCGCCCAATCAAGCGCATGACTCAACTCATGAATCGGGAAACAGTGTCCCGAGGCAGCCGACGGCTATTCTCTCAAATCCAAAGGTGGGCGAGCTGCATGAAAGTCGGCCGCATTCTATCTCAGGAAATGTCTTGACTACCGATGACAGCAACCTGCTAACGCAGGATCAAATAATGGATTTGGTCGCCAACAAATTCAAAACATTGGTAGACGAAGCCGAAGCGCAAAAAGATATCAGCAGTAGTGGGAGACCATATCCCGCTCGGTATGAACTGGTAGAGTTTCCTAGCGGCTATGTCATCCCCAAGTTCGGAAGATTTGATGGGACAGGAAATGCGAATCAGCACATCGCCAATTTTAAAGCCTCATGCAGGAATACTGGGGGCAATGACGCGCTTCTCCTCTGACAGATCATTAATAGCTTAACCGATGTCGCTTTCGACTGGTACGCGAGCATATCGGATGGCTCCATTACTACTTTCGTCCAAATGGAATCTCTGTTTCGACAAAGGTTCATGAGTGTCAGCGATAAGATCACCATCGCCGACCTCATAAGGACCAAGCCGAAGAACAATGAAAGCAGCACGGATTTTATAATCCGATGGCGCAATCTTTCCGTCAAATGTGAACCGCCGAGCAGGGCCAATCTGTCAGCCTCCTCGTCGGAAATCTCAACAATTGGATGGCTCTGTTTCTATGCACCGCGGGTCTCAAAACATTCCAAGAGCTGAACAGGAAAGTCCAGATGTTGGAGCGCTCAAAGCAGGAGTCCTCCTCTGATTCCCAAAATAACAAAAGGTCCTGGAGAAACCGAAAGGACGATAATCGCAAAGGCGGAAATTCCGATGATACTGAATGTTTTAACACTTCGGCTAACCGAAATAAATGAGAGATAAGCTTGCCTAATGCTAACCAGCCTCGGAAGCCAGTGTTCGGAGAGGGAGGAGAATCTCCACTGAAAGAGAAGCTGGATAAGGTCTATTCTTTCAGAAGGGACAAAGTCCATAAAATATTCAAAGTCACCCTAAGAAACGGTCTACAATTGCCAGAATCAAAAAGATCGCAATAAGCGAATATGACCGACGACCCCAAATAATTCCTCTATCACAGAGTGATAAGTCATGCTATTGAGGATTGCTTCATCTTCAAAGATTGGGTCGAAAAACAATACAAGGCAGGAGAGATAGAACTGTCTAAAGGCGTGTTAACAAACAGTCAAACTGCGACCGCCAATTTCATACAAACGGAAACCGAAGCCCTTCGGGAACCTGATTCTCTCAGACATCTGTTTTTCTCTGAAAAGAGCAGACCAAGGCAACAAGCTAAGAGCCAGACGGGCAACATTGCCAACGAAGAAGCGATAGACGGGTACACAACCCATACGGTCTACATAATGGAGCCCAGAGGAACAAGTCCTCCTATGCCTTATAGTCATGACGATGATATGGTTGTTGCCATCCAACACCGGTTCGATCTAGATGACGAAGAGCCCGCTTATGCAATTAAGCCAAAGGAGCCCGTGGTTCCTGCAGAATCGAGCCCAGGCTCCAACAGTCGACCACTACGTCGTTAAACTGGGAACAGTTAGCACCGCGTCGTTAAACTGGGAACTGATGACCACCACATCGTTAAACTAGGAACAGCTGACCACCACGTCATTAAACTGGGACGATACGACCCCTAAGTCGTTAAACTGGGAATTTAAAAAAATGTGAGTAAACAAAAATGTGTAAATAAAAGAAAAAAGAAAATCCGAAATGATGGGGCAACTCACAATAAAAATCAGCAAGTAAAATAAAGATGAAAAATAAAGCCAAAATGATGGGACAATCGCGAATAAACAGCCGAAATGATAGGGCAGTCGCAACCTTCGCGATAAGAAAAGCTGAAATGATAGAGCAATTGCGGTAAAAAAAACCTCCCAAAGGCGAATGATGGGTCGCTCCTGGTACCATATTCTAGTGCAGCGATGTAGACGCCGACCAAAATCCAAATCCCCAAGTGAAGAATGATGAGTCGCTCCCGGTACCATATTCCAGTGCAGCGATGCAGGCGCCAACCAAAATTTCAAATCTCTGAATGTCCCAACGGTGAATTATGAGTCGCTCATGGTACCATATTCCAGTGCAGCGATGCAGATGCCAACAAAATCCTAAAATCCTCCCAGCCCTATAGTTGGTTCCCAAGTTGACTACCGTATACAATCCACGGGATCAAATAATTCTCATCACACCCATACCCCACCACAATCACCAGTCACGCGGCCGGTCTTTGCCTTCGGAATTATGCTCCATTTGGGAAGACCCACTCATGTGTCCTCACGATACATGAGGAGAACAAACTTACGAGATCCCCTCGGTTTGTAAGAAAACACCTTTGAGGGATCCTTACGACTCACAAAGGAAAAACACACTTGGGTGTCCCCACGACTCCTAAGGAGAAAACACAGCTACGAAATTCTTTTATGAGACCCTTACGGCTCATAAAATTGAAAAGCCTTAGGTGATTGGGACCTAAACCTGTCTCCTAAGCCATCGCTTCCCAACAGGTAAAGGCAAATGATGAATTGCTCCTGGCACCTGTGCTTCAGTGTTAGCAACGCTGATGCCGACCCCTACCGCAAAATTCCAAACATCCGATCCAATAGACCCCTAAGTCTTTAAACTGGGAATATATGACCTCTAAGTCATTAAACTGGGAACAGATGACCCCTAAGTCGTTAAACTGGGAACGAGGGAAATCCCTTCACGGCAAATGATGATTTGCTCCTGATACCATATTCCAGTGTAGCGATGTTGATGCCAAACCAAAACCAAATTCCCCAAATCCACTCATGGCAAATGATGATTCGCTCCTGCTACCATATTCCAGTGTAGTGATGCTGATGTCAACCCAAATCAAATTGTCACGCCCCGCTTCCCAGAGTACGCTAAAATGGGCACGTGACATAGCCAACCATGCTACCTGTGGGTAGGAAGTATCCATCCACAGTCACATTACGGCTGTAGAGATATCAAGAACAAAAATAAAACTATCTAAACATGTCCATAAACCAAGATAAATCACGAGTCAAGAATAATAAAATGCGGAAGCGAAAGATCCAATACAAACAACTGGAATGTATGTCTCATAATGCGGGCTCATATCAGGAATAAAAAAAATGCAGGAAAGAAAACTAACTACTACAGGACTCACAGCTCAGCCTGCTGGCTGAAGTACTCCTGCTCGGACTGCAACAGCGGTACGGAATCTGGGCCATGCAAAACCCAGACGTCAGCGCGTCATGTCATCAAGTAATATAATATGAACAGTGTAGCAGGAAATGCAATATAAACATGAATAAAACAAGAGTAACAATAATATAAATCAGAGCAGTGCAGGGTAATGTGCAGTAGGTAAACTAACTGTTCTATCAGGTTTTCTGTTCTAAAGTCTTTGAAACCAAATTGATGAATCATCGATATAACTCAATAGTATCACGTGCATGCCCAGGACCACGGTCTAAGACTCTCGGGCTGAAACCGAGACGTGCCGCTAGGCACTAACAGGAAAAGGATAAAGACCAACGATGTCAGCAGCATCGTCACGAGGCGGGCCTGGCCTCTAAAACTGATCGGTACAAGTAGTGAACTGTTGAGTTACAAGTCAGGTTTCACCTTTGATTTCCCCCATACCCCCAAGTTATATGTGTAAGTCAAGTCAGGTATCCCGAAATCAGGAAACTAATGCCAACACAGGATCAGGTAAACAGGTTTGTCTGGATAGACAACAGGAACGGTCCATGAGGACTACATGTCAGGTTTGTTGGCATTAGACACAAGATCAGGTAACGGATCAGGTCATGGTACATCATGTCAAGTCAAGCAGTATACGGTACCATGTCGGGTAGATCAATATATATGTAGCAAGTCAGGTCAAGATGTAAACAATATCATGGGTGTGCTCACAATCAGTTATACAATCAAGCGTGGTTATCATCAACATGATATAAACAATGAATTAAGCAATAGGCAGATTTACTCAATTTGCAGTACAGTTATCAGTTGTGTCACAGAGATGATTTCAATGTTATGCGAATGCAGTATGACAATTATGGCCTTTTAATCATGTTAACAAGTTTAAGAACTTGAGAGGTGCAATGATTTATATAAAGGTTCAGTACAGCTATTACATGTTAAAATGCACGCGAGTGTCCAAATGGAACAAAACTATAGAGATAAATGACATAAGCTATGCCAATATTAAAAATATGATTAAACGGTAAATGTGGTTATTAGGTTCAATTGCAAACTGTAAGTTCCAAGTTTAAAGATAAAATGATATATAACAATATTGTACATGAAAATGAGAAATGATCGTACCAAGTAAAATTTACAGGTTTAGGGTGTCAAAGTATATATGTAAATATTGTATAGCATGTAGCAAGGGGTACTTGCCTCGACGGGTCGCGAACCGGGAAAAACGGAACGTAAAATATCGGAGGGGAAACTCGCGACGAGCGCACGGTTCACGGAATGAACCCCAAACGACGAACAATGGAACCACACAGGTCGGGGCACCTCGCTGGAACGTCGGGGCACGTTGCCGGCACAGCCGGATTCCGGCGAGACCAAAAACAGCGAATGTTAAGAGTTGCAATCAAGAAGAGAAAGGGAAAATAAAGAGGAAAGGGAAGGGGGATGGAGAAGGAAGTGCTCACGAGGATCTGTGAGACGGGTGGTGACGGTCGACCTCGTCGACGGAGCTCCTGCGGTCGGCCAACAGTGACCGCGAAACTGCAGATCGCCCAAAATGAGTATTGAAAAGAAGGAAGGAGGAAGAAGACGGGTAGGTAATGCTTACAGGGTTTGTACGAAGGCCGGGGCACGGAAGCGAGGTCGTCGGCGGCGACAGATCCGGCGTGCAACGCGTGTGCAGGGGTGCGCGGGTCTGGTCGGGGGTGCACCGGGAGAAGGGAGAAGGAGGAAGTAGATCTGTGGTTGAGACGAGAAAGATGGTGGTCGAAGGGGGAAACGAGATCGCCGGTGTTGGGGCTGCGGCGACGAGGAGGTGCGCGGCTAGGGTTCGCTGGGGGTGATGGGTTCGCGTTCTTAAAAAAAGAAAAGGAGGGGAGAGGGAGATTTAAATATGAAAGAGAGAGAGAGATATGGAAGAGAGAGAAAGAGATATGGGGGAAGAGAGAGACGGTGGGAGAGAGAGAATACGGGGGAGAGAGAAGAGAGAGAGAGAGAGATGGAAGGTGGGGCCCATGGGAATTTTAATGGATTGTGATTGGTTGGGGATAAAATATGTGTGGGTTTAGAAATTTAGATAAAGATTTAACAGATTTAAGCAACAGTAAATTTTATATAGTTAGGAAAAAAATATTCGATGGTTTTAAATATTAAAATTTGGGATTTTGGCGCAAAATAAAACATTTCCAAATTACGCCCGGGTCGGGCCCAAAAATTTGAAATTGAAATAATAGGATTTTAAGCGGGATCCAAAAGTGAAAATGAAGTGTTTTATGATCGAAAATGAAGTGTTTTATGATCATACCCCCAAAACGGACACACGTACGTGCACGTAGCCGTCTAAACTTGCCCGTTTCACTGAACGGGACGAGAACACGACGCACGGACGCTACAACGGGGTTAGGGGTGTCAAGCAGGCCAAGATGAATGTTTTTAATTTTATTTTAGATGCCAAAAATTGTTATATGCAGAAATAAATTTGCCGGGTAAAATTTTACAGTAAGTAACAATCAAGCAAGATAAATGAAACGAGTGCCACACTACGTTCAAACGGTAACGGAAATTAGTAGCATTGGGCTCGTGTGTTACATTATACCCAACTACAAAAAGAATTTCGTTCTCGAAATTCCAAGAATACAAAGATAGACAAACAACTACAAGAAAAGATTAGGAAACTTCTGCCGGATTTCATCTTCTCGTTCCCAAGTGGACTCCCCATGCGAGCGATTACCCCAAGAAACAAGCACAAGAGGGATCACCTTGTTCTTAAGAACCTTTTCCCTTCGATCCATGAATTGGTCGTTCCTCAAAAGTCAAGTCTTCTCGTACTGTTAGCTCCGAATGATCCAATACGTGCGCTTCATCTCGAACATATCTACGGAGTTGAGATACGTGAAACACATCGTGCACATTCGCCAAGGACTGCGGTAACGCCAAACGAAACGCTACCTCACCAACACGCTCCAAGATCTCAAAGGGTCTAACGAATCAAGAACTAAGCTTTCCTCGACTTCCAAAACAAATCACCCCTCTAGTCGGTGATATCTTCAAGAATACCAAATCACCCACGGCGAACTCTAGAGGTCTTCTTGACGTGTCTGCCCAACTCTTCTGTCGGTCTTGTGCTGCCTTCATATGATTTCTGATAGTGTTAACCTTCTCAACTGTCTGCACAACCAAATCGGGTCCCAATAATCTTTGTTCACCGACATCATCCCAACAAACAGGCGAACGGCATTTACGACCATACAAAGCTTCAAATGGAGCCATCTGGATAGTTGCCTGAAAACTGTTGTTGTAAGAAAACTCCACCAAATGTTGATGATCCTCCCAAGAACCCTTGAAGTCCAACATGCATGCTCTCAACATGTCTTCAAGAGTTTGGATCGTTCTCTCCGGCTGACCATCAGTTTGAGGATGATAAGCTGTGCTAAACTTCAATCGAGTCCCCAAACCTTCCTGTAAACTCCTCCAAAAGTGCGACAAGAACCGAGTGTCCCGATCGGACACGATGCTCACCGGTACTCCATGCAATCTTACAATCTCTTGTATGTACCGCTCAGCCAAAGTCTCTGTTGATTGACCAACCCGGAAAGGAATAAAGTGAGCTGCCTTGGTCAATCGATCAACAATTACCCATACTGCATTGTTGCCTTTTGGACTCCGCGGTAAAGCCGTCACGAAATCCATGGTTATATGTTCCCACTTCCACTGAGGAATCGGAAGTGGTTACAATAAACCAGCGACCCTTTGATGTTCAGCCTTAACTTGCTGACACACCAAGCACTTAGCCACAAAGCGAGCAATCTCCCGTTTCATGCCTTCCCACCAGAAATGTTGTCGAATATTTCGGTACATCTTTGTGCCTCCTGGATGTACAGAATAAGCTGAACTGTGTGCCTCCTTCATAAGCTCTTCACGAATACCTCCCTTTGGCACACACAAATGGCTACCATACCTCAACGAACTATCTTCGTTGATCAATAAATCTGTTCGTAGTCCGGCTTCAACCTGCTCTCGAAACTTTTGTAGTCTAGGATCCTGCGATTGTGCTGCTTTAATATTCTCGATCAACGATGAATGTACTTGCAGCTGCATCAACTGTCCCGTAGAATGCGGTAGCACAACCTCCAAGTCAAATATTTGAAAATCTGCAACGATCTCCTTCTGCGTAGTTAACACCTGAATTGCTGGTAACCGACTAAGCGCATCCGGCACGACGTTAACCTTCCCCGGATGGTACTTAAGATCAAGATCGTAGTCAGCCATCAGCTCCAACCATCTACGCTGCCTCATGTTAAGCTCCTTCTGTGTGAACACATACTTCAAGCTCTTATGATCAGTAAAAACTTCGACCCTTTCGCCCAAAAGGTAGTGTCTCCAAATCTTCAAAACGAAAATCACAGCCGCAAGTTCCAAGTCATGAGTTGGGTAATTCTTCTCATGGGTCTTTAACTGTCTCGATGCATATGCTACCACCTTCCCATGCTGCATCAAAGCACATCCTAATCCTTTCCCAGATGCGTCGCTGTGAATCACCAATTCTCCGGAATTGTCTGGCATGGTCAGAATAGGGGAGGTTATCAATTTCTGCTTCAACGTCTCAAAAGCTGACGCACATTTGTCCGTCCATACAAAAGGTACCTCCTTGCGCGTAAGCTTGGTCAACGGCTCTGCCAGACGAGCAAAGTTCTGCACAAATCTCCTGTAATACCCGGCGAGTCCAAGAAAGCTTCTTATCTCCGCAACATTCTTTGGAATCGGCCAATCTCGAACTGCTGCAATCTTTTCTGGATCGACGGCAATTCCATCGCCAGATACAACATGCCCCAAAAACTTTACTTCTTCCAGCCAAAACTCGCACTTGCTCATCTTCGCATATAACTTCTCCTGTCTCAACGTCTGCAGTGCGATCTTCAAATGTTCAGCATGCTCTTCAAAACTCTTCGAGTAAACAAGGATATCGTCAATAAAAACCACGATAAACTGGTCCAAGAATGGTGAAAAGATTCGGTTCATCAAGTCCATGAATATTGCCGGCGCATTCGTTACTCCGAAGGGCATCACTAGGTATTCGTAATGTCCATACCGAGTTCGGAACGCCGTCTTGCAAATATCTTCTGCTTTCACTCGGACCTGATGATATCCGGATCGCAAATCCAGCTTCGAGAATACCCTCACGCCACTAAGCTGCTCGAAAAGTTCGCCAATGCGAGGGATCGGGTACTTGTTCTTAATAGTCACCCGGTTTAATTATCGATAGTCGATGCACATCCTTCTTGTGCCATCCTTCTTCTTTACTAGAAGAACTGGAGCTCCCCAAGGCGAGTTACTTCTTCGAATCCAACCTTTCTCGAGCAATTCAGAAACCTGTTTCTTTACTTCTTCCAACTCTACTGGTGCCATTGGATAATACGCTTTGGATACTGGCGCTGCACCAGGAATAAGATCAATTGCGAACTCCACGTCTCGCTTCGGCGGTAAACCCGATATATCTTCAAACACGTCCATAAAATCACGAACAACAGCCGGCTCCTCACTTAAATCAACCTCCATTGCTGCAAGAATATGGTTTGTCGGCTTAGCCCTGAACTCGACTGGCCCGACAGAACTGCTTCCTTCAGTGAAGCTAAACTCGGGATATTCGGGAATCTGGAAAATTACCTTCCTTGCCCTACAATCAATGTGAGCGTGGAAAGTGCCAAGAAAATCCATTCCCAAGACGACTTCGTAGCTGCCTGTATCAATCACCAAGAAATCTGCAAAAAGCTCCCGTCCGCACACAACAACTGTACAATCTTTACATTCCCTACTAGCTATGATTTTCCCATTCCCAGTGTGCATGTCCCAGAAACTAGACAGGGTCGTGTAGTCAATCGAGTGTGTAGTTATAAACTTGGATGGTATAAAACAATGGGATGCACCAGAATCAAATAACGCCAATGCGGGAAAACCATGAACGAGTAAAGTACCTGAAACAACTTCTCCTGACGCCTTAGCTTCCTCGGCTGTCAAGGTAAAAGCTCGAGCCTGATTAGGTCCTTGAGTCAGCTGCTTCTGTCCCTGAAACGGTTTCTGCGGAGGCTTCTGAATATCATCCCTTGTACGAAGCTTCAACGAACATGAGTTAATAGTGTGATCTGCCGCTCCACAAACTAAACAGAGTCCTTGCATCCTGCGACACTCCCTTTGCAAATGTCCAGGTAAGTGGCAATAGCTACAAACCACGCGCTTCCTCTGATCAACGACAGTAGGCTTCTTCATCGGTGTTACGCCTCGACGGTCCACGGGAATACCCCTACGACCATGAGCTCGGTTTGGTACAAATGCTGGCTTCCTTACCGCAACTGCTGTCTGCTGTGAACTCCCAGTTTTTCCCGATAGGCTCTGCTGTTCTCGAGCTGCCGCAAGTACTTGTGAGAAAGTGGTCAAACCCAGGGAGACAATCTGCCTCTGGATGTCCACGTCCAAGCTGCGCATGAACCTCCGTGCCCTGTCTGCATCGTTGGCAACTAAAGGTCCAGCGAATCTACTGAGTCTTGTCCATTTTGCTGCATGCACATCTACGGGTGCTCCATTCTGCTTTAGCCCGATGAATTTTTCTTCCATTTCCTCCCGTGCAGTCCGCGGGAAGAACTTCTCCAGGAAACTCTTTGAAAAATCCGCCCACTTAATCGGCTTGGGCAAACGGTTCTCTTCCACAAGCCACCATTCTCGGACGTAGTCCACTAACTGAATGCGTATCACATCCACTCTTTTCTCATCTGGAATCTGTGCTGCAATAAGCAAGTTCTTTGTGTCCACTAGCCACTGCTCTGCTGGTAACGGTTCCTCCAAACCAGTAAATGTAGACGGACCCAAACGCCTGAAATCTGCTACGGTCCCTACTCGGTCAACTGGTTTAGCTCCAACACTGTTCACAGACTGCTGAACGATCTGCAAACCTTCCTGAAATGATTCCGCTTGCTGCCGGATCAGCTCGGTCTGTCTCTTTTGATTCTCTAACATTCCCCTTATCACTCCAAGCATGGCGGCTTCATCCACACGCCTTTGGTACGTCTTCAAATTCTTATCTGCCATAATCCTGAAATCAAAACACCCAACATTAGCATGATGATAGATTCAAAAATATAGATCAATGCTAGAACTCCAAGATACTTAAATAGAGTGTCGCATTGTAACTATGCCGCGGTATCATAGCCATAATTACATAACTCCACCCAAGTCGCCTAAGTCCTAGAGATAACAAGGAATCAGGTTTCGAGTCGATATGCAAAGGAAGTTTGCACATCGTAAAGATATAATCAGGAAGAATGTGATTCAAGAATGGTAAAACGGCAAGGTGGCAGGACATGTTTCCTAAACACGGGTATTCCGATTCGTGTATTGGGTACAATACCCAACTACAAAAGAATCAACCCGACTAACCTATGTCTCTGATACCAAAAGAACCATGTCACGCCCCGCTTCCCAGAGTACGCTAAAATGGGCACGTGACATAGCCAACCATGCTACCTGTGGGTAGGAAGTATCCATCCACAGTCACATTACGGCTGTAGAGATATCAAGAACAAAAATAAAACTATCTAAACATGTCCATAAACCAAGATAAATCACGAGTCAAGAATAATAAAATTCGGAAGCGAAAGATCCAATACAAACAACTGGAATGTATGTCCCATAATGCGGGCTCACATCAGGAATAAAAAAAATGCAGGAAAGAAAACTAACTACTACAGGACTCACAGCTCAGCCTGCTGGCTGAAGTACTCCTGCTCGGACTGCAACAGCGGTACGGAATCTGGGCCATGCAAAACCCAAACGTCAGCGTGTCATGTCATCAAGTAATATAATATGAACAGTGTAGCAGGCAATGCAATATAAACATGAATAAAACAAGAGTAACAATAATATAAATCAGAGCAGTGCAGGGTAATGTGCAGTAGGTAAACTAACTGTTCTATCAGGTTTTCTGTTCTAAAGTCTTTGAAACCAAATTGATGAATCATCGATGTAACTCAACAGTATCCCGTGCATGCCCGGGACCACGGTCTAAGACTCTCGGGCTGAAACCGAGACGTGCCGCTAGGCACTAACAGGGAAAGGATAAAGACCAACGATGTCAGCAGCATCGTCACGAGGCGGGCCTGGCCTCTAAAACTGATCGGTACAAGTAGTGAACTGTTGAGTTACAAGTCAGGTTTCACCTTTGATTTCCCCATACCCCCAAGTTATATGTGTAAGTCAAGTCAGGTATCCCGAAATCAGGAAACTAATGCCAACACAGGATCAGGTAAACAGGTTTGTCTGGATAGACAACAGGAACGGTCCATGAGGACTACATGTCAGGTTTGTTGGCATTAGACACAAGATCAGGTAACGGATCAGGTCATGGTACATCATGTAAAGTCAAGCAGTATACGGTACCATGTCGGGTAGATCAATATATATGTAGCAAGTCAGGTCAAGATGTAAACAATATCATGGGTGTGCTCACAATCAGTTATACAATCAAGCGTGGTTATCATCAATATGATATAAACAATGAATTAAGCAATAGGCAGATTTACTCAATTTGCAGTACAGTTATCAGTTGTGTCACAGAGATGATTTCAATGTTATGCGAATGCAGTATGACAATTATGGCCTTTTAATCATGTTAACAAGTTTAAGAACTTGAGAGGTGCAATGATTTATATAAAGGTTCAGTACAGCTATTACAGGTTAAAATGCACACGAGTGTCCAAATGGAACAAAACTATAGAGATAAATGCCATAAGCTATGCCAATATTAAAAATGTGATTAAACGGTAAATGTGGTTATTAGGTTCAATTGCAAACTGTAAGTTCCAAGTTTAAAGATAAAATGATATATAACAATATTGTACATGAAAATGAGAAATGATCGTACCAAGTTAAATTTACAGGTTTATGGTGTCAAAGTATATATGTAAATATTGTATAGCATGTAGCAAGGGGTACTTGCCTCGACGGGTCGCGAACCGGGAAAAACGGAACGTAAAATGTCGGAGGGGAAACTCGCGACGAGCGCACGGTTCATGGAATGAACCCAAACGACGAACAATGGAACCACACGGGTCGGGACACCTCGCTGGAACGTCGGGACACGTCGCCGACACGGCCGGATTCCGGCGAGACCAAAAACAGCGAATGTTAAGAGTTGCAATCAAGAAGAGAAAGGGAAAATAAAGAGGAAAGGGAAAGGGGATGGAGAAGGAAGTGCTCACGAGGATCTGTGAGACGGGTGGTGACGGTCGACCTCGTCGACGGAGCTCCGGCGGTCGGCCAACAGTGACCGTGAAACTGCAGATCGCCCAAAATGAGTATTGAAAAGAAGGAAAGAGGAATGAGGAAGAAGACGGGTAGGTAATGCTTACAGGGGTTGTACGAAGGCCGGGGCACGGAGGCGAGGTCGGCGGCGGCGACAGATCCGGCGTGCAACGCGTGTGCAGGGGTGCGCGGGTCTGGTCGGGGGTGCACCGGGAGAAGGGAGAAGGAGGAAGTGGATCTGTGGTTGAGACGAGGAAGATGGTGGTCGAAGGGGGAAACGAGATCGCCGGCGTTGGGGTTGCGGCGGCGAGGAGGTGCGCGGCGAGGGTTCGCTCGGGGTGATGGGTTCGCGTTCTTAAAAAAAGAAAAGGAGGGGAGAGGGAGATTTAAATATGAGAGAGAGAGAGACGGTGAGAGAGAGAGAGAGAGAATACGGGGGGAGAGAGAGAGAGATGGAAGGTGGGGCCCACGGGAATTTTAATGGATTGTGATTGGTTGGGGATAAAATATGTGTGGGTTTAGAAATTTAGATAAAGATTTAACAGATTTAAGCAACGGTAAATTTTATATAGTTAGGAAAAAATATTCGATGGTTTTAAATATTAAAATTTGGGATTTTGGCGCAAAGTAAAACATTTCCAAATTGCGCCCGGGTCGGACCCAAAAATTTGAAATTGAAATAATAGGATTTTAAGCGGGATCCAAAAGTGAAAATGAAGTGTTTTTTTATCAAAAAGCATACCCCCAAAACGGACACACGTACGTGCACGTAGCCGTCCAAACTCGCCCGTTTCACTGAACGGGACGAGAACACGACGCACGGACGCTACAACGGGGTTAGGGGTGTCAAGCAGGCCAAGATGAATGTTTTTAATTTTATTTTAGATACCAAAAATTGTTATATGCAGAAATGAATTTGCCGGGTAAAATTTTACAGTAAGTAACAATTAAGCAAGATAAATGAAACGGGTGCCACACTACGTTCAAACGGTAACGGAAATTAGTAGCTTTGGGCTCGGGTGTTACACAAATCAAACCAACAACCTCTGTGGCGGAATCATGCTTCGTCTCAGAATGTACCCCGTGTCGAAATCATGCTTCGCCTCGGAGTATCTACCTTCCCTATCGGAATTATGCTTTGCCTGGGAATCAGCCTCTACATCAAAACCAGTGACACTCGGTGCCGGGGAAACGTCGACCACAGACACTCCGTGCCGGGGACAAGTCAACCAGCGACCTCCCTGTAGGAATTATGCTCCGCCTTGGAATCAAGTCAACCAATGACCTCCCCGTCGGAATTATGCTCCGACTCGGAATCAAGTCAACCAACGACCTCCCCGTCGGAATTAAGCTCCGCCTCGGAATCAAGTCAACCAATAAGCTCTGCGTCGAAATCATGCTTCGTCTCAGAGTGTACCCCGTGTCGAAATCATGCTTCATCTCGGTGTATCTGCCTTCCCTGTTGAAATTATGCTTCGTCTTGGAATCAAGTCAACCAACGACCTACCCGTCGGAATTAAGCTCCGCCTCAGAATCAAGTCGGCCAACAAGCTCTGCATCGGAATCATGTTTCGTCTCAGAGTGTACCCCATGTCAAAATCATGCTTCGTCTCGGAGTATCTGCCTTCCCTGTCGGAATTATGCTTCGCCTGGGGATCAACCTCTGCATCGAAATTATGCTTCGGTCAGAATATCTGCCGCTCATCGGAATTATGCTCCGACCCTTTGGAATCATGCTCCGCTCGTCGGAATTATACTCCGCTCGTCGGAATTATGCTCTGATCCCCAGAATTATGCTCCCCTCGTTGGAATTATGTCCCGATCTCGGAATTATACTCTGATCACCGGAATTATGCTACCGGAATAATGCTCTGCTCTTCGGAATTATACTCCGATCCTTGGAATCATGCTCTGGTCTCCGAAATTATTCTTCGATCCTCGGAATTATGCTCTGATCCCCAGAATTATGCTCCCGGAATGATGCTCCGCCTCCAGAATGATGTTCTACCTTGAAGTCCAACTCCAAGATCCATAAATTTTATGCACACAACTCGTATACAAGGTGTGCATTTATTGATGGGGGGCACTTTTTTGGGATAAAAAATTACACCCCAGTTGACCAAGTCAAAATCAAAATCAACCCTAAGTAAGCGGGCCCAAGCCCAGATCAAGTGAGCCCATGTCCAAGTCGAGCCCCGCGGTCGGCCTCCCCTATGCTAAAATGAAATCATGTAATAAAAAATTTTGATGTAATTTTTTTATGCATGAATGTAAGAAAAATGGCATTAAGCCAAATTTTTGTAAAGCCCATGGCTCATGTGCAAAAGAAATGAGCACATGAGGTATGGGATGGGCAAAATGCCATTTTGTAAAGCCTAAGGGGGTATATGTAAATTTGTAAGCCTATATAAGACAACATGATAATGAAATAAAGAATAATTTTCATCCCCTCAAAAATTTAGGGTTTCTGTGCCTCCTTCCCCTTACTCAAGGTTCTAAAACCTTCTCCCTTTTTTGAATTAAATCAAGAGTTTAACTCTTTCTTTTCCAAAAATAAACAGTTTTTCACCATCAAACCCTTAAAGGGGAACTCAGATCTTTCATTAGATCTCAAAAGGGGGTGATTTTTAAATCCCACCCCCTTTTTCTCCAAGATCCGGCCAACTGAGAGGAAGAAGAAGGAGACCCGTCTCCAAAAATCCCACCTTGGGAAAATCCAAGGCCTAAAAGAAGATTCAGGGCCAAATGGGAGAAAAAGGGCCCCTTTGATCATTTCCAAAGATTTCTAGGAGTATAACTTCATTCAAGATCTGTTGGAGTTTAACTCCATAATTAAAATATCTTCTTTCGGAGTTTAACTCCTATTTCCGGGGCTAAAAGCCCCCTTCTGTCCGCGAGCGCCCGCGTGTCGGGCACGTGAGGTGCTAGCGCCCAACGTCTAGCTCCAACATGCCGAGCACGTGAGGCGCTCGCGCCCAAGCCCCAGCGCCCACGTGTCGGGCACGTGAGGCGCTAACGCTCAAGCGCCCAGCGCCTAGCTCCCTAGCGTCTTTAAGATGCTCCCCACCCTACTTTTTCCCACACTCCACAGCACTTTCCCCGTTAGAACTCCGCACCCCCGTAAAACTCTGCGGGGCCCCCGATTTATCCAAAACCCTTTCAAAACATACATACACTGCACATTGAGTTCGCATGACCAGTTTGACCCGTCAATCAGATGTTCCCTCACTCCAAAGGCGAGAGGTAATTAATGGCAGCTTAGTCCGCAGCTGCCGAAGATTCGGATCCCCATAATCAATAAACCCCCGCCCACCCTAGGTAGGGGGAATCTGTAGTATGCCTGACAAGCGCGTGCGTATTCCCATCTCAATGGGGTGACGAAAAACACCCTACAGAGTGCAGCTTGGATTTTCAGGTCCAACCCTTGCTAAAATCGTCGTGCCCAGATCTCAGCTGTAGGAATCAGGTGTGCAACAAACCTGTTACGACCTTGTGTTAGCTGTGTAATGAGTGGAATCAGGAATTTGAATTTGAGACAATATCTTACCTGCTAAGCATGGTAAACTCAGCATCGTATTAATCCATAGTCTTGACCCACATCGAGCCTTGTTGTAGATGGATGAACTGTTGTTCCATGTCGAAATGGGAAGTCTCAGGGAAGTACTTCGCATCAAACAGATCACGAAATATCTTCCACTCGATAGGTTGGATGAGACGGCTTTCTTCAGCCTTCCACCAGACTCTGGCGTTGTCTGTTAGTTGCAGCTTCACAACCCTCACCCAAGCAATCTCTGGCACTTGTGCTGCTGCCAGGTCATCTTCTATTGACTGAGCCCATTCTTCCGCATCCAGTAGGCTCTCTTTTCCTGAAAAAGGCTTTGGATGCAGTGCCCGGAATTGTTTGACTCCGGGTGCCTCGGCTTCTGGGCGGTGCATGAGGATAGCAGTCTGCTGCTGCTGACCCTCCAGGAGGCTCTTGATTGCCTCGAGCAGTACCGTTTGCTCGTTGATGGGAGCTGCAATGGTAGGTGGTGGTAGAGTAGGCGGTGGAGTGTTGCCATTGACGTTCGTGCTGGTGTTATTCGGTGAATCCATGATCTTGATAGAAAAGGAAAGGTTAGGATATATTCAAGGAATTTGAAATGTAAGGAATGCATAGTTGCTGATTCTTATAATTCTTGTGATATATATTGCTTAGGACTTCATGCAGAACGGACCTGCATGGGCCGCCAACAAAACCTGTCATGCCCCGCTTCCCAGTGTACGAAAACGGTGACGTAGCGGACCGCAACGTATTTACTAAGAAATAAATACGTTAAGCGTAATTAAGAAATATATATCAAATGCACAAGAATGACAAGTGATATAAAAATATAAACAGCAATCTTTATTTACATTCATCTTTACATGCAACTATTTTTTAAAAGGAAAGATACAATGATATAAACAGTGGCATATAAACTGAAAGTAAATATAAGGAGAGCTAGAAGTCCTGCTGGGCAGTGAGCTGGTCCAAGTCCTCCTGGCTAGGCTCGATCTCTTGAGAGTCCGGTCCTCCTGACGAACATTCCAAAGAAATAAAAGACAGGAATATCTTCAGCGGACTAGCGCTCGGTAAGTCCCAAAAGAAGGAATGGAATAGAACAAGTAATGTTAAATGAAACTGTAAAGTTGTATAGGTATATGATTGTTATTCTAACGTAGTTGTTTGTACCTTGGTACAGAAGGTATCTGTGTATACGATAGGAGTCCATCTTACTCTGTGGACTATGGTAACATGTAGTACAAGACCCCGTCATAACCCATGGGACAACGGCACGAGAGTTCATGTAGGTGTCTTTTAAGTGGCCATCTCGTGCCACGCTATACGTTCCGTACCAATCTAACTCGTTATCCCCGCGTAATGTATTGTATAGATTATATTTATAAGTCTTGCCGAAACTATGGATACAATTTGTTCAAGTAGTCATATTCAGGATATAATCATGTATTCAAGTAGTCATGTCAAGTTATAACCATGGTTCGGTCAAGTCAAGTCAAGTATTCATGTTTGATATTGATGTTTGAATTCAAGTATTCATGTTCAAGTATTCAGGTTTGATTTTTAGATTCAGGTTTGGATAGACACAGACTTGAGTTTGGATTCAGGTTTGAGATAGACTCAGACTTGAGTCAGACACTTGTAAACTGATTTAGATCCTGAATTAGGTTCGGGAGTTATCGGTAACTGCTGCACATGGACGGCATGATTTGTGTTTTTTTCCAAGATAATTATCATTGATAACTCCGTTAAGTTTTCTACCTTAAATAGGCAAACACTCACTTTCTCCTGCTCCCTAGGGCTCAAGAGAATTGATCCCACTTAAACCTATATTTACTAAAGTCCTTAAATATTATTTTATATAACTTGAGGGGGTTTTATGAAAAATATTTTTAATAAAATTTCAAAATAAATCTCGAGAATTTATTTATATTATTTAGGGTTTTCATGGATAAGGATTTTAAGGATTTGAGGTATTTTAGTGATAATTGCTTAGCTTGAAAAGTTCCTGGTATTTTATTGTAAAACTTGTCTTTTGTTGGTATCTTGATGGTATTTTAGTGAAACTTGTAAAATCTTTTATTTTAAAAAATGTAAGTTTATTATATTTTGAAAATAGATGGCTTTGTAATTTTTATATAATTATTAAAAATTAAATTTTATATAATTATTAAAAATTAAATTTTATTTAATTAGAAAAATGCGTTTTTCTTAAAAACCGTATTTAAAACCTTTCGAGACTGAATGCTCCGTGAGGAGGTCTGCGTCTCGCTCTACTAGCCCAAGGATGTGCGATAATCCGCACCATCCATTAGCGGGTCCCCTAACAAGGGTTGTAGAGGCATAATCGCAAAGAAATTTAAAACACCGTTTAAAAGAAATCCGGTTTTTATAGTAAGTGGTATTTTCTTGTAATAATATCTTCGTAAAAAAAATTCACATAAAAGAGGTATCGTACTATGGAACCATGTGTGCGTGTGGGGTAGGTATTACCCCGTGAAGTTTTTCTAAAGGTATTGTTTTAACAAAACTGAAAAGATGATATTTAAAGTTCATAGTATTTAAATGAAAAGGTGTTACTATTGTTATTTCACATAAGAATTTTGATGAAAATTTGATTCTAAATATTAGGGTTTAATGTTACAAGTATAATGTAAAAGCTTGGTTGATCAAAGAATAAAGATAAGAAGTTTCTAGGGTTTAGAAAAAAATGATATCGGTATTAGCTCCACTTACCGATATGAGTTTTGAAATAAAATTTCAATGAAGAGGAAAAGAGATTGAGAGGGACTTACTACTTGGTTATATTAAGAAGAGATAGAAGAAGGATAGTTGATCTTCATGGCGTCGCGGGAGTGCCAGAAGTTGCTTCGATCATCGTCGGAAGTTGCTTGCTTGCTAACTCCTCTTTACTCTAATTGTACTTAGAAATTTTTTGAGGGTTTTGGCTAGAAATTTTAGAATGATACTGAGCCAAAGTGTGGGGTGGTATTTATAGTGGAGAATTAGAGTTTGGGAATTAAAATGCATTAAAATTGTGATAAATTATGAATTGAAGGGTCTCTATTTGATTGCAGGAAAATCAAACAGTGCAGGGGAGTTAGGGTTAGGGGAAGAGTCAAGTGTGCAGAGCCCAGGGCTCTTTGGCTTAAATCTGACCGTCGGGACCGGTCGATTTGCCTGTTTAGCCGGTCGATCTCGAGGCATTTGCCTCGAGATTTGTTCCACTTAAACAACAGAGTATTTAAACCCTTTTGCACATGTTTGATTTTCTGACTTTTCATTTGTCTGTGTATTGCACGTGTAAACTTTTGGGCTTTCAAAAAGTTAAAAAGAAAAAAAAAACAATGTTTCTGATGGGGATCGAACACAGGGGCTACGTCACCGCAGTGTAAAGGCTTTACCAGTGAGCTACAAATTGTTTCTTGCTATTATTTAACAAAATTTACTTATAACTGAAACTCAGGTTGTATAACTCATTTTCTGTACATTAAACTAGAAAATTCCGTACAGTAAATTCAGAATCGTTACAGTACCGTTGACGTCCTTGTGGGCCATGAATTTGATCCTAACCTACTATGAGCGTATTGTCGAGTTTTTAGATTCATACACAGAGCTTTCCCGGTTCAGGTGAAACGATATAGAGTACGTATAGGGATACGTTCAGGAGTTCGATTAAACACGTATATTTGATACACGTGTTTTAATCGAGCGCTTTATAATATTAGCCGGTATATATATTGATATAACCAGATTATTAAATCAAGTGTTGATTTAATAATTATATATATACTAATATCATACTTACTTTATTTTCCCCTCTTTTTATATTTATTTGTATATGATACTGTCATGCATACTGATACATGATTATTGTGTGTATGCGACACAAGGAGAGCAAGATGAGAACAAAAAAGTTTCTTTATTTTTTTTAAAGAAAGAAAAGATAATGAGTCATAATATTAAGAAGCTTGTGGATATTTTTGGAAAGCTCGTGAGCTTATCATTTAGATAAGTATGGATCATTCGTCGTTCTCGTTGTCATTCTTTTAAAATCTCTCTCTCTCTCTCTCTCTCTCTCTCTCTCGCTCGCTCGCTCTCGATTTTGATCAAGTGAGAAAGAAAACTAAAAGGAGGAAAAATTACTAAGAATTTTATTCTATATCCCTCACTCAATATTTCTAGCAAGGTTATCAAGTGAGTTGATTCATTATGATATTGATCAATGGAGCTAGAGCTCGACTTGGAGAAACCTCACGGTGGATCATCATAGACGAGGAGATCATCGTGCAAACTTGTTCCAGTCCAAGTGGAGACTAGCCGGAGTCCAATGAGAGATGCCAACGTGTTACAAAGGTTGTAGTGCGTAAACCACTAGTTTGGCTCGTTTGTTTTTGTTTCAAGTTAGTCTTTTGGGTATGATTCTAGGGTTTGTGATGCTTAATGCTCTCTAAATTTTTAAAATTATTGTTTCCGCCACATTTTAAAACACTGCTATACGAGCTAGGCATCCTAACATCTGCACTAGGGGCTCCCTCTCCTATTAGGGAGGGGTCTCGATGCTTCGGGGACCCCCAACCCTTTGGGGGTCCCCGAAGGCCTCTGCCTGATTTTTATTATTATTTTTTTAAACGGCTTGTTTGTTTGTTTGTTTTAAGAGCGGGGACCTCTCCGCTTATGGGGGGTCCCTGACGGCTCATACCAAAAGTTTTGTTTTACTTATTTTATATTTCTTTTTATCATCTATATTTTTTTTAATGTTTTGTTTAACTTTGTAAACGAGATTAAACACACTAATTTCGACAAAATTTTGGCGACATCACCGCTAAATTTGTCAATTTTATCATGTTAAACGGTGAAGCACGGAAAACTCCGCACCCGCCAAAAAGAAAATAAGGACCGAAATCTGCATTTCAAAGGAAAATACGGACCGAAGTCCGCATTTCAAAATTATTGAAAGGAAAATACGGATCAAAATCCGCATTCTCAAGGGTTTCCCCACGGGAAAAGGTTGAATACTTTCCCTTTGATGGGGTCACTCTTCTCCATTTCCGATCGGGTCTCATAACGTTCTCTTGGATCTCCAAAGCCTATGATTTGATCTTAAATAAAAAAATATAGGTCTCTGATCTTCTTCTAGATCATTGGAGCGGGGCCCCCTGTGAGATGCGTTTCTCCTTCCCATCTACTTCTTTCTTCTTTTTGGTTTGATCTCAATGAATAGAGATGGTGGATCTTTATGAACAAGGATTTTTA
Organism: Agapanthus africanus; assembly: GCA_030015575.1. Lineage (NCBI taxonomy): Eukaryota > Viridiplantae > Streptophyta > Magnoliopsida > Asparagales > Amaryllidaceae > Agapanthus > Agapanthus africanus. The sequence goes on along the minus strand of CM057339.1, from coordinate 276,126,840 downwards.
AATCTTGAATGGAAAGAGAATCAAAGACCAAGTTCTTTTTTTATAGGTTCTGGAGGAAAAAAATATTTGCAGAAGTCAAAGAGAAAACTTACGTAAGAAGCAAAAAGAAAGAGAAAAAGTAAAGGAAGGTTCCAAACCCTAGAAAATTTTTGGGAAGAAGAAAACTCCTTTTTATTTCATCATAGGGTTGGTTTTATATAGCCTTTACACTTTCATTTGGGACTTAGGGCTTTACCAATTGTCTTTTTGCCTATTAAATTACAGTTAAAAAAGAAATTACAGTTAACTTATTTATCGCATTATTTTTTTCCTCTTGGCATGGAGCCAGCTTCACTTGGGCTCACTTGATTCGGGTCCATTTGGGTGCTGATTTTGACCCTTTAACTTGTTGACTTTCTGATTTTGGCTTTTTAGCCAAAGAGGTGTAAATTTTGACCCCAACAAAGTGCCCCTATCAATGAATGCACACCACGTGTATGGGTCGTGTGCATGAAATTGATAGATCTTCTTTCATAGATAGATTGACTTGGAATCTTTTTAGGGACGTGGAGGTCGATGTCTGAGGAGGAGCATGATTCCGATGCGGGTGCATATATTCCGCGACCGAGCTTGATTCTTATGGGGAGGTAGATGGTTGGTTTGGTCCTGAGGCGAAGCTTGATTCCGGCGCAGGAGGTTGATTTTGAGGCGAAACTTGATTCCGACGTAGAGTTTGACTTTCCGAAATGAAGCTTGATTCCGACGCAAAGGTTGATTTTGAGATGGAGCTTGATTCCGATGCGGAGGTTAATTATGATTCCGATGGGGGTTAGTTTCAAGGCGGAGCATGATTCTGACGCGGGGCTTGATTTTCCAAGGCAGAGCATGACTCCGACATGGTGCAGACTTTTTGAGGCAGAGCATGATTCTGACGCGGAGGCAGACTTTTCAAGGCGGAGCATGATTCCGATGAGGGAGCAGCCTTTTCGAGGCGGAGCATAATTCCGATGCGGGGCTGATTTTCCGAGGCGGAGCATGATTCCGACGCGGAGTAGAATTTCCGAGGCAGAGCATGAATCCGATGCGGGGATGATTTTTCTAAGGCGGAGCATGATTCCGACGCGGGGTTTGATTTTTCAAGGTGGAGCATGATTCTCACATGGAGTATGATTCCGAGGTGGAGCTTGATTCCGAGAGGCGGAGCATGATTCCGATAATAGGAACAGGTATTCCGAGACGAAGCACGATTCCAACGCGGGTTAGCTCTGGGGCGAAGCATAATTCCGACACAAGAGTGTTTACCGCCGAAAACAAAGAAGAACCGGGATGGATCGTCTTGCCTGAATTTGGGGGCAGATGCTGTTTAGATTTATCTGTCCACCTCTCCGTATATGCCAAGTTGATTTATGGCACCGTATATCGGAGGTTTGGACGGATGCGGCCGTTGTAGCAGACTTTGTCAGATTCCCCCTCGTTTGCGAGGGGTTTTTGATTGTGGGGACACTCTTCCCTGTAGGCGCAAACCCCTGCAGTTAATTACGTTACCCCATCGCGATAACCACTTTCTCTTGCTCCAGAAGTTCACTTCGTGTCGTGTGTATTTTTATTTGTTTGGGTTGCCCGTAGATTGTATACGGAAACTAATTTATGTTGTCGCCCGTAGGGCGTGGATTAGTCCAAATCTGTATTTCTTAGATTTGGGGTTTTTATTTAAGGACCATTAATCTATTTTAAGATTAAGATCGACTTAAATGTATGTGAGCATTTAGGGCTCGATTTGTTAAGGATACATTAGTCCAATTTGAGACTAAGATCCACTTAAAGGGGATTCAGGATCATTTTCATTTCAAATCTAACAAAAGAGTGTTTGGGCTCTATTGTCTTAGTTTAAGAACATTTCGGTCCATTATCCTCATTTTGGGGGCGGAGTTCTAGTTTGAGGACATCTCGGTCTGTTGATCACAGTTTTGGAGGTGAGCTTTTAGTTTAAGGACATCTCGGTCCGTTGATCACCATTTTGGAGGTGAGATTTTAGTTTAAGGACGTCTCGGTCCGCTTTCCATCTTATGCACACGTGTATTTGTTACGTGACGGGATGAACGACGATGATATGGGATATACCAAGTTTGGGGTGCGGTCTAATTTGAGGTGTACACATCAGTGCACCAAAAAGTAGTTGGTTGTTAGGACCCGCCACCTCTCTGAAGACGTTGAGGAATTACAACGACGTGGATCATAGGTGTGGAAAGATGTACCCTTGAACCAATTTCCGTATTTGAGGGAAAAAGAAGTTAGTGGTAAACTAAGATTTCCTCGGGAGGATGCGGGATGAGTATCGTTTTGGATATCATCAGTTGGAAGATCAATAGTCATATTTGGGACTAAGATCAATTTGGGAAAACATGAGCATAGAGGCTTGGTCGATTTGGAGATCAAAGAAGTTTTGATCTTGGGAAGACTTAGCCAATTTGTGACTAGGTTTGGGTCTTCATATTTACCCCTGTAGTGCTAAGCACTGGTAAATGTAGTACTCATGTGTATCCCGTGTGAGGCATTAGACCAGTGTTAAACACTGAACTTTGGAGGCGCTTACGTGTGAATCACGTGAGACGTCCCAAAGCGTGCGCTGTTCTTTAGGTTTTATTCCCCTTTTGCATATAAGTGCTAAGCACTTGATTGGAGATCGCGTGCAAAACACGCGACTGCCCTAGGAGGAACTTCTTGTTCTTCTTTTAAGCGCTTGCGTGGGAAACACGTGCGGTCCTCCTTATAGTATTTAAACACTAATGAATCATCAGTCTTTCCTTCTGAGTGTTTGGAGATTTTGATCTCATGTTAATGACCCTAGGATTTGGAGGATCTCATGTGTCTTGTTTTGTAAGAATTAAATTCTTTTTATAGAGTTAAACCCTAGTTTTCATGTGTTTAGTAAGAATCAAATTCTTTGAACTCAATTCTTTTCCCTAGGTTTTGAATCTGCATGACAGAATCTCCCCGATGAGAATTAAATTCTCAACTTGTGGGAAGATCTGCTTCTGCAGATCTCAACCAGAGGAAGAACTAAGTTCTTGCATGAAGGGTTAAACTCTCAGAGAGGCAAAAAAGAGACAAAATGATCTCTGAGATTTGTTTTCTTTTTATCTAGGATTTCAATGAAACAAGTCTTCTTCTATGAGAATTAAATTCTCTGTTTCTTTTGAAGCTCTTTTCTCTTTTTTTTTAAAAGCTTCTGAGGGGATTCCTTTTTGTTCACTCTCTCCCCCGAAACTTGAAGTCTTTGGTTCTTTATATAGTGTAGAGAAGTTTGTTTAATTTTGAGAAAATCTCTCATTGAGAGATTCTAATTGATTTAATTGGTTTCAGAATTGATTTGAGGAATTTTGCCCATCATTGCATCTTTGATCCAAGGGTTTTTGTTTTACAGAACATATTTTTCTTGTTTTTTTAACAAGATTGGGGAAATATTTTCCCATATACAGAATCTTATTCTGTAAAAATAGTGAATTTTAATCATCATTGGAATTTTAATGTAACATTTTGGAAAAAAATATAAATATTAGTTTGTAATTCTAAAAAATAAATATAATGAGTTTACAAAAATGATATCGCTTATGAAATTGGGTATCGGAATTATATCCGTAAAAATGTAATTATTTTGGTAACTGTGAAAAAAAGTGTGTGATATTATAAAAATGATATTTTTAATTATTTAAACATGACATTGTATTTTACATTAAGATAATGATATATAAGTGTTAGAGTAAGTATTTCATTCTTTTTAAACATGGATTTAGATTTTTACATGAAGGGTTTTAATTAAAGAAAAAGGGTTTTCTTTTGTTTCTTTTATTTAAAATGAGGATGGGTTTATGTTAGCCAGGCTTAACCCTCACCTTAAGTACGCCCTCACCCTGTTGGGGTCAAAAATTGCACCCCGGTTGACCAAGTCAAGGTCAAGGTCAACCCCAAGCCAAGTGGGCCCATGCCCAGGTCGAGTCCGAACATGAAGCGGCCGGCCCTCCTCCATGCCAAAATAAAAATCATGTAATAAATAATTTTGATGTAATCTTTTATGCATGAATGTAAGAAAAATGGGCATCAAGCCAAATTTTTGTAAATCCCATGGCTTATGTGCAAAAGAAATGAGCACATGAGCTATGGGATGGACAAAATGCCATTTTGTAAAGCCCAAGGGGCTATATGTAAATGTGTAAGCCTATATAAGGCAACATGATGATGAATAAAGAATACACTTTTCATTCCCTCAAAAATTTAGGGTTCTTTGTGCCTCCTTCTCCTTCCTCAATGTTCTAAACCTTCTTCCCCTTTTTTCAATTAAATCAAGAGTTTTACTCTTTCGTTTCCAAAACTAAATAGTTTTTCACCACAAAATCCACAAAGGGGAACTTAGATCTCCCATCAGATCTTAAAAATAAGAGATTTTTAAAATCTCATACTTCTTGTTCTTCAAGATCCGGCCAACAGAGGAGGAAGGAGGAGACCCATCTCCAAAAATTCTATCTTGGGAAGATTCAGAGCCAAAGGGAGAAACAAAGCAGCCCTCTTTGATCATTTCTAAATATTTTTAGGAGTCTAACTCCATTCAAGATCTATTGGAGTTTAACTCCCTAAATTAATCTCTGTCAGGAGTTCAACTCCATAAGTCAAATCGGGAGCACAGCTCCCAATACAGGGACCAAGTCCCTTTTGCTGCTGGCGCCTAGCGCCCGCGTGCCAGGCGCGTGGGGCGCCTTCTCCCACGCATCCTTTGGATGCCCTTTCCCTTATGTGTGTGTGTGTGTGTGTGTACACACACACACACATACTCCATGACACTGTCCCTGTTAGAAAAAAATTTCTAACGGGACGCTGCCCCGCACCCCGCAAGGGGGCTGCTAGCCCCCTTAACCCCCAGCCCGCTATCCGGGTAGCGGGACCCCCGTGAAAACTCTGCGGGGCCCCCGATATATCCAATACCCCTTCAAAACACAACACTGCACATTGAGTTGGCATGACCAGTTTAACCCGTCAATCGGAGGTTCTCTCGCTCCAAATGCGAGGGGTAATTAATGGCAGCTTAGTCCGCGGCTGCCGGAGATTCGGATCCCCACAATCAATAAACCCCCGTCTACCCTAGGCAGGGGGAATCTGTAATGTGCCTGACAAGCGCGCGTATTCCCATCTCAATGGGGTGACGAAAAACACCCTACAGATTCTGGCATGCCCGGTGGGACCAATCTCTCCTCCCATATTTCGGGTTAAATATTTATGCGAACTCAATCAATATACATATCTATATTTATACTAAAATAATGCTCTTTCATGCAGGTTTCCAAGCAATCAATTTTCAACAATGTCTCCAAAGATGAACTCAGCTCCCATCTCCTACACGATGAAGATGGACGCTAGGACGGTCCTCCCGGCCAGTCCCGGGTGACAATGGGAGGAGCCCCTGCTACCATTTAGCTCCATTCTGTTCGTGTCAGCTAATGTCGTCCATGCTCTTCAAGCTCCGGTAACTGACAAACCGGCCTCGAAAGGCAAGAAGCCAAATGTGGCGGTCTCGAGGGCGCCCCAACCCAGACGCGAGTCGGTGTTCAAACAGCTCTCCATGGCCCCAGCTGGGGGCAAAGCCGTCAAAACAAAAGAAGTTGCCAGACGTCGCGGGCAAGCCCAGGCGATACCTTCGACGGACATGCGGGCAGATGTTTTCTCAAGCCTCCCCATCGCTCGGCTTATGGAGGCTTCCCGAAGAGCAGAAGCCTGCCAAGCGCTCAAGGTAGAGAAGCTGAGGCAGAAGAGGCTCAGATATAGAGCCAACAAAAGGGCTGGGGCTCCAGCCATGTTAAAATTTATGAATTTCCAAAGCCCGGACCGCTCCGCGAAACCAGCTGCCAGTGATGAAAGGATGGATGAATGTGTTATCCACACAGTCTACATGGTAGGCGCGCGTCCCAATGACAACCTTCGCAGCAAGGATGAGGCTACCACATCTCAAATACAATCTGGTTTGAATGTGGCTGTCACTTCCTAAGACTAGCATCCTCCTGAAGGTAATGAAAATGCTTCAAGTGAAGCTGATAAGCAGAAAGATCCCTCAGTTCATGAGGAGCCGAGCTTGGAAAGCGAAGATGAGCCAACTTTCCATCCTAAGACCGCAGAACAACAACTTCTCCAGGAGCTCCGAAAGCAGCTCAGAAACAAAGACAAAGAGATGGCCAAGCTCTACTAAAAAATTGGCGACTTGACAAACGTCGTATTACAGCTCACGGCCCAACTTGCCTCTCAGCCGCCCAATCAAGCGTATGGTTCTACTCATGGACCGGGAAACGGTGTCCCGAAACAGCCGACGCCTATTCCCTCAAATCCAAAGGTGGGCGGACCGCATGAAAGCCAGACGCATCCTGTCTCGGGAAATGTCTTGGCTGCCGATGATAGCAACCCGCTAACTCAAGATCAAATCATGGATTTGGTTGTCAACAAAGTCAAAACATTGGTAGCCGAAGCCGGAGAGCAAAAAGATGTCAGCAGTAGCGGGAGACCATATCCTGCTCGGTACGATCTTGTGGAGTTTCCTACTGGCTATGTCGTCCCCAAATTTGAAAGGTTCGATGGGACGAGAAATGCGAACCAACACATTGCCCAATTTAAAGCATCATGCGCGAATACTGGGGACAACGATGCGCTCCTTCTCCGCCAGTTTGTCAATAGCTTGACCGATGTTGCTTTCGATTGGTATGCAAGCATACCGGATGACTCGATCACGACGTTCGCTCAAATAGAATCCATGTTCAAGCAAAGGTTCATGAGTGTCAGCGATAAAATCACCATTGCCGACCTCGTAAGGATCGAGCCAAAGAACAGCGAAAGCAACATGGATTTTATAGTCCGATGGCGCAATCTCTCTATCAAATGTGAACCGCCGTTGGAGCAAGACTAATCCGTCAGTCTTCTTATAGAAAATCTGAACGACTGGATGAATCCTTTCCTGTGCACCACAGGCCTCAAAACATTCTAAGAGCTGACCAAGAAAGTTCAAATGCTGGAACGCTCAAAGCCCAAGTCCACTCAGAATCTCCAATTCACAAACAGACCAAGACCCCGGAGGGAAGACAACCGGAAAAGCGAAAGTTCCAACAGCACCGATTCTCTGGATAAGCAGAGAGTGGGCAGAGAAAAGACTAACAAATCTCGAAAGCCAACTTTAGAGGAAAGAAGAAATAAGGTCTACTCTTTCCGAAGGGACAAGGTCCACAAAATTTTTAAGGATGCTCTGAAGAATGGCCTGCGGCAACCAGAACCAAAAAGGCTAAGTGAAGCGAACATGACTGATCATCCCAACTTTTGCCCATACCACCGAGTGCTGGGACACACTATTGAAGACTGTTGTATCTTCAAGGATTGGGTCGAGAAACAATACAAGGCGGGAGAAATATCATTGTCCACTGGCGTGTTAACAAACAATCAAGCTGCGACCGCCAATTTCATACAAACGGAGACCGAAGTCCTTCAGGGACCTGATTCTCTCAGACATCTGCCTTTCTCTAAAAAGAGCGGACCATGGCAACAAGCTAAGAGCCAAGCGAGCAACATCGCCAATGAAGAAGCAATAAATGGGTACACGACCCATACGGTCTATATGATGGAGCTCAGAGAAGCGAGTCCTCCTACGCCTTATAGCCATGACGATGACATGGCTGTTGCCATCCGACACCGGCTCGATCCAAATGATGAAGAGCCCGCTCAGGCCATTGAGCTAAAGGAACCCGTGGTTCTTGTTGAATCAAGCTCAGGCGGTAAGGATGACCCCGTTGTTGTACCCGGGACTATAGAACAAGCATTATTCCAATGGCTTCAAAAGCAGCTTCAGGACAGGGACAAGAAGATGGCCAAGGTCCATTCAAAAGTCGACGAGTTGGCAAACGTCGTAACAGATCTCATGACCTATGTCGCCCGATTGCAATTACAGCAAAATCAAATTTTGGTTCGTAAGCTAGGGATTGATATCCGGAAGCAGCCAACCGATACTCCCTCCGGCCCAAAAGCGGAACACCTTTGCGAAAAACGGCCGCGGTCAGCTTCCAGTCACTCTGACACGTACACTGAACGTGGTAAGCGGACAGTAGGCGAACCAAAGACTGATCGTCCTTAGGGTCCGGCATCAGTAAGGGCGCCTACTCTAGTGGAGAGAAAGAAGAAAGTATACTCCTTCAGGAGGGATGAAGTCCGCAAAATATTCGAGGACACCTTGAACAACGGTCTTCAACTTCCTATTCCAAAGAGGACATATGAGATAAACATGACTGGAAATCCCATATACTGCCCATATCATAGAATGGTGAGTCATACCATTGAAGACTGCTATGTTTTTAAAGATTGGGTAGAGAACCAATACAAACTTGGGAAAGCCTCACAGTCGTCAGATGTACCGACAAGCCACAGAGCTACAGTCATCAACACAGCCCCGCCAAGATCAAAGTTCGAGGAGCTGGGATAAGCAAACCACAGACCACCAAGTCTTTAAACTGGGAATAAACGACCACCACGTCATTAAACTGGGAACAATTGACCTCTAAGTCGTTAAACTGGGGATGCAAAAATGTGTAAATAAAACAAAATAAAAAATAATAATAAAAAAATAATAAAAAGCCGAAATGATAGAGTAACTTGCAATAAAAATCAGCGAGTAAAAATAAAGATGAGAATAAAGCCGAAATGATGGGGCAACCGCGAATAAATAGCCGAAATGATAGGGCAATCGCGACCTTCGCGATAAGAAAAGCTAAAATGATAGAGCAATCACGGTAAAATGAAAAAAAAGGCGAATGATGAGTCGCTCCGGGTACCATATTCCAATGCAGCGATGCAGATTCCAACCAAACTCTGAATGTCCCGACGGTGAATGATGAGTCGCTCCTGGTACCATATTCCAGTGTGGCAATGCAGACGCCGTCCAAAACTCAAATCCCCAACGGCGAATGATGGGTCGCTCTTGGTACCATATTCCAATGCAGTGATGCAGACGCCAATCAAAATCCAATTTCCCAAAATTCTTCCAGCCCTACGGCCAGTCCCCAAATTGACTACCGTATACAATTCACGGGCTCAAATAATTCCCATCATACCAATGCCCCACCGAAGTCACCCATCCAACGGCCGGTCTCCACCCTTGGAATTATGCTCCATTTGGGAAGACCCACTCATGTGTCCTCACGATACATGAGGAGAACAAACCTTCGTACGATCCTTACGACTCACAAAGGAAAAACACACTTGGGAGTCCCCACGACTCCTAAGGAGAATACACCTACAGGATCTTTTTGACTCGTAGGGAGAAAATACTTTTATGGTACCCTTACGGCTCATAAAATTGAAAAGCCTTAGGTGATAGGGACCTAAACCTATTGCCTAAGCCATCGCTTCCCGACAGGAAAAGGCAAATGATGAATTGCTCCTGGCATCTGTACTTCAGTGTTAGCAACGCTGATGCCGACCCTACCACAAAATTCCAAGCTTCCGATCCATAGATCCCTAAGTATTTAAACTGGGAACATATGACCTCTAAGTCGTTAAACTGGGAACAGATGACCCCTAACTCGTTAAACTGGAAACGAGGGAGATCCCCTCACGGCGAATTACGAGTCGCTCCTGGTACCATATTCCAGTGCAGCGATGCAGACACCAACAAAGTCCCGAAATTTTTCTGGCCCTTCGGTCTGGATCACACATCCTGCAAAACCGTATACAATCCACAGGCGTAAAACGATCTCAATCTCTCCCAAGTTCTACCGGAGAGACCACATTCAAAGTCCCACCAGCGATACAGATTCCAAAAAAAAAGGTATGTCCACAAGCAAAATGGGCACGGGTGAAAACCCGAAAGGGCTCCGTGAGTAAAAACAGCATGACTGCTGGCGAGTTTGTGAAAACCCGAAAGGGCGCAAACTCGTCAAAAATAGATGAAATGCACTCGCAAAGTCCTCTCGACTTTGTGAGGAGAAAATTCCCGCGTGAGATCCTTACGACTCACAAAGGAGCAACACACTTAGGAGTCCCCACGACTCCTAAGGAGAAAATGCACCTACGGGATCCTTACGACTCGTAGGAAGAAATGCTTTTATGGCACCCTTAAGACCTATAAAATTGAAAAGCCTAGGTGACAGGGATCTAAACCTGTCTCCTAAGACATCGCTTCCCAATAGACAAAGGCAAATGATGATTCGCTCCTGGTACCATATTCCAGTGCAGCGGTGATGATGCCGACCCAAAAACCAATTCCCAAATTCTCCCGGGGCAAATGATGAGTTGCACCTGGCATTATTCCAGTGCAGCAATACTGATGCTAAACAAATTCCAAATCCCTCTCAAATTAAAAAATACCGCCGAACAAGGCTAAAAATCAAAACAAATCAAACCAACCAATTCCAACATCGACCTCTGCGTCAAACAACAGACACTCCGTGCCGGGGACACGTCGACCAGCGGCACTCCATAATGGGGAAACATCAAGCAAATGAAGGGTTACCTATGACGGCAGCAAGGTTTCGGGAGGCATCGTCCATGCCAAATTAAAATTTTGCCGATTTAGATAACCCTAACTTAGATCGTCTACTAGAAATAATACGGAAAACTAAAGCAAACACTTTGCGATATAAAGAGAGCAAGGAATACAACCTTTGTAGACCGGTCCTTCACTTCAAATAGCTCTGTGTAGTAGTCCCCTCCACTGCGATCTCAATCTTCGGACTCTAGAGAGGCTCCATTGAAGAAACGAACATGCTTGCTTCGAAGACTTCGAGGCCGAAGATGATCTACGTCGGGGAGACACTAACTCAAGCTATTCCTTCACTAGGTCATGAACTTTGTGAAGAGAACGCCCTATACTACATGGCATGTAGTAGAGGATGAAGAAGTAGGAAGTGGGCTCACTTTAGAATTGATTTTCTCACATTTTTCCTCATTCCACCATTAGAGCTAGTAAGCTTTTGAGGAGGAAGAAGATGAGGAAGAAGAACTCTTTTTGAATAATTCATCCAAATGAAAACTTATCCCAATCAATTATTCACCCATGGTTGAGTTAAGCCCTCATGTTTAACTCATGTAAAGAATTAACCAAGGTCTAAGGTTAAGGGTTGGGTTAAACAATATCTAAGGAAATGACAAAAGAGTGGACTTTGTCTATATTTCTCAAAGCTTCTTCCAAGCTTGAGAACTTTGACTAAGTCTTGCTCTTTTGTTAAATCTTAAGATAAAATAAAAACCCTAATCTTAACCCTAATCATGGTATAAGTCTCATACACCCATCTTGCATGTATCATCAACCATGACACAATGCATGTACACAAACATACATATCACATATGTACAATGTGCACACAAAGTGAGAAAACAAATCATAAGTGAGCTAATACTAGTTAATGTAATGTAATATATCAAATATATAATTACACATTAAATTATTAAATCAACTCTTGATTTAATAATCCGGCTATAACCGACTAATATCATGTGTAACAACTTATCGAATCAACACTTGATCCGATAACCCGGCTATATCGCATACAACCGATCAATGTCACGAATCGCGAGAATAGAATACGGTATCTCATATCGTATCGATCTTGGTCCCGCACATATCACATATGTGCTCCTACTCCATTTCGCTTGAGCCAGGAAACCCCTGTGTAGGACTCTAAAGACTCGTCAATACGCCGGCAGTAGGTGATGATCATATCAAACACCCACAAGCCGCAAGCAGTCTGCTAAACGTAACGGTCACCCGGGTATTGAGCGATCAGAAAATCAACAAGCAAGCCTGCTTACACTCCTGCGAATCCAATCAGTAACACTACCGTACAGTCTGGTCTCTTCGTCTGATATGTCGCATATCTCGTCTAGGGGTGATAAACATCAGACACCAGTAACTCGATAATTCGTGTCGATATGAGGCTCATAACGGGTCAAGAAACAACTGATAACACTTACCAGTATATCTCTAAAGCTGCCTTGGCCAAGGACTTCCTGTTATAGCCAATCGAACACAGCGCAACATCAACTCCCTATACCGGGAGAGACGAAACCCCTCCTATCGCTCATTGCCTCCATGTGATTCGGGACTGTACCCAAAAGCCACCGTTTTGAACGCCCTCTTGGACGTGGTATGATGGAAATCAAAGCACAGTGGGAATCACACAAGACTCTATGACGATCTCGGGTCTACAGACTAACCTGTACCAGTGTCACCAGAGAACTGCCATCTGACGTGAGGTATAATACCATCTGGGAGTTCTCGGCGAGTCCGTCCAGTGTACCCAGTCTCCACTGAGCACCCGTATACTGTCTCTGATGTCAAACACTAATGGATATGGGATCATCCATCGCCCATCTACATTGGTCGAGAAGCTATACGCTAGTCTACTCTGGTATATCGATGCCCTGTCTCGATACACCTACGACTAGGAACATTTGAAGGATCTACTTAGCGACTACACTATCCCTACTAGTATGATCTGCATCATAGTCCCGGTAGTCAAGTACTCATCCTAAGGGCTTTATCAACATGTAACATAGAGACTATCAGTGTACACGTTAAGATAAAGAGCAACCAGATAGCATACTATCATATCGAGCAAGAAAGTCCTCCATATATATGTCCAAGCATCCACTACAATATACATCGTATGTACAGTAATGGCCTCTAGGGCATACATATCACTAACAATCTCCCACTTGCACTAGGGCCATCTGTTGTAGTATCTCATACCCAACAATTAGCAGTGGTTGAAGTATCTCATACTCAACCATCCCATAAAAGTCTCTACTAGGAAATAGGCCTTTGTGAGTGGATCCACGCTGTTGTCCTCTGTGTCTACTCTCCTATCCTCGATCTCCCTGGAGATCAACCATCTCCATGATCAGGTGATACTGCCTAAGAATATGTCTGGATTTCTGATGGAACGGGGGTTCCTAGGCCAACTCCATTGTCTTACAATGGTAGGAACGAAGTTCATCTCATGAACTTATACATCCAGACTACCTCTTTGGTAGCATCCTTGGTAGCAATGTATCCAGCCTTTATCGTCTAGTATGCCACGGTATCTAGCTTGGAACTCTTCCAACATACCGCCCCTCCACTGTGGGTAAAGACAATGCCCGTGACTGACATTTAGTCGACCTTACCACTCTGGAAGAAATCCAGTGATTCTCCCCAGGATCGATTGATACCATCTCACTACACCTAGTGAGAATCCTAACATCCAATTAGATCTATCTCATAGATCCAAAACCCAGGATTTAGAAGGTATCACTTTGATCCTATATGGAGAATCCTTGTGATAAGAGGAGATTGACCGAGCGTAGCATAGGAAACTCCTTTCCTATCAAGAGTATGCCATCCACGTACAATACGAGGATCACCACCATACTCCCTACTACCTTTTTGTATATAAAGGTTTATCTACCATTTTGATGAAGTCAAACTCTTTGACTACTATATCAAAACAGATGTTCCAACTCCGCGATGCCTGCTTTAACTCATAAGCAACTTGCACACGTTTCCGCTGCTCCCACTGTCTACGAAGCCCTCTGGATGTGTACTTATAGACGTTCTCTTCTAAATCATCATTTAGAATAGCAGTCATGACACCCAACCGTCAGATATCATAGTCATGGTATGTAGCAGTGACAAGTAGGATCCGGAAGGACTTAAGCATAGCTTCTGGATAAAAGGTTTCATCATAAACCGCACATGGTCGACGACAAGAACCTTTTGCAATAAGCCTAGCTTTGAAAGTCTCAACTTTTCCATGTACACCTAGTAATCTTCTCAAGATATACTTACTCCTGATGGGGATTTAACCCTTCAGATAAAGCAACCAAAGTCCATACTTTATTGGTGTATATGGATTCCATCTTAAATCTCTTAGCATCCAGCCATTTTCACAGAGTCACCACTCTTGATGGCATGTTCGAAACTAGTTGGGTCATCATCTCATGATGCAATCCTCGCTCCCACTATCATAGAGAAACCGAAGTATCTCTCAGGCGGATGAGGAACCCTACTAGATCGGTGGAGAGGCTGAGGTTCGTTGGGAACTATTGAATCCTCCGGGTTTACCAAATCATCAGCTGCAGTCTGTATAGCTGGAACTCCTTCCAGTTCTACCTCATGACCATTAATTTCTTCACAAGAAATTCCCTTTCCCAAAGATGGTATGCTGAGAAACAAAACAACTTTTGCTCCTCAGAGTGGAAGAAGATATTCCCTTGTGAATTGTTTGGGATATCCAACAAACTTCCACAGAATTGACCTTGCCTCAAGCTTGTCCGGATTTTGCTTTTAAACATAGGCCGGACAATCCAAATCTTAACATCCTTAAGAGATGGGCTCTTCCCATATCATATCACACATGGAGTGGTAGGCACCTGATTTGATTGGAACCCTATTCAATAGGTATGCAGCTTCTCAAGTGCATAGCCCCCAAAAGGAAATAGGTAACTCAGTAGTGCTCATCATAGAGCACACCATATCACATAAGGTGTGATTGCTCCCCTCCGATATACCAACACACTGTTGAGTATATGGAGGAGTAATACTGAGAGAGAATCTCATTCTCCTTTAGAATAATCCAGGAATTTGTTCACACCAGAATATTGCATTATTATATTCCCTATTTTTATAATTTTTATAAATAAACGGGTGCTTTTGACGCATGTCTGCTATATGTTACAGGTTACAGGTTCTTGGACAGAAAACAGTGAAAACGATGTAAAGACGATGCAAAAGTGGACTTTAACCAATAAACAGAAGACTCTTGATCAAGCCGACATAAGGAACAATTCACAAAGCAAGATTCAAGACATCGACTCAAAGCGAACGGGTAGAAGTCCACTACAATGTTCACTGGAAATCTGGAAGAGAACCAGAAGCCCAATTAATAAAAGAACCAATTTTTCAGTAGCCCAAAATGACCCAGAAGCATACCCAAAAGTTTGAGGACTTGAACCAACAAATGGGCCGCGGAACCGCGGCCCAAGCCTGCCTTTGGCCGCGGTTCCGCGGCCAAGTGAAGCCCTCATGAAAAAGTATTTTTACCATAATTTGGGTGCGGCGCTAACTAGTCAATCTAAGGGCTATTTTTGTAATTTCAGACATGCGAAACAAATGTAACCCTAGAGTTTCCTATTCTTTATAAATAGGAACTCTAATCATTGTAATTCTTATGCCTCCCTATGCCTCTTTCTATGAATAAAATTTAGAATTCTTTTGGAGAGCATCGATGCCTCTTTTCATATCATCTATTCAGATCTGACAACCCTGCGTAAATGTTTGGAGAGAGCCATCTGTAAAGTAAGTAGATTTATTTAATTGCCCTAGTTTAGATTTCAATTCTTGCCCTAGGTAATTTTTATTCTCTGCCCTAGATAAATGTATTTTAATTCCCTAATGAGCGAGTAGTCTCCTCGCTTGTTAGGGTTAGATCTGGGGAAGGTTTGAGAGACGAAGATCTCTCATCCCCTTTCTTGCCCGTCATATATTTTCATAGGACTCTATGCATACATGCACATACCGCTCCCTACGGCACCCTATCCATCGAGGTAGCGGTGATACCGTAGTATAAAGGCCCGGTTGTGATGGTTTTCCATGGAGGTTAGGGTAAGGATTTCTAAAGGAAGGACAAGAACCTAGAGGAAGAAACATCTTTCCAAATGATTCTAGTCCTCTTTATTAATAATTACCATAACTCCTAATTAGATCTTCATATGGGTATAGAAAGCGGTAAGATTTATAGACTTTCCAAACTTAACCTAGACCTAACCCTAGCAAGACTTAGATATAGATAGATTTAGTTTTTAGATTTAATAATCAATCCGACCACAATCGGAATTAACTCGTTTGAGCGACTAGGAAATTCACAACATCCCTGTGGACCGACCCGTATTCACCGGCTAGCTAACAAGCGACGCCATTCTTGATTACGGTAATAGATAGTTTTTGAGATCAATCACACGTGCTCAGTGCAATCGTGTTTGCTTATGAAAGTGTGCTTAGTTTTCTCCTTTCTTTTTTCTCCTTCTCTTGAATAAACTAGTTTGCTCGGGACGATCAAAGATAAGTTTGGGGGTATTTGTTCAGTTGATAAAACTGCACATTTGTTATTACATTTTTCCTACCATTTTCATAATAAAAAAGGTCTTTATTATAATATATCATACATATGAGGGTTTATCTGTAAAAATAATATTTTCCATGTGTTGCTATATTATAATTAGCATTTGGTAGGAAAATGTATGCAAATAATATCATTGACCAAATCCTAGTAGAACAAAGTCTACTAAATATTATTTGAGTTGTTGTGCAGAAATTTTCAGGTCTTAAATCAAGGAAATCAAGTTGTTAAAACAAACCTGCCTAATTAAGAAATCAAAACTTAGAAATCAAGTCTGGCAGCAACTACGAGAAGATTTCCAAGTTCCAAAGGTCCCAGATATCACCACATGTCACAAAGATGCAAGGCCAGAAAAATGACAAAGAGATCTCCACCCTTGGCCGCGGATCCGCGGCCAAACCCCCCTGTTGGCCGCGGATCCGCCGCAGGGTAAGGGATTTAGAAGCAGAAAATTTTTGGTGAGAATCTCTACAGTTAGTTTCCATACTTGGAAGCAAAGGTTTCTGGCTTGGGACTATAAATATGGACCGAGAGCCTCTTGGAAAAATTATCAAGTCGACGAGATCACGAAGTCCAAGACAGCTCATGCATCCTGACTGATCATCAACTGTTCGTCTACCTCCTTGGAAGAGATCGAGAAGCAAACTAGTCTTTGTAATCATTTTCTAAGGAATCAAAGTAAAAAGAATATTGTTGATTAATAAAGGTAGCTTTCTTTTTCTTATTCTATTTCTTCGTAGTTTAATTATGCATTTTCTCTCCATCTCTTTTTCTCCCAACATGCGCGAGTAATTCTCCGCTTGTTAGGGTTCGTAGGATTAGGGCAGGCTAATGGATGATGAAAATACCTAAACTCTTTTTACGTCCTATAAAGTTTATAAACTTTATCAAAAGAATCATTAACATCCTAATCGGGCGCGCTAACAATTCATTGTTAGTCTCGACCGCGATTAGAGATTAGATTAATGATGGTTTTGGTAAAGGCTTGATATGAACGGAGTTCCGTGTCGAGATAGGGGTTAAGAATGGGATTCCTTTTCCCTCCAGAAACCCTAATCTACACGCATCACTGCCGTTCTAGTTTTAAATCTATTAAAGGATAGAAAGAGTAATTTTTAATTAATCATCCATAACTACTAAATTCTAACGAACCCTACAAGCCCCCTTCTTATATTAACTACATCCATAAATAATCTAGATCTATATTTTGCATTCTTGTTTAACGTAGATCTAGATCCTACAACCATTTTACAATATTCTTTATCCTTCCTCCTCCCATTTCTCAACACATCTAAAGTAAGAGTAAAATATTCAACGTTTCCCTCAGGACGACCCGTACTCACCTCGGTCTAGCTATGCGCGACACCGTTCTGATTGCGGTTATTCTACAAAAACACTTTTTCGAACCAATCAATGAACAATTTGGAATCCAAGAAAACAATTTAGTTAGCTCATCATTCTCATCTCAAACTCATTCTGTATTGACTTGGCAAACTCTTGATAAAGACATTCGTTAGCGGATCGAAAATTAATATCGTCAACATAAATTTGCACTAATAAAATATTTTTATTAAAATGTTTTGTAAAGAGCGTTTTATTAACAATTTCTTTTGAAAAACCGATATTTATTAAAAACGCACTTAGACGCTCATACCAAGCTCTGAGAGCTTGTTCGAGACCGTATAAGGTTTTGTGGAGTTTAAACACATGATTTGGGAATTAGCGATTGCCACGCCCCGCTTCCCGGTATACGACGAAGGGGACACGACTGGTCCGCTACGTATTTACTCAGAAGCAAATACGCTAAGCGTAGGTAAGTAATATAAAAGAAAATATACACAGGAGATAAGGTATAATAAAAACAACAACTTTATTTATTAACATTCTTTTGTACAATGCATGAAAAGGAAATACAACTGAAATAAAAGCAATGCCTAAATAATGGCATGACAGGAAATTAAAGGTACTGAAAGAAAATGTACAATGTTTAGAGCTCAGGGTCTTCGCTGTACTGATCCAAGTCTTCTGCAGTTGGCTCGATCTTTGACGGTTCCAAATCACCTGACGACATTCAAAGAAGAAAGAAATAGAATGTCGTCAGCGAACAGATCGCTCGGTAAATCCCAAAGATAAGAGGAGAAATAGAATGGACAGAGAGTAAGAGAGAGAGATAGTAGCTTTTACAGTTGTATTATATTGTTATATTGTTGTATTTAGTGTTAACGTTGTTGTTTGTAGCTTGGTACAGAAGAATGCAAGTGTATACGGGAGGAGTCTCACTTACCCCGGAGACTAAGGTATCAGGAACTCAAGAAACCGTTGGGCCACGGTACAACAGCAACGGAATACAGGTTAGGTAACTTAATCTTACCGTCTCGTGCCACTTTTAACACCTTCCGTACCAATCTACCCCTTAAAACCCCGTAGTGTTTTGATTGTTTTGTTTGTTTTGTAAATTGTATTGATTGTATAATTGATTGACTGACCGAAACCATGATATCAGTAGACGGATGTAACTGAATAATCATGTAAATGGAATAACTGTAGAACCATGTGAATGGAATGTATATCCATGGTTCGGTTCAGTCAAGTTATATAGATTGATAATTGGATTCATATTGAATTGTAATATTGAAGATTTGTAGATTGTAGATTGTAGATTGTACTTGAATCATATTCAACTCAGATTAAAATGAGACTCAAACCCGAGTCAGACAATTAGAAATGTAAATCGAAGTCTTATATTTAATAGGGTCCTTAGGGTAATTTATAAAACTTGAGGGGGTTTTATGTAAAAATACTTTTATATAGTTTTCAAAATACACCTCAAGTATTCATTATTCGTCTTTAAAGTTGTAATGAAGGTGGATTTTGTATTGTGATATTTCTAGTGAAAATATCCTAGTTTCATAAATAAAGGTATTTATTTGTAATATTAGTGTAAAATTGATTCTTGTGATTTTTAGAAAAAGGTGGAATATTTATATCATAACAAAATAGGTATTTTAATGATAAATATACATATATTTATACAAAAATAATTTTAATAAATATTTTATATTCTAAAAATCTCATTTTCTTAAGATGTCGTATTTTAAATCTTTCGAGACCGAATGCTCCTTGCGGAGGTCTGAATCTCGCACTACTAAGCCGAGAATGTGTGATAATCCGCACCATCCCGAACGGGTTCCCCAAAATGGGTTGTAGCGGCGCTTTGCAAAGATTGTAAAATACTAAATCTTTTAGAAAACGGTTTTATGAAGTAAATGGTATTTATTTGTAAAGATATCAATTTTCCGTATGCTATGTTTTAGGGTCTCCTAAGTCAACTAGACTATTCCTAACTGGTCCAAATGACAGGTTGTGAGATGCCTCAAATCTCCTCTTCGCCGCCAATTGTGGCCAGGTAAGTACAAGTGAAGAAAGGAGGGATCCGCTAACGAATCACCGTAAGACGGGCCTTTTAAAATTACCTTTCTCACTTGCCTAGCTTAGACACCACAAAGTCAGGTTTGGATAAACGATTGATGTCCACAACTTATCGTATTTTTCCTAATAAGTGGTATTTATGTATCAACACTAAATCCTTTATAAATGGTTTTATTTAGTATAGGGTATTTAAGTGAAAATGTTCGTTTTCCCGTATTCTAAGTTTTCGATGGTATCGTGTTAGGTTGTATGTAAGTGTGTGAGGAGGTAGGTCGTTACCTCATGATCTATTTTAAATATATAGCAATTTTGATGGAGTTAAATGAAGGATTGAAACAATGTGGTATTTAAGTGAAAAATACGATAAATTGAGATAGCTATCATTTCATATGATGAAACTTGATCAAATTGTTTGATTAGTGTTTAATAGTCAACATGAGGAAGTTTAAGCATGATTGTGTTAGTGAGAAGTGAAGTTTTATAAGAAACCGAATCGGAAATCGGATTTGTTCCGATTCTATCGGGTTTTGTAAAAACCGTATTTTTAAATAGAAGAGATAGATAGAATTTGGGACTTACGGGTTTTAGATCACACAAGAGAGTGAGAGAGAAGTAGAGAAATCGTTGATGTGTTGCGTCGTCGCCGGTAGTTCCTAAAACGATCGCCGGAAGTTTGCCGTAGATTTCGCCAAAGCTTCGCCTCGAGCTTGTTTTCAAAGTACACAAGTTTTCTTGGAATTTTGAGAGAGTGGGCTCAGAATTTTGAGGTGAGAGGGTAGAGGGTAGGGATGGTATTTATGGGGTTAGGCTAGGGTTATGGTAGATGAAGGGTTTTTTAAAATAAAAAAATGTAAAAATGTATAAAATCATTAAAAATTGGAGTAAATAGGGTATTTCAAAGGTTTCTGAAACCGATCTAAATAAATAGAGTATACATGGGGGTTTAGAAGATGAAGAGACACATTTTTTGTGTTGACGACTCGGCCGGTCCGCCGGCCGACTCGGGCCGAGTCGGGGGTCAGGAAGGTGGGGGTCTCGAGGTGTAGGCACTGGTATATTTAGTTTTTCAGGTTCAGTTCAAGTTTTGGGAGTTATCTCTGGTGGACTGTTGGGCTTCCAAAGAATTTAAAACAAAAGAACATTAAAAATAATGTGGGGCATGGGATTTGAACTCTGGTGGCTTGGTTCAGCAATGCAAGATATTACCAATGAGCTACAAGCTCCTTCTTGTAATTAAATTGCTAATTAATTACTTAAGTCTTGTGCTCAGGCAATAAATACCCCTTTATGGATTTTGAAAAAAATATTTGAAAAAATTTGTATAGGAAAATTAGGGTTGTTACAGCGATATTCAAAACCGAGAGATTGTTCCACATACACTTTCTCCTCTATTTTACCATTTAAAAACGCACTTTTTACATCCATTTGAAAAAGACTGAAATTCTTGTAACAAGTGTAAGCTAATAGAATTCGAACGGCTTCAAGTCCGGCTACGGGAGCGTAAGTCTCCTCGTAATCAATTCTTTCAATCTGGCTATAATCTTGCGCAACCAACCGTGCTTTATTTCTAACCACGTTGCCAAAATAATCAAGTTTGTTCCTAAACACCCACTTAGTGCTAACAACTGGCTTATCGTCAGGTCTAGGCACAAGTTGCCAAACTTTGTTCCGTTCGAATTGTGCTAACTCTTCTTGCATAGTAAGAATCCAATCACTGTATAACTCGGCTTCTTTAAAAGTTTTAGGCTTAATTTTAGAAATAAATGCCAAGTTTAGACAGTTAAGAAAGTTTGAAGAACGAGTAATAACTCACTGTTCTACATTACCAATTATTTTCTTTTTTGGATGATCTTTCTTGAAGCGACAATCTTTAGGAAGCTCTTGATGTACATCAACAGTTTGTTCGTCTTCATTTGGATCTTCCATCGTATCATCATTTTTGCTCATCTCTTGCAATCCATTATCTGTATCTGCATCATCAGAATTTGCACTTTTCTTGATAGGAATGTTAGACTCATCAAAATTTACATATACACTTTCAATAATATCACGGGTCTTTTTGTTAAATATTCTATACGCTTTGCTAGTTAGGGAATAATCAAGAAAGATGCCTTCATCACTTTCAGAATTGAATTTGCCCAAATTATCCAAAATATTTAAAACAAAGCATTTGCGGCCAAATACTTTAAAATATTTTATGGATGGCTTATTTTCATAAAATAACTCATAAGGGGTTTTCTTCAAAAAAATTCGCAACGAAATTCGATTCAAAATGTAACAAGCAGTATCGACTTCTTCAGCCCAAAAATATTTCGGTAAAGAATTTTCTTTTAATATGGTTCTCACCATTTCTTGTAAAGAATGATTTTTCATCTCCACAACACTGTTTTGTTGTGGTGTCTTTGGACAAGAAAATTCATGTTTAAAACCAATATCTTCACAAAAAATTTTAAATAAGACATTTTCAAATTCTCCTCCATGATCACTACGGATCTTGGAGATTTTCAAATCCACTTTGTTTTAGATGCGTTTTGAAAAGATTTTTAAAATGTTAAATGTATCATTCTTACTAGCAAGAAAGAATACCCAACAAAAACGTGAATAGTCATCAACCATTACATATACATATGATTTTCCACCTAAAGTCAATGTTTTAGATGGACCAAATAGATCCATAAGTAATAGTTGAAAAGGTTTAGATGATGTTACCTTAGTCTTCATCTTGAATGAAAATTTTACATGTTTACCCAATTGACTAATATCGCACAATTTATCCTTTTCGTACTTCGGTTTTGGGATTCTTCTTACGTGGTTACCATTAGCAATTTTGTTTAGCAAGTCCATTGATGCGTGACCAAGCCTACGATGCCAAAGCCATATATCAGCATTGTCTGCAACTAAACACACGATTTTACCTTTACCCTTTATGTAACCTTTCTTATTATCCCCGAAGATGACGCTGCCACCTTCCTCTCTTGATAGTGAGTCAAACCTAGATATATCACCGGTCATATGTCTCAAACACCCATCATCAAAGTATCATGCACTTCTACGTTGTTGCGACTGAGTTACCTAAAATAGAAAACTTTCTTTTGACTATTGGTACCCAAAACATCTTAGGTTCACGAGGGTTAGTAGTATAAAACTGTGATCTACAAGTAGATGATTTAGTGTTACAGTTAAGTATGCAATTTCTAGACACAAAATAATATTTATACGTTGAATTGTTCTTGATATGGCAATATCTAATGGTATGATCAAAAGTAAGACAATAATGACAAGTTTTCAAGCTATATCTATGTCCATATCGATAAATAGTACCCCTAAGAAATTTATTGGTTAAAATACCAGCCGAAGTGTTAAGATCAAACCCAAACCTATAAGATTTGCGATTCCCTCTAAATTCACCAGGTACGATATCTAATTTGTTCTTACCTTAGGTGAATTTAACAAGAGTCTTTTCGAGCTTTGTGGTCTTCGATTTGGTACTAACAAGCTCGTGTTCCAATTTAGCGTTTGAGTTTTTAAAATTTTTAAGGGAAAATGCTAAATTGTCACACTCAATAGTAATAGTTTCAAGTTTAGTACTTAAATCAATGATATCATCTTTCAAAACATCATTTTTCTTCTTGAGAATAATAAAAGAGTTGCAAAAGATAGAAAAAGATTTCTTTTTCAAACTCTTATATTTAGAATGTCAACCAACGACCTGTCTGTCAGAATCAAGCCCGCCCCGAAGTCAAGTCAACCAATTGCCTTCTGTGACGGAATCTTGTTTCGTTTCGGAATCAACCTCTGCGTCGGAACCATGCTTCGTCCCAGAATGTCTACCTCCCTGTCAGAATCATGCTTCGCCTCAGAGTCAAGTCAACCAACTATCTTCTGCGACGGAATCATGCTCCGTCCTGGAATCAACCTCTGTGTCGGAACCATACTTCGTCTCAGAATGTCTACCTTTGCTTCAGAACCATGCTCTGTCTCAAAATATATGCCCCATGTCGGAATTATGCTTCGCTTCAGAGTATCTGCTTTCCCTGTCGGAATTATGCTTCGCCTCGAAATCCACATCTGTGTCAGAACCATACTTTGTACCAGAATGTTGATTGTTACGTTTTTGCGTGCTTAATTTTTAATTACCGCAATCAAGACGGTTTCGCTTGGTAGCTAGCCGGTTGAGTACGGGTCGATCCACAGGGAGATGGAATCTTTTTCTTTATGTTTTAACGAGTTAAATCCAAATATGTCGAGATTTGTTTTAAGATCAACTAATGAAATAAAGGATGATAAAAGATCTTGTTAGGGTTAGGATTATGTTAGTTTGAGTTAGAAATTTCTCACTCCTTTCATTGCCATTCTTAATATCGGTGTTACGGTAATCGGCAACAACGGGGATTAGCACGACTAGGAAGGAACTTGCAAGTATAGGCTAGGCTTTCCATGCTTAGTTTCTTCCTTTTGGTCCTTGTCCGTCCTTGACTCTTAGCCCTAACCTCCGGTTAATTCAACCACAACCGGTCTAACTAGGGAATCACCGCTATCATATAGGATAGGGTGCCGTAGTGAGCGGATTGCGGTTCAATTAAAGGGAGTCCGAATTAAGGTGTTGGGCAAACAAAAGAGTGAGCGAGATTTTCTTCTCTCAAACTTTCCTTCTCCCGCCCTAACAAGTGAGAAATTACTCACCCATTAAAAAGATAAAAAAAAAAAAAAGAAAACAAAAAGGAAGGTAGAAAGAAATGAGGTTAAAAAAAGTTACAACTAGCTATTTGAGACCTCACCTTAGTAAGGATCTTACTCAAGCATCATAGTTGTAAAAGATAAAGAAAATAGAAGAAGAAAAACAAAAGAAAAGCAACAATAAAATACGACTAGATTAGCAAATGAAAAATTGCAACAATAAATAAATAAACATGCAAGATAAAAAGAACTCTTTTTTTATTAATCATCACTCATTAACTCACTGCAATTTTTTTCATGGAAAAGATAACAAGGAAGAAGAACTACAGAATTAATCCTAAAATCTAAATAAAGAAAGGCACACCCTAGTTTGGCTTTGAGCTCTGCTATTTATAGACAGGAAAGTGAAACCCTAGGTTTACAATCTGAGCTAAATACGAGATTACAAAACTACCCCAAGAGAGCCGAGTCAACGCTGCTTTGACGCAACCGACACTGTTCAGACGCGGCTGCGGTTCCCCAGCAGAAGTGCCTTTTTGGCCGCGGTTCCACGGCCGTTTGGTGAATTTGCCTTCTCGTTTTTTCTGGGTTTCTTCATGTTGCTGTTCTCTTCTGTTTTGTACTCTTGGTTTCTCAGAATCTCTTCAGTTTTCTTCCAGATTTTCAGCAGTGCAAAATGATGTGGACTTTTGCCTTGAGCTCCGCGTTGAAGTCTTGGATCTTATGCTGCCCTTGTGCTATGTGCATTGAAGTGACCAATGATTTGCCATTTTGTCTCTTGAACTGGTAGGCGGCATCATACGGATGGTGAGCGGAGATCGGTATTTATCTGTTGTTGGTCGTAGTCCCGCATTTGTTGCGACTTTTCATGAATTTCACTGTAAAGAGCTGAGAACCTGTAACTTGCAATTATTCAGCAAACACGGATCAAAAGTACCTACCTATATGCAATGTGATCAATAATGGGCGGTATAAAAATGTAAAAATCTGATATGAACAAATGTCTACCTCCCTGCCGGAATCATGCTTCACCTCAGAGTCAAGTCAACCAACTGCCTTCTGTGATGGAATCATGCTTCGTCCCGGAATCAACCTCTGCGTCGGAACCATGCTTCGTCTCAGAATGTCTACCTCTGCGTAGGAACCATGCCTTGTCTTAGAATATATGCCCCGCGTCAGAATCATGCGTCACCTCGGAATATCTGCCTTCCCTATCGGAATCATGCGTCTCCTCAGAACCAATCTCTGCGTCGAAATCATGCTTCATCTCAGAATATATGCCCTGCGTCGGAATCATGCTTCGTCTCGGAATATCTGCTCCTTGTTCCCTTATAAAAAAAGGGAAGATGGAAAATTTCTTACTGTTCTAGTCTCACGTGTTAAACACGTGAGCGCCTATATGCATTGCATATAGGCGCTGCAAATCAAACAACTGACAGGCTTAATAATCCTCACGTGTTAAACACGTGAGCGCCTATATGCAAAGCATATAAGTGCTGCAATCAAACTATAGGCTAAATAAGCCTCACGTGTTAAACACGTGAGCGCCTATATGCAATGCATATAGGCGCTGCAAATCAAACAACTATAGGCTAAATAAACCTCACGTGTTAAACACGTGAGCGCCTATATGCAATGCATATAGGCGCTGCAAATCAAACAACTGATAAGCTTAATAAGCCTCACGTGTTAAACACGTGAGCGTCTATATGCAAGGCATACAAGTGCTACAATCAAACTATAGGCTAAATAAGCATCACGTGTTAAACACGTGAATGCCTATATATAATACATATAGGCGCTGCAAATCAAACAACTATAGGCTAAATAAGCCTCACGTGTTAAACACGTGAGCGCCTATATGCAAAGCATATAAGCGCTGCAATCAAACAGCTGACAAACTAAATAAACCTCACGTGTTAAACACGTGAGGGCACCCCCTACGAAGAATTAAATTCTACTCAACAAGGGATCGTTGGATCAAAGATACAATGGTGAATAAACATAGAGCTTTCTAATGATGAGGAAAATTCTCTATTAAACATAAAGTTGGTGGATCAAAGATCCTATAAGATGGAAAATATTTTCTATATCTTTCTAAACAAAGAAAGATTGTGCTCTGTTAAACCGAGCACCCTTGGATTAAATGTCACGACCCGAATGTGGCACATGACCGGCACTTAAATCACGTGACATCTAAAGACGTCGACGCAGTTCAAGTAAGCCGAAACCCGGAATCTAAACCCTTTTTGAAAACATTGGAGGTGAAGTTTGAAATAGTCATCAGATGAGATCGGTTTAAAATAAACATTTAAGTCTAACTATGTTTGAAAAGCATCTCTAACGTTTTAAAATTCGACAGCACCTCTTTTGTAAATTTTGCATAAAACATGATACAACATAACAATAAAAATAGCATCCCAAGGGAAGCTAGCTTCCACGCCCAAACGACGGAGCAACCAAGAAAACACTATACGACGCACAATGGCGAAGAAAAGAAAAGTGAAGCAACATCAACAATATAAAAAGGTCGACTCCGATGAGTACGACGCCCACGACACACAATTCTAAATCTCGCTTCTAAGTCCACAATATACCAGTTCTAAGTCGATGGAGTTTTACTAGATACAAGAATAAATAAATATACAAGTGTGGGTACAAACAACAGTAGTCCACCTGCCAAAGCAATCACCGAGAAGAAGGGTGTTCCACAATCCGCCGATAATCCGAGCGGTAAAACCTGCAAGAAACCGTGGCACAACGGGGGTGAGTTGCCAACTCAGTGAATAAAAGTACATCACAAGGTAGAAATCGAAATGCACAACGATACCTAGGTCATAAGTATAGTACTATCATATCCTGTACTAATATAATATATGATATGCATATGTATCATAAATGCAAGTCTACCCATCACATGAACCCAAAATAGAATATATCATATGCAAATGACCTGTATCTAGGTATATGCCCATAAGTAGCCAAAAATATATATGTAAAACCTCTTCCTTAAAATAGCCGCGGAATACGTATGTTACGGCATAAAAGCAGACGTGATAGTATGAAATATAATAGGTATCTTATTTAAGATATACGTTCTGCTATTTCAGTGAAGAGTGTTAAGAGATTTATAATTTAAAAGATTCCAATGTCATACCAGACACGTCAAAATAATGAGGCTATAGCTCGATTTTTGAATTCCTTTTTAGATGCAAACACTCATAAAAAGGTATGCATGTACTGTCCCCCGGATCAGTCCTGATTGGCTACAATAACTCATAACATAACCGTATACCTCATATGATAGCAATATATCAACATCTGGATGTCCAGCATCGACATCCGAAATCAGAAATCCTCCGTGTCCATCACCGACACGCAAATCCTCAAATCTCTCGTGTCCATCACCGACACGCAAATACAGATATCGTCGACACCATCTCAACAGATGATCGCCACCTGATATCCCTGGCCTCGGTCAGTATCCCTTGGATATCCGCCATGCTCAAATCTAGCCCCGGTCAGTATCCCCTGGATATCTGCCGTGCTCATCTCTATCTCTGGTATCGAGTGTCCTCGCTAGGCTCCCCGTCTTTAATGCGGCTTTCCTGCCACTCGTTCTCGACCGGGTCCACCATGTATCCGACTGTATACTCCCACACTCAGTCTGGATAAGTAGCAAGTCCGTAACCGTATATCTCCCCCACTCGGTTCGGAATAAAGACAATCAGAAAACATCAAGATCATGGTGGACGTCAACTCATCATATCCAGAAATATCAAGTAAAAAATAAGAATACTTGCATAGATCATTCTGATGATATATTATATATATACATATATAACAGCGTCCCATACCACTGATATATATCATCAAAAGTAAAACATCCTGAAAATTCATAAGAATCAAATACGGATACCCATGGTACTGGTATTCGCAATGCTTAACAGGTAATAAAGGTAAAGTACGTAAATAAAGGCATACAAGCAATAAACGTAACAGTCCTACTGTGTCATGGCAATACTAATGATATGTAGTGTAGCATACGCGTATGTGCTTATACAATATGGTAATCATTAGTATTTGTGCGAGTGTTCTATAAGTGTATAAAGCCTACTCGTATCGACATCTACATACGTATCACGTAGTATATCAGTCCTACAGTGACATGGCAGTACCAATGAGGTGTAGTGTAACATATGCGTATGTGCTCGTGCAACATAATACTCATTGGTAGTTGTGCAGTGTTCTATCAGAGTGTTCGTATCACGGAAACGTATAACATCGATAAATATATCGCGAACATGTAAAGTAGATCTAAGCGTAATTATTAAATGTAACTACTTGCTATGAGCTATACCATTATCTTTGAAAATGGAACGAAACGTTGGTTTTGAAATAAGGAAGCTGCCTTAGGTTAAAATAGATATTCTTTTTGGAAATTGGCATCGTATCCTTGTCATTTATCATTAAAAAGGGAAACGAATCGTTAGTTTTTAAAAGAGTAGCTCACTCAAGTATTACGTTCTAAAACGAAATAAAACATGACTCCACGAGTCTAAAGGAAACTTGGTCGTTATTCGGCATGCTAATCTCGTCATCACAAGTACGATATGATTCCTCGTACAATATCCATCTTATCACAATGTCCATATCGTACAGATCTATAATCACGTACGTATATCACCAAAGCTATGTATGAAACTATATGCATGTGAAGGACATACTAGATGCGAAACTATAACAATAACATTAACAACTAACTAGATAATGTACTATCCTAGTTAAATGGTTGCGGGGGTGCTATACGCCATCCACCTGACTTCCCCGTAGATATAAATCTACTCACCGACTTGTCGAGCTCGTTGAATCCACGATTGCAATGTCCGTCAACTCCGTCTCGGAAACCTTCGTGATCGTACCTATAATCGTAATTAAATCACATCGATGTAAATATCATATCGAAAACCAAGACAACGAGCTAAGCACCCGTAGGTTAGAACCTACAGCTCACTTACTCACAAAATAACAAGATAACCCTGTTGTTAACATACAAACATCAACAAATCAGTTACGGCACAGAAATACGAAAATCCGTATCGAAATATCGGAAACTTTAACAAAACCCTTACTAAAACATTCCCAGATTTCTATGTATGAATATTGGAACAAATCAAACAATACTGTATATCACAAAATAACCAAATACACCTACAGAATATAAATCAACACCAAACTCCCTCAGAAGTCCGGCGGCGCCGGTCAAAATGCGAATGTCGTCGGGTCAATCATGGAATTAGGGGCTCAGGCTTTAGGGTACATCTCCTAGTGGTCTCATGATACTATGGTCTTGTTAGTTTTCTTAGTGGTTACACTTAGTGGTTCCAGATTAAATTTTAGTATGCTAAATGTCACAAATATCCTAGTTTATGATACTGCACATAAAACAGATATTGAACAGATTTGATATTGAAAAGAAAGAAAGAAATATACCTATAGAGATGATTCACAAGAGAACAGCAGCTCAAGAATTGTATGATGAAGTTCCTAAGTGTTGTAGTTGATCAAGCTTGATGATGTGAACACAATTGGTGAGGGAACCCTCTTTTTGTTTCCTGATATGAAAATACATAGAATATTTGGTGGGGAAAGCATGAAGAGCTATGGTTTCAGTTGAGACTTTGCCTAAAGAGTTAGAAGAAAGATTAGGGTGAGGATGTGTGTAGAGAAAGGAGGAGGTGTAAAGTTAGAAGAAGGTGGTGGAGGATTGTGAGATGGTGGTGTAAGTGTTTGAAACATGAGGTGGAGGGAGGTGAGCATGGGTGTGTAGGGTGTTTTTCGTCACCCCATTGAGATGGGAATACGCGCGCGCTTGTCAGGCGCACTACAGATTCCCCCTACCTAGGGTAGACGGGGGTTTATTGATTATGGGGATCCGAATCTCCGGCAGCCGTGGACTAAGCTGTCGTTAATTACCCCTCGCATTTGGAGCGAGAGAACCTCCGATTGACAGGTTAAACTGGTCATGCAAACTCAATGTGCAGTGTTGTGTTTTGAAAGGGTTTTGGATATATCGGGGGCCCCGCATAGTTTTCACGGGGGTCCCGCTACCCAGATAGTGGGCTGGGGGTCAAAGGGGCTAGCAGCCCCCTTGCGGGATGCAGGACGGCGCCCCGTTAGAAATTTTTTTCTAACAGGGACAGTGTCGTGGAGTATGTGTGTGTGTGTGTGTGTATAAGGGAAAGGGCATCCAAAGGATGCATAGGAGAAGGCACCAGCGCTCCACGTGCCGACATGCGGGTGCTGTTCGCCAGAGCGCCAGCGCCCCACATGCCGAGCATGCAGGCGCTGTGCGCCAGAGCGCCAGCGCCCCACGTGCCGAGCACGCGGGCGCTGTGCGCCAGAGCGCCAGCGCCCCACGGGCCAGGCACGCGGGCGCTGTGCGCCAGGCACGCGGGCGCTGTGCGCCAGAGCGCCAGCGCCCCACACGCCATGTGCCTGGAACGAGGGGGCGCCAGCGCCCCACGTGCCTGGTACGCGGGCGCTAGGCGTCAGCAGCAAAAGGGACTTGGTCCCTGCACTGAGAGCTGTGCTCCCGATTTGACTTATGGAGTTGAACTCCTGACAGAGATTAATTTAGGGAGTTAAACTCCAATGGATCTTGAATGGAGTTAGACTCCTAAAAATATTTAGAAATGATCAAAGGGGGCTGCTTTGTTTCTCCCTTTGGTTCTGGATCTTCCCAAGATGGGATTTTTGGAGATGGGTCTCCTTCTTCCTCCTTTGTTGGCCGGATCTTGAAGAACAAGAAGTATGAGATTTTAAAATTTTCTTATTTTTAAGATCTGATGGGAGATCTAAGTTCCCCTTTATGGATTTTGTGGTGAAAAACTATTTAGTTTTGGAAAAGGAAGAATAAAACTCTTGATTTAATTGAAAAATGGGAAGAAGGTTTAGAACCTTGAGGAAAGAGAAGGAGGCACAAAGAACGCTAGATTTTTGAGAGAATGAAAAGTGTATTCTTTATTCATCATCATGTTGCCTTATATAGGCTTACATATTTACATATAGCCCCTTGGGCTTTACAAAATGGCATTTTGCCCATCCCATATCTCATGTGCTCATTTCTTTTGCATATAAGTCATGGGCTTTACAAAAATTTGGCTTGATGCCCATTTTTCTTACATTCATGCATAAAAAATTACATCAAAATTATTTATTATATGATTTTTATTTTGGCATGGAGGAGGGCCGGCCGCTTCATGTTTGGACTCGACCTGGGCATGGGCCCATTTGATCTGGGCTTGGGCCTACTTGGCTTGGGGTTGACCTTGACTTTGACTTGGTCAACCGGGGTGCAATTTCGACCCCAACAAAGTGCCCCCCATCAATAAATGCACACCACATATGTGGGTCGTGTGCATGAAATTGATGGATCTTCTTTCGCGTGAAGGCGACTTGCTTTAGTTCCCACTTTCGGGATGCACTGCCCTTTTAATGACATGGACGGTCGACGCTTGACACATCTCCGAGACGGAGTGTCTGTAGTAGACATTTCCCTGGCCCGGAGTGATTTGGTAGACGTGCCCCCGGCACGGAGTGTCTGCTTGATGTTTCCCCGAGGCGGAGTGTCGGCTAGTTGACGTGTCCCCGAGACGGAGTGTCTGCTTGACGTTTCCCCGTTGCGGAGTGTCGACTGGTTGATGTGTCCCCGAGACGGATTGTCTGCTTGACATGTCCCCAAGACGGAGTGTCTGCTGGCTGACGTGTCCCCGGCACGGAGTGTCTGCTTGACGTTTTCCCGCTACGGAGTGTCGCTGTTGGACGTTTCCCCGATACGGAGTGTCTCTGCTCAACGTTTCCCCGAGGCGGAGTGTCTGTACTCAACATACCCCCGGCACAAAGTGTCTGCCTGACGTTTTCCCGAGGCGGAGTGTCGGCTGGTTGACGTGTCCCCAAAACGGAGTGTCTGCTGGTTGACGTGTCCCCGGCACGGAGTGTCTGCTGTTAGTGATATGTATGCCCTAGAGAACATTACTGTACATACGATGTATATTGTAGTGGATGCTTGGACATATATATGGAGGACTTTCTTGCTCGACATGATAGTATGCTATCTGGTTGCTCTTTATCTTAACGTGTACAATGATAGTCTCTATGTTACATGTTGATAAAGCCCTTAGGATGAGTACTTGACTGCCGGGACTATGATACAGATCATACTAGTGGGGACAGTGTAGTCGCTAAGTACATCCTTCAAATGTTCCTAGTCGTAGGTGTATCGAGACAGGGCATCGATATACCAGAGTAGACTAGCGTATAGCTTCTCGACCCATGTAGATGGGCAATGGATGGTCTCATATCCATTGGCGTTTGACATCAGAGACAGTATACGGGTGCTCAGTGGAGACTGGGTACACTGGACGGACTCGCCGAGAACTCCCAGATGGTATTATACCTCACGTCAGATGGCAGTTCTCTGGTGACACTGGTACAGGTTAGTCTGTAGACCCGAGATCGTCATAGAGTCTTGTGTGATTCCCACTGTGCTTTGATTTCCATCATACCACGTCCAAGAGGGCGTGCAAAACGTTGGCTTTTGGGTACAGTCCCGAATCACATGGAGGCAATGAGCGATAGGAGGGGTTTCGTCTCTCCCGGTATAGGGAGTTGATGTTGCGCTGTGTTCGATTGGCTATAACAGGAAGTCCTTGGCCAAGGCAGCTTCAGAGATATACTGGTAAGTGTTATCAATTGTTTCTCAACCCGTTATGAGCCTCATATCGACACGACTTATCGAGTTACTGGGGTCTGACGTTTACCACCCCTAGACGAGATATGTGACATATCTGACGAAGAGACCGGACTGTACGGTAGTGTTACTGATTGGATTCGCAGGAGTGTAAGCAGGCTTGCTTGTTGATTTTCTGATCGCTCAATACCCGGGTGGCCGTTACGTTTAGCAGACCGTTTGCGGCTTGTGGGTGTTTGATATGATCATCACCTACTGCTGGCGTATTGACGAGTCTTTAGAGTCCTACACAGGGGTTTCCTGGCTCAAGCGAAACGGAGTAGGAGCACATATGTGATATGTGCGGGAACGAGATCGATACGATATGAGATACTGTATTCTATTCTCGCGATTCGTGACATTGATCGGTTGTATGCGATATAGCCGGGTTATCGGATCAAGTGTTGATTCGATAAGTTGTTACACATGATATTAGTCGGTTATAGCCGGATTATTAAATCAAGAGTTGATTTAATAATTTAATGTGTAATTATATATTTGATATATTACATTACATTAACTAGTATTAGCTCACTTATGATTTGTTTTCTCACTTTGTGTGCACATTGTACATATGTGATATGTATGTTTGTGTACATGCATTGTGTCATGGTTGATGATACAAGCAAGATGGGTGTATGAGACTTATACCATGATTAGGGTTAAGATTAAGGTTTTTATTTTATCATAAGATTTAACAAAAGAGCAAGACTTAGTCAAAGTTCTCAAGCTTGGAAGAAGCTTTGAGAAACATTGACAAAGTCCACTCTTTTGTCATTTTCCTTAGATATTGTTTAATCTAACCCTTAACCTTAGATCTTGGTTAATTCTCTACATGAGTTAAGCATGAGGGCTCAACTCAACCATGGGTGAATAATTGATTGGGAGAAGTTTTCATTTGGATGAATTATTCAAAAAGAGTTCTTCTTCCTCATCTTCTTCCTCCTCAAAAGCTTACTAGCTCTAATGGTGGAATGAGGATGTGAGAAAATCAATTCTAAAGTGAGCCCACTTCCTACTTCTTCATCCTCTACTACATGCTATGTAGTATAGGATGTTCTCTTCACAAAGTTCATGACCTAGTGAAGGAATAGCTTGAGTTAGTGTCTCCCCGACGTAGATCATCTTCGGCCTCGAAGTCTTCGAAGCAAGCATGTTCGTTTCTTCAACGGAGCCTCTCTAGAGTCCGGAGCTTGAGATCGCAGCGGAGGGGGCTACTATACGGAGCTATTTGAAGTGAAGGACCGGTCTACAAAGGTTGTATTCCTTGCTCTCTTTATATCGCAAAGTGTTTGCTTTAGTTTTCCGTATTATTTCTAGTAGACGATCTAAGTTAGGGTTATCTAAATCGGCAAAATTTTAATTTGGCATGAACGATGCCTCCCGAAACCTTGCTGTCAACCCTTCAGTGGTATCAGAGCCATGCTAGAAATATATACAGAATTTGTTAGAATCACGAAACCGAAACTACTCCGAAACTGAAACACAAAATCTATAGTTTCTGTCGATTTTAAAAGTTGTCAAATTTTTTTTTAAACAAGTACAGAGTGATGTATGTGATATATCATGAACACTGACAAAATTTGAGGCCATTTGGTGAAAATTGGGCCGAGCACCCCCCATATCGGCCAAAACCGAGCCCCTCCCCTGAAATTTTGCCAGTGTTCCAGTGACTTGGTTTTGATGTCTCAGGTGTTGTTTGTTTTTGCTAATTTTTCATGTGATGTGAAATTACACTATAAGCAATTCGGAGTGTTTCGTATTCGTATTTTTAACATTGTTTCGGGTGTTTCACATGTTGTCTAGACAATGTTAAAAAGTTCGATCGAATGTCAAAAATCCATTTTTCCAACTTTAACGTATTCGGAAAAACATGCAAGTGATTCTTTGGACCCTCTAGAAGAACGTAAACCTTAACTCGATTATGTGGTCGTCAAAACCATCACTTGAACCCTAGGGTTTGTGATAGTTTAGCGTTTCACATGTGAGGCGTTGGTTTGACCCTTCTACGGCTGGTTCATAGGTACTGTGGCATCTTCTGGGTATTACTAAAACTGTGCTCAAGTGTTGAGCTGTCGGGAAATTGTGGGACTTTGATGAATCGATCGAAGAGTTTAACGCCTTCCGGTTATTATGTAATGGGATACAATATTTGGAATCCACAAGTAGTTATGAGATAACTAATTTGAATGTTATAAATCTAGCAGTTTAGTCTCATTTGATCGGTTGCCATGGGATTTTGATGCGATCAAAAGTCCGTCGCAATCATGTAGCATAAGCGGATACTCGCCGGGTAAACTTAATAGATAACCACGCCCCATAGCCCCGACCAAGTGACTGTAGAAGAACCCCATCACCAAAAGCATCCGTTCGGGTGCTCGCGGCAGCGGTGTTCCTCCTTAGTGCACTTCGTCGACGGCATCGGGGGTGCGGCCATCTACTAAAGTTTCCGAAGAGCATTCGATCAGAATGTCGGGAATCTTGTTGAATTTCCCGACTTGATATTGAAAAATGTTTTCGAGATCGAGACTAAAATGCGGGGTTTATAATTGTTAGGTATGCGATGTCTAAGGAATTCATTTGGTTAGGCATGCGATGTCTAAGGTGGTTGCGGATTCCAATTGTTGTAGTTTTTCAAATTTTTTTCTGCAACCGTAAGTGTAATATGTGGTGTATCGCCGGTTTCGGTGCTATATGTCAACGACAATTGGGATACGCATATTTACTTACGTTGATGACATGTGATGTTATGTGTTGCTGTGATATGTTATATTGGATCGTCGTGATAGAATAGCCGGGGTTTTTATGTGAGATGAGAGTTTTTCATTTTCATTCATGTAAAATTCATTGTATGTAATATTCTTTTATTGGGGCACTTCCGGGTTGAGGATGATGTCACCATTGTATATTATTTACTTTTCCGCATTAGGATAGACCCAAGGCAGGGAGCACAAGTAACCGGGTTCTGGAGTCCAGTGGGAGACCATCTCGAGGAGTCGAGACCGGGTCTCCTAACTCTAGAATTGGTAGAGTTTCTTGCCGCTCTCGTAGGGGTCTAGGGGTGTGGGATTGGCTATTCATCACGACCGTGGAATCCGTGTTTTATACAGGCTTAAAATAAAACACGGAAATCCTAGTATATCCAATATTCCATATGTCGTTCTTCTGCTGCGTTATCTGTGATGTGATCATTTAATATATTGAGATGGATACAGGATATATATTATATAGACGTTGCTTATGTTTTACACCCGCGCTAGCACTGCCCCACTCTGCCGTTAGTTACCTAACCTAACGGTGCACGAGGGGACATCGAGGCGAATGCGGATGGCATAAGTGTACGTTGTATTTATCTGTGATGTTTAGGTAACTTAAAATGATAGGACTTCATTAATGAGATTAATGAAATAAAAGAAACCTAAACATATTGTGGAATCGAATTTTCAAAAACAGGTAGCTCTAGTTGTTGCTTTGCATAGCGGTAATCCTTGTAGAACATCCAGCACCTTATTCGATAAGGAAATAGCCGAGATCTCTTCACCGGGAGTGACCTCTTTAGCAATAATTGGCAGATGCTACAACCCTCGGTTTGTCTTTTGATTGCTTCTATAGTTTTTGCTTTGCATAGTGGTATTATAAATATCTTGCACCTTATTCGATAAGGAAAGAGCCGACGATCCCTTCACCGGGAGTGACCTCTTTAGCGAAACTAGCAAAGGCCTCAAAAACACTCCATTTTAAATCATTTGATTCTACAACGATATCAAGTTAATTACGCAAAAGGTTTTCTTAAAAACCTGTCGTAGCCCTCCGTCATTTTAGATAAGTAATAGTTAGTATTCGTGCTGCGTTTGTTGGCCTTTGTCAAGGCGTAGTGTGCGGTAGCTGATTACTGCTTATCTGTATAAGCATATGATGCAATTGAGTTAGGGTAGTCGTGCGACCTTGTTGGCCTTTGTCAAGATTCGTGTGGGTGGGTTTAATTCAATCAGGAAATGACGGGTTGAACTTGACTAGCATCCTATGGTTTGTTGGCCTTTGTCAAGGTCATAGGAGGTTAGGGGCAAAATATTATCGGGAATTTCAAGTGTTGAAATTTGCAATGAGATTGCATACCTTCTATGAGATAGTTGGATCCCGATACCCACTGCAAGTAAGAGTTGCTCATGGGAGAGCTTTACACATTATAATTAGCCGATCAAGTAGGTGTCTAGAAAGGTGTCAACGGGGTTACGCCCCTGGGAAAATGAGATTTATTTTAATTAGGTCCGTACAAAAGCACGGGGAACCTCCCTCAAAGTACCGACACTGGCCTGGCTGAAAGATTGGTGAACTTGTAGTGTGTAATTAATCCTGGCTAGTCTTTTATTTTAGGGTTTGAAGGAAGATTTGACTAAAACAGTGGGAGACATCCTGATTAGATATATTAATAACCAATCTAATCTTGCAAGAGCATACGCTGAGTGTTTTCTTCTCTCTCTCTCTCTCCAGGTAGCGACCATGTCACGCCTTAATCAAGATAATAATACGGATGTATTAACCGAACCCGCTTGTTATACTGTGCTTAGGAACGTTGGCCCCGCTCCAACTTATAATTGTTATAAGACAGAACAGAAAATAGGGGATTACCAGAATTCCCGTGCCGCCCAAACGAAGAAAGTAAATGATGATGCATCTTTTTCGGGTGTGTTCATTACAGAGAACTGTTTCTCAGTATCCTTTTCGTCCTGGGTATGAGATACTGGATCAGGATCCCGCATATGTAATCAGTTACACGGGCTATAAGACATGTAGAGAACTGAGAGCGGGTGATAACTTTTAAGAGTTAAAAATGGTGCAAGTGTTGCAGCCAAGTCTGTTGGCAGTTATCATCCTGTATTACGAAATACATTGATTCTGAATGAATGTTATTAGATACCGAACCTGATATACAACATCATATCAGTCTCTTTATTAGTAAATAAGGATATAATTTTGTAATGTTGGATAATGTTTTGAACATTTCCTATATCAAAAGTTGATCGGTTCATGCACGTTATCTAAAAGCATATACGTTCTAAATCAAACCACAGTTCTTAAACGTACAGAACACACACAAGAGGAAGAGTTCAAAAATGAACGAATCCTTCTTGGGGCATTATAGACTAGGTCATATCAATGCGACCCGACTAGCTGAAGTTATATAAAGATGCATGTTTAAATCAGTTTGAATTTACATCTTATGAAACTTGCCAGTCATGTCACAAAAATAAGATGACCATAGCTCCGTTTATTGGAAACAGAGAAAGAGTCAGTGAACTCTTAGGATTGATACATGATGATGTATGTAGGTCCCCTGTCTACATATGCCAGGACTGGTTCTTTGTACTTCATTACATTCACTGATGATCTCTCAAGATTCGCACTTATGTTCTTGTTGAAACACAAGTCTGAACCTTTTGAGATATTCAAAGAATATAAGTTAAAAGTAGAGAACCATAATGGGTATAAGTATTATGTCCTATGATGAGATCAGGGAGGAGAATACTTTAGCACGGAATTCTGATTGAATGATTTAGCGTGCTTGCGCTTTCTAAAAGATAGATCAAAAATATTTGTAACCGCAATCAAGAACGGCGTCGCTTGGTAGCTAGCCGGTGAGTACGGGTCGATCCACAGGGATGTTGTGAATTTCCGATTCGCTCTAACGAGTTAATTCCGAAGGGTGTTCGGATTAATTATTAAATCTAAAAATCTAATTAACCTAGGGCAATTATCTAGATCTACTCTTGCTAGGGCTAGGTTTAGGGATGGTTTGGAAATGTAATTAAATCTCACCGCTTTCAATACCCGAATGAAGATCTGTGAGGAGTTATGGTAATTATCAATAAAGGGGATTAGATCCGTTCGGGAAGGTGTTCCTTCCTCTAGGTTCTTGTCCTTCCTTTAGAGATCCTTACCCTAACCTCCATGGAAAACATCACACCCGGGCCTTTATACTACGGTATCACCGCTACCTCGAGGGATAGAGTGCCGTAGGGAGCGGTATGTGCATGTATGCATGGAGTCCTATTGTAAATATTTGGTGGGTAAGAAAGGGATGAGAGATCTCATCTCTCAAAATCCTTCCCCAAAGCTAAACCCTAAACAAGTTCCTAGGGCATGAAATTAAATCTACCTAGGGCAAGTAATTTAAATCTACACTAAGGCAAGAAATTAAATTACTTACAGATGCATCCCTCCAATCATCCATGCAGGGTTGTCAGATCTGAATTTCTGAATGGAGAAGAAACACCGATGCTCTCCAAAAGATTTCTAAATTTTATTCATTAAAGGGAGGCATAAGAATTACAATGATTAGAGTTCCTATTTATAAAGAATAGGAAACCCTAGGATTACATTTGTTTCGCATGTCTGAAATTACAAAAATAGCCCTTAGATTGACTAGTCAGCGCCGCACCCAAATTATGGTAAAAATACTTTTTCATGAGGGCTTCACTTGGCCGCGGAACCGCGGCCAAAGGCAGGCTTGGGCCGCGGTTCCGCGGCCCATTTGTTGGTTCAAGTCCTCAAACTTTTGGGTATGCTTCTGGGTCATTTTGGGCTACTGAAAAATTGGTTCTTTTATTAATTGGGCTTCTAGTTCTCTTCCAGATTTCCAGTGAACATTGTAGTGGACTTCTACCCGTTCGCTTTGAGTCGATGTCTTGAATCTTGCTTTGTGAATTGTTCCTTATGTCGACTTGATCAAGAGTCTTCTGTTTATTGGTTAAAGTCCACTTTTGCATCGTCTTTACATCGTTTTCACTGTTTTCTGTCCAAGAACCTGTAACCTGTAACATGTAGCAGACATGCGTCAAAAGCACCCGTTTATTTATAAAAATTATAAAAATGGGGAATATAATAATGCAATATTCTGGTGTGAACAAATACCCCCAAACTTATCTTTTGCTCGTCCTCGAGCAAACTTATTTTTATTCACTAAAATCCTAACCACACTTTCGCAGGGAAACGCGATTGCACTGAGCACGTGCAACAAGCCGTTAAATCTCTAGGTGTCCCTAGTAGGAGAAGTGTTGTCTCCTGAGGGTTTTCAGCGGATTACACCCACAAAATCCTATCAACTTGGCCCATTGACTTTTGTTCTCCAATTAGGTTTTCTAACAAGGAATTCTATTATCTTTTTACTCGCAAATTATCCACCCATATTCTTCACACTTCCTTATTATTTAACTTAAGATTATATATGTTATGTAGACCTACTTAGCTTTCGGCATCTCTTAAGTCTTCCTTTTAGGATTTCATCTCCACTTCGGAATTTCTATCAACTCTCTTAAAGATACAAGTTCTATCTTTCATTCTTCTCTCTTATCTAAATTCCAATCACATACCCCTACGTGTGTGTATAGATCACCCCTACACTTGGAAATTCAAATCAAGCAATCGTACTCTCGTCCTTTTGTCCAAAGCACTTATTAATGAATTTTTAATTGAATTTCGCTTACACATCCTTCATGCGACCGTTAATACTTCTTGAGGTACCAACGACCGATTACGAAATGTGTTAGCACTTTAAAGCGTACTTCCTAGTTTTGCAACACCCAAGGCTTTAGCAGTGACTCCCAAACCAGTTGGTCTAAGGCACTAGGTGATGAAGCACCCTCGCTAAATATTTTTCTATTTTTGCAGCCTTAAGTAATCACAAAAACCAGTGTCCATTTTTTTTATTCTTTATTCACTTTTTTTTTATTTTCACTGTACTAAGGACTTTAGACAAGAGCATTTCAAGGTCTCTTCTACTATTCCAAGTTTCAAGGTGCGTGATTGTGCAAATTGTAGGGTATACATTTTCAGAATCTAGACTTAAGCTAGGAACTATTTTTCAAACTTATACTCTAATAAGAACATCAATACTCTCCCCTCATTTTGACTTAGCCCAAGAAGGGAACCCAAAATTTGCCTATTTCTAAATAAACTACAAGGCATATACTTTCTACCGTTAAACTTTAAGGAATGTTATCTTTAGGGTTTTTAATTCACTAAGTCTAAGATCTAGTTGTTCCTAGCCAATTAACCTATTTGTCAAACTTAAGTCAAATATGGCCAAAATTGAATACAATTATTTTTATAATTTTTGAAATTTTTCAATTTTTACATATTTTCAAATAAATATGCAAATGCAAAAATATGTACAAATGAATGCGAAAGTGTGGTTAGGATTTTAGTGAATACCCCCAAACTTATCTTTTGCTCGTCCTCGAGCAAACTTATTTTTATTCACTAAAATCCTAACCACACTTTCGCAGGGAAACGCGATTGCACTGAGCACGTGCAACAAGCCGTTAAACCTCTAGGTGTCCCTAGTAGGAGGAGTGTTGTCTCCTGAGGGTTTTCAGCGGATTACACCCACAAAATCCTATCAACTTGGCCCATTGACTTTTGTTCTCCAATTAGGTTTTCTAACAAAGAATTCTATTATCTTTTTACTCGCAAATTATCCACCCATATTCTTCACACTTCCTCATTATTTAACTTAAGATTATATATGTTATGTAGACCTACTTAGCTTTCGGCATCTCTTAAGTCTTCCTTCTAGGATTTCATCTCCACTTCGGAATTTCTATCAACTCTCTTAAAGATACAAGTTCTATCTTTCATTCCTCTCTCTTATATAAATTCCAATCACATACCCCTACGTGTGTGTATAGATCACCCCTACACTTGGAAATTCAAATCAAGCAATCGTACTCTCGTCCTTTTGTCCAAAGCACTTATTAATGAATTTTTAATTGAATTTCGCTTACACATCCTTCATGCGACCGTTAATACTTCTTGAGGTACCAACGACCGATTACAAAATGTGTTAGCACTTTAAAGCGTACTTCCTAGTTTTGCAACACCCAAGGCTTCAGCAGTGACTCCCAAACCAGTTGGTCTAAGGCACTAGGTGATGAAGCACCATCGCTAAATATTTTTCTATTTTTGCAGCCTTAAGTAATCACAAAAACAAGTGTCC
Organism: Agapanthus africanus; assembly: GCA_030015575.1. Classification (NCBI taxonomy): domain Eukaryota; kingdom Viridiplantae; phylum Streptophyta; class Magnoliopsida; order Asparagales; family Amaryllidaceae; genus Agapanthus; species Agapanthus africanus. Next base: position 276,084,800 of record CM057339.1, on the reverse strand, counting down.
ATTTTTTTTATTCTTTATTCACTTTTTTTTTATTTTCACTATACTAAGGACTTTAGACAAGAGCATTTCAAGGTCTCTTCTACTATTCCAAGTTTCAAGGTGCGTGATTGTGCAAATTGTAGGGTATACATTTTCAGAATCTAGACTTAAGCTAGGAACTATTTTTCAAACTTATACTCTAATAAGAACATCAATACTCTTCCCTCATTTTGACTTAGCCCAAGAAGGGAACCCAAAATTTGCCTATTTCTAAATAAACTACAAGGCATATACTTTCTACCGTTAAACTTTAAGGAATGTTATCTTTAGGGTTTTTAATTCACTAAGTCTAAGATCTAATTGTTCCTAGCCAATTAATCTATTTGTCAAACTTAAGTCAAATATGGCCAAAATTGAATACAATTATTTTTATAATTTTTGAAAATTTTCAATTTTTACATATTTTCAAATAAATATGCAAATGCAAAAATATGTACAAATGAATGCGAAGGAAGAAGACGTACGGAGCATACCCCCAAACTTTAACTTGACAGTGTCCTCACTGTCATGCCAAACCAAGAGGGTCAAAAATGCCGGTACTCCCCTATTTATTTATTTATAATTTTTATATTTTTAATGTTTTGAAAAAAAAATATTTTTTTTATAGAAAAGAAAACAAAATATATATACATATATACAAAGATTCCCCCAAACTTAAGCTTGGCCTTGCACAGGCCAAAAGTTAGCACCAACCATTCAAAAATCTTATCGTGGTAATGGCCGAGTTGGTGAAATAGTGAGGTGTAGAAGAAAGAAATGAGAAACACGCGAGACCGTGTGGAAAGAAGAATGGTAGAATATGGTCTCGGTGGGGGAGAAGAATGGCGGAAAGGAGAAAGAAGTGGAGTACGATCTTGAGGGTGTAAATTGAGTGAATAAATTAGCGCAATTTGTGATGACCGATGTGTTAAAAACGATTGCGCTAACCTATCAACCCATCGAGAAATAGGGTCAAATCCCTCAAGATTCGCAAGAAAACATGGATACGCCGAACTTGGTATCGGAGATGAAAGCGTAACGGTCATTTGTACGGTCGGGACAATAGGAGAGACGAAAGGGAGTGAATTAGGGATAGTATCTTTCTCACCGTAGTAAACTGTTTCGAACTTGAAAGATTCCATTAATGGTTCGAAACTACTATAATCAACCGAGTCTGATGGCTCATCTGAAAATGTAAAGGACTCAAACTCGGGCGGTGAGTCATCAACATCGTCCAAAAAAGTGAAACACTCGTAAGTGTTATCATCTGTGAGAACAGTATCGGATTCAAAGGAAAATCTTTCAAACTCACAGTCTTCAAGCGGGGTCGGAACGATGGGAAGGAGGGAGGGTGATATAACAGTCAAAGGTTCAGAAGGATGAATAGGAAAATCAGACACATCAAATAAAAATGATTCAACCTCAATATTATCCTCAAGACTCTCCTCAATACTATCCTCAATATTCAACTCATCCATGCCATTATCATCAAAATCTAGACGCATATGAGATTCGGGAGAAACATTTAATAACTCAGGATGATGATTTGAACAAAAAATTTCAATTAAATCGACAGGTTCATCATCCGAAATATTCCCGGCGTCTATATCCTCGATCAAGTGAAAATCAATTTCTTTAGACACTTCATCCACAGCATGGATATTTATCAATGTAGGTTCTAGAGTGGAGGTGTAAAGATCGAAAGGATTAGGTGCGGTTTCACTCGAAAGGGGTTCCTCACAATTTGGCAAATCAAACACTACAAAATCACACAACTCATTTTTATTTTCAACAGGTGAACTATTTAGGGCAATCGATGGAAAACAGGAGTTGTGGGCTTCAATTGGGTAAGGGTAGGTTTGATTTGAAAATCCTCTCTCATTCTCACTCTGTCCAACTGCCGTCTCATACATTAAAAAATTTGGAGCTAGCGGGACACTAGCTACCGGTTCACTAGGTTGCATAAGGACGGCCATGGACGCTTCCATATTCCTCATCATTTTATTTGTTGCAGCAATATAAGCCTCCAACGACTCTTCCAAACTAGACTTGGGTGGTAAAGGGGTTTCAGTAAAAGATTCGGAATCGTGTGGATATGCAAAACTCCCTAATGGCTGTGTAGAAATAGTGTCTAGCGAGGGTAGTAAAGTCGGGTAGGACTGGTAGGAAGTGGGTGATTGGACAGGGGTAGGGTCAACATGTTGATAAAAAGGTGAATAGTCGTGCGGATCCCTAAAACTAGATGAGTGGAGAGGGATGAAAGATCGACTGCGAGATTGAGCAATATGCTCAGCAATGGACATAGGCCTAGGAGTGACAGAAGGACTTGAAGAAATGGTATCAACATATGTAGGTTGTAAAGATTGACTCGGTTGACACAAGGTAGGTTGAAAAGTCAAACTATTTCTCCTAGACGCCTCTATGTGATCTTTCAAAGATTTTTTAGGCACGGAGGGATCGTTTTTAAATTGACCGAACAAATTAACATATGACCCAAAATTAGGTTCGGGATACCAAAGTTCGGCTAATGATTTATTGTGTGGGGTACCCATGTTAGAAGAAGAAAGGTGACAAGAAGGAAGGTTGGATGGTGCAAGTATTTATTTGGGGCTAAAAAATTTTGCAAGCTCTATAAAATATTTGTCCTTGTTATTTTCAATTTTCTTTCTTTATTTGGAAAAATTTTTGTTGCAAAAAGATTTTAGAGAAAAGATATGCAACAGCAAAATATTTTATAGAAAAGATATGCAACAGCAAAATATTACTTGCAATTGGTTATTATTTGAAGCATATCACAAGAACAAGAATCTTTATTTGGAAAAAATTGTTGCAAAAAGATATTCGAGAAAAGATATGCAACAAAAAAGATTACTTGCAATCAATTTCAATTTTGAGCGGGGCCCAAAAATCCTGCACAAGACTTGTTATATGGAAGAGAATATATTTTTAAAGCACACAAAATCTTGCAGGCATTATTCAGAAAATATATTAAAATTTGCAGAGGAGAAATAACAGAGAGCTTACAATGCAAATTTCATAGGATGATCTCACCAAAAGAGCGCGGTTCAGCGGTATAAACGCATTATTGCCGCGTTTTCGCGGCAGTCTAATCAGCACGAATCCCCAAAAAAAATTTGACGCTCTGATTCCACTAGAAGGCCGCGGTTCCGCGGCCTAAGGTAGGTTTTGGCCGCGGAATCGCGGCGGGTTGGGGGAATTGGGTCTCCAAAAAAAATTTCACTGTTCTGCTATTTAATTCCCCTTCTGTTTCGATCTTCTGATTTCTGTTTCGCCTTCTGGAAATTTCCAGATCGTCTTTGTAAATCCTGCAAAATTAAAACAACAAAGTATCCCTTCCAAAAATAACAAAATATATATATTTTTATATTTTTTTGGATTTTTTAGATTTTTATGAATTTTTTTTTTAATTTTGATTAACCCGAAATTGCGAAAAGGAAAGTTCTACGCCATCCCCGGCAACGGCGCCATTTGATTGAATGATTTAGCGTGCTTGCGCTTTCTAAAAGATAGATCAAAAATATTTGTAACCGCAATCAAGAACGGCGTCGCTTGGTAGCTAGCCGGTGAGTACGGGTCGATCCACAGGGATGTTGTGAATTTCCGATTCGCTCTAACGAGTTAATTCCGAAGGGGTGTTCGGATTAATTATTAAATCTAAAAATCTAATTAAGCTAGGGAAATTATCTAGATCTACTCTTGCTAGGGCTAGGTTTAGGGATGGTTTGGAAATGTAATTAAATCTCACCGCTTTCAATACCCGAATGAAGATCTGTGAGGAGTTATGGTAATTATCAATAAAGGGGATTAGATCCGTTCGGGAAGGTGTTCCTTCCTCTAGGTTCTTGTCCTTCCTTTAGAGATCCTTACCCTAACCTCCATGGAAAACATCACACCCGGGCCTTTATACTACGGTATCACCGCTACCTCGAGGGATAGAGTGCCATAGGGAGCGGTATGTGCATGTATGCATGGAGTCCTATTGTAAATATTTGGTGGGTAAGAAAGGGATGAGAGATCTCATCTCTCAAAATCCTTCCCCAAAGCTAAACCCTAAACAAGTTCCTAGGGCATGAAATTAAATCTACCTAGGGCAAGTAATTTAAATCTACACTAAGGCAAGAAATTAAATTACTTACAGATGCATCCCTCCAATCATCCATGCAGGGTTGTCAGATCTGAATTTCTGAATGGAGAAGAAACACCGATGCTCTCCAAAAGATTTCTAAATTTTATTCATTAAAGGGAGGCATAAGAATTACAATGATTAGAGTTCCTATTTATAAAGAATAAGAAACCCTAGGATTACATTTGTTTCGCATGTCTGAAATTACAAAAATAGCCCTTAGATTGACTAGTCAGCGCCGCACCCAAATTATGGTAAAAATACTTTTTCATGAGGGCTTCACTTTGGCCGCGGAACCGCGGTTAAAGGCAGGCTTGGGCTGCGGTTCCGCGGCCCATTTGTTGGTTCAAGTCCTCAAACTTTTGGGTATGCTTCTGGGTCATTTTGGTCTACTGAAAAATTGGTTCTTTTATTAATTGGACTTCTAGTTCTCTTCCAGATTTCCAGTGAACATTGTAGTGGACTTCTACCCGTTCGCTTTGAGTCGATGTCTTGAATCTTGCTTTGTGAATTGTTCCTTATGTCGGCTTGATCAAGAGTCTTCTGTTTATTGGTTAAAGTCCACTTTTTGCATCGTCTTTACATCGTTTTCACTGTTTTCTGTCCAAGAACCTGTAACCTGTAACATGTAGCAGACATGCGTCAAAAGCACCCGTTTATTTATAAAAATTATAAAAATGGGGAATATAATAATGCAATATTCTGGTGTGAACAACGTGCAACAAGCCGTTAAACCTCTAGGTGTCCCTAGTAGGAGTGTTGTCTCCTGAGGGTTTTCAGCGGATTACACCCACAAAATCCTATAATAAAAGAGAGATAGTGAAATTTACATATAAAGATAAGAACCATAAAAGAAAGACTTTGAAAATAAGAGTTTCCAACTATACTAGCTTTTTAGTTGTCATGAGCCCTATCTTAATAGTCATGAAAAAATGTTAGAAATCACATCATCCCTCAATAAAACATCGTCTTTATTCTTCATTCCTATCTTTCTTCCAAACATCGATCATATACCCCTACGTGTGTGAAATGGACATCCCTACACTCGGAGAATTCAATTCAAGCTATCATACTCTTGTCCATCTACCTCAGTACTTTTTAATTTGATGAATATTAAGATTTGCTCACAAATCTTCATGCGACCGTTAATACTTCTTAAGGTACTAACCGACCGATTACTCATGTGCTTGCTGATTAGGTGATAATATTTTCCTCGTCTTGCACCACCTAAGGCTTAGCAGTGACTCCCAGACCAGTTGGCCTTAGGGCACTAGGTGATGAAGCACCCTCGCTATATTTTTTTATTGCTGCCTTGGCGATAACAAAACCAGTGTTCATTTTTCTTTTCACCATTTTTATATTTTTCTTCGTTTATTTTTTTTATTTCCTTCATACTTTGGCTTTTAGACAAGAGCATTTCAAGGTATCCTTTACTATCCCGAGTTTCAAGACGTGTGTAAGTGCATATAGTAGGGTATCAACATTCAAATGTTTGGCTTCCAGAATAGAAATTATTTTTCAGACTTATTTTTATCCCCAGATTAGTGACTTCCTTCATCTTACTAACCCTTGGGACAACAGCTCATAACTACTTATTACTAGTTCGTTTAAGAAAACTTCTAATTTTTTTGGTTTTCTTAAACTATTCCTATCTTTTGGATGTAATTTTTCACACTCTACTCTTTTGTTATATAAAAAAAAATTTAATGCCTAGTGTCAAAGATAATTCAGTGAATACAAACCTCCCTCCAAACCTGTTTTCAGCAGTGTCCTCACTCATGTAGCCTTTTGAGAATATGGACCTGTATACTAGGGGAGAGATACAAGGGGTAAAATAATAGTTAAATGAAAACTACCCCCAAACTTGTTCTTTGACACGCACAGATATTCAATTAAATCCATTTTCACTCACCTCCATTCTTAAAATGAGAAAATGTTACAAAAACATGGAGGTGAGGCGGAGGAAATTTAGTTTTGATAAAGCGGCTACTGTAAAAACAGGAGCTCTTCCGCGGGGTCAGCAGAAAAATACGGTTTTAATCTATGCCCATTTACTTTAAAATTTGAACCGTTTTTCAAGTTTTCGACTTCAACTACCCCGTGCGGGTGTACATACCGCACCACAAAAGGTCCTTTCCAACGAGATTTAAGCTTACCCAGATGAAGATGGAGACGAGAATCATAAAGAAGGACTTGTTTCCCCGATGTGAAGGTTTTTCTAGAAAGATTTTTATCGTGGAACACTTTAGTCCTGTTCTTTACTATCACCGCATTATCGTAAGCTTCATCGCGGAGTTCGCTTAGCTCATTCAATTGCAGCTTCTGATAGCTGCCTGCATGATCAAGATCAAAATTAAGCTCTTTAATAGCCCACATAGCTTTATGTTCGATCTCGACGGGAAGGTGGCATGCCTTCCCAAACACAAGGCGGTATGAAGACATACCAAGATCGGTCTTATAAGCGGTGCGGAATGCCCAAAGAGCATCCGTCAATTTGGTTGACCAATCTTTACGGTTTTTCGAAACCGTCTTCTCCAATCTTTGTTTGATCTGCCTATTTGAGATCTCAGCCTGCCCGCTTATTTGGGGATGATAGGGCGTAGAAAGCTTGTGAGTGATTGAATATTTTCGCATCCAGGCCTCGAAAGACCTATTGCAGAAATGTGTCCCGTTGTCGCTAATTATAGCGCGAGGGTGTCCGAATCGCGAAAAGATATTTTCTTTAAGGAACTTAATGACAACTTTGTTGTCATTAGTGCGACACGGTATAGCTTCCACCCATCCATTTCGAGACATAATCAACCGCTAACAAGATATATAGATTCCCAAAGGAGTTAGGAAAAGGGCCCATAAAATCAATACCCCAAACATCAAATATTTCCACAACCAATATAGGTTGGAGTGACATCTTATCAATATGCTGTCCTAAGACCGCACCAATAGCAAAATCTGATGCATCACACATAAGCTCGAACGGGTGGTTCCAATCTGGAGATGGTAGAACGGGGGCTGTAGTGAGTGATTCTTTAAGCGATTCAAAAGCAGCCTCACAATCCGAATCGAAGTGAAAAGTAGTGTCCTTGGCCAATAGAAGGGTTAAGGGTCTAGCAATTTTGCTAAAGTCCTTAATAAATCTCCTATAAAATCCTGCATGACTAAGGAAGGATTGTATATCTTTGACGCAGTTGGGACGAGGGAGGTTTTGAATGACATCTATTTTAGCTCTGTCAACCTCAATGCCTTTTCGTGAAATTATATGTCCAAGTACAATACCTTCTTGGACCATAAAATGGCATTTTTCCCAATTCAAAGTCAAGTTCTTATCCTTACAGCGGGTAAGAACCGCGTCAAGATTACGAAGGCAGTCCTCAAAGGAGTCCCCAAAAATGGAGAAATCGTCCATAAAAATTTCTAGAAAATTTTATGCCATATCTGAAAATATCCCCATCATGCACCGTTGAAATGTAGCGGGAGCATTGCATAACCCAAAGGGCATGCGTCTATAAGCAAAAGTTCTGAAAGGACAAGTAAAAGTGGTTTTATCTTGATCCTTTTCGGCGATGGGGACCTGGTTATAGCCAGAGTATCCGTCCAAGAAACAGTAGTATTCGTATCCCGCTAATCGTTCCAACATCTGGTCAATGAAAGGTAGAGGGAAGTGATCTTTCCTCGTCGCGGCATTGAGTTTCCTGTAATCAATACATATGCGCCACCCAGTTTGGGTGCGTGTTTGGATTAACTCATTAGCCTCATTAGTGATGACCGTGATGCCAGACTTTTTAGGGACCACATGAATTGGACTTACCCATTGGCTATCAGATATGGGGTAAATTATTCCACTATCAAGGCACTTGACGATTTCTTTCTTTACCGCCTCCTTCATAACGGGATTTAACCGTCTTTGCGGGTCTCGGGTTGGTTTGGCTTCATCCATCAGATGTATGTAGTGTTCAACAATTAAGGGACTAATCCCTTTGATGTCGGCCATTGTCCAACCAAATGCTTGCCGATTCGATCTCAACACTGCCATAAATGCATTCTCTTGCTCTAAGGCTAAAGAAGCGGATATAATCTCTGGCAAAGTCTCATTCTCTCATAAATATGCATATTTAAGATGAGAAGGTAGCGGTTTGAGATCAAGAATTGGCGGAGAGACCATAGAAGGTGGGGTAAGGGAATGATATTCGGACTCCCCCAGAGGTTCAAAACTTGCATAAGATATTGAGTCGGAAAGTGCTGCTGACTTTTGCAACGAATCAACGGGTTCAATCTCAAGGTCGGACTCATTGAACATATCCTCACTATGAAGTGGTGCAAGATCAAACGATGTCTCATTAGTGTTGTCGAGAACATCAAAGCAAAGTTCCTCATCCATGCAGCTTTCGGAAGCTATCTCATGGATGGAACAAACATCCAGCAAATGAGCAGAAGGTTCTGATGGCTGACTTTCTAGCTTGTAAATATTAAGCTCAATTGTCATTTTCCCGGAGGATAAGTTCATAGAACCGTTACGACAATTAATTACAGCGTTAGAAGTTGCTAGGAAGGGTCGACCAAGTATCACCAAGATTTGATTGCGTGGGTTTGCCACAGGTTGTGTATCTAAAACAATAAAGTCCAAGGGAAATATGAATTCCCCGACTTTAATTAACACATCCTCTAGTTCACCCCGGGGTTTGGTGATCGATCGGTCTGCCATCTGGATAGTACAATGGGCGGGTTTCAACTCTCCAATTCCTAACTGCTCGTATACTGAATAAGGAAGCAAGTTAACGCTAGCACCAAGATCGAGTAAAGCACGATTAATATTTTTACCCCCAATAGAAATAGAGATTGTAGCACAGCCGGGGTCCTTACGTTTCTTTGGTATTTGTTGGGTAAAAGCTGTGCTAACATTACTCGTCATGAAAACCTTCTTAGGCACTTGAGTTTTTCTCTTCCTAGTGAACAAGTCTTTAAGGATTCTTGCATAAGATTGGACTTGTTGAATAGCATCTAGGAGAGGAATATTCACGCTAACTTGCTTAAACATTTCCATAATCTTCTCCATTTGCGGGTTAGGTCTGTTGGCCCTTAATCTGTTTAGAAATGGAGCTCGATCAATAAGTTTTGGGTCCAACGTTTGTGGAGAAGACTGTGGGGACGGATTCGATCCCAAAATTGGAGTGGGATTCGACTTAGATAGATTTGGCGAAATGTTCGAGCCTTGGGGAAAACGGAGAATAGGCTCGGATGAGGGTGGGAGACTAGACGAATTAGGGGAGGAAGAAGAAGAAGAAGCTGGGGTATCAATGATGTCACTAACATCAAATTGCTCACCCACTCGGCTATTCAGCACTCTCCCCGATCTCAACGTAGTAATGGCATTCACATTATGATTTTGTGAATGGCCAGGATTCGGTAGGGGTTGAGATGGGAGTTTCTCTTTTTCTCTCGCACTCATTGCGGCGTTTAACTGTGCGAGTTGGTTTTCTATTGATTTTATACTCTCACCATGGGAGGTGGAGTCTTTTTTTATGGTATCAATAGAAGACTTCATCTCAGCCGACAATTGCATGGAATGTTTCATGAACAAATCCAAAGTTTGTGCAAGTGAAGAGTTGTCAGTACCGGCCACTTGTGGTGTAGAAATGTTGGCCGGATTTTGGAAATTTTGTGACTGAAAGGGGGGCTGATTCTGTGGTTGTGGTTGCTTTAGAGGAGGTCTTTGATAATTGCTTTGTTGGTTTTGATTCCAAGCAAAGTTAGGATGATTCCTCCATCCTTGATTGTATGTGGAAGAATAAGGATCGTTTCTAGGTCGCTGCTGAAAAGCAGCATTAGCTTGAAACGATGCATTCATAGGGTATTCTTCCGTTAAGTGTGAAGGATCCGAACAGCAACCACAGACGGTCTTAGGAAGCGTGACCTGATTTAGGGAGAATGATGAGAATTTGTTCTCAATAGCGTCGAGTTTCTTCTGTATCGCTGCCATTTCGGCTTTTACTGCAATAGAAAGATCGAGCTGGTGAATACCTCCCTTAATTGAAGGTGGTCTTATGCTTTCCCACTGCAAAGTGTTTTCTGCGAGATCTTCCAGATATTTCCATACTTCACCGTCATCTTTAGACATGAAATTGCATTGACACATTGTTTCAAGCATCTGCTTTGTCGTTGGATTAATGCCCTCATATATAATTCGGCATAAATCCCATCTATTGATTCCATGATGAGGACATTGGACAAGCAGATCTTTGAAACGTTCAAAGCACTTCCAAAATGGTTCATTGGGAAGCTGGGTGAACTGGTTGATCTCGCTCCTAACACAGGCGGTCTTATGGTTTGGGTACTTCTTAAGAAATGCTATTAGGAATTCATCCCAATTAGTGATAGAGTGTGCGGCAGTATTATAAAGCCATTTTTCTGCCAAGTCGCACAGTGTGAATGGGAGAAGACGCAAGCGCATAGCATCCACAGTCAATTGTGAAGTACCCATCATTGCGCATACGTTTTCGAATTTAGTGATGAAAACGTACGCGTCTTCCGACTCAAGCCCGTGAAATTTGGGCAGCAGATTGATGTAGTGGGGTTTAATTTCGAAATTATCCCCGTTAGCTGGTGGAATAGATAGACAAGTGGAAGAGGACCACGGATAGGATAGCATCTCTCTTGGAGAGAGATGCGCGGTGGATTCTGCGCACCTACGGGCGGTGGCAGCGTGGTGGTATAATCTGATGGAGTGTCGTCCATCTCGGTCGTGGTGTGTGGTGGTGGGGGAAAAGAAGATGAAGAAGTACCGACTTCGACGTCGATAGCAGGAACGCGGACAAGACGGGCACTAGGATCCCGTATCCAGCCGAGCATGCACTAAGCGGGTTTAGTGCAAGTGGCAGCGTGTGTGTGATTTAAAATTGGTCTGTTTTGAAAAAGTGGGACTCAAGACAAATCACTCTAAAATGCACAAGCAACCCTAGAACTATGGTTACCGAGGTCCAGTCTCTAGACCGCTCCTAGACTTCCAAAGGACAAGCCGCAGGATCAATTCTCTACCACCTCTTTACCACTCTTGTGGCCAGGTAAGTTCCAGGTAAGTGGGAGGTATCCGCTATACGAATCACCGAAAATAGCGGGCCTAATTAAGTAAACCACTTGCCTTAGACACACTTGCCTAGGCACCACAAAAGTAATGCGGATAAGCGATAGATTACCCACGACCTTCCTCTGTCCTTAATGAGCGCGACAGTCCTTAGAGTCTGGTCTAGATATTTTTTAAATTAATGTAGAGTTGATACAGATGCTCGATTTGTGATTTGTGGGGCTTAGAAAGGGTGATGAAATCCCCACCTAATCTGGATTTGGTCTTTGCCTCTTAAAGTCCGTATTAAAATATGCAAAACAAAACCAATCACAAAACTTTTGCAAAAAGATTTTTGAGCGGCGCTATTTTGCAAAGAATCCTGCAGAAAATAGATTTTATTGGATTTGAGAGGAGAGAGAAATAGTTGAGAAAGATACCAGAGGAGTTTGGAACCCTAGATCTCCAGTTTCCTCAAGTCTGTGACTCCAGATTTCCTTGCAAAAATTCACGCACAAATCGTTAAATATACAATTTGCAGTTTTGTTTTAATAATGATATGAATCGTCTAAGAATTCAACACAAATAGTAAGAAAAAATAATTACGCACGTATCCCCGGCAACGGCGCCATTTGATTGGTTCGAAAAAGTGTTTTTGTAGAATAACCGCAATCAGAACGGTGTCGCGGTAGCTAGACCGAGGTGAGTACGGGTCAATCCTCAGGGAAACGTTGAATATTTTACTCTTACTTTAGATGTGTTGAGAAAGGGGAGGAGAAAGGATAAAGAATATTGTAAAATGGTTGTAGGATCTAGATCTACATTAAACAAGAATGCAAAATATAGATCTAGATTATTTATGGATGTAGTTAATATAAGAAGGGGGCTTATAGGGTTCGTTAGGATTTAGTAGTTATGGATGATTAATTAAAAATTACTCTTTCTATCCTTTAATAGATTTTAAAACTAGAACGGCAGTGATGCGTGTAGATTAGGGTTTCTGGAGGGAAAAGGAATCTCACTCTTAACCCCTATCTCGACACGGAACTCCGTTCATATCTAGCCTTTACCAAAACAATCATTAATATAATCTCTAATCGCGGTCGAGACTAACAATGAATTGTTAACGCGCCCGATTAGGATGTTAATGATTCTTTTGATAAAGTTTATAAACTTTATAGGACGTAAAAAGAGTTTAGGTATTTTCATCATCCATTAGCCTGCCCTAATCCTACGAACCCTAACAAGCGGAGAATTACTCGCGCATGTTGGGAGAAAAAGAGATGGAGAGAAAATGCATAATTAAACTACGAAGAAATAGAATAAGAAAAAGAAAGCTACTTTATTAATCAACAATATTCATTACACTTTGATTCCTTAGAAAATGATTACAAAGACTAGTTTGCTTCTCGATCTCTTCCAAGGAGGTAGACGAACAGTTGATGATCAGTCAGGATGCGTGAGCCGTCTTGGACTTCCGTGATCTCATCGACTTGATAATTTTTTCCAAGAGGGCTCTTGGTCCATATTTATAGTCCCAAGCCAGAAACCTTTGCTTCCAAGTATGGAAACTAACTGTAAGAGTTCTCGCCAAAAATTTTCTGCTTCTAAATCCCCTACCCTGCGGCGATCCGCGCCAACAGGCTGATTCTGTGGTTGTGGTTGCTGTGGAGGAGGTCTTTGATAATTACTTTGTTGGTTTTGATTCCCAAGCAAAGTTAGGATGATTCCTCCATCCTTGATTGTATGTGGAAAAATAAGGGTCGTTTCTAGGTCGCTGCTGAAAAGCAGCATTAGCTTGAAACGATGCATTCATAGGACATTCTTCCGTTAAGTGTGAAAGATTCGAACAGCAACCACAGACAGTCTTGGGAAGCGTGACCTGATTTAGGGAGACTGATGAAAGTTTGTTTTCAATAGAATCGAGTTTCTTTTGCATCGCTGCCATTTCGGCTTTTACTGCGATGGAAACGTCGAGCTGGTGAATACCTCCTTTAGTTGTAGGTGGTCTTACGCTTTCCCACTGCAACGTGTGTTCAGCGAGATCTTCCAGATATTTCCATGCTTCACCAGCATCTTTAGACATGAAATTGCATTGACACATTGTTTCAAGCATCTACTTTGTCGCTGGATTAATGCCCTCATATATAATCCGACATAAATCCCATCTTTGTATTCCGTGATGGGGGCATTGGACAAGCAGATCTTTGAAACGCTCAAAGCACTTCCAAAATGGTTCATTGGGAAGCTGGGTGAACTGGTTGATCTCGCTCCTAACATGTGCAGTCTTATGATTTGGGTAAAACTTCTTAAGAAATGCTACGACGAATTCATCCCAATTAGTGATAGAGTGTGCGGCAGTATTATAAAGCCATTTTTCTGCCAAGTCGCACAGTGTGAATGGGAGAAGACGTAAGCGCATAGCATCTAAAGTCAATTATGAAGTACCCATCATTGCGCATACGTTTTCGAATTTGGTGATGAAAACGTACGCGTCTTCCGACTCAAGCCCGTGAAATTTGGGCAGCAGATTGATGTAGTGGGGTTTAATTTCGAAATTATCCCCGTTAGGTGGTGGAAGAGATAGACAAGTAGGAAGAGGACCACGAATAGGATAGCATCTCTCTTGGAGAGAGATGCGCGGTGGATTCTACGCACCTTCGGGCGGTGGCAGCGTGGTGTTATACTCTGATGGAATGCCGTCCATCACGGTCGATGTGGTGTGTGGTGGGGGAAAAGAAGATGAAGAAGTACCGACTTCGGCGTCGATAACAGGAACGCGGACAAGACGAACACTAGGATCCCGTGTCCAGCCGAACATGCACTAAGCGGGTTTAGTGCAAGTGGCAGCGTGTGTGTGATTTAAAATTGGCTTGTTTTGAAAAAGTGGGACTCAAGACAAATCTCCCTAAGATGCACAACCAACCCTAGAACTAAGGTCACCTAGGTCCAGTCTCTAGACCGCTCCTAGACTTCCAAAGGACAAGCCGCAGGATAAATCCTCTACCGCCTCCGTACTACCCTTGTAGCCAGATAAGTGCCAGGTAAGTGGGAAGGAACCACGTCGTGGGCCTAATTAAAAACCACTAGCCTTTGTCACACTTGCCTAGGCACTACAAAAGTAATACGGATAAACGATAGATTACCCACGAGCTTCCTCTGTCCTTATTGAGCGCGACAGTCCTTAGAGTCTGGTCTAGATATTTTTTTAAATTAATGAAGGGTTGATCTATATGCTCGGTTTGTGATTTGTGGGGCTTAGGAAGGGTGATGAAATCCCCACCTAATCTTGATTTGGTCTTTGCCCCTTAGAATCCGTATTAAAATATGCAAAACAAAACCAATCACAAAACTTTTGCAAAAAGATTTTTTAGCGGCGCAATTTTCGCAAAGAATCCTGCAGAAGATAGATTTTATTGGATTTGAGATGAGAGAGAAGGAGTTAAGAATCTTACCAGAGAATTCTGTAGCCCTAATCCCTCCAAGAAGCCGCGTTTCCGCCGCAGGAAGCACCTTAGTGCCGCAGTTCCGCCGCGAGGTGGAAGGATCGCTTGCTGAAAATTTTTCTGTGTCCCTCTGTGCTCCTCTGGATCTCGATGAATGGCTCTGTCTTCTGTTTTCCTCAATTCTGTAACTCCAGATCTCCTTGCAAAATTCACGCACAAGTCGTTAAATATGCAATTTGCAGTTTTGTGTTAATAATGATATAAATCGTCTAAGAATTCAACACAAATAGTAAAAATAAAAAATTACGCACGTATCCCCGGCAACGGCGCCATTTGATTGGTGTGAAAAAGTGTTTGTAGTTTAACCGCAATCAGAACGGTGTCGCGCGTAGCTAGACCGAGATGAGTACGGGTCGTCCTCTGGGAAACGTGGAACCTTTTACTTTTACCTTAGATGTGTTGAGAGAAAGAGGAGGGATAAAGAATTTTTATGGAAAGATTTCTAGATCTACGTTAAACAAGAATGTAAAATATAGATCTAGATTAATTTAAAGATGTAGATAATATAATAAGAGGGCTTGTAGGGTTCGTTAGGATTTAGTAGTTATGGACAATTAATTAAAAGTTACCCTTTTTATCCATTAATAGATTTAGAACTAGAACGACGGTGATGCGTGTAGATTAGGATTTCTGGAGGGAAAAGGAATCCCACTCGTAACCCTTATCTTGACACAGAACTCCGTTCATATCTAGCCTTTATCAAAACAATCATTAATCTAATCTCTAATCGCGGTCGGAACTAGCAAGGAATTGCTAGCGCACCCGATTAGGATGTTAATGATTATTTTAATAAAGTTCCTAAACTTTATAGGACTTAAAAAGGGTTTAATTATTTTCATCGCCCATTAACCTACCATAATCCTATGAACCCTAACAAGCGGAGAATTACTCGCGCATGTTAGGAGAAGAAGATGAAAAGAAAGAGAGGGAGAACATAATGTAAAAAAACAATTAAATAAAAAAAAACTACCTTTATTAATCAACTCCTTCAAACTACACTTTTAATCCATAGAAAATGATTACAAAACTTGATTTGCTTCTCGATCTTTCCTAAGGAGGTAGTCGAACAGTCGATGATCAGCCTGGATGCGTGAGAGTCGGGAGCTTCGTGATCTCTTCGGCTTGATGGCTTTTCCAAGAGGCCCTCGGTGCCTTTATATAGTACAAACCCAGAATATTATTGTTGAAAAGTTGGTAAAATTTATCAGTCATCAATCTCCCAAAATCTTGCATTCTCTCTCCCCTAAATTGCGGCGGATCCGCGCTCAAGGGATGAGATCTCTTTGTCGTTTTTCTTGGGCTCTCTGATGGTGACATTTGGCAATCCTAGGCACCTTCATATTTCAGAAATCTTTTATTTGCTTCCAGACTTGGTCTCCAAGTTTGCTTCTTAATTTGGCAAGATTTCTTCAACAACTTGATTTGCTTGATTCTAGCCTTGAAAAATTCTGCACAACTTGGAAATATTCTGCACAACAACTCAAATAAGATTTTAGTAGACTTTGTTCTACTAGGATTAGGTCAATAATATTATTTGCATACATTTTCCTACCAAATGATAATTAAAATATATTAACACATGGAAAATAATGTTTTTACACATAAACCCTCATATGTATAATA
Source organism: Agapanthus africanus (assembly GCA_030015575.1). Taxonomy (NCBI): domain Eukaryota; kingdom Viridiplantae; phylum Streptophyta; class Magnoliopsida; order Asparagales; family Amaryllidaceae; genus Agapanthus; species Agapanthus africanus. The sequence continues at coordinate 276,068,455 of CM057339.1, read as the reverse complement.
TATTATAATAAAGTCTTTTTTTAATATAAAAATGGTAGGAAAAATGTACTACAAATGTGCAGTTTTATCGACTGAACATGTGGCTTCTTCTCCTATTACGATTCCTACTTCGAGTGCACCATCATCATCTGCCGTTCCCACTCCTCATATTGATCCTATCCTTACTGCATCTACTCCCTCTCATCGGGATCCTTCCACTTCGACAGTCCCTACTCCTGGTGTGGCTCCTTCTTCTATTCCAGCTGATACTCCTCCTTCGGTTGTCGTTGCTACTACCTTTTCCACGCCTCTTGATTTGCCCTTTACATCTGATGTTCTTTCTACTCTACAGCTCCCGTCGATCACACTATTGTTGCTCCTTCGTCTTCGACAGATCCAATTGCTTCCACGCCATAGTACTTCCATGACGGCGACTTATTGGAGTATAGTTATTTTGGTTTTTATGTAGGTTATTTTATTTTGGATGTAGTTGGAAAAACAATGGATGTAATATTTTTTGGTTGTAATGTTACTTTGGCAGTTGTGACACTTGGCTATGGATATTTTGGTGGTGGTGATTATGGTATTTAGTAATTCATGTTATTTGTTATGATGGTTTTATGAATATTTTGGTTTTATGGATATTTTTCGAAGATACTGATATCGTGAATATGGATGTGATTTTTTTTCTTCTCGTTGGAGTTACAATTTTTTGCTATGATGTTTGATATCCTTATGTGCATTGTTTTGCTGCTATAAATGGAAATACATGTTATTATTGTCGCTTTATATTTATAGGTACTACATTTTTTATTTTCGACAAAAAGAGAGAGAGAAATGGTATTTACAGATACAGGATATTTGCGACACATACATATTTTCTTTGTCTGTATGCACATGGTGGCTTTCATAGTAATGAAATTTTCAAATTGGTATTGCTTTTACAAATTGTCTTTTCTTTTATAAATTTGAATTTTTGCATAGTAATATGGATATTGAATTCATGGGGAGTTTATTGTAGTTTTATTTATGTCTTACATTTGGTTATGTCTCAATTCCATGTATTGTAAATTTGTTTTGTCAAATATCAAAAAGTGCGAGATTATTGATCTCGTTGGGTAACATCACCTTGGTTTTGGACAAAACACTATTTAAACTATTTTTTACACACTGACGATACTTGTGGTTATGTTTTATGTTTTCAGTGTGAGAGACATAACATGTATTGCAAATTGATGAAAAAGACAAATATAGCGATATCAAAGCACAAAAGAACGTGATGATATGAACTTACAAGACACACAAATGAGGAAATCAAATAAGAACGAGTTTGGCGATATTAAAGGAAGCAAACAGATATGGCGACAAGGAATTTTCAAAATAAAGACCTAAAGATATATAAAAAAAAGGATATGATTTGATAGATGAAAACTCAAGCGACTCGAAGAACGTGCAACGAATAAATAAAACTTGTATTTTCTCTATTTATTGAGCCGTGGCTCATCGTGTATGAGTCATACGGTTTTAAACTTTCAAAATCTCTCAAATATCAGAAATGTCAGGTTTTGAGCCGTCTCAAATACCCATGAGCCGTCTCACACTGTCTTTGATCTCTTTTCTTTGTTCTTGATACCTTGAGCCAGCCGGCTCACCATAGTTTTGAGCCATCTCAATTCCATTCCATGCACAATGATTTTTTGTTCTGTTGCTATGAGCCAGCTCGCCTCTATATTGAGCCGTCTCGCATAGGTTGCTGCTTCTTAATATTTCTGCCTTAACACGGCTTAGCGTATCTTGAGCCGTCTCATATTGCTTGATCTCTTCTTCCTTAATCTTTCTTTATTCCTTAATCCCTAATTATTAGTTCAATTTTTCATCTTCTTCCACAAGTCTAGTGACAAGACTTGTGCGAAACCCTAACCCTAATTCCACTCCAAATTCAAGATCCCGAGTACCAAATCAAGCAAGAAGCCCTTCAACATTTTAGGAGCGGAGCCGATCTCCAATCGAGCAAGTGATCCAAGCCGATCCGCGACTCACGGAGCCGAGCTCATTGATTGAATACGATTTCGGATTGTGTAATATGAAAATTGTAAAGAAATCACAACCAAAAATAATTTAACCGCAATCAACTACGGTGTCGGATGTAGATCGTTAGTGAGTGCGGATCGTCTACAGGGAAAATGTAATCATTCGTCTTTTGAATTAGATGAATTGAAACTTTAAAGAAAAGAAAAGAAAACAATTCATGATTTATATTTGAAGTTCAAGAATTAGAAAATTTAGATCTAATAACAAGAAAAAGATAGAATCAAGAATTGATAGTTTGATAATTTTTCCAACCAAATATCAAGAATCTAGATGAGGCTCGTAGGAATCGATCGGATCTATAGACGTGGTGCAATCTCACGATGACGTATTCTTATCCTTCGATGAGTTGATATTAGATCGATGATGATCGACGAGAATTAGGGATTTCTAGTGAAACTAGGGTTTCATCATTTATCCCTTGTTCCTTCGTCGATATCATTCACATTCTAGCCTCTAGTAAATTCAAGAAACGATCGTAAATCTCTAATTTCGAGCGATCACAATCAAGAAAGCATCGCAACGAAACTAGGTCATCGATTCTTGAACTTGCTAGGGTTTACAAAACCCGTAGGACTTAAGAATTGTTTTAAGATTTGTTACATCATCATTCTATCGATCGTCTCGACTCCTTGACGAGCGGAGTTTTACTCAAACATCACAACAAGAACTACAATTACAAATTGAGATCGAATCATGATGCAAGAATTTAAAGAAAACAAGATTAAAGAATTTCACCTTTTATTTATATCAACAATTTCATTACATTCGCTCAAAAACTACAAGAGGAAGAACTCGATCGTCAATTTAGCTTCGCTCGGCTCCGTGAGTCGCGGATCGGCTTGGATCACTTGCTCAATTGGAGATCGGCTCCGCTCCTAAAAGGTTGAAGGGCTTCTCGCTTGATTGGTACTCGGGATCTTGAATTTGGATTGGAATTAGGGTTAGGGTTTCGCACAAGTCTTGTCACTAGACTTGTGGAAGAAGATGAAGAATTGAACTAATGATTAGGGATTAAGGAATAACTAAAGATTAAGGAAGAAGAGATCCCCTTTTAACCCTAGATCTAGGCTCCTATTTATAGACCATCAAAATCCTATATTTAGGATTTGAATTTTGAATTTCCCTCCAAAAGTTAGTTAGAGGAGATTTGAATTTCCCTTCAAAAGTTTGTTGAGGAGAAGCTTCTAGATGAAGTTTGTTAAGCCGAGCCTTCTAGATGTGCCACGTGGAGTTTCTACAATGTTCTGGAAGCTTGGGCCATTATTTTAGAGCATGTGAGGAAATTTGAGGAGCTGATGACGTTATCACGCCGCGGTTCCGCGGCGCAAGCAGGCTCCCGCCGCGGAACCGCGGCGCTTTGGAAGCCTTAGGGCTTGAGAACTTCTGGTGTTTCTTGGTCTGATTTATGGGCCTTGTTTTGATATGTTGAATTTCATGTTTCCCTCTAGATTGCTACCAGATCTCAAAACTTGGAGTTGGTGTATTTTTTATCAGCTCTTTTCCCAATTTTTGGCTTTGTTCCTGCAATGTCCTGCACAAATCTCGACACAAGTGTTGCGCAATACAAGGATGATGCGATGCCATGATAAACACACAATTTCCCTCATAAATGTCGGTTTTAGAGTATAACACATGTAATCTGATATTTCAGGACTGTTTTGCTAATATGTGCAATATGAATACCGAACACTTCTAGATGAGTGCAAATGTTAGGGAAATTGCCGTGTTAAAAATGCTGTATTTTCGACTAATCAAATTCCCCCAAACTTATTTTCGATCGTCTCGAGCGAACTGTTTTATAAAAAAAAGAAGGAGAAAATAAAGAAAGAGAAAAACTAACTAGCACATTTTCGTAGGCAACACGATTGCACTCAGCACGTGCAACAAGCCTTTAAACCTCTAGGTGTCCCTAGTAGGAGGAGTGTTGTCTCCTGAGGGTTTTCAGCGGATTGCACCCACAAAATCCAATAATAAAAGGAAGATCATGAATATTACATTTAAAGACAAGAATTGTAAAAGAAAGACTTTGAAAATTAGGGTTTCCAACTAAGCTAGCTTTTCGGTTGTCATGAGCCCTATCTTAATGGTCATGAAAAGATGTTAGAAATCACGTCCTCCCTCAATAAAACATCGTCTTATTCTTCATTCCTATCTTTCTTCCAAACATCGATCATATAACCCTGCGTGTGTGTAAAGACATCCCTACACCCGGAGAATTCAATTCAAGCTATCATACTCTTGCCCATCAGCCTCAGTACTTTTTAATTAATGAATATTTAGATGGAGTTGCTCACACACTTTCATGCGACCATTAATACTTCTTGAGGTACTAACCGACCGATTACTCCTGTGCTTGCTTACTTGGTGTATTTTCCTCGTCTTGCACCACCTCAGGCATAGCAGTGACTCCCAGACCAGTTGACCTTAGGGCACTAGGTGAAGAAGCACCATCGCTATATATTTTTATTGCTGCCTTGGCGATAACAAAACCAGTGTCCATTTTTCACACCATTTTATATTTTTTCCATTTTTTTATTTCCTTCATACTTTTGGCTTTTAGACAAGAGCATTTCAAGGTATCCTCTACTATCCCGAGTTTCAAGACGTGTGTAAGTGCAAATAACAAGGTATCAACGTTCAAAATGTTTGGCTTCCAGAATAGAAACTATTTTTCAGACTTATTTTTATCCGCAGATTAGTGACTTCCTTCATCTTACTAACCCTTGGGACAACGGCTCATAACTATTTATTACTAGTTCGTATAAGAAAACTTCTAATTTTCTTGGTTTTCTTAAATTTTTCTAATCTCATGGATGTAATTTTTCACTATCTAAACTTTTATTATCTTATTTATGTACAAAAATATTTATATATTTTTTTTTTTGAAAATTTTTAAATTTTTATAGGTTTTGAAAAATGTTTTGTGCTTATGCAAAGTATGATGCAAATGATGCGAAAATAAGCACAAACCTTCCCCAAACTTGTTTTCAACAGTGTCCTCACTGTTGCCATTTGCTAAATCTCGAAAAACATGTAAGCTTGGGAGGAATTTATTAGTGGGGGAAAAATATTTAAGTGAAGATCCTCCCCCAAACTTATTTTTGGCTCAAAATTTTGTAAAAAATTTTCTTTTCAAGAGCCAGAAAAAATGCCCCCCCAAACTTGAGTTATGCAATGTTAATCTTTGAAAATCACATGAGGGGGTCAAAAATCAATGGTCGATGCCAAGCTTTGCAAAGACCGAACGTTAACACCAACCATTCGAAAATTTTATCAATGCAGTGCTCTGGTTAGTGGAAGAAGAAGTGGGAAAAGGTTAAGTGGTGGAATAGAATGTGTGTGCGTCTTATATTGGAGAGACGATGCAGTGAATGTGATGGATTGCTCGCATTCTTTTTACAGTTCAAAAGAAGGGGTGGAGGTTCAATTTCATTGATTGGGAGATGATTCATCTTAACACTCGTGTCATTCAAAAATGCGAGTTCATCAGCGAAGATTTCCTCAAAAGTTCCATCAATACCCCGATGAATAATGTCATCACAAAGTGCGGGGTAATCTTCAGACTCTAAAAGCAGTTCATAATCAGTGTTAATTGTTGACCCGGACATCTCGGTGGAAGAGTCCGTATATGTATGATACATAGTTGGGTCAAACAATAACGTATGAAAAGAGTCTAGATCAATATCAGGAGGATTATCAAATTCGCAGCTGTCGACCTCCATTAAGTCGACAGAACATACCTGAGCGGTAGGTTCGGAGGGTACACTTCCCAACTTGTAAATGTTCAGCTCTATTGACCTATTCCCGAAAGATAGGGTCATAGAGCCATTACGACAGTTGATAATAGCATTGGAAGTGGCCAAAAAGGGGCGACCTAAAATCACCGGAATTTGGTTCCGTGGGTTCGCTACAGGCTGTGTATCAATGACAATAAAATCCACAGGAAATATAAATTCCCCGATTTTTATTGACACATCCTCCAGTTCACCCCTAGGTTTGGTGATTGATCGGTCAGCCATCTGGAGAGTGCAATGGGTTGGCTTTAACTCTCCGATACCTAGTTGCTCATAAACAGAGTATGGAAGCAAGTTAACACTAGCGCCAAGGTCTAGTAGAGCACGGTTAATGTGTTTTTCCCCAATAGAAATGGAAATAGTAGGATATCCAGGATCCTTACGTTTTCTCGGTAATTGTTGGGGGAAAGCCGTATCTACTGTTTTTGCCATGAAAATCTTCTTGGGCACTTGAGTCTTCCTCTTTCTAGTGCACAAGTTCTTAAGAGTTTTCGCATAGGACGGAACTTGTTAGATAGCATCTAGGAGAGAGATGTTGGTGTTAACTTGCTTAAAATGTCCATAATCTTCTCCATATGTGGACTCAATGTGTTAGCCCTTAACCGATTAGGATAAGGTGCTTTAGCAATAAGCGCTGGGTCCATCATAGGAGAAGGAAGTGTGTGTGGACCCGATCCCAAAATAGAAGTGGGGATCGTCTGTGGAGGAGTAAAAGAGGTGGGCTGAAGTGGCGAGCCTTGTGGGAAACGAAGAATAGGCTCGCAAGAAGGTGGTGTGGTAGAAGAACCGGGGTTAGAATTAGAAGTAGAGGTGGAAGGAAAGGTCTCAGCCGGGGTATCATTGATAGATTTTTCAGTGTCATCAAACTCTTCCCCAACGTGATTGTCAAGCACTCTTCCAGATCTCAACGTGAGTGCATTCACATGATGTGAATAGCCAGGATTGGGTAAAGGTTGAGCTGGAAGTTTCCCTTTCTCTCTTGCACGCATTTCGGCTTTTAGTTGTGCAATTTGTTCTTCCATCGATTTGATGTTCTCATTTTGAGAGATAATGATCTTCATCACATTCTCGACGGAAGATTGCAAACTTGCCGTCCCTTGGATGGATTGTTTCATGAAAGTATCCAAGGTTTGTGCTAGTGCAGAGGTATTATTTGTACCGGTCAATTGCAAAAAGTTTTCATGTGGTGCAAAAGTGTTGGCCGGATTTTGGAAGTTTTGTGATTGGAAGGGGTGCTGACTCAATTGAAGTTGTGGTTGCTGTTGTGGTGAAGGGACTCTTTGGAAATTGTTTTGGGTTGGAACCGTGTTTTGAGATTGTGATTGGTTCCAAGCAAAGTTAGGGTGATTCCTCCAACCCTGATTACATGTGGAAGAATATGGATCGTTTCTAGGTCTTTGAAATGCGGCATTGGTATGCTCATGACCTTGAAACGGAGAATTTAGTGGACATTCTTCCGTCAAATGAGAAGGATCAGAACAGCATCCACATACAGTTTTGGAGAGTGATATTTGATTTAGGGCGGCAGCTAAAAATTTGTTTTCCATGGTCTCGAGTTTCTTGTGTATAGCTGAAATGCCAGCTCTAACTCCTATGGAAATATCATTGCCATCCCTAGACGATTGACTCACACCCTCCCACTGTAAAGATTTTTCAGCGAAATTTTCTAGAAAATTCCAAGTTTCCCCATCATCTTTAGTCATGAAGTTGCCTTGACACATGGATTCAAGGGTCTGTCTTGTGTTAAGGATTAATGCCCTCATAAATGATTCGGCATAGTTCCCATCTCGGGATGCCGTGATATGGACATTGGACTAACAGATCTTTGAAACGTTCAAGACATTTTGAAAATGTTTCATTTGGAAGCTGGGTGAATTGATAGATTTCGCTACGGACTCGAGCTGTCTTTTGATGTGGGTAGAATTTCTTAAGGAATGCTTTGACGAATTCGTCCCAATTTGAAATGGAATGTGCGGTAGTGTTATATAGCCACTTCTCGGCTAAATCGCACAAAGTGAATGGGAGAAGACGAAGACGTAAAGCATCCACAGAAAGCTGTGAAGTACCCATCATTGCGCATACATTTTCAAATTTGGTGATAAAGGCGTATTCATCTTCAGACTCGAGACCGTGAAATTTTGGTAGAAGGCTGATGTATTGGGGTTTTATTTGAAAATTTTCCCCGTTGGCTGGTGGAATGGAAAGACAGGTGGAAAGTGGACCTCGTGTAGGATAGCACCTCTCTTGGAGAGAGATGCGAGGTGGATTCTGCGCACCAACGGACGGCGGCAGATTAGTGGAAAAGAAATTCGATGGAGGTGGATCCATCGATGTGGGTGTGGTGGTGGGTAAAAGAAAGGGTAAATGTAGAAATACCGACTTTTGGGTCGATGAGGGAAACGCGGACTTAACGGGCACTAGAATCCCGTGTCCAGCCTATCTTGCACTAAAAAGGGTTAGTACAAGTGGCAGCGTGAATTTATAATTAGGGGAAATGATATGAATGCGGTGTTTGTTTTGAAAATGATACGGATTTTTTTGAAAAAAAATGATGCAACACAACAAATGCAACACACAAAACCTTAATTCTAGTGGTCACCTAGGTCAAATCTCTAGACCGCTCCTAACTGCCAAAAGACAAGTCGCAGGATAAATCCTCCACTGCCTCTTTGTCTCCCTGTGGCCAGGTAAGTGCCAGGTAAGTGGGAGGTTCTCCACTACGTAAGTAGTGGGCCTAATTAAGTAACCACTAGCCTTCGACACACTTGCCTTAGACACCACAAAAGAAACGCAGATAAGCAATGAATTACCCACGGCCTTCTCTTGTCCTAAGTGAGCGCGACGGTCCTTAGAGTCATCTCTAGATATTTTTTAGTTAATTAGGGTAAATGCGGATGCAAATTTTGCGATTTTCAGGGCTTAGGAAGGGTAATGAACTCCCCACCTAATCTGGATTTGGTCTTTGCCCCTTAATGTCCGTATTAATTATGCAAACAACCACAAAAAAATCAAAACACGCACAATTTATTCTGCTTTTGCGGCGCTGCGATTTATTTGCAAAGAAACCTGCACAAAATGTTAATTGGAGCAGATTTAGGAAGAGATAAGAAGTGTAGAAGATTACCAAAAAATTTGGCATAGCAAACCCCTTATCCCACCGCGGAACCGCCGCAGGAGACCTTTAATGCCGCGGAAACGCGGTTCAATAGCAAGATCACTGCACGAAATTTCTTGAGACTGTTCCACTTGAACTCCTCAGCTCTCTGGAAATTTCAGAAATTTTTTTTTCCAGCTCCAATAATTCCAGAACTCCTCGCAATCAAATCACAACAACATGTATTAGTGTTTGCGCGAATTTTGATCTAAAAATTGTAATGGATTAAATCTTTCAACTCAAATTTCAAAATACGAACAATTAGCGCACTATCCCCGGCAACGACGCCATTTGATTGAATACGATTTCGGATTGTGTAATATGAAAATTGTAAAGAAATCACAACCAAAAATATTTTAACCGCAATCAACTACGGTGTCGGATGTAGATCGTTAGTGAGTGCGGATCGTCCACAGGGAAAGTGTAATCGTTCGTCTTTTGAATTAGATGAATTGAAACTTTAAAGAAAAGAAAAGAAAACAATTCATGATTTATATTTGAAGTTCAAGAATTAGAAAATTTAGATCTAATAACAAGAAAAAGATAGAATCAAGAATTGATAGTTTGATGATTTTTCCAACCAAATATCAAGAATCTAGATGAGGCTCGTAGGAATCGATCGGATCTATAGACGTGGTGCAATCTCACGATGACGTATTCTTATCTTTCGATGAGTTGATACTAGATCGATGATGATCGACGAGAATTAGGGATTTCTAGTGAAACTAGGGTTTCATCATTTATCCCTTGTTCCTTCATTCACATTCTAGCCTCTAGTAAATTCAAGAAACGATCGTAGATCCCTAATTTCGAGCGATCACAATCAAGAAAGCATCGCAACGAAACTAGGTCATCGATTCTTGAACTTGCTAGGGTTTACAAAACCCGTAGGACTTAAGAATTGTTTTAAGATTTGTTACATCATCATTCTATTGATCGTCTCGACTCCTCGACGAGCGGAGTTTTACTCAAACATCACAACAAGAACTACAATTACAAATTGAGATCGAATCATGATGAAAGAATTTAAAGAAAACAAGATTAAAGAATTTCACCTTTTATTTATATCAACAATTTCATTACATTCGCTCAAAAACTACAAGAGGAAGAACTCGATCGTCGATTTGGCTTTGCTCGGCTCCGTGAGTCGCGGATCGGCTTGGATCACTTGCTCGATTGGAGATCGGCTCCGCTCCTAAAAGGTTGAAGGGCTTCTCGCTTGATTGGTACTCGGGATCTTGAATTTGGATTGGAATTAGGGTTAGGGTTTCGCACAAGTCTTGTCACTAGACTTATGGAAGAAGATGAAGAATTGAACTAATGATTAGGGATTAAGGAATAACTAAAGATTAAGGAAGAAGAGATCCCCTTTTAACCCTAGATCTAGGCTCCTATTTATAGACCATCAAAACCCTAGATCTAGGATTTGAATTTTGAATTTCCCTCCAAAAGTTAGTTAGAGGAGATTTGAATTTCCCTCCAAAAGTTTGTTGAGGAGAAGCTTCTAGATGAAGTTTGTTAAGCCGAGCCTTCTAGATGTGCCACGTGGAGTTTTCTACAATGTTTTGGAAGCTTGGGTCGTTATTTTAGAGCATGTGAGGAAATTTGAGGAGCTGATGACGTTATCACGCCGCGGTTCCGCAGCGCAAGCAGGCTCCCGCCGCGGAACCGCGGCGCTTTGGAGGCCTTAGGGCTTGAGAACTTCTGGTGTTTCTTGGGTTGATTTATGGGCCTTGTTTTGATATGTTGAATTTCATGTTTCCCTCTAGATTGCTACCAGATCTCAAAATTTGGAGTTGGTGTATTTTTTATCAGCTCTTTTCCCAATTTTTGGCTTTGTTCCTGCAATGTCCTGCACAAATCTCGACACAAGTGTTGCGCAATACATGGATGATGCGATGCCATGATAAACACACAATTTCCCTCATAAATATCGGTTTTAGAGTATAGCACATGTAATCTGATATTTCAGGACTGTTTTGCTAATATGTGCAATATGAATACCGAACACTTCTAGATGAGTGCAAATGTTAGGGAAATTGCCGTGTTAAAAATGCAGTATTTTCGACTGATCACCGGCTCACCATAGTTTTGAGCCATCTCAATTCCATTCCATGCACAATGATTTTTTGTTCTGTTGCTATGAGCCAGCTCGCCCCTATATTAAGCCGTCTCACATAGGTTGCTGCTTCTTAATATTTCTGCCTTAAGACGGCTTAGCGTATCTTGAGCCGTCTCATGTTGGTTTCCTACACAATATTTTTTCACAGTTCATATGAGATGGCTCATACATCTTTTAGCCGGCTCAACTTCTGGCCGTTTGAAATTCGTGAAATCTTTCTTGACTAATTTCTTTCCTGTTTTGTGGGATTCTTTCCCAGCTCTTTAAATATGGTCTTGGATGATTTTATCAGTATCAATTCTCGCACTTAAAAATTATTGTGATCGTCTCTTTGCTCTCAAGTTCATCATCATCATCATCCAAGTTTTCGAAACCTGAGGATTTTCACCATGTGCATTTTCTTCTTGGTTTTTCGAAAACTTTTCTTTTTAATCTTGCAAAGGCATTTCTTAATTGGTTTTAAATCTATTTCCATTGCAAAATCTTGATCTCTATTTTAAACTCTTTATAAATCTTTTTGAGATAAAAAAGGGCTTCAACTTAATTTTATCAAATACTCTAATTCTCCGGTTTTAAAATTTTGATTGATTCATATACGAGATTAGGAGTTGGTTTGGGTTACTTGTGTTGTAATTGAAATCCGATAGAGCTTGTCTGTCAATTTGTAAATCCGATGGAGCTGTCTATCAGCGTTGTGTTGCAAAGGTTTGATATGAGCCTGAAAAGATTATCCGGTGAAGACGATTTATCAAGTTGTAAAGGTTTGATCCGAGCTTATGTAAAGGATTACCCGGTGGAGGTGGTCCGTCATCTGTAAAGATTTCTTCACCTTAAGAAGAGTTGAATAGTGGATGTTCTTAAGGGAAGACCTAGACGGAGACCAGATATCGCGGTATCGAACTTTGTTACCAATCATTGGTGTCGTTACTAAGTTTGCATTTTCTGATCTCATTTATTCTATTGTTTGCATATTTGTTATTATTTACATTATTATTCTGCAACATTTATTGCATTGAGCAATAAAGGTTTAATTGTTAACTATTTGTCATGTTCATCCCCTCTAGGACACTCTTCACAAAACTCTCCAACTTCCAAATTTTTACAAACAAATAAGTATAACAAATTTTTGTTGGATTTTATATTTTGCCGGTGTTTTGTCAACTAATTGTTCTCAAACCCATGCATATTTGTGCAACCAAACAACCCCTTGTTTCTTTTGAAAAATCTACAGGTTTTATGGTGGTATAAACAAATATCAAATTCCTTGGGGGTGATATGTGAAAAGTACCAAAAAGAAAAAGGTTTTTTTACTTGTAGCCCCTCAAAACATAGCAAATTCCTGTCTACCCCAAAAACTTTGTATTTACTTTATACCCCAAAACTAATAAGATACATCATTTTACCCCGTTACGATTTCCGTCAGAAAAAATCCCGTTTATTTTAACTTTAATTTTTCTCCATAAATTTTAGGTTTACCATTTATCCGAAGACAACGGGTAAAAGCGCAAAAGCATTCAACTTCTTCATAACTAGATAAAGATGTTGAAGATGAAAGTCTACCCTAACACCAGCAAGAGGTTTTAGTAGCATCAAGCATGCCAAATTTTAATTTTTATTAGGTGCTAAGTTAGACTATACAAGATCTTTGCCAGAATATTAGGGGTTAGTTTTGATATCTCGTAAACTATAAGAAGTGAAAGATGGCTATACCCTCATAGATCGAGTCCTTCACTTCACATGCTCCGTGTAGTAGCCCCACGACTCCACTAGGCTCCACTTGAGGTTTTGGACGAGCTTCCTCCGATGATCTTCGTGCCGAAGATGATCCACGCGAAGTCCCTCCACCTCAAGCTACCTCTACACTAAACTCTTTAGCGCAGTAAACATGCTACACCCGATCGCTAGTCAAGTGTAGGATGGTGAAGTAGGGGATATTAAAAGCTTACAAGTTTGTGTTCAAGCTTCATGGTTCACATCACATGCGAGGGTTGAAGCTTGAACTACATCAATTGAGGAAGAAGAAGAAGCTAGAGAGCAACCATGTGAGCAACTCAAGAAAAATGGCTAAGTGTTGAGAATGAGCTTAGAATGAATGGCAACTCTTGACCCCGACTCATTCAAGCATGGAAATTTGCAATATAAAATTGCAACCATGCTTGAATAGTGAGTCAAGATGAATAAACAAATATAAATCCCATGTTTGCAACCATGCTCTCATTTTCCACCTCATTTCTATTTTCACAAAATAGAATTTTATGACATGCTTCATTATTATATATATATATATATATATATATCATATATATTAATATATATATATATATATGATATATATATATATATATATATATATATATATATTATGAAGAATAATTAGTGAGCTAATGATAGTAGTTAAAGATATAATTATATCACATATAATGTATATCACATTATTAAATCAACACTTGATTTAATAATCCGGTTATATCACATATGACTGAGTAATATCATTTATCTGTATATTACATTATCAAATCAACACTTGATTCGGCAATCTAGTTATATTACATATAACCGAACCGATAATAGATAACTGCCAGATTACAATACGGTATCATATACACGTATTTAATCAGGCCCACACGCATATCACATATGTGTCCTACTTCGTTTCGCTTGAACCAAGGAACTTCTGTGTAGAACTATAAAGACTCGTCAATACGCCAGCAGTAGGTGATGATCACATCAGTCACCTATAAGCCGTCAGCGGTACTAGCTGGACGTAACGGCTGCCCGGATATTGAGCGATATGAAGATCAACAAGCAAGCTTGTCCATAGTCTCATGAAGTATATCAGTAACACTACCGTAAAGTCCGGTCTCTTTGTCTGATATGTTGCATATCATGTCTAGGGGAGGTAAACGTCAGACCCCAGTAACTTGATAAGTCATGCCGATGTCTGGCCTATAACGGTTTGAGAAACTACTGATAACTCTTATCAGTAAATCTCAGCAGCAGCCCTAGACAGGGACTTCCAGTTATAACCAATCGAGCATAGCGCAACATCAACCCCCAATACCGGGAGAGACGAAACCTCCCTATCGCTCATTGCCTCCATGTGACACGAGACTGTACCCCAAATCCACCTGTTTGCACAACTCCTCTTAAGCATGGTAGGGAGGAAATCAAAGCACAGTGGGAGCCACACAAGACTCTATGACGATCTCGGGTTACAGACTAACCTGTACCAGTGTCACCAGAGGATTGCTATCTGACGATAGATATACTACCACATAGGAGTCATCGGCGAGTCCGTTCGGTATACCCATTCTCCAATGAGCGCCTGTGTACAATCTTTGATGGCACACACCAATGGTTGTGGAATCAACCATCGTCCTCTAAGGGACAAGAAACGTACACACCAGTCTACTCTGGAATATCGATGCCCTAGTCTTGATATTCCCTCGATTAGGAACTGATCAAAGGATGTACTTTTAGACCACCCTGGCCCCACTAGTATGATCTCATCATAGTCCTGGTAGTCAAGTACATATCTTAAGGGCTTTATCAACATGTAAGAAACAGACAGTATAAATACCAGTCTACATGTTAAGATACAGGTAACCTGATAGCATACTATCATGTCGAGCAAGAGAGTCCTCTATATATATGTCCAATCATCCACTATATCATCAATAATGGTCTATAGGGCATACATATTACTAACAGAAGATTCTCCTGATTTCACGGCCGATTTTGAGAAAGATACAGTAGAAGCTTAAACTCTAATTTCAATTTGAGAAAAAAATTAAGTATTTCCAAAGAAGAAAAGCGGTTGAGATATTTTAAAGAAAAACATGATGTTATGCCGTTCAAAGTTGATGAAAATCGTAAAGGGGATAAAATGATGTATCTTATTAGTTTTGGGGACAAAATGTAAATACCAAATTTTTGGGTAGAAAGGAATTTGCCATGTTTCGTGGGGGTTATAGTTAAAAACCCCAAAAGAAAAATAAATAAATTATTAGTTTGTCGAATCTGAATTTGCTGCTTCAGAAATCGAAAGCGCTCGATTTGGGCATGGGAGTTGTAACCGCCTCAAGCTTCGCCGCTCGTACAATCGGCCTAATCTCCCGCCGCCGGTCGATCTGGACCGGTCTCGATCGTCGCATTCAAACCCGACCGGACCAAGTGCTCCGCCTTCGCCACGTCGCAAGACCTAGCCACGGCTCCCATCGAAGAAAACCCTAAGAAGTTCCCGATCAAGCCAAGAACCAAGCGGCGGCAGAAGAAAGCAGCAAACCCTAGCTCCGATCTCGACTACAACAGGCGCCGGCGCCGCGCGAGAACCTATACAAGCTCAACCCTGGTTATGAGTTTGTGAGGAATCGAAGGAGGATGTGGCGGGGAGAGAGGGAGGGTTGATTGCGTGGCGGCGATGACGAGGATGAGGAGGGGGAGTGGTTGGTGAGAGAGTCACGGTTCCGCCGGTGCTCAGGGCCAAGGAGCAAGATTGGCTGTTCAAGTTGATGCATCGTATGAAGGTATATTTCGGGATTTTGAAAGTTTTGATTTTTGGGTAAAATATACTATTTTGATTAGGAGACACAATGCAATCTTTGCTTTAATTTGAGACACAATGCTATCTTTGCTTTAATTGACAAAATGTTGGTGGTTTGGTATGTTGAGCACCCGACAACGGTCAAAATTATTGTTGTGCTTGAGAGTGTTTAGACTGGGATCCGTCTGCTGTTATGGGCTACAGATTGAAGTGATTTGATCTTGTATAATGAACTTTTTGTTTATAAGTCGCAAGGTTAGGCTAGTCTTCTCTCCTCTTGTGTTGCTTTCATGTCTTGAACTTGTGGTGTGCTTGCCGCAATCCTCAAGCCCAATCAGGTGACCAATTCCCACACCTAGTGAATTTCTTGCCATGTTATTAGAACTAGAGATATTGAGCTAACATAATAGTACATGATAATGTAAGTGACAGTCCCTTTATATAGGTATCCAGTAAGCCTGTTTTTCCTTCAAAATCTTTTTTCTAACAGGTTTCTGCAAGCTGTATTTTATTTCCTGCAATATTTTTCCACATCTCATTGAGTAGTGGGCAACCACTAAGGGGCTGTTTAGTAGCTTGGAAATGGAGATTCATGCAACATTTGTTGCAAAAATCTTCATTTCCTTTGTTTGGTTAGCAACAAACTTGAGTTGGAAATGGAAATGTTGATGCAAAAAGCATCAAATTCTTGCTACATTTGATGCACTCATTTTGGCTGTAACAAGAGTTGCAACTTTGGGAATGGTGAGCATAGTAATTATTATGAGGTGCCACATAAGCTTTGTATATGCCACATATGCAAATGTGCAACAAATGTTGCATTTCCTTTAGTTTTTTGTTCAACCAAACACAAAAAATGGTTTGGATTTGGAAATCCAATTACAAAACTTGAAGATAACCAATTGTCATTTTTCTGTAGGTATAGAGTGTAAGAGTGTAATAACCAATTGTCATTTTTCTGTGACCAGTTCTTACCTTGTACCGGTTGGAACCTGTAGTTAAAATTCTAGGTATCAGACTATATTGTTTAAGTTCATTCTATGATTTTGTTCACTAACTAGTAGTAATAAATCCAGTTACATATTTTTGAGATATTTAGCAGGATGATCTCATCACTCTCCCAACAAATCTTTGATATGTTTAGGGCCTTATTGCTTGCTGAACAACTTGCATGTAGCCAATATATATGGAAAATTCAGTTTGTGTCAAAAATGTCTTAATTTAGTTAGAAAAATTAATCAGTGGAGGTCTCTGTTCGTTGAAAAGGTATGGTACAGGAATAGTCTTTATTGCATTTAGACCATAATCAACTTTCCCATTTATCTTTACTATGCCCAATAGGCATCACCTTTGATATTGCAATGTGGAATTCAATGCAAATTTTTTTCCTTTCCTTTAGAAGAAAGATAACACATTCCGTTTGTTAGATGGTTGAACTTTGGATAATCTTTTTGTGGTGGACATGACACTAATATATCAACGCTGTTACATTAGTAATTTCAAAATATCTATAGGTTGTGTAATTAACTTATTTTTGGGTATAGAACGTGTTCCAGGAAATGTGATACAAGAACTTCATACAACAACAAGCCTTTATTCCAAATTTTTGGGGTCTGCTATATGAATTCTTTACTTCCATGCTGCTCTATCCAGGAAATGTGATGCGCACATTTAAAAAAAAAAATAGAGTTACTTGTATCATATTTGTAAATTTGATGTTTCAAGGCTCTAGATTAACTTGAGAAAACATCCTTTTCCCCCTCTTTTTTTAACCCTAGGAAAGTTTGTGATTTGCAACAGAGGATGATTTACCTCTAGCTTTGCTAACTGGGTAGTAACTAGGACCAGTGATGGAGTTTTTGTAGTCATCGGATTGAAGTTTGAGGAAAACAATACTGGGGTTTATTGAGAAGAGTTAATAAAGAGATGGATCTTGGATGTGGGTCTGAGAGGAGAGGAGACATTTGATTGAGATAAGGGGATTACAAGGTATTCCCAGACCTTACAAAATGTTAATTATCAACACCAATTCTTCTACTTACAGTAACAAAAGGGAAATAAAGATTTTTTCCATTCCAGAAAAAACAGAGAACAGTAGTGATATTTCGTGCCAATCTATGATGACCTCTGAGTGGGATCATGTTCTGTTACTTGGCCCTGCCATAGCTGGATTAGTGTTATGTGAGCTTGTATCTATTGTTAGATCAATTAATTTTGTGCTAGATTTTTGCTTCGACTATAATTTTGGGTAGTTGAGAATTATGTAATTTGAGATAAATTAGGGTTATGTGCTGCAAGGATAATTGGACATAAGAATGATTCAAGTGTTATGAAGAAGCATTCTTAAATGGTTTGATCCTTCTTGTTGCAATCATAATCATAACGTTAGATGGTGGATCTGGGAGATGAAACTTGCTGATGCTCAAGTTTTTGAGGAGCAGAACAACCCCTGAAGTAGTGGGAGTAGAAGGAAACTGAATACAAGCTCCTTCAGATGTACAATTTGGGAGATATTGATTTTGAATTGCTGACAATCATTGGGAGGGGGCATTTGGAGTACTTCCTTTTTCTTCGTAATGTTGGGAAGATTGCTGATTGACACTAATAAAAATTTGGCTGGTGCTAGTTCTTCTATTCACCTTGTATTCAATCAGTTCATTTTATTAAATCATTTATAGCTGAATAACTACCAAACATGCATAAAACTATACTGTGTTCTCTGCTTCACTGCTACAATCGTGCCAACCATATAGGTCTTCTTTATCTAACATTTTAAAAAAAATATTGTTGCTGCAGTTTGGTAAAATTGTCTTATATAGTGCATATTTATTTCCTATCCTTCATAAAGAAAAATCTATTTATATTTATATTGATATTCAATGCTTTTTGTATCCATTTTTCTCTAGTTTTCTCCTTTTTTCACGTCTTCATGTCTTCACATGCTTACATTTTTCTTCATGTGACGCGAATTTTTTTGAGAAACAAAGGCTTTTTGGTTTTTGAGTTTCTTGCTTTCCCAATTGTTTCTATGTCCGTAATGATGCAGATGCGATTGGAACTTGTGTGATACAATCCACACAGTATTTTTATTTTGTTCTTATTCTACTCCCCCCCCCCCCCCCTTCAATTTGCAAATCTAGAATTTGGAGTTTGTTGATTTCAAGTTTTAGACTTGCTGAACCAAATTTATTATTCGAATAATGTGCAGCATCTTTTGGGGAGTTCAAAAACAATTTGTTACAAGGTTTCATGGGGAGAGCTATGTTGTCCTTTTATCTTCAATAGTAAGGTTTCCAATCATAGTGGATCATAATTAATTTTTTATGTTATCAAGGGTGGTTTGTTTCTGATTACTAAAGGTTTGGTTTATGATGTGGGTGGGAATGGATCTATGTATGGTGGAAACAGAAAGTAAAAACAAAAGGCAAGGGTTTCCATTCATTCATATATACCAGACAGCAGATAATCTCTTAGGTAGCATCCCCTGGGCACTAAACAATGATCACAAGATAGCAATTGTGTAGCAAAATTCGTTGCTGTCTGTGTAGACTTGCTTATTCCTCAAATCATGAATGCTTAATTGTGTTACTTTGGTTGTATCTATGCATGTGGACATAATGCAACAACTACAACAAGCTTTTATCCCAAAAACTTCTGGGGTCAGATACAAAGTCCTTTCTTCCTTTCAGCTACTTTCAGGACCACCTCCTTGCTTAAATTGATGCCTGACATGTAGTGAATAAATTTTACAAAGCTTGCGACGGTTTTTTTGATATTGGTATTCCACCAAGTTTTAACATAAACATAGTAAAGCTTGCAACACAGCATATTAAAGGAAATCATTTTTGTATAAATTCGAGATGGATGAAATGCTGACTGCTTAGTCAGATTGTGAAATATTCCTCTCTTTTCCTTGCATGTCCTGTTTATAATTTACTTTAACAAATCACTGTTATCTACGCATAATGTGGAAAAAGGTTAGCACAACTGTTGCTTATGTAAAGTAGATAGCAAAAGAATTTCTTAGGTACTTCTTGTTATTATTATATATACAGAGCTTTGTTATTCTAGAGCTATAACTGTTTTTTTTGGTGATATTTTATTTGCTGGGCGTCTACATACTTTATGTAACACCCGAGCCCAATGCTACTAATTTCGGTTACCGTTTGAACGTAGTGTGACACTTATTTCATTTATCTTGCTTGATTGTTACTTATTGTAATTTTACCCCGGAAATTCATTTCTGCATATAACAATCTAAGGCATCTAAAATAAATTTAAAAATACTCATCGTGGCCTGCTTGACACCCCTAACCCTGTTGTAGCGTGCGTGCATCGTGTTCTCGTCCCGTTCAGTAAAACGAGCGAGTTTGGACGGCTACGCGCACGTGCGTGTCCGTTTTGGGGTATGCTTTTTGATTGCAAAACATTTCATTTTAAATTTTGGATCCCGCCTAAAATTTTATTATTTCAATTTCAAACTTTTGGACCCGACCCGGGCGCGATTTGGAAATGTTTTACTTTACGCCAAAATCCCAAATTTCTAATATTTTTATGACTGCCGTATATATATTTTTCAACCTAATAATATTTTTTATACTCCTAAATCTTTATTTAAAATTCTTTCTTAACCTCTAATCCCCCCTCAACCAATCAGCTTCCTTCTTTAGGAACCGTGGGCCCCACTCTCTCTCTCCTCTCTCTCCCCCGTCTCTCTATCTCTCCTCTCTCTCTCCCCCGTCTCTCTCTCTATCTCTCCTCTCTCTCTTCCCGTCTCTCTCTCTCTATTTTTCTCTCTCTCTCTCATCTATATATTCCCTCTTCTTTCTTCTCCTTTCTTTCTTTACGTAACCAGAACCCATCGCGAGCCCTAGCTGCCTCACCCCCCTCGCCGCTGCAGCCCCAACGCCGACGCGATCACCGCCGGGCTCGTCGTCTCCTCGCTCTCGATCGAGCCACTCCACCTCCTCGCCTCCGTTCCTTTCCCGTGACCGCCTCGCCTCAACCCATCGTCCTCGCCTCCTCAACCTTCGCCGTGTCACCTTCGCTGCCGCCTCCTTCCCGACCTCGCTCCCTCCTTCGACCACCATCTTCCTCGTCTCAACCTCAGACCCAAAATCCTGCACCCAGCTTCAACGACCGTACCCCTGCACCATCGCCGCGGCCACCTGCACACCCCCTGCGCCGCCGCCGGTGACCTCGTCCCCGTATCCCCGACCTTCGCACACACCCCTCGGTGAGTTAGCATCCCCTCCTCTTTTCCTTTCTTTTTCCTTCTCTGTTAAAGATTTCCTTGATCTGCAGTTTGGTCGCTGCCGTCGTAGGCCACCGCCGGAGCTCCATCGACCGTCACCACCCGTCGCACAGATCCTCATGAGCATTTCCCTTCTCCATCCTCCTTCCCTTTCTTCTTTATTTTCTTTTCTTTTCTTGTTGCAACTCTTGACATTCACTGTTTTTGTATCTCGCCGGATTCCGGCCGCGTCGGCGACGTGTCCCGACGTTCCAGCGTGGTACCTCGACCCGTGTGGCTTCACTGTTCATCGTTTGGGTTCATTCCGTGAGCCGTGCGCCCGTCGCGAGTTTTCTCCGCCGACGTTTTATGTTCCGTTTTCCCGATTCGCGACCCGTCGAGGCAAGTAACCCTTGCTACATGCTAAACAATATTTACTTATACTTAATGACGCCCTAAAACCTGCAATTTAACTTTGGTATTATAATTTCCCATTTTTCGTGTTCAAGATTGTTATATATCATTTATCTTTCAAACTTGGAACCTACCTGTTGTAATTACTAATTTGGAACCTAATAATCACATTTACATGTTTTAATTACACTTTCACTGATGATGTAGCCTATGGCACCTTTTCTACCGTTTTACTTCATTCGGACACTCGTATACATTTAACTTGCTTAAACTGTGATTTCATTCGTGGAACCTATATACACATATAACATTGCATCAATGAAGTCTTAAACTTGTTAACATGATTAAATGGCTATAATTGTCTTACCGCATTCTTAAATTGTTGAAATCATCTCTGTGACACAATTGATAACTGTATTGCTAATTGAATGAATCTGCCTATTGCTTAATTCATTGTTTAGATCATGTTGTTAACCATGCTTGATTATGTAGCTGAGTATGAGCACACCCATGATATTGTTTACATCTTGACCTGAATTGCTACATACATATTGATAGACCCGACATGGTACCATATACTGCTTGACTTGACATGATGTACCATGACCCGACCCGTTACCTGATCTTGTGTCTAATGCCAACAAACCTGACATGTAGTCCTCATGGACCGTTCCTGTTGTCTATCCAGACAAACCTGTTTACCTGATCCGTGTTGGCATTAGTTTCTTGACTGCGGGATACCTGACTTGACATACACATATAACTTGGGGGTATGGGGAAATCAAAGGTGAAACCTGACCTGTAACTCAACAGTTCACTACCTGTTCTGAGTGTACACATTCCTGTTTGGTGCCTAGCGGCATGTCTCGGTTTCAGCCGAGAATATTGAGGCCGTGGTCCCGGGTATGTACGGGATACTATTGAGTGTACACATTCCTGTTTGGTGCCTAGCGACATGTCTCGGTTTCAGCCCGAGAATATTGAGGCCGTGGTCCCGGGTATGTACGGGATACTATTGAGTTACATCGATGATTCATCAATTTGGTTTCAAAGACTTTAGAATAGAGAACCTGATAGAACAGTCCAGTTTACCCACTGCACACTACCCTGCACTGCTCTCATCCATATTATTGTTACCCTTGCTTTATTCATGTTTATACTTGCATTGCCTGTTTATTATGTTATTACTTGATGACTTGACGCGCTGACGTCTGGGTTTTGCATGGCCCAGATTCTTCTACCTTGCTGCAGACTGATTAGGAGTTTTGCCGCTGTTAGACGAGCGGTGAGGTTCCTGTCGGTACGTAGTTTCACTCCAGGTGTTTCATTTATTGTATCTTTTGGCTTCCGCATATTGTTATTTCTTGACTCTTTTACTCTGGCTTATGGACATGTACTAGATAGTCTACTTTCCTGTTCTTGATATCTCTACAGCCGTAATGTGACTGTGGAAGGATTTTTCCTATCCACAGGTATCATGGTTGGCTATGTCACGTGCCCACTTTAGCGTATTCTGGGAAGCGGGGCGTGACATGGTTCTTTTGGTATCAGAGACATGATAGTCGGGTTGATTCTTTGTAGTTGGGTATTGTACCCAATACGCGAATCAGAATACCCGTGTTTAGGAAACATGTCCTGCCACCTTGCCGTTTTACCATTCTTGAATCACATTCTTCCTGATTATATCTTTTACGATGTGCAAACTTCCTTTGCATATCGACTCGAAAACCTGATTCCTTGTTATCTCTAGGATTAGGCGACTTGGGTGGAGTTATGTAATTGTGGCTATGATACTGCGTCATAGTTACAATGCGGCACTTTATTTAAGTATCTTGGAGTTCTAGCCTTGATCTATATTCAGAATCTATCATCCTGCTAATGTTGGGTGTTTTGATTTCAGGAGTATGGCCGGTAAGAATTTGAAGACGTACCAAAGGCGTGTGGACGAAGCCGCCATGCTTGGAGTGATAAGAGGAATGTTGGAGAATCAAAAGAAACAGACCGAGCTGATCCAGCAGCAAGCGGAATCGTTTCAGGAAGGTTTGCAGATCGTTCAGCAGTCTGTGAACAATGTTGGAGCTAAACCAGTTGACCGAGTAGGGACCGTAGCAGATTTCAGGCGTTTGGGTCCGTCTATATTTACTGGTTTGGAGGAGCCGTTGCCAGCAGAGCAGTGACTAGTTGACACAGAGAACTTGCTTATTGCGGAACAGATTCCAGATGAGAAAAGAGTTGATGTGGTACGCATTCAGTTAGTGGACTACGCCCGAGAATGGTGGCTTGTGGAGGAGAACCGCTTGCCCAAGCCGATCAAGTGGGCGGATTTTTCAAAGAGTTTCCTGGAGAAGTTTTTCCCGCGGACTGCACGGGAGGAAATGGAAGAGAAATTCATCGGGCTAAAGCAGAAGGGAGCACCTGTAGATGTGCATGCAGCAGAATGGACAAGACTCAGCAGATTCGCTGGACCTTTAGTTGCCAACGATGCAGACAGGGCACGGAGGTTCATGCGCAGCTTGGATGTGGACATTCAGAGGCAGATTGTCTCCCTGAGTCTGACCACTTTCTCACAAGTACTTGCGGCAGCCGAGAGCAGCAGAATTTATCTGGGATGAAGGGGAGTTTGCAGCAGACAGCAGTTGCGGTAAGGAAGCAGTTCTGTCGGGCTAGTCGAGTTTAGGGCTAGGCCGACAAACGGTATTCTTGCAGCAATGGAAGTTGATAAAAGTGAGGAGCCAGCTGTCATTTGTAATTTTATGGACGTGTTTGAAGATATATCGGATTTACCGCCGAAACGAGACGTGGAGTTCGCAATTGATCTTATTCCTGGTGCAGCGCCAGTATCCAAAGCGTATTATCCAATGGCACCAGTAGAGTTGGAAGAAATCAAGAAACAGGTTGCTGAATTGCTTGAGAAGGGTTGGATTCGAAGCAGTAACTCGCCTTGGGGAACTCCAGTTCTTCTAGTAAAAAAGAAGGATGGCACAAGAAGGATGTACATCGACTATCGAGAATTAAACCGGGTGACTATTAAGAACAAGTACCCGATCCCTCGCATTGGCGAACTTTTCGAGCAACTTAGTGGCGCGAGGGTATTCTCGAAGCTGGATTTGCGATCCGGATATCATCAGGTCCGAGTGAAAGCAGAAGATATTTGCAAGACGGCGTTCCGAACTCGGTATGGACATTACGAATACTTAGTGATGCTCTTCGGAGTAACGAATGCGCCGGCAGTATTCATGGACTTGATGAACCAAATCTTTTCACCATTCTTGGATCAGTTTATTGTGGTGTTCATTGACGATATTCTGGTTTACTCGAAGGGTTTTGAAGAGCATGCTGAGCATTTGAAGATCGCACTGCAGACGTTGAGACAGGAGAAGTTATATGCGAAGATGAGCAAGTACGAGTTTTGGCTGGAGGAAGTAAAATTTTTGGGGCATGTTGTGTCTGGCGATGGAATTGTCGTCGATCCAAAAAAGATTGCAGCAGTTCGAGATTGGCCGATTCCAAAGAATGTTGCGGAGATAAGAAGCTTTCTTGGACTCGCCAGGTATTACAGAAGATTTGTGGAGAACTTTGCTCGTCTGGCAGAGCCGTTGACCAAGCTTACGCGCAAGGAGGTACCTTTTGTATGGACGGATAAATGTGCGTAGCTTTTGAGACGTTGAAGCAGAAGTTGATAACCGCCCCTATTCTGACCGTGCCAGACAATTCCGGAGGATTGGTGATTCACAGCAACGCATCTGGGAAAGGACTGGGATGTGTTTTGATGCAACATGGTAAGGTTGTAGCGTACGCATCGAGACAGTTAAAGACCCATGAGAAGAATTACCCAACTCATGACTTGGAACTTGCGGCTGTGATTTTCACTTTGAAGATCTGGAGACACTACCTTTTGGGCGAAAGGGTCGAAGTTTTCACGGATCATAAGAGCTTGAAGTATGTGTTCATGCAGAAGGAGCTTAATATGAGGCAACGTAGATGGTTGGAGCTGATGGCTGACTACGATCTTGATCTTAAATACTATCCGGGGAAGGTTAATGTCGTGCCGGATGCGCTTAGTCGGTTACCAGCAATTCAGATGTTAACTACGCAGAAGGAGCTCGTTGAAGATTTTCGAAGATTTGACTTGGAAGTTGTGCTACCGCATTCTTTGGGACAGTTGATGCAGCTGCAAGTACAGTCATCGTTGATCGAGATTATTAAAGCAGCACAATCGCAGGACCCTAGACTGCAAAAGTTTCGAGAACAGGTTGAAGCCGGACTACGAACAGATTTATTGATCCACGAAGATGGTTCGTTGAGGTATGGTAGCCGTTTGTGTGTGCCAAAGGGGGATATTCGCGAAGAGCTTACGAAGGAGGCACACAGTTTAGCTTATTCTGTATATCCTGGAGGCACAAAGATGTACCGAAATATTCGACAGCATTTCTGGTGGGAAGGCATGAAACGGGAGATTGCTCGCTTTGTGGCGAAGTACTTGGTGTGTCAGCAAGTTAAGGCTGAACATCAAAGGGTTGCTGGTTTATTGCAACCACTTCCGATTCCTCGGTGGAAGTGGGAACATATAACCATGGATTTCGTGACGGCTTTAGCGCGAAGTCCAAAAGGCAACAATGTTGTATGGGTGATTGTTGATCGATTGACCAAGGCAGCTCACTTTATTCTTTTTCGGGTTGGTCAACCAACAGAGACTTTGGTGGAGCGGTACATGCAAGAGATTGTAAGATTGCATGGAGTACCAGTGAGCATCGTGTCCGATCGGGACACTCGGTTCTTATCACACTTTTGGCGGAGTTTACAGGAAAGTTTAGGGACTCGATTGAAGTTTAGCACAGCTTATCATCCTCCAACTGATGGTCAGTCGGAGAGAACGATCCAAACTCTTGAAGACATATTGAGAGCATGCATGTTGGACTTCAAGGGTTTTTGGGAGGATCATCTACATTTGGTGGAGTTTTCTTACAACAACAGTTTTCAGGCAACTATCCAGATAACTCCATTTGAAGCTTTGTATGGTCGTAAGTGCCGTTCACCTGTTACTGGGACGATGTCGGTGAACGAAGATTATTGAGACCAGATTTGGTTCTGCAGACAGTTGAGAAGGTTAACACTATCAGAAATCATATGAAGGCAGCACACGACCGACAGAAGAGTTAGGCAGACACGTCAAGAAGACCTCTAGAGTTCGCCGTGGGTGATTTGGTATTCTTGAAGATATCACCAACTAGAGGGGTGATTCGTTTCGGAAGTCGAGAAAAGCTTAGTCTTCGATTCGTTGGACCCTTTGAGATCTTGGAGCGTGTTGGTGAGGTAGCGTATCGTTTGGCGTTACCGCGGTCCTTGGCGAATGTGCACGATGTGTTTCACGTATCTCAACTACGAAGGTATGTTCGAGATGAAACGCATGTATTGGATCATTCGGAGCTAACAGTACGAGAAGATTTGACTTTTAAGAAGCGACCGATTGAAATTGTGGATCGAAGGGAAAAGGTTCTTAAGAGCAAGGTAATCCCTCTTGTGCTTGTTTCTTGGGGTAATCGCTCGCATGGAGAGTCCACTTGGGAACGAGAAGATGAAATCCGGCGGAAGTTTCCTCACATTTTCTTGTAGTTTTCTATCTTTGTGTTCTTGGAATTTCGAGAACGAAATTCTTTTTGTAGTTGGGTATAATGCAACACCCGAGCCCAATGCTACTAATTTCGGTTACCGTTTGAACGTAGTGTGGCACTTATTTCATTTATCTTGCTTGATTGTTACTTATTTTAATTTTATCCCGGAAATTCATTTCTGCATATAACAATCTAAGGCATCTAAAATAAATTTAAAAATACTCATCGTGGCCTGCTTGACACCCCTAACCCCATTGTAGCGTCCGTGCATCGTGTTTTCGTCCCGTTCAGTGAAACGAGCGAGTTTGGACGGCTACGCGCACGTACGTGTGTCCGTTTTGGGGGTATGCCTTTTTTTTCCAAACACTTCATTTTAAATTTTGGATCCCGCCTAAAATTTTATTATTTCAATTTCAAACTTTTGGACCCGACCCGGGCGATTTGGAAATGTTTTACTTTGCGCCAAAATCCCAAATTTCTAATATTTTTATAACTGCCGTATATATATTTTTCAACCTAATAATATTTTTTATACTCCTAAATCTTTATTTAAAATTCTTTCCTAACCTTTAATCCACCTTCAACCAATCAGCTTCCTTCTTTAGGAACCGTGGGCCCCACTCTCTCCCCCATCTCTCTCTCTCCTCTCTCTCTCTCCCCCGTCTCTCTTTCTATCTCCCCGCTCTCTCTCTATTTTTCTCTCTCTCTCTCATCTATATATTCCCTCTTCTTTCTTCTCCTTTCTTTCTTTACGTAACCAGAACCCATCGCGAGCCCTAGCTGCCCCACCCCCCTCGCCGCTGCAGTCCCAACGCCGACGCGATCACCGCCGGGCTCGTCGTCTCCTCGCCCTCGACCGAGCCACTCCACCTCCTCGCCTCCGTTCCTTTCCCGTGACCGCCTCGTCTCAACCCATCGTCCTCGCCTCCTCAACCTTCGCCGTCGCCTCCTTCCCGACCTCGCTCCCTCCTTCGACCACCATCTTCCTCGTCTCACCTCAGACCCAAAACCCTGCACCCAGCTTCAACGACCGTACCCCTACACCAGCGCCGTGGCCACCTGCACACCCCCTGCGCGCGTCTGCACCGCCGGTGACCTCGTCCCCGTATCCCCGACCTTCGCGGACACCCCTCGGTGAGTTAGCATCCCCTCCTCATTTCCTTTCTTTTTCCTTCTCTGTTAAAGATTTCCTTGATCTGCAGCGTAGGCCACCGCCGGAGCTCCGTCGACGAGGTCGACCGTCACCACCCGTCGCACAGATCCCCATGAGCATTTCTCTTCTCCATCCTCCTTCCCTTTCTTCTTTATTTTCTTTTCTTTTCTTGTTGCAACTCTTGACATTCACTGTTTTTGTATCTCGCCGGATTCCGGCCGTGTCGGTGACGTGTCCCGACGTTCCAGCGTGGTACCCCGACCCGTGTGGCTTCACTGTTCGTCGTTTGGTTTCATTCCGTGAACCGTGCGCCCGTCGCGAGTTTTCCCCGCCGACGTTTTACGTTCCGTTTTTCCGATTCGCGACCCGTCGAGGCAAGTAACCCTTGCTACATGCTAAACAATATTTACTTATACTTAATGACGCCCTAAAACCTGCAATTTAACTTTGGTATTATAATTTCCCATTTTTCGTGTTCAAGATTGTTATATATCATTTATCTTTCAAACTTGAAACTTACCTGTTGTAATTACTAATTTGGAACCTAATAATCACATTTACATGTTTTAATTACACTTTCACTGATGATGTAGCCTATGGCACCTTTTCTACCGTTTTACTTCATTCAGACACCCGTATACATTTAACCTGCTTAAACTGTGATTTCATTCGTGGAACCTATATACACATATAACATTGCATCTATGAAGTCTTAAACTTGTTAATATAATTAAATGGCTATAATTGTCTTACTGCATTCTTATATTGTTGAAATCATCTCTGTGACACAATTGATAACTGTATTGCTAATTGAATGAATCTGCCTATTGCTTAATTCATTGCTTAGATCATGTTGTTAACCATGCTTGATTATGTAGCTGAGTATGAGCGCACCCATGATATTGTTTACATCTTGACCTGAATTGCTACATACATATTGATAGATCCAACATGGTACCGTATACTGCTTGACTTGACATGATGTACCATGACCCGACCCGTTACCTGATCTTGTGTCTAATGCCAACAAACCTGACATGTAGTCCTCATGGACCGTTCCTGTTGTCTATCCAGACAAACCTGTTTACCTGATCCTGTGTTGGCATTAGTTTCTTGACTGCGGGATACCTGACTTGACATACATATATAATTTGGGGGTATGGGGAAATCAAAGGTGAAACCTGACCTGTAACTCAACAGTTCACTACCTGTTCTGAGTGTACACATTCCTGTTTGGTGCCTAGCGGCATGTCTCGGTTTCAGCCGAGAATATTGAGGCTGTGGTCCCGGGTATGTACGGGATACTATTGAGTGTACACATTCCTGTTTGGTGCCTAGCGGCATGTCTCGGTTTCAGCCCGAGAATATTGAGGCCGTGGTCCCGGGTATGTACGGGATACTATTGAGTTACATCGATAATTCATCAATTTGGTTTCAAAGACTTTAGAATAGAGAACCTGATAGAACAGTCCAGTTTACCCAATGCACACTACTCTGCACTGCTCTCATTCATATTATTGTTACCCTTGCTTTATTCATGTTTATACTTGCATTGCCTGTTTATTATGTTATTACTTGATGACTTGACGCGCTGACGTCTGGGTTTTGCATGGCCCAGATTCTTCTACCTTGCTGCAGACTGATTAGGAGTTTTGCCGCTGTTAGACGAGCGGTGAGGTTCCTGTCGGTACGTAGTTTCACTCCAGGTGTTTCATTTATTGTATCTTTTGGCTTCCGCATATTGTTATTTCTTGACTCTCTTACTCTGGCTTATGGACATGTACTAGATAGTTAGTCTACTTTCCTGTTCTTGATATCTCTACAGTCGTAATGTGACTGTGGAAGGATTTTTTCTATCCACAGGTAGCATGGTTGGCTATGTCACGTGCCCACTTTAGCGTACTCTGGGAAGCGGGGCGTGACACTTTACTTGACATTGAGTAGAGATCCATGTTAAACTGCAGGTGAGGCTATTTAGAGAGAAGACCCGCATACATGTAGAAACTTAAAGAAGTAAGGAAAATAGCCTGATATGCTACGTGGGGGCCAGGTATTATGAGGTCTACTTCTTCATAATTATATGTGTTGCCTGCAAGTTTTTGTATTGTTCTTGTACATGCGACATATGGTGCTTGCAACTTTTGTTGCAATAACAAGAGCATGTTTGGCAATCGGAAAGTGAAAATAAAGTAGGAAAGTGAAAAAGAAGTAGGAAGTAAAATATAAATAAAGTTTTAATTGTTGTTTGTATTGATAAAAAGAAAGTTGGAAATAAGTTGAGTCCATGCTTATGCAACAATAGAAAGTGAACTTGGACTATTTGGTTGCTGAGAGAGAAAGTACGAAAGAAGTACAAATAATATAATAGGTAGGAATGGTTAGAATAAAATATTATTTTCCTTAAACAATTCCTCACTTTCTACTCACTTGCCATGGTTTGGGCAACAAAGTGAAAAAGGCTAAAATGATCAGGTGTCTAGAAAGTACCAACTGCTTTCTATTCTTTTTTGAAGTCACCCAAACAAGGCAACCTAGAAAGTGAACGTCAATTTCCTACTTTCCATGTTACTTTCTTGTTACCAAACATGTCCTAAATGAACACCGGATCCTTTATTTGGTTAAATCCAACTTTTGTGGAAGGATTTGCAGTTTCATTGCAAATCCATTATTTGTTGAAAAATATTGGTGCAAAAGCTACAGGATTTCCGAATCAAATGATCATTATGGCTTGGGTGGCAATATTATCAAACATTTATTTGATGAGTCCACACCAAAACTTGTGTATGGACAGAATTAACCTCAACTGCATCAACCTTTAATTTTTTGTCTTTTTATGACGTCTTTCCTCTTGATCCTGATCCGACTCCCGTTCACGGTGTCAATGTAGCACCGCCCCTTGTCGATGGCAAGTTGGTCATCGTCAACGATTTCATGAAAGATCCGCAGCCTCATGGGCTTGTCGGCAACGCGATCAAGCTCCTCTATCATGTTGCCGAGATTCTTCAACGACGAGATCGAGATTCGGGCATCGATGCCCTCGTTGGGGAGCTAGTACTTGACGGCGCCGATCTCGCCTCCGATCTTGGCCAGCAGATTTGCTAAGATCAAGGAACGCCAGAGCGAGAAGATCCGGTCGGAGAGAGAGAAGGTTGTTGGAGAGGCGGAGGCGGAAGGAGATGGGAAAGGAGGGGATAGGGTCGGTGAGGTCAGAGGAGAGGTTGAGGGCGACGACGCGGCTGGTGAGGGTCTCAGGCGGAGGAGGGGTGATGGGATGTGATTTGGTGGGGGGAGGGAATTAAAGGCTGATGTAGTCGGGATTAATTTTGTCCATACACAAGTTTTGATGTTGATTTATCAAATAAGGGTTTGGCAATATCACAACCCGGATGGCTTTTATTGATTTTCGAAAGATTGGTATCCCATCATCCACGTCTATTGTGGCACTGGCAAGGCTTCCGCAATCATAAATGTTAGAGCCCCCAGTTTTGAAGACATGTAGCTCTAAGAGACCAAGCACCTCCAAACAGTTTTGGAAGGTGATGGAGCCAAAAACTAAGTAGCTCCAAATCCAAACCGCATCTGTAATTATTAACAATATTATTTTTTATAAGCAGGCATTTTTTTCCTTTTAAGGAATTGTGTTTGTGCCGGCCAAATTAGCCGCAGCATTTGCTTCAGATTTTTGATGGTTTTGCAGCTTGATTTCCAAATCTGAGTTCAAATGTTGCTAGCCACACTTAAAAAAAAATGGAGTGTTTTTGCTCCATATGTTACATGCAACTCCAATCCAAGCGACCAAACTGTCCCTTAAATTTGGTAGGGTATTATTTAGAAAAAAAAAACATTGGCAATCATTTTCAACAACAATCCGCTTATTAGTTTAATCCTTTTAGTTCATTCATCTCAAGACGAACAAGCAGTTGAAGGCGCAATTACGAACCCTCTCTACGAATTTGGGAGTTTTCGAAAAATTCAGGTATATTAGGCTCGGATTCTTTTGAATCAGATACTATTTCCTGCAACTTTCCAAAGGGCATTTTTGTTGAATTTTCGGCTGTCTAATTCTGTCAACAAGTAGAAATTCTTGCTAGGTTAGGTTTTTTAGGGCTTAATCTGAGGGGCTGTGTCTGCTCGAAGTTCACAGTTCATTATGTGGAATATGCCACTTCTTTGTCAAGCAGTTATACTGTGATTTGTTTTTGATATTTTCATTCTTTTCTCTCTCTTTCTTTTGTCTTTTTTTTTTAAATCTTTGAACTGGATCTGTTCATTCATGTAACTAGGAATTTAGCGTTTTTTCCCTCATCTTTTTAGTATATGATGAACGGTCTTTGGTAGTTGCCAATGTGGAATTTGATGCACAATGTTATTTTTCCATTAAGAAACATAAAACATTTTTCTTTAAATAATTAATTAAACTTAATATTCTCTTTTGTTGTTGACATTAAATTGTGTGCAATCCGTAATTTGAATGTCGTTCGATTCTCTTATTTTAGAAAAATTAGAGCTTCCGGTATAGTGGTTCATGTCATAGGTACAAATGGTAATGGGTTTTATACTATTTATGGAAGTTTTGGTTTTGGACAAAAGAATGAAGCAGGTAATTCTGTTTTAGATTTTGCCTTTTATTATGACTTGATCTTGATAAATATTTGGTTTAGGAAAAGAGAGTCTCCCTTGATCATCTTTAGGAGTGGATCGAGTGTTATAGTCAAATAAATTTTTTTTCTTACTAGAAGGATAGATAGGCATTGTTGAATCGATTGTGAAGTAGTGTCAGATAAGAGTGTTACTACTCAACATAAAAATTTTGTTCTAGATGTTCGGTTTAGAAGAAGACATGAAAAGGTTAGATGTAAGGTAGAGCCTAAAATTAAGTGGTGGCAACTAAAAGAAAGTAACAAAAAAGCCTTTGTAGATCGTGTAGTTCAAGGGGCTGATTGGAAGTCCGAAGACGATTCAGGCACAATATGGAACAAGATAGCTAGTTGCGTTAAGAGAGTAGCTAAAGATCTACTTAGTGAATCGACAGTTGGTGCTCCACCATTTAAGGACACGTTATGGTGGAATGAAGAAGTAAAAGCTGCTATTAAAATAAAAATGGATTTTTATACAGATTTAAAAAAGAGTAGAGATATAGAGAGATTTGAGAAGAACAAGATAGCTAAAAAGGAGATTAAGAAAGCTGTTCGGGAAGCCAAAGCTAAAATCTATAAAAGGATGGCGATATCAATCAGAGAATTCATGCTTGTTGGTTGAAATGGAAGAGTGCAATGGGCATTTTGTGCGATCGTAACTTTCCGTGAAGATTAAAAAGGAAATTTTATCGAAACGCTATTCGGACAGCTTTATTATATGATACGGAATGCTAGGCTCCTAAGAAATATCATGCGCAAAAGATGTATATAGCAAAGATGTGCATACTTCGTTGAATATATGGTAACACTAGAAAGGATAAGGTGCGAAATGAGGATATTCGTGCAAAGTTGGTGTAGCATCCGTGAATGAGAAGATGCGGGAAAACCGTCTAAAATGGTTTGGTCATGTACAACGCAGATATACAGAAGCACCAGTTAGACGAATGGAGATTCACGATTTAGGCCAAGTCAAAAGAGCGAAAGGGAGATCGAAGAAAACTTGGGTAAATGCGATACAAAAAGATATAGATGCCTGAAAGTATATTGTTTGATAGGAGTGAGTGGAGACGGAGGACTTATGTGCTCGACCCGGCGTGATTCTCATTTTGGTTCATGTAGCCTACCTCATATGCTTGAGACGAAAGATTTGAGATAAAAGGCTCAGTTGTGGTGGTGGTTGTTGTAGAGCTTCATGTATCATATTTGTATTATACCTTGAAGTAACATCAAATTTATTTTTATTTTATTTTGTTGGTTTATAGTTTAGCAGAGGGTAATTTACCTCCAGCTTTATTAATTGGGTGGCAACTACAACCAGCCATGGTGTTTTTATGGTCATTGCATTGAAGCTTTGGAAATGAGAAGAATCGGTGGGGTTTAGATTGAAGAATCAAAATGGGAAGAATTTGAGTGTGCATATTTTTATTTTCATTAACTATAGCCATCACCTAAATGGCGCAACAAAGTGTTATCTGAGGTTTCATGCTGTGAGTTACTTTATTTGATGATAAAGAAAACCCTTACCATGAGTTAAAAGTTATATAGAAAGGGTACCGAGATGGTAGCTGGGATGATAAGACGCCAAATTAATTTGTATCTCGCAAACATGTCTAGATTTTATTGAAATAGAAAAAAAAAAGAGGGTTATTTTGATATACCCCGTTAAAAGGTTTTATAATTTTAAAAACCATCCCGGAAAGTTCGTTTCGAGTTATCCAAATAGGCATCCCCAGGTTAATTAAGTTCCATCCGAAACCCGTTAATGTGATGTTATTGGATGGGGTTAAATGACCAAAATACCCCTCCCATGGCTGTGTAATGAGATTACACCTTTGCCCTCCTTGTCCCTCTCCTTCACTCTCATTTCTTGCTTCTCTCTCTCTCTTTCCAAGCAAGGCCAGTATTTGGTTCAGCCCACATGTGGGAACTATTTAATGGATCTGTTTAAAGGGCCATTCCATAAAACTCTTCTAATAGAAACTAGGAATTTAGAAGTATTTGTGTATATGCTTCCTTCGTCCGTGAGGATCCACAATACATAGATGTATTTTCCATGCAATGACGGCGAAAAACAACCTCAACAAATTTTGGCAAATTAATTAAACAAAAAGGAAAGACAAAAATTTTTAATAATAACTAAAGTAAATTTACACCTCCTTCGATTTTCGAACAATCTTCAACATTTCCTTTCTAAAATCTCTTGGGTCGTCAGCTTCTGGGCTTCTTACAAAGAAGAGGTCCTCCTTTGAAACTCCCTCCCTATATATATATATATATATATATATATATAAAAGAGCTAAATAGTTTAAAAGCATCACTTAGGTTAAATAAAAAGAAGGGGTTTCTTAAATATCTCACTCCCAAAATTTCAATATTTTTAAATTTCACCCGCAAAACCCCAAAATCTAGTATTTCCAAATTTCATCCTTAAAACTATTAAGTAAGTTATCTAAATTTCACCCATAAAATTTAGTATTTCCAAATTTCACTCCCAAACTATTAAATTGTCCAAATTTCAGCACAAAACCATTAAGTTATCAATAATATAACTTCATTTTTGCAAAAAGTTTTTTAATTTTCTTCATTTTGACGTCAACTCTTTCTCCAACATCATTGAGCTCGGCTTATGATATCGTAGAGACTAACCACAAAGTAAATAGGGACTGGTTGTCCAGATTCCATCACTTGCATAAGAGTAACTCTAACTCATATTATTATTTCAAATTGTCGTAATTGTTATAGCAAAACCACAAAGGAGCATGATTTTATCTATTAAAATTACAAATATTAGATGAAGGCGAAATGTACTAAATTTCGCTCTCAAGAGAATTCCTAATATTGAAATTGTGAGAAATCTAAAACCCTAGTCCATATTTAACATAAGAAAGAAGAAGAGTACCATTTGGGGTGAAATTTGGACAACTTAATGGATCTGGGAGTGAAATTTGGAAATAATAGATTTTGGAGGTGAAATTCGGACAACTTAATAGTTTTGATGGTGAAATTTGGAAATACTAGATTTTCACGGTGAAATTTGGAAAACTAGATAGTTTTGAAGTGAAATTGGGAAATGCTAGATTTTGGGATGAAATTTGAAAATATTGAAATTTTGAAGGTGGGATATAAAAAAAAACCAAAGAGGAAATGAATCATGGACAATCAAAGGGGAATTAGAGTTTTCGTTGCACGATATTCAGTTATTTGATAATTTGCAAGTGGAATATTGCACAGCTTTGTTAACTTGCGATCCTATAAGAAAAAATAAGTTTGTTACACGAGAACAACAAAAAGAATGCTTAATATATTTAGTACCTCCCCTTCATTTTCATGATAATTAAGTCTAACTTATTCTGTGGCATCTCGCTTTTTCATCGTTGTTGTCTGCTCTCATGTTGATAGGTTAGTTTATCCATTACTCCAATCTGTGCATCATATTCATCATATAGAATTGTGGATTTCGCATGAATCAGTTCCCGGAATTTCGAGATCCTCATCCAAGCCGACGCAGATCCTCTCGCGGATAATATAATAGTTCTTATCTATGGATTTATACCTTCTTTTGGAAAAGCAATCTAAAACAAACAAACAAATAATTAACTAAAAACAATTTATAATTCAAGAAACAAATTAACGAGGTATAACATATTAATAACCAATTTTTTTTTAAATAAGAGTGAAAAAGAAACAATTGAAATTCTACAATTAGAAACATGCTATCTTGATAAAAAAATTATGCATATGTATACATAAAGAACTGTAACATATTCAAGGTAAGTGTAAAAAAAATTAGGTATGTGATTTTGACATTTCACATGGTTTACAGAAAATCTAACACATTCCATAACCAAAGCAACGATCAGACGAAATCAAAATCACAAGATAATGTGTGTGATAATGGTTATCAAGATTCATGAGGATCATCAAACACATATGGGAGACCAATATCCAATGCCTCCTTAACAATAATTTAAAACTATAACGCATATAATGAAATTAAAGGAAATTTTGAACAATCAGATACAACTCTCAAGCAACTGGTACCATTCTTCATTTAAACTAGGGTTATTTCATAGAAAACCCATCGTGGTTTGGGATAATATTCAGAAAGCTCCATGTAGTTCTGTCGTTAGATAAAAAAAACCTAAAGTTGATAATCATTACCCATAACCCCTCTCAACCGTTAAAACCCACTTTTAAGTGGTCATGTGATCTCACGTGACCTATTAAATTTTTTTAAATCCCCATTTTATCCGTTTTATTTCTTATAACAACCGTAGCTTCTCTCTTTCTCTCACCTCCTATGGCCATGCATCGGCGGCGGCAGTCGCGATCTCATCACCCTCTCCTCTTCGGCCCTCGATACCTCCTCCCTCTCTCTCCTCCGTCGCCGCATCCGCATCCTCATCTCCTCCCGTATCTACTCCTCCAAATCCAATGGATTTCTCAACAACAACAACCACCAACGGGAAGAAGAAGAAGAAGAACACGAAGACATCCTCTATCAATTTGTCCTCTCTGGTTCTTTTTCATCAATCAACAATAACATGGATGCATTATCCAAAAAGGAGTGGATGCTATGTGGATTATAATAGCACGGGTGCTTTTAGGAGACCTTGGCCATACATCAGGATACACCAATACCAAAGGCCTCCTGTTTCACACAAATCTCGATCGTCCATTACTATTTTGGATGGATCTAGACCGTTTGATATAATAGCATGGATGCTATTATCCCCATAATAGCAACCACTCCCAATCCTACATTAACAGCTCATAAATGCATGATGCAAACATAAAACCATACGAAATTGTTCTAGTTAGCATGCTTTCGGCTTGTGCTCATTTATGAGCTGCTTAGCTATATAATTCATTGTTACTCATGTTAATGTAAATTATTTTGGTTGTATTTAGTTGGAACTACAATGAATTTTCTCGTATGCAGCTCTATTTACTTTGCTTGATGAAGAATTAAGCTAGTTGCTAGATCGCAACTCCAATGGATTGAGCACTGAAGCAAAATCAAGAATCTCTCTTTTCAACGCAATCTCTCAGAAAAAATAAAAAATCTCTTCCCTTAAGCAAAATCAAAAATCTTCAGTGCCATGTGCATACACGATCAATTGGGCATTTACGCAGACACCTTCAAAACACCGTTATTCAAGAAATTAGACAAATATTCAAAACACAGTCGTTTGGATATTTATACAAATATCTTACAAGTATAAATATTTAAATAGTTGCACAAAGATATTTCAAATACGATCATTCGGGTATTTACACAAACACCATCGTTTAATTAATTGAGCAAAGATATTCCAAACACTATCATTCAGACATTTACACAAACACTTTCTAAGCACCATCATTCATCAACATATGTTCGTAAAAAAAACTTAATTACTTTCATACACAACATTTTACTGCTTATACTAATTTATTGATGCTTTCAAACACATGAACAAACACCAAAATTGAAACCAATAACAGCAGCATCCGGTAATACTGGCCAAATCCGTCTTCTAATGTCACATCCCGTACCCAAAATACAGTGTAGTGGACCCAGAAATATGATGGTACGTGACAAGCCGACGTTGTATATACAAGGGAAAGGTCAAAGTTCACTTGTATATATAATAAGCTTAAATATCAATTCACACAGTTTAAAATCTTCATAGCGGAAAATAACTAAACTGCACGTGTACTTCATCATAATATCATATGTAAGCCACAACTATATAAGAAGTTTTCCAAATATTATAAGTCTTCCAAGATCCAAAAGATCACACCAAAGATTACAAAAGTTTCCGATTTAAAGGAAACGGACACGCAACTGTATAGAAGGAAAAGTGTCCTACCAAAAGTAACAAGAATATAAAGAGCACCGCCTCTACAAGATCCTAAAAATAAGCTATATCCTGCGCTGACGAATCAACAGAGCTATCGTCTATACCTAAGCATGCAAGTCTCAGGGTCTTTAGAAAATGACCTAGCAAGTGGTAAAATGAAGGAATATGTGTACTTATGTGTGCAGACGTGTATGTGATATAATGGTGTCAAATACCATCACAATATAGCAACGCGTTAAGTTTTAAATAGTTTATTTCTTTATTTTGTGAAAGTCTTTGATAGCCAACGAATAACAGTGGAAAGTATCCCGTGCATATCCGGGACCACGTTCTCATGTCTCCTGGTGCTGAACCTAGGACGTACCGCCAGGCACTACTTGTGAACTTGTGTATTACGGCTCGGAAAACTTTAAAATATTTCCATGGAGTGGAAAACTGTACTTATCGTTAGCAAGCTATCCGGACCACCACGACTGACCCTAACATATAACGAGCTGTAATAATAATATGTAATATGTAGGTAGTCCAGCAACCACTCGAGCCCTCTAGGTTGGGTCCTAACTGTTGGTATCATAAATAAGCTTTCCAAAACTATTAACCGAGTCTACCAAGTTCTTTCCCCATCCCCCATTGTATCAGCTTATTTATGGCATTCAATAAGTTAAAACATGATTTCATATTGATATCAATACTTGTAATTATATCATGAATTATATCAGAATACAGGTAAGCATATCATGTATCATTATTCAAGTAGTTGTGTCATGTCATAGAAATTTGTCATACTATTTAACAGTAAATACAGTATCATGTCATATAAACTTGTCATATCATGAAACTGGTAAAATCTATAAATAATTATAACAAGTATTCAGTGGTAACTATAACTTGCCGTGTATCATTGTTTCAGGTATCAGTGTCATGTTAATTACTGTTAACTATCAAGTGTGTGTATAAAGAAAAATATCAAAGATACATTGACAGAAGACGAGGCCAGATTTTATGTTTGAGAAACAATATTAGCAATTGAATCTACTCACGAATACAATTATGTTCATAGGCACTATTTTCCGAATTCAGCCAGTAATTGTTCATGCCTTAGTCGTTAAACTTTATGTACCAACCTCAACTAAAGCACCCTTTTCTTTATAGTATATATAAAAATTGTTGTCGATCTCATTTTATAGTGTTTTGATTATTGCCAAATAGTTGTTTCGTGTTACGTGATTATTTTGCGGATTGACTTATAAGGAACATCATACAGAGGACGAAGGACCATACATTAAATGTCATATCCAAAAGGACGAATGTTGCCACTTCACAAGACCAATATTTTAAACATTAAATTTAAAACCAACAATTAATAAGAGTCAGCAATCGGCTGGGATTTTATTTTTTATTAATTTTTTGTAAGGACCTTATTGTAAAAGCGGCCAGGATTTAATGAACTTGAGAAAAAACACACCTTTGAATTTTCATATTGCATATCCATTTACAATATTGCTGGTCTAAAATTATTTTTGATTTAATTTTTAGTACTTAAATTAATTTCTATATTAAAAGTTATTTTAACATATTTACAAATCAAACCAAAAATTATTTACTTGCTAGATCAAGCTTGGTGTCAACTCAAGATTTTGATTGAGATCTTGTGAGACATTTATCCAAAACCTTGATTTCAAATATTGTCCAAAACCTTGATTTCCAAAACCTTGATTTCAAGATTTTGATTGAGATCTTTTAAGAGACATTTGATATTAATTTGGTAATTAAATTTTATTTGATCCATTGAGATCTTGTGAGACATTTATCCAAAACCTTGATTTCAATATAAAAAAAAATGTAGCGGTTGCATTTTGATTGCACATGCAATTGAGTGTTTAAGATTTGCATCATCTACTCAACAACATAATATTTTATAGCCGTTGGCTCGTCATGGGGAGATTCTTTATTTTAGCTATGAAGTTTAAATTAAGCACAAGATTTGAAATAGTTTATAGCCGTTAGCACCTAAATAGGCATGAAGGTAATTTCCGAAAGGATCATCCTGAGATGATCATCTCATAGCGGCAAAAAGAGTGCTCAATAAGTGAGCTATTACGTATTAATTTCAATTTCAACAACTCGGACTCAGATCATGGGGATGACCGGAATACTTCATATCAATACTCGGTGAAAGATCTTATTTTAGCTATCATCTTGTCCGATCCATAGCCCTTTGGAAGCAATTATTTTAAATTATTTTATATATCATCTTTATATAGATTATCATTTTCTAGATTGAAAAGATACGAATCAAGTGCTCCATCACTTTCAAATTCTCGCAAGCTCAATAATTTCTTGTCTTCATAGAAAAAGCTGTGAATTGTTCAAGCTGTAACGTTCTCTCACATGTTTAAGAGAGAAGATATTCATTCATGTAAAAGGTTGTAAGTATCTTGCGAAGAAGAAGGATGTGTAACAGGTTTCTCTGTCCGGTTGAAGGAGCATTATGGTGGATTGGAAAAATTAAATCCTAAAGACGGAGGGGGCAGGGGAATGTGGTTTTAAGTAGGCGAAGAACGCCGAACCACTCTAAAATCGGCTGTTAGTGTTTGCTTATTTTATCTTTCACTTACTCCCACATTTCCATTGTGTTGCAATTGTTGGTATTTTAACCATGCTTAAAATTGCTAGAACATATTGCTATTGTTATTAAGTTATATTAAAATTTTGTAAAACCCTATTCATCCTGCCCTCCCCAGCCAACCCGCTCCCCCCCCCCCCATTAGCTAGCGCTCTTTCAATTGTAAGACCGAAGCTGCCACATTTCATGTTGTGCAAATCTTCGGATAGCATTAGCTTGTCGAGGAATGTTATTCAGCAAAAATCTTTCCATCAGACAACGACAAGCGTTCGACGTTCTCCCTTAAACCCAAGACTACACAATAAACATACATAATGATTTCACTGGCAGAAATACAAACGAATGTTGGAAAGTTGTATTCTACGTTCATTTACATGTAACTGACTTGTCTATAATTTTCAACGATACGATCGGACACATACAATGTTATGCGGTTTTAATAAGGTCGAGAATCTAGATATTCCGTTGGCTAACTAGGCTCGTAAATCGTTGGGACCCATATATTCGGTGTACATCCGGTCCATTATACCATTTAGCTTTCCAGGTAAGGTCGACCAAGAAATTCGTTAAGACCCTGCTTGGGTATAGAGTTAGGAAAGCTGGAGTTTATTTTTAAGTAGAGATAGAGAGAATGCTAACTCTAGTTTGCAAGGTCATTACCTCTATTGTAGATAATTTTGGAGTTTAGATAACCAGAGTTTTCTAATCGCAAAAATCCAAGCCCCATGGTATATACTTAGTACTATGGAGTTAAGTTTAGATAGCTTAATGAAACTCTATTTGATGGATTATTTTCATTTAAATTCTTCCTCCTATAGAAAGTGAACTAGAATTTTAGTATACATTAAATGTAATGTTAGAGCCTAGCTGTTTACTTGTAGTTGAAGAAATAATGTATTTGTAACTACACGATAGATTCAACTACCCAAATTGTAATTTCATTCTTTAATTGACTATAATAGAGTTCTAACCGAATGTTTTGCAAAACATGTTTTGTTTGGATATAGTTATAACACAGTTACTATATTTTTTTATTGTACTCTGTGTTCGAACAAATACGTTTAATTTGAGCATATGCGCAACTACATTATTTTTAACTTTATTTGTTGTTACAAATAAATGTAACGCCTCACGCCTCAGTACAGATGGTATTGTCCGCTCTGGCCGAAACCGCACGGTTTTTCCCTTTAAAGCGAACCGGACCCGACCAGGGGCCACTTCCCAGGAGGTCACCCATCCCAAGACTTCCCTGGCCCGAGCACGCTTAACTACGGAGTTCTCAAGCTCCTGTAGTTCCGGTTCACTTAAAAGGGAAAAACCGTGCGGTTTCGGCCAGAGCGGACAATACCATCTGTACTGAGGCGTGGGGCGTTACATTTATGGTGGCATGTGAGAGGTCGCAAGTTGGGCTTAGCTCGGTTGGTATCAATTTTATCTCTGATATAACACGTCGTAAGTGGGATCCTCAAAAGGGATCGATTTTTAAAAAAAAATACATAATGTAATAGTAATAACTACTTAAAACCAAACATTGATGCAGTTGGAATTGCTTGGGCTTTCAATTACACCTAACCAAACAACCGCTTATGGGTTCGGTAAATGGAAAGTAGATGAGAAAGTGAAGGTATAGAAAATAGTTTAGATGTTTGAATTAAAAATGAAAGTGAAGAAAGTACTTTCCTACTTTCTTGCCACATGGGATATTTGGGGCATTTCACTTTCTTTGCCAAATCTGAGAAATTGAAAAGCAAGCGGAGAAAAGTGCATATTTTATTATTGTTTTATTATATTTTATTCTACTTTTTTAATTTCCTTTCTTACTTTCTTAGTTTCTACTATTACAATGGAACAATCCAATCTCATTTTTCATTGTCATATAAAAGCCAACTCAACTTATTTTCTATTTTCATTTTAACAAAACAAATAAAAATTAATAATTTCTTCACACTTTATTTTCATTTCACTTTTCTACTATTTTCTTAATTTCTTGCCTTCTTTTCACTGAACCCTAACCCTAATCCTAACCTCCCTTCTCCTCCCCCATCCACTCTGTAGTTGGCGGCATTACTGAAGAAACCCTCCTCTTCGGCCACCACCAACACCCTTCTTCTTCCATAGCAAACCGAACACTAACCAAAACCTGCAACTTCTCCTCCTTCAACCCACACCCTGTCTTCACTCCATTCCAATCTCCCTCCTCTATCCTTCTCAACCTTTAATCGAGGCCTC
Organism: Agapanthus africanus; assembly: GCA_030015575.1. Taxonomy (NCBI): domain Eukaryota; kingdom Viridiplantae; phylum Streptophyta; class Magnoliopsida; order Asparagales; family Amaryllidaceae; genus Agapanthus; species Agapanthus africanus. The sequence continues at coordinate 276,025,022 of CM057339.1, read as the reverse complement.
GTCTTCTCCTTTGTCTTTCCGCGGTCCCAATCCAAGGAGGAGAGAAGAAGAAGAAGAAGAAATTTAAAATTTAAAATTATCTTAACTATAAAATAAGCTAAGATTAAGGAAAAACGAATTAGAAATAGTGGTAAAATAATAATTACACTTAATTATTAAGGGAGTTGGAGAAATATTTTTATAAGGTTGTTTTTTTTTTCTAGAATATCGAGGGCACTTTTAGTGAAATTTTTTGCTTTTTTTTTTGTGCTCAAGCGCAAGTGTGACCAGGGGCAGCATTTTAGTTAATAACCCTAAATGTAAATAATAAACTCAACCATATTATCTCTTCTACTTCAGGAAAAAAAAATCATAGTTCTTCCTATGTCACATATTAAGTGCAAAACAATAGCAGAGCATAAGTACTTTGTTCATTGTTATTCTCTTTTCCTAGCATGCACACATGTAAATGTATTTAACTTTACTTAAGAAAAGAAAAAATAAACAACTCTATCTCTTCCAACGGCACACATTAGATGTAAATTAATCACAAAGCAAGTGGGGCTTAGTTCATCACTCTTTTTCCTTACGACATGTAGCATGTAGATCAGTTTACCCTAAAACAATGAATGATATCGGTTAGTGATAAAAAAAAAAATTTAATTAAAGTAAAATAAAAGAAAAAGAGTGTTAAACATTAGTACCTGTTGGGTTTATCTAGACTATATTCTAACGGTTCTTGAGCATTTTTTTTGTTCTTCTCTGGCCTCCAATAACTACTAGGCCTTCTAGTAAGTACAAATATATTTACCGTCCAAAATTGAGCGGTGTTCCTTATGAAATCCTTCAACTTAACAGCATTGATGTTTTTCTAGTCACGAGAAGTTGTTAATTTACAAACAAGTTTAATGGTCTGAAACAACAGTATAAATAGTGGCAGATAATGAAATTTAAAAAACTAAAATAAAGCTATAAATTTAACATGGTAGTACCTATCTGTCAACTTCATTTAAACTTAAAGGATATGCCTCTATGACTACATCGACTTTGTGAACAAAAGATTTTTGTCTTGCATAACACACCAACTTATCAATAACCCCTACCTTGTTATCATATCCAGCATAGAGAGTATTGGTTCTTGTGTTCCCATTTACCAATTGCAAACTTTGCCTTCCCAATCTTCTTTTTGAAGCACCTATAGTAGAAAATAGACAAATGATCATACTTGGTCTGGTCTCTTTTACCAAATTGCTTCCTAAACAAATAAAGAACTTAAAATAAGTTCCAAAATAACTAAATGATTTATATCAGTCGCTCAACTACTAGGAAATTAAAAGTAACGGAGAAAAATCTCGATTTTTTTTATTTTCCATTATTGTAATAAATGGACTCAGTAAAGTTTATCATCGCAAATTCATAATTAAGATGAAGTTTTGAGCAAATATTGATGTTAACACTGGGCTCTAAGGATTTCAAAGTTTTCAATATGCAGTACTGAAAATTGCAGGAGGACACACACATATATATTTATTAGAGGAAATGATGCATTAAAATGTTATCAGTATTTTGAGTAAAGATTATATTTTTGGTAAAAAGCTAGAAATCTGATAAAATTAACATAAATATTGTTAGTTTCATTTTACCTAAATAGTTATTTGATATACTCCACCCACTACTAAAATAGAGGGTTGCCCCTACGGATAACGACATCCGTAGGGGCAGATTTAGTTTGGACCTACGGATTAATCCGTAGGGCCAAAAGGTTGCCCCTACGGTCCTTATATATTAATTTAAAAATATTAAATCTTAAATTGTTGTTTGTCCTTACGGAGCCGCAAACCAAGAACCTACGAACTTAACCGTAGGGACATCTAAATAGGGATTTAAATAAAAAGGCACAGATCGATCCCTACGCTGATTATCTAAATATTATTTTTCCACTGCGCGCGAACCCAAAATCCCCAAACCCTCGTTCCCGCCGATCGCCCTGAGTGTTTCGTCATCGTTCTCGTCGTCGCCAGCGCCGGCCGATTCGTCGTTGCCACCGCCTGCTTCTTCCTCATCTCCGTTTTCGTCGTCGCCTCCTCCGATCAACCGTCGCCTCTGCACAGGTTAGGAAATCTTCAATTAAACAAATGTTTGATTGTTTTAGGGCAATGGTTCATGGTTTGGGTATCGATGAGGCATCGGTTGGGGTTAGCGTTGGGGTTGGGGTTACGGTTGGGGCTGGGGCTGAGGCTGGGGTTGCGGTTGCGGTTGGGGCTGGGGTTCGGCAGGGGGTTGGGGTTGGGGTTGGGGTTGGGGTTCGGCTGGGGCTGGTGGTAGGGTTAGGGTTAGGATTGGGGTTGGGGTTGGGGTTAGAAACCACTTCTTGACATTATTGACAGCAAAGCTTAATTCATCTATGAGGATTCCAGTTTCCAAGGACCAAAGAAAGTAAAATGTTTTGATACAGGAGATCATTAATGATATATTTTACAAGGAGCAACATATATAAATCATTCAATGGTTGTAACCGCTCATTGGTTAATTAGGTGTGAAATCTTTGAAATTAGTATACTTAACGGTTATAAGATGTCGGTATGGCCCGAACCAAGACTAACTCTACAATAGTGTCGGATGCTGATAAGCCAGTCAATAAGTAAAGGGTGTTATAAGCAATTAACCTTGACTTCATTTCTTGTTTCTTTTTCTGTAAATTTGATAGATATATCATGAAAACAAACCTTTAATTGAGATCAAGATAAGCTCTATGACGCGAGAAACCAACGATATTATCTTAGAATTGTGGTTGTCGAATTTGTTAACGAAGTAGTCTATAAAAGAGAAGGGGGTCACTGCTTGCATCCTCCATTTGAGGGTGCCGAGGACTAGAAGCTCCATTCTTTGTATAGTTTTACCTTCAAATATGTACTTGGCCTCACCAACCATACTCCCGACAGCCGAAACACACACATACAACAAGAATACACAACAAACGCATCATTAGAGAGTGATTCAAGATGTTCAAGTTAAAACCAATATATGATACTCGATGATAATATGAAACTTTCATATTCTCATCGATACTCATATATGAAACTAAAAGCGTCACTTAGTCCCCGTCCATCGGTTAACATACGTTCGATATTCGTCGTGACATAGAACTATACGACGGTTGTTAAATATCGGACGGTATAGCTCGATACTAATAACCGTCGTATAGTCTATGTGACGAGAAGATTCAATCGTATGATAACCGATAGATTTGTCCCGTGTGGACAAGTTAGGAGTATAAAGCAAACACCTTCATTCACTTGTGTTTTCATCCGTTTCGAGATATTTCATCGGTACCTTTCCGCTGGTTCTCCATGTACAAAGATAGATTAGATGTTCATTTCAACGTTTCACAGCTTTGAAATGATTATCTATTCTATTACAGTGTACTCGGAGAACAGCGGGGAGGTGCTGCCGAAATTTACTCGAAACGGTTGAAAGCACAAGCGAATGGGTGTTCGCTCTATACATTCTTAATAGGATAGAAGCCTTACCCCCGACAGCCGAAACACACACATACAACAAAAATACACAACAAACGCATCATTAGAGAGTGATTTAAGATGTTCAAGTTAAAACCAATATATGATACTCGATGATAATATGAAACCTTCATATTCTCATCGACACTCATATATGAAACTAAAAGCGTCACTTAGTCCCCATCTATCGGTTAATATACGTTCGATATTCGTCGTGACATAGAACTATACGAAGGTTGTTAAATATCGGACGGTATAGCTCGATACTAACAACCACCGTATAGTCTATGTGACGAGAAGATTCAATCGTATGATAACCGATAGATTTGTCCCGTGTGGATAAGTTAGGAATGTATAAAGAAAACACCTTCATTCACTTGTGTTTTCATCCGTTTTGAGATATTTCGTCGGTATCTTTCCGCTGGTTCTCCATGTACAAAGATATATTAGATGTTCATTTCAACGTTGTTTCATAGCTTTGAAATGATTATCTATTCTATTACAGTGTACTCGGAGAACAGCGGGGAGGTGCTGCCGAAATTTACTCGAAACAGTTGAAAGCACAAGCGAATGGGTGTTCGCTCTATACATTCTTAATGGGATAGAAGCCTTACCCCCGACAGCCGAAACACACACATACAACAAGAATACACAACAAACGCATCATTAGAGAGTGATTCAAGATGTTCAAGTTAAAACCAATATATGGTACTCGATGATAATATGAAACCTTCGTATTCTCATCGATACTCATATATGAAACTAAAAGCGCCACTTAGTCCCCGTCTATCGGTTAACATACGTTCGATAATTTATTCTTTTCAACGATAAACGCACACACAAAGTATATACACGGATTTTCTCCTTTGTCAGTAACTATCCCGTTCTTAGATTTCTCAATATAATCACCATAACCTACAATTTATATGTTATAAGTCTAACATGGCCCATGAGTACGTCAGAGTTAAGGACTGGATGTATGTGGATTGGCAACAACGTATGCAACCTAAGTTTGTCGCAGGAGTTGCTGCTTTTATTGAATTTACACGTGCACATAATAAGATCATAATAGAGAAGATTCTCTGCCCGTGCGATAGATGTGGCAATAAGTACTGGCAGAAGGTAGAATTGGCAGAGCTTCATATTGTAAAATATGGGTTTACTAGATTTTATACAACTTGGAAATATCACGGGGAAGGAGAAGAACGCAGTAATGCGGCAGAAGAAGAAGGAGAATACGATAATGCGGCAGGAGAAGAAGGAGAAGACGGTAATGCGGCAGAAAGAGAAGACGGTAATTTATTTCCATCAGAAGAAATGTAGGATATGGTAGAGGCTGCCCTACGTGAATCTATTCGTACCGAAGATGACATTCCTTCCGGTCAAGGACCGCGTGCGGATAAATATGAAAATTTCATGAATGATACTAGAAAACTAATTTATGAGAATGCAAAGTATTCCACCCTCTCATGGTTCGTCCAACTTTTCCAGATTAAGTGCCTAAATGGATGGAGCATCAAGTCATTCACAATGCTTCTTTCGTTCTTGAAAGATTCTATGCCCCCGGGAAATAACGTGCCCGACAGCTGGTACGGAGCCCAGAAGATGATGTCTGATTTGGGTCTAAAGTGCGAGAAGATTCAAGTATGTCCTAAAAATTGCGTGTTGTACCGGAAAGAGAATTCAGATTTGAAAGAGTGTCCAACATGCAGAGAGGCCAGGTATAAGCCGAAAGATTCTGATAAGAAGCCTGATATACCTGTCAAGATAGCACGATACTTTCCCATAACACAGAGGCTACAGAGGCTATTCAGGTGCAAGAAAACAGCCGAGGCAATGATTTGGCATCACCGTGCTCCTCCAAGTGAAGATGGAAAAATGAGCCATCCAAGAGATTCACCGGCATGGAAGAATTTCGATAGGAGGCACGCAATATTCAGTAGCGATCCTCGCAATGTCCGGCTCGGGCTGGCTAGTGATGGTTTCTGCCCATTCAATTATATGTCTGAAAGTCACAGCACATGGCCCGTTGTAATGATAATTTATAATCTGTCGCCTTGGTTGGCTATGGACCAATCATACTTTATGATGTCTCTTCTTATCGACGGACCAAACTCACCGGGAAACAATATCGACGTCTATCTCCGATCTCTGATCGAGGAGTTAAAATCTTTGTTCATTGATGGTGTAGAGACATACGATGCAAACACAAATACAACCTTCATACTGCGTGCGGCTTTAATGTGGACAATTAATGACTTTCCTGCGTATGGAATGCTATCAGGTTGGTCCGTACATGGTCACAAAGTATGTCCTCATTGCCATCAACACACAACATCAAAATTCTTGAATTTTAGCATGAAGGTTTGTTATTGCGGCCATCGACGTTTCCTGCCTCTAAACAAATGCCTCTACAAAGGTATCCGTAGGGGCAAAATATCAGGATACCTGATATTTTGCCCCTACGGATATATACCTACGCACTTATCCGTAGGGAAAACTACTTGGCCCTACGGATAAGTCCGTAGGGACATCTAATCTATTTTATAAAACCGTAAATAAAATATTTTTTTTGTCCCTACGGCCTAATCCGTAGGGACAACTGGACCTACAGTTACATCCGTAGGGGCACTGTTTAGTCCGTAGGGGCACGTTCAAGGCTTCGACTTGCACCTACGGCGTTTGTACCTACAAGGTATTTTCGTGCCCCTACGAATATATCCGTAGGGGCAACCCTTATTTGTAGTAGTGACCATCTCATAAATATAACTTTGATATTAATATTGCATCGCGCCAATTGGAATTTATGAACATAGTTATATGATATTGATCGAATAAGTGGTTACTTCATAAAAATTGATGCTATTCTGTTCGAATAAAGAAAGGTCATAAAGATATTGTTGAGTTTTGGTTTAGTTAAGACAGAATTAAAAGGTTTGAGGCGTGTATAATACACTTTTCGAAAAGTGATTTTGCTCCCACTATGGGAGTACAACAGAAGGCAATCACCCCCAAGATACAACAAAACCCTTGAAACTTTCTTAGAAGAAAACGAGAAAAGATGCCAAAACTGTGAAGAGAATGACATAATTTATAGAGTTGAATAGACACAACCGTTTGAACGGTTGTGACGAATAGACACAACCGTTTGAACGGTTGTGACGAATAGACACAACCGTTTGAACGGTTGTAACTGTTTAGAGTTGAATAGACACAACCGTTTACCGTTTAAACGGTTGTGACTGTTCAGACAACCTTTGAGATGGCCCAAGTGCCTCATCAAAGAAAATAATAAATAAATGTTATAAGCCTGCTAGAAATCAGGCCCACTTGGCTCATAATCCACTTTATTCAAGATATTACTTAAATATTGGGAATTATTATAAAGACTTGGGCATTCGTCTCTCCATCCGATGTGGGACTATTTCCTACATACAAATGCTACCAATAGATTCAAACTACTAACAATCCCCCACTAGTTTGTATATATTGGCTGCAACCACATCTCTCTCGTGACAAATATTATGCATAAAGAAAGGTATCTCTCGATTTAAACCTTCCATTAGTGTGTATATATCAATCGTCTAACAAAGTTATTGGTGTCCGCAGATTAAACCAAAACTTTTATTATTAGAATTTGAAATATAACACACACAATATTTATCTTATTTTCTAAGAGGTTTATAACTGCTTTAGCACTATTATGGCCATGTGCTACTTTTGTACTTCATAAGCATTTACAAGAGAATACTTCATATCTCTTGTTAAAGCGGCACCACTTCTATGCTAATATAGGTGGAGTTTCCTTTATTATATCTCTGTTATTGTGGATATTTAAAAATTAAATAACTCCATTGAGAGCTTTCGCTCATCCTTTTTATCGTAACAGACAGCACTAGATACTTATTTATATAAGAATGAGACGTCTAGTGCAATACAGGCACATGGCAGTAACTTGTTATTACCCATTGAACTATTAAAATTAGTTTTTACTAATTAAAGTTGGGTTACCATTACTAGTGCCAAATTGTAAATGCTTAAGTCCCATTCCAATTGACGTATTCTTTACCAAATCTCTAGATAATGCCTTGGTAAAGGGATCTGCTAAATTCTTTGCAGATCTCACATAAACTATGGTAATTATTCCATCAGTAATTAATTCTCGAACATATTCATGCCTTAAGCTAATGTGTCTAGATTTACCATTATAAACATTATTATAAGCTCTAGACATAGTCGCCTCACTATCGCAATGCAAGGAAATAGATGACATTAGTTGTGGCCATAACTCTATATCCAATAATAAATTTCTCAGCCATTCTGCTTCCTTACCGGCAGCAGCCAAAGCGACAAATTCAGATTTCATTGTTGAATGTGTGATACAAATTTGTTTCTTAGAGGCCCAACTAATGGCACCGCCTCCAATTGTAAATCCCCAACCTGTTGTGGATTTATTATCACTTGCACTTGTGATCCAACTTGCATCCGAATAACCTTCCAGTACTGCAGGATAATTGGAATAAAATAGACCAAACTCTTTTGTTCTTTTTAGATACCCAAGAACTCTACTGATGGCCTTCTAATGATTAGTACTGGGTTTACTGGTGTATCGTGACAATTTGCATACTGCAAAAACTATATCAGGCCTTGTACAATGCATCGCATACATAAGGCTTCCAATAGCGCTAGCATATTCTAATTGTGCAATTACATTGTCACAATTCTCATTTAATTTCATACTCGGATCATACGGAGTAACAGTTTCTTTAATATTAAGATGTTGGAATTTATTTAATAATTTCTCAATATAATGAGATTAATTTAGCACAAATCCTTCACTATGTTTTTTCACCTTTATTCCTAAAATAGTACCTACTTCATTCAAATCTTTCATTTTGAATACTGAAGTTAAATACTTTTTTGTTTCGTTTATTCCAATCATGTTTGTACCAAATATCAACATATTGTCTACATAGAGACATATAATTACCCCATAATTCTGATTGAATTTGGAATATATACATTTATCCACACTATTATGCTTAAAACCATTTGATATTATTGCTTTATCAAATTTCTCATGCCATTGTTTAGGGGTCTGTTTTAAACCATATAGCGACTTAGTTAATTTACAAACTTTGTTCTCATTTCCAGAAAGTATGAAACCTTCGGGTTGTTTCATGTATACTTCCTCATTTAATTCACCATTTAAAAAGGTTGTTTTTACATCCATTTGATGCACATATAAATTATATATTGAAGCCAAACCTATAAGAACTCTAATAGATGTTATTCTAGTCACAGGTGCATAAGTATCAAAATAATCTATGCCCTCCTTTTGTGTGAATCTTTTAGCCACTAATCTTACCTTGAAAGTTTGTATAGAGCCATCTGTATTTTGTTTTCTTCTAAATACTCATTTACACTTTATAGGCTTAGATCCTTGAGGCAAGTCAACCAATATCCAAGTATTGTTAGACATTATTGAGTCCATTTCGTCATCAATAGCCTCTTTCCAAAATGCAGTATCTCTTGATGACATTGCTTCACTAAATGTTTTAGGATCATCTTCTATATTAAGTAGAATAGATACTGTGTTAAGCACTTTGGTTCTATCTCCTTCAACGAGAAAGACTATTGAACGCAAATCAATAAAATCAGGACCAAAAGATTTTTCTTTTCTGATTCTTTGACTTTTCTTGGTTTAATATTTTCATTATTTTCTCTTCTTTTCTCATTGGTAATTTTCTTAGAGTTTGCTGCATTTTCCTTATTATACAAACTAAAATCAACATTGTCATGCATAAATTTATTTTCAAAAAATTCAACATGTATCGATTCAATTATGACATTTAATTCTAAATCCAGAAGTCGATATGCTTTAGAATTTTGTGCATATCCAATAAATATACTTCTAATGCCTCTCGGCCCTAATTTAGATTTATATGGATCAGTCACTTTATAATATGCTATGCACCCCCACACTTTAATATAGTTTAAATTGAGTTTTCTACCATTCCAAATTTCATATGGAGAAACATGAGTTTTCTTAGATGGTATTCTATTATGAATATAACATGCTGTTAAAAGTGCCTCACCCCAAAGATTAAAAGGTAATTTAGCATTTAAAAGCATAGCATTTACCATTTCAACTAAAGTCATATTTTTCCTTTCAGCTAATCCATTGTGTTGAGGCATATAAGGTGCAGTTCTTTGATGAATAATACCATGCATATCGCAGAATTGAGAAAAAGAATCAGAAAAATATTCTCCCCCACTATCACTTCTAAGGATTTTAATCTTTTTATCTTTCTGATTTTCTACAACTGACTTATACTCTTTAAATTTCTCAAATGCTTCATCTTTTGTTCTTAATAAATATACATATGTAAAACGAGAATGATCATCAGTAAAAGTTATAAAATATCTTTTTCCTCATCTAGTTAATTGACCATTTAATTCACAAATATCAGAATGAACAAGTTCTAATAAATTAGTACCTCTTTCGATTTTAGGGAAACGTTTTCTAGTCATTTTTGCTTCTACGCAAATATCACATTTATCATTATGATCATTCTGACATGCAATGTAACCATGTTTAGACATATAATTTAAAGAGCGAAAATTTAAATGACATAATCTAGCATGCCACAAAGAAAAAGAATACTCAACAATATCAGCAAACACACAATTTATTTTATTAATACTGAGTTTGAACATGCCATCACAGGAATATCCCGTTCCTACAAATATACCATTCTTCGATATTACAACTTTGTCAGACTCTAGAACAATTTTAAATTCTTTTTTGTACAACAGATTTGCAGATACAAGATTTTTCCTCAAATCAGGAACATGAAATACATTAAGCAGAGTAAGTTTCTGTCCAGAAGTAAATTTCAATTCAACACTTCATTTACCGAGCACTTTGGCCGAAACATGGTTTCCCATCAACACCTCTTCAGGTTCTGTAACAACCCTAATTTTCTTATACCTTTTTTTCTATACAAAATTTTAAATTAAATTTTTTCAAAATCCACAAAAGGGTATTTTAGCCTGAGCACAAGATATAGGTAATTATTTTGTTTTTAATTACAAGCTACAATAATGTAATAACTCCATTTTTAGTGTACAAGAAATAACTTTAAATTTAATGTATAATTGGAGTATTTACTCTTGCTGCTATCATTTTAAGTAATTAAATAACTCCATAATTACAAGAAGGAGCTTGTAGCTCATTGGTAATACTTTGCACTGCTGAACCAAGCCACCAGAGTTCAAATCCCATACCCCACATTATTTTTAATATTGATTTTTTTTAAAACCTTTAGAATACCAAGAGTTTACACGTGCATATCTCACAAAAACCCCACTACACCCAAACATGTAACACTTGCAGGAGTTAGATGAACCGTCGGGGGGGATTCTGGCAGCCGAACTCAGCCGGGAATCGGCCAACTCGGCCTCGACTCGGCCGACTCAGTGCTCCGACCGAGTCACGGCCGAGTCACCCCAGAGTCGGCCGATTCCGGCGACGGCCGCAACATGAAAGTTGTGTCTTTTCATATTCCCTATGCACCTCCAAAAGTTCAGCTTCAGACCACTTCCAGAGCTCTTTAAAACCCCAATTACTCCACTTTTAATACATTTTTATTACATTTTATCACATTTTTATTTTTAACTTTTCATCTACACTAACCCTAGCCTAACCCTATAAATACCAACCCTACACACTACCCTCTCACCCCCAAAATCTTGAGCCACTCTCTCAAAAGTTTTCCAAGAAGGGTGTACTTTGAAATCAAGTTCACGGCGAGCGCTGACGGAATTCCGGCGACGTTTTTTGAAACAACCGGCGACGAAACAACGCCTCGGCAACTCATCTAGTTCCCCTATACTCTTTAGTATAGATCGAAACCCGTAAGTCCTATTCTATCTCTCTTTCTAATTCACAAAAATACGAATTTACGAAACCCGACAGAATCGGAACAAATCCGGTTTTCGATTCGGTTTTCTATAAAATTTCACTTCTAATCAATTCAAACATGTCTAAACATCTTTATCATGATTATTAAACTTGTAAAAATCAATTTGAATAAGTTTTCACACATGAAATGATAACCTTTTTAACTTACCGTATTTTTTCACTTTAATACCATCATGTTTCAATTTCACATTTAACCCGTTAATATTGCTATACCTTAAAATAGATCACGAGGTAATGACTTACCTCCTCACACACACATATGCAACCATAATACGCTATCTTGAAAACTCCTAATACAATAAAACAAGATTTTACATTAAAATATCATTTCCTTAATAAAACCTTTTATAAAAGTTTAGGTTTGATACATTTGTTTAAACAATATCTTTAATAGGAAAAATACGATAAGTTGTGGACATCGATCGTTTATCTAAACCTGACTTTGTGGTGTCTAGGCAAGTGTGTCTAAGGCAAGTGGTTACTTAATTAGGGCCACTACTTGTAGTGGAGAGCCTCCCACTTACCTGGCACTTACCTGGCCGCAATTGGCGGTGAAGAGGCGATTTGAGGCTTCTAACGACTTGTCGTTTAGACCATTTAGAAATAGGCTAGTTGGTTTAGGAAACCCTAGAATCTAAAATACGGAAAATTACACTTTTCAAATAAATACCTTTTACTATATAAAACCGTTTTCTAAAGGATTAGTATTTTACAATCTTTGCAAAGCGCCGCTACAACCCATCTTTAAGGAACCCGTTTGGGATCGTGCGGTTTATCGCATACCCTCGGGCTTGTAGTGCGAGATTCAGACCTCCGCAAGGAGCATTCGGTCTCGAAAGGTTTAAAATACGACATCTTAAGAAAATGAGATTTTTGGAATATAAAATATTTATTATAAATTATTTTTGTATAAACATATGTATATTTATCATTTAAATATCTATTTTACTATAATATAAATTTTCCACTTTTTCCTAAAAATCACAATAATAAATTTTACACTAAAATACCATGAACTTCAAATAAATCAATATTACAGATAAATACCTGTAACTAGGATATTTTCACTAGAAATATCACAATATAAAATGCACCCTCATTACAAATCTAAAGATGAACAATAAATACTTAAGGTGTATTTTGAAAAGTATTTAAAAGTATTTTTACATAAAACCCCCTCAAATTTTATAAATTACCCTAAGAACCTTAGCAATTATAAGACTTCGATTCACATTTCTGATTGTCTGGCTCGGGTTTAAGTCTGATTAATCTGACTTGAATATGATTCAAGTCAATCTATAATCTACAAGTTTCCAATTCAAAATGAACACATGAATCCATGAATACAATTATCAATTTATACAATTTGACCGAACCGAACCATGGATATATATATTCCTTTTACATGATTCTCAGTATTCCATTTACATGAATCTACGGTTATAACCGTTTCCTGATATCATGGTTTCGGTCAGTCAGTCAATCAATCTTACAATCAATACAATTTACAAGATAACAATACAAACAAGACATCGTGGGGGTTTAAGGGGTAGACTGGTACGGAATATGTTAAAGGTGGACGAGGTAGTCACTTAAGACGTAATTACATCCATGTCGTTGTTCCGTGGTATTATCGACGAAGCCTTGTACTACAGATTACCAAAGTCCCCGGTGTAAGTGGGACTCCCCTCGTATACACTGGCATCTTCTGTACCAGGCTACAAACAACAGCGTTAATACAACATTACAATATTATAACACAACATTAAAAGCCACTCTCTCTCTCTCTCTTACTCTCTGTCTATTTCTCCCTTATCTTTGGGACTTACCGAGCGACCTGTTCGCTGACGACATTCTATTTCTTTCTTCTTTGAATGTCGTCAGGTGGTTTGGACCCGGCGGAGATCGAGCCATCTGCAGAAGACTTGGAGCAGTTTGCTGAAGACCCTGCACTGTAGTTTCATTGTACACTTTCCCTTTCTGTACTTTTCATTTCCTGTTATGCCACTGTTTAGGCATCTTATTATTTCAGTTGTATTTCCTTTTCATGTATTGTACAAAGAATGTTAATAAATAAAACTTGATGTTCCTTTTGTATCTTTTCTCTTGTGTATTTATTTTATATTGCTTAGATACGCTTAGCGTATGTACTTCTGAGTATATATGTAGCGGGCCTCGTCGCGTTCCCTTCGCCGTATATTGGGAAGCGGGGCGTGACAGGTTCTTTCTGATCCGCGTAGGTTTTGAACATTGCTTTGTTATTGCATACATGGATGGTTGCACCGGAATCCAGCCACCAATCTGCAGTTCTAGTTACCGCAGTCATATGCAATTCCGTAATTATACCTATTTGCATGTCAGAAACCATAGCAACAAGTTCTTTGACTTCATTTTCTATTAAATTTGCCTTGTTGCTATTTTCTGATCCGAAACCAAGTTTTTTTCCGGTATTTCTGAATTTGCAATCTTTAATATAGTGGCCTTTCTTTCCACAGTTATAACAAGGCCATTTCTTCTTTGTAAAATTAGATTTCTTAAAATCATTTCCCTTCTTCTGGACTTTGAAATTGTTCTGAAATTTTCTATAACCATTTTCACTGTCACGCCCCGCTTCCCAAAATACGGAAAACGAGGGATGACTAGACCAGCCATGCTCCTACGGTCAAGGAATAATCCCGCCGTAGTCACACTTCGGCTTCTAGCATTACATGGTAATCAGTAATCAAAGCACAGTAGTAAAGGAAATACATCACTAAATTATTACATCAAATTTTCATTGTTCACAATTTACAAATAAACAGGAAAGAACTACTAACCGAGTTCGAATACAAGATCTCTAGGGAAAACAGAAACGAATAAAAAGGTACTCCAGACTAGATCTCCGTCAGCTCGAAAGGTAAATCTGACTCCTGTGTTGGTTCTTCCTCGAGGTCTGAGCATGCATACTCAGGTCGTCAGAGCGACGTAATAGCAATTTTTTATATTAATGACACGAAACATGCAAATACGATAATAACAGTGAAAGTAAAATGCTGATAATCGCTATATCACTAAATGATGCAAAGTATGATCTATGTACCTATCAGTCTCTAGGTCATGTTTGAAATCGTATAGTGGAAAGGAGGATCATGTTTAACAGGAGTCTCGTACATACCCGAGACAACGACCCACACGCCCGGGACATAACCCTGTCAGCCGGATCGCTAGATCCTACCTAATATATATAAGAATCACTGTCCGAATGATCATCCTCTAAAACACTGGCCCGCTAAATACGATACTCTTTCCACTTCGATTTCCCCTTTTTCCCCAGGTTTATACTATTGATGATTTTGAATTAGTCGTGTACAAGTATACCAATGGCACAGTTTTGTCACTGTTCACTGTATTAATCACTGTTGTTCCCCTCCGAATGACGCGGCGGAGACGCGGTAAACGTCTTGCCTGAAATTCGGGGCAGATGCTATTTGGTTTTATCCGTCCACCTCTCCGAAGATGCCAAGTTGATTTATGGCACCGTGTATCGGAGGTTTAGACGGATGCGGCCGATGTAGCAGACTTCGTCAGATTCCCCCTCGCTTGAGGGGTTTTTGATTGTGGGGACGCTCTTCCCTGCAGGCGCAAAACCCTGCAGTTAATTATGCTACCGCATCGCGGTAGCCACTTTCTCCTTCTCCAGATGTTCACTTCGTGTCGTGTGTGTTTGTTTTGTGTATGGTTGCCCGTGGATTGTATACGGAGACTAAGTGATGCCGTCGCCCGTAGAACGTGGATTAGTCCAAATCCGTGTTTACTTAGATTTGGGTTTGGTGTTTTAGTTTAAGGATACGTTAGCCATATTGAGGCTAAGATCAACTTAAACTTTTGTTAAGGATACGTTAGCCTAATCTCCAGACTAAGATCAACTTAAATGGATCTTTTGGATCCGACAAGAGAGCAATTGGCTCTATTGTTTAGTTTAATGACGTTGCGGTCGATTTTCAGTTTAGGGACATGGTGGTCCATCATTCCCATTTGGGGACGAGCATTAGTTTAAGGACATTTCGGTCCAACGTTCCCATTTTGGGACGAATATTAGTTTTGGGACGTTTCGGTCCATGAGTTTAGGGACCCCGCAGTCCGTATCGATATGTGGTTGTCGGGACCCGTCACCTCTCTGACGTCGTTGAAGGATTACAACGATAGGTGTCAGAGGAGTTCGGAGATGTGCCCTTGAACCGGGTGTAAATTGATTTAAGAGAGCAATCTTGCTCAGTCAATTTAATTTGAGAACTTACGGCCATGATTAGGCTAAGTCCAGTTGAGAAATGTTCAACGTTTTTATTTATCTTTGGCCTATTAGGCCTGTGCTAGGGCTTTGCCCCTTTTTAATAATGCACTGCATTTTATTCTGGCCTGCTAGGCCTTTTTGATTTGGGCTCTGTCCCTTTATAAATGATGCAGAGCACCTGTTTTGGTTTGGGCTCTGCCCCTTTTAAAATAATGCGTTGCATTTTATTAGGCCTGTTAGGCCTTTTAAATTGGGCTTGGCCCTTCTGTAAATAATGCAGTGCATTAATTACTTGACGGTGGCTTGTCAGGCGCTTTGCGCCAATTATTGAGCGCAAGCGCTTGTCGTGGTGACACGTGTCACACCCTGGTGAGCGCAAGCGCAACAGCGCAGTGCGCTGCGCCAATGCGTTGCGTTGTTGCGCTACTAACACGTGGCGCGCTCTGGTGAGTTGCGCCAACTTTAAAGAGCAATGCTCTATTTTTTAAAAGCGCATAGCGCAAGTGGTTCTGGAGCTGACACGCGGCGCTCTTTGGTGGCTTGCGCCAACCCAGGAGTGCAACAGTGCAGTTTTTGCAAGTGCAAGGTATTATTTCAATAATTTGAGAATCTTTAAGATTCCAGAACCAATGGTTCATAAAAAAGTGCAAGGCACTGTTATTATTTTTTTTATTGAAGATCATTGATCTTGTTCTTAGATCAATGATCTATTCAGAAGAAGTTCTTCTCTTTTTTTAAAGGTTTTTACCTTCTTTCCCTTCTTGAGTTCTTCTCAAAATTCTTCAGAGTTCTCTCTGTTTTGTTGTTTTTGAAGTTCTTGATGTTCTTCTTTTGAATTGGGGTCTAGGGGCCTTTATATAGTGCCCATTAATTTGTTAAATTTGTTAAAGAGATCATTCTCTGAGTGATTTGGGGAATTTTCCCCACCGTTGGATCTTTGTTCCAAGGGCTTCTGTTTTACAGAAGACAATCTTCTTGTTTTAAAAAGAACAGAAAGATCTTACTGGAATTTTAGTTTTGTTTGGCGCAGATGCACCAGCGCTTGATACGTGTCGCACAGCGCAGAGCGCAGCGCAACTGCGGTGCCGCGTGTCGCGCAGTGCAACTGCGCTGCCACGTGTCGCGCAGCGCAGTGCTTGCGCAACTGAAGCGTTGCTTCCTTTAATTTTGTTTTAAATAGAGCCTTGCTCTGATTGGGCGCGCTGCCTTGGACGCTGCGCTGACGTATCGGCTTTTGACACGTGGTGCGTTGCGCGCAGCGCAAGGGAAATGAAGCGTTGCTTCAATTTTTGAATTTTGAAATTCAAACAGAGCTTTGCTCTGATTGGGGGAAACAAATCCCCCCCCACCGTTGCGCTCACATGGCGCACACGTGAGTGCAGCGGTGGCAAGATCTTGGCCGTTGGATCAACGGGTGAGTTGAAGGGGCGCAGGCGCATATAAATAGGACCCTTGGTCCTTAGTAAATGTTTTACCATTTTCAAGAATCTTGATTTTCAGAGCCTTGCTCTTGCTTAAGAATTTTAGAGCATTGCTCTCGTTTCTTTCCAAGAACTCCAGAGTTCAGATTTTAGATCATCTTAGGTAAAATTTAATTTAAATTAAATTAATTTTAATCAACAGAGCCTTGCTCTTATAGATTTTTGATCTAAAGAAAAACCCCTTTGGGGTTTCACCAACAGAGCCTTGCTCTCAAGAGTTCACAGATCTACAAAGATCTTGTTCCATGTGTTTTAACCTATGAACAGAGCTTTGCTCTTGGATCAAATGTAGATCCTTTTGATCTGAAAATGAAGAACTCCTAAGAGTTTTCATGGATCTTTAAGATCCCAAAATTTTTAATCTTTAGGAGTTTAAAAGAAAAAAAAAATTCTTTTAATAGATTTTCTCATCATTATCATAGAACTAGGCTCTTTTAAGGAATTTTATTCTCTTGAGACCAGAGTTTGACAAGTGTCACTCTGTGACAGAGCTTTTCTCTGAAAGAGGAGATTTTCTCCTTGTTTCTAGGGATTTTTATTAATGAAAATATTCTCTTGGGGATTAATTGACAGTCTCATCCAATGATGGGACTGTCCTATTAACTGATGCACTGTCGTCCAGATTTTGTGGGTCCCCATTTGGTC
Organism: Agapanthus africanus; assembly: GCA_030015575.1. NCBI lineage: Eukaryota > Viridiplantae > Streptophyta > Magnoliopsida > Asparagales > Amaryllidaceae > Agapanthus > Agapanthus africanus. The sequence goes on along the minus strand of CM057339.1, from coordinate 276,007,142 downwards.
CCCTACCCACTACATTGCAGTGTGGTGTAAATTTTTAAAATGCCAAGCGTTGGAATTACAACACTGACGGCTAATTTTTGTCCCTCCACAGGAAACATGCATGCTGACCTATCATTCCCGTTTGTTCGCTCGGAGGGAGGATTTCCCCAGGCACCAGTGGACCGAGAGGTGCTCACTCTCATCAAGGATCATGACCCCGAGTATAAGAACCTTCACTTGTGGGGTAGGTGGTATAACGATATCATCCAGGGTCGCCGAAGCTTCGGTTTTGCTATGCCGTCCGAGCCAATATTTTCGATCCCCTATGCGAATGAACCCCCGTGAAGTATGCCGTAGAGGTCAAAAATTGGAATTCGGATGACCTCCTCTAGCCTGTAATTGGGGCTATTCCCGTGCTGCCGCCGCCGGCAATAGATATTTTGGGGAGGCGAATCTGTCAAGGTGAAGCACGCCCTTGGGGACAGGCCTATAACATTCGATTGATCCCGCAACCGCCCGCCGGATATTTGCAGTGGGCCCGGTACATCTTATCAGCGAAGAGGACTCATCTGATGAAGATTGGTTTGTATTCGGCCATCTACGTCTCGCTCTTTGAGTATCCCTCTCTTCCAACGTGGTGGGTTAAGGCTTTTATCGAACAATGGAATATCCCCACCCACACCTTCCTGATGACGGATAGGGAAGTCTCTATCTCCTTGGAGGAGTTTGCTGAAATCTCGGGTTTGCCGATGAGGGGGGGCATTACGAGGAACTGCTTCCTCCTGACGAATACGTCTTTGCTACCAAGCCGCTGGTGTTTGATCTGGCGCCGGAGAACGCTATTCAGCACCAGTTTTCGGGCTTGGTGAAGGTGCTGGAGATCTATGAAGGGCTCTATCTGGAATCGGGCGTCCGGGGAGTCAGTTTCGCAGATTTTATCGTCCGCTTCATTCGACCAGAGTCCCTATCGGAGCGGAGCGAGAAGTTCGCCCAGCTTGATGACCCTTTTGACTTCGGCTTGGACCGCCGACCCACATCGGAGGATGATCACAAGGACTTTTATCTCCCCGACGCCGCCGTCATGCCTTGTCAGAAATCGCCGTCCCGGGCATAGATGAGGAGACCTTTTTTTTAGGGTTCCTGGGATTGTGGCTGTGCATCTTTGCGCTCCCCATGCACCCGTGCCACATGCGGCCATCTGTTTTCTACCCAGTGCATCGGATGGTGGCTGGTCTGCAGTTAACAGTAGGAATCGCCGGGCTGGCTCACCTTTATAATGGACTCAGCGTAGCGGCGGACGCTAATGAGCCTGGGGTGCAGCCCGCTAACTTCCCGATGCACTACTTCACCTCTTGGATGGAAATGCATGTGCACGGGGTGTTCGGCGCCCATAAGATCCCTCCGTTTTTTGAGAAGTGCAGACTCCCAAGAGTCATGCGGTTGGTCGGTGCTTCAATCGTGGTTGCACCTCCGCGGGGGGCTAGGGGGCTGCTCCTTCATCCACACCTGGTCGGAGCGAAGGTTTTTTTTTTTTGGATAAAGTCATAACCATAGGCTCGGAGACCACCAAGTCGGTAGTGCCGCTGCGCGATGATTTTAAGGACGGGGCCTCCATATTGAAAGCTCGGGAGATCCTCCACCTCTACTCTATTCGGCCGGGCTATCTGGTGTTTAGGCAGAATGAGACGACACTCTTCATGAGGTATAACCCTCACCGGTTCGCTCAGCAATCGAGCTATCACCAGGGGATTCCGATGGAAGCTTTCTTGGAAAAGCCCGTGGCCAGCCGAGAGGGGATAAGGAATGCAATACACCATTTCATGCGGCTTAACACGGGTTCCTATTTCTTCATCAGCGAGCCGATCTGCGTCCCCAAGGTGCTCAACGCGTACGTGGCTTGGTACGCGCATGCAATGGGTCCAGTTATCCTTATGGAGAAGCGCATGCTGGTTAACCGCAAGGGTGCGCCTCCCGGCGGCGATCGCAAGGCTCCCTTGAAGCCAAGGACCCCGGTCATTCCTCCGCTGAAAGATGCCGGAACCGTGCCACCGCGCGTGTTGATCCCTCCGCTCGGACTGCCGCTCCGTGGTACTGCGGATGCACTACCAGCGCCCCGTGCTCCAGTGGAGAAGGTAGATGTGGTTTCGCCGGAGTCCAGCGTGGACGCGGATATCGGGACCCGCCGCCCTAAGGTGCCTGCAAAGCGCAAGTCGATCTCGGGTGCACCCAGGGCTGGTGGGCAGAAGAGGAAGAAGAAGTCGCTCCTCTCTCTAGACGCGATCCTCGGTTTAGAGCCTCAGGCCCCTCTTACCGAAGGTATAAGCGAGTATGGCAGCAATAAAGGCTTCTCGGTAGACCCCGCAGACACAGACCTGGCGGCTGCCATTGCGGCTTCTGCGCGATCAACGAGGCTCGAAGCGTGGTTGGATAAACTCGCTCAAGCAGGTAATCATTAGCTGTACTCTTCGTCATTTTATAACATTTTTATTATTATCTTCGACTAATGCTTTCCTCCTTTTCTAACAGGTGTCACTACCGAAGAAGCCGTCGCTGCCTCTTTAAAAACCTTCCAGGAGGAGGAAGAGAAGCGTGCTTTAATGGGCATCGGTACGTCTCGCCTTATTAAGTTTTTGTCCTCTTTTCTGATGGTCAACCTAACCTTCTTCCTTTGCTTCTTTGCAGGGGCTGCGCCAGCTGATGCGGGGACTCTCCCCAGGCCCGCTACTGAAGTCCTAGTCTCCTCGGGGCTGCCGCGAGAGCCTCAACTCGACAAGTCGACGAGGGATGCCTTGAAGGATTTGGAGGCATCCCTGTTCACAGACGAGGACGTCTCAATGAAGGAGGCTTTGAAGAGGTTTGTCTCAACGGCTCAGGAGGAGAGAAAGCGGCTAAGGCGCGAGGCGAAGGCACGCAGGGCTGCTTTGGCCGTGGGAGCTGGCCCAAGCACCATGCCTCATGCGGCTACTCCTTCGGAAGAGTCTCCGGTCGCTTTGTCCACTGCTCATAGGCGGGCGTTGCGTGCAGCTCGAGAGACCAACGATCAGTCCACCTCAGGTAGTGTGTCTTTCAAGATTTTGTTGTAAGAATTGTAAACCTATCGGTTCTTATATATCTCGTCTTGCAGGGCCAAGTCCAATCGAAGGGGAGGCGAAAACCGTCGAGCCTAAGGGGACAGAGGAAGAGGCACCGGCCGAACCCGAGCCGACGGTGGGCAACGTCACCGGGGTTGCTGAGCCTGAGCCGGGGGCTGAGGGAGCTGCACCAGAGAAGGTCGTTGATGCCGAGCCTGAGGTGGCCGCAAATGAGACGACCGCTATAACTGAGCCTGAGGCAGCGGCGGATGAGGCGCCTGAGACCGACGACCCCATGGTGACGGCGGATGAGACAATGGCGGCCGCCGAGCCCGAAGAAGTAGCGGATGAGAAGGGCACGACTCTTAGGGACAAACCATCCGCTCTTTCTCAAGAGTCTGGCAATGCTCCAATTATTTCTCTCCCCGTCTACGGTCCCCTGCCGTCTCCTGGTCGGGCGAGTACTATGACAGCCCCTGTCGAGTCCGGTGATGAGGCCACGGGAGGTGGACTCGCATCAATGGAGGAGGGAGACGCCTCCGTTTCGGTTGGCGGCTCATTAGGTAAATTTCGAGTTATTGTCCCTTTTTTTATATCTTGCGATCCTTTCTGACAAGTTTATCTTTGTTTTTAACGCAGGTGCGGCCAGTGCCGATGCTCCCTTGCTCGAAGGAGCGCCGTCAACTACTGCCTTGGCGGTGATCACTTCTCAGCCTTCCCTTGTACTATCAAAGATGTTGGAAGGTATGGATTTGCAACCTATTAGTTTTATCTTTCCGCCATATAATTTATGTACTAAAGTCGTACTATTGTGTCTTTTCAGGAGTGCTTTTTGATCATCTCTATCAGGTGTTGCACCCACACTTCTCCTTTCCATCTGAACTCGCTTCTTCCTCCAGTGGCGCTGGTGAGTATAGTTTCCAACTGATGTCTTTCCTTTTTTAGTGATGGAATTATTTCTAACTTTTCCTTGTCCTGATTGCAGTGCTACAAATCGAAGGAGGGGATGAGAGATCGGTCGTGCCACCGGCCCTTCCGGCCTTGCCGCCCGCTGCAGCTGGTATAGTAAACTATCTCATCAATGACTTTTTTTTTGTATTTCTTGAACTGTCATCTAATCATATTTTGTTTTTTCAGCTGTCGTTCCGATCCCGGCGCCTTTTGAGTCTCGAGTCACAATGCCAGCATGCCCCTTCCTGAGACGTTCGTCTTCAAAGGGTGCCGTAATGAGCTTAGGCATGCTGAGCGGATACGTCGAGGAGCTTGACGCAGACGCTCTCCCCTCTGCCGCGGATTTCGCTACGGAGGTTAACCCGATGTTGGCGGCGCTTGTGAATTTTCACGATGGAGGCGTTGTCGAGCTTTGGGTTAATTACTGCAGGGAAATCGAGGTTCTCCTGCACCAATCGGAGTTTGTGCGCCCTACTCCCGAGACCTTAGCCGCAAGCAATCAAAGAGCAGCATGGATCGAGCAAAGCGCTTCTTACTTCCGTCACCTGGAACAAGAAGCGGCTTTACGGCTGAGGGAATGCCAAGAGACCTCGAGCGAGACGGCTCGTCTGCGTGATGAGGTTGAGGCTAACGCTGCCCAAGTGAAGGCTATCTTCGAGGGCCTCCTGGAACGCATCTCAAATGGGCTGAACCTGAAGCAGAAACTCGATTCTGCCGAGCGTAATGCCCAAGGCCGCGAAGCAGCTCAGCAGGCCGTTGGGGAGCAGCTTGCATCCTTCTTGCAGCAACGGGCTCAAGTGGAGGCGGAACTGGCGGTGGTGGCCGATCAGGAAAAGGCATGGAAGGAAGTGCGCGAACAACTGATAGGGCTATTTAAGACGCTTCCTTCCCAGTAGCTACCTTTGTATCAATATACTTATAACATTTTTCTTTTTCGAATAAGATATATCCATTCTTTATTCTTTTGTACGATTCACCTTGTACTTGATTGAATTAATAAATAAAGATACACATTTTTTCTTTGCAATGTCTTGTATGCTCTTTTGCTTTCTCCCTTTCTCTTATTATCAGCATGCTGTCTTAATAAACATGGTTGACAGATAATAGAGTAAGCATCCTGCTTTGGTTTCTTCCAGAGGTAGCGATGGCTTAGGCCGCAGGTTCAGATCTGCCGCCTAAGACTTTTCAACTCTATGAGCCATGAGGGTCTCATAGAGACTTTTCTCCCTACGGATCGAGAGGATCTCGTAGGTGTATTTTCTCCTTAGGAATCGTGAGGATTCCTAAGTGTGTTTTCTTTTATAAGTCGTAAGGATCTTATAAGAGAATTTTCCCTCTTACGAGTCGAGAGGACTCGTAAGCGGTTGTTTCCCTCCTTGTCGAGATTCGACTTTGGAGAGTGAGACCCGTGAATAGTATACAAGAGACCATTTTAGGCCGACTTGCAGGGTCCCAGTGCTTAGGAAACAAGTTTTTTTTTAATTCCTGTTGCCTAAGGCTTCATCTTGTAAGTCGAGACGAATCGGAAAGTCCTCACGAAGACACTAATTTCCTTACGAGTCGAGACGAATCGAGCAGCTCTCGTCAAGGACACTAATTTCCCTGAGTTGAAGTATTTTGCCGAGGACGCTGGTTTCTTCGAGGTTGAAACGAATCGGAGTATCCCTGTGGAGACACTGGTTTCTCTGCGGGCCGAGTGAATCAGGATGTTCTCGTCAAGGACACTGGTTTCCCTGAGTCGAACGATTTGGCCGAAGACACTAGTTTCTTCGGGGTTGAAACGAATCGGAGTATTCCTGCGGAGATACTGGTTTCTCTGCGGGCTGACGCGAATCAGGAGGCTCTCATCAAGGACGCTAGTTTTCCTGAATTAAGGTATTTGCCAGGGACACTGGTTTTCCTGGGGTTGAAACGAATCGATGTATTCCTGCAAAGACGCTAGTTTCTTTGCGGGTCGACGCGAATCAGGATGTTCTCGTCAAGGACACTGGTTTCCCTGAGTCGAAGGATTTTGCCGAAGACACTGGTTTCTTCGGGGTTGAAACGAATCGGAGTATTCCTGCGGAGACACTGGTTTCTCTACGGGCCGACGCGAATCAGGAGGCTCTCATCAAGGACGCTAGTTTCCCTGAATTGAGGTATTTGCTAGGGACACTGGTTTCCCTGCGGTTGAAACGAATCGATGTATTCCTGCAAAGACGCTAGTTTCTCTGCGGGCCGACGCGAATCAGGATGTTCTCGTCAAGGACACCGGTTTCCATGAGTCAAAGGATTTTGTCGAAGACACTGGTTTCTTCGGGGTTGAAACGAATCGGAGTATTCCTGCGGAGACACTGGTTTCTCTGCGGGCCGACGCGAATCAGGAGGCTCTCATCGAGGACGCTAGTTTCCCTGAATTGAAGTATTTGCCAGGGACACTGGTTTCCCTGGGGTTGAAATGAATCGATGTATTCCTGAAAAGACGCTAGTTTCTCTGCGGGTCGACGCGAATCAAGATGTTCTCGTCAAGGACACTGGTTTCCCTGAGTCGAAGGATTTTGCCGAAGACACTGGTTTCTTCGAGGTTGAAATCGGAGTATTCCTGCGGAGACACTGGTTTCTCTGCGGGCCGACGCGAATCAGAAGGCTCTCATCAAGGATGCTAGTTTCCCTGAATTGAGGTATTTGCCAGGGACACCGGTTTCCCTGGGGTTGAAACGAATCGATGTATTCCTGCAAAGACGCTAGTTTCTCTACGGGTCGACGCTAATCAGGATGTTCTCGTCAAGGACACTGGTTTCCCTGAGTCGAAGGATTTGTGGTGGTCTTCCAGGTTTTATGTAAGTTACCGTCAGAACCGTGAAGCTAGGAATTTAATCTTCGCTTCGTTTGCTGGCACTGCGTCTGTTGCATCAAGACGAATGTCGCGGTTGTTTCTAGGCTGTTGGTGAACCGTCGAGATTTGGCTTTGCTTTCTGGCGAAGCCTATTGGGAAGGTATGGTTCCGTCTTTGTTTGTGCCCTTGGATTGTATACAGGGATCGATGTGATCTCACCTGTAGGTCAAAAGTTTCATCATTTTTTTTATTGCTTTATTTCCGCGATACTCTATCATTTCAGCTTTTATATCGCGAAGGTCGCGATTGCCCAATCATTTCGGCTATTTCCTGCGGTGCCCAATCATTTCGGCTATTTATTTTATTTTTACTCGCTGCTTTTTATTGCGAGTTGCCCAATCATTTCGGTTGTTTTATATGCATACGTTTTTACTTGCTGCTTTTTATTGCAAGTTGCCCCATCATTTCGGCTATTTTGTATACATGTGCGGCTTGCTGGCTTTTCGCCGTAAGCCTGGAATTAGACACCGATTTCGGCATCAGCACCGCTACAACTGGGATATTGCCAGGAGGGAATCATCATTTGCCTCTGTCGATGTCGAACAAAGGTGGCTTAGCGAACAGGGTTAAGGTCCTGTCGGCTAAGGCTTTTGACTTCATGAGCCGTAAGGGTCCCACGAAGGTATTTCTCCCTACAAGTCGTGAGGATCTTGTAGGTGTATTTTCTCCTTAGGAATCGTAAGGATTCCTAAGTGTATGTTCCTCTGTAAGTCGTAAGGATCCTACAAGAGGGTTTTCTCCTTGTAAATCGAGATGACTTACAAGGGTCATGCGAACATATCCCCAGTCACGGATAGGACTTGGTTAGGGAAATGTTTATTCGCGCACGTGGATTGTATACAAGGGTCAGTATTGAATCACTTGTAGGGCAAAATCGAAGGTTATGGAGGTTGCTTAAGCACAGGTTTAGGTCTCTGTAACTTAAGACTTTCAAATCTTATGAGCCGTGAGGGTCCCATAAGAGAGTTCTCCTTACGAGTCATGAGGATCTCGCAAGTGTATTTTCTCCTTAGGAATCGTGGGGATCCCTAAGTGTGTTGCTCCCTTATGAGTTGTAAGGATCTCACGCGGGTGGTTTCTCCTTACAAGGTCGAGAGGACCCTGTAAGTGTCCTTTAACGAGGTTGCGCCCTTCCGGGTTTTCACAAACACACTCCGGTAGCCCTGCTGTTTTTACTCACGGAGCCCTTTCGGGTTTTCATCCGTGCCCATTTTGCTTATGGACATACCGTTTTTTTTCTTTTCTTATTCTTTTTATTCTCTTTTTTTTACGAGGTCGCGCCCTTTCGGGTTTTCACGAACACTCGCCGGTAGCCCTGCTGTTTTTACTCATGGAGCCCTTTCGGATTTTCATCCGTGCCCATTTTGCTTATGGACATACCGTTTATTTTTTATTTATTTATTTATTATTATTATTATTATTATTTTATATCGGCTTTGTGATGTTTCAATCCACCGTAGTTTATCGACATCTCGATTAACAACTAGTTTTAGGACATAGTGGTCCGTTATTAGTTTAAGGACGTTTCGGTCCGTCATTAGTTTAAGGACGTTTCGGTCCGTCATTAGTTTAAGGACGTTTCGGTCCGTTGTTGAAGAAGGTCAACTACTACTTATAGAGTTCGGGCTTAGGAAGATAGCGAGCGGACATAGTCGTCGGCATCTACCATTGACCTAGGCTGTGACTCATTAAGCGTAGTATTTCTTTAGGAAGCGGCCGTTTATTGGCCTGAAAGGCCTTTCACCGTGCATATCCATGAGTAGATAGGCTCCACCCTGGTAGACCTTGTCTATTATGTACGGGCCTTCATAGTTCGGCTCGAATTTTCCCCGCTTGGCGCGATTGGGGATCATAGGCCTTTTGACCACTAGCATGAGTTCGCCTTGGCGGAATGTCTTCGGCCGGGTTAATCTTTCATATGAGCGCGTCATCTTTGCTTTATAAGCCTTCAGATTTTATTGCGCTATGAGCCGGGTTTCATCAAGGGCATCAAGCTCTTCAAGCCGAAGGTGAGCATTTTCTTCGTCCGTCAGCTCGTAGTGGACTGCCACTCGTAAAGAGGGTAACTCTGTCTCGAGGGGGAGTATTGCTTCTGTACCGAATACCAACGCGTACGGCGTTGTGTTCGTGGCTGTCTTGAACGTAGTTCGATACGCCCAGAGAGCTTCTTGCAGTCTCTCGTGCCAGTCCTTCTTATTTCGGGACACCGTCTTCTTTATGATCTTCGTCAAGGTCTTGTTGAAAGCCTCAGCTAGACTGTTAGCTCGCGGATTATAAACTGAGGAATACCTCCAGTCTATATTATGCTGTTGCGCGAAGCGACTGATCTTGTGGCTTCTGTAGGCTGGCCCATTATCGGAGATGATCCGTCGTGGAGTTCCAAACCGATAAATGACGCGCGTCTTGAAGAAATGGAGGATATTCTCCGTCTTCACTTCCCTTAACGGTACTGCTTCTGCCCATTTGAAGAAGGAGTCAATCATCGCCAGGATGAAACGATGTCCCCTGGACGATACTGGTTCGATAGGGCCGATTATGTCAGTTCCCCACATTTCGAATGGCCAGCTAGCCACTGTTGGATGTAGTGGATTTGGATGCTGGTGGATAAAGTCCCCATGGATTTGGCACGAGTGGCATTGCTTCGCATATTCGAGGCAGTCATGAATCATCGTGGGCCAGTAGTAACCCATCCGTTTAATCTTCAACTTCATCTTTGGGCCTGCTTGGTGAGAACCGCAGAGTCCGTCGTGAACTTCCTGAAAGACTCTTTTTGCCTCTTCAGGTCCCAGACATCTCAACCACAGAGAATCAAACGACCTCTTGTACAGAGTATCATTGACGAAGGCGAAAGACAGAGCTCATTTCATAAGCTGATGTCTTGAGGACGCATCTTCGGGCGTTCGACGGTATTTGAAGTAGTCTATAAAGACTTCTCTCCAATCCTCAGCCTTTTCCCGGTCTTTTATTTGCAGGGTCGTCTGCTCAGTCGCTCCCTTTTCTTCAGATGATTCCGGAGATATTCTGCTGGGGCAAGCACCCGACGGCTTTGTACCACGATTCTGACGTCATCGAGGTTCTCGTCAGCCAGTTCTTTAGCGAGCTTGGCCAACGCGCCTGCTTTGCTGTTTTCCGCGCGCGGTATGTTTTCCAAAGTGTAGGAAGGGATTTGGGTCAACAGTTGTTGCACCTTTTCGCCGTACTTCACCAACTCTGGCTTGCACGTCTGGTAGTCGCCGTTTACTTGACTAACGACCAGTCGAGAATCTCCGTATATGAGGAGGTTTTCAATTCCCATATCAATAGCGATCTCGAGGCCTGCTATCAAAGCTTCATATCCGGTTTCATTGTTCGTCCTCGGCTCTGTTAAGGAGAAAGCAAAGCGCATTATCCCTCTTTGTGGAGTTACGAAGATGAGGCCCACCCCCGATTTGATTATAGGGGTGTTTTGTTTGCGCTTCTTCATGGAAGACGCTCCATCAAAATATAGTTCCCATCGGTTATCATTACCGTCGATCGCATCAAACGCATGTTCGTCTGGCAGCTCGCAATTTAGAGGGGAATCGGCCGGTATCGGATGCTCAGCGAGGAAGTCGGCAATGGCCTGACCTTTCACCGCCTTAAGAGGTTGATAAGTTGTTGAAAACTCCATCAAGAGCAGGGCCCATTTAGCGAATCTTCCTGTCAATATGGCCTTCGACATTAAATATTTAAGGGGGGTCCACCTTCGAAATGAGACGGACTTCATGCGCCAACGCATAGTGCCTGAGTTTCGTTATCGCGAAGATCAACGCCAGGCAATGTTTTTCGACGGGGGAGTAATTGCTTTCTGCCCCCATAAGAACTCGACTTAAGTAATAAAGAGCTCTTTCTTTCCCCTGGTCATTCTCTTGTGCCCATAATGCGCCTAAGGAACCTTCGAGGGTTGTTGTATAAAGGATGAGAGGCTTTCCCTTGACCGGAGCAGCCAACACTGGCGGATTCTGCAGGTACTGCTTAATGTCGTCCAGCGCACTCTGGCATTTGCGATCCCAGACGAAAGGGGTTCCCTTCTTCATCAGGTGGCTGTAAGGACGGCCCTCTTTCTGCTGAACTTTCACCTTTTTCTGTCGGCGGGGATAATCTTGATCAATTACCGAGTCTTGGACTTGACGCCAAACCTTGTAGATTTCAGAGGACAGCCGTTGAGGGGGCTGTTCCGGCTCTACCTTTGTAGCGCTCTCCATAGGTGGAGGAGATCTTTTCAGCACAGCGGTTGGAGAGTTCTTGCGGACCTTCCTAAGTGGTTCAAAGTTGTTCCTAGTTGGAACAACAACATCAATTTCCGTCGTTGGAGTCGGTGGAGTCAGTCCAGAAGGAGAGTTGCCCCCAGCCTTCCTTACTCGGCGCCTAGTGGTATATCCCTAGTAGGAGGAGTGTTGTTTTCTGAGGGTTTTCAGCGGATTACACCCACAAAATTCTATAATAAAAGAGAGATGGTGAAAGTTATATAAAGATAAGAATTATAAAAGAAAGAACTTGAAAATAAGAGTTTTCAATTATACCAGCTTTTCAGTTGTTATGAGCCCTATCTTAATGGTCATGAAAAAATGTTAGAAATCATATTATCCCTCAATAAAACACCGCCTTTAGTTTTCATTCCTATCTTTCTTCCAAACATTGATCATATACCCCTACGTGTGTGAACTGGACATCCCTACACTCAGAGAATTCAATTCAAGCAATCATACTCTTGTCCATCTACCTTAGTACTTTTTAATAGATATTTAGATGGAATTTGCTCACACATTCTTTATGCGACCGTTAATACTTCTTGAGGTACTAACCGACCGATTACTCATGTGCTTGCTAATTAGGTGTTTTTCCTCGTCTTGCAACACCTAAGGCTTAGTAGTGGCTTCCAAACCAGTTGGTCTAAGGCACTAGGTGATAAAGCACCCTCGCTATATTTTTTTATTGTTGCCTCGGTGATAACAAAACCAGTGTTCATTTTTTCTTTTCACCATTTTATCTTTTATTCTCCACTTTTATTTTCTTCATACTTTGGCTTTTAGACAAGAGCATTTCAATGTATCTTCTACTATCCCGAGTTTCAAGATGTGTGTAAGTGCGTATAGTAGGGTATCAACGTTCAAATGTTTGGCTTCCAGAATAGGAACTATTTTTCAGGCTTATTTTTATCCTCAAATTAGTAATTTCCTTCATCTTACTAACCCTTGGGACAACAGCTCATAACTACTTATTACTAGTTTCATTTAAGAAAACTTCTAACTTTCTTGTTTTTCTTCAATTATTCCTATCTTTTAAAAATAATTTTTCACTTTCTACTCTTTTATTATCACAAATTTTTTTTGTGTGCTTATATATAGTATGATGCAAAGTAAGGCGTAAATAAGCACAGGAGCGGTGAAAAACGATTTCTTGGGAGCTTCTTGCGATGGTATAGGAGCGCTGAAGCTCGTTGGCGGGAGCATGGTCCCGAAAAATAGCCCAGTGGTGGCTTGAGTTACCTGCTCCACTGGCATAGTGAAAAAGGAGGCCGCTTGGGGCCCGTAGGTTACTCTTCCAAATGGGACAGAGCGAGAGTTGCTGTTGCAGTTAGTGTAGTTTGAAGCCATTGATTTCTTGAAGAGCTCGAATATTCTGCCCCCTGTGTCGACCTTGGTCTTTGGCATGTGCCAGTTGTTTGAGGACCGATTCCGTCGGCAAGGCTGCTGCTTACGGAGCCTGCCTGTGGACGACAGACATCCTCTGGGCTTCCTCCATCGGTGTTGAGGCACCGAGGGTGGGAGGTGGGAGCATCGACCCAAAATGAAGCCTGTTGATTTTCTTGAAAAGCCGGATTGCAGAGATTTGAGGCTGCAAGTGACCCATACTTAACTCCACCGGATATGACAGAGCCTGAGTTGCTAGGGTGGGAGCAAATGTCATTCTTCATAGAGACGAAATGCCGGCTTCAATATCCACTCCCCTAAGGGTAACCAAAAATATACACACCGCGATTATTTGATCGCGGGAAAAACACAACACACGAAGTGTGGAGTGGAAAGAGGAAAAGGTCCCACCGGGCGTGCCAGAATCTGTTCCCCTCCGAATGACGCGGCGGAGACGCGGTAAACGTCTTGCCTGAAATTCGGGGCAGATGCTATTTGGTTTTATCCGTCCACCTCTCTGAAGATGCCAAGTTGATTTATGGCACCGTGTAACGGAGGTTTAGACGGATGCGGCCGATGTAGCAGACTTCGTCAGATTCCCCCTCGCTTGAGGGTTTTTTGATTGTGGGGACGCTCTTCCCTGCAGGCGCAAGCCCCTGCAGTTAATTACGCTACCGCATCGCGGGTAGCCACTTTCTCCTTCTCTAGATGTTCACTTCGTGTCGTGTGTGTTTGTTTTGTTTGTGGTTGCCCGTGGATTGTATACGGAGACTAAGTGATGCCGTCGCCCGTAGGACGTGGATTAGTCCAAATCTGTGTTTACTTAGATTTGGGTTTGGTGTTTTAGTTTAAGGATACGTTAGCCATATTGAGGCTAAGATCAACTTAAACTTTTGTTAAGGATACGTTAGCCTAATCTCCAGACTAAGATCAACTTAACGGGATCGTTTGGATCCGACAAGAGAGCAATTGGCTCTATTGTTTAGTTTAATGACGTTGCGGTCGATTTTCAGTTTAGGGGCATGGTGGTCCATCATTCCCATTTGGGGACGAGCATTAGTTTAAGGACATTTCGGTCCAACGTTCCCATTTTGGGACGAATATTAGTTTAGGGACGTTTCGGTCCACGAGTTTAGGGACCCCGCAGTCCGTATCGATGTGTGATTGTCGGGACCCGTCATCTCTCTGACGTCGTTGAAGGATTACAACGATAGGTGTCAGAGGAGTTCGGAGATGTGCCTTTGAACCGGGTGTAAATTGATTTAAGAGAGCAATCTTGCTCAGTCAATTTAATTTGAGTACTTACGGCCATGATTGGGCTAAGTCCAGTTGAGAAATGTTCAACGTTTTTATTTATCTTTGGCCTATTAGGCCTGTGCTAGGGCTTTGCCCTTTTTTAATAATGCACTGCATTTTATTCTGGCCTGCTATGCCTTTTTGATTTGGGCTTTGTCCCTTTATAAATGATGCAGAGCACCTGTTTTGGTTTGGGCTCTGCCCTTTGTAAAATAATGCGTTGCATTTTATTAGGCCTGTTAGGCCTTTTTAATTGGGCTTGGCCCTTCTGTAAATAATGCAGTGCATTAATTACTTGAAAGTGGCTTGTCAGGCGCTTTGCGCCAATTACTGAGCGCAAGCGCTTGTCGTGGTGATACGTGTCATACCCTGGTGAGCGCAAGCGCAACAGTGCAGTGCGCTGCGCCAATGCGCTGCGCTGTTGCGCTGCGCCAATGCGCTGTTGCGCTATTGACACGTGGCGCGCTCTGGTGAGTTGCGCCAACTTTAAAGAGCAATGCTCTATTTTTTAAAAGCGCATAGCGCAAGTGGTTCTGGAGCTGACACGTGGCGCTCTCTGGTGGCTTGCGCCAACCCAGGAGCGCAACAGTGCAGTTTTTGCAAGTGCAAGGCACTATTTCAATAACTTGAGAATCTTTAAGATTCCAGAACCAATGGTTCATAAAAAAGTGTAAGGCACTGTTATTATTTTTTTTTTTATTGAAGATCATTGATCTTGTTCTTAGATCAATAATCTATTCAGAAGAAGTTCTTCTCTTTTTTTTTAAAGGTTTTTACCTTCTTTCCCTTCTTGAGTTCTTCTCAAAATTCTTCCGAGTTCTCTCTGTTTTGTTGTTTTTGAAGTTCTTGATGTTCTTATTTTGAATTGGGGTCTAGGGGCCTTTATATAGTGCCCATTAATTTGTTAAATTTGTTAAAGAGATCATTCTCTGAGTGATTTGGGGAATTTTCCCCACCGTTGGATCTTTGATCCAAGGGTTTCTGTTTTACAGAAGACAATCTTCTTGTTTTAATAAGAACAGAAAGATCTTACTGAAATTTTAGTTTTGTTTGGCGCAGATGCACCAGCGCTTGACACGTGTCGCACAGCACAGAGCGCAGCGCAACTGCGCTGCCACGTGTCGCGCAGCGTAGAGCGCAGTGCCACTGCGCTGCCACGTGTCGCGCAGCGCTGTGCTTGCGCAACTGAAGCTTTGCTTCCTTTAATTTTGTTTTAAATAGAGCCTTGCTCTGATTGGGCGCGCTGCCTTGGACGCTGCGCTGACGTATCAGTTTTTGACACGTGGCGCGTTGCGCGCAGCGCAAGGGATTTGAAGCGTTGTTTCAATTTTTGAATTTTGAAATTCAAACAGAGCTTTGCTCTGATTGGGGGGAAACAACTGTCACGAATCATTCACTTTCCATTGGTGTACTTAACATTCCTAAACCAATATCATTCATGCACGATAATGCAATGTCTATTGAATAATAACGCGCACTAACACTATGTATATGGCAATTGGGTAAGATATGTGTATTTATGCTGTTAACATGTCATATGTGATATGTACTAACATGCACGTCATAAGCTTACAAAAATTGCAGTAATTCATATGTTCAGAATTCAATGAAATGTTACAAATACGGTAACAAGTACACTCTGTCAACAGTTCAGCAAAATTTGTTTCAGTACAATCGGATTTCTGATATCCAAGTTACAGCCGTTTCAATTTAAGTGCTCGCTGCAGGAAATTCAGTTTCTGAACTGAACGTCCGTTTCGCGGCATAATTTTCACCCAGTTGGGATCAGAATTTAGCGACGCTACAGTTGAATGAAATATAGGGTTTTAATAGGGTTTTCAACGCAATAGACGTATTCTCAATCGCGTTTGTACGTCTGAAGTTATGCACTGTTCAACACTAGGGTATTAATTCTATTTCTGTTTGGGACTGCTATGCGTCCCGATCTTTTAAATTGCAGTTTAAATAATAAACGACGGTATAACGGGGTGAAATCACTTGCGTTATTTATCTAACAGATTTATCCTCAATAAAATGCAGGGTTCCGCAACAAAACAAGTTCAGACGACCAGGTAGTGAGCATTACGAGATAGAAACCAACAGCCAGAGCTGCTCTGGACTGCAGTCCAGAGCCACTCTCCGAACCAATTCTCGTCATAGTTTCAGTACAGAAACAATTAAGAACTTGCATAAGTTTACAGGTCGTCGAGTCGGATTCGATTTGAGCCCTTGAATGCCTCATTTCAATATGTACACAATTAATTGTGATTTTAACAATTTTCAGGTGCGGGAAATTCCCAGTTTTTACAGGTGTAATTCGGGGTGATCATTTAAGTCGTTAACAGTCATATTTTTCAGTGAAATTTCTACACAAGGTTCATTGCCAGACGGGCCATAATATGAAATCGAGTTTTGTCAAATTAAATGAAGGTTTTCTTTTGGATCTTGCATCAAACACTTATATCATTTAAGTTTTCATGAATCGTAACATGGAATTAATACGGTTTTAATTTGTAACGGAAGTAAACTAGCATGTGGCAAGTAGGGTATTTTCCTGGAGATGTTTTGGCGACGCACGGCAGCGGCAACGGCACGAACGCACGGCAAACGGCGCGGTTTGGATTCACGGCCTCGGCTCGCGTCCGGGTTCGTCGTCGGAGTTGTCCGGGGGTGGCTCGTGTTCGCTGGAAGCGGAGGGGGATGCTCTGTGGATCTCCGGGGATGTGCTGGGATCGACGATGGTCGGCGGCGTCGCTCCGGCGATATGCACAGTGGGTGTCGGAGCTTGGTGTTTAGGGTTTGAAAGAGAGAGAGAGAGAGAGATAGTGGGGCTCGGGTTTGTAGGTTTTGGAGGGGTTGGTGATGCCGATGAGGGTGTAGGGGTGTCGACGAGTTGGTTCAGGTTAGTGGGGGCTCGCTGGCGTCGAGGTGCAGGGGTGGTCGAGATGGGTCGAGTGAGGTTGGGCTCGGTGGTTGAAGAGAGTGGGGTAGCGTAGGGAGCTCTGTTGGTGGAGAGGAGTGAGCGAGGGAGGAGGGTGAGGGGTTGTAGTCGTCGCCATCGGCGGTGGGGGTTGAGCGAGATGCAGTGGGTGCTCGAGTTTGGTTTTCTGTAGATAGAGAGATGATGAGAAGTTGGAGAGTGAGGGTGTGAGGGAGAGAGGGGAAGGAGTTTGAGAAGAGGTTGAGGGAGTCGTGGTCGGGGTCGCGGGACGTTGGGCAACGACGCGGTTGAGGACGACGTGGGCGCGCGAGGGGCGACGTGGGAACGCGAGGAAAAGTGTGCGGGAAAGTTTTTTTTTCGAGTGGGGAAGAAGGATAATGGAAGCGGGTCGGCGGGTTTGGTTGGTAAAGGAGGGCGGGCTTAAGGAGTTGGGCTGGGCTGATTTAATATTTAGAAGTTTTGTTTTAATTTGCTGAGAAGGGGAGTGGGCCGGGCGAATAAAGCTTGGGCCGAGGAAAGGAAAATGTGGGCTGAGAATGTGATTATGTGTTTGGGGAAAAATTTATATTAAACTTAAGTTTCCAAATTCAACAAAAATACGAGAAAAATTAGAAGAAAAAAATTCAGGGAACTTGGGAAATACAGAAAAATTTCATTGATGGAAACAGGGATTTATATTCACTATCATGATTCACTTTAGAGTTAGATTTAGAACTAAGAAAAATCATGTCACGTGCATGGTTCTCTGCCTCAATCTGTAGATGAGTTTGAAATTGCTCTATGGTAAAATTTTCAGGAAAGTGCAGAATTTTCTTTCTTTATTCATTCCAAGTAGGAGGAAGTTTAGATAGAATCGCTCTAAATTGAAACGAATCAGGAACTTTAATCTCAAGTTCGCTTAGTTTAGAGACGAGAATTTGTAATTCATGCACTTGATCCATGATTGGCATGTCATCAGTCATCTTAAATTCAAAATATTTAAGCGCTAGAAATTTATCTGTACCTCTCTTCTCATTTTTGTACTTTGTTTCAAGGGCGCTCGAGATTTCCTTTGGTGTCTTCATATTCTGTAAAGATCATACAGACGATCGGTGAGGGAACTGAGAATGTACCCGCAACAAACTAATTCATCTTCTTCACGTTTGTTTTTCTCTGTTCTGGCACTCTCGGCATCATTCGAAGTTGAGGCTGAATCTGGAATTGGCGGTAAGTTCGGATCGAGCACGTAAAATATCTTCAAGACGGTCAACAAGAACACCATCTTGTCTTTCCATCTAGTGTAATTGCTCCCATCGAATCGATCCAGTTTGATAACATTTTGGTTCTGGAAATGAACCTTGACACTTGAATTTAATCCTGTCTCCATGAACATCACCTTTCGATTATTGAGTTTTGGTTCAGTTAAGACATAATTAAAAGCTTTGAGACGTGTATGATACACTTTACGAAACGTGATATTGCCCCCAAGATACAACAAAGCTCTTGAAACTCTTTTAGAAGAAAATGAGAAAAGATGCCGAAACTGTGAAGAGAAGGACGTAATTTATAGAGTTGAATAGACACAACCGTTTGAACGGTTGTGACTGTTTAGAGTTGGATAGACAACAACCGTTTAAACGGTTGTGACTGTTCAGACAACTTTTGAATTTGATATTCAAAATGTCAAACTCTGTTATTGAGATGGCCCAAGTGCCTCATCAAAGACAATAATAAGTAAATGTTATAAGCCTGCTAGAAATCAGGCCCACTTGGCTCATAATTCACTTTATTCAAAATATTATTTAAATATTGGGAATTATTATAAAGACTTGGACATTCGTCTCTCCATCCGATATGGGACTATTTTCCACATACAAATACTACCAATAGATTCAAACTACTAACATATCTTGTGCTTTCTCTTTTTCTTACTTAAAGGGTTCTTATCATACAGTGTACATATATTGTTCCAGAAGGCAGGATAGAAACGGGGGTGGGGGGCATGAGCTGATCATGCAAAATTGATGCAAGGGAAAAAAGTAATGACTATTATTATAATCAATAAGAGGTTTATTTATCAAAAACCGTCCTTAAGTAAGTTTCGACTCGTGACAGAAAACTATACTTTTTTTTGGAAATTACAAAAAACTAACCTAGCTTAATGGTCAATTTTAACGGTGTTAAATTTCGTAGTGAAAGTCATTTTTACCTTTATCATAATATCTGGACGGTGTTAAATTGCCGTTGCCATGGCAGAAAACTATACTTTCGTTTGCCGTTGCCAAGAGGGCTATATATATCCAAAAAAAACCTCTTAAAAGAAAGCATCGTCATATTACAAATATATTCTAGGAAAACAAGGAACTTCTTATTAAGAGGGTGCAACCCTATGATAACTTGGTATATTTAAAATTCATTAATTATCTTACAATATCAATTTCTAAGAACATTGTAGAAATATGGCTATGAGTTTCAATCCATGCGAAATGTTTGTTAAAGTTGCAATCTGTTTTTCAATAAATAAAAAATCCATGGAACCTAATGTTCCTATGCGGTCTTAAGTTGAGGCAATAAGAAGTCATCCAGTTTATGCTTGAGGAAAGCATTTAGCTCATAAATACATGGGGCTTCATTAATATGGAGTAACATTTATTTATAAGCTAGCTACACCCTTTCAAGAAATGCCACGGAGATGGTTCGATCCTTAGGTTGAATCCTAAGATGCGTCTTAATAAGATTTTTAACGCACATATATACACACACCACTCCGAAGTAAAAATTTCATGAATATGTGCTTGGGTGATGCAGAAATGATGTTACAATATTGTGAGCTCCTTTCTCTGTCATGAGGTCCAATCAATGATTCTAAAGCATTTCCGACTTCCGACTTTAGACGTTAGATGTCTATTATAGGTCTAGTTTTCTAGTTATGAATAGCGCCAGAAAGTGAGAATTGGATCTAAAATTGTTCATGTTTAGAATTGCTTTGGAGAGAGCTCCACCCGAACTCCTAGTTCAAAAAGTAGAGTCCATCCGATGGAGAGACTTTGGAGACACTTTTCTCTTTTATTTTACAACATTTTTCTCTTAATAGCAGAGTCCATCTTATGGAGGGACCTTGGAGACGCTTTTCACTTTATTTTATACCATTTTTCTTATAAATTCGGAGTCTATTTTTACCTGTACGCGAATATACATAATCAATCTGGAATCCAAAAAGGTTCGCATTATAAGAGTATGAATAAAACATGATCAACTCAGTTCGGCATGTTAGTTGAACGAGTTTTCGGACTTGAACAAGCCCTTAACGGGATAGACCCGAGGTTGAATTATAAGTAGCATCATGGCTCTGAAAATTTTATTTTAAAAAGAAAAACAGCATTAAATGTTCGGGTGGGTCCCCGCGAAACCGCGTGGGTGAAGAAGAAAGAACGTGGCGCTATGTACCGTACTGACGTGACGGATGCTGACGCATCGCGCAATCAAAGGTGCCGGCATCTACCCCTCTCTTACCGACACGTGTCCGACATCCACCGCACACTAAATGCCAGGCCGGTCCCTTCACCTCACCATCGCTGGCCCCAAGAATGCCGGTACCTTCATTAATTAATTCGCTTATTATTGCGATAAGATTACCTGCGGTGAGTCTTACGCTTCTTAATTATTAAATTAATTGAGATTAATTTGCCTATCAGTTAACATTAAAAAAAAAGGGAAGTTTAAAGGTTGGAGAAATGACCGTTAGCTTTACCGGTGGTGCACGCTACGGCGGTTGCAGAAAATTGGGGGATATTTCCCCAGCCCATTCGGAAAGTAATATTTGCATGCAGGCTCAGAGTATAAAATTGTTGTTGTTGGTGTTGATTACTTGTTTTTGTTATTCATTTTGTTACTTTAATAATGATTTTGTCCGGCATTATGAATGACATTTTATTACTTTTTCTCGTATGTAAATTACTCACCACAACCCTCTATGAATGACATTTAATATAAAATTTATAATACTTTATGACCCAACTAATTATCCATATTTCATTATGGGAAGAGTCGAACATATCAATATTCTTTTAGTTTTATTACACAAAATGGAGCTCGCGCAACATAGTATTGATCGACTCTCCAAAAAATAAATAAATATTGTCAACATCATGATCTATGCATGGGACTCATGTTCATTGCATGGCTCCATCCATCCCATTCGATATATGGTTGTATACATATATCCATGTTCTCAAACAATCCGATCTACGTTCATTGTATTCTTTTTTCTTTTATAGCATGAAAACATATTTCAATAGTTAATGCACTTTCGATTCAATGTGATGAATACTGAAAGGATGATAAGATGGAAACCCCAAAAATACTATTCTATCTATTGCTCAATGTTTTTTATTTTAATTTTTTTACACCAAAACGAAGGCAAAAGCTTTCGCGTTTCATTAAACGAAAATTTCAACGGAACTTACACAGTTATTCAGGAAAAAAAAAAATAAGTAAAAAGGAGTGCGACAAAGAAGAACATAAAAGAAAATAAATAAAGAAACCATATCAACTGACTCTCTCTCTCTCCACTAGTTAAATGGGAAAAAAAACCTCAATACCAAAAGACCAACTTTGCCTTCAGGCCGAAAGCTCCTCCATACCATCCCTGTCGTCTGCCCTACTCAAACCTGCTGATCCTGTTGTTGTTCCATTCCAGTGTCTTCCACATTGCCCTTCTTTGCTTTTTTACTCGCCTTCGCTGGGACTATATCTAACCAAAGTGCGATATTGGATTCAATACAATTAACCACATGCAACATATAATTTTTAGTTTGATTAAAAAGTCTATTATTTCTCTTCGTCCAAATACCCCAACATATAGCCGACCCAACAATATCCCAAATCCCATGAAAACGCAATATCAAAAAATCCCTCCATTGACTCCAAAGTTCAACGAAGGAACTGAAAAACGCTCTTATTCTTGAAATATTCCTAAACCTATCCTAAATCTGTCTAGCAACTACAGATGTCATGAACAGATGATTCACCGACTCTACCTCCGTCTTACACATTCCACAGAGCATAAGACCCACTCATCTCCACTTGCCAAGATTATCCCGCGTCAGAATCATATTGTTAAAGACCAGTTACATAAAGATCTTAACTTTGAAGGGAACGAAAAAATTCCAAATCATGCACTGCTCTGGCATATGAACAACCCGTAATTTAATAGCCTTATAAATCCATTATTCTATGTTGCTTACTTGTCAAAACCATGTCGTTTTATATAGACACCTAATGTAACTTTTCAAGAAAGATGGATTGTGCTCTTTATTTAAATTCCCAAACTAGTGCAAGGGTTATCATAATTTTCTGTTTGGTAGACATAAAAATAAGTGGTGAAAATTATAGTAAAATACATTTAACTGCTGCATTTTTCACTAAAGCATCTTAAGTTTTTGTTCGATATAGATGCCCTCAAGGCAATTATTGTAATTGAAAGAGAACCTATACAGAGAACAAGCTTACTCGAAATGATGATATACTGTCTGATTTATCTTTATCTGTCATGTGTATACGTTTTACATGTTATCATGTATCGATAATACATGTGATAAAACCTTTAGGATTTTGCTTGATTACCAGGACTATGATAGGAACATACTAGTAGGGCATGGTAGTCCATAAGCACATCCTTAAATGTCCTTAGTCGTAGGAGTATCGAGTCTGGACATCGATATTCCAGTTTAGACCAGTGTATACATTTCTTGACTCTATACAGGGCGATGGCTGATCTCATAGCCATTGGTGTTTGACACCAAATATTGTATACGGCTGCTTATAGGAGTATGGATTATACTGGACGGACTTATCGAGAACTCCTAGATGGTATTATACCAATATCAGGTAGCAGTTCTCTGGTGACGATAGTATGGGGTAGTCCCTTGACCTGAGATCGTCACAGTGTCTTATGTGTGTTCACACTATACTTTGATTGCTACCCTACCATGGCTCTACTGAGTCATACAAATAGATTTTAGTTGGGTATAGTTCCGAAGCACATGGAGGCAGTGAGCGGTCGGGGGATTCGCCATTCCCGTTCTAGAGAGTCGATATCGTGCTCTGTAGGACATGACTATAACCAGAAGTGTCACGCCCCGCTTCCCAAAATACGGAATACGGAAGCGACGAAGGCCAACTGTGCTACCTACGGTAAGGAAAAATCCTTCCATAGTCACATAAGGCTGTCTAGACTAACCTGTCAAAGATAAAATCCAATACCAAAAAGGAATAATACTAATAATCATGCTGCAATGAAACCACAAAAAATCCTAAAAATGGGTCCACTAGATAATTGATGCAATTAAAGATCCAATATAATAGATTTGGAAATAAAACAAGATCCAAAAGAGATACATAAGTCCTAATGTCCCATAAGGGCGCACAAGCTAAAAACTAATAGAAAAGGGAAATAAACCTACGGTTACTGATCTTCGGCAAAGTCGTGGTAGTCGCTGCGGTCCTGCTCGGCCTGAAAATCTGTCTCTAAACTTGAGATGGTAAATCTCAGGGATGTCAGAACACCCCAGCAAGTACTCAGCGTATAAGGTGTGTGTATAGTATGATATCATGAATATATGAATGTAGTGAAGCCCGTGTGCGCAAGTAAAACAGATATATATAAATAGATGCATTAATACTATGAAACCAACATATAAAGAGGTCGAGTCATTGTTAGTGTATATGCCTTAGGAGCCATTATTGTATCATACTAGCTTGTATATTACTTAATGGAAGCTTGGGATATTCACAGTTGTATTAACAGTCTTGCTCAACATAGTAGTATGCTACTTGGTTTATATTTATCTTAATATGTGTATATGTTTCTTTTAGCATATCGCGAATACATATTGATAGAGCCCATAGGATCTTGCTTGACTACCAGCGTTGTGATGGCAGTCACACTAGTGGGGGCGGGTAGTCTATAAACACATCCTTATTCAGGTTTCTAGTCTTCTAGTCGTAGGATTATCGAGACAGGGCATCAATACTTCAGAGTAGACTAGTGTGTACGCTTCTCATCCCAGCAGGGGAAATGGTCTGTCCCACAGCCATTAGTACGTTGTACTGGAGATAGTATGCAGGTGCTCATTGGGTTACGGGTGCACCGGACAGGACTCGCAGGGAACTATTGGTTGGTATTATACCCGTCGTCAGTTAACGGTTCCCAGGTGACATGAGTACAGCATGGTCCGTTGACTTGACACTGCTGCTTCGTCTCGAGTGTGTTCCCACTGTTCTTAGATTGCTACCCTACAACGGCTCAAAGGAGTCGTGCAAACAGGTAGCAGTTGGGTGCAGTCCCGAAGCACTTGGAGGAAGTGGCAGTTAGAAAGGATTCGTCTCTCCCGGTATTGGGAGTTGATATCGCACTGTGTTTGGAGAGCCATTACGCAAAGTCCCTGTCCAGGGCAAACGAGATTTACTGGTAGGATTTCCAGTAGCTTCTCAAGGTGTAATGGGTGTTTACCCCAATCAGAGCAAAGCGCTGTTCAAATTCCAAGGCGGGAGATGAAGCAACACTTCATCTTCCCCCAATCAGAGCAAAGCTCTGCTTTGAAAATTTAAACTTTAATAAATGAAGCAATGCTTCAAATTCTTTGCGCTGCGCAACACGCCACGTGTCGGGCGCAGATGCATCAGCGCAGCGCCCAAGGCAGCGCACCCAATCAGAGCAAAGTTCTGTTTTAAACAAAATTAAAGGAAGCAACGCTTCAGTTGCGCATGCACTGCGCTGCGCGACACGTGTCAGCGCAGTTGCGCTGCGCTGCGCGACATGTGTCAGCGCAGTTGCGCTGCGCTGTGCGCGGCGCTGCGCTGCGCTGTGCGCGGCGCTGAGCTGTACGCTGTGCGCGGCGCTGCGCTGCGCTGTGCGCGGCGCTGCGCTGTACGCTGCGCGACACGTGTCACGCGCTGGGGCATCTGCGCCAAACAGAATTAAATTTCTAAGAAATCTTTTCTGTTCTTGTTAAAACAAGAAGATTTTTTTCTGCAAAGCAGAAGCCCTTGGATCAAAGATCCAACGGTGGGGAAAATTCCCCAAATCACTCAGAGGAAGATCTCTTCAACAAATTTAACTAATTTATGGGCACTATAAAAAGGACCCTAGGCCTCAATTAAAAAAAAAACATTTTTCTTGGAAAAAAGCCAAGAACTTCAAACAGAGAGAGAATTCTGAGAAAAGCTCAAAGAAAAGAAAGGTAAAAACCTTCACGAGAGAAAAAGAAATCTCTTTTAATAAATCATTGATCTAAAAATCAGATCAATGTTCTTCACATAATAAAAAGTGCTTTGCACTTCTCATGAACCTCTGGTTCTTTAAAAAACAAGAAAACAAGAAAACAAAAAAAATAGTGCTTTGCACTTTTATGAACCTCTGGTTCTTAAAACAAAATAGAAAAATTTATTTTTCTTTGATCTAATTTAGATCAAGAAATAAAAAAGTGCTTTGCACTTCTGTTCTTGAATCTAAAAGATTCTTAGTGCTTTGCACTTCCAAACTGCGCTGTTGCGCTCTTAAGAAAGCGCCACGTGTCAGCTACAGAACAACTTGCGCTACGCACTCTTGAAATAGAGCTTTGCTCTCTGGAATTGGCGCACCTCATCAGAGCGCGCCACGTGTCAGCAGCGCAACAGCGCAGCGCACTAGCGCAGCGCACTGCGCTGTTGCGCTTGCGCTCACCAGAGCATGACACGTGTCCTCACGACAAGCGCTTGCGCTCAGTAATTGGCGCAAAGCGTCTGACAAATGCAATGCATTTCTTTTCTTGAAGGGCCAGGCCCAGTTAAAAGACCAAGTAGGCCTAATTAAATTGATGCTCTGCATCATTTATAAATGGGTAGAGCCCAAACGAAATAATAAAAATGCTACGCAGATGCCTGACATCATTCATAAATGAGCAGAGCTCAGAATAAATTGATGCTCTGCATCTTTATGGGCAGAGCCCAAACAAAAAAAAAAGAAAATAATGCAATGCATTATTTAAAAATGGGTCAAGCCCTAGCACAGGTCTAACAGACCAAAAACAAATAAAAGGCGTTGAATATTTTTCAACTGGACTTAGCCCAATCATGGCCGTAAGTCCTCAAATTAAATTGACTGAGCAAGACTGCTTTCCTAAATCAATTTATATCCGGTCCAAGGGTACATCTCCGAACTCCTCTGACACCTATCGTTGTAATCCTTCAACGACGTCAGAGAGGTGACGGGTCCCGACGACCACACATCAATATTGGACCGAAACGTCCTTAAACTAATGTCGGACCGAAACGTCCTTAAACTCTTGGACCGAAACGTCCTTAAACTAATATCGGACCGAGACGTCCTTAAACTAATATCGGACCGAGACGTCCTTAAACTGGAATACGGACCACCACGTCCTTAAACTGGAATATAGACCACCACGTCCCTAAACTGGCAATGGACCGCAAAGTCCTTAAACTACCTATGGACCACCACGTCCTTAAACTGGAATATGGACCACCATGTCCCTAAACTGGAACATGGACCACCATGTCCCTAAACTGGAACAATAGAGCCCAAACGCTCTTTTGTCGGATCTAAACGATCCCGTTAAGTTGATCTTAGTCTCAAATTGGACTAATGTATCCTTAACAAACGATTAAGTTGATCTTAGCCTCAAATATGGCTAACGTGTCCTTAAATCAAACCTTCAAACAAACTTTAGTCCCAAATTGGACTATAGATCTCTCAACCAACTTTGGTTCAAGGGTACATCTCTGAACTCCTCTGATATTTGTCGTTGTAATCCTTCAACGTCGTAGAGAGGTGATGGGTCTGTAAGTCCACGTTGCCCACCCCGGTACTTACGGGGAGGCGGAAAACATAATAAAAAACGGATTTTTAATGACTTAGGCAACATGGACCTTGCTTGTGAGGATCTTTACTAAACGAAAACTAGCTAAAGCAAACTAACAACTAGCTAAGTTGTAGAAAGGTTATACCTTGAGCTCGAACTCCTTCTCTCCTTGCTCGTCGGAATGGTAGAAAGGCCTCACCTTGCTTGTCTTCTTCCGTCAAAGAAGGATCCACCCGAAAGCCTCGACCTTTAGCTTCAACTCCAAGCTAGGAGTAACTCGAGTGCAAGAAATGCTAAGACTTGAACCCTAGAAGAGAGTAGAGAAGATCAAGTGAAGGTTTTTCTCAAGCTTTTTTGTTTCTCAACACATGAGAGGGAGAGAGCTTGAGGGAGAGGATGAGCAAGAGAGAGAAAAGATATGAGAGAATGAATTATTAGTGAGCCATTCTTACTAATATGTGTGTGATATTTTAATTAATTAATTAGCTAGAAAATTGTCATGGTTTAATCAAGAGGTGACCATTATCATTTCATTATTAATGCAAATTGCAAGGATCAAAGAGCATCTTCCAAATGAAATGATCATGGTCAAATTGTCAACTTGGTCAACAAGTCAATGAAGTCAAAAGGTCAACAACAACAACCATGCACAATAATTAAGCTAATTATCAATTAACAATAATACACACAAAAACAATAGGGTTAATAAAATGACAATAGTCATTAACCCTAAACAAGGTCCTCTCCCTCAATCTCAAGCAACTGTGCATACGCACCCGCATTCGTGATCCGAGGAACACGAACACAATGAGAAAAACCAATCTCAAATCATATACTAGGATCCGGCTTAAATCAAAGCCCGCTAGTATAAACTGTCCGGACAGCAAACGTTCACAAGTGCGCGGATGCGAACGAACCCTGTCGCAAAACCATGCGACCTCTACTCATTTTGCCTAAAGGCGAATAGCTCTCTGTGTGGGACTCTAAAGACTCGACACTACGCTGGCAGTGGGTTTAACTACAGACCGCAAGCGGCACTAGCTGTACGTAACGGTCCCCAGGTAGATGTCGATAAGAAGACTGACGAGGTGAACCCCATCTGCACTCCTACTGAGCCTGTATGTGACAGTCTCCGTACAGTCCGGTCTGTTCGTCTGATACATCGCATGGCGGGCCTAGGGGGCGGTGAACGTCAGTCCCCTAATAGCGGTACAAGTCGTGTCGGAGTGTAGCCCAGAACACCCTGAGATAACACTGGAAGCCTACCAGTATATCTCGCTTGCCCTGTCCAGGGACTACTCGTGTAATGGCTCTCCTGGACACAGCGCGATGTCAACCCCCAATACCGGGAGAGACGAATCCTGTCTAACCGTCACTGCCTCCAAGTGCTTCGGGACTGCACCCAAAAACTACCTGTTTGCACGACTCCTCTGAGCCGTGGTAGGGTAGTAATCAAAGTGCAGTGGGAACACACTCGAGGCGAAGTGACAGTGTCAAGTCAGCGGACTAAGCTGTACTCATGTCACCTGGGAACTGATAACTGACGATAGGTATATTACCAACCAACAGTTCCCGACGAGTCCTGTCCAGTGTACTCATAACCTAACGAGCACCCGCATACTATCTCAAGTACGACGTACTAACGGCTGTGGGACAGACCGTCTCCCACACTGGGATGAGAAGCGCATACGCTAGTCTACTCCGGAGTATCGATGCCCTGTCTCGATAGTCCAACGACCAGGGACCTGTATAAGGATGTGCTTATAGATTACCCAGCTCCCACGAGTGCGAGCGCCATCACAACGCTGGTAATCAAGCAAAGATCCTAAGGGCTCTACTAATATGTATACCAGCAATATGCTAAAAGAAACATATGCACATATTAAAGCAGAGAAAAACTAAGTAGCATACTACCATTTCGAGAAAGATTGTATATACAACTGTGAATATCCCAAGCTTCCATTAAGTAATATACAAACTAGTATGATACAGTAATGGCCTCTAGGGCATATACACTAACAATCTCCCACTTGCACTAAGGCCATGTACTGGCGTATCGAAGACCTATCATCTCGATCAGCCGCTCGAACTGAGTCTGGGGCAAGGCCTTGGTGAATGGATCTGCTGTGTTATCCTCTGATGCAACTCTCCGGACCTCGATCTCCTGGCGATCCACAATCTCCCTGATCAGGTGATACCGCCTTAAGATGTGTCTGGATTTCTGATGGGACCTGGGTTCCTTCGCTAAAGCTATAGCCCCGTTGTTGTTGCAATACAGAGGTATTGGGTCAACAATGGACGGAACCACCTGAAGTTCTTTCAAGAACTTCCTCATCCAGACAGCTTCTTTTGCGGCATCAGATGCAGCGATGTATTCCGCTTCCATAGTCGAGTCAGCAACGGTTTCCTGCTTGGAGCTCTTCCAACACACCGCCCCTCCATTGAGGGTAAAGACAAAACCCGACATGGACTTGGAATCATCCTTGTCACTCTGGAAGCTGGAGTCAGCAAAGGCCTCAATCTGCAGGTCTTTTCCGCCATACACCAAGAACATCTCCTTAGTCCTTCTCAGGTACTTGAGAATGTTCTTTACTGCTATCCAATGTTTCTCCCCAGGGTTTGACTGATACCTGCTTACCACACTCAGTGCATAAGCCACATCCGGTCTGGTACACAACATCGCATACATTATAGAGCCTACCGCAGAAGCGTAGGGTATAATAGACATGCGATCCCTCTCCAAATCAGTCTTGGGAGACATCTCTTTGGAGAGGGTGATCCCGTGACAAGCCGGTAGATTACCGCGCTTGGAATCTTCCATACTGAATCTCTTCAGTATGGTGTCGATGTACCTGGACTGCGAGAGTCCTAATATCCTCTTGGATCTGTCACGGTAGATCCGGATACCCAGAATGTATGAGGCATCACCCAGGTCTTTCATGGAGAACCTGTGTGACAAGAACCCCTTGACAGATTGTAGCATAGGAATGTCATTTCCTATTAAGAGAATATCATCCACGTATAAAACGAGGAATACTACAGTTCTCGCTACAAATCTACAATAGATGCATGGTTCATCTGGATTTTTGATAAAGCCAAATTCTTTGACCGTCTCATCAAAACAGATGTTCCAACTCCGCGATGCCTGCTTGAGTCCATAAATGGACTTGAGCAACTTGCACACCTTTCCGCTGCTCCCACCCTGAATGAAACCCTCTGGCTGGTCCATATAGACACACTCCTCTAAATGACCATTTAGAAAAGCTGTCTTTACGTCCATCTGCCAAATCTCATAATCGTGGAAAGCAGCGATGGCAAGAAGGATCCGAATGGATTTCAGCATAGCTACTGGAGAAAAGGTTTCGTCATAGTCCAAACCAGATCGCTGACGAAAACCCTTTGCTACCAGTCTAGCTTTATAGGTCTCAACCTGTCCATCTACACCAATCTTCCTTTTGAAGATCCACTTGCATCCTACGGGTTTTACCCCGTCTGGAGCAATGTCCAACGTCCATACTTTGTTGGTGTACATGGACTCCATCTCGGTCCGCATTGCATCCAGCCATTTTACCGAGTCGACGCTCTGAATGGCTTGCTGGAAGCTAGTAGGCTCATCACAATCTAGGATGCAGTCCTCTCTATCCCCGTCAATAAGAAAACCGTAGTATCTCTCGGGCGGATGAGACTGCCTACTACTCCTGCGGAGTGGCATAGGAATGTCCTGTTCTTTCGAACCTTCTGGTTCCTCTAAGCTTTCAGTAATGGTTTGTGGTTCCGGAATTTCTTCCAGTTCTACTGCGCTCCCGCTTATCTGATTTTCTAAAAACTCAGTTTCCAAGAAGCGGGCATGACGAGAAACAAGGACTTTTTGCTCCTCTGCGTAATAGAAGAGATACCCCTTGGAGTTCTTTGGGTATCCCACAAACTTGCACTGTACTGAGCGCGCCTCGAGCTTGTCCGCATGCTGCTTTTTTACAAAAGCTGGACATCCCCATGTCTTAAAGGATTTAAGACAGGGTTTCTTCCCACTCCACATCTGATATGGTGTGGTAGGCACTGTTTTAGTAGGAACTTGGTTCAAGAGATGTGCAGCTGTTTCCAGTGCATAACCCCAGAAAGATCGCGGTAACTCAGCCTTACTCATCATGGACCGTACCATATCCAATAGGGTTCGGTTCCGTCTCTCCGATACACCGTTGTGTTGCGGAGTGTATGGAGGAGTAAGCTGAGAGAGAATTCCATTCTCTTTTAAGTAATTCAGGAATTCGGCACTTAAGTATTCTCCTCCTCGATCCGATCTTAGGATCTTGATACTTTTGCCGGTTTGTTTCTCCACTTCACTCTTATATTCCTGGAACTTTTCAAAGGCCTCGGACTTATGTTTCATTAAGAAGACATAACCGTACCTTGAAAAATCATCCGTAAAAGTAATGAAGTAAGAGTAACCGCTTCGCGCATGTGTAGACATTGGACCGCACACGTCGCTGTGTACGAGTCCCAAGAGCTCGCTCGCTCTTTCTCCGTGTCCAGTGAACGGAACCTTTGTCATCTTTCCCATAAGACAAGATTCACAAGTGGCATAAGACTGATACTCGAACGGATCCAAGTATCCTTCTTTATGTAACTTAGTCAACCGTGTCTCATTGATGTGACCCAGTCTACAATACCATAAGAAAGCCTGATTAATATCTGGAGACTTTCTTTTGTGTGTATTCTGGATATTGAAAACCTGTGGTTGGTTTAAAACGTAAATACCGTTGTTTAATGTACCTGACCCAATCAAAACTTGATTAAGGTGAATGTTCACTACATTACTTACAAATGCAAATTCATAACCTTCTTTAGATAATAAAGATACAGAAATGATATTACAGGTTGCATTTGGTACATAATAACAACTACGCAAAACCAAAAAGTGTCCATCTGATAATCCCAGGTGATAGTCCCCCACGGCCTCTGCATCCATGCTAGCACCGTTCGCAACTCTGAGGGTCATGTCACCTGCCTTCAAAACTCTACGCTTTCTCAACGCCTGCAAAGAATTACAGATATGAGATCCTGATCCGGTATCCAATACCCAGGATGTAGAGTTTATTGATAGACAGTTTTCAATAACATACACACCTGAAGCTGAAGCTGCAACTCGCTTCAAATCCTGTGTTCTGGCTTTCCAAGCCTTGCAATCTTGTTTCCAGTGACCACTTTTGTGACAATAGAAGCATTCTTCCTTCCCCACCATCTTCCCCGCTACTTTTGTTGCTTTACCCTTTCCCTTCGTATCCACTTTACCGACACCGCCTCTTGGTTTGGCGGGGGCTTTCTTCTTCTTGCCCTTGGCTTTCGCCCTGGACCTAGAAGAGGAAGATCCTCCTACAAACAAAGTGGATGTCTCCCTACCCTTCTGTAGGGTGCCCTCAGCAGTCCTCAACATGTTCAGAAGTTCGGCAAGTTCAACCTCCTTTCCTTGCATGTTGAAGTTAAGAACGAACTGGGCGTAAGTGGAAGGAAGGGACTGGAGAATCAAATCGGTATAGAGTTCATTCTCCAACGTGGTCCCAAGGTCCGCGAGCTCCTCTATGTAGCCGATCATCTTAAGCACGTGGTCCGCTACCGATGATCCGACGGCCAACCTTGCCGAAAAAAGCTTCTTCGACACTTCGTATCTAGCGATACGAGACTGCTCTCCATACAGTTCTTTTGTATGGAGAAATATGGACTCTAGGTCCATATTCTCGTGCCTCCTCTGATGTTCGTTGTCCATCGAGGCTAGTACGAGGCATCTGGCCCTCGCGCAATCTATCTCCCATATCTTACGGATTTCTACATCCGCGACGCTGGAGGTGGGACCTGGGATAGGGGGAGCTTTGGTGGTAAGTATATACCCCAGCTTGTCATAAGTGATCGCCATCTTGACATTCCTGAGCCAATCTTTATAGTTTGGCCCTGTCAATATATTTTTATCTAACAGTAACTTAAGTCCGGTCATGTTGAATGGTCGCTGCAATTAGGAGAGAGAAAAGAAACACTTTAGCATGATGCTCTTGCAAGTTTAGAGTGGTTTTTAGTTTGTCTAAACTGGATGGCTCCCACTGTTTCTCGAATCCCTTCTCAAACCATAAAGAAAAGGATTAGCCGGGATCATTCTCACCGTACAATACTTGCTTAACCGTTCAGCCAGGCCAGTGTCGGTACTTCGAGGGAGGTTTTCCAACGCTTTCGCGAAGTTCCTTAATTAAATAACCTCTTTTCCCTGTGGGCGTAGCCCCGCTAACACCTTTCTAGGCACCTACTAGGTTTATAGCATTGATCGTTAAGTGAGAGTTTTCCCGAGGAGTAGCATATACTCACAGTAGGATCGGGATCCAAATATCATCGCGTGACGAAACTGAAGGAATCCTACCAGAATCACCACACTCCAAATGGTATGCAAATCTAGCAAGTTTCAGTACTTATGAAACTCCCGATGTGGATTTTTGCCCCATGCTCTTATGACCTTGACTAAGGCCAACAAATCATAAGTCACATGTCAAGTTCTACCCGTCGTTATCCAGGTTAATTTGAACCCACCCGTATCCACCCTTGACTATGGCCAACAAGGCAATACGACTGTCTCAAACCAACGCATTCTATCTATGCAACATATGAATACCCACCAGCTACCAAACACTGTGCCTTGACTAAGGCCAACAAACACTGCTTGAATACCGTTGAATATTCATATGAAACGACGGAGGGCTACGGATGGTTTTGGCGAAACCGTGAACGTAGTGAACTTGATATAATCGATGGAACGAGATAGCTTTTAAAAGGAGTGGTTCAAGCTCCGCGTTTAAAAGTTTAGTTTTGAAAAGAACCGAGTGGTTTTCAAAGTGTTCCAATCGACTTTTACTTGGTTTATTTCTTGCATTAGTTCTTTTAATGCGTCCCATCATTTAATCCTACCATTGCAGAAAACAACCAAAATATGACGTACGCTTATGCCATTCGCATTCGCCACGGGGCCCCGTCATCACCCGTTAGGTTACTTAACTAACGACAGAGCGGGGGCTGGGCTAGCGCGGCTGTAAAACATAAGCAACGCCTAAATAGTTATTATATATAAATATATAGCAATGATAGACATTACAGATCACAGATGAATACATTGGATATACTAGGAATCCGCAATGCGTTCAAGCCTGCAACGCAAAACGGATTACACGGTCGCGGTGAATGGCCAATACCCCACCCAAGACCCCTACGGGTGCGGCAAACTACCCGCCAAGCACCCGAAGCGAAGCAACCTCCCTCACCACCGTGAGTAGGCCACTAGGCACTTCGAGATACCCGGTAGTTTGTGCACCCCCTCCATGGGTCTATCCTAGGAGCAAAAACAGTAAAAAGAATTATACAATGACGGCTACAACCCCGACCCGGTTGTGCGGCCATACAAAGAATATTATTACATCAATTTACATGTTACAAATGAATGAAAGAAAAACAACGCTCATCTCACATCCACCCCGGCCATTCACCCGCGACAATCCAATCCATTCATATCCACAAACCAATAACAATCACAGATCATGTATAACCCCGACTAATCGTCTTATAGCGATTAGCCGACGTTCAATACATGCAAGCATTACAGATATAACCGATGTAGTTAAAGTGTAGTGGAGTTCCGAAAAAATACGGATTTATAGGCCCCCAAAAGTAAATTTTAGTTCTGGAAAATCTGGGCACATATAATATATCCTAAAAATCCCAAAACCAACACAGACACACACTGCACGAAAAACGATGCAGAGAAGACGACAAACCGCGGCGCTTCCGCGGCACATGCCTACCTCGTGCCGCGGAAGGGCGGCGGTTTGAACGAATCACTGTACCGTTTTTCATGGGTGTTCATAAAAAACCCTGAGCCGAATTTACAAGTATAAAGTTTTTCATTTAGAGCAGAAAATTTTTTAACAGAAACTAGGGTTTTTCAAAAGTTTGGTTTTTGGATTTTCCGGTTTCGAAACTTCGTTACACTTCACCACCTAGCTAGTTTGAGTTTAGTTAGGCTCTGATACCACTGTAAGTCCACGTTGCCCACCCCGGTACTTACGGGGAGGCGGAAAACATAATAAAAAACGGATTTTTAATGACTTAGGCAACATGGACCTTGCTTGTGAGGATCTTTACTAAACGAAAACTAGCTAAAGCAAACTAACAACTAGCTAAGTTGTAGAAAGGTTATACCTTGAGCTCGAACTCCTTCTCTCCTTGCTCGTCGGAATGGTAGAAAGGCCTCACCTTGCTTGTCTTCTTCCGTCAAAGAAGGATCCACCCGAAAGCCTCGACCTTTAGCTTCAACTCCAAGCTAGGAGTAACTAGAGTGCAAGAAATGCTAAGACTTGAACCCTAGAAGAGAGTAGAGAAGATCAAGTGAAGGTTTTTCTCAAGCTTTTTTGTTTCTCAACACATGAGAGGGAGAGAGCTTGAGGAAGAGGATGAGTAAGAGAGAGAAAAGATATGAGAGAATGAATTATTAGTGAGCCATTCTCACTAATATGTGTGTGATATTTTAATTAATTAATTAGCTAGAAAATTGTCATGGTTTAATCAAGAGGTGACCATTATCATTTCATTATTAATGCAAATTGTAAGGATCAAAGAGCATCTTCCAAATGAAATGATCATGGTCAAATTGTCAACTTGGTCAACAAGTCAATGAAGTCAAAAGGTCAACAACAACAACCATGCACAATAATTAAGCTAATTATCAATTAACAATAATACACACAAAAACAATAGGGTTAATAAAATGACAATAGTCATTAACCCTAAACAAGGTCCTCTCCCTCAATCTCAAGCAACTGTGCATACGCACCTGCATTCGTGATCCGAGGAACACGAACACAATGAGAAAAACCAATCTCAAATCATATACTAGGATCCGGCTTAAACCAAAGCCCGCTAGTATAAACTGTCCGGACAGCAAACGTGCACAAGTGCGCGGATGCGAACGAACCCTGTCGCAAAACCATGCGACCTCTACTCATTTTGCCTAAAGGCGAATAGCTCTCTGTGTGGGACTCTAAAGACTCGACACTACGCTGGCAGTGGGTTTAACCACAGACCGCAAGCGGCACTAGCTGTACGTAACGGTCCCCAGGTAGATGTCGATAAGAAGACTGATGAGGTGAACCCCATCTGCACTCCTACTGAGCCTGTATGTGACAGTCTCCGTACAGTCCGGTCTGTTCGTCTGATACATCGCATGGCGGGCCTAGGGGGGCGGTGAACGTCAGTCCCCTAATAGCGGTACAAGTCGTGTCGGAGTGTAGCCCAGAACACCCTGAGATAACACTGGAAGCCTACCAGTATATCTCGCTTGTCCTGGCCAGGGACTACTCGTGTAATGGCTCTCCTGGACACAGCGCGATGTCAACCCCCAATACCGGGAGAGACGAATCCTGTCTAACCGTCACTGCCTCCAAGTGCTTCGGGACTGCACCCAAAAACTACCTGTTTGCACGACTCCTCTGAGCCGTGGTAGGGTAGTAATCAAAGTGCAGTGGGAACACACTCGAGGCGAAGTGACAGTGTCAAGTCAGCGGACTAAGCTGTACTCATGTCACCTGGGAACTGATAACTGACGATAGGTATATTACCAACCAACAGTTCCCGACGAGTCCTGTCCAGTGTACTCATAACCTAACGAGCACCCGCATACTATCTCAAGTACGACGTACTAACGGCTGTGGGACAGACCGTCTCCCACACTGGGATGAGAAGCGCATACGCTAGTCTACTCCGGAGTATCGATGCCCTGTCTCGATAGTCCAACGACCAGGGACCTGTATAAGGATGTGCTTATAGATTACCCAGCTCCCACGAGTGCGGGCGCCATCACAACGCTGGTAATCAAGCAAAGATCCTAAGGGCTCTACTAATATGTATACCAGCAATATGCTAAAAGAAACACATGCACATATTAAAGCAGAGAAAAACCAAGTAGCATACTACCATTTCGAGCAAGATTGTATATACAACTGTGAATATCCCAAGCTTCCATTAAGTAATATACAAACTAGTATGATACAGTAATGGCCTCTAGGGCATATACACTAACAGGGTCCTGACAACCACACATTAATACGGACTGTGGGGTCCTTAAATTCAAGGACTTATGCGTCCTTAAACCAATATCCGCCCCCAAAATGGGAATGTTGGACCACTATGTCCCTAAACTGGAACAATAGAGCCCAAATGCTCTTTTGTCGGATCTAAACGATCCCGTTAAGTTGATCTTAGTCTCAAACCGGACTAACGTATCCTTAACGAACGTTTAAGTTGATCTTAGCCGCAACGCGACTAATGCATCCTTAAACTAAAAACACCAAACCCAAATCTAAGTAAATACGGATTTGGACTAATCCACGTCCTACGGGCGACGGCATTACTCAGTCTCCGTATACAATCCACGGGCAACCACGAATAAAACAAACACCCACGACACGAAGTGAAATTCTGGAGAAGGAGAAAGTTTTTACCGCGACGCGGTAGCGTAATTAACTGCAGGGGCTTGCGCCTGCAGGGAAGAGCGTCCCCACAATCAAAAACCCCTCACCCTGAGGGGGAATCTGACGAAGTTTGCTACATCGGCCGCATCCGTCTAAACCTCCGATACACAGTGCCATAAATCAACTTGGCATCTTCGGAGAGGTAGACGGATAAAACCAAATAGCATCTGCCCCGAATCTCAGCGTCAGGACATCGCAGTCTTGTGCGCCGCCTTTCGGAGGGGAACAGATTCTGGCACGCCCGGTGGGACCTTTTCCTCTTTCCACTCCACACTTCGTATGTCGTGTTCGCGAACGAATCGCGGTTTGCTGTGGTTGCCTATGGATTCGAGGTACTAAGATTTGGTGTCTTGCTCCGTGCAGAAAACAAAAGATCAATGGCTTCAAACTGCACTACCTGCAACAGCAACTTTCGCTCCATCCCGTCCGGAGGAGTGACTTATGGGCCTCAGGCGGCCTCCATCTTCGCTATGCCGGTGGAACAGGTAACTCAGGCCACCATTGGGCTGTTCTTTGGGACCATGATCCCACCGATGAGCTTCAATGCCCCAATGACATCGCAAGAAGCTCCCAAGAATTCGGCATTCGATCGGCTTGCTACTACTGCGACCCCTCTCAACGGGTCGCCCAACTCCACTGCCTCGGTTTTTAATAGGCTAGGTCAGAGCTCCAACGGGTCCATGCAAAAGCCCGCGATACCCGAAGTTGCCATCCCAAAGCGGATAGCCATCCCGGCTCAAGCGGACGAAATCATTGGAAAGGCTCCTCCTTCCGAGAAGTCAGTTTTTACAAGGCTGGCCATTCAAGTTGCTGCTCCAGGCGAGATCCTCAAAGCTGCTTCCCCTGCCCAAAGGTCTGTCTTTGACAGATTAGACATTACTTCTCAACGGGTGTCAGCCTTCGATAGGCTAGCACCAATAACAATCTCTCCTCAAAGCAGGAGACACGACGAAGTCACCCTTGTAGCTGAAACAACTCCATTCGCAAGACACGCTCGACGTCGCCACTGGCGTCGAGTAAGGAAGGCTGGGGGCAACTTCCCCTCTGGGATAACTCCGTCAGCTCCGATGGTGAGGATCAATGCTGCTGTTCCAACCAAGAACAGCTTTGAACTGCTCAACAAGGTGCGCAGAAACTCTCCTACTGCGATGTTGAAACGAACTCCTTCACCTGTGGAGAATACTCCAGAGAAGAAGTTAGAGCAGCCCCCTCAACGGCTGTCCTCTAAAATTTACAAAGTCTGGCGACAGGTCCAAGAGTCGGTGATCGATCAAGACTGCCTCCGACGACAGAAAAAGATGAAGGTTCGGCAGGGGAAGGATTACTCTGTCAAACCACAAAAAGCAAA
The DNA here is from genome assembly GCA_030015575.1 of Agapanthus africanus. Lineage (NCBI taxonomy): Eukaryota > Viridiplantae > Streptophyta > Magnoliopsida > Asparagales > Amaryllidaceae > Agapanthus > Agapanthus africanus. The sequence goes on along the minus strand of CM057339.1, from coordinate 275,968,635 downwards.
AGCTACTTGGGTGCCCACTACAACGGCTCCCTTAACTCTAATCACTCAAAAAAGGAGGCCGCAAAAAGCCCCTGTGTCTTCGGCAAATCGCAAAGACACCGAACACAAACGCCCCAAGTCTGGGGGCATGGTGGTGCACACTGTTTATATGGCTTCTGGAAAGGAGGAAAGCCGCACTTCTACGGGCCACCGACCGCTCACCCGATCCGTGACGAAAGCCCAAGAGCAACAACAAAAGCTTTAGGAAATGATGACTACAATGGCTGCACTCACTGAGCCAAAAGAAAGCTCTGAAACGTCTTCGGATGAGCGTCAAGAACAAGAAACCGACGCTGACTTTTTACGCAGAGTCCTCGAAAAGAAGGACAAAGAAGCTGCAGAGCAAGCGGCTAACATAAAGCAGATGGCGCTCCTCTTCCAAGATATGGTAGGGATGATGTTACAGCCGGACCCTCCTGCTGAAGATCCTCCGATCGTCCTTGAAGACGACAGGGGAGAAACGTCAAATCCTCCGCCGGCTCTGTCAACAGCCAAGGAGGAGGCAATCTCCAAAGTTGACCTAGACGAATATATAGCTCAGCAGATCCGGGTTCATCAGGCGAATGAAGCGGCTGGGCAAATTGTTAGAACCGGACGACCGTATCCGAGCTGGTATGACCAAATCAGTTACTCGCCAGGATATACGATCCCTAAATTCCACGTATATAAAGGGACAGGGAATCCGCATCAGCATGTCGCTCAATTCAGGGCCTTATGCGGCAATACTGGAGGCGATGACAAATTGTTGCTACGTCAATTCGTCAGCAGCTTAGCAGAAACAACCTTTGAATGGTATTCGGAGCTACCTAACGACTCTGTCAAAACATTTGCGGAGATGGAGCTACTGTTCACACAAAGATTCGCGAGTGCTAGTGAACGCACCCCGATAACAGCACTAATAAATGCCAGAATAAGGCCAGGCGAAACGTGGGTCCAATACGCAACACGATGGCGAAACCTATGGTCGAAATGCGAACAACGCATAGAAGAGGCACCTGCGGTAGGCATGTTTGTGGGCACTCTCGATCCGCAAGCGGCCATCTCCCAGTTCATGATGTTTTTCAAGCCGACCACCTTCCAGGCCTTGATTGACAAGCTGGCCCAAATGGACCAGATGGGCCATAGGCCTTTTTCTTCAAAGACAGAGCCTTGGAATGAAAAGGGCAAAGGGAAGGCAACCTTCGTTGCCAATACTCAACAACGGTCGAACAACTCAAAGCCGGTCGTTCGCCAAAACAACGTGCGCCCACGCCCATCCCTCGAAGAGAGGCTGGGACGCCTTACTCATTTCCGCAGAATAAAACGAGAAGACTGTTTGAGCTGGCAGTGCGCAACAGACTTATTAATCTGCCGAGTCCAAAGCGTCTGTCGCAGCCAGGCGATCTTAATAATCCCAATTATTGCCCTTACCACCAAACGGTAAGTCACCCGATTGAGGATTGTTTCGTATTTAAGGGATGGATTGAGGATCAATACCTACAAGGCAAGTTCGCGCTGTCTGAAAACTGGAAGGTAAACCCACCACAGCCGCACTCTCCAAAGAAGACGGACACGCCGGGGGCAGTTTGTTCTTTAGTCAAGGATGAAAACGATGGAGAAAACTCATCAGATGAATCCGAAGACTACGTAGCGACTTGTCATGTGATTTCTCACTCACTGACAGATAATAAAGAAGCTTCTTGCGCCGAGAAACCAATGGCGAACCCCGAACCGGAAATTCTACAGCCATCAGACGAGTTGATCGATGTCTTCCTAAACGAAATTCGTCTGAAAGCAAAAGCCAATCAAGAGCGTGAAATAGCCATATTGGAAAGAGCCAAAGCATTCCCTTCAAATCAAAAGCCATACACTGCGGGTAAAAGCAAATTCAAGACGAGGAAAAGGTTCGCCAAAGCTCTATCAATAGGAATGAAGTTACCGCACTCTGAAGAAAATACCTTCTTTGAGGTAGAAATGCACCCTAACTTCTGTTTATATCATCAGAAGATTATACATCCTACCGAAGACTGCGAATCCTTTAACTGTTGGTGGCAAGGGTATGTCGCTCAAAAGAAACACTTCGACAGGACAAAGTGTGAAGCTTGTGGACATCGGAAAAATGCGATATATGAGCGCAAAGGAGCCGCCGCCGACTGTCATATAGCCGACTTCAAGGGATCGCAAATTATCACCTTTGGAAGCGACTCTGACGAAGAAGCTACCCCCAACTCTTCCCCCGGGGAATCTATTTCAAAAACAAAGGAACTGAAAAGCTGCGAGAATGTTCAGCCATGCAATCGCATGCTACTCAAAAAAAATCCCGGCCCCGCAAACAACGGAGCGAACAAAAAGGATAAAGGAAAAGGAAAAACGGCTTTCGTCGCCAATGCTCAACAGCAATCAAGTGGCCCTAGACCGGTTGCTTGCCAAAGCAACAAGCGGCAACCCCTCCAGGAAAAGTTGAAACGTCCTTACTCGTTTCCGCAAGATAAAACAAGGGGACTGTTCGAGCTGGCAGTGTGCGACAGACTCATCAATCTGCCGGGTTCAAAACGTTCGTTGCGGCCAGGCGATGTTAATAATCCTAATTATTGCCCTTACCACCAAACAGTAGGTCACCTGATCGAGGACTGCTACGTCTTCAAAAACTGGGTTGAAGACCAATACCAACAGGGCAAGTTTGCGCTGTCTGAGAACTGAAAGGTGAGTCCGCCACAACCGCACGCTCCGAAGAAGATGGATACGCCGGGGGCATCATGTTCATTCATGGAGAAGGACTCATAGACCGAAAAGTCAATAAACTAGATATTCGCCTCAAATACGACGACGGCGGACCGAGATGTCCTTAAACTAATGATGGACCGCAATGTCCTGAAACTTGCAAATGACCGAAATGTCTTTAAACTACTACCACAGCATTCTTAGGCTGACAAATATATATATATATATATATATATATATATATATATATATAAAGAATAAAAAAAAAGAAATGAAAAAAAAAGAGTAAAAAATGGTATGTCCATAAGCAAAACGGGCACGGATGAAAACCCGAAAGGGCTCCGTGAGTAAAAACAGCAGGACTACCGGCGAGTGTTCGTGAAAACCCGAAAGGGCGCAACCTCGTAAATAAAAAAAAAAAGAAGACGGTATGTCCATAAGCGAAACGGGCACGGATGAAAACCCGAAAGGGCTCCGTGAGTAAAAACAGCAGGGCTACCGGCGAGTGTTCGTGAAAACCCGAAAGGGCACAACCTCGTTAAAAGACACTTATAAGGTCCCCTCGACCTTGTAAGGAGAAACCACCCGCGTGAGATCCTTACGACTCACAAAGGGAGCATCACACTTAGGGATCCCCATGATTCCTAAGGAGGAACTACACTTGCGAGATCCTCACGACTCGTAAGGAGAACTCTCTTATGGGACCCTCACGGCTCATAAGATTTGAAAGTCTTAAGTTACAGAGACCTAAACCTGTGCTTAAGCAACCCCCACAACTGTCGTTATGGCCCTACAAGTGGTCCAATACTGGCTCTTGTATACAATCAACGGGCGTGAATAAACATTTCCCTAACAAAGTCTCATCCGTGACTAGGGATATGCTCGTACAGCAAACAACACTTGTAAGTCCTCTCGATTTACAAGGAGAAAACCCTCCTGTAGGATCCTTACGACTTACAGAGGAACAAAATACTTAGGAACCCTCACGATTCCTAAGGAGAAAATACACCTACAAGATCCTCACGACTTGTAGGGAGAAATACCTTTGTGAGACCCTTACGGCTCATGAAGTCAAAAGCCTTAGCCGACAAGACCTTAACCCTGGTCGCTGAGCCACCTTTGTTTGACATCGACAAAGGCAGGTGATGATTCGCTCCTGGCCATATCCCAGTTGTAGCGGTGCTGATGCCGAAATCGGTGTCTAATTTCAGGTTTACGGCGAAAAGCCAGTAAGCCGCACATGCATACGAAATAGTCGAAATGATGGGGCAACTTGCAATAAAAAGCAGCAAGTAAAATATATGCATGCGAAATAGCCGAAATGATTGGGCAACTCGCAATAAAATGCAGCGAGTAAAAATAAAGTAAACAGCCGAAATGATTGGACACCGCGAAAAATAGCCGAAATGATTGGGCAATCGCGACCTTCGCGATATAAAAGCTGAAATGATAGAGCATCGCGGAAAGAATAAAAAAAATGAAAGAATGAAACTTTGCCCTACAGGTGAAATCACATCGATCCCTGTATACAATTCAGGGGCACAGATAAAGAGGGAACCATACCTTCCCAACAGGCTCCATCAGAAAGCGAAGCCAAATCTCGACGGTTCATAGACAACCTAGAGACCATCTCGACATTTGTCGCAATATTACAGACACGATGTCAACAAATGAAGCAAACGAAGATCCCGAGCTTCAGGGTCTCGACGTCAACATCGACAACTTAGAGATCATCAACGGCGTTTCTCCTCACTCTAACTAGATGCAGACATGACGTCAACAAAAGACCTCACGGTCGAAACAAAGCGGAGCGATGGCAAAATCCCAACTCCACCTTAGCATTCGTCTCGTTACAGCAGACGCAATGTCAACAACGGTGTTCCTTCGCAGTCCAGCAGGGTGTACATGCAAAGTTAACAAAAGAACTCACGGTCGAAACAAGCGGAGCGATGGCAAAATCCCAGCTTCACCTCAGCATTCGTCTCGATACAGTAGACGCAATGTCAACAACAGCGTTCCTCCGCAGTCCAGCTGGAGGCAGATGCAAAGTTAACAAAAGACCTCACGGTCGAAACAAGCGGAGCGATGGCAAAATCCCAGCTTCACCTCAGCATTCGTCTCGATACAGTAGACGCAATGTCAACAACAGCGTTCCTCCGCAGTCCAGCTGGAGGTAGATGCGACGTCAACAAAAGACCTCACGGTCGAAACAAAGCGGAGTAATGGCAAAATCCCAACTCCACCTTAGCATTCATCTCGTTACAGCAGACGCAATGTCAACAACGGCGTTCCTTCGCAGTCCAGCAGGGTGTACATGCAAAGTTAACAAAAGACCTCACGGTCGAAACAAGCGGAGCGATGGCAAAATCCCAGCTCCACCTCAGCATTCGTCTCAATACCCCAGACGCAGTGTGAGCAAATGAAGCGAAGGCCAAATTCCTAGCTTCAAGGTCTTAACGGCAAGTCATATAAGGCCTGAAAGACCACCAGAGATCATCTCGCACAGAGTGGTCACCACCTTGACGTTCGTCTCGATACAGCAGACGAAATGTCAACCCCAGCATTCTTCCTCCAGCAGGGATTCGGACGTGACAAAGCAAACGAAGCGAAGGCCACATTCCTCGCTTCAACGTCTTTACGGTAACTCACATAAAACCAGAAAGACAATTGGAGATCATCTCGCACCAGCACAGAGTGGTCACCACCTTGATGTTCGTCTCGATACAGCAGACGAAATGTCAACCCCAGCATTCTTCCTCCAACAGGATTTGGACACACCAAAGCAAACGAAGCGAAGGCCACATTCCTAGCTTCGACGTCTTGACGGTAACTCATATAAAACCGGAAAGACAATCGGAGATCATCTCGCACCAGCACAGAATGGTCACCACCTCGACGTCCGTCACGATATAGCAGACGAGATGTCACCCCAATGTTCTTCTCGACACAGCAGACGCAACGTCATTAAACGAATGGAGCCACGGCAAAATCCCTAGTTCCAAACCTCGACGGTTCACCAGCAACCTAGAGACAACCTCGATGTCCGTCTCGATACAGTAGACGAGATGTCACCCCAACGTTCGTCTCGACACTTCAGACGCAACGTCATCAAACGAATGGAGCCACGGCAAAATCCCTAGTTCCAAACCTCGGCGGTTCACCAGCAACCTAGAGACAACCTCGACGTCCGTTTCGATACAGCAGACGAGATGTCACCCCAACGTTCGTCTCGACACAGCAGACGCAACATCATCAAACAAACGGAGCCACGGCAAAATCCCTAGTTCCCACCGCGACATTCGTCTCGATACAGCAGACGCAATGCCAGCAAACGAAGCAAAGGCCAAATTCCTAGCTTCAGGGTCTTGATGGCAACTCACATAAAGCCTGAAAGATTATCGGAGATCATCCCCACACCAGCGCGGAGTGGTTATGACTCATCGGGGCTCACCAAAATAAGCCTAACCTCAAGTAAAAAGCGACATGGAAAATTCCTAACGCTTGCTCTTCCGACGGTCAAACTGCCAAGGAGGATTGCTTGAAGATGTCTTGTCCAGCCCCCGAAGGGATCATAGACACGGCAGTCGCAGGGCTACTCGAACAGCACGATTGCCTATCGAGGACTATATCAGCTTATGCGACGGTACGATGGCCAAAATCCTAAGTACCACCAACCTTAACGGGCTTCTGTCGTAAAGAGCAGAGGTTAAATGCGACGTTAAGATGTTCTTGCGAGAAACGCTCGATTCGTCTCGACTTGCGGAAAAAATTGTTGAGGCGGCTCGACTCGTGAGATAGAGCCTTAGGCAGTAGGCATAAAAGAAGCCTGTTTCCTAAGCACTGGGACCCTGCAAGTTGGCCCAAAACGGTCTCTTGCATCCACGGGTCTCACTCTCCAACATCGAACTTCGATAAGGAGGGAAACAACCGCTTACAAGTCCTCTCGACTCGTAAGAGGGAAAAATTCTCTTGTAGGATCCTTACGACTTACAAGAGAAAACCACACTTAGGAATCCTCATGATTCCTAAGGAGAAAAACCCACCTACGAGATCCTCTCGATCCGTAGGGAGAAAAGTCTCTATGAGACCCTCACGGCTCATAGAGTTGAAAAGTCTTAGGCAGCAGATCTGAACCTGCGGCCTAAGCCCTCGCTATCTCGTGAAGAAATCAAGAAGCTTACTCTATTACCTGCTAATTGTGACGACATGCTGAGAAAGAGGAAAAGCAACAGAAAGAGCATCCGATTTATATTTGATCAAGCGTCCAAGACACATTCATTCATGCATGGGCAAAAAGACTGAGGACAAAAGATATATAATAAAGACAAGCTGGGATAAAAAAAATTTCCATTAATATTGCCCGAAGTTCTTACAGTCATAAAAAAAAACAATAAACGAAAATTACAATGGAATAACCTCAGATCCAGGGCATGGATTGAGGAATTCAAAAGCGACCTTATCTATGACTTTCCAAGCCTCGCGGACCATCCTAGTGTGCTTTCTTTCGCGAGCACAGGCGTCAGGGTCCCCCCTGATGTCTTCCACCCTCCGATAAGCAGCGAGTATGGCAGACTGTTGAAAGACCTCGTGCAAGAGATCGATAAGACCGTCTCGCCGTCTCTTTGAGATAAAGTTCAACAGGTACACCGAGTGCACCTTATCCTCCGCGGCATCCAGCGCCCTAAGCGGTACACCGGAACAGAACAGGGGAAGCGCTTCCCAGATGGCTCCCACGATAAGCTTAAGAAGGGAGGAACGCCGGGGGAGCAGAGGACCGTTGTACGCGTCGAAGCGGCTCATGATTTCAGCACACTCCGCGTTTGTGAACTCTCGATTTTGAGAGCGGCCAAGTCGGCGGATGTCCCCGTAAGAGATGATCTCGTTAAGAGCATACATATGGGCATCCATTGTTCCTATGAAAGAGGATCAACAGAATTAGCAGATCGACTGATTAAGCGAATTCTTGTTAAAAAACGAGCACGAAGAGTTAAACCCCTCGAGAGCAATGCTCTACGAACAGGAGTGACTATCAAAATCCTAATAGGGGAAATTTAAAGAAGTCCCAAGATTCTGAGATCATTATTATTAAAAGATGATATAATACATTAAAATACAAAACTCCATTTTTTAATTATCCATACTCAAACTCTTAAGAGTTCATCTTTTTTAGATCAAGGGATCTATGTTTTGCCAAAGATGCAAGATCTATGAGAGCAAAGCTCTATTAATTAGAATTAATTTAATTCAAGGTTAATTTTACCTAAAAAGTTTCCTTTGAGGAAAATTTAACTCTGAGAGTTCCTAAAGGCAAGAGCAGAGCTCTGAGTTCTGAAAGTAAAATTCTTAAAAGATGCTAATCATCTGTTGAGGACCAAATGTCCTATTTATAGGTACCAAGTGCCCTTCCAACTTCCAAAAACTGCCGCGACGGTTGGGATTCTGCCACCGTTGCGCTTGTGTTTGGAGGCCACGTAAGCGCAACGGTGGGGGGGCATTTGTTTACCCCAATCAGAGCAAAGCTCTGTTCAAATTCCAAGGCGGGAGATGAAGCAACGCTTCATCTTCCCCCAATCAGAGCAAAGCTCTGCTTTGAAAATTTAAACTTTAATAAATGAAGCAACGCTTTAAATTCTTTGCGCTGCGTAACACGCCATGTGTCGGGCGCAGATGCATCAGCGCAGCGCCCAAGGCACCGCACCCAATCAGAGCAAAGCTCTGTTTTAAACAAAATTAAAGGAAGCAACGCTTTAGTTGCGCATGCACTGCGCTGCGCGACACGTGTCAGCGCAGTTGCGCTGCGCGACACGTGTCAGCGCAGTTGCCCTGCGCTGTGCGCTGCGCGACACGTGTCACGCGCTGGGGCATCTGCGCCAAACAGAATTAAATTTCTAAGAAATCTTTTCTGTTCTTGTTAAAACAAGAAGATTTTCTTCTGCAAAGCAGAAGCCCTTGGATCAAAAATCCAACGATGGGGAAAATTCCCCAAATCACTCAGAGGAAGATCTCTTTAACAAATTTAACTAATTTATGGGCACTATAAAAAGGACCCTAGGCCTCAATTCAAAAAAAAAAACATTTTTCTTGGAAAAAAGCCAAGAGCTTCAAACAGAGAGAGAATTCTGAGAAAAGCTCAAAGAAAAGAAAGGTAAAAACCTTCACGAGAGAAAAAGAAATCTTTTTTAATAAATCATTGATCTAAAAATCAGATCAATGTTCTTCACATAATAAAAAGTGCTTTGCACTTCTCATGAACCTCTGGTTCTTTAAAAAACAAGAAAACAAGAAGACAAAAAAAATAGTGCTTTGCACTTTTATGAACCTCTGGTTCTTGAAACAAAAAAGAAAAATTTATTTTTCTTTGATCTAATTTAGATCAAGAAATAAAATAGTGCTTTGCACTTCTGTTCTTGAATCTAAAAGATTCTTAGTGCTTTGCACTTCCAAACTGCGCTGTTGCGCTCTTAAGAAAGCGCCACGTGTCAGCTACAGAACAACTTACGCTACGCACTCTTGAAATAGAGCTTTGCTCTCTGGAATTGGCGCAACTCATCAGAGCGCGCCACGTGTCAGCAGCGCACTAGCGCAGCGCACCGCGCTGTTGCGCTTGCACTCAACAGAGCATGACACGTGTCCTCACGACAAGCGCTTGCGCTCAGTAATTGGCGCAAAGCGCCTGACAAATGCAATGCATTTCTTTTCCTGAAGGGCCAGGCCCAGTTACAAGACCAAGTAGGCCTAATTAAATTGATGCTCTGCATCATTTATAAATGGGCAGAGCCCAAACGAAATAATAAAAATGCTACGCAGATGCCTGGCATCATTCATAAATGAGCAGAGCTCAGAATAAATTGATGCTCTGCATCTTTATGGGCAGAGCCCAAACAAAAAAAAGAAAAGAAAATAATGCAATGCATTATTTAAAAATGGGCCAAGCCCTAGCACAGGTCTAACAGACCAAAAACAAATAAAAGGCGTTGAATATTTTTCAACTGGACTTAGCCCAATCATGGCCGTAAGTCCTCAAATTAAATTGACTGAGCAAGACTGCTTTCCTAAATCAATTTATATCCGGTCCAAGGGTACATCTCCGAACTCCTCTGACACCTATCGTTGTAATCCTTCAACGACGTCAGAGAGGTGACGGGTCCCGACGACCACACATCAATATTGGACCGAAACGTCCTTAAACTAATATTGGACCGAAACGTCCTTAAACTAATGTCGGACCGAAACGTCCTTAAACTAATATCGGACCGAGACGTCCTTAAACTAATATCGGACCATCACGTCCTTAAACTGGAATACGGACCACCACGTCTTTAAACTGGAATATAGACCACCACGTCCCTAAACTGGCAATGGACCGCAAAGTCCTTAAACTACCTATGGACCACCACGTCCTTAAACTGGAATATGGACCACCATGTCCCTAAACTGGAACATGGACCACCATGTCCCTAAACTGGAACAATAGAGCCCAAACGCTCTTTTGTCGGATCTAAACGATCCCGTTAAGTTGATCTTAGTCTCAAATTGGACTAACGTATCCTTAACAAACGATTAAGTTGATCTTAGCCTCAAATATGGCTAACGTGTCCTTAAATCAAACCTTCAAACAAACTTTAGTCCCAAATTGGACTATAGATCTCTCAACCAACTTTGGTTCAAGGGTACATCTCTGAACTCCTCTGATATTTGTCATTGTAATCCTTCAACGTCGTCAGAGAGGTGATAGGTCCTGACAACCACACATTAATACGGACTGTGGGGTCCTTAAACTCATGGACTTATGCGTCCTTAAACCAATATCCGCCCCCAAAATGGGAATGTTGGACCACTATGTCCCTAAACTGGAACAATAGAGCCCAAACGCTCTTTTGTCGGATCTAAACGATCCCGTTAAGTTGATCTTAGTCTCAAACCGGACTAACGTATCCTTAACGAACGTTTAAGTTGATCTTAGCCGCAACGCGACTGATGCATCCTTAAACTAAAAACACCAAACCCAAATCTAAGTAAATACGGATTTGGACTAATCCACGTCCTACGGGCGACGGCATTACTCAGTCTCCGTATACAATCCACGGGCAACCACGAATAAAACAAACACCCACGACACGAAGTGAAATTCTGGAGAAGGAGAAAGTTGTTACCGCGACGCGGTAGCGTAATTAACTGCAGGGGCTTGCGCCTGCAGGAAAGAGCGTCCCCACAATCAAAAACCCCTCACCCTGAGGGGGAATCTGACGAAGTTTGCTACATCGGCCGCATCCGTCTAAACCTCCGATACACAGTGCCATAAATCAACTTGGCATCTTCGGAGAGGTATACGGATAAAACCAAATAGCATCTGCCCCGAATCTCAGCGTCAGGACATCGCAGTCTTGTGCGCCGCCTTTCGGAGGGGAACAATGGGCTTCACTCCGACACGACTTATACCGCTTTTAGGGGACTGACGCTTGCCGTCCCTAGGCCCGATATGCGATAGTATTATACGAACAGACCGGACTGTACGGAGATTGTCACATCAGGCTCAGTAGGAGTTCGAATGGGTTTCCTCATCGGCCTTCTTATCGACATCTACCTGGGGACCGTTACGTACAGCTAGTACCGCTTGCGGCCTGTGGTTAAACCTACTGCCAGCGTAGTATCGAGTCTTTAGAGTCCCACACAGAGAGTTTCCCTGCTTCAGGCGAAACGATATAAAGGTCGTATGGTTTTACGACAGGGTTCGGACATATACGTGTATTTATGCACGTATGATATTCAGACAGTTTATACTAGCAGGCTTTGGTTTAAGCCAGATTCTAATATTGGATTATTGGATTTATGCAGTCTCAGTATATCCGTGTATTTCGGGAATACGGATAGGAGGGGCATTCTCGTAATTAGTCGAGAAGCTTCTAGAAGGAAAGTGACTCATTTAGATTTAATTTATTTATGAATTAAACTAAATGAAGTGGAGAGCTTATGTGTTATTTGCATTAAATGAATTGGTGACCCATGAGATGATTCATCCAAGTGAGTTAATGAAGAATTAATTATTTTAATGACTCATGAGATGATTCATTCATTTGTATTAAATGAAGCATGGTTGTAATTATCTCATATGATTTATTTGATAATTACTATACTTCATAAAATATAGAAATGAGTTATATTTGATTTCATTCTCACATACACACTCTCTCTCCTCAAGCTCTTCTCTTCTTCAACCTAACCCTAATCCTCTCATGTGTTGAGATCCCAAGGGTTAGAAAGACTAATAGATCCTTAATCCACTTCTACATCTTCTAGCTCACTTGGATTAGTAATCCTAGCCACTTAGTTACCTCAAGTGAGAGGTTAAAGCTTGGAGAAAGAACTCTCGAGTGGATCTTCTATCACATCGAGGAGGCCGACGAGGAGGTGAACAACAAGAACAAGAAGGACTAGTATCTTGAGGTATAATCATCTATCATAGTAGTTTAGCACTTCTAGATAGTTTGTTAGTTAGGGTTTAGCAAAGATCCGTAAAATTAGTCGATGTTACCATAAACAAAATGATTGTTTTACCTATTCCGCCTCCCCGCATCTTATGGGGTGTGTAACGTCGACTTACAGTCATAACCTAACTGGTCACTAAAAGGTAAACTATCATATCGTAAGCTCGAGTGTGTGCGTCAACCTCTGCAGGAGTATTCCTAACCCAAGAGTGGTGCCCCAGGGGCTAGGAAACACGGGCCCAACTGTGGAATGAACAAGCGACCGATATAGCTCGGTACGAGCTGTAAACATGAGATCGATATAGCCCGGTACGAGCTGTAAACATGAGACCGATATAGCCCGGTACGAGCTGTAAACATGAGACCGATATAGCCCGATACGAGCTGCCGGCATGGGACTCCTGAGATCCTGCTGTACGAACGCACACTCAAATTACCCCAACACCCGCGTATTTATAGCTACTATGGTAATGTCTGGATCAATAATTAAGAATGCTGAAAAGACTGGAACTTATAATATCATGTTAATTGTATAAAAAAGAAACTTGTAAACAGTATAGATTGTGTCGTGTCATGTAATTCAGCATTCAAATTAGAGAACTCGTTTTAATATGAGTAGTCTAGAACAATGAGTAGTCATGGCATGTCAAGTATAGTAGTTATAAAATGATAGTGTCCATGAACAAGAATAACATGTTAAGGTTTCTCAAGCATGCCGATAATGATAGTCTCAAGTAAAATATTAAATATAGACGATAGGATATGATAAGGTCAAAAATATAAACAAGACTCAACATAAATATACAAGCATCTGTATTTAACATCCGGGTTTATTTATTGAAAAGAATAATAAACTGAAATATGGTTTTAAAGGGTTAATATAGTTAAATAGGAATGACAAATTACAGATGCATAAAGCGGATAGCGGTAATAGTATAATTTCGAGATAATAATAAGTAAGCTAAAATAAATGACTGATTAACTAGTCATCATGTAAGTGCTAATAATAAGTTTTATAATCATGTGATAATAGAAAATATTAATACAAATTATAGTATCAAAATAATTTATATGATTAGGACACATAGAGTGCAGCGATATTATAAAGAGTGATAGTGTAGAAAGTTTAATTTATATATATAAAATATTAAGCCCAAAGCGTTTATTGATTAACAGTAATAATGGTATATTTTTATGTTTTAGATTAGGATATAAGTGTTGACATTTTGCATGCTAGTGTATACCAATATTGTTGCAACAGAAACATATAATTACTTATAAAGCTTTTTATATATTAAACCACATTTACATGTTAATAGTTATTTTATTACGCTTGCACTTTTACAGTTGTTCACTTGATGAAAAGATTAATAGGTATTCTAGATCCTATGGTTTTCATCATATGTACAAGTATTATAAGATATATTAATAAAGCGGCAAAATATTACAATTTTATTTAAATATTGTAAGTTAATAATTTATTTAGAGAATTGCCGATGTTGTATCGACTAAAAAAAATAAAAGAGTAAGAGTACTTATCTCGGAGACAGATAAACACGACGACACGAAGAACAACTCCAAGGTTTGATTGCTCGGCTAATTTTGAAGAAGAAGAAAATATTGTGATTGGAAAAAGAGAATGTTGATTTATATGAGAATGGGAGAGATGATAACAATTAGGTTGTTATTTATAGAGAAGAGAGATGTTAAAGATTGGAGAGATTGTTATAATTAGAGAGAGAAATATTCTGATGAGATGGGATTTGAATTTGATTTTATAAAAGAGAGATATGATGGGTTGTTATATATTTCTATAAGATATTAGAAAAGTTGTATATATACATATTAGTTTATAGTGAAATATATGTAGATATGTATATGGTTATGGGTTAATGAAAATAAATATAATTAGTTATATATATGGGATTTTATGATATCAAACAACTAAAATATATTTTCAGTTAAACTATCATAATAAAATATCTTCAATTATATATATGTATGTATATAGGTTTGTAGAAAAATAATTAAAGAGAGAGTAGATTTGAGAAAGAGAATCTGCTGAGAGAGATTAGATTAGATTGGAGAGAGAGAGATTTTGTTAGGGAATATATATAGAAAGAGAGCGGGGGTTTGGTGAAATATAGTTAGTGATATAGAAAAATATATGTAGATGGAATAGAATATGGGGAGAAAGAAATCTGTTGGAAAAGATATTTGTTTTGGGAGAGAGAATAGTATTTGTTTTAAAAGAATAAAGTTATCAGGTGAGACGTATATGGTGATTGGAGAGAGAAAATTGAGTTGTTAGTTTAGGAAAAATATTTATATGGTTAAAAGATTTAACGGCGGCTCTCATGACTTTTCAAAATTAAATATTTTAACCAAATAAATATCGTAAGACAAAATATCTTATAAATAGAATTTAAAAAGGGGTAAAATCTTATGTATATGTATTGTTTAAAGAAATACCAAATAAAATATCTTTTGTTTAAACTATGACACTAAAATATAAATATGGTTATAAAATAGTGTTAGACAAATAAATATTTAAATACTAATAATATGCATATTTAACAAACTTGAAAAACCATAATTATATGTATATATCTTGATTAAAAGTATTAAGCTCCAAGTTATAATAATAATAATAAAACAAAACCCAATATATCCGAAAGAAGAAGAAAAAGAAACGTATGATCGAACTAGAATGTTACATCCTACCCACCTTACAAAAATTTCATCCTCGAAATTTGAAGAACGAAAATACAAGATCGTGAACTAATTACAAGGATCAATGAAAATAGACGGGTATGAAAAATTAAGGATCAATGAAGCAAATGAGGGTATTAAAAGTCACGGTTTGGGCTCGAAAAATCGGCATGTGAAAGAAAATCAAATTAGTGGAAACAAATCAGGTAGAACTCTAAGTTACTCAAACAGAATAACGTATTGTAACCATGCCGCGGTACATGGGTACAATATCGTAATTCTATCTCAGTCGCCCGAATCCTATAATCAGAGTCAAGGAAATACGCAGCATGACATACTAGGGAAAATCTAGACATGTGATTCTAACCTAAAAGGTCGAAAGAACCAGGGCTAACCTCGAGGTTAGCCTGGCTCTGATACCAACAAAACCTTGTCACGCTCCGCTTCCCAAAATACGGAATACGGAAGCGACGAAGGCCAGCCGTGCTACCTACGGTAAGAAAAAATCCTTCCATAGTCACATAAGGCTGTCTAGACTAACCTGTCAAAGATAAAATCCAATACCTAAAAGGAATAATACTGATAATCATGCTGCAATGAAACCACAAGAAATCCTAAAAATGGGTCCACTAGATAATTGATGCAATTAAAGATCCAATACAATAGATTCGGAAATAAAACAAGATCCAAAAGAGATACATAAGTCCTAATGTCCCATAAGGGCGCACATGCTAAAAACTAATAGAAAAGGGAAATAAACCTACGGTTACTGATCTTCAGCAAAGTCCTGGTAGTCACTGCGGTCCTGCTCGGCCTGAAAATCTGTCTCTAAACCTGAGATGGCAAATCTCAGGGATGTCAGAACACCCCAGCAAGTACTCAATGTATAAGGTGTGTGTATAGTATGATATCATGAATATATGAATGTAGTGAAGCCCGTGTGCGCAAGTAAAATAGATATATATAAATAGATGCATTAATATTATGAAACCAAAATATAAAGAGGTCGAGTAATGACCTAACTGGTCGCTAAAAGGTAAACTATCATATCGTAAGCTCGAGTGTGTACGTTAACCTCTGCAGGAGTATTCCTAACCCAAGAGTGGTGCCCCAAGGGCAAGGAAACACGGGCCCAACTGTGGAATGAACAAGCGACCGATATAGCCCGGTACGAGCTGTAAATATGAGATCGATATAGCCCGGTACGAGCTGTAAACATGAGACCGATATATCCCGGTAAGAGCTGTAAACATGAGACCGATATAGCCCGGTACGAGCTGCCGGCACGGGACTCCTGAGATCCTGCTGTACGAACGCACACTCAAACTACCCCAACACCCGCGTATTTATAGCTACTATGGTAATGTCTGGATCAATAATTAAGAATGCTGAAAAGACTAGAACTTATAATATTATGTTAATTGTATAAAAAAGAAACTTGTAAACAGTATAGATTGTGTCGTGTCATGTAATTCAGCATTCAAATTAGAGAACTCGTTTTAATATGAGTAGTCTGGAACAATGAGTAGTCATGGCATGTCAAGTATAGTAGTTATAAAATGATAGTGTCCATGAATAAGAATAGCATGTTAAAGTTACTCAAGCATGCCGACAATGATAGTCTCAAATAAAATATTAAATATAGACGATAGGATATGATAAGGTCAAAAATGTAAAAAAGATTCAAAATAAATATGCAAGCATCTGTATTTAACATCCGGGTTTATTTATTGAAAAGAATAATAAACTGAAATATGGTTTTAAAGGGTTAATATAGTTAAATAGGAATGACAAATTACAGATGCATAAAACAGATAGTGGTAATAGTATAATTACGAGATAATAATAAGTAAGATAAAATAAATGACTGATTAACTAGTCATCATGTAAGTGCTGATAATAAGTTTTATAATCATGTGATAATAGAAAATATTAATACAAATTATAGTATCAAAATAATTTATATGATTAGGACACATAGAGTGCAGCGATATTATAAGGAGTGATAGTGTAGAAAGTTTAATTTATATATATAAAATATTAAGCCTAAAGCGTTTATTGATTAACAGTAATAATGGTATATTTTTATGTTTTAGATTAGGATATAAGTGTTGACATTTTGCATGCTAGTGTATACCAATATTGTTGCAACAGAAACATATAATTACTTATAAAGCTTTTTATATATTAAACCACATTTACATGTTAATAGTTATTTTATTACGCTTGCACTTTTACAGTTGTTCACTTGATGAAAAGATTAATAGGTATTCTAGATCCTAGGGTTTTCATTATATGTACAAGTATTATAAGATATATTAATAAAGCGGAAAAATATTACAATTTTATTTAAATATTGTAAGTTAATAATTTATTTAGAGAATTGCCGATGTTGTATCGACTAAAAAAAATAAAAGAGTAAGAGTACTTATCTCGGAGACAGATAAACACGACGACACGAAGAACAACTCCAAGGTTTGATTGCTCGGCTAATTTTGACGAAGAAGAAAATATTGTGATTGGAAAAAGATAAGGTTGATTTATATGAGAAGGGGAGAGATGATAACAATTAGGTTGTTATTTATAGAGAAGAGAGATGTTAAAGATTGGAGAGATTGTTATAATTAGAGAGAGAAATATTCTGATGAGATGAGATTTGAATTTGCTTTTATAAAAGAGAGATATGATGGGTTGTTATATACTTCTATAAGATATTAGAAAAGTTGTATATATACATATTAGTTTATAGTGAAATATATGTAGATATGTATATGGTTATGGGTTAATGAAAATAAATGTAATTAGTTATATATATGGGATTTTATGATATCAAACAACTAAAATATATTTTCAGTTAAACTATCATAATAAAATATCTTCAATTATATATATGTATGTATATAGGTTTGTAGAAAAATAATTAAAGAGAGAGTAGATTTAAGAAAGAGAATCTGCTGAGAGAGATTAGATTAGATTGAAGAGAGAGGGATTTTGTTAGGGAATATATATAGAAAGAGAGCGGGGGTTTGGTGAAATATAGTTAGTGATATAGAAAAATATATGTAGATGGAATAGAATATGGGGAGAAAGAAATCTGTTGGAAAATATATTTGTTTTGGGAGAGAGAATAGTATTTGTTTTAAAAGAATAAAGTTATCAGGTGAGACGTATATGGTGATTGGAGAGAGAAAATTGAGTTGTTAGTTTAGGAAAAATATTTATATGGTTAAAAGATTTAACAGTGGCTCTCATGACTTTTCAAAATTAAATATTTTAACCAAATAAATATCGTAAGACAAAATATCTTATAAATAGAATTTAAAAAGGGGTAAAATCTTATGTATATGTATTGTTTAAAGAAATACCAAATAAAATATCTTTTGTTTAAACTATGACACTAAAATATAAATATGGTTATAAATTAGTGTTAGACAAATAAATATTTAAATACTAATAATATGCATATTTAACAAACTTGAAAAACCATAATTATATGTATATATCTTGATTAAAAGTATTAAACTCCAAGTTATAATAATAAAAATAAAACAAAACCCAATATATCCAAAAGAAGAAGAAAAAGAAACGTATGATCAAACTAAGATGTTACAAGAAGTCAGTGGCTACTGCAGTGAAGATAAACTGATAAGTGTTATCCGTTGTATCTCTGAAGGTTATGAGTCCTCTGTTAGCACGACTTATCGGGTTATTGGGGGTCTAACAGTTTCCACCCCCAGACCCGGTATGCGATACTCTTTGATGAAGAGACTAGACTGTATGGTATTCGTCGCTTATAGATTTTGTCAGGTCCGGATGAGTTTGCTCGTCAACCTGTCTTTATCTTACTCATATCTGGGTTGTCGTTACGTGCAGCTAGTACCACTGACGAGCTTGTGGGTTAACCCATGAGGGATTGAATCTGATAGTGTTTAGGATTCAATCGGTTGTGATTCTATTTAACCTACCGCCAACATATTTACAGGTCTTTAGAGTCCCGCAACGAAAGTGCAAGCCTGGGTAAAATATGATGTGGCGTGCGTATGAGATACGTGCAGGAGTTCGATTAAATGGTTTATTTAATCGGACATCCGAAAATACTAGTGTCACGCCCCGCTTTCCAAAATATGGAATACGGAGAGCAACAAAGGCCGACCATGCAACCTATACAAAGGAAATATTCTACCATAGTCACATGAAAGTTTTCTAGCTAAATCTGTACGATAATATCCAAGAATAATACTAACATCATACTTCATAAATAACAAGTAACACCGATAAATCCACGAGACAAAGATAGATTCAATAAAAGATCCAAATAACAATAGGCCCAAAACCATAGAGTCAAAATTAATTAATACATGATCCGAAAAGAAAGATACATTATTCCTAACGTCCCGCGATGGGCTCACATGCTAAGTATGAACTGAAATAAAATAGAAATAAACCTACAGATATTACTGATCTTCAGCAATCTCCTAATAGTCACTCTGATCCTACTCTGCCTGTGAATCGGTCTCTAAATCTGAGTTGGCAAATCTCAGGGGTGTCAGAACACCCAACAAATACTTAATCGTAATAGTGTATGTGTGTGAGAGAAAGAGAGATAGCATGAATATGTGAGTGTAGTGAAAGCCCACATGTACATGTAAATATGGATATGGCAATAATGTGAAACAAGCATATAAATATGTCAAGTCATATCCTAGTGGGTCACTAAAGAGGGTAATCTAGTCTATCGTGAGTTCGAATGTGAACGTCAATCTCTGCAGGAGTATTCCGAACCCAAAGATAGGGCCCTAGAGACAAGGAAACACAAGCCCAAATGTGGAAAGAACAAGTGACCGTATAAAGCCCGGTACCGCCAATAATAACATATGACCGTTTAAAGCCCGGTACCATCTATTGAACATGTGACTGTATATAGCCCGGTACGAGTTGCCAGCAATGGGACTCCTGAGATCCTGTTGAACGAACGCACACTCAAACTACCCCAACACCCCGCATATTTATAATTAACATGGTAATAAACTTAATCACAAATTAGGAATGCTAACTGGACTAGAACATGTGATATCATGTTAATGGTACGGGAAAAAAACTTGTAAACAGGAAAAGATTATGACATGGAATGTAATTCAACATTCCAATTAGTGATCTCATTTTAATGTAAAGAAACAGTAATCATGAACATGCATGTCATGTCAAGCAAGTGATGTTAATAGGATAGTGTCAATAATGTGTACAAGTATCTACATGAATGTGCAAGTATCTCCATTTTAATATCCGGATTTATCATTGAATTGAATATAATCTAAAACACGGTTTAAAGGGGTTAATGTGATTAATGGGTGCTCTATGGATCCTAGGGTTTTCATTTCATGCACGTTAAACATAAGCTTTAATCATTTAATCAAGATTTCACAATTATTATTAAAATATGATATATATAGAATGAATTGCGATGTTTCATCGGCTAAAGAGATAAGAGCAAGAATACTTGGCTCGAACGCGATGAATGGATAAATCACGACGAAAGCTCGATCTAAGCTTGATGGCCCGGCTAGAGTTTACATCTCGGCTGGCGGTGTCGGCGAAAACTTGAAGTTGGGCTCGGGTTTTGAGGAGATGGGTTCTTGGTATTGTTGCGATGGGGTGCAGCAACGTAGAACTACTTTATGATGGTTGCTGGGGTTTGCGGCGATGAAGATGGAAGTTATGGCAATGGGGTTAGCAAGGTGGAGGGTTCTTGGCGTTTTTGAGGGAGGAGCCGGTGAGGATTTGGGTGGCTACGGTTCAGGTAGGGTGCCGCGGCGACGAGGGTAGTGGTGAAGAGCGTCGGCGGTGAGGAAGTAGCGGGTGATAGCGACGGCTGGAAGAAGGAGGAGGTAGGAGGTCGGGTTTGTACTGCTTGGTGAAAGGGGTCGGCTATGGGGTGCGGCTGATAGGTTAAGGTGATGGTGTGATGAAGGCTGTGAGATGATGAGGAAGAGGGAGGTGCTGGGTCGAAGATGAAGGGCTATGGAGATTGGTCGAGGGCGGGAGCCGATGATGGTGGGTCGTGGGTTGAAGAAGGAGGAGACGATGGCGATAGTGAGGTGATCTGTTGGGTTCTTGGTGATGGGAGATTGAGGAGTTTTGAGGGAGGCGATGTTGGTGGTGCTCAGTGCTTAGGACGGCGCTGGCGGCAAGGTGCTTGGAGAAAGGAGAAGGTGACGTGGGTGAAGCGGTCAGCTTGGGTTTAAGAAATAGTGGAGAGTGGAAGATAAGATAAGAAAAATTGTGCGTGTGTGTGTGTTTATGTGCGTGTGTGTGTATGTGTGTATAATGGAGAGAGAGGAGGATTGGAGAAGGAGATTGGAATCCGTAGGGGCAGATTTAACTTGGCCCTACGGATTAATCCGTAGGGCTAAAGGGTTACCCCTACGGGCACAGACGTTCAAGAATTAAAATATTAATTCTTAATTTGGTGTTTGCCCCTACGGAGCCGCAAACAAGGGACCTACGGTTATATCCGTAGGGGCAAGTAAATATCGATTTAAAAAGACCCCAGACCGATCGCCTACGCTCACTTTCTCTCTCTCTCTCTCTCGATCGGGCGCGAGAAAAATCCCCAAATCGCCACGCCGTCGTCGCCACCGTCGTTCTCTTCGTCGCCACCGCCGGTTTCGTCGCCACCGCAGTTCTCGTCGCCACCGCGGTTCAGGTCGTCGCCCCAGCCCCAGCAGCAGCCGTTCAGGTGAGTAAATCTCGAGGTAAATTAAAGAATTTTTGGATTATTTTGGGCTTAGGGTTCATGGCTTGGTCTGGGGTTGCGCGCGCGAGTTGGGGTTGGGCAGGGGTCGCGGTCGCGGTCGGGGTCGGGGTCAGGGTAGGGTTAGGGTTGGGGTTCGGCTGCTGCTGGGGTGGGGCTGGGGTTAGGGTTTGCCTTAGGGTTGGTGTTGGGGTTTAGCTGGCCACGCTGGGGTTAGGGTTGGGCTGGGGGCTGGGGCTGGGCCACGCGGGGTTTTGGGATCTTTGTAATTTGCTTGCTCTGTTTGGGGTTTCAGTTGATCCTCATTAAAAAATTGGTGATTGATCTCTTCAATCATATTATTATCTGTATTTAAAATTTTTGTGAAGCCTTCAGAGTTTGGGAAAATCTAGAATTACCGTTGAAATTCTGGCAACATTCAAAAACTGTGTATATGATGTATGTGTGTGTATGCATGTATATACATTTGAAATTTATCTTTCTTCTATGATATAAAACGGTTAAACCGAAGAAAATTACTGGGGGAATTTTTCCTAAAATGTCTTGAGAGGGGGTTCAAGTGATGGGATAATTTCATTTGGTAATCTTTTACTTATTTTACATCTCTTATTTTTTCATGCAAAAATCTGAATAGGTTTCTTGCAATTTTGCCTATCGATCAATTATTATATTTATTTCTATTTTTTGTGGATGATTTGGCTTCAATTGAATGGAGGCGATGATGGCTTGCCCTCAAACTTCCACTTTTATGAGCTTTATAGTTATGAGATTGGCGAGGCAAGCTGGTTTGTAGCCATCTTATTTCTTTTCCTAAATTCAAATCCAAATATAAACTGTCTGATTGAGAGAGAGAGAGTATGGGAGATTATGTATTATTCAATGTGTTTGGAAGCTGGCATGTTCTGAGCGTCATCTCTGCATGAAAGCTATGGTTTTGCAAAGGGTTTGCCCTAACTATTTTCTGTGGGGAAGCTGAAGGCCTGAAGCTTCATCAAACTCAGGATTGGATTCTGGTCGGGTATTGTAAATTCTTGTGAAAGTTCCGTTCAAGATTTGTTCAGAGCTTGCATAACATCCTTTTCATCTTTATGAGATCTTTATGCAGTCATTTTTTTGGGTTTATATATTTCTCGAGCCCGTTTGACTTTGGACTTAGGATAACCCCAAATCTCTTTCTTATTTTGATTCCTAAGCTGGCATATCTGAGGCTCGTATTCCAGTATCGTTGCTGGAAAAGCTAGGGTTGCGAACATTTTTTCAACGATAATTTCTGTATGACAGCTTAAGCACACATAAAACTTAAACAATCTTGTAGCACTGCAGTTTTTCACTAAACTACCTAAAAGTTTTTATATTGCTGCAAGCTTCCTTAAAGTGCTGCATCTAAGTGTATTTTAGTGGGAAAACCCTTGAAAGCCAAACTTCATGGGGTTTGTTGTTTGCCTTCTCTGTAGCTAGTTTGAGGTTTATTTAGTTTTGGATTTGTTTTGCGACACTCTCTGAGTTCCAAATCAACAAAAAGCTGAATGTTGAATCACAAGCAAGAAGCAGCCAAACTGGCCCTAAAGTAATCCTGAGTGATAATATTCCAGGGAGTTTAAAATTTATAGAAATGGCGAGGCAACATTGGATTGTCTGCAAGTATTCAAGCAACCTGTTTGCAGCCATCATGCTATTTGTGATCCCAGTATAAAACTCAAACATGCCTCTTAGTTAGTTTACTTTAATTTGTTATTTATGTGTGTGTGTCAACATTGGATTGTCCCAAGTATAAAACCAAACCCACAAAACATCAAAACTGTCTCCGACAATCTTATGGTCATTAGACATAAGATTTATGCATATAGGTAACATCTGCCAATATGCCATATCCAGACCGCAACTATTTTTGCCTATTGGCTAATATGAAAATATCGGCCCGCGTATATGACATAATCAAAGTTGTTAAATCTTAATACGGTTTGTGTTTCGTTTTTTTATTTATCAGTTCTATCAATGTTGCGTATAACGCTTTATGATATCAGTATCCTACATTTGTAGTTTTAATTGTTGATTGTTATAGATGAATACCATTGCAATAATAGTTTATGGTCGATGAATGCTATTGCAATGTAGGATGATCAGTTCTATCAATCTTGATCTCAATGGTTTAAAATCATGTTACACATACAACACGAATGCACAACAAACGCATAATTAGAGAGCGACTCAAGATATTCAGGTTAAAACCAATATATGATACTCGATGATAATATGAAACCTTCATATTCCCATCGATACTCATATATGAAACTAAAAGCGCCACTTTGTCCCTACGGTGCCCGACATTTTAATTTAAAAATATTATATCTTAATTTGTTGTTTGGCCCTACGGGCACCTAAATGGGAATTTAATTAAAAAAGGCACAGAAATGCTCTACGCCTCGATATCTTTCCCTCTCGTTCCCAAAATTTTCTCTCGTTCCCGCGTCTCCAATTTTCTCTTCGTCGCCACCCGCGCGCCCTCCGTTCTCAGCCCGCCACCGCCCTCGTTCTTCCTCGTCGAGTTCCTCGTCGCCGATATTTGTGCCTACATTGATGCCTCAAGCAACGAATCAAATGATGTGGATCACAAACTAATTAAATAAATTTTGAATACCAATCTGGACTGGGATTTGAATACCAATCCTAGTTTGCTATAATTTTTTATATATAGTAGATGGTGATACTTCTTTAAGTAAAAACAACCCTACACTTAAGCGAAATCATAAATCGAAACACACATATATAGAATACAACTCATACATGGGTATCCTCAAATCTAACTTTCATTGAATTTGCACGCGCACTTAAAATAACAACCTTTATACTAAAAAAATTATGTATGCCATTACTTAGTAGTTTATGGTTTTAAGACGCAAAAGTCATTTGAGAAATACTTTTTCTACCCACTATTAATCCATATTCTCAATATAGTCATTGAATTTGCACGCGCACATAATAAGAAGGAGAAGAGAATAATGTGGCAGAAGAAGAAGGAGAAGACAGTAATGTGGCAGAAGAAGAAAAAAATGACATTCCTCGTTCTCTGTTTCAGCATCAATCTTCTGATATGAACTAATGATGGCTTTCACATAGGCTTTTCCCATTAGAGACTTCTTAGTGTCCAATGGAAAGCATACATCAGATTTGTGCAGGTCGGGTTCTTCTATGACTTTCAAGAGTCTCAACTGATTCTGTTAATTACACTCTAGTTGGGTGGTACTTTTACCACTTCTCACTGCAGGTGCGCTCTCTAATATCCATTTTGAATGTAATATTATCGATATTCAAAATGGATATTAGAGAGCGCACCTGCAGTGAGAAGTGGTAAAAGTATCACCCAACTAGGGTGTAATTTACAGAATCAGTTGAGACTCTTAAAAGTCATAGAAGAACCCGACCTGCACAAATCTGATGTATGCTTTCCATTTGACACTAAGAAGTCTCTAAAGGGAAAAGCCTATGTGAAAGCCATCATTAGTTCATATCAGAAGATTATGCTGAAACAGAGAACGAGGAATGTCATTTTTTTCTTCTTCCGCCACATTACTGTCTTCTCCTTCTGCCACATTACTGTCTTCTCCTTCTTATTATGTTCGCGTGCAAATTCAATGACTATATTGAGAATATGGAATTAATAGTGGGTAGGAAAAGTATTTCTCAAATGGCTTTTGCGTCTTAAAACCATAAACTACTAAGTAATGACATACATAATTTTTTTAGTATAAAGGTTGTTATTTTAAGTTTTCCCTTATAGAGATATGATCTAACTGCATCTATCAACTATAAGTGTGCAGAAAATTATGATAAGAAATCATAAGAAAGGGTCGTAGCCATGCATAACCTTGAATCTACATACCAAATCATGCAAAAGCATGCACTTATTGTCATCTTGCCTTGGAATATAAAATATCTTGGAAGACTATAAGCGAGCATTTAAATCTTGATAGCTTTTGACTTCAACATATATTTTTCTCAAGTACCATGAAATATACTTGCTCCGTATAAACCGTTTTCAGGAAGATGGATTAATAATGACAAATTATCCATTGTGACTCACTAGGTTAGAATTTTCTCTTCTATTGACCATCTTTCTAATCTGCTTGGTAAATTTATTCGGAACCGGCTGCGAATCATTAAAAGACATGCATAAGAAAGAAAACTAAAATACAGATATATAGCATACCGATACATCGAAACTTCATAGTTGCGATGACAATCCAGAGATATTTATTTCTACACACGTGGTGCGCGTGCGAATGCGTCAGGCATCATGGACAAATATTTCAGAACATGAAAAGTATTATTCGTATAAAGTAATTAAAATTTTTAAACACCTTGGGTAGATATTTTCTTAGTTGATGCAATCATATCATGATGACTAAATTTAAGCTATTATACATATGCTTATGTATTTTTCTAATCTAATATATCACACACACAGAGAGAGAGAGAGGGGGAGAATACCAGGTAGATAGAGAAATCAGTTAGCAGGATCCTGAAGAAATGGAGTCTATAGCATTGCTCATCATCATCATCCGTGATCCCTTTGAAAAAATATTATCAAAGGGATCATGGATGATGATGATGAGCAATGCTATGGACTCCATTTCTTCAGGATCCTGCTACCTGATTTTTTTACCTACCAGGTGTTCTCTCTCTCTCTTTCTGTGTGTGTGTGTGATATTTTAGGTTAGAAAAATACATATGCATATATATAATAGCTTAAATTTAGTCCTCATGATATGATTGCATCACCTAAGAAAATATCTCTACCCAAGCTGTTTAAAAGTTTTAATTACTTTATACGAATAATACTTTCCATGTTCTGAAATATTTGTCCATGATGCCTGACGCATTCGCACGCGCACCACGTGTGTAGAAATAAATATCTCTGGATTGCCATCGCAACTATGAAGTTTCGATGTATCGGTATGCTATATATTTGTATTTTAGCTTTCGTTCTTATGCATGTCTTTTAATGATTCACAGCCGGTTCCGAATAAATTTACCAAGCAGATTAGAAAGATGGTCAATAGAAGAGAAAATGCTAACCTAGTGAGCCACAATGGATAATTTGTCATTATTAATCCATCTTCCTGAAAACGGTTTATACGGAGCAAGTATATTTCATGGTACTTGAGAAAAATATATGTTGAAGTCAAAAGCTAACAAGATTTAAATGCTCGCTTATAGTCTTCCAAGATATTTTATATTCCAAGGCAAGGTGACAATAAGTGCATGCTTTTGCATGATTTGGTATGTAGATTCAAGGTTATGCATGGCTACGACCCTTTCTTATGGTTTCTTATCATAATTTTCTGCACACTTATAGTTGATAGATGCAGTTAGATCATATCTCTATAAGGGAAAACTTAAAATAACAACCTTTATACTAAAAAAATTATGTATGTCATTACTTAGTAGTTTATGGTTTTAAGACGCAAAAGCCATTTGAGAAATACTTTTCCTACCCACTATTAATCCATATTCTCAATATAGTCATTGAATTTGCACGCGCACATAATAAGAAGGAGAAGACAGTAATGTGGCAGAAGGAGAAGACAGTAATGTGGCGGAAGAAGAAAAAAATGACATTCCTCGTTCTCTGTTTCAGCATCAATCCTCTGATATGAACTAATGATGGCTTTCACATAGGCTTTTCCCTTTAGAGACTTCTTAGTGTCCAATGGAAAGCATACATCAGATTTGTGCAGGTCGGGTTCTTCTATGACTTTTAAGAGTCTCAACTGATTCTGTAAATTACACCCTAGTTGGGTGATACTTTTACCACTTCTCACTGCAGGTGCGCTCTCTAATATCCATTTTGAATGTAATATTATATATATCCATGCCTGTTTATGTCAAAATTACTTATATTGTCAATGTTTGATTGTCTAGTTGTTGGTGATGCGTCCATATCAGGGACAGAGGCCACTCCCGTTCCTCCAGGTATGTTTATATATTATATAGGGCATGTATATTGATTTAGAATGCTATATCATAAATATACACACATTTCTTTTGCTCTTAGTCGTCCAACTCATTATCATGGGCTGCTTGATGAGATTAGATTTGCGCCTGATGATCTACAAGAGCTTGTTCACTCCCTGTCATATGTGTAAGCAGCGCTATATGCGAGTTTACCTTGTTAGTATGTATGTACTGAAATTAATTAATATTATTCAAATTTTGATACATGCAGATACCAGAGGAGCACATCTTCTATCTCTGTAGGTAAGGCTTTGAATTTGTTGATTTTGGTGTTTCTTGTCAATTTTATAGACCAGTATGTGCTAAATATAATGTTCTGACAGTTGCTAGGGGGAAGGCAACATTCGAGGCTGCTGACCCCAGTCCTGGACGCCGCACACGGACGGCACCACGGAGGTTGGGAGAGAGGCCGAGGACTGGGCTCTAGCAGGGCCCATATGAGGTTGGACTCCACCCCGGTGGTTACTTCCTCCGTCTCCAGTGAGCGACGTATCCATCATGAACTGGATAGCTTGAGGGCCAGCGTTCAGGAGTTGAAGGAGATGCTGGTATGTATACTACTTTATAGTAAAATATCATTTCATATTATATACATATCAACATATCCATAATTAGTACGTAGCTTGAGCTTATTTGGTTTTAGACTTAAGTTTGATTAATCATACATACATATGTAATTGAAATAAACAACGCTTTTCCAAACTAGATATCCAAACAGGGTTTCGAAATAACTTAATAATGATACGAATTCGAATAATAAACAGTTCTTACACGCTTCTTACACACGTTATATCCAGACGCGACAGGGTAGATCGGCCGAGCCTCCACACGCAACTCCTTCGGCCGCGGCTCCGCAAGCCACTACATCGGCTGCGGTTCCGCAGACAGCTCCTGTAGCTCCACCGCCCACTCAGACTCCCGCAGCCGCGGCTCCGCAAGCGACTACCTCGACGGCGGCTGCGCAGACCACATGCCGCTCGCAACAAATTGCATAGTTTATTGACCGAGGAGCAGGCACGCGTTATTCTATCGTTATTCAGAGGTGGAGCTGGACCGAGCTAGGGTAGATTTTTGGTTCTTTTTTTTTGAAACATGTATTTATTTATATCATACACATTGTACTACATTTTGAAACGATATTGATATTGGTTTGTATTTATATCATATTCAGTTTTTGTGTTTCTTTTGTATATTATATATATGCGTGAGATGTGATTATGAATACTGCAATATATGATTTGATTGATGTATATATTATTGTGCACAGGGCGGGAAAAAATCAAACAGCCCATTTTAAAAAAAAAATTTCAGACAATATGTACCTACAGATTAATCCGTAGGCAAACATGTTACCCCTACGGATATGTCCGTAGGGGCAAATATCAGCAGTAACTGATATTTCCCCCAGATCTCAGTACCAGGGGGTTGGGAAAGCCCCTACGGATATATCCGTAGGGGCCACTGACTCTCCCCTACGGTGTTATCCGTAGGGGCAAAATATCAGGAATCCTGAATTTATGCCCCTACGGAAACGTACCTACGCATATATCCGTAGGGGGTAGTACATGCCCCTACGGGTATATCCGTAGGGCCAAGTAATTTATTAAAATAAACCGTAAATAATATAAAATCTTATACCCTACGGCTTAATCCGTAGGGGCAACAGGACCTACACAGATATTCGTAGGGGCAAGAATTTGCCCGTAGGGGCAAGTTCAGGGCCTCAACTTGCACCTGCGGCCTTTGCACCTACGGGGTATTTTTTCGCCCCTACGTATATATCCATAGGGGCAGTGGGTTGCCCCTACGGATAAATCCGTAGGGGCAACCCCTATTTGTAGTAGTGATAGAATGAATTGCCGATGTTTCATCGGCTAAAGAGATAAGAGCAAGAATACTTGGCTCGAACGCGATGAATGGATAAATCACGACGAAAGCTCGATCTAAGCTTGATGGCCCGGCTAGAGTTTACATCTCGGCTGGCGGTGTCGGCGAAAACTTGAAGTTAGGCTCGGGTTTTGAGGAGATGGGTTCTTGGTATTGTTGCGATGGGGTGCAGCAATGTAGAACTGCTTTATGATGGTTGCTGGGGTTTGCGGCGATGAAGATGGAAGTTATGGCAATGGGGTTAGCAAGGTGGAGGGGTTCTTGGCGTTTTTGAGGGAGGAGCCGGTGAGGATTTGGGTGGCTACGGTTCAGGTAGGGTGCCGCGGCGACGAGGGTGGTGGTGAAGAGCGTCGGCGGTGAGGAAGTAGCGGGTGATAGCGACGGCTGGAAGAAGGAGGAGGTAGGAGGTCGGGTTTGTACTGCTTGGTGAAGGGGGTCGGCTATGGGGTGCGGCTGATAGGTTAAGGTGATGGTGTGATGAAGGCTGTGAGATGATGAGGAAGAGGGAGGTGCTGGGTCGAAGATGAAGGGCTATGGAGATTGGTCGAGGGCGGGAGCCGATGATGGTGGGTCGTGGGTTGAAGAAGGAGGAGACGATGGCGATAGTGAGGTGATCTGTTGGGTTCTTGGTGATGGGAGATTGAGGAGTTTTGAGGGAGGCGATGTTGGTGGTGCTCAGTGCTTAGGACGGCGCTGGCGGCAAGGTGCTTGGAGAAAGGAGAAGGTGACGTGGGTGAAGCGGTCAGCTTGGGTTTAAGAAATAGTGGAGAGTGGAAGATAAGATAAGAAAAATTGTGCGTGTGTGTGTGTTTATGTGCGTGCGTGTGTATGTGTGTATAATGGAGAGAGAGGAGGATTGGAGAAGGAGAATCGGAGAGGGGTTGGAGAGAGAAAATGAGAGATATGTTTTGAAATATATTATTGTAATTATAGGTTTGTGTGTGTGTCTATATATATATATAAAGGATATTAGGAAAAAATTATATAAGGTTATATATATATATATATATATATATATATATATATATATATAGAGAGAGAGAGAGAGAGAGAGAGGGGGGGGTTTAGGATTTAAAAATAGGAAAGGGAATAATAAGAAATATATATAGAAAAAATAATTCCCATTGTTTGTTTTAAAACACTTAAATGAGATATTTCTATAACATCTCATATCTTTACTTTAAAACTAAAATAATAATATATATTGTTGTTATATATATGGTGTTTGAAAAATATATTATATGAATAATAAAAGATATTACTTAATAAAAGATATTACTAGATTTAAATCCATCAACCTAGGAAAAAATATGTTTAGTTACCAAACTAATATCAAACAAAATACTGTATGCATATAAATCATACTAGCAAACTAAATTTAGAATAACAAATATCATTTATTTAATCTAGACAATTATAAAATATTGTATCTAAAATACCAAACTCCAAATTTATAATAGTAATAATATTAATATTAATATTAATAATAATACAAAAATCAATACATCCAAAAAGAAAGAAAGAAACATACGATCGGATTAGGGTGTTACAACTAGCCGGTTTAAAAGCCGGAATATTAAGTCAAGTATTGATTTGATAAACATATTTTGATGCGGTTTCTAGTATTGTGTATGTGATACATGCACTCTCTGCAGTATATGATACTGAGATGATATTGATAGCAGCTTATGTATTTAATAAATGATAAGTATGTGAATGTGATACATATACTTTATCTTATATATATATATATATATATATATATATATATATATATATATATATATGGGAATAATGGAGGAAAGAGGACATGGGAGGGAATTTCCTCCTATGGCGTCGAAAAAACACACCTTCCATCGTGTTTTTCGACGATCGGCACCCACCATCTTCATCGTTATCGTCTAAGATATGGGTACACCAAATTTCATGTGATTCTACAACTTTTTCACCGTTGATTTAGCAATGTAAAAAGTTCTATTGTCGGTAAACCGTTAATTTTGAACCCACTAATTCAACGGTGAAAAAGTTGTAGAATCACATGAAATTTGGTGTACCCAACCACCATCATCATCATTATCATCTAAGATATGGGTACACCAAATTTCATGTGATTCTACAACTTTTTCACCGTTGATTTAGCAATGTAAAAAGTTCTATTGTCGGTAAACCGTTAATTTTGAACCCACTAATTCAACGGTGAAAAAGTTGTAGAATCATATGAAAGTGTACCCACATCTTAGATGATAACGATGAAGATGGTGGGTACCGATCATCGGAAAACACGATGGAGGATGTGTTTTTTCGACGCCATAGGAGGAAATTCCCTCCTATGGCATCTTTCCTCCATTATTCTCTCTTTCTATATGTGTGTGTGTGTGTGTGTGTGTGACGGTTAGACCCTCGCTCCCTCTCTTTGTGTGACAACACATAAGGGAGAGAGGGGGGGAATCATAGTACTCTCATATATTTAATTATGAGAATGTGAATGAAAAAGAGAGCAAACTCTTTTCTAGCCATAAGATATTTCATCTTCTTCGTCATTCAGGTCTTGAGCTTGCTTACTACTCTAATGGCAAGTTGAGAAAGAAAGAGGGAAATGAAAAATGAAAGAACAACCATTAACCACCACACCTCCATTAGCACCTAGTAAATTCCTTAATGGAGTTTCCTCACTTGATGATGAGGATGAAGTTTCGGGCAAATCGCTTTCACCGCGGATCATCTATAGTGATACGGTCGGCGTCCTAGGATCTTTGGAAGCTCACGAAGTCTAGCACAGGTCTTCTGATGGTGATCGTACACACTACAAAAGTTGTCACATCCTAACTTGCTCGCTACTAATTTCTAGTTTGCACAATTGCAAAGTATTTGTTGATTCATGGCTATGGATTGGTTCTATATTTGAAAATTGTTGTTTTTCATATTCCGCCAAGTCCGGAAATGTCACGACTCTAGAACCGATCCCTAACATGGTATCAGAGTCAAATCAAATAGTTGCAATTGTTATTTGTGGCCAATTGACTTTTGTAACCCAAGTTTTTCAAAATTCCTTTTAAACCATGGCTGAATTTTGAAAACCCGTAACTTTTTTGTCCAAAACACACAAAAACAGCCCCATTTGTTGCTTAAAATCGTGCCCCGGGGCTCTTGGTTCGGACCGAGATCCTCCTGTATGCACAGGGGGCTCTTGAGGTCACTCGAGGGTGGATTCGTGCAAGAAATGGGAAGATTTTTGGACCGGGGCTGATCTTGAAATTCGGTTCTTAGAATTTCATGGTTGGACTCATGGGTTGCGGAATTCATTAGACACGGTTCCGTTTTAACGCGATTAAAGTGTTTTATCGTGTTAATTCGATGACATACTTGTTGATATGTGAGTTTGTTGTGTTTGGTTTGCTTAGTTTGATCGAATTGTCGCAAAGAATAGCCCCGCGTGTGTTTGCTTGTAGAAAGTGTTGTATATATTTCATTCGTATCATAGGCAATTGTATATTCTTTTAATCGGGACGAGCGGCTGACTTGTGATCGTCATTTTCGTGGATGTATTATTATTTGTCGGGACATGATTAGGCTGTGATCGTAGTTACCGTTGTATTAATACAGGTTATAGGTATACCCCACAGTGAAGCGCTCAGGCAGCCGGGTTCTAGAATGCAGCGGGTAGCCACCTCAAGGCGTTGAGACCGGTCTTTCTCGTTCTATAATTGGCGGGTTATTTTCCACGCTTGTAGGGGTTAGGACAGACCCGTGGAGGAGTGCTCAAATCACCGGATTCGAGAAAATGTTGGGTAGCCCCCTCAAGGTGATGATGCCGGGTTGCCTCATTTCTGGGATTGGCGGATGACTTGCCACACTCGTAGGGGTCTCGATTGGCTATTGCAATGGCTATTCATGCGACCAGGGAATCTCGTGTTTCGTTTGTGGCTCAAACGAAATTTGGGATTCCTAAGAAATCTGACCATTCCAATTCTGTGTTGCTTATCACTTGCTTGTAATGTGATTGCTTGCTTGTGATGTTGTTTTCCCGCATGCTTGTTGTTCCCCGCCGAAAGACGGAGACGCGATAAACGTCTTGCCTGAATTTCGTGGCAGATGCTAATTGGTGCTATCCGTCCACCTCTCCGAAGATGCCAAGTTGATTTATGGCACCATGTATCGAAGGTTTAAACGGATGCGGCCGATGTAACAGACTTCGTCAGATTCCTCCACGTTTGAGGGGTTTTTAATTGGCCGATTTGGGCTAAGTCCAATTAAGTTTGAAACATTGGCCCTTTGTTGGACCATTAGACATTTGTCTGGGTTCAGCCCCTCATCACTTACCATTGCTAAACAAGAGTTTGAGGGCTTTGATGACATTTTTATCTTTGACTGAGTATTAAATATTATAGCTCTGAATTTTACTCAATTTTGAGATTCAGTTAAAGGGGAGGCTTTTGCCTCTGGAAAATTAGCCAATTTGGCTAAAAATAGTGTTAAACACTAGAGAACAACAGTGTTAAACACTGGAAATAAAACTCTCAAATTAGTGTTAAACACTAGAAGACAACAGTGTTAAACACTGGAAATGAAATTCTCAAATTAGTGTTAAACACTAGAAATAAAATTCTCAAATTAGTGTTAAACAATAGAGAGGAAGGGGTCACGTGGGGACACGTGAGGGTACCCAAAGGTGGGGCCAGATCTCCTTTACTTTGTTTTGCAAATAAGTGTTAAACACTTTTAATTTTCTGACCATCACGTGTTGGCACGTGATGGAAATTTGTGCGTTGATTATTAAAGCATTTATTAAGGGGTCACGTGGTAGCACGTGAGAGCGCCCAACGCCAACATTGTCTTTGCTTTTATTCTCTTTATTTTGAAGGTCACGTGGGAGCACGTGAGGCATTGCCTCTGGGCTGTTTCCTTCTCATTTTTGGGGGATCTGTTTAGGGGTCACGTGGGGCCACGTGACCTTAGTTCTTTGTATGCATGGAGATCTTTCAAGTCTCTTTATTTTTAAGAATTAAATTCTCTGTAGGGTTAAACCCAAATTATGGTTTTAGAGGAATTAAATTCCTATGTATGTGAAAGAATTAAATTCTTATGTAGGGTGAAACCCTAATTTCATTTAGGAGGAATTAAATTCCTGTGAATTTGAGAGAATTAAATTTTTAAGTAGGGTTAAACCCTAGTTTTGTCTATCTCGAAGGAATTAATTCCTATAAATTCAGGAGAATTAAATTCTCATATAGAGTTAAACACTAGTTTAATCTTGAAGGAATTGAATTCCTGTAAGTTTAGGAGAATTAAATTCTCATATAGGGTTAAACCCTGGTTTTATCTTGGAGGAATTAAATTCTTGTGAATTTGGGAGAATTAAATTCTCTAAACTCAATTCTCCCTCTAAGTTTTGGATCTGCATGGCAGAATCTCAACCCGATGAGAATTAAATTCTCAACTTATGGGGATATTTACTTCTGCAGATCTTCAACCAGAGGAAGAACTAAGTTCTTTTGCAGAAGAGTTGAACTCTTAGATTGAGAATTAAATTCTCTTTTTGAAGTTTTGGTCTTTTTCCTTTTTCTCACCTAGGGTTTCTTTTCTTGAGAATTAAATTTTCCTTTCTTTTCTCTCTGCTATTTGCCTTTAGAAAATTTCAAGATCCCAAAATTCTATATTTTTCTTCTCTTCTTGGCTCCTATTTATAGGAGAAGGAAAAGAATCAATTTGTTTAGTAAATCTCTCATTGAAAGATTTTGTTTGTTTTTCGTAACTAATGTGATATTTTAGATTACTCAGTGAATTTTATTCACCATTGGATTTTTAATCCAAAAGATATTCTGTTTGTTATTTTTGGTGAAATTTAGGAAAATCTTTCCTTGTCTAAAATCTTTCCATAAATTGATGATTTTTAATCACCCTTGGATTTTTAATCCAACGGTCCCCCATAATTCTTTTTTTGTTTGGAAAGATTTAGAGAAATACTTTCCCAGTTAGGGTCTTTCGTTTCCCTTAATTAGAATTTAATTCTATCAAGTTATAAGGCTTTCAAAGCCTATCACGTGTTGGCACGTGACCCTTCCTCATTCAGAATTTTAATTCTGTCTTCTAACTGAGCTGAAGGATCATCATGTGTGAGCACGTGACCCCCCATTGGGGTCTTTCCTCAGCCGCTTGTTTACACTTCTGCTTGCTTAGAATTTAATTCTGTAAATAGATCACGTGTCCACACGTGACCCTTGGTCACGTGTGTACACGTGATACCTCATTGAGGTAATTCCTGATTTTTAATCAGGGAACAAATGCCCCCACAGCTTTGCTTTCACGTGTCTGCACGTGAGTGCAACGCTGTCACCTTTGTGACCGTTGGATCTGTCTAGGGAATAGAGGAGATGAAACGTTTCCCATCGCATCCTATAAATGCAGGGGTCTCTTCAGAAGCGCCTCCACTCTTTCATCTTCTTCGTTGCTAACTTTTTCCCTTTGAGAATTTAATTCTCTTTTCTCAGAGCTTAGTTCTTTGTTTCGAAAATCTTCAGAGTTTAACTCTGTTGAAGAAAGACCTTTTTCTTCAGGTAATGGCTTTGAACGACCGAAGAACTTTCATATAAAAAAAACTCTTTGGATTTTAAATCCACACCAAGGGCTTTTCCCTTTAAAGAACCCATCTTTTTAAGTCCTTCAAAGATGTCCACTTTTAAAGAATAAACCCCTTTCGCTAGGGTTTCTTTGATCTTAAAGAATCAATGGTTGCGCTTGTCTTTTCTGTGGAATTTAATTCCACCCTGAAGAGCTTCGGTTCTGAAAAAGCGTTTTCTGGGAATTTAATTCCCCTTTTCAAAAGGAATTTAATTCCTGTGAAGAATTTAGTTCTTTCCACAGAATTTCTTGGGGTTTTCTCGCCCTGAGTTGTCTCTTTGCAACAAAGAAGAAGAGGTTTGCAGTGGTGTTTTCTGGGAATTTAATTCCCTAGCTTCTGCTTGATTTGTTGCAGAGTCCAAGATGGATTTCTTTTTGAGTAATGTGTAGGGTCATTTAAAATCCACTGTTCATTTATTGAGAATCTTCTTTTTGTCTCATTGTAATTGCTTTGTCTCATCATTAGCGAGCCGCCATCTTGATTTTATGGGACCCATGTGTTTTGTAACCAATGATCCCATAAAATGAGTCCCCTTTCGTTTTTTTCCACTATCTTTTTAGATATATACATTTATATACATATGTATATACACTGTTGGCTTCGCTTTAACAGTTTCCCCTTCTTTTATTTCAGGCACAATGACTTCTGTTCCATACTTCCCCTTCACTCGCTCGGAAGCTGCTTTTCCTCAGTCACCGTCTGACGAGGAAGTAATGGCTATGATCAGGGCTCATGACCCGAATCGCACCAACTTGCTTCTGTGGGGGACCTGGTACGGTCACATCATCCGCGGCCGTCGCAGTTTTCTTTGTGAGATACCGACGGAGCCTACCTATCCATTCCTGCCGATGGATCCTCCAAGGACTGTCTTTGCTGTGGAGATGCCGAATTGGACCCCTATGGGACGGCTTGAGCCTTCAAAAACTGGTATCCCGAACCATCCGGTACCGGCTATAGATATTTTGGGACGCCGTATTTGTCCGGGCGAAGCCCAGCCATGGGGGCAGATTTACAAGATAGGTCTCACCCCTCGACACCCCACGGGCTATCTTCTTTTGGCTCGTTACATCTTGTCTGCCCATCGCGCGACTGCAGAGGGTTGGGCTTTATCAGGCGATATATGCGTCCCTCTTCCACTACCGATCTCCTCATGTCTGGTGGGTTAAGGCTTTCTTAAACCAATGGAATCTTCCCACCAACACCTTCCTTCTAGGGGACCGCGAAGTTTCGATTTTCTTGGAAGAATTTCGTGAGATCTCGGGGCTGCCGATCAGGGGGACACTTTATGAAGAATTGCTGTCTCCCGATGAGTATGTCTTTGAAACCGAGCCTGCAATGCTTGACGGCCTGTCTACCGAGAACGCCGTCCGCCACAAGCGCTCGAGTTTGATCAAGACCCTGGGCATTTTTTACAAACTGTTCACAGAGTCAGAGGAGCAGGGCGTCACTTTTAAAAGTTTTATCGCTTGCTTCCTTCGCGATGGTGTCCTATCGAAGACGGCTCCGAAGTCCGCGTACATTAATGACCCCTTTGGGTTTGGTTTAAACAGGCGGCCGACTAAGGAAGAGGACTTGCCGCAGTATTACTTTCCTATCATGTCGGCGGTATCTTTCGAGTCGATTGCAGCTCCTGGCATGGATGAGGAGACTTTCTTTATGGGCTTCATCAGCGTTTGGCTTAGCTGGTTCTTCAT
The DNA here is from genome assembly GCA_030015575.1 of Agapanthus africanus. Lineage (NCBI taxonomy): Eukaryota > Viridiplantae > Streptophyta > Magnoliopsida > Asparagales > Amaryllidaceae > Agapanthus > Agapanthus africanus. Next base: position 275,930,733 of record CM057339.1, on the reverse strand, counting down.
TCCCATGCATCGCCGTTTTATGAGAACATCGATTATCTACCCTGCTCATTGTATTGCTGAGGGAACACGGCTAGCTGTGGGCATGCCAGCGCTAGCGCATCTTTATCATGGGTTAGGCGCCGCGGCTAATACCTCAACTCCAGGTGTAGATATGGTAAATTTCTCACTTCATTACTTCACATCTTGGATTGTGATGCACGTGTTGGGGACATTTGCTGCACACCAAAGACCTAAATTTTATGATGCCTACACTTTTCCGCGACTCATGCGGTTGGTGGACGCTTCTGCTCCTGACCCGACTCAGTCTGGGGCTATTCGCGTGTTGATCGCTCCCTGTGCTAGTACGGGCGGAATGGTATTCGTTGATCGGGCTCTATCTGCTCCTTCAGGTCCGATTCAACAACTCTGCGACTTATTGAAAGAGGAGGTGCCTTCTCTGAAGCCCAGGGAAGCCATGCACCTGTACGCGATCAGACCAGGTTACCTGGTATTTCGTCAGAACAATGCGGCCCTTTTTATGCGGTATAACCCACACCGCTTTGCCCGGCAACTTGGATATGATCAGGGCGTCCCTTTCGAGGCATTTACAGTTGCGCCCAGTCTATCACCTGAAGCTGTTCGTGACGCTGCTCATCATTTTGTGAGGCTGAACACTGGTTCTCGCTTCATGATTCCTGAGGCTGACCATATTCCCCGATGTGTGGGGTCCTTCACGGGCTGGTACCTTCATCGGGTCAGTCCAATTATTGCTGAGGAGAAGAGGGTGCTTCTTGGATACAACATTCCCATTCCGGTTCAAGCCACGGGAGTTCCGCCGTGACCGCGTGCACCGGTTCACTTTCCCATGAGGGACACCAGTGTTGCGCTTATTCCGGAGGCGGCAGAAGTGGACTTCACTCCCACAGTTGGTATGCCACTGGGTACTCAAGCTCAATCGAGGGCTAATAAGGCGCCGGTAGCAGTATCATCACTCGCAACGTCGACAATGGCCGTGTCGTCCTCGGTGGCACCGCCAAGCGAGGGCGTCGAAGGTGAAGTGGGTCAGCGTCGTGCCAAAGTTCCACGGGGGAGGAAACAATCGTCTTCGGCGGTTGGTTCTGGGTCCAAGAGGTGGAGGAAGACTGTTACCAATCTGCTCGACTCTTTAATAGAGTCTGAGCCTATTCTTCAGGATGAACCGTTGGCTATGCAAGAATCGTATGGTGGCCTACTTTTCCCGAGTTCATCTGCCGAGGAAGCCGCACAATTGGCTGATGCTATAAGACGTTCGCAAGATGAATCGGAGAGCGTAAGGATTCCGAAGAAACCCTACCCTGCCATCATCTTTTACGAAGACCCTCCGTGGATATGGCGACGATTCATAGGCCCTTTGGAAGAATAGGGCGAAAGGGCCCTTAAACAGGCTGTTTCGGCCGACGCCGAGGACGCGCTTTCACTGTGGACCGGTGGCCATGAGTCCACCCTCGGACCTCGGCGAGCACACCTCCTTAGGAAGGAACGTCGGCTTGAACAAGCCATACTAGAAGCGCCCATGCGCATCGGTATGTTCATATATCTCTTTTGTAATATTTTGTATTTCTTGCATACATATATATGTATCCTTATCCTCGTGCAAAACTTTGCAGGGACTTCGGCGGCGGCGGAAGCTCTGAGCCGTGCTTTGATTGTAGATCCTGCTGATATCCTTAGTGAAACACCAATCAGTGTGGAGGGGGTCGATGCAACCGTCGCTCTTGCGATGGAGTCTTCCTCGGTGGTTCCCGCTCCCGAAGCGCTTACTCCCTCGGGGAAGGCATCTTTGTCGGCCGCCGCTCCAATGGATCTTCCTGAGGGTGACTCGGTGATTAGGGGACAGGTAGTCGAGGCTACCGTCCTTCCGCTGGAGCCTGCGGTGGCAGCTGCTCCTCCTTGCTCAGAAGTTGCTACATTGGTCGACGTCCCCGATGATGTGCCCGAGGTCACAGAGGAGGCTGCTGAAGCTATCCCTCCAGCTCAGAATGGGAGGAGCGTCGAAGGTAGCCTTCTATATTTTACATTAATAACTTCTCCATTATCTGAACCTTTCTGTCTTTTTAGAATTGCGCGGATTGACGGCATCTATTGTCGATCTATCTCCCAGGCAGTCCTTTCAGCGCTTGTTGGAGATGGCTACTCCACAAGCGATATCTCCTCAGCGTTTCGTCTTATCTTCCGGACAAGGTTAGTGTTGTTTACCCTCTTTTCATAGCATTATCACTGTTTCATAAAATGACACTAACGTCTTTTACAGTTCTGGAGGCCGACGACGAGGTTGAGGTTCTTGACGGGCCTGGGGAGCCCTCCGATCCCTCTTGTATGACTGTGGGTAAGTAAAGTCTCAACGTCGTTCCATTTGTTCTTTGCTTACAAGTTTCACTGACTGCTTATAAATCTGAACAGCCTTTCCAGTTCTCACCGCGTTGGAGTCACGCATCGCCATGCCACCCGGTCCCTATGCTCTGCATGCCTCAGAACGGATGGCAAAGCTAAGCCTCGCTTCTCTGTCATCCCTAATCGAGGACCTTCACGCTGGCAGTCTAATCACGGCCGAAGCGTTTGCTGCTGAAGCTAACGGCTCTCTTCCCTTTCTTGCCACCTATCATAGTAAAACAGTGGTGCAAGTCTGGGTTGAGTTTTGTCGGCAGGTGGAGGCTTGCTTGCATGTGCTTGAATGTACACGCCTTTCTTCGGAGGTTGTGGCTGCAAAGGCGAGCTTACGGGGTCTAATTGAGCGGTGTGCGGCGAATATGATATCATGTGAGAAGAGGCTCGGCCGCAAGTTTTCAGAGAGGGAGCTGGCTTCTAAAGCGCTGAGGGGGCTTCAAGCCAACCTCACGGCCAAGGCCAATAAAGTGTATGAACTTTGGCGAGTGCTTCAAGAGGCCATCAAGGAGGTGGTAGCCATTGATAAGGCCGCCGTATTCACTCGTGAAATGGTTGAGGCTCATAAGGCTACTGAGAAAGAGCTTGAAGGCCGGCTTACCTCATACCAGGCCCAGCAAGCTCAGGCGGAGGCCCGTCTTTTGACGATACTAAATCATGAAGGCGAGGCTCAGCGAAAAAGGGATGAACTGGCAAATCTGCTAAATCGCCCGCCGACGTGAAGAATTGTATATATATTTTTTCATTCTTCCTTTGTACATACTCCTGAATGAGAGTATATTTTTTTTGTTCTTTCACGAATTGTACTTTGTATTCATTTTGATTCATGAATAAAAGACATATTTTTCTTCACGATGGTGTGTCCCTTTTAGTAAATGTATTTTGTGGATAGTCTATCTCGATTTCTTTAAAGGACAACGATGGCTTAAGATTCAGGGTTAAGATCCGCCTCCTAAGACTTTTCAACTTTATGAGCCGTGAGGATCTCATAAAGAATTTTCTCCCTACCGGTCGAGAGGATCCCGTAGGTGTAATTTCTCCTTAAGAATCGTGAGGATTCCTAAGGTGTTTTCTCTTGAAAGTTGTAAGGATCTCACAAGAGAATTTGCTCCCTTACGAGTCGTGAGGACCCGTAAGTGATGGGTGAGGTTACCATTATCCGCATTTCACGGAATCAGGAGTTGCTCTGGATGCTTCCCACGGGGTCATAGCCGTGTTCTGCGAGGACCAGGCTCCGCTCTGGACGTTACCCATGGGGTCAGGATTGACATAGCCGCGTTCCACGTGACCGGGAATTTTGCTCTAGATATTTCCCACGGGGTCATTGCCATGTTCTGCGAGGACCAGGCTCCGCTGTGGATGCTTCACACGGGGTCATTGCCGTGCTCGGTGAGGACCAGGATCCGCTCTGGACGTTTCCCACGGGTCAAGATTGACATAAGCCGCATTCCACGTAACCAGGAATTTTGCTCTGGATGCTTCCCATGGGGTCATTGCCGTGTTCTGCGAGGACCAGGCTCCGCTCTGGATGCTTCACACGGGGTCATTGCCGTGCTCTGCGAGGACCAGGCTCCGCTCTAGATGCTTCACACAGGGTCATTGCCGTGCTCTGCGAGGACCAGGATCCGCTCTGGACGTTTCCCACGGGGTCAGTATTGACATAAGACGCGTTCCACGTGACCAGAAATTTGCTCTGGATGCTTCACACGGGGTCATTGCCGTGCTCTGCGAGGACCAGGCTCCGCTCTGGATGCTTCACATGGGGTCATTGCCGTGCTCTGCGAGGACCAGGATCCGCTCTGGACGTTTCCCACGGGGTCAGGATTGACATAAGCCGCGTTCCACATGACCAAGAATTTGCTCTGGATGCTTCCTACGGGTTCACTGTCGTGTTCTGCGAAGACCAGGCTCCGCTCTGGATGCTTCATACGGGTTCGCTGCCGTGTTATGCGAGGACCAGGAACCGCTTTGGACATTTCCCACGGGATCAGGATTGACATAAACCGCGTTCCACGTAACCAGGAATTTGCTCTGGATGCTTCCCACAGTTTCACTGTCGTGTTCTGCGAGGACCAGGCTCCGCTCTGGATGCTTCACATGAGGTCATTGCCATGCTCTGCGAGGACCAGGATCCGCTCTGGACGTTTTCCACGGGGTCAGGATTTACATCCACGTAACCAGGAATTTGCTCTGGATGCTTCCCACGGATTCACTGCCTTATTCTGCGAGGACCACTCCGCTCTGGATGCTTTACACGGGGTCATTGCCATGCTCTGCGAGGACCAGGATCCGCTCTGGACGTTTCACATGGGGTCAGGATTGACATAAGCCGCGTTCCACGTAACCAGGAATTTGCTCTGGATTCTTCCCACGGGTTCACTGCCGTGTTCTGCGAGGACCAGGCTCCACTCTGGATGCTTCACACGGGGTCATTGCCGTGCTCTGCGAGGACCAGGATCCGCTCTGGACGTTTCCCACGTGGTCAGGATTGACATAAGCCGCGTTCCACGTAACCAGGAATTTGCTCTGGATGCTTCCCACGGGTTCACTGCCGTGTTCTGTGAGGACCAGGCTCCGCTCTGGATGCTTCACACGGGTTCGCTGCCGTGTTCTGCGAGGACCAGGATCTGCTCTGGACGTTTCCCACGGGGTCAGGATTGACATAAGCCGCGTTCCACGTAACCAGGAATTTGCTCTGGATGCTTCCCACAGGTTCACTGCCGTATTCTGCGAGGACCAGGCTCCGCTCTGGATGCCTCACATGGGGTCATTGCCGTGCTCTGCGAGGACCAGGATCCGCTCTGGATGTTTCCCACGGGGTCAGGATTGACATAAGCCGCGTTCCACGTAACCAGGAATTTTGCTCTGGATGCTTCCTACGGGTCCACTGCCGTGTTCTGCGAGGACCAGGCTCCGCTCTGAATGCTTCACACGGGGTCATTGCCGTGCTCTGCGAGGACCAGCGTCCGCTCTGGATGTTTCTCACAGGGTCAGGATTAACATAAGCCGCGTTCCACTTAACCAGGAAGGGTTGACTTTATCCGCATTTCACGGAGTCGGGGTTTGACTCTCGGTCATCTGTGCACTGCCGAGTCATGGAACTGGGAGTTGCCGCTGTTCCGCTTTGCTTGATGTTGTGTCTGTTGTAATGAGACGAATGTTGAGATGATCTCCAGGCTATCTGTGAACCATTGAGATTTGGCTTCTTCTTCTGATGAGGCTTGGGGAGGAAAGGTGTGATTCCCTCTTTGTTTGCGCCCCTGGATTGTATACAGGGATTGACATGATATCACCTGTAGGGCATAAATTTCATTTTTCTTTATTTCTTTCCGCGATGCTCTATCATTTCATCTTTTATATCGCGAAGGTCGCGATTGCCCAATCATTTCGGCTATTTTTCGCAGCGCCCAATCATTTCGGCTATTTATTTTATTTTTACTCGCTACTTTTTATTGCGAGTTGCCCAATCATTTCGGCTATTTTGCATGCATACATTTTTACTTGCTGATTTTGTTGCAAGTTGCCCCATCATTTCGGCTATTTCGTATGCATGTGTGGCTTGCTGGCTTTTTGCTGCAAGCTTGAAGTTAGACACCGACTTCGGCATCAGCACCGCTACAACTGGGATATTGCCAGGAGAAAATCATCATTTGCCCCTGTCAATGACGAACAAAGGTGGCTTAGTAAACAGGGTTAAGATCCTGTCGACTAAGGCTTTTGATTTTATGAGCCGTAAGGGTCTCATAAAGGTATTTCTCCCTACAAGTCGTGAGGATCTCGTAGGTGCGTTTTCTCCTTAGGAGTCGTGAGGATTCCTAAGTGCATGTTCTCCTATAAGTCGTAAGGATCTTATAAGAGTGTTTTCTCCTTATAAGTCAAGAGGACTTACAAGGGTTGTTCAACATGTAGACATATCCCTTGTCACGGATGGGACTTTGTTAGGGAAATGTTTATTCGCGCCAGTGGATTGTATACAAGGGTCAATACTGAACCGCTTGTAGGGCAGTATCGGAGGTTGTGGGGGCTGCTTAAGAACAAGTTCAGATCCCTGTAGCTTAAGACTTTTGAATTTTATGAGCCGTGAGGGTCCCATAAGAGGGTTCTCCTTACGAGTCGTGAGGATCTCGCAAGTGTAATTTCTCCCTAGGGATCGTGGGATCCCTAAGTGTGTTGCTCTCTTGTGAGTCGTAAGGATCTCACGCAGGTGGTTTCTCCTTACAAAGTCGAGAGGACCCTGCAAGTGTCTTTTAACGAGGTTGCGCCCGTTCGGGTTTTCACAAAAACTCGCCGGTAGCCCTGCTATTTTTACTCACGGAGCCCTTTCGGGTTTTCATCCGTGCCCTTTTGCTTATGGACATACCGTTTTCCCTTTTTTTTATTCTAACGAGATTGCACCCTTTCGGGTTTTCACAAAACTTGCCGGTAGTCCTGCTGTTTTTACTCACGGAGCCCTTTCGGGTTTTTATCCGTGCCCATTTTGCTTATGGACATACCGTTTTTTTATTCTTTTCTTTTTTATTCTTTTTTTTGTATCAGCTTTGGGATGCTTTAATCCACCGTAGTTTATCGACATCTCGGTCAACGGCTAGTTTTAGGACGTAGTGGTCCGTTGTTAGTTTAAGGACGTATCGGTCCGTTGTTAGTTTAAGGACATTTCGGTCCGCTATTTGTTTAAGGACGTTTCGATCCATGGCGACGGCTACTACTTATAGAGTTCGGGCTTACGAAGATAGCGAGCGGACATAGTCGTCGTCGTCGTCTATCATTGACCTAGGTCGTGACTCGTCAGGCGTAGTACTTTTTCAGGAAGCGGCCGTTTATTGGCCTGAAAGGTCTTTCACCATGCATGTCCATGAGTAGATAGGCCCCACCCTGGTAGACCTTGTCTATGATATATGGGCCTTCATAGTTCGGCTCGAATTTCCCCCGTTTGGCATGATTGGGGATCATATGTCTTTTGACCATTAGCACGAGTTCGCCTTGGCGGAATGTCCTCGGCTTAGTCAATCTTTTGTATGAGCGCGTCATCTTTGCTTTATAAGCCTCCAGATTTTGTTGCGCTATGAGCCGGGTTTCATCAAGGGCATCGAGCTCCTCAAGCCGAAGGTGAGCATTCTCTTCGTCCGTTAGCTCGTAATGAACTGTGACTCGTAAAGAGGGTAGCTCTACCTCGAGGGGGAGTACCGCCTCTGTACCGAATACCAATGCGTATGGAATTGTGTTCGTGGTCGTTTTGAACGTAGTTCGATACGCCCAGAGAGCTTCATGCAGTCTCTCATGCCAGTCCTTCTTATTTCGAGACACCGTCTTTTTCACGATCTTCGTCAAGGTCTTGTTGAAAGCCTCAGCTAGACCGTTAGCTCGGGGATTATAAACCGAAGAGTATCTCCAGTCTATGTTATATTGCTGTGCGAAGCGGCTGATTTTGTGGCTTCTGTAGGCCGGCCCGTTATCGAAGATGATCTGCTTGGAGTTCCAAACCGATACATGACGTGTGTCTTGAAGAAATGGAGGATATTTTCCGTCTTCACTTCCCTCAGCGGTACTGCTTCTGCCCATTTGGAGAAGTAATCAGTTGTCGCCAAAATGAATCGATGTCCTCTGAACGATGCTGGTTCGATGGGGCCGATTATGTCAGTCCCCTACATTTCGAACGGCCAGCTAGCCACCGTTGGATGTAGAGGATTTGGATGCTGATGGATGAAGTCCCCGTGAATCTGGCACGAATGGCACTGCTTCGCATACTCGAGGCAGTCCTGGATCATCATGGGCCAGTAATAACTCATCCGTTTGATCTTCAGCTTCATCTTTGGCCCGGCTTGGTGAGAACCGCAGAGTCCGTCGTGAGTTTCTTGGATGACTCTTTTTGATTCTTCAGGTCCTAGGCATCTTAACCACAGAGAATCAAATGACCTCTTGTACAGAGTATCATTGACGAAGGCGAAAGATAGGGCTCGCTTCATGAGCTGATGTTTTGAGGACGCATCTTCAGGTGTTCGACGGGATTTGAAGTAATCTATAAAGACTTCCCTCCAATCCATAACCTTTTCTTAGTCTTTTACTTGTAGAGCCATTTGCTCGGTCGCTCCTTTTTCCTCGGACGACTCCAGAGATATTTCTGCCGGTGCAAGAACCCGACGGCTTTGTACCACGATTCTTACGTCATCGAGGTTCTCATCGGCCAATTCTTTAGCAAGCTTGGCTAATGCATCCGCTTTGCTATTTTCCGCACGCGGTATGCTTTCCAAGGTGTAGGAAGGTATTTGGGTCAGCAGTTGCTGTACCCTCTCGCCGTACTTTACCAACTCTGGCTTGCACGTTTGATAGTCGCCGTTTACTTGACTAGCGACCAGTTGGGAGTCTCCGTATATGAGGAGGTTCTCAATTCCCATGTCGATGGCGATCTCGAGACCTGCTATCAAAGCTTCATACTTGGCTTCATTGTTTGTCCTCGGCTCTGTTAAGGAGAAGGCAAAGCGCATTATCCCTCCTTATGGAGTTACGAAGATGAGACCTACCCCTGATTTGATTATAGGGGTGCTTTGTTTGCGCTTCTTCATGGAGGATGCTCCATCGAATTAAAGTTCCCACCGGGTATCACCTCCGTCGATCGTGTCAAACGCATGTTCGTCTGGCAGTTCGCAATTCAAAGGAGAATCGGCAGGTATCGGATGCTCAGCGAGGAAGTCGGTGATGGCCTGGCCTTTCACTGCCTTAAGAGGCTGATAAGTTATCAAGAACTCCATCAAAAGCAGGGCCCATTTAGCGAGCCGCCCCGTCAATATGGCCTTTAACATCAAATACTTGAGAGGATCCACCTTCGATATGAGGCGGACTTCATGCGCCAACGCATTGTGCCTGAGCTTCGTTATTGCGAAGATCAATGCCAAGCAGTGTTTTTCGATAGGAGAATAATTGCTTTCTGCTCCCAGTAGAACTCGACTCAAATAGTAGAGGGCTCTCTCTTTCCCTTGGCCGTTGTCCTGTGCCCATAATACACCTAAGGAACCTTCAAGGGCGGTTGTATACAGAATGAGAGGTTTTCCCTTAACGGGGGCGGCCAGTACTGGCGGATTCTGCAGGTATTGCTTGATTTTGTCCAGTGCGTTTTGGTATTTGCGATTCGAGACGAAAAGGGTTCCCTTCTTCATCAGGTGACTGTAAGGACGACACTTACCTGAGAGATTGGCTATAAATCGCCGGATATACGCGAGCTTCCCTTGGAGAGACTACAATTACTTGAGTGTCCTTGGCGGGGGCATCTCCATAATCGCCTTGATCTTTGACGGATCTATCTCGATGCCTCGGTGTCGGACGATGAATCCTAGGAACTTGCCCAAGGAGACTCCGAACGCGCATTTGAGAGGGTTCATCTTCAAGTTGTATTGCCGAAGGCGTTGAAACACGATTCTCAGATACTCTAAATGTTCCTCGTATGATTTGCTTTTCACCACGAGGTCGTCGATATAGCATTCGACGATTTCATGTATGAGGTCATCGAAGATCTTCGTCATGGCCCTCTGATAGGTGGCACCGGTATTCTTTAGACTAAAAGGCATCACATTGTAGCAGAATATACCCAAAGGGGTCCGGAAAGCGGTATGTTTCTCGTCCCCAGGGTGCATCTTTATCTGATTGTATCCTGATGAGCCGTCCATGAAAGAGAAAACTTAGTGAGTGGATCAGCTCAGTGACCGATACGGGAAAATCATCTCTCGGGCAAGCTTTATTGAGGTCCCGAAAGTCCACATATATGCCAACCGACCCATTCTTCTTCATCACCGGGACGATGTTGGCGATCCAATCAGGATATTGAACCTCTTGGATGAAGCCAGAGTCGATTAGCTTTTTGACCTCGGCATTGATGCTCATCTCAAGCTCGAGCCGCATTCTTCTCGGTGCCTGTTTGATTGGCTTGACGTCCGGGGATATCGCCAATTTGTGCACAACGATCTCTGGATCTAATCCTGGCATCTCAGAATAGTTCCATGCGAAGCAATCTTTATGCTGCATGAGCACGTCCTTTAGCGTAGCCACCCTTTCTTCAGACAACAGCTCACAGACGAATGTCAGCCGCGGGTCACTTGCCGTCCCCAAATCAATTATCTTGAGATCATCTGCAGTAGTATGTATTCCATCTTCCAGCTCTTTTGGTGCCGGCGGAAACTCTGAGATCACCTCATTATCATTATTTTCGAAGCACTAGGGGAGGTCATCCATATTCTCGGGATCTTCTTTTGAATGCGTTATCGCGTGACAGGTACGAGATCATTTCCAAGATCGATGTTGATCTGGTCCTACTCCTGCTATACGCGTCGCTTTCGGTTCATGCTTCTGTGGCGGGCTTATCTTCCAACTGCTGGATAAAGCGAACCTGTCCTGTTGATATTGTTCTTCGACCCAGTTCTTAAAGGTGAAGCAGTCTTCGAGAGGATGCCCTATTGCTCGGTGATAAGAGCAATAGTCTAGGTGAGAGACCTCGTTGGCTTTCTCTCCTTACTAGGTCGAGAGGACCTTGCCAATGTGCATGAATTTTTTACGAGTCTGCGCCCTTTCGGGTTTTCACAGACTCGCCGGTAGTCCTGCTGTTTTTACTCACGGAGCCCTTTCGGGTTTTCATCCGTGCCCATTTTGCTTGCGGACGTACCATTTTTTTAGCGTGATTTAGGAAATCAATATCCAACTCGTGCTCTGTTCTTTCTCCAGGTGCGTCTTCGGGATTTGCCTTAGACGATGGATTAGCGAGTGATGCTGCCTGAGAAAGCATCTCCTGCAGATTTTCACGTTGCAATTGAACTTTTGTTAAGGACCGAGTTTGAGGTCGGTGACTAGTAGAAGCTCGAACTTCGTCTTTGGAATTCACCACATAGACTATGCGAACTACCATGCCCCCAGGCTTGGGATGTTTGGAGTTTTGACCTTTGGAGTTTGCTCCAGGCATTTGAGCTTTATTAGACCTCTTATTGTGAAAAGCCGCTTTAGTTTTGGGAGGAACCGCTGTATCAAGATCCGTCTTGGGGTGAGTCCCCTTCACCTGCTTCCACACCTTATATATAGACGAGGAAAGTTGTCTCAGGGAGCGAACTAGTTTTTGCTCTCATGGGATCTTCATGGGCTGCGGAGACTTCTTCAGTATTGCGGTAGGAGAATTTTGTCTGACCTTTCACAACAATTTGAAGCTGTTCCCAGTTAGAACAACAACATTCACCACTGGGGTTGAAACATGACCATACAGAGAACTGCCCCCAGCTCATTTCGTATGATGCTGATATCGATGTCGACCGTTTCTTACGGCCGGGATTTGACTAGCTTCAGGATTTTGCCGGAGCCTGCCCCCTATTTCCTTTGAGAGCCTAAATATTCTGCCCCCTGTGTCGACCTTGGTCCTTGGCAGATGCTAGTTGTTGGAAGGCTGATTCTATTGGCAAAGTTGCAGCTTGGGGAGCCAGCCTGTGGAAGACAGATTTCCTCTGGGCCTCCTCCATCAGCGTTGAGGCACCGAGGGTGGGAGGTGGGAGCATCGATCCAAAGAGAAGCCCGTTGATTTCTTGAAGAGCCGAATTGCAGAGATTTGAACCTGCAAGTTGCTCGTACTTGACTCCACCAGATATGACAGAGCTTGTGTTGTTAAGATAGGAACAAACGCCATTCTTCATAGAGACGAAGCGCCGACTTTAGTATCCACTCCCCTAAGGGAAACCATAAACATACACACCGCGATTATCTGATCACAGGAAAAACACGACACACGAAGTGTGGAGTGGAAAGAGGAAAATGTCCCACCGGGCGTGCCAGAATCTGTTCCCCGCCGAAAGACGGAGACGCGATAAACGTCTTGCCTGAATTTCGGGGCAGATGCTAATTGGTGCTATCCGTCCACCTCTCCGAAGATGCCAAGTTGATTTATGGCACCATGTATCGAAGGTTTAAACGGATGCGGCCTATATAGCAGACTTCATCAAATTCTCCCTCGTTTGAGGGTTTTTTTATTGTGGGGATGCTCTTCCCTGCAGGCGCAAGCCCCTGCAGTTAATTACGCTACCGCATCGCGGTAACAACTTTCTCCTTCTCCATATGGTCATTTCGTGTCGTGGGTGTTTGTTTTGTGTTTGGTTGCCCGTGGATTGTATACGGAGACTAATTTATGTCGTCGCCCGTAGGGTGTGGACTAGTCCAAATCCGTAACTTCTTAGATTTGGATTTGGGGGTTGGGTTTAAGGATACGTTAGCCTCATTTGAGACTAAGATCAACTTAAACGTTAGTTAAGGATACGTTAGTCCTATTTTAGACTAAGATCAACTTAACGGGATCGTTTAGATCCAACAAGAGAGTAATTGGGCTCTATTGTTTAGTTTAGTGATATTGCGGTCGATTAGTTTAAGGACATTACGGTGTTGGGGTAAAAATTTACACCCCGGTTGACCAAGTCAAGATCAAAGTCAACCCCAAGCCAAGTGGGCCCAAGCTCAGATCAAGTGGGCCCATGCCCGGGTCGAGCCCGAATATGAAGCGGCCGGCCTCTCCCCATGCCAAAATAAAATTTTTGTAATAAATAATTTTGTTGTATTTCTCTTATTTTATCTTTATGAATAAATGTAAGAAAAATGGGCATAAAGCCAAATTTTTGTAAAGCCCATGGCTTATGTGCAAAAAGAAATGGCACATGGGCCATGGGATAGGCAAAATGCCATTTTGAAAAGCCCAATGGGCTATATGTAAAATGTATAGCCTATAAAGGCAAAGATAATGAAATATCTCAACAACTTTTTCTCTCTCCAAAATGAATTCAGATCTGAGATCTTTCTCCTTCCTCAAGGTTCTAAAACCTTCTTTTTCTTTTAAATTAAATCAAGAGTTTTACTCTTCCTTTTGTAAAACTAAATAGTTTTTCACCACAAAACCCACAAAGGGGAACTCAGATCTTCCATCAGATCTCAAAATGAAGAGATTTTTAAAATCTCACACTTCTTGATCTTCAAGATCCGGCCAACAAAGGAAGAAGAAAGAGACCCATCTCCAGAAACCCCACTTTGGGGAAGAACTAGAGCGCAAGGGGAGAAGCCTTCATCAGCTACAAAATATCTTAGGAGTTTCACTCCACTCTAATTTCTCTTTCGAGAGTTTCGGGGGCTAAAAGCCTCTTTTTTTTTTCTCGCCGGCGCCCAAGCGCCCGAGCGCCTTGCGCTAGAGTGCCCAGCGCTCAAGCGCCCACGTGCTGACACGTGGCGTGCTAGCGCTCGAGCACCAAGCGCCCACGTGCCGACACGTGGTGCGCTAGCGCTCGAGCGCCTAGCGCTCAAGCGCCCAGCGCCCACGCGCCGACACGTGGCGCACTAGCGCTCGAGCGCCCCAGCGCCCATGTGCCGACACGTGTTGCGCTAGCGCTCGAGCGCCTAGCGCTCAAGAGCCCAGCGCCCGAGCGCCTAGCGCTCAAGAGCCCAGCGCCCACGTGTCGAATACGTGGTGCGCTAGCGCCTAAGCGCACAGCACCTAAGCGCACAGCGCTCAAGGCGCTGGCCCCACGTGTCCTTTTGGGCGCTTTTTCTCTTTTTTATACATATGTATACATGTATATATATATATATATAGATACACACACACACTCCACAACACTGTCCCTCCCAAAAAACTTTTTGGGCCGGGGCGTTGCCCCACACCCCGCAAGGGGGCTGCTAGCCCCCTTGACCCCCAGCCCGCTATCCGGGTAGCGGGACCACCGTAAAAACTCTGCGGTGTTAGTTATATGTATGCCTTAGAGGCCATTTCTGTACATACGATGTATATTGTAGTGGATACTTGGACATATATAGGGAAGACTTTCTTGCTCGACATGATAGTATGCTATCTGGTTACACTTTATCTAAACATGTACTCTGATTTTCTCTATGTTACATGTTGATAAATCCCTTAGGATGAGTACTTGACTACCAGGACTATGATGCAGATCGTACTAGTGGGGAAAGTGTAGTCGCCAAGTACATCCTTCAAATGTTCCTAGTCGTGGGAGTGCCGAGACAGGGCATCGATACTCCAGAGTAGACTAGCGTATGCGCTTCTTGACCCATATGATGGGCGATGGATGATCCCATATCCATTGGTGTTTGATATCAGAGAAGGTATACGGGTGCTCAGTGGAGACTGGGTTCACTGGACGGACTCGCCGAGAACTCCCAGATGGTATTATACCTCACGTCAGATGGCAGTTCTCTGGTGACACTGGTACAGGTTAGTCTGTAGACCCGAGATCGTCATAGAGTCTTACGTGATTCCCACTGTGCTTTGATTTCCATCATACCACGTCCAAGAGGGCGTGCAAAAAGGTGGCTTTTGAGTACAGTCCCGAATCACAAGGAGGCAATGAGCGATAGGAGGGGTTTCGTCTCTCCCGGTTTAGGAGGTTGATGTTGCGCTGTGTTCCGATTGGCTATAACTGGAAATCTCTGGCCAGGGTTGCTGAGATTTACTGGTAAGTATTATCAGTAGTTTCTCGAACTGTTATGGACCTCATATCGACACGACTTATCAAGCTACTGGGGTCTGACGTTTACCACCCCTAGGCGAGATATGCGACATATCAGACGAAGAGACCGGACTGTATGGGAGTGTTACTGGTTGGATTCACGGGAGAATGTACAGGCTTGCTTGTTGATCTTCTGATTGCTCAATACCTGGGTGGCTGTTACGTTTAGCTGATCGCTTTCAGCTTGTGGGTGTTTGATATGATCATCACCTACTGCCGGCGTATTGACGATTCTTTAAAGTCCTACACAGAGGTTTCCTGGCTCAGGCAAAATAGAGTAGGAGCGCATATGTGATATGTGCGGGACCGAGAATAATACGTGTATGCGATACCGTATTAGATTCTCGCGATATGAGATATCGGCTGGTATATGTGATATAGCCGGGTCATCGGATCAAGTGTTGATTCGATGAACTGATACAGATTATATTAGTCGGTTATTTGTGAAATAGACGGATTATCGGATCAAGTGTTGATTCGATAATTTAATGTATAATTATCTATTTGATATATTAAATTACATTAACTAGTATAAGCTCACTTAAATATTCTTTTTCTCACTCGGGTAATACATTGATATATATGTGATATATGTTAATTGTATTATTTTATTTTGTTACAAAATATATTATATATGTGATATATAATATTGTAACAAGTTAAGGTTACAAATGCAACATGTTTTGTGGAGTTTAAACATGGTTAGGGTTTGGATTAGGGTTAAGCCTTCTTGAAGCTTCTAGAAGCTTTGTTTTTGTTTTTAAGCAAAGATATTTTGTAAAGATATTTTGTAGATATTTATTAACCAAACCCAAACCCTTCACCATGGTTAATTCTCTACATGGGTTAAGTCTTCATTCTTAACCCATGGTTGCATTTCTAACCTCACAAACAAGTTTCATTATTCATCACAAAATAGATTCTTCTTCTTCCTCCTCTTGAAAAAGCTTTCTAGCTTTTTGCAAAGTGATGATAATGAGTGAGAAATTGAAAACAAATGAAAGCTAAATTCCTACTTCATCATCCTCATCTATTCTTGCCACTTAGATTAGGGTGTTTGCTTTGCTAATACTTGATTAGCAAAGCAAGAGCTTGGGTTTGAGTTTCTTCAAGGTAGATCATCTTTGTTATTGAAGATCGGAAGCAAGATTGCATCTTTCTCTTCATGGAGCCTCTCTAGAGTCCGGGTACTCGATGATCGCAGCGAAGGGACCTCAACACGGAGCTTTAGAAGTGAAGGAACGGACTACAAAGGTTGTAATCCCAAACTCTTAGAAGTAAATTTGTTTACTTGCTATGTTTCGCCTAATCTCTAGTCTAAGATCTTGGTTAGGGTTGTTCGGCACATGAAAAATTTGATTTTGGCATGGTAACCCTACAGTGGTATCAGAGCCAAGCTAGAGCTTTAGGCGTTGTCTAGACGAAGTTTAAAGTCCGATCGAACCCCGAAACGTCGCAATACACCCCCTCTCTGGAAATTTTTTAAAATGTTGATTTTTTCTGTATTAAAAATACTCAGAAAATTAAGCAGGGAATTCTAAGGATAACTGTGAAACACGACCACCTAATTCCATTAAAGCGTCGTGGAACCGCGGCAATACCATGCATTGCGCGGCGGTTCCGCGGCCGTACGTGGATATTAGGGACTCATTTTTCCTCAGTAACATCCGTAGGTATTTCTACATGCTTCTGGGAATTTTTAATATTACTCAAGTGTTGAGTTTTCTGGAGATCATTTGTATTTGTTGATTCGATCGGAAAGTTTAACTTCGTTTAAGTTTTTCCGGGTAATTTAGAACGTGTTAAAAAGTTCGAACCGATATCAATAACTGACTTTTTCCCCTGCCGGAAAATTTCCAAGTGTTAGATTTTTTCCTTAATTAAAGAACATTCATAGTCGTGCAAGTAACGCGGTGGACCCTCTAGAAGAACACAAACCTTAACTCGATTATGTGACCGTCTGAACCGCCTCTAAACCTTACGGTTTAGGGCAGTACGGCGTTGCCACATGTGAGGCGTTGGTTTGACCCTTCTACGGCTGGACCATTGGTACTGTAGCATGTGATGGATACTTTTTGAACTCCGCTGAAGTGTTGAGCTATTTAGGAAATCTTGGGTGTTTGTTTATTCGATCGGAAAGTTTAATATTGTCTATTTATCTGGAATGTGATACAATATTTGGAATCCACAAGTAGTTATGAGATAACTAATTTGAATGTTATAAATCTAGCAGTTTAGTCTCATTTGATCGGTTGCCACGGGATTTTGATGTGATCAAAAGTCCGTCGCAATCACGTAGCGTACGCGAATACTCGCCGGGTAAACATAATAGATAGCCACGCCCCATAGCCCCGACCAAGTGACTGTAGGAGAACCCCGTCGCCAAAAGCATCTGTTCGGGTGCTCGCGGCAGCGGTGTTTCGCCTTAGTGCACTTCGTCGACGACGTTGGGGGTGCGGCCGTCTACTAAAGTTTCCGACGAGCATTCGATCAGGATGTCGGGAATCTTGTTGAATTGCCCGACTTGGTATTGAAAAGAGTTTTCGATATTGAGACTAAAATGCGGAGTTTATAATTGTTAGGCATGCGATGTCTAAGGAATTCATTTGGTTAGGCATGAGATGTCTAAGTAGGTTGCGGATTCCAACTGTTCTAGTTTTACACTTTTTTTCTGTGACCGTAAGCGTAGTATGTGGTGTATCGCCGGCTTCGTTGCTATACATCAACGACAATCGGGATACGCATACTTGCTTACGTTGATGATATGGGATATTATGTGTTGCTGTGATATGTTATATTGGATCATCACGTTCTGAATAGCCGGGGGTTTTATGTGAGATGAGGGTTTTTATTTTCATTCATGTAAAATTCATTGTATGTAATATTCTTTTATTGGGGCACTTCCGGGCTGAGGATGATGTCACCATTGTATATTATTTACTTTTCCGCATTAGGTAGACCCAAGGCGGGGAGCATAAGTAACCGGGTTCTAGGGTCCAGTGGGAGACCATCTCGAGGAGTCGAGACCCGGGTCTCCTAACCCTAGAATTGGCAGTGTTGCTTGCTGCTCTCATAGGGGTCTAGGGATTTGGGTTTGGCTATTCATCGCGACCGTGGAATCCGTGTTTTATACAGGCTCGATATAAAACACGGACGTCCTAGTATATCCAATATTTCATATGTTATCTTCTGCTGCAATGTTCTGTGATGAGATCATATTACTTCCTGAGACGAATGTTTATATTATATATATGAGATATATATTATATTGTTGATTTCGTTTCAAATGTGATGCTTGTGAAGAATAATTAAAATAGGACTTCATTAATGAGATTAATGAAATAAAAGAAACCTAAAGATGTTGTAGAAACTTGTCTAAAAAACTGGTAGCTCTAGTTCTTGCTTTGCATAGCGGTATTCTTTGTAGAATATCCAGCACCTTATTCGATAAGGAAAAAGCCGAGATCCCTTCACCGGGAGTGATTTCTTTAGCGAAACTAGTAGATGATACACACTCGGTCTATCTTTTAATTGCTTTTCTAGTTTTTACTTTGCATAGTGGTATTTGTGAAATATCCTGCACCTTATTCGATAAGGAAAGAGCCGAGATCCCTTCACCGGGAGTGACCTCTTTAGCGAAACTAGTAAAAGCCTAAAAAACATTCCATTTAAAATCACTCGATTCTACAACAATATCAAGTTCATTACGCAAAGGGTTTTCTTAAAAACCTGTCGTAGCCCTCCGTCATTTCAGATAAGTAGTATTTAGTATTCGTGCTGCGTTTGTTGGCCTTTGTCAAGGCGTAGTGTGCGGTAGCTGATTACTGTTTATCTGTATAAGCATATGATGTGATTGAGTTAGGGTAGTCGTGCGACCTTGTTGACCTTTGTCAATGGTCGTGCGGGTGGGTTTAATTCAATCAGGAAATGACGGGTTGAACTTGACTAGCATCCTATGGTTTGTTGGCCTTTGTCAAGGTCATAGGAGGTTAGGGGTAAAATATTATTGGGAATTTCAAGAGTTGAAATTTGCAATGAGATTGCATACCTTCTATGAGATAGTTGGATCCCGATACCCGCTGGGAGTAAGTGTTACTCCTGGGAGAGTTTTACACATTATAATTAGCCGATCAAATAGATGTCTAAAAAAGTGTCAACGGGGTTATGCCTCTGGGAAAACGAGATTTACTTTAATTAGGTCCGTGCGAAAGCGCGGGGAACCTCCCTCAAAGTACCGGCACTGGCCTGGCTGAAAGATTGGCGAACTTGTAGGGTGTAATTAATCCCGGCTAGTCTTTCCTTTTAGGGTTTGAAGGAAGATTTGACTAAAACAGTGGGAGCCATCCTGATTAGATGTATTAATAACCAATCTAATCTTGCAAGAGCATACGCTGAGTGTTTTCTTCTATCTCTCTCCAGGTAGCGACCATGTCACGCCTTAATCAAGATAATAATACGAATGTATTGACCGAACCTGCTTGTTATACTGTGCTAAGGAACGTTGGTCCCGCTCCAACTTATAATTGTTATAAGACAGAGCAGGAAATAGGGGATTACCAGAATTCCTGTGCCACCCAAACGAAGAAAGTGCATGCTGATGCATCTTCTTCGGGTGTGTGTTCATTACAGAGAATTGTTTCTCAGTATCCTTTACGTCCTGGGTATGAGATACCGGATCAGGATCCCGCAAATGTAATTTGTTACATAGGCTACAGATAGGTAGAGAACTGAGAACGGATGATAAGTTTCAAGAGTTGGAAATGATGCAAGTGTTGCGGCCAAGTCTGTTGGCAGTTATCACCCTGTATTATCAGAATACATTGATTCTGAATGAATGTTATTAGATACCGAACCTGATATACAACATCATATCAGTCTCTTTATTAGTAAAGAAAGATATAATTTTGTATTGTTGGATAATGTTTTGAACATTTCCTATATCAAGAGTTGATCGGTTCAGTCACGTTATCTAAAAGCATAGACGTTCTAAATCAAACCACGGTTCTTAAACATACAGAACACACACAAGAGGAAGAGTTCAGATATGAACGAATCCTTCTTAAGGCATTGTAGACTAGGTCATATCAATGCGACCCGACTAGCTGAAGTTACATAAAGATGCATATTTAAATTAGTTTGGATTTACATCTTGTAAAACTTGCCAGTTATGTCACAAAGATAAGATGACCACAGCTCCGTTTATTAGAAACAGAGAAAGAGTTAGTGAACTCTTAGGATTGATACATGCTGATGTATGAAGGTCCCCTGTCTACATATGCCAGGACAGGTTTTTTGTACTTCATTACATTCACTGATAATCTCTCAAGATTCAGACATATGTTCCTGTTGAAACACAAGTCCGAAACTTTTGAGATAATCACAGAATATAAGTTAGAAGTAGAGAACAAAAAACGGGTATAAGTATTATGTCCTTTGATGTGATCAAGGAGGAGAATACTTGAGCACGGAATTCCTGGACTATTCTAAAGGAGAATGAGATTCTCTCTCAGCATTACTCCTCCAAATACACCACAGCACGTCGGTGTATCGGGACGGAGCAATTACACCCTATGTAATATGGTGTGCTCTATGATGAGTACTACTGGGTTGCCTATTTTCTTTTGGGGTTATGCACTTGAGAAGTTGCATACCTATTGAATAGGGTTCCAACCAAATCAGATGCCTTCCACTCCATATGTGATATGGTATGGGAAGAGCTCATCTCTTAAAGATGTTAAGATTTGGGGTTGTCCGGCCTATGTCAAAAGAAAAATCCGGACAAGCTCGAGGCAAGGACAGTTCTGTGGAAGTTTGTTGGATATCCCAAGCATTCGCAAGGGAATATCTTCTACCACACCGAGGAACAAAAGATATTTTATTTCTCGGCATACCACTTTTTGAGAAAAAAGGAATTTCTTATGAAGAAATTAGTGGTCATGAGGTAGAACTGGAAGGAGTTCCAGCTATACAAACTGCAGCTGATGATTTGGTAAACCCGGAGAATTCAATAGTTTCCAACAAACCTCAGCCTCTCCGCCGATCTGGTAGGGTTCCTCATCCACCTGAGAGATACTTCGGTTTCTCTATGACAGTGGGAGCAAGGATTGCATCATGAGATGATGACCCAACTAGTTTCGAGCAGGCCATCAGGAGTGGGGACTCTGTGAGAATGGCTGGATGCTTAGCAATCTGAGATGGAATCCTTATACACCAACAAAGTATGGACTTTGGTTGCTTTATCTGAAGAGTTAAATCCCTATCAGGAGCAAGTATATCTTGAGAAGATTACTTGGTGTACATGGAAAAGTTGAGACTTTCAAAGCTATGCTTAAGTCCATCCAGATCCTACTTGCCACGGCTACATACCATGACTACGATATCTGGCGGTTGGGTGTCATGACTGCTTTTCTAAAATGATGATTTGGAAGAGAGCGTCTATAAGTACACAGCCAGAGGGCTTCGTAGACAGTGGGAGCAGCGGAAACATGTGCAAGATGTTTTATGTGATAAATCAGGCATCGCGGAGTTGGAACGTCTGTTTTGATGTAGTAGTCAAAGAGTTTAACTTCATCAAAATGGTAAATGAACCAAGTATATACAAAAAGGTAGTAGGGAGTATGGTGATGATCCTCGTATAGTACGTGGATGACATACTCTTAATAGGGAAGGAGTTTCCTATGTTACGCTCGGTCAATCTCCTCTTATCACAAAGATTCTCTATAGGATCAAGGTGATACCTCCTAAATCCTGGATTATGGATCTATGAGATAGATCTAATTGGATGTTAGGACTCTCACTAGTTGTAGTGAGATGGTATCAATCGATCCTGGGGAGAATCACTGGAAAAGTTCCAGGGTGATAAGGACGACTGAATGTTAGTCGCAGGCATTGTCTTTACCCTCGGTGGAGGGACGGTATGTTGGAAGAGTTCCAAGCTAGATACCGTGACTTACTAGATGATTAAAGGCAAGATACATCATTACCGAGGATGCTACCAAAGAGGCAGTCTGGATATATATATAAGTTCATGAGATGAACTTAGTTCCTGCCATTGTGTGACAATGGAGTTGTGGCTTATGCCAAGGACCCCCGTCCCATTGGAGATCCAGACTTATTCTAAGGCAGTATCACCTGATCATGGAGATGGCTGATCTCCAGGAAGATCAAGGTTAGGAGAGTAGACACAGAGGACAACAGCGCGGATCCACTCACAAAGTCCTAATTCCCAGTAGAGAATTTTATGGGATGATTGAGTAAGAGATACTTCAACCACAACTGATTGTTGGGTATGCGATACCACAACAGATGGCCCTAGTGCAAGTGGGAGATTGTTAGTTATATGTATGCCCTAGATGCCATTACTGTACATACGATGTATATTGTAGTGGATGCGTGGACATATATAGGGAAGACTTTCTTGCTCGACATGATAGTATGCTATCTGGTTACACTTTATCTAAACATGTACTCTGATTGTCTCTATGTTACATGTTGATAAATCCCTTAGGATGATTACTTGACTACCAGGACTATGATGCAGATCATACTAGTGGGGACAGTGTAGTCGCCAAGTACATCCTTCAAATGTTCCTAGTCGTGGGAGTGCCGAGACAGGACATCGATACTCCAGAGTAGACTAGCATATGCGCTTCTTGACCCATATGATGGGCGATGGATGATCCCATATCCATTGGTGTTTGACATCAGAGAAGGTATACGGGTGCTCAGTGGAGACTGGGTACACTGGACGGACTCGCCGAGAACTCCTAGATGGTATTATACTTCACGTCAGATGGCAGTTCTCTGGTGACACTGGTACAGGTTAGTCTGTAGACCCGAGATTGTCATAGAGTCTTGTGCGATTCCGACTGTGCTTTGATTTCCATCATACCATGTCCAAGAGGGCGTGCAAAAAGGTTTCTTTTGGGTACAGTCCCGAATCACATGGAGGCAATGAGCGATAGGAGGGGTTTCGTCTCTCCTGGTATAGGGAGTTGATGTTGCGTTGTGTTCGATTGGCTATAACTGGAAATCCCTGGCCAGGGTTGCTGAGATTTACTGGTAAGTGTTATCAGTAGTTTCTCGAACTGTTATGGACCTCATATCGACACGACTTATCAAGCTACTGGGGTCTGACGTTTACCACCCCTAGGCGAGATATGCGACATATCAGACGAAGAGACTGGACTGTACGGGAGTGTTACTGGTTGGATTCATGGGAGAATGTACAGGCTTGCTTGTTGATCTTATGATTGCTCAATACCTGGGTGGCTGTTACGTTTAGCTGACCGCTTGCAGCTTGTGGGTGTTTGATATGATCATCACCTACTGCCGGCGTATTGACGATTCTTTAAAGTCCTATACAGAGATTTCCTGGCTCAGGAAAAATGAAGTAGGAGCACATATGTGATATGTGCGGGACCGAGAATAATACGTGTATGCTATACCGTATTAGATTCTCGTGATATGAGATATCGGCCGGGTATATGTGATATAGCCGGGTCATCGGATCAAGTGTTGATTCGATGGACTGATACAGATTATATTAGTCGGTTATTTGTGAAATAGCCGGATTATCGGATCAAGTGTTGATTCGATAATTTAATGTATAATTATATATTTGATATATTAAATTACATTAACTAGTATAAGCTCACTTAAACATTCTTTTTCTCACTCGGGTAATACATTGATATATATGTGATATATGTTAATTGTATTATTTTATTTTGTTACAAAATATATTATATATGTGATATATAATATTGTAACAAGTTAAGGTTACAAATGCAACATGTTTTGTGGAGTTTAAACATGGTTAGGGTTTGGATTAGGGTTAAGCTTTCTTGAAGCTTCTAGAAGCTTTGTTTTTGTTTTTAAGCAAAGATATTTTGTAAAGATATTTTGTAGATATTTATTAACCAAATCCAAACCCTTCACCATGGTTAATTCTCTACATGGGTTAAGTCTTCATTCTTAACTCATGATTGCATTTCTAACCTCACACACAAGTTTCATTATTCATCACAAAATAGATTCTTCTTCTTTCTCCTATGTCCATGATACCATCAAAATAAAACTAAAGAAAGAAGCAATAATGGTAAAAATGCAACAAAATGCCAATCTTTAGCAGTGTTAATCGATAAAGCAGGGCTATAATAAGCAACTAGCCAATCTATATAATACATAGTAGGGTTTTTATAAATTATATAGCCAATCTCTATAATAGAGTAGGGTTTTTGTAAAGTTTCATAAAACCGTATTTCTATATGTTAAAAAAAGAAAAATAAGGTTAGGTTGCACACTTCCAAAATAACAAGTAAACAATATTTTTACAAGTGTGTTTTGTTAATTACATTTTTTAAAGAATACCCCCGATTAAGAAAAGAAACATATAAAATATAAATTAAAGCGATATTAAAAGAGTGCTCATTACTATTTAAATAGACAAGTTTAATTTAGAAGATAGTGTTCCATTGATTGTATGAGAAAAGAAAAGACTACACTATTGCAAATTAAAAATAAAGATTACAGATTGTCGGGAATAACCTCGATATCCTTACCTTTTGGAGAGAATTCGAAGAACCAATGCAAAAGTTGAATAAAAATCCTTCTCTTTATTTAATAAGAATGCATACAAGAGTTCTGGAGTGTGGAATAGAGAATGATGAGAGAATTGTCTTGTGAGTGTAGTATGGAAAGTGTTTGTGAAAATTAGGACATCCACCATGTTCTCCGCCGAAAAGACGCGACCGGGACGTTGGGACGTCCGGCCTGAATTTCGAGGGCAGATGCTATTTTGTGCTATCCGTCCACCTCTCCGAAGATGCCAAGTTTATTTATGACACCATGTATCGAAGGTTTAAACAGATGTGGCCGTTGTAGCAGACTTCGTCAGATTCCCCCTCGTTGAGGGTTTTTTGATTGTGGGGACGCTCTTCCCTGCAGGCGCAAGCCCCTGCAGTTAATTACGCTACCGCATCGCGGTAACCACTTTCTCCTTCTCCAGATGGTCGCTTCGTGTCGTGTGTGTTTGTTTTGTTTTTGGTTGCCCGTGGGTTGTATACGGAGACTAATTTATGTTGTCGCCCGTAGGGCGTGGATTAGTCCAAATCCGTATCTTCTTAGATTTGGGTTTGGGGTTGGGTTTAAGGATACGTTAGTCTCATTTAAGACTAAGATCAACTTAAACGTTTGTTGAGGATACTTTAGTCCGATTTTAGACTAAGATCTACTCAACGGGGTCGTTTAGATCCAACAACAGAGCATTTGGGCTCTATTGTTTTAGTTTAGGGACTTTGCGGTCCATTAGTTTAAGGACATTACGGTCCAAGGTTAAGGACTCATAGTCCATGGGCTTAAAGACCCCACAGTATCATAGTCCATGGGCTTAAGGACCCCACAGTCCGAGGTTAAGGACATCATAGTCCATGGGCTTAAGGACCCTACAGTCCGAGGTTAAGGACATCATAGTCTATGGGTTTAAGAACCCCACAGTCCGAGGTTAAAGACATCATAGTCCATGGGTTTAAGGACCCCATAGTCCGTAAAGTTTAAGGACGTCATAGTCCATGAGTTTAAGGACCCCACAGTCCGTGAAATGTCTGGTTGTCGAGACCCGTCACCTCTCTGAAGCCATTGAAGGATTACAACGACAAATATCAGAGGAGTGAAGAGATGTACCCTTGAACCAATTTTGGTTGGGAGATCTGTAGTCCAATTGGGACTAAGATCTGAAATTTATGAGCATATGGGCTCAATTAATCGGAATGAGGGGTTTATGGCCAACTTGGGCTCGGCCCACTCAGTTAAAATGTTAAACATTTGACAATGCTGAGCATTGATTTGGGTTCTGACAATCTTTTTGTCTTTTATTGAATGCTAAGCATTCATCATAGCTCTAGGTCTTTATTTAAAAAACAGTTTATGTTCTATCAGCGCACACATGAGGAGCACGTGGCGCTAGCGCCAGTTAATGAGCGCCAAGCGCTTCTGTGATATAGCGCACACATGAGGAGCACGTGGCGCTAAGCGCCAGTCTATGAGCGCAAAGCGCTATTTGTTCAGTGGCGCACACGTGAGGAGCACGTGGTGCGCTTGGCCCTGAGCGTCAGTCCATGAGCGCAAAGCACTATTTGTTAAGTGGCGCACACGTGAGGAGCACGTAGTGGGCTTGGCGCTGTGCGCCAGTCAAAGAGCGCAGAAGCACTTCGCCAGTCTATGAGCGTAAAGCGCTATTTGTTCAGTGGCGCACACGTGAGGAGCACGTGGTGCGCTTGGCCCTGAGCGCCAGTCCATGAGCGCAAAGCACTATTTGTTAAGTGGCGCACACGTGAGGAGCACGTAGTGGGCTTGGCGCTGTGCGCAGTCAAAGAGCGCAGAAGCACTTCTGATCAGTTTTATGATCTGAGAAATAAATTCACGTTTATAAGAAACTTTGTCTCAAGGTTCTAAAAACAAAGTTCTTATTTTATAGAAGATTTTTCAATCTCTTATGTTGGTGAAAGGCTTTGCCTTTATGGATCTGTGATCCTAAGAGAATTGAATTATTCTCCCCCCTTTTTATAATGAGATGTTCATGATCTCTTTCTATAAAAGACCTTAGTCTTATAGATCTATGATCTGTGAGAAGAATTATGTTCTTCTTTTTTAATGAGATTTTTCTTATCTCTGTTTTTTTTACCTTGAAGAAAAGTTCTTCTTCTACCGAGAGCTTGCTCTTCTTTCTGAGATTTCTCAAAGTTTATAGGGGGATTCCTCTATTTCTCTCTGTATCTCTCCTATTTTTCTTCTCTGTCCCTGAGACTTGAAGTCTTAGGTTCTTTTTATTGTGAAGGCTGATTTGTTCAATCAGTTAAAGAGATCTTGTCTCTAATTGATTTAGGGATGTTTCCCTCGTTGGATCTTTGATCCAAAGGCTTCTGTTTTACAGAAGGCAATCCTCTTGTTTTTAACAAAATTGTGAAATCTTTTCCCATACAGAATTTATTCTGTATTTTGGTGCTTTTTAATCGCCATTGGATCATTGATCCAACGGTGCTCTGATTTTCAGAGCACAATCTTTCCTGTTTGGAAAGATTTTGAGGAATCTTTCCTTAACAGAATTTTATTCTGGTCAATTGATGATTTATCATCTTTATTGGATCTTTGATCTGACGGTGGGGAACATTTAGTTCCAGCGCTAGCGCACTTGTGCTTTGCACGTGAGCGCTGCTGGCGCTCTTTGCGCTAGCGCACTCGTGCTTTGCACGTGAGCGCTGCCTCAGAGCGCTGGCGCTCTTATGAAGCGCTGCTCATTTAAAATTTTGAAAATTTGAACAGAGCTTTGCTCTGATTGGGAGAAACAAATGCCCTCCCACCGTTGCGATCACGTGGCATACACGTGAGTGCAGCGGTGGCAGCATCTTCACCATTTGATCAACTTAGAAGTTGAAAAGGCTCTCAGTGCCTATAAATAGGGCCTTTGGCCCTTGAGATGATTTCTGTTCATCTTCTTTCTTATTTTCTAAGAATCAATTTCTCTTTTAGAGCATAGCTCTCTGTTTTAAGATCTCTCTTAGAGACAGAACTCTGTCAAAATTTTTTAGGTAAAAGATCAAATCTTTTGAAGAGATTAGTCAATAATCTGGGGTTTGACCCATTAACAGAGCTTTCGCTCTACTTAGATCATAGATCTTCAAGAAAACCTTTTTAGGGTTTCTCAACAGAGCTTTGCTCTTGTTAGATCTTAGATCTTAAGAGATCCTTTTCAGGGTTTCTTAACCTATTAGCAGAGCTTTGCTCTTTCAAATTATGTAGATTTATTAATCTTTCATAGAGAACTCTTAAGAGTTTGTTCATGGATCTTGAAGATCATGGAATTTTAATTCATTAAAAACTTTACTTTAAGTTTTCTGATGGGTTATTTCATCATTCTTACAGAGCATGGCTCTTACAATTCTCGGGGAATTTTTAATTCCCCTGATAATTGACTTTGACAGGTGTCACTCCTGTCTGCAGAGCATTACTCCCGAGGAGTTTAACTCCTTGGCCCGAAGAAACTTTTCATTAAAAGCGAAATCCTTTTTCGGATTCCCTTCTTAGTTGCACAGAATTAAATTCATTGGGTGATTTAATATGTACTTGTTTAAATCCCCTTGTTTGTTTCGATAAGCTTTTTCTTAATTAGCCTGTCTACTAACTCTCATTGATTTTCTTTTCAGACGTTATGGCCGCTCATTTGTATGATCTCGATGAGATTATTTCTTACGGAGACATCCGCTCACTCAGCCGTTCCCAAAACTAAGAATTCACAAACGCTTAGTGCGCTGAAATTATGGGTCGCTTCGATGCGTATAATGGTCGACTGCTTCCTCATCGTTCCTCTCTTGAAGCTTATCGTGAGAGCGATCTGGGAAGCGCTTCCTTTATTCTATCAGGGCATGCCTCTTAAGGCATTGGATGACGCCGAAGATAAGGTACACTCTGTGTATCTGATGGGCCTAATCTCAATGAAAAGGCGGGACAACCTTGTTGATATCCTGCATCAAGCTTTTCAACAGGCGACAATACTCGCTGCTTATCGGAGGGTGGAGGACATTAGTGGGGATCCTGACGCTTGTGATCGTGAAAGGATGCACACGAAGATGGTCCGAGAGGCCCGAAAGATTTTGGATGGCCTAACTTTTGAATTTCTCAATCCATGCCCTGGATTTGATGTCTTACCATTGTAAACAGTTTAATGATGCTTTTGTTTACTGTTTTCATTAATGTAAGTATTTTCTGAAGTATGAATGGAAAATTTTGCATTTCCGTTCTTTATTTTCTGCGTTAAACATTTTCATATATTCATGAATGGGCGCGCTCTGAATGCTTAGCTGAATGCGAATCGAACATTCTCTTTACTGTCTTGTATGGTATGTGGTTGAGGCCTGTAGGTTATGCCTTTTGTTTTGACTTGGCGCGAAGCAGTTTATGCGTTCTTGAGTGGTGCCTTCACTTCTCTAGCATGTGACTCTGGCAAATGTGGTCTGTAGATAGTAGGTAGCTGTCTATCTTGGATTCTTTGCAGGGTAGCGATGGCTTAGGAAGCAGGTTCAGGTCTGCTGCCTAAGACTTTTCAACTTTATGAGCCGTGAGGGTCTCATAAAGACTTTTCTCCCTGCGAGTCGAGAGGATCTCGTAGGTGTAGTTTCTCCTTAGGAATCGTGAGGATTCCTAAGTGCGTTTTCTCTTGAGAGTCGTAAGGATCTCACAAGAGAATTTTCTCCTTACAAGTCGAGAGGACTCGTAAGTGATTGATGAGTTGACCTGCTCCCGAGTCAAAGCATTGCTTTGACAGGGAGTTCGAGGGTTTACTCTGGATGTTTCCTACGGAGTCAGAATTGACTTTAGCCGTGTTCCACGGGGCCAGGAGGGGTTGACTTTGGCCATACGGAGTCAGGATTGACTTTAGCCGTACGGGGTCAGGGGTTGCTCTGGCCGTTTTCCATGGGGTCAGGATTGACTTTAGCCGTGTTCTACGGGGCCAGGATTTACTCTGGCCGTTTCCCACGTGGTCAGGATTGACTTTAGCCGTGTTCTACGGGGCCAGGATTCGCTCTGGCCGTTTCCCACAGGGTCAGGATTGACTTTAGCCGTGTTCCATGGGGCCAGGATTGTCTCTGGCCGTTTCCCACGGGGTCAGGATTGACTTTAGCCGTGTTCTACGGGGCCAGGATTTGCTCTGGCCGTTTCCCATAGGGACAGGATTGACTTTAGCCGTGTTCTACGAGGCCAGGATTTGCTCTGGCCGTTTCCCACGGGGTCAGGATTGACTTTAGCCGTGTTCTACGGGACCCGGATTTGTTCTGGCTGTTTCCCACGGAGTCAGGATTGACTTTAGCCGTTTTTCTACGGGACCAGGATTTGCTCTGGCTTTTTCCTACGGGTCAGGATTGACCTTAGCCGAGTTCTACAGGACCAGGATTTGCTCTGGTTGTTTCCCACGGGGTCAGGATTGACCTTAGCCGTGTTCTACGAGACCAGGATTTGCTCTGGCTGTTTCCCACAGGGTCAGGATTGACCTTAGCCGTGTTCTACGGGACCAGGATTTGCTCTGGACGTTTCCCACGGTGTCAGGATTGACCTTAGCCGTGTTCTGCGGGACCAGGATTTACTCTGGCTGTTTTCCACGGGGTCAGGATTGACTTTAGCCGTGTTCTACGGGACCAGGATTTTCTCTGGCTGTTTCCCACGGGGTCAGGATTAACTTTAGCCGTGTTCTACGGGACCAGGATTTGCTCTGGCTGTTTCCTACGGGGATTGACCTTAGCCGTGTTCTACGGGACCAGGATTTGCTCTGGCTGTTTCCCACTGGGTCAGGATTAACCTTAGCCGTGTTCTACGGGACCAGGATTTGCTCTCTCGGTTGTCTGTGAACCGTCGAGGTTTGGAACAGGGACTTTGCCATGGCTCTAAGGTTGATTGTCGCGCCCGAATCCTGCTGGAATGAGGAGGAACGTTGTTGGTGATCTCTAGGCTGTCTATGAACCGTCAAGATTTGTAACAGGGACTTTTCCATGGCTCCAAGGTTGATTGTCGTGCCCGAATCTTGCTGGAATGAGGAGGAACGCTGTTGGTGATCTCCAGGCTGTCTGTGAACCGTCGAGATTTGGAACAGGGACTTTGCCATGGCTCCAAGGTTGATTGTCGTGTCTGAATCCTGCTGAAATGAGGAGGAACGCTATTAGTGATCTCTAGGCTGTCTATGAACCGTCGAGATTTGGAATAGGGGCTTTTCCATGGCTCCAAGGTTAATTGTCGCGTCTGAATCCTGCTGGAATAAGGTGGAACGCTGTTGGTGATCTCTCGAGATGCAGATATTGCCATCGAGACTTGGCTCTCTTTCTAACGGAGCCTGATGGGATGATATGGATCCCTCTTTGTTCGTGCCCCTGGATTGTATACAGGGATCGATGTGATCTCACCTGTAGGGCAAAAAATTTCATTTTATATATTTTTCTTTCTGTGATA
Source organism: Agapanthus africanus (assembly GCA_030015575.1). Classification (NCBI taxonomy): domain Eukaryota; kingdom Viridiplantae; phylum Streptophyta; class Magnoliopsida; order Asparagales; family Amaryllidaceae; genus Agapanthus; species Agapanthus africanus. Next base: position 275,899,819 of record CM057339.1, on the reverse strand, counting down.
ATCTATCATTTCAGCTTTTATATCGCGAAAGTCGCGATTGCCCAATCATTTCAGCTATTTTTTGCGGTGCCCAATCATTTCGGCTATTTGTTTTATTTACTCGCTGCTTTTTATTGCGAGTTGCCCAATCATTTCGGCTATTTTGAATGCATATATTTTACTTGCTGATTTTGTTGCAAGTTGCCCTATCATTTCGGCTATTTTATATGCATTTATAGCTCGCTGATCTTTGCTGCGAGTAAAGGACTTGGGATCTGATACAGATTTAGGCATCAGCAACGCTACAACTGGGATATTTCCAGGAGCGAATCATCATTTGCCTTTGTCAGTTCGAACAAAGATGGCTTAGCAAACAGGGTTAGGATCCTGTTGACTAAGGCTTTTTGACTTTACGAGCCGTAAGGATCTCATAAAGGTATTTCTCCCTACGAGTCGTGAGGATCTCGCAGGTGTGTTTTCTCCTTAAGAATCGTGAGGACTCTTAAGTGTATGGTCTCTTATAAGTCGTAAGGATCTTATAAGAGTGTTTTCTCCTTATAAGTTGAGAGGACTTACAAGGGTCGTTCACCATACGAAGATATCCCTCGTCAGTAGTAGGACTCTGTTGGGGAAACGTTCATTTGTGTTCTTAAGGTGATGGCTTAAGAACAGGTTCAGATCCCTGTAACTTAAGGTTTTTGAATCTTATGAGCCGTGAGGGTCTCATAAGAGGGTTCTCCTTACGAGTCGTGAGGATCTCGTTAGTGTATTTTCTCCTTAGGGATCGTGAGGATTCCTAAGTGTGTTGCTCCGTTATGAGTCGTAAGGATATCACGCAGGTATTTTCTCCTTACAGGGTCGAGAGGAACTTGCAAGTGTCTTTTAACGAGATTGCGCCCTTTCGGGTTTTCACAAACTCGCCGGCAGTCCTGCTGTTTTTACTCACGGAGCCCTTTCGGGTTTTCATCCGTGCCCATCTTGCTTATGGACGTACCGTTTTTTTTGCGTCAGCCTTGGAATGCTGCGGTCCGTAGTAGTTTATAGACGTCTCGGTCTGGCATTAGTTTAGGGATGTTTCGGTCCGTCGTTAGTTTTAGGACATTTCGGTCCGTCGTTAGTTTTAGGACATTTCGGTCCGTTGTTGCAACGGTTTCGTTGGCTACCACTTCTGGAGTTTGGGCCTGGGAAGATAGCGAGCGAACATAGGCATCGTCATCTATCATTACCCTGGGCCGTAACTCGTCAGGTATAGTATTTCTTCAAGAAACGGCCGTTTATTGGCCTGAAGGGCCTTTCGTCATGCATATCTATGAGCATGTAAGCCCCACCCTGGTAAACTTTGTCTATGATGTACGGGCCTTCATAGTTCGGCTCAAATTTTTCCCGTTTGGCATGATTGGGGATCATAGTCCTTTTGACCACGAGCACGAGTTCGCCTTGGCGGAATGTTCTCGGCCTAGTCAATCTCTCGTATGAGCGCGTCATCTTTGCTTTATAAGCCTCCTGGTTTTGTTGCGCCATGAGCCGGGTTTCATCGAGCGCGTCGAGCTTCTCAAGCCGAAGATGAGCATTGTCTTCGTCTGTTAGCTCGTAATAAACCGCCACTCGCAAGGAGGGCATCTCTATCTCCAAGGGGAGTACCGCTTCAGTGCCGAATACCAATGCATACGACATTGTGTTTATGGCCGTTTTGAACGTAGTTCGATACGCCCAGAGAGCTTCATGCAGTCTCTCGTGCCAGTCCATCTTATTTTTGGACACCGTCTTTTTCACGATTTTCGTCAAGGTCTTGTTGAAAGCCTCAGCTAGACCGTTAGCTCGGGGATTATAGACCGAAGAGTATCTCCAGTCTATATTATGCTGTTGTGCGAAGCGGCTGATCTTATGGCTTCTGTAGGCTGGCCCGTTATCGGAGATAATCCATCGCGGAGTGCTGAACCGATAAATGACGTGTGTCATGAAGAAATTGAGGATATTCTCCGTCTTCACTTCTCTTAGCGGTATTTCTTCTGCCTACTTATAGAAATAATCAGTTGTCGCCAATATGAACCGATGTCCTCTGGATGATGCCGGTTCGATGGGCCCGATTATGTCAGTTTCCCACATTTCGAATGGCCAGCTAGCCACCGTTGGATGTAGCAGATTTGGATGCTGGTGGATAAAGTCCCCATGAATCTGGCACGAGTGGCACTGCTTCGCGTATTCGAGGCAGTCTTGGATCATTGTGGGCCAATAGTAGCCCATCCTTTTGATCTTTAATTTCATCTTCGGCCCAGATTGGTGAGAACCGCAGAGTCCGTCGTGAGTTTCTTGGACGACTCTCCTAGCTTCTTCAGGTCCCAGGCATCTTAGCCATATAGAATCAAATGATCTCTTATATAGAGTGTCATTGACAATGGCAAAGGATAGAGCTCGTTTCATGAGCTGATGTCTTGACGACGCATCTTCAGGTGTTCGACGGGATTTGAAGTAGTCTATAAAGACTTCCCTCCAATCCTTAGCCTTTTCCTGGTCTTTTATTTGTATGGCCGTGTGCTCGGTAGCTCCCTTTTCTTCGGACAACTCCGGAGATATTTCTGCCGGTGCAAGAACCCGACGGCTTTGCACAACGATCCTCACGTCATCGAGGTTTTCGTCAGCCAGTTCTTTAGCGAGTTTAGCTAACGCGTCCGCTTTGTTATTCTCCGCTCGCGGTATGCTTTCCAGGGTGTAGGAAGGGATTCAGGTCAGCAGTTGTTGCACTCTCTCACCGTACTTTACCAACTCTGGTTTGCACGTTTGATAGTCGCCATTTACTTGACTAACGACCAGTTGGGAGTCTCCGTATATGAGGAGGTTTTCGATTCCCATGTTGGCAGCGATCTCAAGACCTGCTATCAAACGTTCATATTCAGCTTCATTGTTTGTCCTCGGCTCTGTTAGGGAAAAGGTAAAGCGCATTATCCCTCCTTGTGGAGTCACGAAGATGAGGCCCACCCCAGATTTGATTATAGGGGAGTTGTGCTTTCGCTTCTTCATAGAAGATGCTCCATCGAAGTAGAGTTCCTATCGGGTATCACTCCCTCCTTTCTCCCCGTCGATCGTGTCAAACGCGTGCTCGTCTGGCAATTCGCAGTTCAAGGGAGAGTCGGCAGGTATTGGATGCTCAGCGAGGAACTCGGCGATGGCCTGGCCTTTCACTGCCTTGAGCGGCCGGTATGTCACCGAGAATTCCATTAACAGTAGGGCCCATTTAGCTAGTCGTCCTATTAGAATGGCTTTTGACATCAAATATTTGAGAGGATCCACTTTTGATATGAGGTGGACCTCATATGCCAAAGCTCACTGTCTGAGCTTCGTTATCACGAAGATCAACGCCAGGCAGTGTTTTTCGATAGGGGAGTAATTGCTTTCTGCTCCCAAGAGAACTCGACTCAAGTAGTAGAGGGCTCTCTATTTCCCTTAGTCGTTTTCTTGTGCCCACGACGCGCCTAAGGAACCATCAAGGGCAGTTGTATACAGAATGAGGGGATTTCCCTTGACTGGAGCGGTCAGCACCGAAGGATTCTGTAGGTATTGCTTGATTTCGTTCTGTGCGCTTTGGCATTTGCGATCCCAGACGAACGGGGTTCCTTTCTTCATTAAGTGACTGTAGGGGTGGCATTTTCCGGAGAGGTTAGCTATGAACCGCCGGATATACGCGAGCTTTCCTTGGAGAGACCGCAGTTGCTTCAAAGTTCTTGGCGGAGGCATTTCCATGATCGCCTTGATCTTCGACGGGTCTATCTCGATGCCTCGATGTCGGACGACGAATCCTAGGAACTTGCCCGAGGAAACTCCGAACGCGCATTTGAGAGGGTTCATCTTCAGATTGTATTTCCGAAGGCGCTGAAACATTATTTTTAGATGCTCCAATGTTCCATGTACGATTTGATTTTAACCACGAGGTCGTCGATATAGCATTCGACGATTTCATGTATCAGGTCATCGAAAATCTTCGTCATGGCCCTCTGATAGGTAGCGCCGGCGTTCTTTAGACCGAAAGGCATCACTTTGTAGCAGAATATGCCCAAAGGGGTCCGAAAAGCGGTATGCTTATGGTTTTCGGGGTGCATCTTTATCTGATTGTACCCTGATAATCCATCCATGAAGGAGAAAACTTCGTGAGTGGACGTGTTGTCTATCATTAGCTCAGTAACCGGTACTGGAAAGTCGACCCTCGGGTAAGCTTTGTTGAGATCCCGAAAGTCTACGCAGATGCGCACTATCCCTCTTGGATGAATCCGGAGTCGATTAGCTTCTTGACCTCGGCATTGATGCTCATTTCAAGTTCGATCCGCATTCTTCTCGGTGCTTGTTTGATCGGCTTGACATCCGGAGATATCGCCAATTTGTGCACAACAATCTCTGGATCTAGTCCTGGCATCTCGGAATAGTTCCATGTGAAGCAACTTTATACTGCATGAGCACGTCTTTAAGCGTAGCTTCCTTTTCTTCAGACAACCGTTCACTGACGAACATCGGCCGTGGGTCGTTTGCCGTTCCCAAGTCAATTTTTCTGAGGTCATCTGCAGTAGTATGTATCCCATCTTCCAGCTCTTTTGGTGCCGGTGGAAATTCTGAGATCACTTCGTCATCCTTGTTTTCAAAGCACCAGGAGAGGTCATCCATATCTTCGCGTACTCCTTCTCCTGATAGCGTTATCGCGTGACAGGTACGAGATCGCTTCCAAGACCGATGTTGATCCGGTTCTACTCTCGCTGTATACGTGGCTTTTGGATCATGCTTCTGCGGCGGGGTTACCCTCCAACTGCTGGATAGAGCGAACCTGCCTCGTTGATATTGGTCTTCGACCCCGTCTTTGAATGTGAAGCAGTCTTCGAGAGGATGTCTTATTGCTCGGTGATAGGAGCAATAGTCTGGGTGAGAGACATCGCCTGCTCGCTCGGGGTGCTTGGACTCCGGGAGGGTAATCATCTGATGTTTTATGATAAGATCGAATATCTTCCTTGTCTTGTCTTGGGGAAAAGAAAATGCTCGACCCATCTTCTTTATAAGAGACGGATCTCGGCTGCTCGATTCTCGATCACGTGGCTTCTTAGATCCGCTTTGCCGCTGTAGAACGTTTTTTTCCGTTCTTTGGTTTATTTATGCCTCTGCGTCGGGTCTTTTGTATGACGGGCTGGCGACGAAGAGCATCGTCATTTTCCATAGCCTGCTGAAGGAGGCGCTGCGTTCTGGCTTTCTCGTAGATGGCCATTTCGCGGCTATGATCATCCCGGACCTTTTGACCCGCTTCCCTTATTAGCTTGTCCATCTGTTCTTTAAACGACGGACTTGGCATTTTCATGGAGGGACCTCGTTTTGGTTTAGGGTTAGCGTCTTTTAACAGAACATCTCCTTCTTCATCAAAGTCATGTATAACGTAGCAGCCATGGAATCGTTCTCGTTTCTTGGATTGAACATATCCAAGCTCGATTGTTTCCATTCTCCCGTTGGGCAATTTTCGCTGAGTTTCGGGGACGTTCCAGATCCTGTTGTAGAACTGAGCTTGTCAAGCAGTCTGTTTGAAGGGTACGCCTTGGCGCCTTAACATCCTTTTTAAGCTTTCTGTGTAGTATCTTGGCAGACGGGTGGGCTGGAGCCTGTCAAGTGCAGAATCGGCGTCGTGCCAGATTTCTTTCTCCACTTTGGTTTTCATGGATCGGTAAAAGAGGATCGCCTTTTCATCTTTTCGCCTGGGAGGGACGTAGAATGTCTGCAGTTCTTGCACACTATAGGTATCAAGTGCGTCGAGCTCTTTTCAATGCTCTTGCGGAACCATGGCGATTTGCAAACTCCGATCATCTCCAGCGAAGGCTTGTATTGATGGCCGAAAAGAAAATACTGCATTGACCTCATCTTCCGAGTCGCTGTCGAAGACCAGAATAGGGGTGGACGGTCCCGGCTTGTTGCATTGGGTCGGCCCTGAATAAACTATTTCTTCTTCCTATCACTCCGGAAGACCGGAATAGTGGTGATAGCTTTGTTCTTTGATTTATGGCATCTTTCCGTGTCTTTGAAATCTGGTAAAAAGTATTTCGCATCTTCGTACTTTCGGACTTCATTCACGGAGAATGGGTTCAACTCCCCCATCACGGTATACTCGAGACCATCCTTGAAATACTTCATACACTGATGTTGTGCAGAAGGGATGATGCTGTACTCGTGCAACCAAGGCCTGCTGAGCAAAGCATTGTAACATGTCTTGGCGTCAATGACGTGAAATTTGATGTCCGTGACGAGCAGCCCAAAGCGTAATGTCAGTATCACAGACCCGAGCGTCCGTGATGACTGGGAGTCAAACACGGAGATGGTGATTTTATCACGAGCGAGGTGCTGAAAGCTCATGCTGATTTCCTTCAACACTCTTACATTGAGGAGGTTAATGGAGGACCCGTTGTCAACCAGGATTTTGCCTATCTTGATATCATGACAGTATCCGGAGACATAAAGGGAACGGTTATGCTCGCACGTCCCGAGGAGGAGATCTTCATCGCCGAAAGTAATGTCAGCCGTGTGCACTTATTCCAGCTCGTCCTTCATCTTTTCTTCGGCAAGGAAAACTTGAAACTGGTCAGGCTCTTGTAATGCCTTGATCAAAGAATCTCTCGCCTCCTTAGATAGCAGAAGGGCATCGAGAATGCTTAGTTGCGATGATATCTTCCTCAGGTGTGCCAGAACGTTGTAATCCACCTTGTTTTTCTTAGGTGGGTCCTTGGCTGCAAGCTCTTCGATGACTCGATCATCGAGGGCGATATCCTCAGGGACTTTTTCTTTTCCCTTATCCTTTTTGTTCTATCCCTTGTTTGCAGGTCCGAGATTCTTTTCAGGTAGCATGCGATTGCGCAGCTGAATGTTCTCGCAGCTCTTCGGTTCTTCCTCTTTTCTTGAGGTGGATTCTTTGAAGAGAGGGCCGAGAGTCATTTCTTCTTCAGAATCGCTCCCGAAGGTGAGAACTTGCGATCCCCTGCTATCAACCATGTGACAGTTGCCGACAACTTTTTCTCGTTCGTCTGTCGCAATGTTCCGCTGTCGACGAGCTTCATGCTTCATCCTCTTAAAGTGTTGCCTGTGGGCGACATACCCTTACCACCAATTTTTAAAGGCGTTGCACTCTTCGGTGTGGTGCGCAATCCTTCGCTGATATAATCAGTAATTAGGATGCACATTCTCTTCATTAAGGTGTATCTTATCAGAAGTGTTTCCTTCGGAGGGTGGCAGCTTCATTCCCATCGATATGGCTTTGGCGAACCTTTTCCTTATCTTGAACCTGCTTTTATTTGCGCCGGATGTACTTTGATCTGGTGGGAGTGTTTTAACCCTTTCGTCCAGTCGCCGGCGTTTGGCTTTTCTAAATATGACCATTTTGCGCTCTCGATTCGCCTTGATTTTCAGAAGAGCTTCATTCAGGAATGCATCAATCATCTCGTCTGACGGTCCTAGGAGCTCTGATTCGGGATCTGCCCCCAGTTTCTCTGCGTCAGGAGCTTCTTCACCGTCTATCGATGAGTGAGAAATCACGTGGCATCTTTCCACATAATTCTCAGGTTCATCTGACGAGTCTTCTCCCTCATCTTCGTCGCTGTATCCATCTTCAAGGATGTAGTTAAGAAACTCCTGAAGCGTGACCGGGGTTCGCGCCTTCTGGTTATATTCATCCAACGCGTCAATCTGTTTCTGCAGGTCCGTGCGCTTGTCATCAAGCTTCACGGGCTTTCTGGTCTTCTTCTTCTTCTTTGAAGACTTTGACGGCTGGGTATGGGCGTTTTGACCATCCCCGCCAATTCTCGGCATCGGGCGCGACTTCAGCATTCCCTTGATGACTTCGGGTTCCAGCGGACTTTTCCATTTGATCGCCGGGCATGTTTGGAGATCCTTCAGCATTCTTTTCGTTTTGGCTGAAAGAACGACCTCCCATGGAGCTTCTTCTATAAAAGAGCATGATGCCCCCGGTGTGTCCGCATTTTTGAGAGCGTGTGGCTGGGGCGGGTTTACTTTCCAATTCTCGGACAGTGCGAATTTTCCCTATTGGTATTGGTTCTCAATCCGCCCTTTGAAGGCGAAGCAATCTTCGATTGGATGGCCTATCGCTTGGTGATAGGGGCAATAATTGGGATTATTAGCCTTACCGGGTTGCAATGGGCATTTTGGATCCGGCAAGTTGATGAACCTGTTGCGCACCGCCAGCTCGAACAATCTCCTCGTTTTGTCCTAGGAAAACGAATAAGGGCGCTTCAGTTTCTCATTGACGTCTTTCATCTTGGCGATCAGTTAGCTTTGGACCACCGGGCTGCTGTTGAGCATTGGCGATGAAGGTCGCTTTCCCTTTTTCGTTTCGAGATTCCAACTTCGAAGAAGATGGTCTATGACCCATCCGATCCATTTGGGTCAGCTTGTCAATCAAGGCCTGGAAAGTAGTTGGCTTGAAGAACATCATGAACTGGGATATGGTCGCCTGCGGATCAAGAGTACCCACGAACATGCCTACCGCAGGTGCTTCTTCAATGCGCTGCTCGCACTTTGACCATGAATTCCGCCACCGTATCGCGTACTGCACCTATGTTTCGCCTGGCTTCATTCTGGCGATGATTAATGCGGTGATCGGGGTGCGCTCGCTAGCGCTTGCGAACCTTTGTGTGAATAGTAACTCCATTTCAACAAATGTCTTAATAGAGTCGTTCGGGAGCTCGGAGTACCATTCAAACGCTGTCTCCGACAAGCTGCCAACAACTTGGCGAAGCAGCAGTTTGTCGTCACCTCCGGTGTTGCCGCACAGAGCCCTGAACTGAGCGACAAGTTGATGGGGACTGCCTGTCCCCTTGTACACATAGAATTTAGGAATTGTGTATCCCAGTGGGTACTTTATTTGGTCATACCAACCCGGATAGGGTCGTCCAGTCTTAACAATTTGCCCAGCCGCTTCATTCTCCTGATAAACTCGTATCTGCTGAGCGATGTAATCATCCAGGGCAGCTTTTGAGATGGTCTCCTCTTTGGCTGCTGAACAAGCCGGAAGAAGGTTTGACGTCTCGGCTCGGTGGTCTTTGAGGATAATCGGAGGATCTTCAGCTGGAGGATCCGGCTGTAACATCATCCCGACCATGTCTTGGAATAAGAACGCCATTCGTTTTATGTTGGCAGCTTGTTCCGATGCCTCTTTGTCCTTCTCTTCAAGGATCTTGCGAAGGAACTCAGCATCGGTTTCTTGTTCTTGACGTTGCTCTGACGATGTTTCCGGGCTTTCTTTTGGCCCTGTGAGTATGGCCATTTGCGTCAACATTTCCTAGAGCTTCTGTTGTTGCTCCTGGGCCTTTGTTACGGATCTGGTGAGTGGTCGATGGCCCGTAGAGATACGGCTATCCTCTTTCCTGGATGCCATATAGACAGTATGTACCACCATGCCCCCAGACTTGGGGCGTTTAGATTCAGTGTTCTTGCGATTCGTCGCAGACACCGGGATTTTCTCCAGCCTTCTCCTCTTGCGAGCGGTCGAAGTTGAGGGGGCCGTTGCCGTGGGCACCCAAGTAGCTGTCGTCTTCTGTGGCTTGACAGGGTGGTCCTCTTCTTGCCGAACCTTCATCTTTTTCTGTCAGCGGAGATAGTCTTGATCTATCACGGAGTCCTGGACCTATCGCCAAACTTTATAAATTTTATAGGACAGCCGCTGAGGGGGCTGCTCTAGCTTCGTCTTTGTAGCGTTCTCCATTTGTGGAGGAGATCTTTTCAGTACAGCAGTCGGAGAGTTCTTGCGGACCCTCCTGAGCGGTTCAAAGCTGTTACCAGTTGGAACAGCAGCATCAATTTCCACCGTTGGAGCAGGCGGAGTCAATCCGGAAGGGGAATTGCCCCCAGCCTTCCTTACTCGGCGCCAGTGGCGACGTCGAGCGCGTCGAGCCGACGGTACTGGCTCAGCTATAAGGGTGGCTTGATCGTGCCTCTTGTTCTGGTCAGGTGCTGTTATTGGCGCCAGCCTATTGAAAACGGACGTCCGCTGAGCGGGGATAGCCAACCTGTCGAAGGCAGACTTTCGAGCAGGAGGAGCAGTCTTGGTGACTTCGTTTGGAGCGGGAGCCGAAACAGTCAGTCTTGCAAAGACCGACTCCTTAGTAGGGGAAGCCGCTTTGGCGACTTCAGGAGAAGAAATGGCTATCCTCTTCGGGATAAACCCTTCCGGTATCGTGGGCTTCTTTACAGGCCCATTATAGCTTCGACCCAATCTGTTAAAGACTGAGGCGCTTGGTTTGGGCGACCCGTTGAGAGGGGACGCAGTAGTTGTGAGCCGATCAAAAACCGACTTCTTCTGAGCTTCTTGTGATGGCAGGTGTGTGTTGAAGCTCATGGGTGGGAGTATGGTCCTAAAGAATAGCCCTGTGGTGGCTTGCTTCACCTGGTCCACCGGCATTGTAAAAATGGAGACCGCCTGAGGCCCGTAGGTCACTCCTCCTTGAGGGACGGAGTGAGAGTTATTGCCGTTGTTGCAGCTTGTGCAGTTGAAAACCATTTGATCTTCTGTTTTTTCTGCACGGAGCAAGATACCAAATCTTAGTACTTCAATCCAAAGGCAACCATGTCAAACCGTGACTTGTTCGCGAAACACGACACACGAAGTGTCGAGTGGAAAGAGGAAGAGGTCCCACCGGGCGTGCCAGAATCTGTTCTCCGCCGAAAAGACGCGACCGGGACGTTGGGACGTCCATCATGAATTTCGAGGGCGGATGCTTTTTGGTGCTATCCGTCCACCTCTCCGAAGATGCCAAGTTGATTTATGACACCATGTATCGAAGGTTTAAATGAATGCGGCCGTTGTAACAGATTTCGTCAGATTCCCCCTCGTTGAGGGGTTTTTGATTGTGGGGACGCTCTTCCCTGCAGGCGCAAGCCCCTGCAGTTAATTACGCTACCGCATCGCGGTAACCACTTTCTCCTTTTCAAGATGGTCGCTTCGTGTCGTGTGTGTTTTTTTTGTTTTTGGTTGCCCGTGGATTGTATACGGAGACTAATTTATGTTGTCGTCCATAGGGCGTGGATTAGTCCAAATCCGTATCTTCTTAGATTTGGGTTTGGGGTTGGGTTTAAGTATACGTTAGTCTCATTTGAGACTAAGATCAACTTAAACGTTTATTGAGGATATGTTAGTCTGATTTTAGACTAAGATCTACTCAACGGGATCGTTTGGATCCAACAACAGAGCATTTGGGCTCTATTGTTTTAGTTTAGGGACTTTACGGTCTAATAGTTTAAGGACATTATGGTCTAAGGTTAAGGACTCATAGTCCATGGTCTTAAGGACCCCATAACATCATAGTCCATGGGCTTAAGAGCCCACATTCCTAGGTTAAGGACATCATAGTCCATGGGTTTAAGGACCCCACAGTCCAAGGTTAAGGATATCATAGTCCATGGGTATAAGGACCCCACAGTCCGAGGTTAAGGACATCATAGTCCATGGGTTCAAAGACCCCACGGTCCGTAAAGTTTAAGGACGTCATAGTCCATGAGTTTAAGGACCCCATAGTCCGTAGAATGTCTGGTTGTCGGGACCCGTCACATCTCTGAAGACCTTGAAAGATTACAACGACAAATATCAGAGAAGTGAAGAGATGTACCCTTGAACCAATTTTGGTTGGGAGATCTGTAGTCCAATTGGGACTAAGGTCTGAGATTTATGAGCATATGGGCTCAATTAATCTAAATGAGGGGTTTATGGCCAACTTGGGCTCGGCCTACTCAGTTAAAATGTTAAATATTTGACAATGTTGAGCATTGATTTGGGTTCTGACAATCTTTTTGTCTTTTATTAAATGCTGAGCATTCATTATAGCTCGAGGGCTTTATTTAAAGAACAGTTTATGTTCTATCAGCGTACACGTGAGGAGCACGTGGCGCGCTTGGCGCTAGCGCCAGTTAATGAGCGCTAAGTGCTTCTATGATATAGCGCACACGTGAGTAGAACGTGGTGCGCTTGGCGCTTAGCGCCAGTCTATAAGCGCAAAGCGCTATTTGTTCAGTGGCGCACACGTGAGGAGCATGTGATTCGCTTGGCGCCGAGCGCCAGTCTATGAGTGCAGAGCGCTATTTGTTAAGTGGCGCACAAGTGAGGAGCACGTGGTGCACTTGGCGCTGTGCTCTAGTCAAAGAGCGCAGAAGCGCTTCTGATCAGTTTTATGATCTGAGAAATAAATTCTCGTTTATAAGAGACCTTGTCTCAAGATTCTAAGAACAAAGTTCTTATTTTATAGGAGATGTTTCAATCTCTTATATTGGTGAAAGGCTTTGCCTTTATGGATCTGTGATCCTAAGAGAATTGAATTATTCTCCCCCTTTTTATAATGAGATGTTCATGATATCTTTCTATAAAAGATCTTAGTCTTATAGATCTATGATCTGTGAGAAGAATTATGTTCTTCTTCTTTAATGAGATTTTTCTTATCTCTGTTTTTTTACCTTGAAGAAAAGTTCTTCTTCTACCGAGAGCTTGCTCTTCTTTCTGAGATTTCTCAAAGTTTATAGGGGGGATTCCTCTATTTCTCTATGTATCTCTCCTTTTTTTCTTCTTCTCTGTCCCTGAGACTTGAAGTCTTAGGTCCCTTTTATAGTGAAGGCTGATTTGTTCAATCAGTTAAAGAAATCTTGTCTCTAATTGATTTGGGGATGTCTCTCCCGTTGGATCTTTGATCCAAAGGCTTCTGTTTTACAGAAGGCATTCTTCTTATTTTTAACAAGATTGGGAAATCTTTTCCCATACAGAATTTCTTCTGTATTTTGGTGCTTTTTAATCGCCATTGGATCATTGATCCAACGGTGCTCTGATTTTCAGAGCACAATCTTTCCTGTTTGGAAAGATTTTGAGGAATCTTTCCTTAACAGAATTTTATTCTGGTCAATTGATGATTTATCATCTTTATTGGATCTTTGATCTGACGGTGGGGAACATTTAGTTCCAGCGCTAGCGCACTCGTGCTTTGCACGTGAGCGCTGCTGGCGCTCTCTGCGCCAGCGTACTCGTGTTTTACACATGAGCACTGCTTCAGAACGCACTCATGCTTTGCAAATGAGCGCTGCCTCACAGCGCTGGCGCTGCCTCAGAGCGCTGGCGCTCTTTGTGCTAGCGCACTCGTGCTTTGCATGTGAGCGCTGCCTCAGAGCGCTGGCGCTCTTATAAAACGCTGCTCATTTCAAATTTTGAAAATTTGAACAGAGCTTTACTCTGATTGGGAGAAACACACCCTCCTTTTATAGGCTAAGAGGATGACACAATGGTAATTAAAAGAGAAGGAAAAATCCTCTTTGAATTTAAAAATTAATAACTACTCCCTCCAAGACAATGGGATGGGGTAATTTGTAAAAAAAAGTGTGAAAGTACAAGTGCAGACATGTTATGATATATTTTGTCCAACTTGCACCGAACCGGCCCTATGAGGGGGCTGGCCCACCGAACCGGCCCAAAGGAAGGACCAGAGCCACCAAGCCGGCCTTACTAGGGGCCGAGAAACACGAAGCTGGCCTTACTAGGGGGCCAGTTCACCATCATGGCTAGACCCTATGGGGGCCTGAGCTTCACTTGATAGGACTTTAAGGGGTCCGGGCTTCTTGGTCGGACTTTAAGGGGTCCGGGTTTTGCTTGATCGGACCTTAAGGGGTCCGAGCTTCACGGTTTACCTGACTTTAAGGGGTCCGGGTCTTGGTCGACCGGCCGTTGAGAGGGCCGGGTCTTGGTTGACTGGACTTTAATGGGTCCGGGTCTTCGTTGACCGGCCGTTGAGAGGGCTGGGTCTTGGTTGACCGGACTTTAAGGGGTCCGGGTCTTCGTTGACCGACCCGTTAAGGGGCCGGGAATAAGTTGAACGACCGTTGAAAGGGCCGGGAATAAGTTGATCGACCCGTTAAGGGGCCAGGGATACTTTGGGCCGATCCCAAGGGAGATGTTCATATCATAATATTGCAGTATTATATTCCCCATTCTTATGCATTTTTACAAATAAACAGGTGCTTTTGACCCATGTCTGCTACATAGTTGCAGGTTACAGATTCTCGGGACAAAAACAGTGAGAAAGATAAAAGACGATGCAAAAGTGAAACTATGACCGATAAATGGTGGAATCTAGATCGTGCCCACATCTTGGGGAACATTGTAGATCAATTAACAAGTTCACAAAGAACAAAGGCAGCGCAAGGTTCAAGACTTCGTCACGAAGCAACGGTAAAAGTCCACTACAATTATTCACTATGGAGATCTGGAAGAAACCTAGAAGCCAATCTGAGAAAAGAACTGAAGTAAATTGAAGAAAACATGCACCAGAAGCAACCAGAAGAAAATGATACCACAAGTCCCACATACGGCTGCGGAACCGCGGCCAAACGTGGGCTTTGGCCGCGGATCCGCCGCCACGGGGCCCAAGTATCAGTGCGAAATTCCAAGACGGTGGCGTGCGTTGACTAGGTCTTTTTCTTAGGGGGTATTTTTGTAATAGCAGACATGCGGTGATTGTAAACTTAGGGTTTTCTATGTCCTATAAATAGAAGCCCTAATACCTCTTTTGAGGTATGGCTCTTCTTGTGCCTCATTGTAAATCTCAAAATTCAGAATTCAATTCTTGAAAAGTATGAAGAGTGCATCAAATTATGAGTAAGTTTTCTTTTTATTGCCCTAGTTAAATTTTATTTCCATGCCCTAGTATAATTTTCTATTCTTGCCCTAGTTTAGATTTAATTCTCTGCCCTAGATATATAGTTTAGAATTGTTTTTTAATTCCTTAATGAGCGAGTAGTCTCCTCGCTTGCTAGGGTTAGATTTGGGGAAGGCTTGAGAGATGAAGATCTCTCACCCCTTTCTTGCCCATCACACGTTTTTATAGGACTCCATGCATACATGCACACACCGCTCCCTACGGCACCCTATCCCACGAGGTTGCGGTGATACCGTAGAATAAAGGACCGATTGAGCGTGTTTTCCATGGAGGTTAGGGTAAGAATTAAGAAAGGAAGGACAAGAACCTAGAGGAAGAAACACCGTTTCTTCCCGATGGTACTAATCCACTTTATTAATTGTTACCATAACAACTCATAGATCTTAATTTGGGCATAGAAAGCGGTGAGGAATATTGATTTTCCAAACCTAACCTAAACCTAACTCTATCAAGATTCTAATCCTAGTCTAGATCAATCTTAGTTTTTAGATTTAATCAATCCGACAACAATCGGAATTAACTCGTTAGAACAAATCGAGAATACACAACATCCCTGTGGACTGACCCGTACTCACCGGCTAGCTACCAAGCGACGCCGTTCTTGATTGCAGTTAACAAATTCTTTGATCAATCAAATGGCGCCGTTGCCGGGGATGGCGTGTTATTTTCTTTTTTTAATTTCGGGTTAATAAAAAAAATTGAAAAATCATAAAAACTGAAAAAAATATATATATATAAAAATTTATCATTTTGTTATTTTGTGAAGGATATTTTTGTTTGAATTTTGCAGGATCTACAATCGAGTTCGGATCTGAAAAATCCAGAAAGTGAAACAGAAAACTAAAGATCTGAACAACAGAGGATTTCCATAATAGAACAACAGAAGAAATTTGGAGGACCGAGTCAACAAGTCAACCGCGGTCAAAGGTGCGTTTCGGCGGCGGAACCGCGGCAAGAAGTGACGTCAAAAAAAAACGGCTGCCGAACCGCGGCGGGAAGCAGTATTGGCGGCGGAACCGCGACAATAAGGTGGCGTCACCCTCTGCAACAAAAAAAAACCACTGTAAGTTTCCACTTCTTCTCTGAAACCCTAATATCTCCTCTGAAAAATTTTCCTGCAGGATTCTATGCGCTAAAAAATCTCTCCCCCTTTCAATAATTGATCTTGTGCAGGATTCTTTGCGCCGCGCTTAAACAATAATTTTTTTTATTTCAAGTGATTGTTACTGCTTTGCATATTTTTAATCGGACTTTAAGGAGCTTGAAACCAATCCAGATTGGGTGGGAATTTCATCACCCTTCCCAGGACCCCAGAAATCACATAAGGCATATGCATTGACTATTATTTAATTAAAAAATACTAGACTCGGCCCTAAGGACGTCGAGCTCAATAGGACAGAGGACTAGTTGTAGGCATCGGCCGTTGATCCTATCCTGACTTTGCGGTGTCTAGGTAAGTGTGTCTAAGGCGAGTAGTTACTTAATTATGGCCACTACTTATAGTGGAGAGCCTCCCACTCACCTGACACTTACCTGGCCGCAATTGGCGGTGAAGAGGCGGTTTGAGGTCCTATTTCTAGCCCTTTGGAATAGTTAGGAGCTGTCTAGCTGACCTAGTTGACCCTAGATCTAAGCCTTATTGTGCATTTGTGGTCATTTGAACGTGTGTCTAAGCCTTTTATCGAAAATCTTTTTGCAAAGAGCACCACATAAAAAAAAGAATTTTTTTTTATAAAAACTTGCAACTTGTCGCTAAGAAATCCGTGCACCTCACTTCCAGCCCACATTCTTTTTCTTCTCTTTTCCTACATCATAGGTACTGTTGGAGATAGTGCCCTCTAAGTCAATTATTGGATCGCAGATACGTGATTGCAATGATTGAGGGAGGACCTATACTGACATGACTGTCTTACTCGAGATGATAGTATGCTATCTGGTTTGACTTTATCATCGTTTACATACTTTAGTTCTCTATTGCATGTTGATAGAGCCCATAGGATTCTTGCTTGACTGCCAGCAGTATGATGGCGATCATATACGTGGGAGCTGGGGTCTCTATAAGCACATCCTTAAAGTGTCCCTAGTCGAGGGAGTTTCGAGAAAGGGCATCGATACTCCAGAGTAGACTAGTGTATACAGTCGAGACCCCGATGAGGGGCGGTGGCTGGTCTCACAAGCCATTGGTGTCAGTTGGTTCACCTAAGATGTATACAGGTGCTCATTGAGTACACCGGATAGGACTCGCCGGGAACATGCTAGTTGGTATTATATATATCGTCAGATAGCAGTTCCTTGGTGACATGTGTACAGGTTAGTTTGTCGACCTGAGATCGTCAATTGTCTCGTGTGAGTTCCCACTGTGCTTTGATTTCTACCCTACCACGCTCAAAGAATATGTGCAAACAGGTATTTTTTGGGTACAGTCCCAAGCCACATGGAGGCAGTGAGCGGATCGTTGAGGATTCGTCTCTCCCGGTATTGGGGGTTGATGTCGCACAGTGCATGGGTGGCCATCACTAGAAATCCCCGGCCGAGGTAGTGGAGAATTACTGATTTGGATCAGTAGTTTCTCAGATGGTGATGGGCTTCATGCCGACACGATTTATCGCGTTATTAGGAGTCTGACTTTATCCACCCCCCTAGACTCGATATGCGATACTCTTTAGACGAACGGACCAGACTGTATGTATATTATCACTGTTAGGCTCAGTAGGGTTTATGGATGAGTTCGCTCGTCATCTTCCCTTCCAATCAATATATAGGCAAACGTTACGTACAGCTCGTACCTCTGACGTGCTAGTGGTTATACCCAGTGCCAGTGTGTTGATGAGTCATTAGAGTCCCCCACAGACCGTTTCCCAAGTTCGGGCGAAACGTTGTAGAGGCCGTATGGTTTTATGGCAGGGTTCGGAAAATGCACGTGCGTTTACGCACGTGTCATATTTCGGGCAGATAATACTGGTGGTGGGCTTTGGTTTAAGCCGCATCCGAGTATTATACTGTGTAGATATAATATCTTTGTCTCAGTTGCATTTGTATTCGGTTGTAATACAAATGCGGGTATGTTTATACTGTTACGGGGTTATCCTGAAATTCGTTTCAGGATCGCTTTTGGAAGTTGCCAGTTTCCAGTTTTCTATCGTCCGTATTTAACATTCGGTTAAATACGGATTTATCTTTTCGTCACTTGGGTGAGTCATGAGGGTGAGTCATGCTTCTAGAAGTTTCTAGATGATGACTAGGATTAGTGACTCATGGTTGCATTAATTGTTCAATTAATGTTTTGATGACTAAGGGTTATGATTCATTGTTTCATTAAATGTAATGTGCAAGGTGTATTTTGAATCATTCTTTCTCATTTATTGTTGTGGTTGTAAGTGCACGGCGGCGCCCCGGCCGTCAATCCGACGGCCAACGCGGAAACGGTGATAAACTTTAAATTTTGCGGACTTAGCAAACCGGCACCACCGCGCACTAAACCCCGGATCGTGCCATTAAACTAGTCTAAGCTAAGTAACAAGATAGGTTAGAGATGTACCGACTGATCCGAGTCCTCCGGTCTTCATCTCCACTCCGATCTCCTCGCGGGATATCCGTCCATCTCCTCCTCGTCGGAAAGGGCACCACGAAGCCGGGTACTTTTACGGGCTCCCACCTCAATACCGAGGCAACTCGAGCATGAAGCCGGCAACTCGACATGCTCAAGATATGCTGTAAAATGTGTAGTGTAGAATCATAGTCTCACTTTGGGGTTTTGGTTGCCTTTTGAAGATGGAGGAATCAAGGTATGAAAAATGGTGCTTTCATTTTTCCTTGTATCAAAAATGAGATGAATGAATGCTACTCTCTCAAAGATGAAGATGAAGCTCTCTCATTTTCTTCTCTTTTCTTCTTCTCCCTTTCCTTTTTTTTTTTTAACCATGAATAAATCACACTACCTAAATAGAAATGGTGGAGGATAACAATATGAAGCAAGAGGGAGGTGAGTGTAGTAAAAGGAGGAGGGTGACCACATCCAAACATAATCATCACAAAACTTACATCAACCTCAAATCATTTCAAATCTAATCTAATCTCATAAATGCATGAAAAGCAAAGATACTTATCATGTCAAACCTTATGCAAATAAGTCCTCCACAAAGTGTTATTTGCAAAACTGCAAATAACCCCCTCCATCAGAAAAGTCCGGCCGGGAAAGAACAAAGGAAAACCGGCCGGAACGGAATGCAAACTGGCAACTCCAGAAAACTGGTCCCGTAATAAATTACAGGAAAACCCCCATACTGTGCATACACACCCGCATCTGTATTCCGTCCGGATACAAATGCAAAGAGACAAAATCTACACTGTACTAAACTAGGACCGGCTTAAACCAAAACCGGCTAGTAATATCCGTCCGATCCTGATGCGTGCAATACCGCACGTATCTGATCGAACGCTGCCATATAACTATACGGCCACTAGTACAAAACCGTCCGATCCTGATCCGTGCAATACCGCACGTATCTGATCGGACCCTGTCATATCTCCATACGGCCTCTACAGCGTTTCGCCCGAAAGCTTGAGTAACTGAAAGTGTGGTGGACTCTAAAGACTCGTCAATACTATGGCTGTGGATTTAACCACTAGCACGTCAGAGGTATAAGCCAATACGTAACGGGCCACCAGCTATTGACCAAAAGGGACGTCGATGAGGAAGCTCACCCCGACACCCAACTGAGCCTGTCAGTGACAATATCCGTACAGTCCGGTCCGTTCGTCTATGAGCATCGCATGGCGGGCCTAGGGGGTTGGTAAAAGTCAGACCCCCAAAAGCGGTACAAGTCGTGTCGGAGTGTAGCCCAGAACACCCTGAGATACTACTGGAATACCTACCAGTAAATCTCCTGCCTTGGCCAAGGTCTTCGTGTAATGGCTCTCCTAGACACAGCGCGACCTCACCCCCAATACCGGGAGAGACGAACCCCTGAAGATCCGCTCACTGCCTCCATGTGGCTCGGGACTGTACCCAACTAAAACCTGTTTGCACGACTCCTTTGAGCCGTGGTAGGGTAGTAATCAAAGCACAGTGGGAACTCACACGAGACAAATGACGATCCCCAGGTCGATGAACTAACCTGTACACATGTCACCTGGGAACTGCTATCTGACGTCAGGTATAAGACCAACTAGCATGTTCCCGGCGAGTCCTGTCCGGTGTACTCATAACCCAATGAGCACCTGTATACATCTTAGGTGAACCAACTGACACCAGTGGCTTGTGAGACCGGCCACCGCCCCTCGTCGGGGTCTCGACTGTATACACTAGTCTACTCTGGAGAATCGATGCCCTGTCTCGAAACTCCCACGACTAGGGACCATTCAAGGATGTGCTTATAGACTCCAGCTCTCACTTATATGATCGCCCTCATACTGCTGGCAGTCAAGCATGAATCCTAGGGCTCTATCAACGTGCAATAGCGACATGTCATGTCACCTAAAGCAGTACACGATGATAAAGGTAAACCAGATAGCGTACTATCATCTCGAGTAAGACTGTCTTCCCGGGATAGGTCCTCCCTCAATCATTGCAATCACGTGCCTGTGACCCAATAATTGACTCTGAGGGCACTATCTCCAACAGTGGTCACCTCCTAGCTCCTACACTCACCTCCCTTGCTCCTTAAAGTGGCCGGCCTCTCTCTTGTGAGAGGATGGTTGTTCATTTGCAAAAAGATTAGGGGCTTCATGGAAATTTCATATATTCATTTCTCATTTTCATTTGAATCCAAAAGGCAACTTCATTAACCATTCGTCCATTGATTTGGACGTAACGAGACAAAGTGTTCTACTCATTCTCTACTTCATCTTGGTCGTCTCTTTTAGCAAACTTGACGACCGAGTTGCCTCGGTTCAGAGGCGGGAGCCCGTTTAAAGATCCGTCGACGTGGTGCCACCTGGACGAGAAGATTGGAGATTCAGGAGATCGGAGTAGCCGCAACAAAGCGTGGGATGATGGTTGAAGACCGAAGGACTCAGATCGTTCGGTATAACATTTATACCCACTTTGTAGTTTGTTAGTTTAGCTTTAATGGCAGATCCGGGTTATAGTACGCGATAGCGGCAGTTGTAAAAAGTTTTTGTTCCACATTTGGCGTCTGTTAGACGGTCGGGGCGCTACCGTGGACTTACAGTGGTATCAGAGCCTCACCATTGAGTTTTACTAACTTGTGCTAACACGATTAAAATATCGATCGAACGGATTTTCGAAAACTACATTTTTTCAGTTCACAGTTTCTGTCGATTTTAAATCAGGTCCAAAAATTATTTTGAATATCACAAAAAGTTGTGCAGGGTTTTTTAAGCTAACTGTAGAAATTTGGTCACATGACCCCACAAGACCACCGCGGATCCGCGGTCAAACCTAGGGTTTGACCACACATCCGCGGCCATTCTGTGGGACCAGTGGTCCAAATTTCTACAATGGCTTCTTCAGTGGAAATTGTGGTTTTTAGAATATTTCTTTTGGGCCCAGATTTTATTACTGTACAACAGATGTACGTGGGGCCCACTTCGGGAAATTTTGTTGATCGATATTTTAAACTTGTTTGTATACAGTACTTACTTTATATCTCCGATCGGGAATGTCATTTGATCGGTAAACTGCGTCTAATTGCTATAGTTCTTTTAGACGGGTTTGCGAACGTGACATTCGCGTTGATGTTCTGTGTAGTGCTGTGATGTTGCGGATTTGTCGTGGTGGATAGCAGGGTGCAATGATAGTGCAGTTTGGATTTATTTGTACATTTGATATTGCGGGACGAGCGACCAACATGTGGACTGCCGTCACTGCCTGTTGTATAATATTCTTTTGGGTCACGACCGGGTTGAGGTCGATGTACCCGTTGTACATATTTTATTTTCTGTACTAGGTTTACCCCGCGACGGGGTGCACGGATAGCTGGGTTCTGGAGGGCAACGGGTCCGTATCTCATGGCTTTGAGAGGCAGAGGGGCCTCACTCTAGAATTAGCATACTATTCGCCGCACTCATAGGGGGTACAGGTTGACCCAAGGAGGGATGCTCAAGTTACCGGATTCCGTGAAGTGCCGGGTGGTCCATTCATTTTGCTGTAGGGGGCTGCCTCGCTTCAGGTTTTGGCGGGTAACTTGCCGCACCCGTAGGGGTCTAGGTTTCATTGCACAGGCTATCCACACGACCAGGGGAACGTCGGGTTTCAGCAGCGGCTCTGTGAAACCCGGGGATCCCAGATTATCTGTATTGTTCTGCGATGCTTATTACTTTTCTGTAATGTTGCATATTATCACGCCTGGAGCGATTATTGTATATTGGTATATATACTATTAGATATTGTATATGTTTTACACCCGCGCTAGTCTAGCCCCCGCTCTGTCGTTAGTTAAGTAACCTAACGGGTGATGACGGGACCCAGTGACGAATGCGGATGGCATATACGTACATTTTATTTTCGTTCTTTTCTGGTGTGATTGATTGATGGGACTGCGTTGATTCTTATCAATGCAAGATAAAACAAACCTATATTTGATGTTGTTGGAACAAATTTTAAAAGTGTTATTACAAAGACGTTTCCTTTTGTTTTGCATAGTGATATTCAGTTTAGAATATCCTGCACCTCATTCGACGAGGCAAGGGCCGAGATCCCTTCACCGGGAGTGACCCCTTGGGCAGAAGTTTGCGTTAGGGTAATAACTTCACTATAGTCGATTACAAGTTGCTTTGCATTGCGGTATTCGGTTGGAATATCCTGCACCTCATTCCATGAGGAAAGAGCCGAGATCCCTTCACCGGGAGTGACCTCTTTAACAAAGGTTTTCGTCACTATATTTTATAAAAAGCTATCAGGTTCCTTCAACGAGATCAAGTTCATTACGTTAAAGGTTTTTCGCCAAAAACCAGCCGTAGCCCTCCATCATTTCTTTTGGGTATTCAGTAGTATTCAAGCTATGTATTTTGACCTAACGCCAAGGCATAGTGTTTGGTAGCTGCTGGGTATTCATTTGTTGCATAGATAGATGAGTTGGTTTAGGACAGTCATTCTGCCATTTTGACCTAACACCAAGGGCATGTGCGGGTGGGTTCAAATTAACCTGGATAATGACGGCTAGAACTTGACATGTGACTTATGATATTTTGACCTAACGCCAAGGTCATAAGAGCATGGGGTAAAAATCACATCGGGAGTTTCAAACACAAAGAAACTTGCCAAGTATGCGCATACCTCCTAGAGTGTGATAACGTGAGTGGATTACGTCACGTTATCATGCGATGATAGTTGGATCCCGATTCTCACTGATGAGTTGGTTTACTCTTCGGGTGATCCCGACTAATTCTTCTTTCAGGTTTGGAGGGGAATTTGAGACTACAGTGGGAGGTTTCCTGATTAGATAAAGTGATAACCATTCTGATCTAGGTTAGAGTGCACGCAGAGTATTTCTTTTCTCTCTCTCTCTTTGGCAGCGACCATTGACCGACCCTAGACCATGACTCATTGACCAAGTTGACCGAACCTTCTTAAAATACTGGCTTTTGGATTGTCTATAGTTGCATAAGTCATTGCCGCTTCTTCTTTTACCCTTTGCATTTCTCAGAACACCCCGTATAAACTACGGATATCCACTTCCATTGGATAGATCCATCGTATGGTTATATACGAACTCGGTGGGACTTCTTCGAGGATGGATCCAGGTTCAGGAGAAATAGAATTGGTTTATTCAGTTGTCTTTTATTATCACCTTCTCTCAGGTTGCGAGGGCTCCTTAGTTTAGGAGAGTACACCTATTACGCTTATTGGATAGTCTTATTCCAAACCATAGGCTGGTGCCGAAAGGTAGGGAATGAAGAAAACCAATTAGTCTAAGTAGGGTGTACAGAAGGTAATAACTAAAGACAAAATAAAGCGATTAGAAAGAAGGCAAAGTAAATTGCGACTGTTATAATTCACGACTAAACCACGTACTTCATCGCCACTCCTATTTCACCTTTGCTTTTTTCCCCAGATCGGGAGAAATAGAATAAGGTATTATTCAGTTGTCTTTTATCATCACCTTCTCTCAAGTTGCGAGTACTCCTAGGTTTTGGAGGGTACACCTATTATGCTTACTGGATAGTCTTCTTCCAAACCATAGGCTGGTGTCAAACGGTAGGGAAGGAAGAAAACCATTTAGCCTAACGATGGTGTACAGAAGGTAATGAATAAATACAAATAAAGAGATTTGGAGAGATGGCAATAAAATATACGGTTAAAGTCATGAATTGGATTATGGAAGAGGCATTACTAGGAATACCAGGATACCCCTACGAAACATTTTTTTTTTATGTTTCAGTGCATTGTTAAAGGAAAACTGATTTCCCAATTAGATATTTACTCCAGGGTATGTATTTACCAGGAAAGATTCTCACATCTGTATGGTTTTACAGATGATGAGTGGGAGTAGGTTATTGGGAATAAGGTGATCATCCTCATTATATCGGAATTCGTTGTAATTGATGATATTTGAGGAAGTCGCCTGAGTTTTTGCCGGATGGCATGTATTTGGTTTTGAGTATCCGTTGTTGTGCACCAATTTCAAAATGATATATCTGTACGTTTATTTTTAAAAGTGAGATATAACTTTTTGAAATAATGTCCGTGACATTTACCTATATCAGTTGACGAATGGGTAAGGAGCATTAAAACAACGGAGTATTTCTTAAACCATAAGTACAGTTTTCAACCTACGATGCACAGGTTTTAAGTTATTCAACTCAGCAGACTTATACAGAGTATTGTATGTTGTCCATTGTCCATCAGGACAAAGGGATTGGTCCTCGTACTCTGTTCTGTTTACTTGTAACTTCTCTAGTTTTTAGACAAGTGTTTCGTAGAAATACAATGTCTAAGTTTTGAGAAGTTATGGGTATAAGAATAAAGTAGAGAACCAGATGTCGCAAGTATCGGGATTCTTCAAAGAAATCGAAGATGTAGATACTTGTGATTGGTATTCAGATGATAGTAATGGTTTTGAGAAACTTGTTTCTCTTTCAGGTTACTCATAATTGGATAGATTCCTAAGTTGAGTAATGCTGATTAGCCTTTCTCCATTGAGTTGATATGCACTGGAGACAGTTGCATGATTTGAATATGGTTCCAATTAAAAAAGTGCCAAAATTTTCTATATTGGATATAGAATGCTTCATATCTTAACGATGTTAAGGTAAGGGGAGTTGTCCAGCTTATGCTTAAAACCAGACACTGGATAACTCAAGGCACGTTTCTGTAATGGCAGTTTGTGGGTTGACCCTGGCTTTGACGAGGGTTGATTTTCTACCATCTGGAAGATCAATAGTGATATTGTTCTTGACTCGCCACAGTTTTGGTAAAAATGGATTTTTTCAGAAAACAGTAGTGGGAATATGGTAGAACTGGAAGTGATTCCAGAACCGCAAACAATTACGAAAAATTTAATAGGAGCTATTTATTCAATCAGGTTAGGCATTCCATTACCCACTCCGCAGATATGGTGGGTAACCTCAGATACCCGAGAGGTACTCCGGTAGCCTCAAGGACGGTGACAGGGAGGTTCTTGTTTACCCAGACTTGACACTACTGTTGTTCCAGACTATGAGACCCGGCAGGAAGATATGTATAGCGTCGTTCTAAACTAGCTTTAGAAGTATACGCATATATTATTCTGCTAGAGGGTTGTCGTAGTCAGTGGAAGCAGCGGAAGCATAGTGGGCAAGTAGCTTATGTCTATTTATAGGCTTGAGCAGATATAGCGGAGATAAGATCATCTAATTTTGATATAACAGTCATGGCTTTGACTTCATCAGAATAGGAGATGGATCTGTTAAGAAGGTAGTAGGGTGTGATGTCTTGGTATTTGGATGACATACACAGAATAGGAAGTAAAATTCCTATACTATGATCGGTTATACTTTGGTCGTCACAAAGTTGTTTCTCCACAAGGATATGGATATAATATCAGACATTCTGGTTACTAGATCTATGGTTTTAGATCTAGATTTGGGTAGTTTCCCAATATGGGTACTTTGACAATATTCTGAATAGTATTTTAGAATAAATGACTCCTGGCATGGTGGTGTACCTGCAGGTGATGGAGTCACCCTCTCTAAAGGTGTCTTAGAGACTAAAGGGGAAAGGGATGTGCATGATTGGCAGATCACTTGCTTAGGCAATTGAGTCAATCGTGAGATGTCAAGTACCACACCAGATGTTGTTTTTGCACTAGATGCAATAAGTTTATATTAATCCAATCCTGAAGAAACATAAGGAAGCAGTTTTAGAAC
Organism: Agapanthus africanus; assembly: GCA_030015575.1. NCBI lineage: Eukaryota > Viridiplantae > Streptophyta > Magnoliopsida > Asparagales > Amaryllidaceae > Agapanthus > Agapanthus africanus. The sequence goes on along the minus strand of CM057339.1, from coordinate 275,873,822 downwards.
ATAAGTGCATGTTCTAAGGATTTGATGACGGCAGCCTCCTTCGGGGAGACGGTTATCGTTCCAGGCTTCAAAGGTGACATGGATGACAGAGTGATTGTCAGAGTTATAGTTTTCCTTATGACGAGGGACAGTATTATGGACAGGTGGTCCAAGAGGATACTGTGGGAGGCATGGTGCTGGATACTGATTAGGTTCAGTGATCACTAAAGTCTAAGAAGTTTGGATTTGGAGTTCATTTATGAACTAGGTCCCATCAGATATGCAGACATATTCTAAGACAGGTAATGCTCAATTCGGGAGATGGCTTTCTCCGCGAACTTGAGATTAAGAGAGATATAGAAAGAAACATCAGGGCGGATCCACTCACTGAGGCTATTTCTCGAACACAAGAGTTTTACAAACTAGCTTTGTGAAACTGATTAGTAGATGAGTTGGATGATCGGTATCACACGGGATGTGAGTATGCGACATCGCAATAATAGCCTTAAGTGCAAGTGGGAGATTGTTGGAGATAGTGCCCTCTAAGTTAATTATTGGATCGCAGATACGTGATTGCAATGATTGAGGGAGGACCTATACCGACATGACTGTCTTACTCGAGATGATAGTATGCTATCTGGTTTGACTTTATCATCGTTTACATGCTTTAGTTCTCTATTGCATGTTGATAGAGCCCATAGGATTCTTGCTTGACTGCCAGCAGTATGATGGCGATCATATACGTGGGAGATGGGGTCTGTAAGCACATCCTTAAGGTGTCCCTAGTCGTGGGAGTTTCGAGACAGGGCATCGATACTTCAGAGTAGACTAGTGTATACAGTCGAGACCCCGACGAGGGGAGGTGGCTGGTCTCACAAGCCATTGGTGTCAGTTGGTTCACCTAAGATGTATACAGGTGCTCATTGAGTACACCGGATAGGACTCGCCGGGAACATGCTATTTGGTATTATATATATCGTCAGATAGCAGTTCCTTGGTGACATGTGTACAGGTTAGTTTGTCGACCTGAGATCATCATTTTTCTCCTGTGAGGTAGAAATCAAAGCACAGTGGAGGCAGTGAGCGGAGAAGCTGACGAGGCATTTTCCGAACCCTGCCATAAAACCATAAACCCTACCACGCTCAAAGGAGACGTGCAAACTGGTATTTTTTGGGTACAGTCTCGAGCCACATGGAGGCAGTGAGCGGATCGTCGGGGATTCGTCTCTCCCAGTATTGGGGGTTGATGTCGCACAGTGCACGGGTGGCCATCACTAGAAATCCTCGGCCGAGGTAGTGGAGAATTACTGATTTGGATCAGTAGTTTCTCAGATGGTGATGGGCTTCATGCCGACACAATATATCGCGTTATTAGGGGTCTAACTTTATCCACCCCCCTAGACTCGATATGTGATACTCTTTAGACGAACGGACCGGATTGTATGTATATTGTCACTGTTAGGCTCAGTAGGGTTTATGGATGAGTTCGCTCGTCAGCTTCCCTTCCAATCAATACATAGGCAAACGTTACGTACAGCTCGTACCTCTGACGTGCTAGTGGTTATACCCAGTGCCAGTGTGTTGATGAGTCATTAGAGTCTCCCACAGACCGTTTCCTAAGTTCGGGCGAAACGTTGTAAAGGCCGTATGGTTTTATGGCAGGGTTCGGAAAATGCACGTGCGTTTATGCACGTGTCATATTTCGGGCAGATAATACTGGTGGTGGGCTTTGGTTTAAGCCGCATCTGAGTACTATACTGTATAGATATAATATCTTTGTCTCAGTTGCATTTGTATTCGGTTGTAATACAAATGCGGGTATGTTTATACTGTTACGAGGTTATCCTGAAATTCGTTTCAGGATCGCTTTTGGAAGTTGCCAGTTTCCAGTTTTCTATCGCCCGTATTTAACATTCGGTTAAATACAGATTTATCTTTTCTGAGTCATGAGGGTGAGTCATGCTTCTAGAAGTTTCTAGATGATGACTAGGATTAGTGACTCATGGTTCCATTAATTGTTCAATTAATGTTTTGATGACTAAGAGTTATGATTCATTGTTTCATTACATGTAATGTGCAAGGTGTATTTTGAATCATTCTTTCTCATTTATTGTTGTGGTCACCTCCTAGCTCCTACACTCACCTCCCTTGCTCCTTAAAGTGGCCGGCCTCTCTCTTGTGAGAGGATGGTTGTTCATTTGCAAAAAGATTAGGGTTTTGGCTTCATGGAAATTTCATATATTCATTTCTCATTTTCATTTGAATCCAAAAGGCAACTTCATTAACCGTTCGTCCATAGATTTGGACGTAACGAGACAAAGTGTTCTACTCATTCTCTACTTCATCTTGGTCGTCTCTTTTAGCAAACTTGACGACCGAGTTGCCTCGGTTCAGAGGCGGGAGCCTATTTTAAGATCCGTCAACGTGGTGCCACCTGGACGAGAAGATTGGAGATTCAGGAGATCGGAGCAGCCGCAACAAAGCGTGGGAAGATGGTTGAAGACTGAAGGACTCGGATCGTTCGGTATAACATTTCTACCCACTTTGTAGTTTGTTAGTTTAGCTTTAATAGCAGATCCGGGTTATAGTACGCGATAGCGCCAGTTGTAAAAAGTTTTTGTTCCGCATTTGGCGTCTGTTAGACGGCCGGGGCGCTACCGTGGACTTACAGGTACCCCACCTCACAAAACCCTCGCCGAACTTTGGTATCCCGAACCCAAACATTGCTTCCTACGCGAATTGTTTTGGTCGAATTACGGACGACCCCTCCATGCCCAAAATTTCTTTGAAAGATCGAATAGAAACGTCTAGGAGAAACAATTCGACTCTGCAATCCACTTTGTATCAACCATTTCAACCTTCACCACCTTCTTACGTTGATACCACTTTTTCGAGTCCGAATGTAACTCCGAAACCCATGTCTATTGCTGAACACATTGAACTATCTCATAGCCGATCTTTCACTCCTCTCAACACATCCAGTTCTTGGGATCAACAAGTCCATTCACCTTTTTATCCAAATGTTGATCCTACTCCTGTCGAACCATCCAATTCCTACCAGTCCTACCCAACTTTCCCACCTTCCCTAGACATTTCTTCGACACAACCATTTGGGAGTTTCGCGTATCCAAACAATTTTGAATGTTTTACCGAAACCCCTTCACAATCCATGTCTAGTCTAGAACATTCGTTGGAGGCTTATATGTTAGCGACAAACCAAATGATGAGGAATGTGGATGCGTCCATGGCCGCCCTTATGCTACCTAATGAACCGGTAGCTAGTTTCCAACTAGCTCCAAAAATTCCAATGTATGATGCGGCAATTGGACAGATCGATAATTTGAGTGGAGATAGTGAGCTAAATACCCTTCCAAATCAAACCTACCCATACTCAATTGAATCCCACAACTCCGGTTTTCAAACAAGTGTCCCAAATGATTCACCAGTTGAAGATAGAACATCTAATGAGTTGTGCGACTTTGTTGTGCTTGATTTGCCAGATTGTGAAGGGTCCCTTTCGAGTGAAACCACACCTAATCCTTTTGATCTCTACACCTCTAATCTAGAACCTGAATTGATAAATATCCATGCTGTTGATGAGGTGTCCAAAAAAATTGATTTTCACTTGATTGAGGATATTGACGCCGGAAATATTTTGGATGATGAACCCGTAGATTTTACTGAAATTTTATCTCCAATTCATCATCCCGAGTCATTAAATGTTTCTCCCGAACTTCATATGCGTCTTGATTTTGTTGATAATTGCATGGATGGGATAATTTTTTAGGAGAATTATGAGGATGGTATTGAGGAGAGTATTGAGGATGAACCATTTTTGTTTGATGTGTCGGATTTTCCATTTCATCCTCCTGAACCTTTAACTGTTATACTTCCTAAATCAAACCCCCTCCTTTCCATCGTTCTGACCACGCAAAAGATCATGCAGGAGGACTGTGAGTTTGAAAAATTTCTGTTCAATCACAGCACATTTGACGCCACTAGTGCGTTCCTCCTTGAATCTGACACTCTTCTCATAGCCGATAACAATTACGAGTGTTTCACTTTTTCGGACGATGTTGAAAACCCACCTCTCGAGTTTGAGTCCTTTAAATTTTCAGATGAGTTAGTTGAACCATCAGACTCGGTTGCTTACAGTCATTTCGAGCTATTGATGGAATCCTTCAAGTTCGAGACAGATTACTTAGGTGAGAATAAAACTATCCCTAAATCACTCCCTTTCATCCCTCCTATCGTTTCGACCGAGCAAGAATTCGTCCCGTTTCCACTTTCAATGTTTGGTTTACCAGGTTCAACGTACCCATGCTTTCTTGCGAATCTTGAGAGATTTGACCCCATTTCTCGACGGGTTGATAGATTAGCACAATCTCTTTTAACACATCGGTCATCACAAATTGCGCTAATTTATTCTCTCGATTTACACCATCAAGATCGTACTACACTTATTTCTCTTTTCCGCCATTCTTCTCCTCCACCGAGACCATATTCCACTCTTCTTTCCATACGGTCTCGTGTGTTTCTCAACTCCTTTCTCTATACCCCATTCTTTCACCAACCCTACCATTATCACGATAGAATTTTTGAATGGTTGGTGCTAACTTTTGGCTTATGTAAGGCCTTGTTTAGTTTGGGGAGGACCTTCTTGTATATATGTATATATATTTTTTGTTTCTCTGTTAACAATAAATAATAAAACAAAAAAGTAAAAATAATAAAAATAATAAAAATAATAAACAGGGGAGTACCGACAATTTTGACCCTCTTGGTGTGGCATGACAGTGAGAACACTGTCAAGTTTAAGTTTGGGGATATGCTCGGTAAGCCTTCTTCCTTCACATTCATGTGTATATTTTTGCATTTGCATACTTAATTTTAAAACCCATAAAAATTGAAAATTTTCAAAAAATTATAAAAATTGAAAAGTTCAATTTTGGCCATATTTGACTTGAGTTTGACAAAAAGGTTAACAAGCTAGGAACAGCTAGATCTTAGACTTAGTAAATTAAAAACCCTAAAAATAACCTTTCTTAAAATTTAACGGTAGAAAGTATATGTCTTTGTAGTTTATTTAGAAATAGGCAAATTTCGAGTTGACTTCTTGGGCTAAGTTAAAATAAGCGAAAAGTATTGATATTTTTATTAAAGTATAAGTTTGAAAAATAATTCCTAACTTAAGTCTAAATTCTGAAAATATATACCCTACAAATTGCACAAACACGCACCTTGAAACTTGGAATAGTAGAGGAGACCTTGAAATGCTTTTGTCTAAAGTCCTTAGTACAAAGAAAATAAAATAAAAATTCAAGTGTGAATAAAAAAAAATGAACACTGGTTTTTGTGATTACTTAAGGCTGCAAAAATAGAAAAATATTTAGCGAGGGTGCTTCATCACCTAGTGCTTTAGACCAACTGATTTGGAAGTCACTGCTAAAGCCTTAGGTGTTACAAGACTAGGAATTACGCTTTAATGTGCAAACACATTTTGTAATCGGTCGTTGGTACCTCAAGAAGTATTAACGGTCACATGAAGGATGTGTGAGAAAACTTCATCTAAAAATTCACCAATTAAGAAGTGCTTTGGAAGACGGACAAGAGTATGATTGCTTGATTTGAATTTTCAAGTGTAGGGGTGATATATACACACACGTAGGGGTATGTGATTGGGATTTAGATAAGAGATAGGAATGAAGAATAAGACTTATATCTTTAATAGAGATGATAAAAATTCCTAAATTGAGATGGAACCCTAGAAGGAAAACTTAAGAGATGCTAAAAGCTAGTAAGTCTACAGAATATATATAATCTTAAGTTAAGTGATAAGGAAGCGTGAAAAATAAGGGTGGATAATTTCTGAGTCGAAGATAATAGAATTCCTTGTTAGAAAACCTAATTGGAGAATAAAAGTCAATGGGCCAAATTGATAGGATTTTGTGGGTAGTATCCGCTGAAAACCCTCAGGAGACAACACTCCTCCTACCAGGGACACCTAGAGGTTTAACGACTTGTTGCACGAGCTCAGTGCAATCGCGTTTCCCTGCGAAAGTGAGGTTAGGATTTTGTTGAGAATAAAACTAGGTTTGCTCGAGGACGAGCAAAAGATAAGTTTGGGGGTATTTGTTCACATCATAATATTGCATTATTATATTCCCCATTCTTATGCATTTTTACAAATAAACAGGTGCTTTTGACCCATGTCTGCTACATAGTTGCAGGTTACAGATTCTCGGGACAAAAACAGTGAAAAAGATAAAAGACGATGCAAAAGTGAGACTACGACCGATAAATGGTGGAATCTTGATCGTGCCCACATCTTGAGGAACATTGAAGATCAATTAACAAGTTCACAAAGAACAAAGGCAGCGCAAGGTTCAAGACTTCGTCATGAAGCAACGGTAAAATCCACTACAATTATTCACTGTGGAGATCTGGAAGAAACCTAGAAGCCAATCTGAGAAAAGAACTGAAGTAAATTGAAGAAAACATGCACCAGAAGCAACCAGGAGAAAATGATACCACAAGTCCCACATACGGCCGCGGAACCGCGGCCAAACGTGGGCTTTGCCGCGGATCCGCGGCCCAAGTATCATTGCGAAATTCCAAGATGGTGGCGTGCGTTGACTAGGTCTTTTTCTTAGGGCGTATTTTTGTAATAGCAGGCATGCGGTGATTGTAAACCTAGGGTTTTCTATGTCCTATAAATAGAAGCCCTAATACCTCTTTTGAGGTATGCCTCTTCTTTTGCCTCATTGTAAATCTCAAAATTCAGAATTCAATTCTTGAAAAGTATGAAGAGTGCAACAAATTAGGAGTAAGTTTTTTTATCATTGCCCTAGTTAAATTTTATTTCCATGCCCTACTATAATTTTCTATTCTTGCCCTAGTTTAGATTTAATTCTCTGCCCTAGATATATAGTTTAGAATTGTTTTTCAATTCCCTAATGAGCGAGTAGTCTCCTCGCTTGCTAGGGTTAGATTTGGGGAAGGCTTGAGAGATGAAGATCTCTCACCCCTTTCTTGCCCATCATACGTTTTCATAGGACTCCATGCATACATGCACACACCTCTCCCTACGGCACCCTATCCCACGAGGTAGCGGTGATACCGTAGAATAAAGGACCGATTGAGCATGTTTTCCATGGAGGTTAGGGTAAGAATGAAGAAAGGAAGGACAAGAACCTAGAGAAAGAAACATCGTTTCTTCCCGATGGTACTTGTACGGTGTTTTTCGTCACCCTATTGAGATGGGAATACGCGCGCGCTTGTCAGGCGTACTACAGATTCCCCCTGCCTAGGGTAGGCGGGGGTTTAATGATTGTGGGGATCCGAATCTCCGGCAGCCGCGGACTAAGCTGCCGTTAATTACCCCTTGCCTCTGGAGCGAGGGAACCTCCGATTGACGGGTTAAACTGGTCATGCAAACTCAATGTGCAGTGTACGTGTGTTTTGTTTTGGAGGGGGGGCTTGGATATATCGGGGGCCCCACAGAGTTTTTATGGGGGTCCCGCTACCCGGTTAGCGGGCTGAGGGTCAAGGGGGCAAGCAGCCCCCTTGCGGGGTGCGGGGCAGCGCCCCGGCCCAAAAAATTTTTTGGGAAGGACAGTGTTGTAGAGTATGTGTGTGTGTGTGTATACATATACGTAAAAAAAATAAAGGGAAAGGGCATCCAGAGGATGTGTGGGGAAAAGCGCCGGCGCTTTGGGCGCTCGCGCTCCACGTGTCAGCACGTGGGCGCTCGTGCGCTAGCGCTCTGAGCGTAAGAGCGCTAGCGCTTCGTGTGTCAGCAAGTGGGCGCTCGGGCGCTAGCGCTTTGGGCGCTCGGGCGCTATCGCCCTGAGCGCAAGAGCGCTAGCGCTCCACGTGTCAGCACGTGGGCGCTCGGGCGCAAAAAGGAACTTGGTCCCTGCAATAGGAGTTGTACTCCCAGAAAGGAGCACTTATTATTTTGTGTGTGTGTGTGTATGTGTGTGTGTGTGAGGAGTTAAACTCCCAGGATGTTTTGACCCTTGAGCCCTAGTTCTTCCCCAAACTGGGGTTTCTGGAGATGGGTCTCCTTCTTCTTCCTGTCATTTGGCCGGATCTTGAAGATCAAGAGATGTGAGATTTTAAAAAATCTCTTCTTTTTGAGATCTAATGACAGATCCAAGTTCCCCTTTGTGGGTTCTGTGGTGAAAAACTACTTAGTTTTGGAAAATGAAGAGTAAAACTCTTGATTTAATTCAAAAGAAAGAAGAAGGTTTGGAACCTTCAGAAAGGGGAAAGAGGCACAAACCCTAGGTTTTTGAGAGAATGAAAAGTATTTTTATTCATCATCATGTTGCCTTATATAGGCTTACATGTTTATATATAGCCCCTTGGGCTTTACAAAATGGCGTTTTGCCCATCCCATTGCTCATGTGTCATTTGTTTTCGCACATAAGCCATGGGCCTACAAAAATTTGTCTTTATGCCCATTTTGTTCACATTCATGCATAGAAAATTACATAAAAATTATTTATTACATGATTTCATTTTAGCATGGGGGAAGGCCGGTCGCTTCATGTTCGGACTCGACCTGGGCATGGGCCCACTTGATCTGGGCTTGGGCCCACTTGATCTGGGCTTGGGCCCACTTGGCTTGGGGTTGACCTTGACTTTGACTCGGTCAACCGGGGTGCAAATTTTGACCCCAACAAAGTGCCCCCCATCAATAAATGCACACCACATATGTGAGTCGTGTGCATGAGATTGATGGATCTTCTTTCGCGTGGAGGCGACTTGCGTTGGTTCCCACTTTTTGGGATGCACTGCCCTATTTACGACGTGGACGGTCGGTGCTTGTCGCGTCTCCGAGACGGAGTGTCCGTGGTAGACTTTTCTTTGGCCCAGAGTGATTTGGTTCCCGATTTGTGGGAAGCCTGCACTGCCCGTTTTGCGACATGGACGGTCGACGCTTGACGCGTCTTCGAGACGGAGTGTTCGTGGTAGACTTTTCCCTGGCCCGGAGCGATTTGGTTCCTGCTTTTTAGGAAGCTTGCACTGCCCTTTTTGCGACATGGACGGTCGACGCTCTAATCCGGAGCGATTTGGTTCCCGATTTGTGGGAAGCCTGCACTGCCCTTTTTGCGACGCAGACGGTCGACGCTCCGATCCGGAGCGATTTGGGTTCCCGATTTGTGGGGAGCCTGCACTACCCTTTTTGCGATGTAGACGGTCGACGCTCCGATCCGGAGCGATTTGGGTTCCCGATTTTTGGGGAGCCTGCACTGCCCTTTTTGCGACGTAGACGGTCGACGCTCCGATCCGGAGCGATTTGGGTTCCCGATTTTTGGGGAGCCTGCACTGCACTTTTTGCGACATAGACGGTCGACGCTTTTTTACGAAGCGATTTGGTTTCCCAATTTGTGGGAAGCCTGCACTACCCTTTTTGCGACATAGACAGTCGACGCTCTGATCCGGAGCGATTTAGGGTTCCTGATTTGCGGGGAGCTTGCACTGCCCTTTTTGCGACGTAGACGGTCGACGCTCTGATCCGGAGCGATTTGGGTTCCCGATTTGTGGGGAGCCTACACTGCCCTTTTTGCGATGTAGACGGTCGACGCTCTGATCCGGAGCGATTTGGGTTCCCGATTTGTGGGGAGCCTGCACTGCCCTTTTTGCGACGTAGACGGTCGACGCTCCGGTCCGGAGCGATTTATGTTCCCGATTTGTGGGGAGCCTGCACTGCCCGTTTTGCGACATGGACGGTCGACTCTCTGATCCGGAATGGTTTGGTTCCCGATTTGTGGGAAGCCTGCACTGCCCGTTTTGCGACATGAACGGTCGACGCTCCGATCCGGAGCGATTTGGGTCCCGATTTGTGGGGAGCCTGCACTGCCCTTTTTGCGACATAGACGGTCGACGCTCTGGTGTGGAGCGATTTGGTTCCCGATTTGTAGGAAGCCTGCACTGCCCGTTTTGCGACATGGACGGTCGACGCTCTGATCCGGAGCGGTTTGCTTCCCGATTTGTGGGAAGCCTGCACTGCCCGTTTTGCGACATGGACGGTCGACGCTCCGATCATGAGCGATTTGGGTTCCCGATTTGTGGGGAGCCTGCACTGCACTTTTTGCGACATAGACGGTCGACGCTTTGGTGTGGAGCGATTTGGGTTCCCGATTTGTAGGAAGCCTGCACTGCCCTTTTTGCGACATAGACGGTCGACGCTCTAATCCGGAGCGATTTGGGTTCCCGGTTTTTGGGGAGCCTGCACTGCCCTTTTTGTGACCTGGACAGTCGACGCTCTGATCCGGAGCGATTTGGTTTCCCGATTTGTAGGAGCCTGCACTACCCGTTTTAAGACATGGACGGTCGACGCTCTGATCCGGAGCGATTTGGGTTCCCGATTTGTAGGAGCCTGCACTGCCCGTTTTGCGACATGGACGGACGGCGCTCTATTTGACTTGCTCTGCTTCCTGCAGTGTCAGGGGTGAACTTGACTTGCTCCGCTTCTTGCAGTGCCGAGACTGGATTCTGACTTGCTCCGCTTTCTGCGGTGTCGGAGTTGAAGTTGACTTGTTGATTGTGATTTGGGTTGGCATCAGCATCGCTATACTGGAACATGGTACTAGGAGCGAATCATCATCTGTCTTTGAGAGCATTTTGGGATTGGTTTTTTTTTTGTCGGCATCTGCATTGCTGCACTGGAATAATGCCAGGAGAAACTCATCATTTACCCCGGGAGGATTTGGGAATTGGTTTTTTCTTGGCATCAGTATCGCTACACGGGAATATGGTACCAGGAGCGAATCATCATTTGCGCTTGCTTATCAGGAAGCGATGGCTTAGGAGATAGGTTTTAGGTCCCTATCACCTACGACTTTTCAATTTTGTCAGCCGTAAGTGTCTCACAAAGCATTTTCTCCTTACGGGTCGTAAGGATCCCGTAGGTGTATTTTCTCCTTAGGAGTCGTGGGGACTCCTAAGTGTGTTGCTCCTTTGTGAGTCGTAAGGATCTCACACGGGAATTTTCTCCTCACAAAGTCTAGAGGACTTTGTGAGTGCATTTCATCTCTTTTTCACGAGTTTGCGCCCTTTCGGGATTTCACAAACTCGCCGGCAGTCCTGCTGCTTTTACTCACGGAGCCCTTTCGGATTTTCATCCGTGCCTATTTTGCTTATGGACATACCTTTTTATTTTTTTTTTATTTTATTTTATTTTATTATTTTTGGTGGGACTTTGAATGTGGTCTCTCCGGTAGGACATGGGAGAGATTGGGATTGTTTTACGCCCGTGGATTGTATACGGTTTTGCAGGATGTATGATCCAGACCGTAGGGCCATAAAAATTTCGGGACTTTGTTGGCGTCTGCATCGCTGCATTGGAATATGGTACCAGGAGCGACTCATCATTCGCCAGTTGGGGATTTGGAATTTGGTTGGCGTCTGTATCGCTGCACTGGAATATGGTACCAGGAGCGACTCATCATTCGCCATTTGGGATTTGAGTTTGGAATTTGGTTGCCGTCTGCATCGCTATACTGGAATATGGTACCAGGAGCGACTCAGTTTTTTTTTTGTTTTGTTTTTGTTAGTGTATATGCCCAGAGGCCATTACTGTATCATACTAGCTTGTATATTACTTGATGGAAGCTTGGGATATTCACAGTTGTATAGACAATCTTGCTAAAAATGGTAGTTTGCTACTTGGTTTGTTTCTACTTTAATATGTGCATGTGTTTCATTTAGCATATTGCTTATACATATTAGTAGAGCCCTTAGGATCTTTGCTTGATTACCAGCGTTGTGATGGCAGTCGCACTTGTGGGGGCTGGGTAATCTATAAGCACATCCTTATACAGGTCCGTAGTCGTAGGAATATCGAGACAGGGCATCGATACTCCGGAGTAGACTAGCGTATGCGCTTCTCATCCCAGCAGGGGAGACGGTCTGTCCCACATCCGTCAGTACGTCGTACTTGAGATAGTATGCGGGTGCTCGTTAGGTTACGAGTATACTGGACAGGACTCGTCGGGAACTGTTGGTTGGTATTGTACCTATCATCAGTTATCAGTTCCTAGGTGACATGAGTACAGCTTAGTCCGCTCACTTGACACCGTCACTTCGCCTCGAGTGTGTTCCCACTGTACTTTGATTACTACCCTACCACGGCTCAAAGGAGTCATGCAAACAGGCAGTAGTTGGGTGCAGTCCCGAAGCACTTAGAGGTAGTGACGGTTAAACAGGATTCGTCTATCCCGGTATTAGGAGTTGATATCGCGCTGTGTTAAGGAGAGCCATTACACATAGTCGTCTCTGGCCAGGGCAAGCGAGATATACTGGTAGGTTTCCAGTGTTATCTCAGGGTGTTCTAGGCTACACTCCGACACGACTTGTACCGCTATTAGGGGACTGACGTTTACCGCCCCCTAGGCCCGCCATGCGATATTCTCAGACGAACATACCGGACTGTATGGAGACTGTCACATTCAGGCACAGTAGGAGTTCGGATGGGTTTCACCTCATCAATCTTCTTATCGGCATCTACCTGGGGGCCGTTACGCACAGCTAGTGTCGCTTGTGGTCTGTGGTTAAATCCACTGCCAGCGTAGTGTCGAGTCTTTAGAGTCCCACACAGAGAGCTGTTCGCCTTTGGGCAAAAAGAGTAGAGGTCGCATGGTTTTGCGACAGGGTTCGATCATATCCGCGCACTTGTGCACGTTTGGTGTCCGGACAGTTATTACTAGCGGGCTTTGGTTTAAGCCAGATCCTAGTATACGCTTTGGGATTGGTTTTATCTCGTTTGTGTTCGTGTTCCTCGGAACGCGGATGCGGGTGTGTATGCACGGTTGACCGAGACAGAGGCAGAGGATTCTCATTAGGGTTGTTGACTGTTGAATTTTTCTAAACCCTAATGAGAATAGGAAATATGATTAGTAATAATATTAATTAAGGATTATTGTGCCATGGTTGGGTTGAAAGTTTGACTTTGTTGACTTGTTGACTTTGTTGACCGGTTGACTAGCTTGGACTTGTTGACCATCATCATTACAATGGCTATCATTTCATGGCTATGACTTTTGCTTGCTTGTATGTTCACAAAATGCATTAAATGCATGAAATGATATTGCCATTGAAATGAACCATCACAAAATACTTGATTACAATTATTATTATGATTATTTTGGTTTTTGAGAGCATGGTTGCAAAAGTCTTCAATCATTCTATCATTCTCACTCTCTCTCATCCAAGCTCTCTCCATTTGCTCTCCCTCTTCCTCTAGCTCAAGGAAAAATCCCTCTCATGAGTTGAGAACCATTTTCCTTTGAGATAAAACACCAAAATCACTCTCTACTCATCCTAAGATTGAAGGTTTAGCAAACCTAACACTTTAGTTTCCTCTAGATTGAGGTTGGAGCCAAAGGTAGAAGCTTTCGGGTAGATCCATCTTCGGCACAAGGAGACAACGAGGTGAGGCCGATCCGACCACCACAAGGAGTCGAAGAGAAGGAGTTCAAGTTTAGGTATAACCCCTAACATAGTAGCTAAACTCTTAGTTAGGTTGCTAGATAGTTTGTTTAGCAAAGATCCGGTTTTTGAGTCCATGTTACCCCCGCCGAAAAATCGTTTTTTACCGCTTCCGCAACCCCGAAAGAACCGGGGACGGGTAACGTGGACTTACAGTGGTATCAGAGCCTAGCTAAACACTATCTAACATGTTAGCAAAGTAACTAGAAGTTCGATCGGAGAAAAAATCACAAAACATACCCGAAATGTTAACTTTCTGCCGATTTTTATTTCTGTTCAAAAAATAATTAATCTTACACTAAAAATCGGCTCAGTGTTTTTAAAGAACACAGGAGAAAATTGGTCCACTAACTCGGTCAAAGCGCCGCGGAAACGCGGCAGGAGCTTGCTCCTGCCGCTCTTGCCGCGGATCCATGGCCGAGTTGACTCGGCTGTGGGTCAATTTTCCTGCAGTGTTCTTATAGGGGTATTTTGGAATTTTTACAATATGTTTTTTCTGCCCAGATTTTCCAGAAAGAAAATTTGTATTTTGGGGTGGTTAGAAATCCGTATTTTGATCGAACTTCTATAGACTTTGGCTAATGGGTTATATATGTGATGTGATATATGTATTGAACGTCTGCTAATCGCTATACGTCGATTAGTGGGGGTTATACATATCTGTGATCTGTAATGTTGCTGGTATGTGTATATGAATTCGTTGGATTGTCACGAATGAATAGCCGGGGGGTTGTGAGATGAGAGTTTTCTTTATCTTTCAATTCATGTAATTTGTAATTGATGTAATATTATTTATATGGCCGCACATCCGGGATGAAGTTGTAGCCGCCATTGTATAATTTCTTTTACTGTTTTTGCTCATAGGATAGACCCAAGGTGGGGTGCACAAACTACCGGGTACCTCGAAGTGCCGAGTGGCCTACTCACGTTGTTGAGGGAGGTTGCTTCACTTCGAATATTTGGCGGGTAGTTTGCCGCACCCGTAGGGGTCTAGGGTGGGGTAGTGGCTATTCATCGCGACCGTGTAATCCGCTTTTCGTTACAGGCTCGAACGAAATACGAATTCATAGTATATCCAATGTGTTTATCTGTGATCTGGAATGTCTATCATTGTATTTGACGAATGTATATATCTATATATGATATCTATTTAGGCGTTGCTTATGTTTTGCATCCACGCTAGTCCAGCCCCCGCTCTGTCGTTAGTTAAGTAACCTAACGGGTAATGACGGGGCCCCGTGGCGAATGCGGATGGCATAAGCGTACGTCATATTTTCGTTGTTTTCTGCAATGGTAGGATTAAATGATGGGACACATTAAATTAATGCAAGAAAATAAACCAAAGTAAAGTCGTTGGAACAATTTCAAAACCACTCGGTTTCTTTTCAAAAACAACTTTTAAACGCGGAGCTTAAGCCACTCCTTTTAAAAGCTATCAAGGTTCCATCGATTATATCAAGTTCACTACGTTCACGGTTTCGCCAAAACCATTCGTAGCCCTCCATCATTTCAGTTAAATATTCGGTAGTATTCAAGCTATGTATTTTGACCTACGCCAAGGCATAGTGATTGGTAGCTGCCGGATGTTTATCTGTAGCATAGATAGATGCGTTGTTTTGGGACAGTCGTAATACTATTTTGGCCTACGTCAAGGGTATGTACGGGTGGGTTCAAATTAACCTGGATATTGATGGGTAGAACTTGACATGTGACTTATGATATTTTGGCCTACGTCAAGGTCATAAGAGCATGGGGCAAAAATCCACATCGGGAGTTTCTAAAGAAACTGAAACTTGCTAGCGCTGCATACCATTTGGAGTGTGATGATTCTGGTAGGATTCCTTCAGTTTTGTCACGCGATGATATTTGGATCCCGATCCTACTGTGAGTATATGCTACTCCTCAGGAAATTTCTCTCTTAACGATCAATGCTATAAACCAAGTAGGTGCCTAGAAAGGTGTTAGCGGGGCTACGCCCCTAGGGAAAAGAGGTTATTTAATTAAGGAACTTCGCGAAAGCGTTGGAAAACCTCCCTCGAAGTACCGACACTGGCGTGGCTGAACGGTTAAACAAGTATTGTACGGTGAGATTGATCCCGACTAATTCTTCCTTTTTGGTTTGAGGAGGGATTCGAGAAACAGTGGGAGCCATCTTGTTTAGATAAATTAAAAACCAATCTAAACTTGCAAGAGCATCATGCTAAGTGTTTTCTTCTCTCTCTCTCTTAATTGCAGCGACCCTGTGACCACACATAGGTTACATCTAGATAATAAAATGACTGAATCTAACTGTTATGATTGGCAAGGGTCTGTCGAGATGTCCATTACCCATGACAAGCTGGGACACCTCTTAACTAATCAAACCCCTGCCGTCTCAGGACCAGTTTCCCCTGTCTCGGATATTGATATCCGTAAGACATCGGAAAAAGACTGTGCGAAAGACAAGTGCATCGTGTTAGCCTCAGTTGATGGTGCATACCAGAGGCAGCACGAGAAGATAAACTTAGTTTCTATCTTCCTCCATAACAAGGATTTATATGGAGAGCAATCTCGTATCGCAAGATATGAGACCTCGAACGAATTGCTTCAAGCGAGGTTGGCTATCGGGTCATCTGTAGGGGGAAACGTCCTTACAGAGACCAGCTATTTTGAGCTCACGGACCTGAAGACCACGTTGAAGAACGGGTCAAATACTGACTTGATTCTACAGTCTCTGCCCTCTACCCTGAAGATAACCTGGGAGGTAGAAGGAAAGAGAAGGGCAAAAGTTTCGGGACTGGATGTAGTAAAAGTGGGACGTTCCTATTGTTACGGGAATGAACATTGGCAGAAGGATTGCAGGGCTAGCAAAGCCAGTAGCCAGGATTCGAAGCATGTTGTGGCTTCGGCTTCGGATGTGTTTGTAATAGAGAACTGTATGTCAGTTAACCCTACTTTCTGGGTATTGGATACCGGATCAGGATCTCACATCTGTAATTCGTTACAGGCTCTGAGAAACCGTAGGGTTATCAAGATAGGTGATATGACTCTCAGGGTTGCTAACGGAATGAGCATGAACGCTGAATCCGTAGGGGAATATCATCTTGGACCGACAACTGGGCAGATATTGATTTTGCATAACTGTTTGTATGTACCAGGTGCGACTTGTAATATCATATCTGTATCCTTACTTTCTAAGGAAGGATATGATTTTACTTTTGTAAGCGATGTGGTCCACATCCACCTAAATCAAGTTCTGATTGGGTCAGGTACATTAAATAACGGGATATACGTATTGAATCAAGCTCAGATTTTCAGTGTCCAGAACACACTTAAAAGAAAGTCTCCGGAATTAAATCAGGCTTTCTTATGGCATTGTAGACTGGGTCACATCAATGAGAGAAGGTTGACGAAGTTACATACAGAAGGATATTTGGATCTGTTCGAATATCAATCATATGCAACTTGTCAATCCTGTCTCAAAGGAAAGATGACAAAGACTCCGTTTACTGGATACGGAGTAAGAGCGAGCGAGCTCTTGGGGCTCGTACACAGCGATGTGTGCGGTCCAATGTCTACACATGCACGAAGCGGTTATTCTTACTTCATTACTTTTACGGATGATTTTTCAAGGTTCGGGCATGTCTTCTTAATGAAGCATAAATCTGAAGCCTTTGAAAAATTCCAGGAATACAAGAATGAAGTAGAAAAACAAACAGGCAAAAGTATCAAGACACTGAGATCTGATCGAGGTGGTGAATACTTGAGTGCCGAGTTCCTGGATTTCCTAAAAGAGAATGGAATTCTCTCTCAGCTTACTCCTCCATACACTCCAAAACATAACGGTGTATCGGAGAGACGGAACCGAACCCTATTGGATATGGTGCGTTCCATGATGAGTAACGCTGAGTTACCGCGATCATTCTGGGGATATGCACTAGAATCAGCTGCATATCTTTTGAACCGAGTTCCAACTAAGACTGTGCCTACCACACCATATCAGATATGGAGTGGGAAGAAACCTTATTTTCAATATCTGAAGATTTGGGGATGTCCAGCTTTTGTCAAAAAGCAGCATGCGGACAAACTCGAGGCACGTTCAGTACAGTGCAAGTTTGTGGGATACCCAAAGAACTCCAGGGGGTATCTTTTCTATTACGCAGAAGAACAAAAGGTCTTTGTCTATCGTAATGCCCACTTTCTGGAACATCAGTTCTTAGAAAAAGAAATAAGTGGGAGCACAATAGAACTGGAAGAAATTCCAGAACCACAAACTATTACTGAAAGCTTAGTAGAACCAGAGGGTTCGAAAGAACAGGACATTCCTACGCCGCTCCACAGGAGTAGTAGGCAGTCTCATCCGTCCGAGAGATACTACGGTTTTCTTATAAACGGGGATATAGAGGATTACACCATGGATTATGGTGAGCCTACTAGCTTCCAGCAAGCCATTCAGAGCGGTGACTCAGTAAAATGGCTGGATGCAATGCGGACCGAGATGGAGTCCATGTACACCAACAAAGTTTGGACTTTGGACTTTGCTCCAGAAGGGGTAAAACCCGTAGGCTGCAAATGGATCTTCAGAAAGAAGATTGGTGTAGATGGGCAGGTTGAAACCTATAAAGCTAGACTTGTTGCAAAGGGTTTTCATCAAAGACCTGGTTTGGACTATGACGAGACCTTTTCTCCTGTGGCTATGCTCAAGTCCATTCGGATCCTTCTTGCCATTGCTGCCTTCCATGATTATGAGATCTGGCAGATGGACGTAAAGACGGCTTTCCTAAATGGAAATTTGGAAGAGTGGGTCTATATGGATCAGCCAGAGGGATTCATTCAGAGTGGGAGCAGCGGTAAAGTGTGCAAGTTGCTCAAGTCCATCTATGGACTGAAGCAGGCATCGCGGAGTTGGAACATCTGCTTTGATGATACTGTCAAAGAATTCGATTTTATCAAAAACCCAAATGAACCATGCATTTACAGTAAGATTGTAGGGAGAACTGTAGTATTCCTCGTCTTGTACGTGGATGACATTCTCCTAATAGGAAATGATATTCCTATGTTAAAGTCAGTCAAAGGATTCTTGTCACAGAGGTTCTCCATGAAGGACCTGGGCGATGCCAACTACATTCTGGGGATCCAGATCTTTCGTGATAGATCTAAGAGGATGCTGGGACTTTCACAGTCCAGGTACATAGACACCATACTGAAACGATTCAGTATGGAAGATTCTAAGCGCGGTAATCTACCGGCTTGTCACGGAATCACCCTCTCCAAAGAGATGTCTCCCAAGACTGATTTGGAAAGGGCTCGCATGTCATCAATACCCTACGCATCTGCGGTAGGCTCTATAATGTATGCGATGTTGTGTACCAGACCAGATGTAGCATACGCATTAAGCGTTGTAAGCCGGTATCAGTCGGACCCAGGGGAGAAACACTGGATAGCAGTAAAGAACATTCTCAAGTACCTGAGAAGGACTAAGGAGATGTTCTTGGTGTATGGCGGAAAAGACCTCCAGATCGAGGCCTTTGCTGACTCCAGCTTCCAGAGTGACAAGGATGACTCCAAGTCCATGTCGGGTTATGTCTTTACCCTCAATGGAGGGGCGGTTTGCTGGAAGAGTTCCAAGCAGGAGACCGTTGCTGACTCAACTATGGAAGCGGAGCATATAGCTGCTTGCGATGCCTCAAAGGAAGCTGTCTGGATGAAGAAGTTCCTCACGGAGCTTCAGGTGGTTCCTACCATTGTTGATCCAATACCGTTGTATTGTGACAACAACGGCGCTATAGCTTTAGCGAAGGAATCCAGGTCCCATCAGAAGTCCAGGCACATTTTGAGGCGGTACCACCTGATCAGGGAGATCGAGGTGAAGAGAGTAAATTCGGAGAATAACACTGCAGATCCACTCACGAAGGCCTTACCCCAGACTCAGTTCGAGCGGCTGATCGAGATGATAGGTCTTCGATACGCCAGGACACGGCCTTAGTGTAAGTGGGAGATTGTTAGTGTATATGCCCTAGAGACCATTACTGTATCATACTAGCTTGTATATTACTTGATGGAAGCTTGGGATATTCACAGTTGTATAGACAATTTTTCTCAAAATGGTAGTATGCTACTTGGTTTGTTTCTACTTTAATATGTGCATGTGTTTCATTTAGCATATTGCTTATACTTATTAGTAGAGCCCTTAGGATCTTTGCTTGATTACCAGCGTTGTGATGGCAGTCACACTTGTGGGGGCTGGGTAATCTATAAGCACATCCTTATACAGGTCCCTAGTCGTAGGAATATCGAGACAGGGCATCAATACTCCGGAGTAGACTAGCGTATGCGCTTCTCATCCCAGCAGGGGAGACGGTCTGTCCCACAGCCGTCAGTACGTCGTACTTGAGATAGTATGCGGGTGCTCGTTAGGTTACGAGTACAATGGACAGGACTCGTCGGGAACTGTTGGTTGGTATTCTACCTATTGTCAGTTATCAGTTCCCAGGTGACATGAGTACAGCTTAGTCCGCTGACTTGACACCGTCACTTCGCCTCGAGTGTGTTCCCACTGTACTTTGATTACTACCCTACCACGGCTCAAAGGAGTCATGCAAACAGGCAGTAGTTGGGTGCAGTCCCGAAGCACTTGGAGGCAGTGACGGTTAGACAGAATTCGTCTATCCCGGTATTGGGTGTTGATATCGCGATGTGTCAAGGAGAGCCATTACACATAGTCGTCCCTGGCCAGGGCAAGCGAGATATACTGGTAGGTTTCCAGTGTTATCTCAGGGTGTTCTAGGCTACACTCCGACACGACTTGTACCTCTATTAGGGGACTGACGTTTACCGTCCCCCTAGGCCCGCCATGCGATATTCTCAGACGAACAGACCGGGATGTACGGAGACTGTCACATTCAGGCTCAGTAGGAGTTCGGATGGGTTTCACCTAATCAGTCTTCTTATCGGCATCTACCTGTGGGCCGTTACACACAGCTAGTGCCGCTTGCGGTCTGTGGTTAAACCCACTGCCAGCGTAGTGTCGAGTCTTTAGAGTCCCACACAGAGAGCTGTTCGCCTTTGGGCAAAAAGAGTAGAGGTCGCATGGTTTTGCGACAGGGTTCGGTCACATCCGCGCACTTGTGCGCGTTTGGTGTCCGGGCAGTTATTACTAGCGGGCATTGGTTTAAGCCAGATCCTAGTATACGCTTTGGGATTGGTTTTATCTCGTTTGTGTTCGTGTTCCTCGGAACGCGGATGCGGGTGTGTATGCACGGTTGACCGAGACAGAGGCAGAGGATTCTCATTAGGATTGTTGACTGTTGACTTTTTTTAAACCCTAATAAGAATAGGAAATATGATTAGTAATAATATTAATTAAGTATTATTGTGCCATGGTTGGGTTGAAAGTTTGACTTTGTTGACTTGTTGACTTTGTTGACCGGTTGACTAGCTTGGACTTGTTGACCATCATCATTATAATGGCTATCATTTCATGGCGATGACTTTTGCTTGCTTGTATGTTCACAAAATGCATTGAATGCATGAAATGATATTGCCATTGAAATGAACCATCACAAAATACTTGATTACAATTATTATTATGATTATTTTGATTTTTGAGAGCATGGTTGCAAAAGTCTTCACTCATTCTATCATTCTCACTCTCTCACATCCAAGCTCTCTCCATTTGTTCTCCCTCTTCCTCTAGCTCAAGGAAGAATCCCTCTAATGAGTTGAGAACCATTTTCCTTTGAGATAAAACACCAAAACCACTCTCTACTCATCCTAAGATTGAAGGTTTAGCAAACCTAACACTTTAGTTTTCTCTAGATTGAGGTTGGAGCCAAAGGTAGAAGCTTTCGGGTGGATCCATCTTCGGCACAAGGAGACGACGAGGTGAGGCCAATCCGACCACCACAAGGAGTCGAAGAGAAGGAGTTCAAGTTTAGGTATAACCCCTAACATAGTAGCTAAACTCTTAGTTAGGTTGCTAGATAGTTTGTTTAGCAAAGATCCGGTTTTTGAGTCCATGTTACCCCCGCCGAAAAATCATTTTTTACCGCTTCCGCAACCCCGAAAGAACCGGGGACGGGTAACGTGGACTTACAGTTTTACCGCGATTGCTCTATCATTTCAGCTTTTCTTATCGCGAAGATCGCGATTGCCCTATCATTTCGGCTTTTCTTATCGCGAAGGTCGCGATTGCCCTATCATTTCGGCTATTTATTCGCGGTTGCCCCATCATTTCGGCTTTATTTTCATTTTTATTTTTACTCGCTGATTTTTATTGTGAGTTGCCCCATCATTTCGGCTTTTCCTTTCATTCATTTATTTACACATTCCCTTTTTTTTATTTACACGCTTTTTTTACATTCCCAGTTTAACGACTTAGAGGTCGATTGTTCCCAGTTTAACGACGTGGTGGTCCTTTTTGCTTATCCCAGCTCCTTAAACTTTGATCTTGGCGGAGCTGTGTTGATGACCTAGCTCTGTGGCCTGCCGATACATCCGAGGATTGTGAGGCTCTTCCAAGCTTATATTGGTCCTCTGCCCAATCTTTGAAAACACAGCAGTCTTCAATGGTATGACTCAGCACTCTATGGTATGGGCAGTATACGGGATTGCCGGTCATATTCATTTCATGTGGCCTCTTCGGAATAGGTAATTGCAGACCGTTGTTCAAGGCTTCCTCGAATATATTGCGGACCTCATCTCTCCTTAAGGAGTACACCTTTTTCTTTCTCTCCATTAGAGTAGGTGACCTCACTGATGCTGGTCCTTGAGGCTGATCAGTCTTTGGTTCGCCCTTTTCAGATAACGGCACATGTCTGGGAGGATTAGGTTCCCGAAAGGCTTCGGTCTCCATTTGTATGGAATCGGCGGTCGTAGCTTGACTGTTTGCTAACACGCCTTTAGACAGTTCTATCTCTCCCGTCTTGTATTGCCTTTCGACCCAATCTTTGAAGACGAAGCAGTCCTCCTTTGAAGACGAAGCAGTCCTCAATGGCATGACCTATCACTCTGTGATAGGGGCAATATTTTGGGTCGTTGGTCATATTCGCTTCTTGCGGCCTCTTTGATTCTGGCAGTTGTAGACCATTTCTTAGGGCGTCCCTAAATATCTTGTGGACTTTATCCCTTTTGAAGGAATGGACTTTTTCCAGCTTCTCTTTCAGAGGAGATTCCCCTTCGGTGTACGCATTGGAGGGACTGGAGGCTAATCGTGGCCGTTTTTCGTGAAGGCACTCCGCTCTTAGGTGAAGGGGGTATCAGTTGGATGCCTCCGGGTATCAATCCCTGGCTCATGAACCAAAATTTGATTCTGCTGTAATTGCAATCGGGCGACTTGGGTCGCGAGATCTGCCGCGACGTTTGCCAATTCGTCGACCTTGGACTGTACCTTGGCTAACTTCTCGTCCCTGTCCTGAAGCTGCCTCTGAAGCCATCGGAATAACGCTTGTTCTGTAGTTCCGGCTATGACAACCGGGTCATCTTTATTACCTGAGCTCAATTCCGCAGGAACCACGGGCTCCTCTGGCTTATCAGCCTGAGCGGGCTCTTCATTACTTAGATCGAGCTGATGCTGGGTAGAGTCAATCATATCATCACCATGGTTGTGAAGAAGAGGGGGATTCGTTTCTTCATGTCTGACCATATAGATAGTGTGGATAACACACTCAGCCATTCTTTCATCGCTGGCAGCTGGTTTCGCAGAGCGGTTCGGGCTTTGGAAATTCATAAATTTTAACATGGCCAGAACCCTAGCCCTTTTGTTGGCTCTGTATCTGAGCCACTTCTGCCTCAGCTTCTCTGCCTTGAGCGCTTGGCAGGCTTCTGCTCTTCGGGAATCCGCCATAGGCTGAGTGATGGGGAGGATTGAGAAGACACCCAATCGAGCAGTTGTCAGAGGCGCCGCTGGGGATTGCCCGAGATGCCTTGTTGCTTTGTTGGTGTTGATGGCCTTGCCCCCAGCTGGGGCCAAGGAAAGTCGTCCAAACACCGACTTGCGTTTGAGTTGGGGCGTCTTCAAGACCACCACATTTGGTCTCCTCCCTTTCGAGACCGGTCTGTCTGTTGCTGGAGCTTGAGGAGCCGGGATGGCGTTAGCTGAGACAAACAGGATAGAGCTGAATGGTAGCGGCGGCTCTTCCCATTGTCGCCCGAGACTGGCCGGAAGGACCGTCCTAGCGTCCATCTTCATCGTGTAGAAGATGGGAGCTGAGTTCATCTTCGGAGACATTGTTGAAAGGTGATTGCTTGAAGACCTGCATGAAAAAGCAGCATTTTAGTATAAATATAGATATGTATATTGATTGAGTTCGCATGAACGTTTAACCCGAAATATGAGAGGAGAGATTGGTCCCACCGGGCGTGCCAGAATCTGTAGGGTGTTTTTCGTCACCCTATTGAGATGGGAATACGCGCGCGCTTGTCAGGCGTAATACAGATTCCCCCTGTCTATGGTAGGCGGGGGTTTAATGATTGTGGGGATCCGAATCTCCGGCAGCCGCGGACTAAGCTGCCGTTAATTACCCCTCGCCTTTGGGGCGAGGGAACCTCCGATTGACGGGTTAAACTGGTCATGCGAACTCAATATGCAGTGTACGTGTGTTTTGTTTTGGAGGGGGGCTTGGATATATCAGGGGCCCCGCAGAGTAATTACCTCCCGCAGAGGATGCGTGGGGAAAAGCGCCAGCGCTCTGGGCGCTAGCGCTCCACATGTCAGCACGTAGGCACTCGAGCACTAGCGCTCTAAGCGCAAGAGCGCTAGCGCTCCACGTGTCAGCACGCTTTGGGCACTAGCGCTCTTAGCGCTAGCACTCCACGTGTCAGCACGTGGACGCTCGGACACTAGCGCTTTGAGCACTAGCGCTCCACGTGTCAGCACGTGGGCGCTCGGGCGCTAACGCCCTGAGCGCAAGAGCGCTAGCGCTCCACGTGTCAGCACGTGGGCGCTCGGGCGCAAAAAGGGACTTGGTCCCTGCAATGGGAGTTGTACTCCCAGAAAGGAGCACTTATTATTATGTGTGTGTGTGTATGTGTCTATATATATATATATATATATGAGGAGTTAAACTCCAAGGATGTTTTGAAGCTGATGAAGGGGCTTCTCCCCTTGATCCCTAGTTCTTCCCCAAAGTGGGGTTTCTGGAGATGGGTCTCCTTCTTCTTCCTATCGTTTGGCCGGATCTTGAAGATCAAGAGATGTGAGATTTTAAAAAATCTTTTCTTTTTGAGATCTAATGACAGATCCAAGTTCCCTTTTGTGGGTTTTATGGTGAAAAACTACTTAGTTTTAGAAAAGGAAGAGTAAAACACTTTATTTAATTCAAAAGAATGAAGAAGGTTTGGAACCTTCAGAAAGGGGAAAGAGGCACAAACCCTAGGTTTTTGAGAGAATAAAAAGTATTTTTATTCATCATCATGTTGCCTTATATAGGCTTACATGTTTACATATAGCCCTTTGGGCTTTACAAAATGGCGTTTTGCCCATCCCATGGCTCATGTGTTATTTCTTTTTGCACATAAACCATGGGCTTACAAAAATTTGGCTTTATGCTCATTTTGTTCACATTCATTCATAAAAAATTACATAAAAATTATTTATTACATGATTTCATTTTGGCATGGGGGGAGGCCGGCCGCTTCATGTTCGGACTCGACCTGGGCATGGGCCCACTTGATCTGGGCTTTGGCCCACTTGGCTTGGGGTTGACCTTGACTTTGACTCGGTCAACCGGGGTGCAAATTTTGACCCCAACAGTACTATTCCACTTTATTAATTGTTACCATAACACCTCATAGATCTTAATTTGGGCATAGAAAGCGGTGAGGAATATTGATTTTCCAAACCTAACCTAAACCTAACCCTAGCAAGATTCTAATCCTAGTTTAGATCAATCTTAGTTTTTAGATTTAATCAATCCGACAACAATCGGAATTAACTCGTTAGAACAAATCGAGAATACACAACATCCCTGTGGACCGACCTGTACTCACCGGCTAGCTACCAAGCGACGCCGTTCTTGATTGCGGTTAACAAATTCTTTGATCAATCAGGAGACCGGCTTGAAGGGTAGTACGGAAGCAGCGGTCGATGATTTCAACCCCAAGCACCTTCCGAAACTCGAGCTTTTAATACTCAAGTGTAAATAGGTGAGAGGAACTCAGCAGTGCAAAAATTGTAGTTAGCGATTTTAACTCTGAACCTTTTCTGATATTTACAAATAGCCTCTAAGGTTAGACTTGCATGCGCAATTTGGTTTTGGTGCAAGCGAGACCAAGCGTAATTGTGATGAGTTTCATATATAATGGCGTCGAAAGGCATTTGTTGTTGAAGTCGAAATAGAATGACACATGTAAGAAGTATTCCTTTGCCTTATTCAGAAATATGATACTTCCTTCCTGTAACAGGGTGTAAATTTTCTTGAACTGGTGTGATGATGCTCGTGGCATAAAGATAGCCGTTTTGTTAATGAGCCCCTGTTGGTGAAGACGTAATCAGAGAGTGGCGTACATATAGAATTGCTAGATAGAGGTGTAACGATAACCGTTTAGTTAATGAGCCCCTGCTTATGAAGGTTGTTTACCTCCGAAAACAGTGACGAACTGGGTTTGAATGTCTTACCTGAATTTGGGGGCAGATGCTATTTGGAACATATCTGTCCACCTCTCCGAAAATGCCAAGTTGATTTATGGCATCGTATATCGGAGGTTTGGACAGATGCGACCGATATAGCGTGACTTATCAGATTCCCCCTCTTTGAAGGGTTTTTGATTATGGAGACGCTCTTCCCTATGGGCGCAAGCCCTTGCAGTTAATTACGCTATCGCATTGCGATAACAACTTTCACCTACTCCAGATAGATCACTTCGTGTCGTGTTATATTGTTTATTTTGGGTGCCAGTGGATTGCATACGGAGACTAGTTTATGTCGTCGCCCGTAGGGCGCGGATTAGTCCGAATCCATATATATTAGATTTGTGTTTGAACCTTGGTCATATGTTCCATCAGTTCAGGGGTTTAAGGATCATTAATCTTGTTTTAGATTAAGATCGACTTAAATATATAAACGTACGAGTTAAGGATATGTTAGTCTTATAGAAGACTAAGATCAACTTAGAAGTGCGGTTAAGGATCATTAATCTTATTTTAAATTAAGATCAATTTAACAGGGGTGAGCATATGGACTCGGTTACAATGAGCAATATGGGCTCAAGGAGTTTAAAACTTCAGAGACTCAACTAATTTTAGGCTCAGTGTTGGGCTTTTATATTACCCAACAGTGCTAAACATTTAGTCATTTTGGACTATAGATATAATATCCAGGTCATGCTCTGGCGCTCACGTGGATATCACGTGGGGCGCTAAGGCTCTGGCGCTCGTGAGTATCACGTGAGACGCTCAGGCTTGGGCGTTGCCATATTAGTGCTAAGCACTTAGTCGTTTAGACTATGGATATAATATTTGTATCATGCACTGGAGCTTATGTGGATATCACGTGGGGAGCTAAGGCTTTGGCGCTCACGTGAGTATCACGTGAGATGCTCAGGCTCTTGGTGTCCACGTGCCTTTCACGTGAGTAGTGCTAAGCACCCGTTCATACAGCGCTCACATAGATATCACGTGATGCGCACTCTCTGTTTAGCTTTTCTTCCCAGTGCTCACATGCTTTTCATATAAGATTTTATGTCTCGGATGGCTTCTTTTGAGGCGCTCATGTGGATATCACGTGAGTTGTTGTTTTCTTGGGTTTTCGCGTGTCTTTGTTTTCTAGGGTGTTTAAGTGTCTTTTACGTGAGACTTTACCATATTCATGCAGAGATCAACTGCAAGAACTAAGTTCTTTTTTTGTGAGAACCAAGTTCTTAGTGGGATAAAAACCCTATTTTTAGATAAAACCATATCTTAAAGGAACTGAGTTCTTTCTTTCTTCCTTGTTCTT
Source organism: Agapanthus africanus (assembly GCA_030015575.1). NCBI lineage: Eukaryota > Viridiplantae > Streptophyta > Magnoliopsida > Asparagales > Amaryllidaceae > Agapanthus > Agapanthus africanus. The sequence goes on along the minus strand of CM057339.1, from coordinate 275,846,430 downwards.
TTCTTCTGTTATTATGAGGGGTGATAAAACAACAAAGTTTTCCCCTAGATCTTGAGTCTGAAGAACAAAATCTTCTCGATGAGAATTAAATTATTAACTTGTGGGAGATTTGTCTTGTGGATCTTAGATCCAGAGAAAAAACCAAGTCCTTTTTAGACGGTTAAACCCTTATATATGTAGATGATAGATAATGGAGATTCTTTTATCTATCTATTTTCTTTACCTAGGGTTTTGGAAGGAGGAAGTTGATCTTTCTTTAAAAAGAGAATTAAATTCCCAGTTGTTTGTAGAGGGGATTTTCTCTCTTGCAGAAAGTTATAGAGAGTTTTCTGTATATGAAACTTGAAATCTTGGGTCTTTTATATAGGGGAGGAAAAATTATCAATTAGTTTGAGAAAATCTCTCATTGAGAGATATCAATTGATTTAATTGATCTTAAAGATCACTTGGAGAATTTTATCCACCGTTAGATCTAAGATCCGGGGAATTTTGTTTAACAGAAAATATTTTTTGTTCGTTTTAGCAAGGATAGGAAAATATTTTCTTAACAAAGAATTCAATTCTATCTTCTAATTTGGTCGATGATATTATAATCACCATTGAATTTTGAATTCAGATGTTCTATGTTTAATAGAGAAAATCTTTCTAGTATTAGAAAGATCAGGGGAAATATTTCCCAAATAGACTAAATAGAATTTAATTATATCTAAAACTAGCGCTTCAAACTGATGCGCTCACGTGGCTTTCACGTGAGGTCTGTCATATCTATATATATATATATATATATATATATATATATATATATATATATATATATATATATATATATATGACAACACCGCTCACGTATTCAACACGTGGAAGCCATATCATAGGATTTAATCCTCCTTGAAACCAGAGGTCATGTGAGCGCTCACGTGTTAACACGTAGGAGGGTTTCGTTTCATTTTTTCTTTTCTTTCTTTTATAAGGAAACAAAGGCATGTTGATAGTTGTTGAAAATTAAGCGTCTTTGTAGATGTGGCGTAGATAGCGCCATTTTTCTTTCTTTCTTTCTTTGAAGAAGTGACGAGATAAGCCCTCATTCTTTTTAGGAAGAAGAGGCATAAGGGCTCACAGTTTATACTCGTGGAGCTTGGAGTATGCTGTGAAGTTGTTTAAGCGCAGTATTTCTCAGAAATTTGGTATTGATTGGATGAGGTGAATATTCTTCATTTGGTGAAATAATCTTGTAAGCCCCGCTAGAATAGACTTCTTGTATAATAAAAGGTCCTTTCCATTTTGGATCGAACTTGCTTCGAATTTTGTGGGTGATGATGATAGGGCGTACTAAGGCTAACACTAAATCCCCTGTCTTGAAAGATCTGTGATTGACTTTCTTTTTTTGACTAGGAACGAGTTGGGGATCGAATAATCCTTGTAGCATTATGAGAGCATTTTCGTGTGACATGATTATACAAACTTAATAACCTAAGCCCTTCTTCGAATATGGCATTGGTTTATTTTGGTAAAGTTCTTCTTTTTATTCTTCGGAGAGTATATCCTTGATTGGTGTTGGAAGTGGGGTTATGCCAGGGTTGAGATCGTAACCCATCTTGACCATCATATCATCAGCCTTAGCATTATTAAGATACACTGGTAAGCAGAAGTCCGACTCATTTGTGTTATTTGATGAAGCTGGCACAAAGGCTATGGGACGAGGTGTATTGTGATGACTTTTTTCTTTCTTTCTGTTCTTTCTGGCTTTATACTTGTGAGGAGTCTCCTTCTCGATTATTTGAAAGATAAGGTCTCATTGGTTCCTCTGTTTGCGAGGGATGTAGTGATATATAATGCATTCGGCGAGTGTCTTCTTTCTTCTTGGAGTATCTACTTGAGATTTGAAAGAATCCCCTTTGCTTCAATGCTAAATCCATGGTCATCATTGATTATAGCATTATTTTCACACCCCGCTTCCCAAGCTACGTAATTTACGGTACGTGACAGAGCCAACCATGTTACCTGTGGTTAGGAATCATCCCTCTATAGTCACATTACGGCTGTCTATCGGATATCAAGAATAGAAAAGAATATAATCTAGCTAGTACATGTCCATTGCCATAGCAAATAAAATCAAGAAAATGCATAAAGCGGAAATGAATCAAGATCCAATAAATAATATCTGAATCATGTCCCAATATGGGCTCACATAAATAAACAAAACTACGGAAATAAATAAACTAATCATCTCTAATAATACACATTCAATTCCTCATTTCTCGTCTTGATTGCTAAAATACTCTTGATCTGCCTGCGATAAAGGTAGAGGAACTGGGTCATGAAAAATCCAGACGTCAATGCGTCATAATATCAAAATAACAGTAATGACCAGGATATAATGATATGATTAAATATGAATATAAACAATAAACACCGATATAAACAGTGGGCTATGTGTATGTATGGGTGTGTGATGTGTATCCTAAATTTGTGCTTCTAGGTTATCTATTCTAAAAGTCTTTGAAATCAATTAATGTAATTTTCATCGTAACCCAACAGTATATATTCCGTTCATTCCCCATGGGACCACGGTAACAGTATTTATTCCGTAACGCCCGGAAACACGGCAAACAAGTATTTATTTCGTAACACCCGGAATAACGGCAAACAATGATTTATTCTGTAACGTCCGGAAAAACGACAAACAATGATAATTTATTCCGTAACGTCCGGAACCACGACAAACAATAATAATATCCTTTTGAGTTACGTTTCGGTTAAATTCTTGATTTCCCCTTTTCCCCCAGGTTTGTGCTCAGATCAGGTATTAACGATCTAATGCCAACACAGGATCAAGTAGGTGCAGTTCTTGTCTATGCTGATAATAAGTTACGTCCGTCAGGACAACACGTCAGTATTGTTGGCATTAGTAACTAGATCCAAGTAACAAGTCAAGTAGTGTGTCGTGAACATGTCATGTGATGTATATCAACCAAATAGATACCCCATGTGAAACTGTAATCAATATCGAAACACGGTAAACACAACTGATGCCAGGATGCATATATATCTGTCACGCCCAGCTTCCCAGTGTACGGAGATGGTGACGTGGCATGCCGCAACGTATTTACTCAGAAATAAATACGTTAAGCGTAAATAAGCAATATAAATAAAATGCACAAGAATAACAAGAGATGTAAAATAAACAGCAGCTTTTATTAACATTCATCTTTACAATACATTGCTTTGAAAAGGAAAGTACAAGGATATAAAGCAATGCCTAAACAGTGGCATATGAAATGAAAAGTAAGTACAAGGAAAAGCTAGAAGCCTGGCTGCTCTATGAACTGGTCCAAGTCGTCCTGACTGGGCTCGATCTCCTCAGAGTTCGATCCTCCTAACGAACATTCTAAAGAAAGAAAAAGATAGGAATGTCGTCAGCGAACTAGCGCTCGGTAAGTCCCAAAAGAAATAATAAAATAGGACAAGTAGAGATAATAGAACTGGTAATTTATATAAGTATATGTCTGTTATACTAACGTAGTTGTTCGTAACTTGGTACGGAAGGTATCAGTGTGTACGAGAGAAGTCCAACTATCCCGTAGACTAGGTAACATGTAGCCCCGTCAAAACCCACGGGACAATGGCACAAGAGTTCAACGGCACGAGAGTTTATGTAGGCGTCTTTTAGTGTCCATCATCGTGCCACTTTTAATACATTCCGTACCAATCTACCCCGTTAAACCCCGTAATATATATTGTATTGATTATAGTTAAAAGTCCTGCCGAAACCATGGATACAAGTTGTTCATATAATCAGGTTCAGGATGTAGACAAGTAGTCATATAATCAAGTCAAGTTATAGCCATGGTTCGGTCAAGTTAAGTCATGGTTGCTTGTTGATTTTATTCTGGTATTCAGGTTCAGGTTTAAGTATACATGTTAGAGTTTGGATTCATGTTTGAAATATATTGAGTTTGGATTGAGTTCAAGTTTGGTTTAGACTCAGACTTGAGTCAGACACTTAGAACTGATTTGGATCCTGAATTAGGTTCGGGAGTTATCGGTAACTGTTGCACATGAACGATAGGATTTGTCTTTTTCCAGGACAATTATCATTGATAATACCGTTAAGTTTTTCTACCTTAAATAGGCAAGCACTCACTTTCTCCAGCTTCCTGAGGCTCAAGAGAATTGATCCCGCTTAAACTCATATTTACTAAAGTCCTTAACAGTGTTTTATATAGCTCGAAGGGTTTTTATGAAAAATATTTTTTAATATAGTTCAAAATAATCTTGAGAAATTTATTTATATTCTTTAGGGTTTCTATGGATGTGTATTTTAAGAATTGAGGTATTTTAGTGATAATTATCTTAAATTGAATAGTTCATGGTATTTTACTATAAAACTTGACTTTTGGATAACTTGAAGATATTTTGATGAAACTTGTCATTCTATTATTTTTTAGAAAACATGGAATTTTATTATATCTTGAAAATATGTGGTTTAATATTATTTATATAATTATTAAAAATTAATTTTATTATTAAATAGAAAATTTTGTTTTTCTAAAAAATCGTATTAAAAATCTTTCGAGACCGAATGCTCCGTGAGGAGGTCTGTATCTTTCTCTACTAGCCCTAAGATGTGCGATAATCCGCACCATCCAATAGCGGGTTCCCCAAATGGGTTGTAGAGGCATATTTGCAAAGAGTTTTGATAATACAATTTAAAAGAAAACCGGGTTTTTATAGTACATGGTATTTTGATGAAATATTATAATTGTAACCAAGAATATGCTAAAAGAGTATCGTGCTATGGAAACCATGTGTGTGTTATGAGGGTTAGGTCATTACCCCGTGAGGTTTTCTAAAGGTATGATTAAGCAAAACAATTAAATATGGTAGATACAAAGTTAATGGTATTTTAATGTAAAAGTTAATTTAAAATTACGTTTCATGATATTTTTGAGTGACAGTTGTTCTAAACATTAGTTATATGATTACACATATAGAGTAAGAATTTGAATGAAAGATATAGAAGAAATTAGTGAAATTTTTAGGTTTAGAATAAAAGGTCTGTGTTAACTCTACTTACCGACATGTTTTGAAACAAAGAACTTTTTAAGAAAAAAGAGAAAAATAGGAAGGGATTTACAAGCTAGATGAATGAAGAGGAGGTAGAAGGAGAGGGGGTAGTCGCCATGGCATCGCGGAGTCATCGGAATTGCATTGATTCCTCGCCGGAAGTTGGTCGTTGGCTAACTCCACTTGTATTCTTCTTGTACTTGAGAAAATGTGATAGTTTTGGCTAGAATTTTCAGAATGAGGAAGGGCTAGGGTATGGGGTTGTATTTATAGTGTGGAATTAGGGTTTTGGAATTGAAAGAATAAATTAAAATACATTTAATTTTGATTTTAAGGTGAAATTGAAATCTCTGTTTAATTTCAGAGTAATCAAACAGTGCAGGGGTGATGAGGGTAGGCCAAGGGTTTTGTGTGCAAAGCACGAGAACTTTTACCCACGGGGGGTTCGTCCCCGCCGGCCATTATTGGCATCTCACTGGTCAAGTTATGGAGGGGGCCCGGTGGATCTTGGCCACGTGTCCAAGTCTGTGTATATATCATTTTGTACATGTTTGTTTTTTCTGTCTTTTCATTTCTATGTGCAATGCACGTGTAAATTTTTAGGCTTCCAAAAAGTTTAAAAGAAAATTCAGAAAAAAATATAATGTGTCTGAGGGGATTCAAACACAGGAGCTATGTCACAGCAGTGCAAGATTTTACCAATGAGCTACAAGTTGTTTCTTGCTGTTCTTAAACAAAAATAACTTATAAATCGTACTCAGGCTTGTAAACTCCTTTCTGTACACTGAACTGAAAATTTTTCGTACAGTAAATTCAGAGTCATTACAATATCTATCTGTAATAACCATTATACATTCATTGCCATGTATGATGCAATCTAGATAACATGTTGTACTGATATAGTAGTATAATGATATCATGATGTTTCGCCATGCAACTAGATAAACGATTATCAGAACGGATACGAACGGATACCGTAAAACTGTAAATCTGTAATATTTGCTGAATAATAAAACACACGCATTATTCTTATTCATATAAAGATTGATATAATAATATAGCACGTTGCAAGTTAAAACTTTCCTGATCGGATCTCACATCGAGATACAGATGCTACGTCCGACGTCGGAATAATATCGCGATGCAAACTTACGCGTGAAGGACTGGACCTGGCTGAGCAGTGATATGACGTGGTGACTAGGTTGGACGACGACGGTGACTGGGTCGTCTGGATCGTCGGCGATGCGTGCAACTCAGGCGAGCCGATCGGAGAATCAAGAAAAGAAGGAGAAGAAGACTGGGTAGCGGCTGTTGGGTTTTGGGGTGGCGAGGAAAGATGTGGGATGACGGAGACGATGGGCTGTCGTCGGCGGCGAGGTGGCAGTGGGTTTCTTGAGTTGTTGATTGGGGTCAGGAAGGCAATGAGGGTCGATGGTGGTGGTAGTTTGTGGTGTCGGGGAGAGGAGAAGGAGGTGAGGAGGAGACGGCAGGGTACTGGTGTTGGTCTCCGACGAGGAGTTGGGGGTTTTCTAGGGTTGGGTCGTGGGAGGTTGCTGCAGTGTTGCGGTGCAGGGGTTCTCGAGATGGAGAGAGAGAGAGGAGGTGGAGGTGGTGAAGGAGGGTGAGTTCGATGAGGTGATGATGATGGTGAGCGGTGACGGTGAGGGGCGGCGATGGCAAAGACGTGGGCAAGGGTTGGGGTTTGGGTTTTCTCACGGGCGAAGTAAAGAAAGAATGAGGGAGAGAAAGAAAGAGTTGGTTTGTATATATTTTATAAATTATATATATATATATATATGGAGAGAGAGAGAGAGGGAGATATACTTAGTTAGATAAATATTATATATATACATATTGTATATATATAACTGTTAGTTTAAAATATTATTATATATATATATTGGGTTTATATAGCTAATATCAAATTACTCCGAAAATTATCCGGGTCTCATCTAAAAAACTAGTTTTTAAATATAGAGAATATATATAAAAGTTAAAACCATAGTGCAATGTCCGGTCAATAAAAATGCATACCCCCAAGTACGGATCTACGTAAATATACGTAGCGATCCAAACGAGTCTGTTTAACCATTAGGACATGAACATGTTGTATGGATGCAACCATATGATATGAGGTACGATAACATGCTATACTAGATATCAAAAATATATTATTTGGTTATTATTTGTATTATTAAAAGATATGCGGATACAAAATATATTATATGTGTATAGAATCTAGATGTTCATGGATCTTCTGTACTAGCAAATATTGACGTAATCTTGAACCATGATGGGTTTCAAACATGTGGGTCGGGTCGGATACTAACCACGGTTACCAAATGCACTATTCGCATTCAAAAGCAATAATAATCAGAAATTTGTCGCAAGATTTGAAATACCCTAATAAAATATTGTATAACAGTGCTAGGGTGTTACAATTATCTCGATAGAACCTAGTATTAGCATAGAAAGCTTCAGCAACGGTGAAAGCTTGTGTATCCGCGAATATCCTTTTGATCTCGCATTCTTTTGATACAAACTTAAAATATTGGTGCAAGGAAGAAGAAATCATATCATGCTCATGCATCCAAGGGTGACCAAGTAAGGTATTGTACGATGTGAAGGCATCGATAACATGAAAGAGTGGAGTTGAAGACCATCCTTCGAATTTTAGGGTGAGTCGTATAGTCCCTAAGGCTTGTTGTCCTGTCGGTTGAAGCCTTGTATGATTATATTTTTGGCTGTCATATTTCTGACGGTGTATCTAATCCTTGTCAAGATCATCAAAGGTAATAGGTTTACCGCGGAACCACAATCCAACATTATTCTGTTGACAAGTGTATTCCCAAGCTCTCTGGTAACAAGCAGTGGATGATTATGGAGTTTGGTGCCGAGAAATAAATCATCTTCAGTAAATTCGATATTGAAAACATCTGAAGGATCGATAGTTGTATTGGCTACATCTACTCTGTTGTTCTTTGTGTGTTGTAGAGCCGCGAGGAGAGCTTTACGTAGATCAGATGATAAGCATAAAGAATCGTACACACCGAGAAAAGAAGAAATCTTCTTCAAATGGGAAAGTATGTTGTATTTTACGGTTTCGGAGTGTTTTATCTCACTAGGGTTTTGGACCCTTACTTGGTGGGATGTCGACGGTTGATCAGGAGAAGAGCCTATTTCTGCCGTTCGAGTGCCTACTCGGGTGATAATATCAGTTTCAGGTGATTCTTCTGGGAAGTGGAGAGGTTCATCGCTTTCTTCAGAAATACCGATGGTATTACAAGACGAGTTTTCCCATTTAATGTTCTTTTCTGGCGCTTGAGACTTGATTGTCAATAAATCATGGGAGAGTCGAGCGATGAAGCCTTCAATGTCGCTTTCTTGGCATAACTTTTCTTAATATCTTGTATTTTGGAGCCTTTTTGCGGCGACAACAATATTTCAAAGTATTCGGGCAAGTAAGAAGGCGTTCTGGCGGTGAATTAGTCATCCCTTCTAAGTGTAAAGACATGAATATCTGCTAGAGGTCTTATACGGTTGGAGGAACTATGGTTGAAGATGACAGTGTGGCGGAAGAAGTCTTCACTGAGTTGGCTTTAGAGAAAACTAATATCATGTGAATGGATTGCTTTCCTTTCTTCAATTTCTTAAGTAATATGGTGTCGATCTTCTTTTCATTGATCATATTCTAGATCAGTTTCTTAAAGATAAAACATCGTTGTAGACCATATCTTGGCATGCGATGATATTTGTAGTATCGACCGTTGCTAAGGTGCGGCTTTCCTTCATCTGAGTAGCGTGATGGAGGTAATTGAACTAACTTCATTTCGAGCAACCCTTTGAAGATGTCATAAATCTTCTTTCGACAGATTCTCTACTTCTGGCAAGAATTTTGTTTGGAATCTGGATGGTTGACTTTAGGATTCAGAGTGTCGTTGCTTCACGGAAGTTTCCATTACTCGTTTTACTTTCCCATTGTTGTAACTTTGATCTTTCTTAATATTATGATTGTGGCCTTTGAAAGCCTGGTCGGACTGCTTATTCAATCTCTATAATATAGAGTAGGGTTTTTATAAATTATATAGCCAATCTCTATAATAGAGTAGGCATTTTAGTAAAGTTGCATAAAACCATATTTTTATATGTTAAAGAAAGAAAAATAAGAAGGTTAGATTGCACACATCCAAACCAACAAGTAAACAATATTTTTACAAGTTTGTTTTGTTAATTATATCTTGTAAAGAATACTCCCGATTAAGAAAAGAAACATATAAAAATATAAATGAAAGCGATATTAAAAGAGTGCTCATTACAATTTAAAGAGACAAGTTCAATTTAGAAGATAATGTTCCATTGATTGCATGAGAAAAGAAAAGACTACACTATTGCAAATTAAAAGTAAAGGTTACGGATTGTCGGGAATAACCCCGACATCCTTACTTTTTGGAGAGAATTCGAAGAATCGACACAAGAGTTGAACAAAAATCCTTCTTTTTATTTAATAAGAATGAGTACAAGAGTTGTGGAGTGTGGAATAGAGAATGATGAGATAATTGTCTTGTGAGTGTAGTATGGAAAGTGTGTGTGAAAATTATGACATCCACCTTTCTTTTACAGTCTAAGGAGTGACACAATGGTAATTAAAAGAGAGGGAAAAACCCTCTTTGAATTTAAAAATTAATAACTACTCCAGACAATGGGAGGGGGTATTTTATAAAAAAAAAGTGTGCAATTGCAAGTGTAAATATGTTATAATATTTTTTGTCCGGCTTGCACCAAACCGGCCCCAAAAGGAGGAACGGAGCCACCAAGCCGACCGCACCAGGGGGCCGGTCCACCAAGACAGCCCCATGGAGAGCCGGTTAGCCATCGTGGCTAGACCCTATGGGGATCCGGGCTTTACATAATCGAATTTTAAGGGGTCCGGGCTTCTTGGTCGGATTTTAAAGGGTCCAAGCTTCTCAGTTGATCGGACTTTAAGGGGTTCGGGTCTTGGTCGACCGGCCGTTGATAGAGTCGGGTCTAAGTTGACCGGACTTTGAGGGGTCCGGGTCTTGGTCGACCGGCCGTTGAGAGGGCCGGGCCTTGGTTGACCGAGCTTTAAGGGGTCCGGGTCTTGGTCAACCGGCCGTTGAGAGAGTCGGGTCTTGGTTGACCGGGTTTTAAGGGGTCCGGGTCTTTGTTAACCGACCCGTTAAGGGGCCGGGAATAAGTTGACCGACCCGTTAAGGGGTCGGGTTTGCTTTGGGCCGATCCCAAGGGAGACCAGCTTGAAGGGTGATACAGTAGTAGCGGTCGATGATTTCAACCCCAAGCGTCTTCCGAAACTTGAGCGTTTGATACTCAAGTGTAAATTGGTGAGAGGAACCCAACGGTGCAGAAAGGAGTAGTTGGCAATTTGAACTCCGAATCTTTTTTGATGTCTACATTGATATATGATGATATATAGTATATATATAAATACTTATATATGTTTTGCATTCGCTCTAGCCCTGCCTCCGCCCTGTCGTAAATTAAGTAACCTTACGGTGAAGATCTGAGGCCCCATGGCAAATGCAGATGGCATATATAGTATTCTATTTTCTATTCATACTTTTTTGTGACTGTATGAGAAGATACTAGATAATATGATTATATAAATGATGGGATTGCATTAATTAAGATTAATGCAAAGAAAACAAACCTAAAAACGTCGTAGGAACCAAACGTTTTTTTCTAAAAAGCTACTATAGTCGTATTCTTTTGGTTTGCACAAAGGTATTCATTTAGGAATATACCGCACCTCATTCGATGAGGTAAGAGCCCTGATCCCTTTACGGGGAATCCGCAGTTAAGCAAAAGTCTACGTAACTATATATTTGCAAAACCACTTGGTTCCTACGATGATATCAAGTTCATTACGTTAATGGTTTTCTTCAAAACCAGCCGTAGCTCTCTGTCATTTCAGGAAGTAGGATACTCAGTATTCGTGCTACGTTTGTTGACTCGGTCAAGTTTTAGTATATGGTAGCTAAGTGTCATGACCCGAAAGCACGGAACATGACCGGCACTTAGACTACGAAACGTCTCGAGGCGTACGTAATCTAAGTAAGCCGAAAAAACCCGGAAATCCAAACCAAGAAAAGTAGTAGAGTGAAGGAAAACCAATTTAAAATCAAGTAGTTTTAATAGCATAAGCCGAATTATGCGGTTTTAAAAAAAAACATCAAAAATTTCCTGAAAATTTCGGCAGAGTCTCCTTTGTAAATGCTGGCCCCCAAACGGGATACAACATGAATAGTATACGAAATCAAAAAAAAGACATCCCCAAGCGGGAGCTAGCTCTTCGTCAATCGACGGTCACAACCACACAAGTAATATAATATACAACGCCAACGGCGAGGATCAAAAACTCAAAAGGAAACTCAAAACCACAAGAAATCCGCAGAAATATAACGCGCGACTCTAAGGTCGAAAGAATAACATCACTGGTCTCTATCTCAAAAATAAATACATGTTTGGTTGATGGAACTTCTAGATACAACAGAATAATGATATACAAGATATATAATGGGGGTACGATACAAGTAAACCCACCTACTAGCAAGTCACCCGGAAAAATGGGAAGCGGTGCCAGCAAAGCCGTAATGAAACCTGTACGGCAAAACCTGCAAGAAACTGGGGCACAACGGGGGTGAGTTGCCAACTCGTGAATAGAAAAACATCTACGAAAAGGAATCGCATGTATGACGCAATCCTAGGTCATACGATCAATATATATCCTCAAATATGTATATAACATGCAGCCTATAACAAAGGCTAGGGTAAATATCTAACCCGAGTGTAATCTCATGTGCCCGTGTCAGTGCCTCAGGTAGCAATATATCATATGAATGAGGTATGAATGCATGAAAACAGAATACATGTAAATGAAGAAACTGTTTTCATAATTTAGTGAGATTTCCTTTGTATTTTTAAAATGAGGTATCATAATGAAATCAGCATAAAACAGTGCCTAGCATCGGCACAAAACGTAATCCCGATATCTCGATATCTCTATATCACAGTCTCTGTACCTCAATATCTCGAAATCTCAATGTCTCAATCACAATATCTAGGGCGCCGTCAGTCCAGACCGGCCCCTACCATCCATCTCAAGACCACGACGGTATCCTCCGGATATCCGACGCGTCGGGTAATATCACCGGTCGGTAGTGCTTCCCTGCCAGGCTCAACATCAACAACACGATCCTCTTGCCCCGGGGTACCGCACCGGGCCCACCATGTACCCGAAACGGTTCCTCCACTCCTCGAATCGGGTCTCGAAATCCATCAGCAAACTCATGGTGGACGACTCATACATCATGGGAAAACCGCACTTTTTATTTTAAAAGAGAGAAAAGGTTTATTTATGTTTTTGCGGATTTCCTCCAAATCCAGAAAATCTCATGGAAATCCGAATCCAAAACCTCAATAACACGTAAAATAGTGAATATATGCATGAGAATCCATGAATGCGGCATAACAATGAATAACAGTATACATGAAGTAGCAGGTAATAACTACAATGTCTAAACTAACATATAAGGCAAGTACACTAATATCATGTCTAAACTATTAGCTAACAGGCTATGTCAAGCAATAATATTTTCTAAGGTGTACGTGACATGGCAATTACCGATGAAGATGTGTGTGAGCCGGCAAGTAAGTGTACGTGGTACATACGCATCATCGGTAATGGTGCCGGTGTCCTAACAGCATGATATCAATAATGGAGTATGAAACATAATATAAGCATGGGATGCGAAGCGAACCACAATAATGAGCGGGAGCTGAATACTAGACGCAACGATAACTAATCTGCATTAACCTAATATAAGTCCTACAATGGTTCCTTTTGAAATAACACGAATCGTGGGGTTTTGAAAATAGGGGCTACGGTGTTTTATAAGAAAAGATACGTTTTTTGAAATATCCGTAGAATCCCTTGACTTGTCTTTTAAAATACCCACGATTCGTTAGTTTTTGAAATAGGTAAGAATCGAATCTAATCTAACAACTAAACTAAACTAAAGGGCTAAGCTAACAAGCTGGACTACAGGTAAGGAAACCGCCTAACATCTGAGTCGATACATATACATACCTGTATATATATTAGTCGGTGATCCCGCCTCAATAATATCATATCCGATACCATATCTATAATCAGACATCCCAAGTCAATAGTGCGGATCAATCATCAAAATATAGCTCGTACGTAAATCCGTCGTACAGCATCCCCAAATCTGGGTACGGGTTAATATCACATCCATCATACTATTCACCTGGTATCCTCTTTATCAAATATCATGATCGGGGTACTGATCTACGTCAAGTACAATACTGATACCGCCTAAGTATGCATGGACGTGTGTGAAACACTATGTCAAGGACCCGCTACAACGTCATGTCGTATCTCAAATACGAACCCTGCTATATCACCGATCTCACGGCCTCAAATCAAATCTCATCGACTCATCTTAAATCCCAAGTACTATCCTCAAATCCGTATGTGAACACATAGTCCCATACCCATGTGAACACATAACTATATATTCCCGTATAAGCATAAATGAAAGAAGAAAGTATGCAAGTATGGGTTGGTGTGGGCATGTGTAGTGCGACCACTACTTTAGGGTTTCGCGACACTAAATCATCCAAGAACACCAAATATCCATATTATCATCAATATACTCAAACAATATATATATGTGTGTATACGTATTCGTATACATCACCACGAACTGCGGGGGTGCTATACGCCATCCACCCGACTTCTCCCCGTAGATATAAATCTACTCAGCTGGTCCTCACTCGCCGGTGCCGACGTCGCCACGCGCTTGCTTGTCGTCTCGAAGTCCACATCGGAGTACCTACATATCACAACGCATCGTATCGCATTAAAATCCGACTCATGACCAAAACGACACACGAAACCCACATAAGTCAAAACATATGGTTGCTTTCACAAATCAACCCAAAAACTCTCAACGTCGGTGTACAAACGCCAGACCATCGAGAAAAACCCAAATACACTCATTTTCACATTCACGAACACTAATTTTAATATAAAATAGGTTAAAACTCACAAAAAACCCTAATTTCACTTAAAAAGTCATTTTTCCGAAAATCTAGCAAGCACAAATCACCGTTTTAGTACAAAACTCGATGTATGAACGAATCTAGCGGCCACAATATTCACTAAATATCTTAAATAAGTCATAAAAACAATTTCCACAATTTAATTTCATTAAATTCCATTAACCCCAAAATTCTAATATACAATATACCCAAATTTTAACAATTTTATAGCAAAATGTACAAACAACAATTTAGCTTGGATTTTCATGAACTAAAGTACTAAACTACACTTAATAATGTTAATGAAGTCATGAAACAAACTAATTACAATTTTAAACCAAATTATTTAACCATTTCAAAAAACCTAGATAGCAATTTAACGTAATTATCACAATTTTTAAACTAACAAATAACAACTAGCTACTAACTTGTTTTAACATGTCATAAGAGCTTAAATATATTACACAACCATACACCAATTTCACAAAACCCTAACTTTCTTTCAAGTTCTTCTCTTGAATTTTCATCACACAAACCACAACAACCAATTTAACACTTTAAAAGCCTATTTTGGCATAATCAAACTACAAATTAAACATTAAATTAGAATTATACCTCTCAAGTTTGAAACCCTAGGTTTCTATAACCTCCAAAGACACCTCCTTTCATCATGCTTTAAACCAATATGAGTGTTAGAAGAGGTAAAATAGGGATTAGCTTTGAATTTATGAAGGATTTGTCGTTTTTTAATGGATTTTGAAGCAAATGAGATGGGGAAAATGGGGGAGAATTGGGGCTGCAGCAGGAGGTATTTTCGGCCAAAGGGGAGGATGGGGAAAAGTGAGGGAGTGTTGTGTGGAAATACCCAAGTCAAAGCCCTCACAATTTACCATAATACCCCCACCCATTTAACTTATATTAAAACCCTTTTCATTCACATGAACCATGACAACAAGAGGGGGGGAAATTTTTTTTTGGGGCTGCTGAAATAGTGGTGGGGCCGGCCAAATAAGTGGGGTGAGGTTGTGAGAGAGTGTACAAAAAAAATCTATGCAAAAAGACCCCCCACAATACCGTATTTGCAAGTTTTAGCTCAAAATAATATATTTTTGTTTCCCCTAATAAAAACCAATTAAATCTTGAAATAAAATACTAAAAAATTATATTAAAACTAGATTTTAATTAACATGATTTTAAAGATAAAATTTAGCACATTTAAATTTGTATTTATCGCTAATTTAATGTATTTTCTTACCGGCTTAAAATAATATTAAAATAATTAATTTCGGAAAAAATTCAGAAAATTTGAAATTTCACCAGTGGCTCAATAAACACCAAATACTAGCAATTACATAGCTATAATATGTATATTTAATTTTATAAGAAAGATCTTTGTATTTTGACTTTTTTACAGAAACCCCCCTTATTTTACCGATTTTTCGAAATTTCTCCGAAACGATTTTCAAAACGTTACACTAAGTGATGTCTTCCTGCTTGAATGTGATGAGATTAGCTAGGACAGTCGCATAGCCTTGTTGACCCAGTCAAGAGTTCGTGCGGGTGGGTCTAAATTAGTCAGGAACTGACGGGTTGACCTTGACTAGAGACTTATGGCTTGTTGACTCAGTCAAGGTCATAAGTCGTTAGGGGTAAAAACATGTTCGGGGGTTTCAAGTGTTGAAATTTTCAATGTGATTGTATATCTTCTATGGAGTGGGGTGATTTGTTGACTCAGTCAAGATTACCATGTTATGATAGTTTGGGTCCCAATTCCAACTATGAGTAATAGTTACTCCCGGGAGATTTTTTGATGACCTCGGCTAGTCCTCCTTTTAGGGTTTGAAAGAGAATTCGACAGAACAGTGGGAGCCATCCTGATTAGATGAATTAATAACCCAATCTAATCTTGACTCGAGTGCACGCTGAGTGTTTTTTTTCTCTCTCTAGCAGTGACCCATAACTGACCTTAAACTAAGACTTGAAAACCAAATTAACCGATATTTTTACAACTTTGGCTTTGGTATGTCTTGATTGCCCTAATCCATGACATAGTCGTATATGTCCTTACCTATCCTACTTCCCCTTTTCTTACTCCAGAACCCTCTGTATCCGCTACAGAGATCCATATTGCTTGGAAGGCCATCGTATAGTTAAATAGGAACTCGATGAAATTGTTTCAGTCCGAGGATGGCCACTGGTTTTAGAGTAAATGAATTATTCATTTGTCTCTCCACTCCACCTTATCTCAAGTTCGAGAGCTCCTTTACCAAGGAGAATATACCAGTTACGCTTGTTTGATAGTCTTCTTCCAATCCTTAGGCTGGAGCTGAAAGGAAGGATAAGAAGAAAACCAACTAGTTCGGCATACAGAAGATAAGAAAGAGAGACATCAAAAGGGGTTGAAATGAGGGAAAGAAAATTGCAACTACTGTCATGATCTTGTGCAATGGAAGAGGCAATACTATGAATACCCGGCCAACCTATTGAAACATTTTGATGTTTCAGTTTTGCCGTATGTTTGTTTTTGAAAACCGCTCCTCAATAAACTCTAACTCCTGGGTATATAGATATCGGATTAGAATCTCACATCTGTAAGGTGTTACAAATGCTGAGAAGGAGTGGAGAATTGAGAAAGGGTGATTTGTACTCAATATCGGATTTCAGAGCAATTGTTTTTATTGGGGAAAATGACCTGGTTTTGCCTAATGGCAAACTTTTGGTTTTCATTAACCAAAATACAGTTTTTCAATTAACAACACACGGAAATTGAGTTAATGGACTCTAGGGACTTATACATAGTGATGTATATTGTCCAGTGTCCAAATGGATAAGGGGGTGGTATTAGGTATTCCATATTGAGACTATGATTCTCTCTTAGATTACTTCTCCGCGGGTGCGCTCCGTGATGAGTAATGTTGAATTGCTGGAAACGGATTGATATCAATTGATAATGGTTCCAACTATTTTAGTGCCTCCGATTGTATATGTGATATAGAATGAGTTTTCATTTTAAGGTTGTTAAGATAAATGGTTATCCAATTTATGCTTAAAACATAATTTAGACAAACTTGAGGCATGTTTCGGTAATGTGCAGTTTGTCGGTTATCCCAAGCATTAGCAAGGGATAAACTTTTACCATTTTCAAGATCCAAAGTGTTTTGTTCTTGACTTTCCACCTCCTTGGTGAAATAAGTTCTTGCAAAAGAAATTAGTGGGAGTATAGTAGAACTGGGAGTCATTCCAGAACTGTAAACGGTTACTGAAAATTTAGTAGAATCTGGAGATTCAATTGACCCTGATAGACTATAGCCACTTCGCAGATTTAGTAGTTGACCTCAGTCATCCGAGAGATACTTCGGTTTCTTCGTAGACGGTGACAATGAGGTTTGAATCATGTGATGATGACCCTACTAGTTATTAATAGGCCATAGAAAGTGGCGACTTCCGACCGATGGCTGAATGCCAAGTTATCCAAATTGGACTCCATGTACTGCAATAAAGTATGGACTTTGTTGAGTGCTCCTGAAAGGGTAAAACTCGTCGGGAGCAAGTAGATCTTACAAGATCAGTGGAATTGGAAAGGTAGTAACCTAATAAGGCTAGGCTTGTAGTAAACGGTTTTCATCAAATACCCGGTGTGGATTGTGATGAAATTGTTACTTAAGTGTCTGTGCTGGAGTCCATACGAATATAACTTGCCACTGTTGTTTTCATGACTATGATATCCGGCAGGTGGATGACTATAACGTCTTTCTAAATGGGGATTTAGAAGTGTACATGTATATGAATCTGTTAGAGGGTTCTTGTAGTCAGTGGGAGCAGCGGAAAGTGTGCGAGTTGCTAAAGTCTATTTATAGACTAAAGCTGGCATAGCGGAAATTGATCATCTGTTTTTGATACTACTGTCAAAGTGTTTGACTTCATCCAAATGATAGATGAACCTGGTATATGTAAGAAGGCTATAGGGAGTATTGTCAGGTTCCTCATATTGATGTGAATGATATACTCTTGATAGTAGGTGATGTTCCTATACTACAATCGATTAATATATGGTTGTCACGGCTGTTTCTCCATATATGATTTCAACTATTTATCTGGGGACTAGGTCTATAGAGATGGATCTAGATAGGTTTTAGGATTGTCCCAATTCAGGTACTAAGACACCATTCTAAAGGGGTTTAGAATAGACAACTCCTAGAGAGGTATCGTACCTACAAGTAGTGGAGTCACCCTTTCCAAAGAGATGTCTTCAGGACTGATGAGGATAGGGACTCGCATGAATGACATTCCATTTGCTTCGGCAGTTGGGTCAAGCATGCGATGTCATATACCATACCAGATAATACTTTTGCATTTGGTGTAGCAAGAAGATATTAGTCCAATCCTAGAGAAATATACGGAGCAGTGAAGAACATATAAAATATTCTTGGTGTATGGTAATGGCAGCCTCCTTCAGGAGGCGGTTACCGATTCCAGCTTCCAAAATAACATGGATGACAGAGTGTCTATCGCGAGTTATATGTTTACCCTCTTCTAAGTAGCAGTATATTAGAAAGAGTTCCAAGCGGGATACCGGGGTAGTCGTGGCGCTAGATGCTGATTGTGACTCAGCAAAGGATACAACCTAAGAACTTGTTGGATAAAATTGTTCATTTATAAACTTCGATCTATCGTCTATCCAGACAAATTCTAAGACAAGTATCGCTCAGTTCGGGTGATAGTTGATCTCCGCGAAGTTGAGATATAGAGAGAAACATTGTAGCTGATCCACTCACTGAGGCTATTTCTCGAACGCGGTTTGCAAAACTTTTGGTAGAGAAGTTGGGTATACGATACCGCAATAATTGGCCTTAAAGTGCAAGTGGGAGATTGTTGGATATAGATACCCTTAAGGCAATTATTGTAATTGAAGAAGGACCTATACAGAGAATAATCTTACACGAGATGATAGTATACTATATGGTTTGTCTTTGTCTATCATGTGTATACGTTTTACATGTTATCATGTATCGATAATACATGAGATAAAGCACTTAGGATTTTGCTTGATTACCAGGACTAGGATAGGGATCATACTAGTGGGGCCTGGTAGTCCATAAGCACATCCTTAAATGTACTTAGTCATAGGAGTATCGAGACTAGACATCGGTATTTCAGTTTAGACTAGTGTATACGTTTCTTGACCTTGTACGAGACGATGTCTAATCCCAAAACCATTGGTGTTTAACACAAAGATTGTATACAGGTACTCATAGGAGTATGAGTTATACTGGACGGATTCACCGAGAACTCCTAGATGATATTATACCAATGTCAGATAGCAGTTCTCTAGTGACGATAGTACATGGTAGTCCCTTGACTTGAGATTGCCATGGTGTCTTGTGTGTGTTCCCACTATACTTTGATTACTCCCCTACCACGGCTCTATTGAGCCGTGTAAATAGGTTTTAGTTGGGTATAGTCCCGAAGCATATGGAGGCAGTGAGCGGTAGAGGGGATTCGTCGCTCCCGATATAGGGAGTTGATATTGCGCTGTGCAGGACATAACTATAACCAGAAGTCAGTGGCTACTGCAGTAGGGATAAACCGATAAGTGTTATCAGTTGTATTTTCGGAGGTTATGAGTCCTCTGTTAGCACGACTTATCGGGTTATCGGGGGTCTGACAGTTTCCACCCCTAGACCCGGTATGCGATACTCTTTGACAAAGAGACCGAACTGTATGGTATTCATCGCTTATAAACTTTGTTGGGTCCCGATGAGTTCGCTCGTCGACATGCTATTATCTTGCTCCTACCTGGTAGCCGTTACATGAAGCTAGTACCGCTGACGAGCTTGTGGGTTAACCCATGAGGGGACTGAATCTGAAAGTGATTCAATCGGATGTGATCTTACTTAACCTACTGCCAGCGTATTGACAGGTCTTTAGAGTCCCGCAATGAAAGTGCCTGCCCAGGCATAATATGATGTGGCGTGCATGTGGGATACATGCAGGAGTTCGATTAAATGGTTGATTTAATCGAACGCCCGGGAATACCATCCGGTTTAAAAGCCGGAATATTAAGTCAAGTGTTGACTTTGTTGACTTGGTAACCGTATTTTGATGCATTTTCTAGTATTGTATATGTGATACACACGCTCTCTGCAGTATATGATACTGAGATGATATTGATGGCTGCTTATTTATTTGATACATGATAAGTATGTGTGTATGTGATACATATACTTTATCTCATTTAATATATATATATATATATATATATATATATATATATTAAATCCCACTCTCATTTTGATGTGTGTATGTGTATGACATGTTATTTAACATGTGTTGGTGGGTGTTCCCGCCTAAAATTTCTGCGCAAAAGAGCCTAAAAGATCAAATGGCAATAATATGTTTAAGAAAATGCAAACCAGTATTTTCTGGCTATATTTTTCCAAACCCTCGACTGAGAATCATACAAGTTCTGATGGTATCGAAAGCGTCTCGAAAAGACCTTCGATTTGATATATTGCAGGCCTCATAGCTATTCTGGAATCAAAAGTTATGAGCAAACATGTTATGAACGTATGGTCTAAGTAATGTTCTACCACATGGGGGATACATCTTTAGTCCCACAATGGGAAAAAGAGAGATCCCTTCTCTACCTCTCCCCATAAATAAGAGGGAAGACCTTTCAAAAAAGAGAAAGAATTCGCCTTCACAGAAGCCATTGCTTTTCTTAGACATACATACCCCCTAGTGCGCAAGCATAGGTGCAATGCGCAACACGTGCGATGCTCGTGCGCCAAGCATAAAGAAGTCTTTTCGGCATCTCAGAAGATACTGCTCCAACATGTTTTATATCCTGATGAAAGGGAATGGTTTAAGGATATATCCCTCCACATCTTCGATGTACGGCACTGTAATTCCTTAGTGTCTTCGAAGAGTGTCTTCGAAGAGATAGTGGGTCCCATCAACCAACAATCCCCCCATCTTTTCTTTGAATCCTGGTCTTCACCAAATAGAAGTATACACTTCACTTGAAAGCTTAAGCTTTCATCAATGGGCGCTCCCTATGCAATTGCGCAAGGGCACAAACGCCAATGGTGTTCTCCAAATGCGCACGTGCGACGCACGTGCATCTAAAGAGAATGAAAGACGTGAGTATGAAGCTTTTGCTTCATTGAAATTGCTTTCTCAAAAGTCAACAACTTTTCCTTACAGATGCGCACCCCATATATATGCGCATCCCATACAGACGTACGTGCTACATACATGTGCACAAGCTGAAAGCATTCTCTATAAGGATGTGCGTAATACATGCTATACACATGTGTGCAAGTGAACAATATCATCTTTCGAACATGCGCACATATATACATGCACATATGAAAATTTGACTCGATAACAAGTGCACAATCACGTGATATGCATGTGTGCAACCCTCAACCATAAGAGATGCGCATCACGTGATACGCACGTGCGCATGAATCAAACGACGCCCAAGTTGTGCGCACCTATATATGCGCATTTGGCAAGATTGCCAAGTTGAATCATATGTGCACTTATACGTGCGATGCATGTGCGCATGTGTCAAAGATTGCACGCACGCATGTACGTTCCTTGAAGCAGACGCTTCTAACAAGAAATAAATCTTGTTGATAAGGAATCAAATTCTTACTTAGAAGCAAAATTTTCTGTTAAGATTCATGATCTCCATCCAACGATGATTAAAGATCACCAGTTGATCACGATATCAATCGAGATCTCTAAATATGAGATTCTCTCAAACTGATTGACATTTCTCATGCTCTATTTAAAGGACTCATGAGATCAAAATCAAAAGGAAGGGACCAACTCATAAACTTGAGAAAAATATAGATCTTAAGTCTTCTTCATCTTCTTCCTCAGCAAACAAGTGTGCAAGGTAAAGTTAAAAGAGACAAAAACTTCTCTTTTCTTCCATTAAAAAAGCTTTTGCTTTTATATAGAAGCCTTTGCTTTTATATAGAAGTCTTTGCTTCTTTTTCGAATCCATTGATTCGCCGTAAAATATCAAAGGATCTTGAGCCTCGTCTCTCGTTCATAAAGTATATACTTTTGCGAGAGATCGATCATAAGATCTAAGAAAATAATATGTGCATCATAAAACGGATATACATGATATGAAAACAGATAAAAATCGAAGCTTTTGCTTCTTAGAAAAGGCAAGAAGAAGAAAAGAACATAAAATAGAAGCCATTGCTGCTCTGTGAAAGCTTTTGCTTTCTGAGCGGAACAAGTGTGCACCCAAACTAGTGCGCACTTAATAAAAAAATGCTACTTTGGATACATGTGCATCACGTGATATGCACGTTTGTGCACTTGTTGGATGCTGCCTATGAAGGCATGCGCGTCACATGATATGATCGTGCGTGCACTTGTTGAAAATGAACCATGAATGTGCGAGCGTCACGTGATATGCATGTTGACTTTTTGGCATGCGCCCACATATACATGCGCACTTGTGATTTTGAACTGATAGCAAGTGCGAGCCACGTGATATGCCTAATGTTTACCGCCGAAAGCTGGGAAGACAAACGTCTTGCTTGAATTTGGGGGCAGATACTATTTGGATTTATCCGTCCACCTCTCCGAAGATGCCAAGTTGATTTATGGCACCGTGTATCGAAGGTTTGGACGGATGCGGCCGTTGTAGCAGACTTCGTCAGATTCCCCCTCGTTTGCGAGGGGTTTTTTGATTATGGGAACGTTCTTCCCTGCAGGCGCAAGTCCTTGCAGTTAATTACATTACCGCGTCATGGTAACCACTTTCTCCTGCTCCAGAAGGTCACTTCATGTCGTGTGTGTTTTGTTTTATTTTTGGTTGTCGTGGATTATATACAGAGACTAATTTATGTTGTCGCCCATAGGGCGTGGATTAGTCCAAATCCGTATATTCATAGATTTGGGTTTAGGTTGACTTAAGGACTGTTAATCTTGTTTGAGATTAAGATCAACTTAAATATTTGTTAAGGATACGTTAGTCCAATTTTAGACTAAGATCTACTTAACAAGGGTTTAGGATCATCTTGATCCAACAAAAGAGCGTTTGGGCTCTATCGTTTTAGTTTAAAGACGTTACGACCCGTTGTTAGTTTAAGGACGTTTCGGTCCACAGTGGGATGTGCCCGTCAATTTGGGAGTGCACCGAGGAGTTGTTGGTTATCGGGACCCACCACCTCTCTGAAGACGCTGAAGAATTACAACGACATGTATCAGAGGTGTGAGGAAATGTACCCTTGAACCAATGTCTATCGGGAGATCTGTAATCGTGTTTGGGACTGAGATCAATTTGGAAAATGATGATCACATGGGCTCGGTTGATCTGAATTGGGGATTTGGTCAACTTAGACTCAACCCACTCAGTCTTTGAATAAAGTGTTAAACACTTGCTTGGGTTCAGTCCCTTTTCTGTGCAAATAATGCATTGCTTTACCTTCCCCTCTTTTTTTGTTCTTTTATTTTTATGGAGTGTTAAACACTCTTTATGGCGCCCTCGTGTGGAGCACATGAGGCGCTGAGCGCCAACCACTGGGTGCTAGGCACTCCCTGTTGAATAACGCCCACGTGAGGGACACGCGAGGCGCTTGGCGCCAACCATTGAGTGCTATGCACTCATTATTGAGCAGCGCCCACGTGAGAGACACGTGAGGCGCTTGGCGCTGAGCGCCAACCATTGAGTGCTAAGCACTCTTTATTGAGCAGCGCCTACGTGAGATACACGTGAGGCGCTTGGCACTGAACGCCAACCATTGAGTGCTAAACACTCTTTATTGAGCAGCGCCCACGTGAGGGACACGTGAGGCGCTTGGCGCTAGTTTTTTCTTTGGGTGTTCTGTTCTGAAGAGTTCAATTCTCTGTTCTTTTATGGATCTTTGATCCCCAAGAACAAGTTCATCCCCTTGAAAATTAAATTCTCATTTGTGAGAGACTTGTCTCATAGACCTCAGATCCAGAGGAAGAACTATGTTCTTTAAGAAGAGTTAAACTCTTGGATATGCAGATGAGATGCTCTGATCTCTATTTTTTTATTTACCTCGAAGAAAGGTGTTCTTCTTTCTTCCTTCTTAAAGTTTTCTTCTTTCTTTTTCTCAAAACTTATGGTGGGGTTTCTCTCTTTTTTTCAATACTTGAAGTCTTCGGGCCTTTATATAGTAGAGGCAAGTTTGTTGATTTAGTTAAAGAAATCTCTTATTAAGAGATCCTTAATTGATTTGGGGATTTTATCCGCCGTTGGATCTTTGATCCAAGGACTTCTGTTTTACAGAAGATATTTTTCTTGTTTTTAACAAGATTGGGGAAATATTTCCCCATACAGAGCTCATTCTGTAGCTTGGTGATTTTTTAATCACCATTGGATTTTTAATCCAACGGTGCTCTATTTTTCAGAGAGTAATCTTTTTTATTTAGAAAGATTTGAGGAATAGTTTCTCAACAAATTTTAATTCTGTATTCTGATGATTTATCATCTCCGTTGATCTTTGATCGAACGGCTCTGTTTAAAAGAGAGATTTGGTTCTGGCGCTGGAGACCTCGTGCGAGGCACGTAAGGCGCTGCCTCAGAGTTTTTAACTCTCGGCGTCGGCGCCCTCATGCAAGGCACGTGAGGCGCTGCCTCAGAGTTTTCAACTCTTGGCGCCGGCGCCTTCGTGCAAGGCACGTGAGGCGCTGCCTCAGAGTTTTTAACTCTTGGCGCTGCCTTTCAAATTTTGAACAGAGCTTTGCTCTTTGTAATGGGGAAACAAATGCCCCTCCCCACCGTTGTGCTCACGTGGCTCACACGTGAGTGCAGCGGTAGCAGCTTTTCCACCGTTGGATTTTCTTGGAAGTTGAATCGACTTCCTCTACCTATAAGTAGGGCCTTTGGCCCTTGAGATGACTGATGTTCATCTTCCCTTGTTCTTCTTTCTTTTCTGAGAATTTAATTCTCCTTTCAGAGCTTAGATCTCTACCCAAAGAAATCCCTTCTAGAGTTAGAACTCTGCCCAAAAATTTGGTAAGGATCATATTCGAACCCCTTAACAGAGCTTTGCTCTTCTCACATCGTAGATCTTAAGATGTATTTTAGGGTTTCTTAACCCATTAATCAGAGCTTTGCTCATTTTCTATGAAGAACTCTTAGAGTTTGTTTTGCAGCTCTTAAAGATCTTGGGGTTTTACCCTGTTAAAAAGCTTTGCTTTTGAGGGTTTTGGTAGATTATACCATTGTTTTTTCAGAGCATAGCTCTTTAAAAAAATTGCGGAATTTTATTCCCTCTTAATCAGAGTTGACAGATGTGGAATCTGTTTACAGAGCACAGCTCTCGAGAGAGTTTAATTCCTTAGCCCAATAAGAGTTCTCATTAAATGAAAATCCTCTTAGGATTTCATTCTTAATGACCGACTGTCCCATCAATGATGGGACGTCATCTTGATCTTATTTTAGACTCTAAGAATCTTGATTTTAGACTCTAAGAATCTTGATTTTTAATTGCTAATCTTTTATTCAATTTTCTTTCCAGATACTATGCATGTTTATCTGTATGATCTTGACGAGATTATCTCCTATGAAGACATTCGCGTCCAAGGCCGTTGTCAAGACCAGGAGTTTACGGATGCCCAATGCACTGAGGTGATGCGTCGCTTTGATGAACATAACGGTCGACTACTCTCCCGTCGCTCTGCTCTTTTGAAAATTATCGTGGGGGCGATTTGGGAGGCACTTCCTGAATTTAACGAGGCCATGCCACTTGAAGCGCTTGATGATGCTGAAGATAAGGTGCACTCAGTATATCTGATAGGCCTGATCTCGAAGTGGCGGCGAGATGATCTTGTCGATATTTTGCATCAGGTGTTCCAACAGACGGCGATAATCTCTGCTTACCAGAGGATGGACGATATCAACGGGAATCCCGACGCATGCATTCGTGAGAAAATGCATAAGAAAATGGTCAGAGAAGCCAGAAACATTTTGCTCTGACTTGCTTCTGAATTCTTAAATCTATGCCCAGGATTCAGTGTCTTGCCTCTGTAAACATTTTGATGATGTTTTGTTTTGTTGTTACCACTGATGTATAAATTTTCTCAAGTATAAATAGCAAAATTTCCTTTTCTTTTATACCACTGCTCATAGGTGTCCCATGTGAAGTAGTAATTACTCGTATATAAAATGTCGGGGCCCCTGTGTTACACGTGTGAAGCACGTGAGGCGTTGCCTCAGAGTTTTTAACTCTTGGCGCTGGCGCCCTCGTGCAAGGCACGTGAGGTGCCGCCTCATTAATGCAAGGCACGTGAGGCGCTACCTTGTTACTGAAGGTGTCTTTTCACCTTCTTTCTCTGTTTCCTTTGGGTCAACTATCTTGTTCCCCATGCCCACTTTTCCGGCCTTGGAAATAGTTCCACCGTGCATAAAATTTTCTGTGCGTTGATTTGACCATTTCTCTTTATAACCCGAAGCTATGTCTTCATTCTTCCTTTCAAAGAGAAACCCATTCTTATTATTAACAGAACACAAACAAACCAAGAGTCATGACCTGCAATCGTCCTCACGTTTGTCGGCAACCATCGGAGGTGCCCATCGAGGAAACGATTCCTCACTTTGCCGCACGGCTAGTAGACCCTCTTCTTACCGATGCTCATTGTGACGCGGTGATGTTTGAGCTCCTGACTTGTAGGAGCTCTCCTCTTCCTATGGGCTCCATTTAGCTCCAGATGATCTTTCTATCCATGCTTGCCGACATCCCTCCTCATCGGCAGAGATGACTCCGGCGATTCTCGATACGGCGGAGGATAAGATCGAGTGCTTTCACGAAGCACGTTTGATTACCTCGTCTTTGACGGACCGATCAGTTCAGCTGCTAAACCAAATACGGGCTCAACGGGCTATCATGTCCGTCTTCGCTGATGAGCACGGTGCTAATCGATGGGGAGCAACTTTTCGCGAAGACCGCCGTTTCATCATGGTGGAGAAGGCGAAGCGGGCATTAGAGAACTTTGTATTTTGTTTTGTCAACCCCTGTATCTCTGATCCCATATTTGGTGATCTCTTCCATGTAGAGTAGCATGTTTACATCAATGTATTTCTCTTATTATTGACTGTTGAATGTTTATTGTTGAATGCTTCCTTTCCATCGCATATTCATACATGTCTCGCCTCTGTGGATGAGCTTTATACTTTACCTTTAGGGATTTTCGCTAAGTGTGAGCGCCATTGTAGCGTCGTACATAAATCAGCACGTTTTGGACACCATTTCCATTGAAGCAGGCACGCAATCGTGAATGAATGCTTAGTGAGGTGTGACCCAAAGACTCTCTTTACTGCCTGGCACAGTACATGGTTGGCGCTCGTGGGTTATGCCTTTCTGTCTTGACTGGAGGTGAAATAATCTGCACCAGCTCTTTTTGAGTCTCGCATTCCAATGCCCGCAGGGCCCTTCGCTAAACGCATATCTTCCAGGGGCGCCGCAAATAGCCGGCGAATGTTGAGGGAATTTATCGAAGATTTCGATGCCGAGGCCCTCGGTTCTGCTGCGGATTTTGTCGTTGAAGTCAATCTGATGCTGGCGACACTTGTGAACTTCTATGATGAAGATCTCGTCGACTCTTGGGTTGATTGCTGCAGAAAGATCGAAGCTTGCCTGCACGAGATTGAGCTCAAGCGTCTTTCTCCTGAGGTGTTGGCTTCGAACTCCCAAAGGGCTGCGTGGGTCGAGCATAGCATTCCTTTCATTCGCCATTTTGAACAAGAGGCGTCCCTGTGACGAAAGGAACAGAGGTGGCTTTTAGAGAATATGTCCGATTGCGCGTCCAGGTTGAAGCGAATGCTGCGCAGTTAAAAGCTATTTTCGACAACCTCCAACGATGTATCTCAGATGGGCTGACGCTGAGGCGGACGCTCGACCTCACCGAACGGGTCATGCAGGACTGCGAAGCTGCCCTGCTAGAAAATGATGAAAAACTTTCGTCCTGTTTTCGGCAACGGACTCAGGTTGAAGCGGAACTGGCCACGGTAGCTGACCATGAGAAAGAATTGGGAGGAGCGCGCGAGCGGCTTGACGATTTGCTGAAGACGCTTCCTCCTTAATAATCGTCATTGTACCCTTTTTTTAGTACTGACTGTAAACTTGCGATTTATGAATAACCTATATTCATTTTGATTCCTTTATAAAATGTATCTTGTATTCACTTGAATTCATGAATAAAATACATATTTTATTTCATATTGGCATGTAACTCTGGCAAATGTGGCCCGTAGATAGTCCATCTTGACCTCCTTGCAGGGCAGCGATGGCTTAGGAAACAGGTTCAGGTCTGCCGCCTAAGACTTTTCAACTTGATGAGCCGTGAGGGTCTCATAAAGACTTTTCTCCCTATGAGTCGTGAGGATCTCGTAGGTGTATTTTCTCCTTAGGAGTTGTGAGGACTCCTAAGTATGTTTTCTCTTAAGAGTCGTAAGGATCTCCCAAGAGAATTTTCCCCCTTACAAGTCGAGAGGACTCGTAAGTGGTTTTTTGCCTCCTTGTCGATATTCGACTTTGGAGAGTGTGGCCCGTGGATAGTATACAATAGTCCATCTTGGACCTACTTGCAGGGCCCCAGTGCTTAGGAAACAGGTTGATATTCCCAAAGCCTAAGGCTTTTCCTTACGAGTCGAGACGAGTCAAGAAGTTCTCGAAGGAACAATGTTTTCCCTACGAGTCGAGACGAATCGAGAAGTTCTCGCAAGGATGTCCCAACATCACAGTTAACCTCTACTGATAGAAGTCCGTTAGGGTCTGTGGTACTAGGGTTATTGTCCTTCGTACCGTCGCGTTGGCCGATGTATTCCCCAATACGCAATCTTGTTGTTCGAGTAACCCAGCGACTGTCGTGTCTCTGATCCCTTCGGGGGCTGGACAAGACGTCTTCAAGTAACCTTACAGGTGATATTACCGTCGAAAGAGCAAGCGTTAGGGATATTCCATGCTGCTTTTTACTTGAGGTTAGGCTCAGTTTGGGAGCCCCGATGAGTCATGACCACTCCGCGCTGGTGTGGGATGATCTCCGATAGTCTTTTAGGTCTCATTTGAGTTACCGTCAAGACCCTGAAGCTAGGGATCTTCCTTTGCTTCGTTTGTTGACATTGCGTCAGCAATATTGCGACGAATGTCGAGATTGTCTCTAGGTTGACTATGAACCGTCGAGTCTTGGAACTAGGGACTTTGTCGTGGCTCCGTTGTTTTGACCCTGGGGTCAGTTGTTGACGTTACATCTGCATCCTGTTGGAGTGAGGAGAAACGTCGTTGTTGATCTCTAGGTTGTAGATGTTGTCGTCGAGACCCTGAAGCTAGGGATCTTCCTTTGCTTCATTTGACATTGCGTCTGCAATATTGTGAAGAATGTCGAGGTTGTCTCTAGGTTGTCTATGAACCGTCGAGTCTTGGAACTAGAGACTTTGTCGTGGCTCTGTTGTTTTGACCCTGGGGTCGGTTGTTGACGTTGCATCTGCATCCTGTTGGAGTGAGGAGAAACGCCGTTGTTGATCTCTAGGTTGTAGATGTTGTCGTCGAGATCCTGAAGCTAGGGATCTTCCTTTGCTTCGTTTGTTGACATTGCGTCTGCAATATTGCGATGAATGTCGAGGTTGTCTCTAGGTTGTCTATGAACCGTCAAGTCTCGGAACTAGGGACTTTGCCATGGCTCCGCTGTTTTGACGCTGGGGTCGGTTGTTGACGTTGCATCTGCATCCTGCTGGAGTGAGGAGGAATGCCGTTGTTAATCTCTAAGCTATAGATGTTGCCGTCAAGACCTGGCTCCCTTTCTGATGAAGCCTGGTGGGAAAATGTGGTTCCCTTTTCGTTTGCGCCCATAGATTGTATACAGGGGTCGATGTGGACTCGCCTGCAGGACAGAAGTTTCATTTTTTATTATTTCTTTCCGCGATGCTCTATAATTTCAGCTTTTATATCGCGAAAGTCGCTGTTGCCCAATCATTTCGGCTATTTTTCGTGGTGCCCAATCATTTCGGTTGTTTTTGTTTCTTTTTACTCGCTGTTTTTTTATTGCGAGTTGCCCAAACATTTCGGCTGTTTATCGCGGTGCCCAATCATTTCGGCTATTCTTTTCTTTTTACTCACTGTTTTTTCTTATTGCGAGTATGGAACTCAAGATCTGATACCAATCTTAGCATCAGCATTGCTGCGACTGGAATATTGTCAGGAGTGAATCATCATTTGCCTTGCAAGGACTTGGAATTTGATACCGATTTAGGCATCGCATCGCTACAACTGGGATATTGCCAGGAGCAAATCATCATTTGCCTTTGTCGATTTGAACAAAGGTGGCTTAGCAAACAGGGTTAGGATCCTGTTGACTAAGGCTTTTCGACTTTATGAGCCATAAGGATCTCATAAAGGTGTTTCTCCCTTCGAGTCGTAAGGATCTCGTAGGTGTATTTTCTCCCTAGAATTCGTGAGGACTCCTAAGTGATATTTTCTCTTGCAAGTCGTAAGGATCTTAAAAGAGTGTTTTCTCCTTACAAGTCGAGAGGACTTGTAAGTGTCGTTCACCACATGAGGACACTCCTCGTCATTGGTGGGATTTGGTGAGGGAACGATTGTTTGTGCCCATGGATTGTATACAAGGGTCAATATTGGACCGCTTGAAGGGCAACTTGGGGAATGCGATGGCTTAAGAACGGGTTCAGGTCCCTGTATCTTAAGGCTTTTGAATCCTATGAGCCGTGAGGGTCTCATAGGGGGGATTCTCCTTACGAGTCGTGAGGATCTCCTAAGTGTGATTTCTCCTTAGGAATCGTGGGGATCCCTAAGTGTGTTGCTCCGTTGTGAGTTTTAAGGATCTCACGCAGATGTCTTTATTTTAACGAGAGTACGCCCTTTTAGGTTTTCACAAACTCGCCGGCAGCCCTGCTATTATTACTCACGGAGCCCTTTCGGGTTTTCATCCGTGCCCATTTCTCTTGTGGACGTACCATTTTTTTTACTCCGTGGGAACTTTGATTGCAACACAGATCCCAGGAAAAGATATCGCCATGTTTGGAGCGGAAAGTACTAGTTTAGGGACATTTCGGTCCATTGTTAGTTTAAGGACATCTTGGTCCACTGTTAGTTTAAGGACATCTCGGTCCATTGTTAGTTTAGGGACTTCCCGGTCCATAGATCTCCGTGTATTGGATGAAGTACTGTTGAATACTACTTTTAGAGATTTGACTTATGAAGATAGTGAGCGGACATAGGCGTCGTCATCTATCATTAACCTGAGCCGTGACTTGTCAAGCGTAGTATTTCTTAAGGAACCGGCCGTTTATTGGCCAGAAGGGTCTTTCGCCATGCATATCCATGAGCATGTAGGCCCCACCTTGGTAGACCTTTTCTATGATATACGGACCCTCATAGTTCGACTCGAATTTCCCCCGCTTTGCACGGTTGGGGATCATAGGTCTTTTGACAATTAGTACAAGTTCGCCTTGGCGGAATGTTCTCGGCCTAGTTAGTCTTTCGTATGAACGCATCATCTTTGCTTTGTAAGCTTCCAGGTTTTGCTGCGCCATGAGACGAGTTTCATCGAGGGCATCGAGCTCCTCAAGCCGAAGATAGGCATTTTCTTCATCCGTCAGCTCATATCGAACTGCTACTCGTAGTGAGGGTAGCTGTATCTCCAAAGGAAGTACCACTTCCGTGCCGAATACCAACGCGAATGGCGTTGTATTCGTGGCCATTTTGAACGTGGTTCGATACGTCCAAAGAGCTTCATGAAATCTCTCGTGCCAGTCCTTTTTGTTTCTGGACACCGTTTTCTTTATGATCTTCGTCAAGGTATTGTTGAACGCTTCAGCTAAACAGTTAGCTCGGGGATTATAGACTGAAGAGTATCTCCAATCTATTTTATGCTGTCGTGCAAAGCGGCTGATCTTATGGCTCCTGTAGGCCCGCCCATTATCTGAGATGATTCGTCGCGGAGTGCCGAACCGGTAGATGACATGCGTCCTGAAGAAATGGAGGATGTTCTACGTCTTCACTTCCTTTAGCGGTACTGCTTCTGCCCACTTAGAGAAGTAATCGGTTGTTGCCAATATGAACCGATGTCCTTTAGATGACGCTGGTTCGATGGACCCAATTATATCGGTTCCCCACATTTCGAACGGCCAGCTAGCCAATGTTGGGTGTAGAGGATTTGGATGCTGGTGGATGAAGTCCCCGTGAATTTGGCACGAGTGACACTGCTTCGGATATTCGAGTCAGTCCTGAATCATTGTGGGCCAATAGTAACCCATTCTTTTGATCTTCAGCTTCATCTTTGGCCCGGCTTGATGAGAACCGCAGAGTCCGTCATTAGTTTCTTGAACGACACTCCTTGCTTCTCCCGGTCCCAGGCACCTTAGCCACAAACTGTCGAACGATCTCTTATATAGAGTATCATTGACGAAGGCGAAAGATAGGGATCGCTTCAAGAGCTGATGTCTTGACAACGCGTCTTCGGGTGTCCGATGGGATTTTAAGTAGTCTATGAAGAATTCTCTCCAGTCCTTGACCCTTTCTTCATCTTCTATATGGAGGACCGTTTGTCTGATTGCTTCTTTTCTTTCAGGCGACTCCAGAAATGTTTCTGCTGGCGTGAGAACCCGGCAGCTTTGCATGATGATCCTCACGTCATCGAGGTTTTCGTCGGCCAGTTCTTTAGCGAGCTTGGGTAACGCATCCGCCTTGCTATTTTCTGCACGCGGAATGCTTTCCAGGATGTAGAAGGGGATCTGAGTCAGCAGTTGCCGCACTCTTTCGCCATATTTCACCAACTCTGGCTTGCACGTTTGGTAGTCGCCATTTACTTGGCTAACAACCAACTTGGAGTCTCCGTATATGAGGAGGTTTTCAATGCCCATGTCGACAGTGACTTCAAGACCCGCTATCAAAACTTCATATTCTGCTTCGTTGTTTGTTCTTGGCTCTGTTAAGGTAAGGGAAAAATGCATTATCCCTCCTTGTGGAGTCACAAAGATAAGGCTTACCCCATCTTTGATTATGGGGGTGTTTTGCTTTCGCTTCTTCATGGAAGACGCTCCGTCGAAGTAGAGTGCCCATTGGACATTATTTTCCTCCGTCTTCCCTACGATTGTGTCGAACGCGTGTTCGTCTAGCAATTCGCAATTTAAGGGAGAATCGGCTGGTATCGGATGATCAGCGAGAAAGCCAGCGATAGCCTGGCCTTTGACTGCCTTGAGGGGTCGATATATTATCGAGAACTCCATCAAGAGGAGGGCCCACTTAGCAAGCCTTCCCGTTAGTATGGCTCTTGATATCAAATATTTGAGAGGATCCACCTTTGATATGAGATGGACCTCATGTGCCAAGGCATAATGTCGAAGCTTCGTTATCGCGAAGATCAGTGCCAGGCAATGCTTTTCAATGGGGGAATAGTTGTTTTCTGCCCCCAGGAGAACTCGACTCAAATAATAGAGAGCTCTCTCCTTCTCCTGGTCATTCTCCTGTGCCCATAGCGCGCCCAGAGAACCTTCAAGGGTTGTTGTATACAGGATGAGAGGCTTTCCCTTGACCGGAGCGGTCAGTACCGGCGGGGTCGGAAAATATTGCCTGATTTCGTACAGTGCACTTTGGCATTTACGATCCCAAACGAACGGGGTCCCCTTCTTCATTAGATGGTTGTAGGGGCGGTATTTGCCGGAGAGGTTAGCTATGAACCGTCGGATATACGCGAGCTTCCCTTGGAGAGACCGTTGTTGCTTGAGATTTCTTGGCGAAGGCATTTCCATAATCGCCTTGATCTTTGACGGGTCTATTTCGATGCCTCGATGTCGTACGATGAATCCTAGGAATTTGCCTGAGGAGACTCCAAACGCGCATTTCAGGGGATTCATCTTCAGGTTATGTTTCCGAAGACGCTGGAACACTATCTTCAATGCTCCCAGTGCTCCTCGTACGATTTGCTTTTAACCACAAGGTCGTCAATGTAGCATTCAACGATCTCATGAATGGGGTCATCAAAGATCTTCGTCATGACCCTTTGGTAGGTAGCGCCAGCGTTCTTCAGTCCGAAGGGCATCACCTTATAGCAGAATATGCCTAGCGGAGTCCGAAAGGCGGTATTCTTTCGGTCTTCGGGATGCATATTTATTTGATTATACCCTGAAGATCCATCCATGAAGGAGAAGACTTCATGAGTGGATGTGTTATCTATCATCAGCTCGGTAACCGGTACTGGAAAGTCATCCTTCGGGCAAGCTTTGTTGAGGTCCCGGAAGTCCACGCAGATGCGTACTGTTCCATTTTTCTTCATTACTGGGACAATGTTGGTGATCCAGTTAGGGTATTGAATTTCTTGGATGAAGCCGGAGTCGATTAGTTTCTTGACTTCGGCATTGATGCCCATCTCGAGTTCGAGCCGCATTCTTCTTGGCGCCTGCTTGACCGGCTTAATGTCTGGCGATATAGCCAGTTTATGCACAGCTATCTCCGGATTAAATCCCGGCATCTCGGAATAGTTCCATGCGAAGCAGTTTTTATACTGCATAAGCACGTCTTTTAGTGTAGCCACCTTCTCTTCAGACAGTAGCTCACTGAAGAACGTTGGCCTCGGATCGTTTGTCGTCCCCAAGTCCATTTTCCTCAGATTGTCCGCCGTTGTATGTATCCCATCCTCCAGCTCTTTTGGCGCCGGTGGAAACTCTGAGATCACCTCGTCTTCATCTTCATTTGCGAAGCACTGGGAGAGGTTGTCCACATTCTCATGCTCCCCCTCCTTTGAGAATGTTATCATGTGACACGTACGAGCTCGTTTCCAAGCTCGATGTTGATCTGGACTTACCCTCTTATTGTAGGTTGTTTTTGGCTCATGCTTTCATGGTGGGGCTACTCTCCAATTGTCGGACAGAGCGAATATGCTTTGCTGATACTGGTCTTTGACCCAGTCTTTAAAGGTGAAGCAGTCTTCAAGCGGATGTTTTATTACTCAGTGGCAGGAGCAATAATCCGGGTGATAGATCTCGTTTATTTGCTCAGGGTGCCGAGATTCCGGGAGCGTCATCATTTGATGCTTCATGACGAGGTTGAATATTTTCCTTGTCTTGTCTTGAGGGAAAGAGTACTCCCGACCCATCTTCTTCATAAAAGACGGGTTCCAGCTGACTTTTTCTTGATAGCGTGGCTTCTTGGATCCACTTCGCTGTTTTTGAATGTCTTTCCCGTTCTTGATCTTGTTGTTGCTTCTGCGTCGGGCTTTCTTCTTACCACGGGAGCGCACAACGGGCTGAGGGTGAAGGGCATCGTCATCCTCCGTAGCCTGCTGCATGATACGTTGCGTCCTGGCTTTATCGTAAATGGCCATTTCGCGACTGTGGTCATGCCGAACCTTTTGACCTGCTTCCCTTATTATCTTGTCAATTTGTTCTTCGAATGACGGGCTTGGCATTTTTACAGCAGAATCCTGCATATCGGCGCTATTTAAAAAAGCATTCCCTTCTCCTCCGGGATTATTTATGACGTGGCAGCCATTGAATCGCTCCCGTTTCTTGGACTGAACGTATCCAAGCCCGGCCGTCTCCATCCTCCCATTGGGCATTTTTCGCCGAGTCCCGGAAACATCCCAAATCTTGTTGTAGAACTGGGCTTGTTGAGCAGTTTGTTTGAAGGGCATATCCTGGCGTTTTAGTAGCCATTTCAATCCCTCTGCGTAGTATCTGGGCAGACGGATTGGTTGGAGCCTGTCAAGCGCAAGATCGGCACCATGCCAGACTTCTTTCTCCACTTTGGACTCCGTGGATTGATAGAAGAGGATTTCCTTTTCATCTCTCCGTCTAGGAGGAATGTAGAAGGTCTGCAGCTCTTGCACGCTGTATGTATCGAGCGCATCGAGTTCCCTGTAATGCCGTTGCGGAACAATGGTGATTTGCAAGCCCTGATCAGTTCCAATGAAGGTTTGTATTGAGGGACAAACAGAGAATACTGCAGGGTTCCCTAGCACGGTAACAAGGTTTCGGGAGGCATCGTCCATGCCAAATTCAAAAATTTGCCTTTATAGCTAACCCTAACATAGAATCGTTAACTAGAAATCGGACGGAATATAAATGCAAACACTTTGCAAGTAAAGGGAGCAATGAATATAACCTTTGTAAACCGGCCCTTCACTTCAATAGCTCCATGTAGTAGTCCCTTCGCTGCGATCGTGAACTCTGGACTCTAGAGAGGCTCCCATGAAGAAATGAACATGCTTGCATCGAAATCTTCGAGTCCAAAGATGATCTACGTCGAGAAGACACTAACCCAAGCTATCTCTTCACTAATTATGGAATTAATGAAGCAAACACCCTATACTAAATGGAAAGTAGGAGAGGATGATGAAATGGGAATTGGGCTCACTTTAGAATTGATTTTCTCACATTTTTTCTCACACTCTATTGAAGCTAGAAAGCTTTGAGGAAAAAGAAGAAGAATGAACTCATGAACAATTCACAAGTGAAGAATGGCAACCTTAGGTAAGTTAACATCATATGCTAACATTTGTAGAGATTTAACCATGGCTAGGTTTAATTGGTTGGGTTAACAAATATCTTAGCCAAAACAAAAGAGTGGACTTGGTCAAAGATCACTACAAGCTTCTACAAGCTTTCATCCATGACAAAATGCCACCTTTTGTAATTACCAAAATAAATAAAACCCTAGCAATTAAACCAAGCATGGTGTAAGTCATACACACACCTTTTTTGCATGTATCATCAAGCATGACACAAAATAATGTACACTTATATATATCACATATATACTTATGCACAAAGTAAGAAAAAGAAATCACAAGTGAGCTTAATATTAGTTAATGTAATATAATATATCAAATATATAATTATACATTAAATTATTAAATCAACTCTTGATTTAATAATCCGGCTATATTATATATAACCGACTAATATCATATGAATCAACTTATCGAATCAACACTTGATCCGATAATCCGGCTATATCATATATAACCGACCGATATCACATATCGCGAGAATAGAATACGGTATCTCATATCGTATTAATCTCGGTCTCGCACATATCACATATGTGCTCCTACTCCGTTTCGCTTGAGCCAGAAAACCTCTGTGTAGGACTCTAAAGACTCGTCATTATGCCGGCAGTAGGTGATGATCATATCAAACACCCACAAGCCGCAAGCGGTCTGCTAAACGTAATGACCACCCGGGTATTGAGCGATCAGAAGATCAACAAGCAAGCATGCTCATACTCCTGCGAATCCAATCAGTAACACTACCGTACAGTCCGGTCTCTTCGTCTGATATGTCGCATATCTCGTCTAGGGGTGGTAAACGTCAGACCCCAGTAACTCGATAAGTTGTGTCGATATGAGGGTCATAACGGGTCGAGAAACTACTGATAACACTTACCAGTATATCTCTGAAGCGGCCCTGGCCAGGGACTTCCTGTTATAGTCAATCGAGCACAGCGCAACATCAACTCCCAATACTGGGAGAGACGAAACCCCTCCTATCGCTCATTGCCTCCATGTGATTCGGGACTGGACCCAAAAGCCACCGTTTTGCACGTTCTCTTGAACGTGGTAAGGTGGAAATCAAAGAACAGTGGGAATCACACAAGACTCTATGACGATCTCGGGTCTACAGATTAACCTGTACCAGTGTCACCAGAGAACTTCCATCTGACGTGAGGTATAATACCATCTGGGAGTTCTCGGCAAGTCCGTCCAGTGTACCCAGTCTCCACTGAGCAGCCGTATACTGTCTCTGATATCAAAGACCAATGGATATAGGATCATCCATCGCCCATCTTACATGGGTCGAGAAGCTATACGCTAGTCTACTCTGGTATATCGATGCTCTATCTCGATACACCTACAACTAGGAACATTTGAAGAATGTACTTATCGACTACAATGTCCCCACTAGTATGATCTGCATCATAGTCCTGGTAGTCAAGTACTCATCCTAAGGGCTTTATCAACATGTAACATAGAGGCAATCATTGTACATGTTAAGATAAAGAGCAACCAGATAGCATACTATCATGTCGAGCAAGAAAGTCCTCACTATATATGTCCAAGCATCCACTACAATATACATCGTATGTACAGTAATGGCCTCTAGGGCATACATATAACTAACAATCTCCCACTTGCACTAGAGCCATCTGTTGTAGTATCCAATACCCAACAATCAGCAGTAGTTGAAGTATCCCATACTCAACCATCCCATAAAAGTCTCTCCTGAGAATAGGCCTTTGTGAGTGGATCCGCCGTGTTGTCCTCTGTAGTCTACTCTCCTAATCTCGATCTCCCTGGAGATCAACCATCTCCATGATCAGGTGATACTGTCTTAGAATATGTATGGATCTCTAATGGGATGGGGGTTCCTAGGCCTAAGCCACAACTCTATTGTCACACAATGGTAGGAACGAAGTTCATCTCATGAACTATATACATTCAAAATACCTCTTTGGTAGCATCCTTGGTAGCAATGTATCCAGCCTTTAGCGTCTAGTTTGTCACAGTATCTAGCTTGGAACTCTTCCAACATACCGTCTGTTCCCCTCCGAAAGGCGGCCAAGACATGGACTGTCTCGCCTGAGATTCGGGGAAGATGCTAATTGGTGCTATCCGTCCACCTCTCCGAAGATGCCAAGTTGATTTATGGCACCATGTATCGAAGGTTTAAACGGATGCGGCCGATGTAGCAGACTTCGTCAGATTCCCCCTCGTTTGAGGGGTTTTTGATTGTGGGGACGCTCTTCCCTGCAGGTGCAAGCCCCTGCAGTTAATTACGCTACCGTATTGCGGTAACAACTTTCTCCTTCTCCAGATGGTCACTTCGTGTCGTGGGTGTTTGTTTTGTTTGTGGTTGCCCATGGATTGTATACGGAGACTGAGTTATGTCGTCGCCCGTAGGACGTGGATTAGTCCAAATCCGTATTTTCTTAGATTTGGGTTTGGGGTTTGGGTTTAAGGATACGTTAGCCATATTTGAGGCTAAGATCAACTTAAACAGTTGTTAAGGATACGTTAGTCCAATTTGAGACTAAGATCAACTTAACGGGATCGTTTAGATCCGACAAAAGAGTATTTAGAGGCTCTATTGTTCCAGTTTAGGGACATAGTGGTCCATTGAATGTATGGCCGTCGGGACCCGTCACCTCTCTGACGACGTTGAAGGATTACAACGACAGATGTCAGAGGAGTTCAGAGATGTACCCTTGAACCAAAGTTGATTAGGGGATTTATAGTCCGATTTGTGACTAAAGTCTGTTTGAAAGTTTTATTTAAGGACACGTTAGCCATATTTGAGGCTAAGATCAACTTAAACGTTTGTTAAGGATACGTTAGTCCAATTTGAGACTAAGATCAACTTAACAGGATCGTTTAGATCCAACAAAAGAGCATTTGGGGGCTCTATTGTTCTAGTTTAGGGACATAGTGGTCCATTACCAGTTTAAGGACATGGTGGTCCAACTCTAGTTTAGGGACATAGTGGTCCATCTCCAGTTTAGGGGCATGGGGGTCCAATATTCCCGTTTTGGGGACAAATGTTAGTTTAAGGACGCATTAGTCCATGAGTTTAAGGACCCCACAGTCCGTATTAATGTGTGGTTGTCGGGACCCGTCACCTCTCTGAAGACGTTGAAGGATTACAACGACAAATATCATAGGAGTTCATAGATGTACCCTTGAACCAATAAGTTGGTTGAAAGAGCAGATGTGCTCAATTCAAGATGATTTAAGGACTTATGGTCAGTTTGGGCTAAGTCCAATTATATTTGAAATATTGGCCCTTTGTTGGCTCATTGAAGGAGAGGCTTTGCCTCTAGAAACTTAGCCAATTGGGCTAAAGCTAGTGTTAAACACTAAAGACCAACAGTGTTGAACACTAGAATTAAGATTAGCAAGTTAGTGTTTAACACTAAAAGATAATCAGTGTTAAACACTAGCAACGGGGCTTTCAAATTAGTGTTAAACACTAAAGCAAATCAATGTTAAACACTGGTAGCAGAGATTTCAAATTAGTGTTAAACACTAAAGCAAATCAGTGTTAAACACCGGGAACAGAGTTTTCACATTAGTGTTAATCACTAAGAAAATCAGTGTTAAACACTGCAAATAGAGTTTTCCAAATTAGTGTTAAACACTAAGAAAATCAGTGTTAGACACTACAGATAGAGTTTTCCAATTAGTGTTAAACACTAAGGAGGGAGGGGTCACGTGCGGACACGTGAAAGCGCCCTGATTTCCCTTATTTTATTCTGCAGATCAGTGTTTAACTCTTTTAATTCTGACGGCCATCACGTGTGAGCACGTGTGGAGGCCCCCGCTCTGGTCTGTTAGAATGCTCATTAGGGGTCACGTGGTGACACGTGAGGGCGCCCTAAATGTGGAGCCAGATCTCCTTTTGTTTTATCCTCAAATCTGCGAATAAGTGTTAAACACTTTTATTTTTATTTTGAGCATCACGTGTTGACACGTGATGGGGATTTATGCGCTGACTGTTAAAGCGTTTGCCAAGGGGTCACGTGGTAACACGTGAGAGCGCCCAAAGCCTTTATTTCCTTTGCTTTTTCTTTCTGCGTTTTGGGAGTCACGTGGGAGCACGTGAGGCATTGCCTCAAAACTCTTTCCTTCTCGTTTCTGGGGATCTTTTCAAGGGTCACGTGGGGGCACGTGACCCTAGTTCTTTTCATGAACAGAGATCTTTTAAGTCTCCTTATTTTAAGAATTGAATTCTCTGTAGGGTTAAACCCTAATTATGATTTTGGAGGAATTAAATTCCTATTGTGAAAGAATTAAATTCTTATTTAGGGTAAAACTCTAATTTCTTTTTAAAGGAATTAAATTCCCAGATATGTAAAAGAATTAAATTCTTGATTAGGGTTAAACCCCGGTTTCATTTTAGGAGGAATTAAACTCCTGTGAGTTTGGGAGAATTAAATTCTCAAAACTCAATTCCCCTTCTAAGTTTAGGATCTGCATGGCAGGATCTCGACCCGATGAGAATTAAATTCTCATTCTATGGGGAGATGTGCTCTGTGCAGATCTTCAACCAGAAGAAGAACTAAGTTCTTTTTTTTATATAAGAGTTAAACTCTTGGATTTTGAGAATTAAATTCTCTTTTGAAGCCTCTCTTTTCTTACCTAGGGTTTTTCTTTTGCAGAGAATTAAATTCTCCCCTCTTTTCTTTTTTCTCTTGAGAATTAAATTCTCCTCTCTCTGTTTCTTCTCTCAAAAAAGTAGCTCCATTCTCTTCTTTTCTTGGTTCTTATTTATAGGAGAATGAAGAGAATCAATTTGTTTAGCAAATCTCTCATTGAAAGATTTGATTTGATTTCATGAGAGATTTGATTTACTTTCATCATTAATATGATCATTTAGATCATTCAGTGACTTTTATTCACCGTTGGATTTTAAATCCAAAAGATATTCTGTTTGTTATTTCGGTGAGATTTGGGGAGATCTTTCCTTGTCTAGGATTTTTCCATAAATTGGTGATATTTAATCACCCTTAGATCTTTAATCCAACGGTCTCCATAATCCTTTTCCATTTGGAAAGATTTAGAAGCTTTTAGAATTTAATTCTATTAACTGTAAGGCTTTCGAAACCAGTCACGTGCTGACACGTGACCCTTGGTCACGTGGGAGCACGTGACCCCCAATTGAGTTCTTGAACGGCCGCTTGTTTATGCTTCAGTTTTAACTATCACGTGTCAACACGTGACCATTGGTCACGTGTGAGCACGTGATACCTCATTGAGGTAACTTCTGACTTTTAGAATTAAATTATATTCATTATTTTAG
Source organism: Agapanthus africanus (assembly GCA_030015575.1). Lineage (NCBI taxonomy): Eukaryota > Viridiplantae > Streptophyta > Magnoliopsida > Asparagales > Amaryllidaceae > Agapanthus > Agapanthus africanus. The sequence goes on along the minus strand of CM057339.1, from coordinate 275,804,450 downwards.
AGGCTTTAAAAGCCCATCACGTGTCTGCACGTGACCCATGGTCACGTGTGAGCACGTGATGCCCCATTGGGGTCTTTTCTGAGTTTTTATTATATCTCTTAACTCCTCCAGCGGGTTCTTAAAGGTCCATCACGTGTGGACACGTGATGCCTCATAACTTTTGATCCCGGATGAATTATGAGGCCCATAATATATCAAATCGAAGGGTTTTTCGAGATGCTTCCAATACCTTCAGAATTTAATAGTTCCTCCTTCGGGAACTTATCAAAATATAGGCCGGAAGGTATTGGTTCGCATTTCCTTAAGCGTATCGCTGCCATTTGATACCTTGGACTCTTCTGCGCAGAAATTTTTGGCGGGAACACCGTCCCCCACTACTTTGCCCACGTAAGTATATACGTGGGTGAAGTAGTGCAAAGTAATGCATAACGTATGACCAGTTTCGGGTTGGTAGATTACTTTCAGAATCTTGATCTGAGAAGATAACGAGCGGACACGAGCGTCGTCATTTATCATTGACTCAAATCTCGACTCTTAAGAGATATAGTTCCAAACCCTTAACTCCATGAGCCGCACCCTTCTATCTCTTTATATCTTACTCTGGCGTGAAGTAGTTTATATGCTCATGAGTAGCTTTTCCATTTCAGTGGCATGTAGCTTTGGCGAGTGTGGCTCATAGATGGTCCATCTTGACCTCTTTGCAGGGCGGTGATGGCTTAGGAGACAGGGTTAGGATCTGCCACCTAAGACTTTTCAACTTTATGAGCCGTGAGGGTCTCATAAAGACTTTTCTCCCTACGAGTCGTGAGGATCTCATAGATGTATTTTCTCCTTAGGAGTCGTGAGGATTTCTAAGTGTGTTTTCTCTTATAAGTCGTAAGGATCCTATAAGAGAGTTTTCCCTCCTACGAGTCGAGAGGACCCGTAAGCGGTTATTTCCCTCCTTGTCGAGATTCGACTTTGGAGAGTGTGACCCGTGGATAGTATGCAAGAGACCGTTTTGGATCGCCTTGCAGGGCCCCAGTGCTTAGGAAACAGGTTTTTTAATCCCCGCTGCCTAAGGCTTTATCTCACGAGTCGAGACGAATCGAGAAGTTTTCGCAAAGACATCAATTTCCTCACAAGTCGAAACGGATCGAGCAGATCTCGCAAGAATATCCTAACGTCACAGTTAACCTCTGCTCTTTACGACAGATGTCCGTTAGGGTCTGTGGTACTAGGGTTTTGCCCGTCGTACCGTCGCATGAGCTGATATATTCCTCGATAGGCAATCGTGCTGTTCGAGTATCCCTGCGACTGCCGTGTCTCTGATCCCTTCGGAGGCTGGACAAGACGTCTTCAAGCAATCCTCCTTGGCAGTTTGACCGTCGGAAGAGCAAGCGTTAGGAATTTGTCATGCCGCTTTTTACTTGAGGTTAGGCTCATTTTGGAGAGCCCCGATGAGTCATAACCACTCCGCGTTGGTGTGGGATGATCTCCGATAGTCTTTCAGGCTTTATATGACTTGCCGTTAAGACCCTGAAGCTAGGAATTTGGCCTTTGCTTCGTTTGCTGGCATCGTGTCCTTTGTATCGAGACGAATGTCATGGTTGTCTCTAGGTTGCTGGTGAACCGTCGAGGTTTGGAACTAGGGATTTTGTCGTGGCTCCTTTTGGTGATGTTGCGTCTGCTGTATCGAGACGAACGTCGAGGTGGTGACCACTCCGCACTGGTGCGAGATAATCTCCGATTGTCTTTCAGGCTTTATATGACTTGTCGTTAAGACGCATGAAGCTAGGAATTTGGCCTTCGCTTCGTTTGCTGGCATTGCGTCCGCTGTATCGAGACGAATGTTGTGGTGGTGACCACTCCATGTGGGATGGTCTCTGATTGTCTTTCCGGTTTTATATGAGTTACCGTCAAGACGTTGAAGCTAGGAATTTGGCCTTCGCTTCATTTGCTTTGGCGCGTACGAATCCTGCTGGGGGAAGAACGCTGGGGTGACATTTCATCTGCTGTATCGAGACGATCGTCGAGGTGGTGACCACTCCGCGCTGGTGCGAGATGATCTCCGATTGTCTTTCAGGATTTATATGACTTGCCGTCAAGACCCTGAAGCTAGGAATTTGGCCTTCGCTTCATTTGCTTTGGCGCGTCCGAATCCTGCTGGGGGAAGAACGCTGGGGGAAGAACCCTGAAGCCATTGTCATAGAGTCCCCACTCTTGATGGCCTGCTCGAAACTAGTTAGGTCATCATCTCATGATGCAATCCTCGCTCCCACTGTCATAGAGAAAACCGAAGTATCTCTCAGGTGGGTGAGGAACCCTACCAGACCGGCGGAGAGGCTGAGGTTCGTTGGGAGCTATTGAATCCTCCGGTTCTACCAAATCATCAGCTGCAGTTTGTATAGCTGGAACTCCTTCCTGTTCTACCTCATGTCCACTAATTTCTTCACAAGAAATTCCCTTTCCAAAATATAGCATGCTGAGAAACAAAACACATTTTGCTCCTCAGTGTGGTAGAAGATATTCCCTTGCGAATGATTGGGATATCCAACAAACTTCCACAGAACTGACCTTGTCTCGAGCTTGTCCGGATCTTTCTTTTAGACATAGGCCGGACAACCCCAAATCTTAACATCCTTAAGAGATGGGCTCTTCCCATACCATATCGCATATGGAGTGGTAGGCACCTGATTTGGTTGGAACCCTATTCAATAGGTATGCAGCTTCTCAAGTGCATAACCCCCAAAAGGTAATAGGCAACCAGTAATACTCATCATAGAGCTCACCTTATCACATAGGGTGCGATTGCTCCGCCCCGATATACCAACGTGTTGTGTATATGGAGGAGTAATGCTGAGAGAGAATCTTATTCTCCTTTAGAATAGTCCAGGAATTCCGTGCTCAAGTATTCTCCTCCCTGATCATATCAAAGGACATAATACTTATACCCGTTTTGGTTCTCTACTTCTAACTTATATCTTTGAATTTCTCAAAAACTTCAGGCTTGTGTTTCAACAGGAACATATGTCTGAATCTTGAGAGATCATCAATGAATGTAATGAAGTACAAAGAACCAGTTCTGGCATGTGTAGACAGGGGACCTACATACATCATTATGTATCAATCCCAAGAGTTCAATAACTCTTTCTCTGTTTCCAATAAATGGAGCTATGGTCATGTTTATCTTTGAGACATGACTGGAAAGTTTTACAAGATGTAAGTTCAAACTGATTTAAATATGCATCTTAATGTAACTTAGCTAGTCGGGTCGCATTGATATGACCTAGTCTACAATGCCTCAAGAAGGATTCGTTCATTTCTAAACTCTTCTTCTTGTGTGTGTTCTGCACGTTAAGAACTGTAGTTTGATTTAGAACGTATATGCTTTCAGATAACGTGCCTGAACCGATCAACTCTTGATATAGGAAATGTTCAAAACATTATCCAACAATAAAAAATTATATCCTTCTTTACTAAATAAAGAGACTGATATGATATTATATATCAGGTTCGGTATCTAATAACATTCGTTCAGAATCAATGTAATTGGTAATACAGGGTGACAACTGTCAACATTTCTTGGCTGCAACACTTGCACCGTTTCCAACTCTTGAAACTTATCACCCATTCTCAGTTCTCTACCTATCTGTAGCCCATGTAACATATTACATATGTGGGATCCTGATCCGGTATCTCATACCCAGGACGTAAAGGAAACTGAGAAACAGTTCTCTGTAATGAACACACTCGAAGAAGACGTATCAACATACATTTTCTTCGTTTGGGCGGCATGGGAATTCTGGTAATCCCCTATTTCCTGCTCGGTCTTTTAACAATTATAAGTTGGAGCGGGACCGACGTTCCCGAGCTGAGCATAACAAGCGGGTTTGGTCAATACATCCATATTATTATCTTGATTAAGGCGTGACATGGTCGCTACCTGGAGAGAGAGAGAGAAGAAAACACTCAGCGTATGCTCTTACAAGATTAGATTGGTTATTAATTTATCTAATCAGGATGGCTCCCACTGTTTTAGTCAAATCTTCCTTCAAACCCTAAAAGGAAAGACTAGCCGGGATTAATTACACCTTATAAGTTCGCCAATCTTTTAGCCAGGCCAGTGTCGGTATTTTGAGGGAGGTTCCCCGTGCTTTCGCACGGACCTAATTAAAATAAACCTCGCTTTCCCAGAGGCATAACCCTGTTAACACCTTTCTAGACACCTACTTGATTGGCTAATTGTGATATGTAAAACTCTCCCAGGAGTAACTCTTGCTCGCAGTGGGTATCGGGATCCAACTATCTCATAGGAGGTATGCAATCTCATTGCAAATTTCAACACTTGAAATTCCCGATAATGTTTTGTCCCTAGCAACTTATGACCTTGGCTAAGGTCAACAAATCATAAGCGCTAGACAAGTTCAACCCGTCATTTCCCAATTGAATTAAACCCACCCGCACGACCCTTGGCTAAGGTCAACAAAGCCGCACAACTACCCTAACTCAATCGCATCATATGCTTATACATATAAGCACTAATTAGCTACCGCACACTACGTCTTGGCTAAGGTTAACAAACGCAGCACGAATACTAAGTAGTACTTATCTGAAATGGCGGAGGGCTACGACAGGTTTTTAAGAAAACCTTTTGCGTAATGAACTTGATATCGTCGTAGAATCGAGTGATTTTGAAAAAGAGTGTTTTTTAGGCTTTTACTATTTTTCCTAAAGAGGTCACTCCCGGTGAAGGGATCTCGGCTCTTTCCTTATCGAATAAGGTGCTGGATATTCTACAAGGAATACCGCTATACAAAGCAAGAACTAGAGCTACATGTTTTCGAGACAAGTTTCTACAACATCTTTAGGTTTCTTTTATTTCATTAATCTCATTAATGAAGTCCCATCTTTTTAAGTTACCTAAACATCACAGATAAATATAACGTACGCTTATGCCATCCGCATTCGTCTCGATGTCCCCTCGTGCACCGTTAGGTTAGATAACTAACGGCAGAGCGGGGCAGGGCTAGCGCGGGTGTAAAACATAAGCAACGTCTATATAATATATCACATATACTATATCCAATATCTATCTCAACATATACAGTGATCACATCACAGATAAATCGCAGCAGAACACAACATATGAAATATTAGATATACTAGGATTTCCGGGTTTTATTTTAAGCTAGTATAAAACATGGATTCCACTGTCATGATGAATAGCCAAACCCACAATCCTAGACCCCTACGAGAGCGGCAAGCAACCCTCCCAATTCTAGAGTTAGGAGACCCGGTCTCGACTCCTCGAGATGGTCTCCCACTAGACCCTAGAACCCGGTTACTTGTGCTCCCCGTCTTGGGTCTATCCTAATGCGGAAAAGTAAATAATATACAATGGTGACATCATACTCAACCTGTAAGTGCCCCAATAAAAGTATATTACATACAATGAATTTTACATGAATGAAAATAAAAAACTCTCATCTCACATAAAACCCCCGGCTATTCAAACACGACGATCCAATATAACATATCCCAGCAACACATAACATCACATGTCATCAACGTAAATAAATATGCGTATCCCAATTGTCGTTGACATATAGCACCGAAACCGTCGATACACCACATATTACACTTACGGTCGCAAAAAAGAAAGTGAAAACTATAACAGTTGGAATCCGCAACCACCTTAGACATCATAAACCCAACGTATCTCATACTTTGGATTTCATGCCTAACCAAATGAATTCCTTAGACATCACATGCCTAACAATTATAAACCTCGCATTTTAGTCTCGATCTCGAAAACACTTTTCAATATCAAGTCGGGCAATTCAACAAGATTCCCGACATCCTGATCGAATGCTCGTCGGAAACTTTAGTAGATGGCCGCACCCCCCGATGCCGTCGACGAAGTGCACTAAGGTGGAACACCGCTGCCGTGAGCATCCGAACGGATGCTTTTAACGACGGGGTTCTCCTACAGTCACTTGGCCGGGGTTATGGGGCATGGATATCTAATAAGGTTACCCGACGAGTATCCGAGTACGCTACGTGATTGCGACGGAGTTTTGATCACATCAAAATTCCGTGGCAACCGATCAAATGAGACTAAATTGCTAGATTTATAACATTCAAATTAGTTATCTCATAACTACTTCTGGATTCCAAATATTGTATCCCATCACATGATATCCGGACGAACGTTAAACTTTTCGATCGATTCATCAAAGTCCCACAATTTCCCGACGACTCAACACTTGAGCACAGTTTTAATAATACCCAGAATTTGCCACAGTACCTATGCACCAGCCGTAGAAGGGCAAACCCAAGCCTCACTCATGTCGCCACGGCACTGCGGCAAACCCTATGGTACGACCGCGGTTCCGCGATCCAAACAATTCGAGTTAGGGTTTCATTCTTCTAGAGGGTTCATAGAATCACTTGCATGTTTTTCCGAATACGTTAAACTTGGAAAAATGGGTTTTTGACATTCGATCGAACTTTTAAACTTCACCTAGACAATATGTGAATAACCCGAAACAATGTTAAAACTACGGATACGAAACACTCCGAATTGCTTATAGTGTAAGATTACATCACATACAAAATTAGAAAAAACAAACAGCACCTGAAACACCAAAACCAAGTCACTGGAACGCAAAAAAAAATTCTACCAAAAAGTGGTCGGCCCCATCATGCATGATCTCGGCCAAAATCCGAGCATACCCCCTAAAATTTTCATGGTGTTCGTGATATATCCCATATAAAACTCTGTACTTGTTTAAAAAAAATTTTGACAACATTTAAAAACGACAGCAAGCAAGTTTTGGCGTTGCAAGTTTCGGAGTATTTCGGTTTCGTAATCTTAACAAAATCCGTATAATTTTCTAGCATGGCTCTGATACCACTGTAGGGTTCCCTAGTATGGCAGCAAGGTTTCGGTAGGTATCGTCCATACCAAATTCAAAAATTTGTTGTTCTAGCTAACCCTAACATAGAATCGTTAACTAGAAATCGGACGGAATATAAATGCAAACACATTGCAAGTAAAGAGAGCAAGGAATACAACCTTTGTAGACCGGTCCTTCACTTCAATAGCTCCGTGTAGTAGTCCCTTCACTGCTATCGTGTACTTCGGACTCTAAAGAGGTTCCCATGAAGAAATGAACATGCTTGCATCGAAGTCTTCGAGGCCGAAGATGATCTACGTCGAGGAGACACTAACCCAAGCTATCTCTTCACTAATTGCGGAATTAGTGAAGCAAACACCCTATACTAAATGGCAAGTGGTAGAGGATGATGAAGTAGAAATTGGGCTCACTTTAGAATTGATTTTCTCACATTTTTTCTCACATCTCCATTGAAGCTAGAAAGCTTTGAGGAAGAAGAAGAAGAATGAACTCATGAACAATTCACAAGTGAAGAATGGCAACCTTAGGTAAGTTAACATCATATGTTAACCTTTGTAGAGAGTTAACCATGGCTAGGTTCAATTGGTTGGATTAACAAATATCTTAGCCAAAACAAAAGAGTGGACTTGGTCAAAGATCACTACAAGCTTCTACAAGCTTTCATCCATGACAAAATGACACCTTTTGTAATTACCAAAATAAATAAAACCCTAGCAATTAAACCAAGCATGGTGTAAGTCATACACACACCTTTGTTGCATGTATCATCAAGCATGAAACAAACACACCTTTGTTGCATGTATCATCAAGCATGAAACAAAATAATGTACATTTATATATATCACATATATACTTATGCACAAAGTGAGAAAAAGAAATCACAAGTGAGCTTAATATTAGTTAATGTAATATAATATATCAAATATATAATTATATATTAAATTATTAAATCAACTCTTGATTTAATAATCCGGCTATATTACATATAACCGACTAATATCATATGAATCAACTTATCGAATCAACACTTGATCCGATAACCCGGCTATATCATATATAACCGACCGATATCACATATCGCGAGAATAGAATACGGTATCTCATATCGTATTAATCTCGGTCTCGCACATATCACATATGTGCTCCTACTCCAATTTGCTTGAGCCAGGAAACCTCTGTGTAGGACTCTAAAAACTCGTCAATACGCCGGCAGTAGGTGCTGATCATATCAAACACCCACAAGCCGCAAGCGGTCTGCTAAACGTAATGGCCACCCGGGTATTGAGCGATCAGAAGATCAACAAGCAAGCCTGCTCATACTCCTGTGAATCCAATCAGTAACACTACTGTACAGTCCGGTCTCTTCGTCTGATATGTCGCATATCTCGTCTAGGGGTGGTAAACGTCAGACCTCAGTAACTCGATAAGTCGTGTCGATATGAGGCTCATAACGGGTCGAGAAACTATTGATAACACTTACCAGTATATCTCTGAAGCAGCCCTAGACAGGAACTTCCTGTTATAGCCAATCGAGCACAGTGCAACATAACTCCCAATACCGGGAGAGACGAAACCCCTCCTATCGCTCATTGCCTCCATATGATTCGGGACTGTACCCAAAAGCCACCATTTTGCACGTTCTCTTGAACGTGGTAAGGTGGAAATCAAAGAAAAGTGGGAATCACACAAGACTCTATGATGATCTCGGGTCTACAGACTAACATGTACCAGTGTCACCAGAGAACTGCCATCTGACGTGAGGTATAATACCATCTGGGAGTTCTCGGTGGGTCCGTCCAGTGTACCCAGTCTCCACTGAGCAGCCGTATACTGTCTCTGATGTCAAACACCAATGGATATGGGATCATCCATCACCTATCTTACATGGGTCGAGAAGCTATACGCTAGTTTACTCTGGTATATCGATGCCTTGTCTCGATACACCTATGACTAGGAACATTTGAAGAATGTACTTATCGACTACTCCGTCCCCACTATTATGATCTGCAGCATAGTCCTGGTAGTCAAGTACTCGTCCTAAGGGCTTTATCAACATGTAACATAGAGACAATCATTGTACGTTAAGATAAAGAGCAACCAGATAGCATACTATCATGTCGAGCAAGAAAGTCCTCACTATATATGTCCAAGCATCCACTACAATATACACCGTATGTACAGTAATGGCCTCCAGGGCATACATATAACTAACAAATACTATGTTGACTTCATCTTCAGAGTCGCTGCCAAATACCAAAATAGGCATAGATGGTGTTGGCCCGCTGCTTTGGGGTTGCCCCGAAAAGATCATCTCTTCATCATCTTCGGTATCGCTCCCAAAGATCGGGACGGTGGCGACGGCTTTCTGTTTATTCTCCGATTTACGACATCTTTCCGTGTCTTCGAAGTCTAGTAGGATGTACTTGGCGTCTTTGTATTTGCGGACTTCATTTACAGAGAATGGGTTTAGCTCCCCTGTAACTGTGTGCTCGAGGCCATCTTTGAAGTGGTTCATACACTGATGTTGTGTAGAAGGGATGATGTTGTACTCGTGTAACCAAGGTCGGCCGAGCAGAGCGTTATAGAAAGTTTTGGCGTCGATGACATGAAACTTGATGTCGGTGATGAGCATCTCAAAGCGTAACGTCAGTATTACGGACCCAAGCGTCCGTGATGACTGCGAGTCGAACCTGGAGATAGTAATTTTGTCTCGAGCCAGTTGTTGAACGTTCATGCAAATCTCCTTCAACACTCTCACATTAAGAAGGTTAACGGAGGATCCGTTTGTCAACCAGGATCTTCCCTATCTTGATGCCGTGGCGTTATCCAGTGACATACAGAGGACGGTTGTGCCCGCACGTTCCGAGGAGGAGATCCTCATCGCCGAATGTGATGTCAGCTATGTAAACTTTTTCCAGCTCGTCCTTCATCGTTTCTTCCGCAAAGAAAGCTTGGAACTGATCAGGCTCTTGCAGCGCCTTGATCAGAGAATCTCGTGCCTCTTTGGACAGGAAGAGAGCATCCAGTATGCTTAGTTATGAAGGCATCTTCTTCAGGTGTTCCAGGTTATTGTAATCCACCTTGTTTTTCTTAGGCGGGTCCTTAGCAGTGAGCTCTTCGACGACTCTATCATAGAGGCCAATTTCCTCGGGGGCTTTTTCTTTTCCTTTGTCTCTCTTACTCGAACCTTTGTTTGAGGGTCCGAAATTCTTTTCAGGCAACGTACGACTACACAGCTGAATGTTCTCACATTTCTTCACCTCTTCTTCTTTTCCAGAGGTGGATTCCTTGAAGAGATGGTCGAGGGCTATTTCTTCGTCGGAATCGCTCCCAAAGGTTAAAACTTGAGATTCCCCTTTTGTTGAAATAGCATCAACCATATGACAGTTACAAGCTATTCCTTTATGCTCATCTGTCGTGCTTTTTTGTTCCCAACGGGCTTTGCGGTTCATTCGCTTGAAGTGTTGTCGGTGGGCAACGTAACCCTGCTACCACTTCTTGAAGGCATTGCACTCTTCGGTAGGGTGTATGACTCTCTGATGGTATAAACAATAGTTCGGATGTTCATCTGCTTCATCAAGGCGCGTACTCCAGGGAGCATTTCCTTTGATAAGTGGAAACTTCATCCCCATTGACAGGGCTTTGGCGAACCGTTTCCCCGTCTAAAACCTGTTTTTGTCTGCCGCAAGTGTGCTTCGACCTGGTTAGAGTACCGTGTGACTCCTCCTCGCTGCAGCTTCTTCGTCCTGACACCGACGCTTGACCTTTTCATATATGGCCATTTCGTGCTCTCGGTCAGCTTTGCTCTTTTGAAGGGCTTCGTTCAACAGTTTATCGATCAGGTGGTCTGACGGTTCCATAGATTTTGACGTCGGTCCTGCCTCCAGTTCCTCTGCGTTGCTTTCCGACACTGATGGAGCTTCTTCATCTATTAACGACAGGTGAGAGATCATGTGGCAACTCGCTACATAATCCTCGGGTTCTTCTGACGAGCCGTTTCCTTCATTAATGTCATTGTCTCTGTTCTCAAGAATATGCTTGAGGAACTCTTCGAGAGTGACCGGGGTCCGCGCCTTTTGGTTGTATTCTTCCAGAGCATCAATGTATTTTTGCAGGTCCGTGCGCTTATCGTCAGGCTGCACAGGCTTCTTGGTCTTCTTCTTTTTCTTCGAAGACTTCGAAGGCTTGGCCTGGAGATTTTGCCCATCGTTACCAGCTTTCGGTATTGGGCGTGGTTTCAGCATCCCCTCAATGATCTCGGGCTCCAGCGGGCATTTCCATTTGACCGCCGGGCATTCTTGAAGATCCTTTAGCATTCTTTTAGTTTTAGCCGAAAGGACAACTTCCCACGAAGCTTCTTCTATAAATGAGCATGATGCCCCCGACGTGTCCACCTTTTTTAGGAGCGTGCTGCTGTAGCGGGTTTACCTTCCATTTTTTGGACAACGTGAACTTGCATTGCTGGTACTGGTCCTCAACCCAGTTTTTGAAGACATAGTAATCTTCGATTGGGTGGCCCATTTCTCTGTGGTAGGGGCAATAGTTAGGACTGTTGACGTCTCCAGGCTAGAGTGGGCATCTCGAATCCAGCAGAGTGATGAGCCTGTTGTGCACCGCTAGTTCGAACAGTCTTCTCGTTTTATCCCAGGGAAACGAGTAAGGATGTCTCAACTTCTTTTCGAGGGATCATGATTTGCTGCTTTGGCGAGCAATCGGTTTCGGGTCACTCGGTTGTTGTTGAGCGTTAGCAACGAAAGTCGCTTTCCCTTTACCCTTTTCATTCCGGAGATCCGTTTTTGAAGAGGATGACCTATGGCCCATCTGGTCCATTTAGGCCAGCTTGTCAATCAAGGCCTGGAAGGTGGTTAGCTTGAAGAACATCATAAATTGGGATATAGTCGCCTGAGGATCAAGGGTCCCTACGAATATGCCCACAGCGGGAGCTTTTTCTATGCGTTGTTCATATTTTGACCATAGGTTCCGCCATCGAATTGCGTATTGAACCCAGGTCTCTCCTGGCTTCACCGTGGCATTGATTAATGCAGTGATCGAGGTGCGCTCGCTTGCACTTGCGAAACGTTGCATGAACTGTAGCTCCATTTCTGTAAATGTTTTGATGGAGTCATTCGGGAGCTCCGAGTACCATTCAAATGTTGTCTCCACCAAACTGCCGACGAATTGGTGAAGCAGCAGTTTGTCATCGCCTCTAGTATTGCCGCATAGAGCTCTGAACTGAGCGACGTGCAGATGGGGATTGCATGTCCCCTTATACACGTGGGATTTAGGGATCGTATATCCTGGAGGGTACTTGATTTGATCGTACCAGCCTGGATAAGGTCGTCCAGTTCTGACGACTTGCCCTGCCGCTTCGCTTGCCTGATGAGCTCATATTTGTTGAGCTATGTAGTCATCAAGGGCAGCGTTGGAGATCGCTTCTTCTTTGGCTACTGAGAAAGCTGGTAGAGGATTTGACATTTTCCCTCTGCCGTCTTCAATGATTATTGGAGGGTCTTCGGCTGGAGGATCCGGCTGGATCATCATCCCCACCATGTCTTGGAACAGAAGCCCCATTTGTTTTATATTAGCCGCTTGTTCCGTGGCCTCTTTATCTTTCTTTTCAAGCACCCTTCATAGGAATTCGGTGTCGGTCTCCTGCTCCTGGCGTTGTTCCGACGATACTTCCGGGCTTTCTTTCTGCCCAGTGAGTGCGGCCATCCTTGTCAACATCTTCTGGAGATTTTGTTGTTGCTCCTGAGCTTTTGTCACCGATCGTGTGAGTGGTCAATGACCCGTGGAAGTACAGCTTTCCTCTTTACCGGAAGCCATGTACACCGTGTGTACTACCATGCCCCAGGACTTGGTCCACTGCCTTTGATATTTGCCGCCGGTGGTGGGAGATTCTCAGGCCTTCTCTTTTTGTGGGAGGCCGAAGTTAAGGGGGCCGTTGCAGCAGGCACCCATGCAGACGATACCTTCCATAGTATGGCGGAGGGATGGTCCTCCTCTTACCGAGCATTCGTTTTCTTCAGCCGGAGAGAGTAGTTTTTGTCAATTACAGAGTCTTGGACTCTCCGCCAGACCCTGTGGATTTTGGAGGATAGCCGCTGAGGAGGTTGTTCCGATTTTACCTGTGTTGTGTTTTCAACAGGCGGAGGAGACTTCTTCAGTACAGCGGTTGGAGAGTTCTTGTGCACCCTCGTGAGCAGCTCGAAGCAGCTCCCAGTTGGAACAACAGCGTTAATTTCCACCATTGGAGCTGGTGGGGTAAGTCCAGAGGGGGAGTTGCCCCTAGCTCTCTTTAATCGGTACCAGTGGCGACGCCGAGCACATCGTGCAGACGAAACCATCTCTGTTGTGGAAGCGACTTCGTTATGCCCCCTGCTTTGATGAGAGGCTGCTGTCGGTTGTAGAGTGTTTTTCGTCACCCCATTGAGATGGGAATACGCGCGCGCTTGTCAGGCGCAGTACAGATTCCACCTGCCTAGGGTAGGCAGAGGTTTATTGATTGTGGGGATCCGAATCTCCGGCAGCCGCGGACTAAGCTGTCGTTAATTACCCCTCGCCTTTGGAGCGAGGGAACCTCCGATTAACGCGTTAAACTGGTCATGCGAACTCAATGTGCAGTGTGCGTGTGTTGTGTTTTGAAAGGAGTTTTGGATATATCGAGGGTCCCGCAAAGTTTTTACGGGGGTCTCGCTATCCGGATAGCTGACTGGGGGTCAAGGGGGCTAGCAGCCCCCTTGTGGGGTGCGAGGCAGCGCCCCGTTAGAAATTTTTTCTAACGGGAACAGTGTGGTGAAGTATGTGTATGTGTGTGTAGGTATATATATACATATATATATATATAAGGAAAAGAGTATCCAAAGGATGCATGGGAAAAAGCGCCAGCGCTTTGGGTGCTAGCGCTTTGGGCGCAAGGGCGCTAGCGCTTTGGGTGCAAGGGCGCTAGCGCTTTGGGCACTCGGGCGCTTGCCAGGTACGTGGGCACTCGGGCGCTAGCGCTTTGGGCGCGAGCGCTTTGAGCGCTCGCGCCCCACGTGCCAGGCATATGGGCGCTAGCGCTCTGCGCGCAAGAGCGCTAGCGCCCCATGTGCCAGGCACGCTGGCGCTCGGGCGCTGGCGCTCTGAGCTCAAGAGCGCTTCGAGCGCAAGGGCGCTAGTGCCCCACGTTCCAGACACGTAGGCGCTCGGGCGCTAGCGCCTCACGTGCCAGGCACGTGGGCGCTCGGGAGGCAAAAGGGACTTGGTCCCTGCAATGGAAGTTGTACTCCCAGAAAGGAGCACTTATTATTTTGTGTGTGTGTGTGTGTAAGGAGTTAAACTCCTAGGATATTTTGAAGCTAATGAAGGGGCTTCTCTCTTGAGCCTTGGATCTTCCCCAAAGTGGGGTTTCTGGAGATGGGTCTCCTTCTTCTTCCTGTCGTTTGGCCGGATCTTGGAGAAAGGGGGTGAGATTTAAAGATCTCCCCTTTTTGAGATCTAATGGAAGATCTGAGTTCCCCTTTGTGGGTTTTGTGGTGAAAAACTATTTAGTTTTATAAAAGGAAGAGTAAAACTCTTGATTTAATTCAAAAAAAAGAAATAGGTTTTAGAACCTTGAGGAAGGAGAAGATCACGGATCTTGATGCTTTTTTGGGAGAGAGAAAAAGTTGTTGAGATATTTCATTATCTTTGCCTTTATAGGCTATACACTTTACATATAGCCCCTCGGGCTTTACAAAAATGGCATTTTGCCCATCCTATAGCTCATGTGCCATTTCTTTTTGCACATAAGCCATGGGCTTTACAAAAATTTGGCTTTATGCCCATTCATGCATAAAAAATTACATAAAAATTATTTATTACATGATTTCATTTTGGGCATGGAGGAGGGCCGCCCGCTTCATGTTCGGACTCGACCTGGGTATGGGCCCACTTGATCTGGGCTTGGGCTCACTTGGCTTAGGATTGACCTTGATTTTGACTTGGTCAACCGGGGTGCAATTTTCGACCCCAACAAAGTGCCCCCCATCAATAAATGCACACCACATATGTAGGTCATGTGCATGAAATTGATGGATCTTCTTTCACGTGGAGGCGACTTGCTTTGGTTTCCACTTTTTGGGATGCATCGGCCTTTTTACGACATGGACGGTCGACGCTTTACGCGTCTCCGAGATGGAGTGTCTGTGGTAGACGTTTCTCTGGCCCGGAGTGATTTGGTAGACGTGCCCCCGGCACGGAGTGTCTGCTTGACGTATCCCCGAGACGGAGTGTCTGCTGGCTGACGTGTCCCCGGTACGGAGTGTCGCTGGTCGACGTTTCCCCGAGACAGAGTGTCTGCTTAACGTTTCCCCGTGGCGGAGTGTCGTTGTAGGACGTTTCCCCGGCACGGAGTGTCGCTGGTCAACGTTTCCCTGAGACGGAGTGTCGGCTGGTTGACGTGTCCCCGAGACGGAGTGTCTGCTTGACGTTTCCCCGAGGCGGAGTGCCTGCAGTCGACGTACCCCCGGCACGGAGTGTCTGCTTGATTTTTCCCCGAGGCGGGGTGTCGGCTGGTTGACGTGTCCCCGGCACGGAGTGTTTGCTTGACGTGTCCCCGAACGGAGTGTCTGCTGGCTGACGTGTCCATGGCATGGAGTGTCTACTTGACGTTTCCCCGTTACGGAGTATCGTTGTTGGACGTTTCCCCAGTATGGAGTGTCGCTGGTCGACGTTTCCCCGAGGCGGAGTGTCAGCTGGTTGACGTATCCCCGGCCCGTAGTGTCTGCTTGACGTTTCCCCATTACGGAGTGTCGCTGTTGGACGTTTCCCCGGTACGGAGTGTCGTTGGTCGAAGTTTCCCCGAGGCAGAGTGTCTGTTGGTTGACGTATCCCCGGTACGGAGTGTCTGCTTGACGTTTCCCCGATACGAAGTATCGCTGTTGGATGTTTCCCCGGTACGGAGTGTCGCTGCTTGACGTTTTCCCGGCATGGAGTGTCTGTGTTGGACGTTTCCCCGAGACGGAGTGTCGCTGTTAGACGTTTCCCTGGTACGGAGTGTCCGTGTTGGATGTTTTCCCGAGACGGAGTGTCTGTATGTGACGTTTCCCCGGCACGGAGTGTCTGTTTGTGACGTTTCCCCGGCACGAAGTGTCTGTTGTTTGACGCAGAGGTCGATGTTGGATGGTTGGTTTGATTTGTTTTGGGTTGACATCAGCATCGCTACACTGGAATATGGTACCGGGAGCGAATCATCATCTATCATGAGAGGATTTGGGGATTGGTTTTCTGTCGGTTTGGCATCTGCATTGCTGCACTGGATTTAGGATTTGGGAATTGGTGGTTTCACGCCCCGCCCCAATACAAAAAGTATTGTCCGCTCTGGCCGCAGTCGCACGGTTTTGTCCTTCCGGGCGAACCGGACCCGAACAAGGGCCACTTCCCAGGAGGTCACCCATCCCGGAACTTCCCTAGCTCGAGCACGCTTAACTACGGAGTTCTCAAGCTCCTGTAGTGCCGGTTCACTTAAAAGGCGCCTCTGTATTGTAGAGTGGTATCATTCCATTTATAGTACATATCTGCCGTCTTTCGGAATGTGTTCCGAAGAGTCCCCATTGTTCTACAGTGGGTCTCACGGACTCAAGAGGTGGCCCCTACGGATTTAAGAGGTGGCCCCCACCCACTTAACATGACACTTGGCGTGACACTTTGTTCCGTGTGGCACTTTGCTCCGTGAGCAAGAACCGGGTCCCAACATTCTCCCCACCTTTGAACAATGGTCCATCCTCGAACCACAGACCTACTATTGAGGAACCAGCTCTGATACCACAGAAACCCTGTCACGCCACGCTTCCCAGAGTGCGCTAAGATAGGCACGTGATAGAGCCAACCATGCTACCTGTGGATAGGAAATATCCATCCACAGTCACATTACGGCTGTAGAGATATCAAGAACAGTAATAAACTATCTAACACATGTCCATTAAGCCAGAATAAATGAGTCATGAAATAAAATAATGCGGAAGCAAAAGATCCAATACAAAAATTTGGAATGTACATCCCATAATACGGGCTCACATCAGGAATGAAAAAATACAGAAAGGAAAACTAAACTAAACTAATAACAGGTCTTCACTGTTCGGCCTGCTGATCAAAATACTCTTGGACTACCTGCGACAAGGATAATAGATCTGGGTCGTCCAAAACCCAGACGTCAGTGCGTCATAATATCAATAATTTTAAGCAAGCAGGATGTAATGAAATATGCAGGCATGAAGTATAAGCAGTAACAAGTTTTCAGGAAATAAATAGTAACATGAATAAAGATCAGTGAACAGGATATATTATAGGTGATGTGCATTGAGTAGTCTAAACTGTGCTATAGGGTTAACTACTCTAAAGTTATTCGAAATCAATTAATGTAATCTTCATCGTAACCCATCGGTCTATGCCCCGTTCATTCCCCACGGGACCACGGTACAATATATAATAGACTGTGAGTCTATGTCCCGTTCATACCCTATGGGACCATGGTACAGGATGTAATAGCCCTTTGAGTTACGTTCAGTTACAATCTTGATTTCCCCATACCCCTAAGTTATGTGTGTAAGTCAGGTATTGATAAATCTGGAGCTAATACCAACACAGGATCAAGCATGTACAAGTCTATCTAAATAGACAACAGGATATGTCCGTAGGGACAACAGGTCGAGACTGTTGGCATTAGTAACAAGATCAGGTATCAAGTCAAGTAGTGATATAATCAGGTCATGTCAAGTAGTGCACATGTATCAAGTAGTGTATTAGGTCATGTCAGGTAGTGCACAAGTATCAAGCGGGTGCTCATAATCAAACTGTAATAAGTATGGGTGCACAAAATCAAGTATAGAGTACTAATATAACAATAAAATGAAATAATGTGACATGGTATGCAAATAGATATAAAATCAAAGATATGGATCCACAATTATCGATTAGGGTTACATTTATAGTTCCAATACTAATTAGGATGCACTATATTAAACATGGGGTGTTAATATCACAGTATTATGTATTAATGTGATCTATAGATGCATTTATATATATTTTAAATGAGATGGATGCAAACGGGTATCCGAAAATAGTAAAACTGTAAAATGGTAATGTGGGATGTACAACTAAGCAATATGGGATGTAAATATTCCACTGGATGCAGTATACTGTAGTATAATATGTAAAAAGATAGGTTTGCATGCGCTAGATGTAAAACAATACGTACAGATGTATACGAATGTCGGAAAACTGTAAGACGAGAACTTGGGATGCATGATTTAAAATACCAGTGTTATAATTATTAAAATAGAAGTAATGTAGCATGTAGCAAGATAAACTTGCCTAGACGGAACGTGAAACGGATATGTACGGTACGTCCCACGTCGGCGAAATGTCGCGACGCGCGCACGGTACACGGAACGGGTCCAAATAACGCACGAGGGTGATCACATAGTCCAGGTACGTCGTCTGGATCGTCGGCGTCGATCCCGGCTCTGGCGAACTACAGAAAAATAGAACTCAAGAATAAAAGAAAAGAAAAGAAAAGAAAGGAAGGAAAGAGGAAGAAGAAGAAGAAGAGAGGGAAGGATTGCTCACTGGCTTTGTGCACTGTGTCTGCAGAGAGGGGGTGACGGTGTCGACGGCAGTAAACAGAGCTCTGGTGATATAGGGTTTGGTGTTGGTTAGGTTAAGGTTTCGTTTGCTGGGTTTCTTGGTGCAGGCTCG
This sequence comes from Agapanthus africanus, assembly GCA_030015575.1. NCBI lineage: Eukaryota > Viridiplantae > Streptophyta > Magnoliopsida > Asparagales > Amaryllidaceae > Agapanthus > Agapanthus africanus. Next base: position 275,785,830 of record CM057339.1, on the reverse strand, counting down.
GGTGTTGTTGGGTTGGTGTAGGAGAATGCAGAGGAGAGGGCGGAGAGGAAAGGAAGGAGATGGTGATGGGATGAGATGGTCGACGGCGACGAGGTGAGGTGGTGGTAATAGGTGTTCTCGGGTGCAATGGGTGCAGGGTGTGCTCTGGAGGAGTTGGCGAGGAGGAGGAAGAGGAGACGAGGAGGAAGTCGATGAGGCAGAGGGAGTCTAGGGTTAGGGTTTGAGAGATGGAGTTTGTGGTGATGGGTTGAACTAAGGAGGCTCGGGGTTTTTATAGGGAAGAGGAAGACGAGGATTATGGGGTTTGATAAGGGAGGTGATGATAGCGCATCGGGAAGGTAACGAGAGCGTAGTTACCGTGAGAGGAGAGAGAGGGGGGAGGAGAGATGAAGTTGTCGGTAGCGAGGAGAGAGAAGGCGAGAAGAGAGAGAGATCTGCGCGAGAGGAGAGAGAGAGAGAAAGAGAAAGAAAGGGAAGAGAGAAGAGAGAAGTTGAGTTTGTTAAATAGGTTTTGATTTTATTTAAAAAATATTTGGTAAGTTATAAGAATAAAATTTTAACTGTCGATTAAAATAAATATTATATTAATTAAATTTGAATTTTGGCGGGATACAAAAATATTCCAAAACGCGTCCGGGTCGGGTCTAAAATTTAGTTTTAAAATATGAAAATATACGCGACGTTCAAATTTCAAAATGAATGCTCAGGTAACGAAAAAGCATACCCCCAAGATTGGATGCACGTACGTGCGCGTAGCCATCCAAACACATCCGTTTCACTAAATGGGACGAGAACAAGATGCGCGGATGCTACCACGGGGTTAGGGGTATCATGCAGGCCATGTTATGTAATTTTAAATTATTTTATATGGCTTAAAATGTTATATGGTAAAAGATGCAATGCCGGATAAAATGCCAGTATGCAGTATTCATGAAAGTGCACATGTTTATATAACAAGTCAAGATAATTCATAAATATGAATCAAACAAGTTTCAAGCAAGCGGGTCGAGTCGAATGCAATGTACAATGTAAAATACCAAAATAAGCAAATACGATAACTGGAACTGGTATATAAATGAACTAGGGTGTTACAGGTGACTTAGGAGACAGGTTTAGATCCCTATCACCTAAGACTTTTCAATTTTATGGGCTGTAAGGGTCCCATAAAAGCATTTTCTCCCTACGAGTCGAAAGGATCTCGTAAGTGTATTTTCTCCTTAGGAGTCGTGGGGACTCCTAAGTGTGTTGCTCCTTTGTGAGTCGTAAGGATCTCACGCGGGGATTTTCTCCTCACAAAGTCGAGAGGACTCTGCGAGTGCATTTCATCTCTTTTTTACGAGTTTGCGCCCTTTCGGGTTTTCACAAACTCGCCGGCAGTCCTGCTGTTTTTACTCACGGAGCCCTTTCGGGTTTTCATCCGTGCCCATTTTGCTTGTGGACATACCTTTTTTTTTATCTTCACCGCCGGTGGGACTTTGAATGTGGTCTCGCCGGTGGGACTTGGGAGAGATTGGGATCGTTTTACGCCCGTGGATTGTATACGGTTTTGCAGGATGTATGATCTGGACCGTAGGGCCGGAAAAATTTTGGGACTTTGTTGGCGTCTGCATCGCTGGACCGGAATATGGTACCAGGAGCGACTCATCATTCGCCGTTGGGGTATGGGATTTGGAATTTGAATTTGGTTGGCGTCTGCATCGCTGCACTGGAATATGGTACCAGGAGCGACTCATCATTCGCCATTTGGGGATTTGGATTCTGGCCAGCGTCTGCATCGCTGCACTGGAATATAGTACCAGGAGTGACTCATCATTCGCCATTGCCTATTGGGAAGCGATGGCTTAGGAGACAGGTTTATATCCCTATCACCTAAGGCTTTTCAATTTTATGGGCCGTAAAGGTCCCATAAAAGCATTTTCTCCCTACGAGGCGTAAGGATCCCGTTGGTGCATTTTCTCCTTAGGAGTCGTGAGTACACCCAAGTGTGTTTTTCCTTTGTGAGTCGTAAGGATCCCACGAAGGTTTGTTCTCCTCATGTATCGTGAGGACACATAAGTGGGCCTTCCCAATGGAGCATAATTCCGAGGGCGGAGACCAGCCGTGTAACTGGTGATTGCGGTGGGGCATGGGCATGGTGAGAATTATTTGAGCTCGTAGATTGTATACGGTAGTCAATTTGGGGACTAACCGTAGGACCGGAGAATTTTGGGAAATTGAATTTTGGTTGGCGTCTGCATCGCTGCACTGGAATATGGTACCAGGAGTGACTCATCATTCGCCACTTTTTTTTAATTATTATTATTATTTACCGTGATTGCTCTATCATTTTAGCTTTTCATATCGCGACGGTCGCGATTGCCCTATCATTTCGGCTATTTATTCGCGGTTGTCCCATCATTTCGGCTTTTTTTTAATTATTTATTTATTTTTATTTACACATTTTTTTACATTCCCATATTAACGACTTAGAGGTCGATTGTTCCCAGTTTAATGACGTGGTGGTCGACTGTTCCCAGTTTAACGACGTGGTGGTCATTTATTCCCAGTTTAAAGACTTGGTGGTCTGGGGTTTTCTTATCCCAGCTCCTCGAACTTTGATCTTGGCGGGGCTGTGTTGATGATCTTAGCTCTGTGGCTTGTCGGTTCATCTGACGACTGTGAGGCTTTCCCAAGTTTGTATTGGTTCTCCACCCAATCTTTAAAAATATAGCAGTCTTCAATAGTATGACTCACCATTCTATGATATGGGCAGTATATAGGATTGCCGGTCATATTCATATCATGTGGCCTCTTTGGAATAGGCAGTTGAAAACCGTTGTTCAAGGCATCCACGAATATTTCGCGGACTTTATCCCTCCTGAAGGAGTATACTTTCTTCTTTCTCTCCATTAAAGTAGGTGCCCTTACTGATGCTGGACCCTGAGGACGATCAGTCTTTGGTTCGCCTACTGTCTGCTTACCACGTTCAGTGTACGTATCGGAGGGACTGGAGGTTGATCGCGTCCGTTTTTCACAAAGGTGTTCCGCTCTCGGGCTGGAGGGAGCATCGGTCAGCTACTTCCGGATATCAATCCCCAGCTCACGAACCAAAATTTGATTTTGCTGTAATTGCAATCGGACGACTTGGGTCGTGAGATCCGCCACGACATTTGCCAGCTCGTCGACTTTAGAATGGACCTTGGCCATCTTCTCATCCCTGTCCTGAAGTTGCCTTTGAAGCCATTGGAATAATGCTTGTTCTATAGTTCCGGGTATGGCAACGGGGGCATCCCTACCGCCTGAACTTGATTCAGTATGAACCACGGGTTCCTTTGGCTCAATGGCCTGAGCGAGCTCTTCATCATTTAGATCGGGCCGATGTTGGATGGCAACAACCGTGCCATTGTCATAGTTATAAGGCGTAGGAGGACTTGTTCCTCTGAGCTCCATCATATTGACCGTATGGGTTGTGTACCCGTCTATTGCTTCTTCATTGGCAATGTTGCTCGCTTGGCTCTTAGCTTGTTGCCTTGGTCCGCTCTTTTTAGAGAAAGGCAGATGTCTGAGAGAATCAGGTCCCTGAAGGACTTCGGTCTCCGTTTATATGAAATTAGCGGTCGCAGCTTGATTGTTTGTTAACACGCCAGGGGACAATGATATTTCTCCCGCCTTGTATTGTTTCTCGACCCAATCCTTGAAAATGCAACAGTCTTCAATAGTGTGCCCCAGCACTCGGTGGTATGGGCAAAAGTTGGGATGATCAGTCATGTTCGCTTCACTTGGCCTTTTTGGCTCTGGTAGCCGCAGGCCATTCTTCAGAGCATCTTTAAAAATTTTGCGAACGTTGTCCCTTCAGAATGAGTAGACCTTATTTCTTCTTTCCTCCAAAGTTGGCTCTCGAGATTTGCTAGTTTTCGCTCCACCCGCTCTCTGCTTATTTAGAGAATCGGTGTTGTTAGAACTTCCGCCTTTTTAGTTGTCGTCCCTCCAAGGTTTCGGTCTGTTTGTGAACTAAAGATCCTGAGCGGACTCGGGCTTTGAGCGTTTCAATGTTTGGACCCTTTTGGTCAGCTCTTGGAATGTTTTAAGGCCTGCGGTGCACAGGAAAAGTTTCATCCAGTCCTTTAGATTTTCTATAAGAAGACTGACGGATTGATTTTGCTCCAACGGCGGTTCACATTTGACAGAGAGATTGCGCCATCGGACTATAAAATCCATGTTGCTTTCGTTGTTCTTTGACTATGTCCTTACGAGGTCGGCAATGGTGATTTTATCGCTGACACTCATGAACCTTTGCTTGAACATGGATTCTATTTGAGCGAACGTCATGATCGAGTCATCCGGTATGCTTGCATACCAATCGAAAGCAACATCCATCAAGCTATTAACAAACTGATGGAGAAGGAGCGCATCATTGCCCCCAGTATTTGCGCATGATGCTTTAAATTGGGCAATGTGCCGGTTCGCATTTCCCGTCCCATCGAACCTTTCAAATTTGGGGACGACATAGCCAATGGGAAACTCCACAAGATCGTACCGAGCAGGATATGGTCTCCCGCTACTGCTGGCATCTTTTTGCTCTCCGGCTTCGGCTACCAATGTTTTGACTTTGTTGGCAACCAAATCCATAATTTGATCTTGAGTTAGCGGGTTGTTGTCATCGGCCGCCAAGACATTTCCCGAGATAGGATGTGACTGGCTTTCATGCGGTCCACCCACCTTTGGATTTGAGGGAATAGGCGTCGGTTGTCTCAGGACACCGTTTCCCGGTCCATGAGTAGAACAATGCGCTTGATTGGGCGGCTGAGAGACAAGTTGGGCCGTGAGCTGTAAGACGACGTTTGTCAAGTCGTCAATTTTTGAGTAGAGCTTGGCCATCTCCTTGTCTTTGTTTCTGAGCTGCTTTCGGAGCTCCTGGAGAAATTGCTGCTCTGCGGTCTTAGGATGGAAAGTTGGCTCATCTTCGCTTTCTGAGCCCGACTCCTTATGAACCGAGGGATCTTTCTGCTTATCAGCTTCACTTGGAGCATTTTCATTACCTTCAGGAGGATGTCGGTCTTGGGAAGTGACAGCCACATTCAAACCATATTGGATTTGAGATATGGTGGCCCCATCCTTGCTGCGAAGGTTGTCACTGGGACGCGCGCCTACCATGTAGACTGTGTGGATAACACATTCGGCCGTCCTTTCATCACTGGCAGCTGGTTTCGCAGAGTGGTCTGGGCTTTGGAAATTCATAAATTTTAACATGGCCGGAGCCCTAGCCCTTTTGTTGGCTCTGTATCTGAGCCGCTTCTGCCTTAGTTTCTCTGCCTTGAGCGCCTAGCAGGCTTCTGCTCTTCGGGAAGCCGCCATAGGCCGAGTGATGGGGAGCTTAGAGAAAATACCCAACCGAGCAGTTATCAGGGGCACCGTTTGAGCTTGCCCGAGATGTCTTGTTGCTTTGTTGGAGTTGATGGCCTTGCCCCCAGCTGGGGCCATGGAGAGTCGTTCGGAAGCGGATTTGCGCTTGGGCTGAGGTGCCTTCGCGACCATGACTTTCGGCATTTTCCCCTTTGAGGCTGGTTTATCCATCACTAGGGCTTAAAGAGCAGGGCCGGCGTTAGCTGGTATGAACAGAATAGAGCCAAATGATAGAGGCGGCTCTTCCTATTGTCGTCCGAGACTGGCCGGAAGGACCGTCCTGACGTCCATCTTCATCATGTAGGAGATGGGATCCGTGCTGAGAGTCGAGATTATCTTTGGAGACATTGTTGAAAAGTGTTTTCTTGAAAACCTGAATGAAAGAGCATTATTTTAGTATAAATATGGATACATATATTGATTGAGTTCGCATGAACGTTTAACCCGAAATATGGGAGGAGAGATAGGTCCCACCGGGCGTGCCAGAATCTGTAGGGTGTTTTTCGTCACCCCATTGAGATAGGAATACGCATGTGCTTGTCAGGCACATTACAGATTCCCCCTGCCTAGGGTAGGCAGGGGTTTATTGATTGTGGGGATCCGAATCTCCGGCAGCCGCGGACTAAGCTACCGTTAATTACCTCTCGTTTTTGGAGCGAGGGAACCTCCGATTAACGGGTTAAACTGGTCATGTGAACTCAATGTGCAGTGTGCGTGTGTTGTGTTTTGAAAGGGGTTTTGGATATATCGGGGGCCCCGCAGAGTTTTTACGGGCAAAAAGCGCCAGCGCTTTGGGTGCTAGCACTTTGAGCGCAAGGGCGCTAGTGTTTTGGACGCTCAGGCGCTAGCGCTTTGGGCGCGAGCGCTAGGAGCGCAGGAGCGCTAGCGCCCCACGTGCCAGGCACGTGGGCGCTCGGGCGCTAGCGCTCTGAGCGCTAGCGCCCCACGTGCCAGGCACGTGGGCGCTCGGGCGCTAGCGCTCTGAGCGCTAGCGCCCCACGTGCCAGGCACGTGGGCGCTCGGGCGCTAGTGCTCTGAGCGCAAGAGCGCTAGCGCTTCGAGCGCAAGAGCGCTAGCGCTTCGAGCACAAGGGCGCTAGCGCCCCACGTGCCAGACACATGGGCGCTCGGGCGCTAGCTCTTTAAGCGCAAGGGCGCTAGCGCCTCACGTGCCAGGCACGTGGGCGCTCGGGAGGCAAAAGGGACTTGGCCCCTGCAATGGGAGTTGTACTCCCAGAAAGGAGCACTTATTATTTTGTGTGTGTGTGTGTGTAAGGAGTTAAAATCCTAGGATATTTTGAAGCTGATGAAGGGGCTTCTCCCTTGAGCTCTGGATCTTCCCCAAAGTGGGGTTTCTGGAGATGGGTCTCCTTCTTCTTCCTGTCGTTTGGCCGGATCTTGGAGAAAACGGGTGAGATTTAAATATCTCCCCTTTTTGAGATTTAATGGAAGATCTGAGTTCCCCTTTGTGGGTTTTGTGGTGAAAAACTATTTAGTTTTATAAAAGGAAGAGTAAAACTCTTGATTTAATTCAAAAGAAAGAAGAAGGTTTTAGAACCTTGAGAAAGGAGAAGATCACAGATCATGATACTTTTTTGGGAGAGAGAAAAAGTTGTTGAGATATTTCATTATTTTTGCCTTTATAGGCTATACACTTTACATATAGCCCCTCGGGCTTTACAAAAATGGCATTTTGCCCATCCCATGGCTCATGTGCCATTTTTTTTTGCACATAAGCCATGGGCTTTACAAAAATTTGGCTTTATGCCCATTCATGCATAAAAAATTACATAAAAATTATTTATTACATGATTTCATTTTGGACATGGAGGAGGGCCGGCCGCTTCATGTTCAGACTCGACCTAGGCATGGGCCCACTTGGCTTGGGGTTGACCTTGACTTTGACTTGGTCAACTGGGGTGCACTTTTCGACCCCAACATCGGTGTCAGCCTGTCAAAGACTGACGTCCGCTAAGAGGGAACGGTCAATCTGTCGAAGGCAGACTTTCTGGCAGGGGAAGCATTTTTAACGACCTCACATGCAGCAGGAGTTGGAATGGCCAGTCTTGCAAAAATCGATCCTCTAGCAGGAGCAGCCCCTTTGACGACTTCGTCTGTCGGAACAGGAATGGCTATTCGCTTCGGGATAACCCCTTCAGGTATTGCGAGCCTCTTTGCGGGCCCACTAAAGCTGTGGCTCAGCCTATTAAAGACTGAGACGTTGGAATTAGACGATCCGTTGAGAGGGACCGTGGTAGTTGCAAGCCGATCGAAGCCCGACTTCTTTGGAGCCTTTTGTGATGGTATTGAAGCATTGAAGCTCATTGACGGGAGCATGGTCCCGAAGAACAATCCAGTGGTGGTCTGAGTCACCTGCTCCACTGGCATAGCAAAGATGGAGGCCGCTTGGGGCCCGTAAGTCACTCCTCCGGCGGGGATAGAGTGGGAGTTACCGTTGCAGTTGATGCAGTTGGAAGCCATCGATATATCTTCTGCACAGGAGAAATACGCCAAATCTTAGTACCTTGAATCCAGGGGCAACCATATTAAACCGCGATTTGTTCGCGAACACGACACACGAAGTGTAGAGTGGAAAGAGGAAAAGGTCCCACCGGGCGTGCTAAAATCTGTTTACCGCCGAAAGCCGGGAAAACAAACGTCTTGCCTGAATTTGGGGGCAGATGCTTTTTGGATTTATCCGTCCACCTCTCCGAAGATGCCAAGTTGATTTATGGCACCGTGTATCAAAGGTTTGGATGGATGCGGCCGTTGCAGCAGACTTCTTTAGATTCCCCCTCGTTTGCGAGGGGTTTTTTGATTGTGGGAACGCTCTTCCCTGCAGGCGCAAGCCCCTGCAGTTAATTACATTACCGCGTCGCCGTAACCACTTTCTCCTGCTCCAGAAGGTCACTTCATGTCGTGTGTGTTTTGTTTTGTTTTTGGTTGTCTTGAATTGTATACGGAGACTAATTTATGTTGTCGCCCGTAGGGCGTAGATTAGTCCAAATCCGTATATTCTTAGCTTTGGGTTTGGGTTGACTTAAGGATCGTTAATCTTGTTTGAGATTAAGATCAACTTAAATGTTTGTTAAGGATACGTTAGTCCAATTTTAGACTAAGATCTACTTAACAAGGGTTTAGGATCATCTTGATCCAACAAAAGAGAGTTTGAGCTCTATCGTTTTAGTTTAAAGACGTTACGGTCCGTTGTTAGTTTAAGGACGTTTCGGTCCACAGTGGGATGTGCCCGTCAATTTGGGAGTGCACCGAGGAGTTGTTGGTTATCGGGACCCACCACCTCTCTGAAGACGCTGAGAATTAGAACGACATGTATCAGAGGTGTGAGGAGATGTACCCTTGAACCAATGTCTGTTGGGAGATCTGTAATCGTGTTTGGGACTAAGATCAATTTGGAAAATGATAAGCACATGGGCTCGGTTGATCTGAATTGGGGATTTGGTCAAGTTAGACTCAACCCACTCAGTCTTTGAATAAAGTATTAAACACTTGCTTGGGTTCAGTCCCTTTTCTGTGAAAATAATACTTTGCTTTACCTTCCCCTCTTTTTTTGTTCTTTTATTTTTATGGAGTGTTAAACACTCTTTATGCCGCCCTCGTGTGGAGCATGTGAGGCGCTTGGCGCTGAGCGCCAACCACTGGATGCTAGGCGATGAGCGCCAACCACTGGATGCTAGGCACTCCCTGTTGAACAGCGCCCACGCGAGGGACACGTGAGGCGCTTGGCGCTGAGCGCTAACCATTGAGTGCTAAGCACTCTTTATTGAGCAGTGCCCACGTGATAGACACGTGAGACACTTAGCGTTGAGCGCCAACCATTGAGTGCTAAGCACTCTTTATTAAGCAGCGCCCACGTGAGAGACACGTGAGGCGCTTGGCGCTGAGCGCCAACCATTGAGTGCTAAGCACTCTTTATTTAGCAGCGCCCACGTGAGGCGTTTGGCGCTAGTTTTTTCTTTCGGTGTTCTGTTCTGAAGAGTTCAATTCTCTGTTCTTTTCTGGATCTTTGATCCCCAAGAACAAATTCATCCCCATGAAATTAAATTCTCATTTGTGGGAGACTTGTCTCATGGACCTCAGATCCAGAAGAAGAACTATGTTCTTTAAGAAGAGTTAAACTCTTGGATATGCAGATGAGATGCTCTGATCTCTATTTTTTTATTTACCTTGAAGAAAGGTGTTCTTCTTTCTTCCTTCTTAAAGCTTTCTTCTTTCTTTTTCTCAAAACTTATGGGGAGTTTCTCTCTCTTTTTCAATACTTGAAGTCTTAGAGCCTTTATATAGTAGAGGCAAGTTTGTTGATTTAGTTAAAGAAATCTCTTATTGAGAGATTCTTAATTGATTTGGGAATTTTATCCGCCGTTGGATCTTTGATCCAAGGACTTCTGTTTTACAGAAGATATTTTTCTTGTTTTTAACAAGATTGGGGAAATATTTCCCCATACAGAGCTTATTCTGTAGCTTGGTGATTTTTTAATCACCATTGGATTTTTAATCCAACGGTGCTCTGTTTTTCAGAGAATAATCTTTCTTGTTTAGAAAGATTTGAGAAATATTTTCTCAACAAAATTTAATTCTGTATTTTGATGATTTATCATCTCCGTTGGATATTTAATCCAACGGCTCTGTTTAACAGAGAGATTTGGTTCTGGCGGTGGCGCTCTCGTGCGAGGCGCGTGAGGCGCTGCCTCAGAGTTTTTAACTCTCGGCACTGACACCCTCGTGCAAGGCACGTGAGGCGCTGCCTTTCAAATTTTGAACAGAGCTTTTTTCTTTTTATTAGGGAAACACATGTATGCAGTCCCCGATCGCAAGCGGGTGCGTAACCCATGTGATATGCACGTGCGCACTCTCATCAAAGATGTTACATGTACATGCGCACTTCACACGTATATGTGCACGTGGACATCAACATTTGCTTGATTACTTAGTTAAATAAACTAAGTATAGAAACTTTTGCTTCTCATATGCAATCTATTGATCAACATATCGATGATGGCCCATATTGATCTTAGTCGGATATATGACTAATGTTCGTTCACCCATATTGATCTTTGTCGGACATATGACTAATGATTGTCCATCCAAATTGATCTTAGTCTCATATAAGACTAACAATCCTCCGTTCCAACATGATCTTTTTCCTTATACACGGGATTTGGCTTAAGGGTACATCTCTCTATACCTCTGATATATGCCATTGTAATTCTTCAAAGTTTTCAGAGAGGTGGCAGGTCCCAACAACCAACAACTCCTCTCTCGTCCCTACTTGATGAAAGATATAAAATTTCATCAAGATAGGGAATGCCTTAAATATCCCATATAGATATGCACTCTTATATTGATACACCTCATATTGATGCACTTTAGTATTGATGTGCATACCTCATATTGATACGCATCCTATATAAATACGAATCTCATATTGAGCTCCGACTTTATACATATATGTATATGTATATTTTTGAAGAAAATATAAATGCTTTCAAATTGGATTGCACTATAATATTGGATGCATCCCATATCACTATCGTTCACTTCGCTACGTAACATATACATATGCGCGCAAGATGAAAGATGGATCAAAATGTCCCTAAACTAATATTGGACCGAAATGTCCCTAAACTAATACGCTTGGCCCTACGGCTGATCTCTATATTGATCCCCGTATACAATCCACGGGCACAAACAAGCCATACTCCATCCATATCTCCCATGGACCGCGATGTCTTTAAACTAATATATTTGAGCTCATATGCTCATTGTTCCTAAATCGATCTTAGTCTCATATATGACTAACGATTCTTAGATCAAACTCATATATCCCATGAACTGATGGACCACATTTATATGATATCTGTGTCCTAAGTTCAAAACCCCAAATCTATTTGGACTAATCCGCACCCTACGGACATGACAAGATTAGTCTCCGTATACAATCTAAGGGCAACCTCATATAAAAAAAACATAGCACGACACGAAGTGAAATACTGGAGAAGGTGAAAGTTGTTATCGCGTTGCGATAATATAATTAACTACATGAGTTTGCGCCTGCAGGGAAGAATGTCCTCACAATAAAAAAAAACCCTCACAAATGAGAGGGAATCTGATAAGTCTGCTATATCGGTCGCATTTATCCAAACTTCCGATATACGTTGCCATAAATCAACTTGGCATCTTCGGAGAGGTGGATATATATGTTCCAAACAATATCTGCCCCAAAATTCAGACAAGATGTTCTATCTCAGTTCGTTTCCGTTTTCGACGGTAAACAGTGGGATCATCCTCCCCTCTCTCTTTGTGTGACAACACATAGAAGAAAGAGAGAGAGGGAATGAGAGTACTCTCATATATTTAATTATATTTAATTATGAGAATGAGAATGATAAAAGAGAGCTAATTCTTTTATAGCCATAAGATATTTCATCAACTTCTTCCTTCAAGTCTTAATCTTGCTTACTACTCTAATGGCAAGTCGAGAAAGAAAGAGAAATGAAAAATGAGAGGGTGCTCATTAACCACCACATCTCCATTAGCGCCTAGCAAGTTCCTTAACGGAGTTTTCTCACTTGATGATGAGGATAAAGTTTCGGGCAAGTTGCTTTCACCGTGGATCATCTATGGCGAGGCGGTCGACGTCCTAGGATCTCAGTGTAACAACCCTAAACTTTTGTACAATTTTTTTTGTAAAGTACAGAATGGTATACCTTAGTCTGAGCACAAGTTATAAATTTAAATTGCTTTTGAACAACAAGAAAGCATTTGTAGCTCATTGGTTAAACCTTGTACTGCTGTGACATAGCCCCTGTGTTCGAATCTCCTCAGCCGCATAATATTTTTGCTGATTTTTCTTTTAAACTTTTTGGAACCCCAAAAGTTTACACGTGCAAAACACATAAAAATGAAAAGTCTCAGAAATCAAATATGTGCACTGAGCTATATGAAGCGACTAGGACACGTGGCATCAATCCCACACCCTGACCCCACCAAGTGGCCGGCGAGATTCTCTTGTGGGCCGGTGCCGCCGGGCCCCCCGTCCTTAATGCCTCCAATTTTTCACCCTAGCACCCATTGGCCTTCCCCACTACCCTAGTTCTATTTGATTTTCCTGTACATTAACAGAGAATTAAAATGAGCCTTAAAACCAAATTTTAATGCATTTTTAATTCTCATTTTAATACCCTAAACCCTAATTCTATCCTATATATACCACCCTACACCATAACCCTCCTCATTCAGAAATCTTTTGCCAAAACTCTCTAAATTTTCTAAGTCCAAAAGTTGTACAAGGGGAGTTAGCCAAGGTCAAAGTTCCGATGATATTTCGGGACAAATCCCGGCGACAACGCGACTCTACGATCCCTTCGAAATCTTTCTCTTCCTCCCCTCTCTATTCTCAAATTGTAAGTCCCCTCTCCCTCCTATCTTTCTAATCTAAAACACTCTCTTCTCAAAACTCATCGGAAGCGGAGTTATTCCAACTTCCGATTCTCATTTCTTTAAAAACTCAACTTTTCTTAAACAACAAATTAACCATCTCTTCTTATATTGTTTAATAAACATAAAACAACATTTACAATAAGTTTCAATTCAAAATAATATGTATTGCAACTTTTATTTCATTTTTACGGTAAAATACCATCAAATTTATATACGACATTACTTTATCGTTTTGCTCATATTAGCTTTAGAAAACTCATGAGGTAATGACCTACCTCATCACAACACTCATCTTGACATAGTACAATGGCTTTTGTAACAATTTTTGTGGGACAAAATACAATATTTTACATTAAAATACCTTAACTATCAAAACCCGTATTCTTTAAATTGTTTTAATTAATTTCTTGCAAATAAGCCTCTACAACTCATTTTGGGGAACCCGATCGGGATAATGTGGGTTATCGCATGTCCTCGGGACTAGCAGAGCGAGATGCAGATCTCCTCACGGAGCATACGATCTCGATGGAATTTTTATTACAATTTTTGAGAAAACCTTATTTCTATTAATAAATTAATTCTAATTTTAATAATTATATATATATAAATATTATCAAAATATCTATTTTAAATATATAATATATTCCATGTTTTCTAATCAAAAGAAAAGAATCACAAAAGTTCATGAAAATACCATCAAGAATCAATACAAGTCAAATTATATGAAAATACCATATACTATTCAAGTTAGGTTTATATCCACTAAACTATCTCATCGCTCTTAAAAATTACATCTAAGAAAATCCTAAAGACGATAATTAAATACTTGAGATGTGTTTTGAAAATATATCAAAACCATTTTTCATAAAACCTCCTCAAGTTATATTAAATTACAATAAGGACCCTAGTAAATATAGGTTTAAGCGGGACCAGTTCTCTTGAGACTCAGAGAGTCGAAGAATTTGGGTGCTTGCCTATTTAAGGTAGACAAACTAAAAACGGTGTTATCAACACGGTAATTGTCTTGGAAAAAGACACAAATCATGTCGTCCATATGCAGCAATTACCGATAATATCAAAATTAATTCAAGACTTCAATTCTGTTTAAAGAGTCTGACTCAATCTGAGTCCCAGTCTTATCTGAAAACAATCCGAATACAATCTATACTTGAATACAATTCAAATATAACGGCAATACAACATGAATCCATGTATACCAGAATTTCCGTCTATATCAATATAACTTGATTTGACCGAACCATAGATATTCATTGACTTGATTACATGACTATCCATTTACATCCTATCCATTTACATGAACAACTGATATCATGGTTTCGGCAAGTCTTACATCTATAATTTACTTCAATACAATCAATACAAAAGATATTACGGAGTTTTAAAGGGGTAGACTGGCACGGAATGTGTTAAAAGTGACACGGGATGGTCATTAAAAGACGTAACTATATATCCATTGCCGTTGTTCCGTGGTTTTATCGACGGAGCCTTATACTACAGGTTACCATAGTCCACGGTGTAAGTTGGACTCCTCTCGTATACACTGGCATATTATGTACCAAGGTACAAACAACTGCGTTAGCATGACGATCAAACATTATACCAGTTACATCCTCTTATCTGTTTATTCTATTTCTATCTCTCTTTGGACCTTACCGAGCGATTGTTCACTGACGACATTCTTATTTCTCTTCTTTCTTTGGAATGTTGTCAGGAGAACCCGACTCTGAGGAGTTCGAGACCAGCCAGGAGCAATTGGAGCAGACCACTGAGCAGCACAACCACTAGGCTTCACTTGTACTCACTTTTACTTTCAGTTCATGCCATTGTTTAGGCATCGCTTTCCAGTATTGTATTTACTTTCCAGTTGTATTGTAAAGAATGTTTAATCAATAAAAAGTTGTTGTTCATTTATATCTCTTGTCATTTTCTTGTGCACTTTATCATATTGCTTATTTACGTTTGCTTCTGAGTAAATACGTAGCGTGCCAGCCACATCTCCTTACCGTAGACCGGGAAGCGGGGCGTGACACTCAGAGAGCTCACGAAATCTAGCACGGGTCTTCCGATGGTGATCAGATACGCTACAAAGGTTGTAGCACCCTAACTTGCTCACTACTAATTTCTAGTTTGCACAATTGCAAAGTATTTGTTGATTCATGGCTATGGATTGGCTCTAAGTTTGAAAATTGTTGTTTTTCATATTCTGCCGGGTCCGTGAATGTCACGACCGTAGAACCGATCCCTAACAGTTTTTAGTACAGTAAACACCCTCATAGTTTAAGACATTTCACTGTAATAAAATATTGTACGGTGTTTTA
Source organism: Agapanthus africanus (assembly GCA_030015575.1). Taxonomy (NCBI): domain Eukaryota; kingdom Viridiplantae; phylum Streptophyta; class Magnoliopsida; order Asparagales; family Amaryllidaceae; genus Agapanthus; species Agapanthus africanus. The sequence goes on along the minus strand of CM057339.1, from coordinate 275,770,652 downwards.
ATGAAAATCCATGAGAGTTGAGGGTATTTCGGTTTAATTCACCCTTTTAAAGGGTCATGGATAAAAAGGTAAACCTTTATTAAATTCAAGGCAAAATGTTTTTAGGTCTAAAAGCCAAAACAATAGGATTTAGTTCCCCGATCAAAAACCTAATAAACAACTCTCTATATATACTCAAAGATTTCTTTATTTTAGTGCTTATAATACATTAATCGATGTTATATGTTACTACTCTCGTACTTAAAGTTCTACATTTATCTCATAAGTACCATCTTTTATTGTATAAAACACTATATTTATACCGAATCTAATAGATGTGGCAGTATTACAGATAGATGTAATAATTTAACTAACAGATCTAACAGTTTCAGATCAAAATGAAATATTTCAGCATAAGTATAGCAATCTCAACATAAATGTAATGTTTCAACATAAGTAAAGTAATTTATAAGATAAATGTAATATTTTATAAAATAAATATAACTTTTTAAAAGCTAAATGTAGTAGCTTATCATCAAAATGATAGTATTGGCATAACACAACATTTGATGTACAAAGGAATCTGAGTCTGTTGAGTTTTTGGCTAGTTTATTTGGCCCATGTGCTAAATCCTTGTACTACTTTTGGGACATAAGCACTAAGCTATTTTCCCTAAATTTAAAACTCATTAATGTAGTTGTTGAAAGTTAGTTAGAAGCAGTAACGTTGATGCGCATCATCATCAACACTCCCAAAATGTCCTGATAAGGATGCAGCAACCAAAACTTAAAATTTAAAAGGGGTCTAAATGCAAGAAAACAACATCATCAATCATTTTCAAAGGCAGCCCACATTATCTCTGTCGAATCCTTTTACTTTCATTAATCTTAAAACGAAGCTGCTGCCGATTGCGGAGAGCCGAAGCGACGTTCACTTTTGATTCGAACTCAAAAAAAATTGGGTTTAATTCGTGCGATATAGGATTACTTTTGATCCCAGGTATCGTTTCTTGCTACTCACATTTCTTGAATTTTTGGCGGTTAAATCCTGTTAAGAGGTAGAAATCCTAGGGTTTAATCTGAGGGAGATGCGTGGATAAGGGTTTTTTTCTGTGTTAATTTGGGGGTTTAATTGTCCATTGTGTGGAATTTGTGGCGTGTTTGTCAATTTTGATACTGTGATTTGCTTTTGATCTGTTCATCTATGCATCCACCATTTTAGTCTGGTGAACTGTGATAATTGCAATGTGGAATTCGATACAATATTTTATTTAAAAATTTACTTTTGATAAAAGATAAAACTTTTAGTTTATCTTTCTTTGGTTGACACTAAATTGTATATCAGCCCCTTTTGTACTTGGTATTTGGATTATTTTTTATGCTGTTTAATGTACTTATTATTTTTGGGCATAGAATGCGTTGATGGAAAATGTGTTATGTGAAAAAATAATTAGAGTTTGTTGCATCAATTTTATGCATTCATCTTAGCTTGAGGAACATCTTTATATCTTCTGTAAAGTTTGTGATGCTCAGCAGGGGATCGTAGGGAAGAACAGAGCGGGGTTTAGATTGGGAAATACGAATGAGAATAATTAGTAAAGAGTCTGAGACGAATTTGAGAAAAGAAGAGGAGATCTTTGATTAAGATGCGTGTATTTGAAGGTAGCCCCGGACCTTTCCATAGTATTCATTCATGATGATTCATCCACAAGAAAGCTCTCATCATCTCCTCTCTTTTATATAACTCATGTCTTTTATATAACTCATTTGCTAAATACAATAAAAGGGAACTTACATGGTTACTTCATGCACAGCAAAACAATAAGCAGTGGGCCCGCCACACTCGAATCATTCCCGCGTTTATGATAAACACCGAGCATTACTATGGTTTTCTTACCTGTAGCATTAAGAGTGCTTGTATCAATTTGTTGGTCCAACAAGATTTTGCTTTGTATATTTAAGTTTGTTAATTGAGAAAAATGTGATGAGAAAAAATAGGTTTTCTGTGTTGCAATTATAAGATGGCGTAACAAAAGATTCTGCTATTTCAATAATTAAGTAACCCTCCTATATGGTTTCCTTTCATGTCTTTTGTATGGACTTTTGTGAAATTTCTGCAGTTCATTGTTTTTGCTCTAGATGTATATAAGGGCCATTGTTGATCTAGAACTGCGTTTTTGTAGCAGCAGCGTATTAGTATTTTAATACCATAGAAGGCTGCCTTAGGCAATGTTACTGGCCTCTTGATATGGATTCTGCTAGGAGCTGGTTCCAGAAGTTTAAACCTAGAGAAAAAGTGAAGCCTGGAGTCTCTGGTACAACAAAGAATAAGGATTCAGAGAGTTTTGAGAAGCCCCCAATGGACGAAGCACCTTCAAGCATCACGAAGCAGAAGGTTGCTGCTGCAAAGCAATATATTGAGAATCACTACAAGTCCCAAATGAAGTCCTTACAAGATCGAAAAGAGAGGTAAATCTGATGACTCTTCCCTCTATTTAGAGGTATTTATTATTAGGTATATGACATGAACGAAACCAATGAAACACGAATTTCGTTGAAGCCATTGTTATTCATTGAAGTGTGATTTTTCCTTGTCTCTTTGAAGGGTTAGTTTTTTGTGATTGAATATTCATAAGTGACAATTAACCATCTAAGGCTTCGTATTATTGTGGACCTCCTATTACAGTTTTAATTACCAAAATTTATTATTCCTTAATGAAATGGATCGGTTTCAACTCAGTGGTTTTCTAGAAGGGGCCGCGCATTAAATTGATTGGATGGCAGGTGTTGAGTTTCAAGCTACATTCTGGCAATTGGAATTTTATTGAACCAAATAGCTACAGGCTATGAATTATAAAAATAGCCTATATCACATTTTCAAACCATGACCCTAGACTCCAGGAACTCCAGCAATACCTTTTTTTCCTTACAAGCAACCCAATAGACCTAACCTGATTCAGCGTTAGTTGCATGGTCGTGCTAGTCAGCTGATCTTCAAGTCTGTGGTGACCATTTTCTTGTTGAAGTTGTTCCGGAAGAAATCAGTCATGAAACTAAATGGGAGGTTTTAATGGAGAATGGCTTTGATCTATAAAGCTCAGCATATCTCATACTAAATTAATACTTGTGATGTGCTACTAACCGCTATTGCTGGGATCTAGATACTCTGCTTCTAGGTTTGAGGTGTCCCATGCTGTTACACACATTTGTGAAAAGTCTTTTTTATGTTAAGTCTTCATTAGTAAATTCGATCTTTGTCAAGAAGCTTTTTCAAAACTGTAGCTGCGGTCTTGGGGTACGAAGCTGGCTGCTAGACACTTTAGGAAGTCACATCTACCCATCTTGTACATCGTTTTCCTATTTTTTCATTATTAGAGACTATTAGCTGTTTAAATATTCCAAACATTGGAACCAGGGTACAGGAGTGCATTTTTTGTGGGACAGCCATCACATTTCGGCCCTGTTTGGATATAGAGTTAGGATAACTATAGTTTATTTTTAAGTGTAGGTAGAGAGGATGCGAACTGTGGTTTGCAAGTCTCAAACTCCAAAAATGAAGTTTTGTAAACTTTGGTCAGATTGGAGTATTGGAGTTGAGATAATTGCAGTCATCTCAAGTTTTGGGCTGAGATATTTGTAGTTATCTCAACTCCAAAATAGTCCCCAAACAGGATTTAGTAAGCATTTTGGAGTTTAGGTTTCTAAATTTATGAAACTATAGTTTACTAAACTAAACTGTGACCCCAAACATGGCCTTCCCAGTTAACTTTGACACAAAATATTACTCTTATTTGATTTTGTTGGAAACGTTACTTTAAGCTTTCTTTGCACATTATGTGATGCTTATATGTGTAGTCTACTATCTACTCAAATCATCATAAATATGACTATAATGTCCTAAACTTCGTACTGACGTACGTATGCAATATCATATCAAGTATCAGTAGTTAAATAGTTCAACTACCATTTTTTTTTGCATAATCAAGTTGAAATATACCGTCATATATATATATATATATATATATATATATATAGAGAGAGAGAGAGAGAGAGAGGTGCCATAGGAGGGAATTTCCTCTTATGGCGTCGAAAAAATATACCCTGCACGGATTTTTTCGGCGATTGGCATCCACCATCATCATCTTTATCATGTAAGATGTAGATACACCAAATTTCATGTGATTCCATCACTTTTTCACCGTTGATTTAGTGGGTGCAAAATTAACGGTTTACCGACAATAGAACTTTTTACATTGTTAATTCAACGGTGAACAAGTTGTAGAATCACATGAAATTTGGTGTATCCACATCTTACATGATAAAAATAATGATGGATGCCGGTCGTCGAATAAAACGGTATAGGGTGTTTTTGACGCTACCTAACGAAAAAGTCTCCTAAGGCCTTTTTTCTACATTATTCTTATATATATATATATATATATATATATATATGTATATGTATATAGATATAGATATATATATATATATAGGTTAAAATTTACACCCCGTTGCCAAAGTTAAAAATCAAAGTCAACACTCAGGTGGATTTGGGTCCGACCCCAAACAACTGGGCCCATGCCTAAACCGCCTCAAGCCCGAGCAAAACCAACTGGCCATCAAAGAAGAAAGAAAAAGAAATTTGTAATAAATAGCTTTTAGATGCAAATAAGTGTGTAATTTGTAAATTAAGCGGGCAAAAAGCCAAATTATGTAAAACTCATGGCTCATGTGCAAAAGGAAATGAGCACGGACATGGAAGAGGCAAAAGAGCCATTTTGTAAAGCCCAATAGGCAAAATGAAAAATATAAAGCCTATATAAGGCAAACATATGAAAAAAATCAATAACTTTTATTTCCATATCATTCTAAGGTTTTGAGCCTCCTCTCTCTCATCTCAAGGTTTTTTTTCTTCAATTAAATTTGGAGAAAGCCTTCTTTTTCTTTAAAAATAAATAGATTTAGACCACAAACCCATTGAGAAGAGAATTAATCTTCCATCAAATCTCCAAAAAGGAGAGGTTTTTTCTTCCTCTTCAAGATCCAAAAAGGAAAGAGGAAGAAGGAGAACTCATCTCCAAAAACCTCATTGTGACAAGATCTAAAGCTTGGAAAAGGAAAAAGAGACCCTTTTTCTATTAATCAAGATTCAAGTCCAAAGTTTTAAAGATTCAAGAGAGCATTTTTGAGACCAAATATGAGAAGGTTGAGGGTGACCCCGTCAAAAGGAAAACCTCAGGGTTTTTGCCTTGGGAAAATCCTCAGGATTACAGATTTCGATCTGTATTTACCTTTTGAGAATCGTGGTTTCATCCATTACTGTCGGAGATCCCCTCACGGGGATTCTTCTCTTCGAAAATCCCTGCAAAGGGGATTTTCTGCTTTTAGGACCCCTTAATGGGTTCCCGCTGTTGGGATTCTCAAAGCGGGGGGTCCCGCCGTCGAGCTCCCCCAAGGGGGTCCCCGCCTTCGGGTACCCCTATCAGGGTCCTCGCTTAGCGTCGTTTAATTAAAACAAAATAAAAATAAAAATAAATTAAAAAATAAAATGTAAATAAATAAACAAAATAAAAATGAATTGAACAACTTGCATTTTTTTTCAAACACACACATTCACGTTAGGTTCGCATGATCACAAGATCCGTTAATCGGAGGTTCCATCACCTCAAAAGCAACGGGTGATTAACGACAGTTTTATCCGCGGTTGTTCAAGATTAGAATCCCCACAATCAATACCATGTCTATTCTAAGCAGGGGGAATCTATACACGCCCGGCAAGTGAGCGCATCCATCTAAAAATGGGTGATGAAAAACAGTTTACAGATTCTGGCACACCCGGTTGGACCTATCTTTTATCCCATGTAATGATCATGCGAACTCATTCAACATATATATCGTTGTTTGTACTGAAATCATGCTCTTTTATGCAGCAATCAATCTTCAACAATCAACATCGCTCAACGATATTTCAACAAATAAGCTCTGCTTTCAACACGACCACCGTCGTATACACACTCAAGATAACCGTCAAGGTGATTCTTTCATCGAGTCTTAAGCAGTAATGGATGGAACAACTACTTCAGTTCGGGTCCATCTCATTCAATCCAACCTTCGATGCTCCTACCGCGGAGGTTTCAGCAAGCCAAGTGGCCAAATCGACCTCAAAAGGGAGGAGGCCGAATATTATGGTTGCAAGGGCGTCTGAGCCCAAACGCAAGTTTGTTTTCGAACGGCTCTCTATCGTCCCAGCTGTGGGCAGGACCCCTAACTCAAAAGAGACGGTAAGATGTCTCAGGCAAGCTCAAGCAATGCCCCTAACGACCGCATGCTCAAATGTCTACTCTAGACTCTTTGTCAATCATCCTATGGCAGCTACCAAGAAAGCAGATTCCCGCTGGGCCTTGAAAACCGAGAAGTTAAGGCAAAAACGGCTCAGATACAGAGCTAATAAAAGGGTCGGGACTAGTCCACGCAGCTGGATTTCGTGAGTTTCCAGAAGGATGGTTACCCTGCCACACAAGCCGGGCCGATCGTTAAGCTCGCTAACTCATTTGAACCGTTGAAACTGGTTCAGAGGAAAGCGAGGAGGTAATTATCGTCCTTAAGACCGCATAACAACAGTTTTTCCAAGAACTCCAGAAACATCTCAAAAACAGAGACAATGAAATGAGTAAACTCTACTCCAAGATCGATGATTTGACAAATGTCGTGCTATAACTCACAACCAAAGTTGCTCAAGGGTAGTATAATCAAGTGCAATGCTCTACCCATGAACCGGGAAGCGATGTCCCGAAGCAGCTGACGCCTATTCCTTTAAGTCCAAAGACAGGAGAGACCCGCGAAAATTGATTGCATTCCGCTTCGAGGGACATTCTAACTTTGGATGACAGCGGCATGCTAACGCAGGATCGGATTATGGACTTGGTCGCCAACAAAGTCAAGACATTGGTGGCCAAAGCCGAAGCGTTGAAAAACGTCGGCAGTAGTGGGAGACCATACCTACACGATACGATCTCGTGGAGTTTCTGAGCGGCTATGTCGTCCTCAAATTCAGAAGGTTTGACGGAACGGAAAATGCAAGACAACACATTGCCCGCTTTAAATCATCATGCGGAAATACCCGGGGCAATGATTCGCTTCTTCTCCAGTAGTTCGTTAACAGCTTGACCGATATTGCCTTCGACTTGTATGCAAGCATACCGGACGGCTCGGTCACGCCATTCGCTCAAATGGAATCTCTGTTCAAGCAAAGGTTCATGAGTGTCAGCGATAAAATCATCATTGCCGACCTTGTGAGGACCAAACCAGAGAACAACGAAAGCAAAATGAATTTTATAGCCCAATGGCGTAATCTCACCGTCAAGTGCAAGCTGTCGTTAGAGTATAACCAATCTATCAGCCTTATTATAAGGAAATCTCGGCAACTGGACGAGTCATTTCCTATGCACTGCCGGTCTCAAAACATTTCAGGAACTGACCAAGAAGGTTCAGATGTTCCCGAGTCCACTCAAGACCTCCAATCTACTAATAAGCCAAAGAATCGGTAAGACGACAACCGCAAAGGAGAAAGTTCCAACAATACCGATTCTTTCAACAAGAAAGGAACAGGCGGGTCGAAGACCAATAAACCTCGAAAGCCAGCATTAGGAGAGGGCTAACTCTGGAGGAAAGAAGGAATAGAGTCTACTCCTTCAGAAGGGACAAGCTCTATAAAATATTCAAGGATGCTCTAAATAATGGTCTATGGCTACCGGAACCAAAGGGCCAATTGAAGTGAATATGGCTAACTCCTCTAATTACTGTCCATACCATAGAGTGTTGCGGCATACCATCGAAGATTGCCATATTTTCAAGGGCCGGGTTGAGGACCAATACAAGACTAAGGAAATCTCACTGTCCTCTAGCGTGTTGGCAGACGATCAAGTCGCGACTGTCAATTTTATACAAACAGAGGCCGAGGTCTTCTGGGAACTGACTGCTCTAAGTTGTTTGGCCTTCCCTAAAAGGAGAGGACACGACAGCGGACCAAAAGCCCGTCAAGTATTGTTATCAATGATGAGGGAATAAGTGGATACATGATCCATACAGCCTACATGACGGGACCGGGAAGAATTAGTTCTAAACTTCATAGTCAAAATAAAGATACGGCCGTCGTTCCCCAGCCCCAGCTTGGTTCGAATGTAGCTGACACTTCCCAGCCTCAGTTCGGCTCATACAATGATGAAAACTCTATCCACCAAGCAAAGCAAAAAGGGCCTATGATTCTCAGAGACATGGATGGTGAGGATGACCCGGTCTCTGTCCCTAAAAACGCAGAGCGGACATTGCTTCATGGCCTTCAAAAGCAGTTCCAAAAGAAAGATAGGGAGTTGGTCATGGTCTATTCCAAGCTTGATGATATGACGAGGATCACTGCACAAATCACGACTCAAGTTGCTCGAATGGAGACAACAAATATAGGAGTCCATCTATAAACCAGAAGATAACCTCTTAAACCAAGTCCATTCCCCGTAATCCAAGCATGCAGCATTTTCATGAAGCTCAGCCACATTCAATTTTGGGAAGAACCTCACTACCAGATGACGATAGGTTCACCTAAGAAAAGATCACGGACTTAGTCACTGGTAAAGTCAAAACATTGGTGGCTGAAGCCGAGACGCGGAAAAAATATATCTACAGTGGGAGGCCACATCCCGTGGAATCTGACCATGTAGAATACCCTGTTATCCCTGAGTTTAAAATATTTAACGGCTTTGGGTACGCCAATCAATATATTGCCCATTTCAAAGCATCATGCGGCAACATTGGGAGCAATGATGCTACTCCTCAGGCAGTTCGTCCTAAGTCTAACCGACATGGCTTTCGAATGGTACACGAGCATACCTGACGGCTTGGTCAAGACATTCACTCAAATGGAATATCTGTTCAAACAAAAATTCCTGAATATTGGTGATAAAATTATCATTGCTGGCCTTAAGATTAAGAGGAAAGATAATAAGAGTATCACGAATTATACAACTCGATGACATGATCTCAACACCAAATGTGAATCGTCATTAGGTTAGGAGCAAGCTGTTAGGCTTCTCATAGGAACCATTAACAATTGGATGATGCCTCTTTTATATGCATCGAGCGTCAAAACATTCCAAGACCTAATTAAAAGAGTCCAGATGTTGGAACATACAAATCCCGAGTCTCTTCCAGACTTCCAATCTAATACCAAACTCAAACGTCCGGAGGATGACAAGCGTAAAAGCGAAAGTTCCAACGGTACTAATTCTTTCAAAGGAATGGACATGTCGAAGACCAACAAACCTCGAAAGCCAGCATTAGGAGGAGAATCGTCCCTGGAAAAGAAGTTGAGTAAAGTCTATTTCTTTAGAAGGGACAAAATCCATAAAATATTTAGGGACGCCCTAAGAAACGGTTTACAATTGTCAGAATCAAAAGACCGCAAGAAGCGAAAATGACCGACGACCCCAAATATTGCCTATACACAGAGTGGTGAGTCATACCATTAAAGACTGCTTTGTTTTCAAGGATTAGGTCGAAAAGATACAAAACGGGAAAAATCTCGCTGTCTTCTATTATGCTGGCGAACAATCAAGCCACGGCCGTTGATTCGACTCCATCAAAATCAAAATCAAAATCCAAAAGCCTTAAAAAACAAGTACAGATTTGACCCCTAAGTCATTAAACTGGGAAATAAAAGAAAAGAAAAAGAAGAAATAAAGGGTCCGTCCATAAGTAAAAGAGGCACGAATGAAAACATGAAAAGGCGTCGTGAGGAAAAACAGCGCAACTACCCGCGAGCTTGTGAAAACCCGCAAGGGCGTAAACTCGTACAAAAAAATCCCCCAACAACGAATGATGAGTTGCTCCTGGTATCATATTTCAGTGTAGCGATGCAAACGCCAACCAAAATCCAAATCTCCAAGTCCCCCGACGACAAATGATGATTCGCTCATAAAATCATGCTTTGGTGTTAGCGATGTCGATGTCAACCAACATCTAATTTCTTTAAAGGTGAATGATGAGTCGCTTCTGGTACCATACTCCAGTGTAGCGATGCAGACGCCAAACTAAAATCCAAATCTCCAAATCCTCCAAAGGCGAATAATGAGTCGCTCTTGGTACCATACTCCAGTGTAGCGATGCAAATGCCAACCAAGATCCAAATTCAAAATTCTTCAATGGCGAATGATGAGTCGCTTTTGGTACCATTCCAATGTTAGTGATACAGACAAAATTTCAAATCCCTAAATTTCCCAACGACAAATAATGAATTGCGGCAAATGATGAATTGCTTATAGTACCCGTGCTCCAGTGTTAGCAACGCTGATGCTAGCCCCAACCTCAAAATCAAACCCTACAAAAAAATCCAAATTCCAAATTCCACTCGGCAGTACTTCCAAGCTCAAAAGTCCCGCTGGACAGATAGGAAACTTCTGGAACAAATCCATTCAACCAATTCAAATAACGACCTCTACATCAAAGATGACCCCTTCGTTGGAAACACGTCAGCAAAAATGATCCCTTCGTCGGAAACACGTCAGCCATAGCGACCCTCCGTGCCGGTGATACGTCAAACAACGACCCTCCATCTTGGTAGCACATCAACAGCGACCCTCCACACAGGTAGCATATCATCAGCTACCTTCCGTGTCGGTGATATGTCAAACAACGATCCTCCGCCTCGGTAGCACTTCAACAGCAACCCTCCACGCCGGTAGCACGTCAACAGCGACCCTCCGTGCCGGTGATACATCAAAAAACAACCCTCCGCCTCGGTAGCATGTCAACAGCGACCCTCTGCGCCGATAACATGTCAACAACGATCCTCCGTGCCGGTGATACGTCAAACAACGACCTTCTACGACGATAGCACGTCAACATCAACCCTCCATGCTGGTCATTTGTCAAACAACGACCTTCCGCCTCGGTAGCACATCAACGACCCTCCGTGCTTGTGATACGTTAAACAGCGACCCTTCGTACCGGTGATACGTCAAACAAAGATCCTCCGCCTCAGTAGCACGTCAACCCAAGGACTTCCATGTCGGAAACAGGTCAACCTAAGACCTCTACGTCGGATTCAAGTTAATCTCTACATAAAAGATTCATCAATTTCATGCACACAATCAATACATGTGTGCATTTATTGATGGAGAGCACTTTGTTGAGATTAAAATTTACACCTATTGCGAAAATTAAAAGTCAATAAGTCAGAGTCAATGCCTAAGTGGACCCGGGTCCGGCTAACTCGGGGTTTGATCCCAAGCTACTGGGCCCATGACCAAACCGCCTCAAGTCCGAGCGAAGCCGGCGGACCATCAAAGAAGAAAGAAAAAGAAATTTGTAATAAATAGTTTTTTATATGCAAATAAACATGAAATTTGTAAATTAAGTGGGCAAAAAACCAAATTATGTAAAACCTATGGCTCATGTGCAAAAGGAAATGAGCACATGGATATGGGAAAGGCAAAAGAACCATTTTGTAAAGCACAAAGGACAAAGCGAAAAATGTAAAATCTATATAAGGCAAACATATGAAGAAAATCAATAACTTTTATTCCCATATTATTTTAGGGTTTTGAGTCTCCTCTTTCTCTCCTCAAGGTTCTTTTTCAATTAAATTTGGAGAAAGCCTTCTTTTTCTTCAAAAATAAATAAATTTAGACCACAAACCTTTTGAGAAGGGAATCGGTCTTCCATCAAATCCCAAAAAGAAGATATTGTCTTCCTCGTTTCTCCTCAAGATCCAAAAAAGAAAAAGGAAGGGAAGGAGAACACATATCCAAAAATCCCATTGTGGCAAGATCTAAAGCTTGGAAAAGAGAAAAGAGACTCCTTTTTATTATTCAAGATTCGAGTCCAAAGTTTTAAAGATTCAAGAGAGCATTTTTAGGACCAAATAGGAGAAGGTTGAGGGTGGCCCTATCAAAAGGAAAACCTTTATGCTTTTCCCTTGGAAAAACCCTCGGAAATGCGAATTTCGATCCGTAATTCCCTTTTGAGAATCATGGTTTCATCCATTACCGTCGGAGATCCCCTCACAGGGATTCTTCTCTTCGGAAATACCTGCAAAGGGGTTTTTCCGCCCTCGGGACCCCCAAAGGGTGATTACCGCTGTCGGGACCCTCCAAAAGGGGTCCCCGCCGTCGGGTACCCCCTAGTGGGGCCCCCGCCTTTAGGGACCCCTCCGGGATCCTCTCTTATCGTCGTTTAATTAAATGATAATAATAATAAATGAATAAATAAAATATAAATAAATAAACAAAATAAAAATGAATTGAACACGTTTGCATTTATTTTCAAACACACATTCACGTTGAGTTTGCATGATCGCAAGACCCGTTAATCAGAGATTCCCTCGCCTAAAAAACGAAGGGTAAATAACGGTAGCTTTGTCCGAGATCGTTGGAGATTAAAATCTCCACAATCAATAAACCTCCATCCACCCTAGGAAGGGGGAATCTATACAAGCCTGGTAAGCGACCACATCTATCTAAAAATGGGTGACGAAACACACTCTACAATATATATATATATATGTGTGTGTGTGTGATGACTAATTAATTTACTCTCAGAGCATAACCAGCTTAGTAATTCCCGGTGGATGACACCATTTTCCCATTATGTATGATTCAAGGAAGAGTAATTTTTGTTATTTATAAGGAGAGGGAGAGTAGTAAATCTTATAAGGATCTTAAGAGATTTTCTCTTCTTTTAGTAATCAATTCTCTATTCAATTACAAAGATTTGTTTATATTCTCTCCTTATAAATAACAAAAAGTAACCATCCTTTATCCATATATGAGAGACAAATAAAACACTCCCTCGGACACACTTTAATAGTCGTTTTGGCATTTCTCACATTTATTAAGGTGTTAAATTATGACTGGTTCAATTTACCGCAATACTCTTAATTAAAGTAACCTCAATTACATAAAACAACTAGAATTGCGAGACAAAAAAGTCTCTAAAATGGCTATCAAAGTGAGACGGAAGGAATAATTGAGAGAGAGAGAGAGAGTTGGACTATTCTACTTCTAGGAGAAAAGAGAATCTCCTTCCATATTGTGTACATCGTTGGATGGTTTGATCTAGTGGTGGAAAATATAAAATGATGTCATCTCAACTTATATATCAGGAGTTTCCGTTTTTAAAAAACATGGACCGGTCTGCAATGGGGCACTCCCATATATATATATAGGAGTGCCCCATTGCAGACCGGTCCGCGTTTTTTTTAAAATAGGAACTTTTGATCTACGGCATATTTTGACGATCCGAGCCGTTCAAGTTGATAACCGTACCTTCAAATGTATATGTATAAAGACCTCTAACCTATGCATCGATGGGTGCAAAAATGAACGACTTTCGCAACATAAACTTCATCCGATGCATGGGTTACCTATACATCGATGGGTACAAAAATCAACGTCTTTCGATATAGCAACATAAACTTCATCCGATGCATGGATTAGAGGTCTTCGAATCCTTTGATTTTTCATACACACAGACCCGAAGGTAGGATGATCAACTTGAACGGTTTGGATCGTTAAAATATACCGTAGATCGAGAGTTCCCGTTTTTAAAAAAACGCGGACCGGTTTGCAATAGATCACTCCCATATATATATATATATATATATATATATATATAGGGCATAATTTATCACATGTTCTATTCCTTATAATCCCAAGAATATTGTCAGCTCAACTCATAGTCATATCCTTCATATACAAAATTTGAAGGAAGAAATAATTCCATCTCACTAACAGTAAGGCTAGTACCATTAAATACATTCCGATGGTCAATAAGCATATAATAAATCAGAGTTATCTTAAAATTTAGTGTAAATGTAAGTATCAACTTCATTAATTTGATAATTTGAATTTAGTAACACTTTATCAATTTCGTAATGCCATTCTTTTGTTTCAAACAACTACTTTTCTTTTCCTACTTTAAATTTAGTTAAAACATAGAATCCCAATTATACAATTCGCTATCTGTTTTATAACTTGATATTTATTAGTCAATGAGAAGAGAGCAAGGTTTAAAATTTTGGTATCAGTACCAGAATACCAGAATCAGACAGTCATTTTCTTGGATCGGAATAGGCTGTCTCAGATTGAAATATTGCAGTTTTATCGTTTGACTAAAGAAATTCTAAAAATTGGTAACTAAATAGTAAAAATAATCAAAAACAATTTTAGATATCTTTAGTAAGTAATGCAGTCTATATTGAGTTTTATTAATATGTTGTGGGGATAAATATAAACTTTTTCATATTTTTTCATAATCAATAATGCCATAAACAGTAGTCTGTTAATGAATCCACTATCCCATCAATAAACCCACCAACCCATCAAGAAACTTAATACTAAAACCTCAATAATCAATTGGTGAACTTGGTACTAAGGTTTTGAAATCTCGGTATCATCTCGGCATCGGAACTCCAATGGTCACCTTTTGCATTGGAATCGGCTATCTTGAATCGGGATCTGCCGAGTTTAATCTTTGCTGCAAATATCTCATTCAATGGGTGTTTGAATTTGATTGAATGGGTTTCAGTTGTTCCTCTCAATCTCCTAATGCGCAAAATCTGGCTTTTCTTCTCCTTCCTTACCCCTATAAGGAGAACGTTATTATTTTATAATAAAAAGGTTTGCACATTCTTTCAAATTCATCTTCTTATATACATTTTGACTTGGAGAGGTTAGGTTCATTATTCTTAATGTCATACCAATTCAGAGCATAAAAAGGAAATCTATTTCCTTAACCAATTTATTTTCAGTATATTATATTAGTACTAGAGGATGTTTAACTTTTAGCAATTTCATTATACAATTTCGCATAAACATAACTTAGTTACTCTGTTCTAAATTTGCCTACCTGTATGTTTTACATATTAAAACCCCTTTAATGTATTGACCTGCCTTTTGATCTTTCTTACTGGAATCATGATCATAAATTTAGACGGTGGATCTTGGAGAGGAAACTTGCTGATGCTGAAGTTTCTGAGGAGGAGCAGAACAACCTTTTGAAGTACTTTGAGCAGAAGGAAACCGAGTATATGCGCCTTCAAAGGCACAAAATGGGAGTTGATGATTTTGAACTGCTGACTATAATTGGGAGGGGCGCATTTGGAGAGGTGGTTATTTCCTTCTTTTTTATACTATCATGGTTACAAATTTACATGATTGAAGAAGTTGTCTATTCTGTCCATTAGAATCATGTGTACTGTATTTTGGTTATATTTTCAATCGGTGGCAGATTTTCTTAGTAATGCCCTGATTATTTCTGCTTGATCATTCACACTAATAAGATTTAGGCAGCATCAAGTTTACCTTTGTATATGCCCTTTTATCCAAACAGTTCATATCAATTATTTTTTCAAATTTTCAATAGTCAAGCCACTAGCCAGCGTTCATGAAACAGTAAGTTCCATCTCTTTATGTATTTGCCATTCTGGCTCTTTTTTAATGATATTGTTGCTGCGATTTGATTACATTTCTATAGTGCAGATGCCTTGGCTATTCACATAAAAAGCTATTCATATAATAAGAATGCAATTCTTTTGTATCCATTTTTGTCTAATTTTATTGCAATATCTGTGTGTTTTCATGTATTCTGATGTCTAGATTTTGGTTCACAAAGAATAAAGAGTCGAGTCTGTTTGGTTTCTGATCCCCCCCTTCCCTCCCAATTCTTCATGTCTCCTAATGATGCAGATTCAATGAACTTGTGTGATACAATCCATACCTTGTTTTATTTATTTATTTTCATTCAGATTGCTTCGAGTTTTTGTTGATGTTAAGTCCTAGATGAATGAACCACATCCGATCTTAGGAATAATTCTCAACTTCAGTTGGGTAGTCAAGATAACTTGCTATTACAAGGTTACATAGACATGGTCCTTAATCTTCAATAGAATGTTCCCGACCAGTCATATATACTAGGTAGCAGAAAATCTTATAGATCACAGCCCCATTAGCAAAGGGATAGCTCTGCTCTTTGTTGCTTTGTAGATCTATATAATTTTCCGTTGCCATATATGACATCTATTCTCCTGCATTTTATAGCAAGGTTTGTTGTTGTCTGTGACAACCAATTTATCCCTCTGATCATGAATATCTTAAGCGCGCTACTTTGGGTTGTATTAACCAAGCAGTCGCTGGTTTTATCAGTGCCATGGAAATCTGATGCAATGGATAAATCAGCACTGCAACAACAACAATACCATTAAACAACAATCCACTAGGTCCTAAACTCTTAGGGTCAGACTGGTCAGTTACACAATCCTTTCAGCTTCGCTTGGGCCATCTTTTCAATTAAATTAACTATTAAGATGTCATGTGGAAAAAAATCTTAGCAAAGCTTGCAATATTGTATAGTGAAGGAAAGCCATTTGTGTATAAATTCGAGGTGGGTGAAATCTTTATTGAATGGTTGGATTATGAAAGATCCTCCCTTTTCTTGCATTTTTGTTAATAATTACCAAATGAATCAATGTTTCTATTCATTATGTAAAAAAAGGTTAGCATAGTTACTAAAAACTAAGAACTATGGTATGCTATTTACATGTTTCTAGTTATATAACTTAGAATGTGCGCACCCACACACACACTTAGCTAAACCCTTCTATTCCATCCTGTGTCACATTCTGAGTCTTAAAACTCGGATCTGCAATTTCTGAAAGAAATTTAAGTGAGGTTGTTTGATAAATCGACTATAAAGTATATTGTTCATGCTTGTACTAAAGTTAGTGAAGCTTGATTTTGTCTGTTAATAGATGGTGGGAACATAATTTTAGAAAATATAGTGCTAACTTTAGCCTGTTGGTTGGGATAAAAACTTTGTTATTTGTATTGCTGCTGCTGCTGCTGCTGCTGCTGTATAGACAGTACTTTGTTATTCTTAGGTGTGCTGCAATGATCTTTTATATAAATTGTTTTTGAATTCCTAGTTTCCTACTGATCTTTAAGTTTTTGCGCGTCTATGTACCGGACTTGACATCTGAGTGTAAATTGTTGTTAAACCGCAGGTGAGGCTATGTAGAGAGAAGACCAGTGGACATGTGTATGCAATGAAAAAACTTAAAAAATCTGAAATGCTTCGCAGGGGACAGGTATCATCTTAGAGATCTACTGCATTATTATTTGTCATTTTGAAGATTTTCTGATGACCATGTGCATGCAATTTAGGTGGAACATGTAAAAGCTGAAAGAAATCTTCTTGCAGAGGTTGATAGTGCCTGTATTGTCAAACTCTACTGCTCTTTCCAAGATGATAAGTATTTATATCTCATCATGGAATACCTCCCTGGTGGTGATATGATGACATTATTGATGCGCAAAGATATATTAACAGAAGACGAGGCCAGATTTTATGTTGGACAGACGGTATTAGCAATTGAATCTATTCACAAGCACAATTATATTCATAGGTATGTATTTTCCACCAGTATTTTTTCATGCTTTAGTCTTCAAAATATGCATCGGTTTCAACCTAGGCATCCCTTCTCTTTATAGGGATATAAAACCCGACAATTTGTTGTTAGACCGAAATGGTCATATGAAGCTATCGGATTTCGGGTTGTGCAAACCTTTGGATAGCAGTAGCTTTCCGAATTTAAGTGAGCCTGAGTATGCTATTGGACAAAATGCTAATCCTTCATCAAACAGTGATAAGCATTTGATGTCCTCCCTTCCACCCAAACGTACACAACAAGAACAATTATTGCACTGGCAAAAAAACAGGCGAACATTGGTATGTCATATTTTATGTCCATTTATTTTTAGTTATCTTGCTTATAGCGATCGATGATTTGATGCGACAAATACAACGTTAGACGCAGTTTTAATCGGGACCTGTGAGTTCTTTAATTGCTGATCAAGAAAAACTTTAGCAGGGGACAAAAAGTCTGGGATGGCAGCGGGGATATAATTGTTGGTCCCGGCCATAAATGTTTTGAGTTTAAGATTCTTAGCTGAAAGAGACAAAACATGATCAACTTGGTTGGTAAATTGCTGATTCAAGGACATATATTGTTGACTTATACATTTAGCTTTCCAAGTGAGGCTGGTACCTGGACCAGCAAACTATGTAGGACTTTGACATAAGCCCATATGCAGGAACTATTTATAGGGTTATTTCCTAACTCTTTAACCGAAACTATAAATTTCAGGCCTTCATGAATGTAAGATTTGTTTCAGTGGATGGAGTCCTTGATAAAAGAGAAAGGAAACCTTTTGCTTTTAAAATTACATCATCTCTAAATACTAACAATCAACAGTTCTAGCATCTGATCCTGAGGTTGAACCTGTTCAGAGTTGTCTTGATAAACTTAGTCTGCATTGCAGCATTTGAGAGATCAGGTTTGCTTGGTTGAGGCCTGGGCAGATTTGATATGGGATGTGGGCAGGCTAATATCCCACCCTAATCGCTAATCATAGTTTCCCCATCAAAAGCCTATCAATTCAAACGCATTGATAGTACAAGTCAAAGCTTAGACTCTTGGCACATAAAGATTCCTGTAAATGCCGATTGAAAATTAAATATACTAGATTTTGAGCAAGTGTAAGGTGGCCCCACCTACCAATGTGATCGGTGGTTAAATTCAGTCTCTCATGTGAAAACTAACCATGCGCATTAGAGAGACCTGGCATTATAGAGATAAGGATAAAAAAGTGAGGACCCTTATTGGACTAATGTAATTCTAATTATATTGGTTGACAAAGTTGATTGTGATTCTTGTTTCCTTCCCTTTTTTAATTAAAATTGAATTTTAATTTGATAAGTTTTCTTCCTATGTGGTATGCTGTGGAAAATTTAAAGACTCCATGTTGGACTTTATTTAAATAACTGCTAATAAAACACCCTTTATCATTTTGGTTGTGTATGGTCAAAACACATACCCTCTTTCTATGGTTGTATGGTGCTTTGTAGGCGGGTAAAATTAAAATTGAACCCGTAAAGACTCAGGAGCAGAAGTGTGGGTCCCACATTAAGAAAATTAAGTCAAGAACGCGCTCGTGCCCCTGCCCCAGACCCTGCACCCGCGCCAAGACCGCGGCCCGGCATTCCACGACCCGCAGGCCCCGTCGTTTGCGGCCCGTCGTTCACGGCCTCGTTTTCCACGGCCCGTCGTCCGTGGCCCCGTTGTCCATGGCCTCGTTTTCCACGGCCCGTCCGCGGCACCCGTCATCCATCGTCCGGCATGCCCGTCGTCCGCGGTCCCGTCGTCTACGGCCCCATCATCCGCGGCTCCGCCGTCCGTGGGTTATCCGCTGTCTAGCCTAATTTTCCTATAAATAGAATCCCTATTGGCTCATTTTCGAAAAAGGATGGGAATTTTTGCACGAAAGCTCTACCTCTCCCATCTTTCTCTTCCGGCCATCGTCTCTTTTTGGAGTTTTGAGACTTTGCGAAGGTGGAAGCCATTGCTACCTCGCTTAGACTCCTCTATTGAAAACTCTCCTCGAATCTCTTCAAGATCAAGACGATCAAGAATTGAAGATTCGAAGGTTCAAGACATCGAAGACATCGAAGACTTGAAGCCAAGATCCGGTCGATCAGTCGAAACCGTGTAGCGCATTTCATTGAGGTTCTGTCCGACACTTCTTTCGTGCCGTACGGTCAAAGGGAACCTCGTATTTATGAAAGATCCTACCGCCACATCGAATCCCCAGATCTCTATATTTTTTATTCCTTTTCTTCTTTTTGCATACATTTACATACTTGTAAAAAGAGAAATTCTTGTAACCGTTTAATGGAAACGAACGAGAAAGGCCCGATTTCCACC
The DNA here is from genome assembly GCA_030015575.1 of Agapanthus africanus. Classification (NCBI taxonomy): domain Eukaryota; kingdom Viridiplantae; phylum Streptophyta; class Magnoliopsida; order Asparagales; family Amaryllidaceae; genus Agapanthus; species Agapanthus africanus. The sequence goes on along the minus strand of CM057339.1, from coordinate 275,750,867 downwards.
GGAAACAAGATGGCAACTCCGTTGGGGAGAAGCTTTTCCGAGGAAGAGCTAGTGTCGCAGTACGGCACTCATCAAGAAGGCGACGTCGTTACGACGTACGTGATGAAAATCAACCGAAAAGCCTTGAGTAGAACTTGAGGGAAAGAGGATCGGCGAGTAGGACCGAGCACGCCGTCGTTACCATGGCTGATGGTACGGCTGGCACCGCTTCTGTGCCGAAGTCCCGTGCCGCTCACCGTCCCTCATTGATGGGTAGCCGCCGCCGGCCCCGACCATGTCCCACTTATCGAGAAGACCTCCGCGAAGGAGGAATGGACTCCTGTTGTCTCTCTCCGCATGATAAAGCGGAAGAGACGTGAAGCTAAACGTGCAGCCCGTTAAGCCGAAATGTCGTCCCGTCCAAGGCTGAGATTCAAAATCATGACACCTGTCACTACAGCTAATGAAGTAAACTCACGCCGAAGAAAAGGCGTCCGACGCAAGCAGGATTCCTCTTTCCAGCTCAAAAAGAAAGAGTTCCTCCGTTGCTGCCTGTCGCATCGGAAATGAAGAGAAAAGCTGAGGCGAAGCCAACGCCACTTCCAACCATCAAGCATGGAAGTACTGAAGTACACACAAGAGCTATCGCTGATGACCAGGTCACCATCCATCCAGCGTCTAAGCCCTTCGCCGGCAATGCACACTGCCATGGCCCAAGTATATCCGTGGGCCACATGCAGTGTTGCCCCTATTGCCCTTTGTCTGTTCTCTCGTGTTGTGTTCCGATGGATGAGCCAGTGTAATCAAGTCTATCTGTTTTCGACTGATTGTCCGTAGGCTCGACCTCGTCCCCGGCCAATAGGGAACGGAAAAGAAGAACAAAAAGGTCCGACGAGTCGATCTACGCATCTTTGCACATGGTTGACCGCCAAGAACCTCCCCGCAAGTTGAGGCTGGGTGGAATTTCTCCTATAGAATTCCTCACCTTCTATAAATCCGAGCCTCCTGCCACGAGAACCCAAGACCAATTGACTCAAAGGACCAAACATTTCATGTCTCGTCGACAACTTGACGATGAACTATCTGCATATGCGGCAGACAGTACAGTAAGCTCCCACCAGCCTCAGGAAGTGGAAGTTCAGATGACGGAGATAATGACGTCGGAAATAGCAATTAAACCACTCCCGATGTCGCAAATTTGCTGCTCCAAGTTCAGAGATCCCAACAAGAGATCCAAGAACAGAACACCTCCATCGAGACCATGAAATTGATGATGATACAGATGATGCAATCTCATCAGCAGATGCAGCTCACCATGCAGCAGCTGGGGGTGCCAGCAGTTCCTCTGCCTGGAGTCCATCCACCACCACCAACCGCGGTCAGTCTAAAGATACCGGCAGGATCAAACGCGGGGTAGTGTCCCAATTTACTTAGCGCTGTCCTCGAGCACTATCGTTCCACCTCTGGTACGAGTTGTCGAGACGGAGAACCAGTAATCACATAGACAATCTATCCCTGTCCATAGTGAAATCAACCGTGGAGTCGATGTCGCAACTGTTCCACCATTAAACGATCCGCAGGTGCCCTAATTCCATATAGAGGCGCCTAGTGTCGGTCATGTCTAGCCAAGTCTAGTTCATGCTAAGGAAGGTCCGATTGGGACCCCGTGAGAATCTAAAACTGAGTATGCAGGCGAGCAAATACGCCGCGACTCAAGAAACCAGTCTGACCATGACGAGTCCTTCGTCAAAACCGAGCTCGCCGAAATGCGGGCGATGATGGCAGCAATTCAGATAAGGAAAAAGGTGATGACCGGTGGGTTTTCCAAACCGTACCCGGCAGAATAGGATGATATCCCCTATTCGTTGAAATACAAACCGATCGGCTTCCAATCCTATAAAGGGACCGGCTCGGCTCGACAACATGTCTACCAGTTTGAGGCGCAGGCCGAACACTGGATAAGGAATGATCCGTTGCTAGTCAAATTGTTCATCGGGGCTCAAAGACGCAGCTTTCGATTGGGTGTAGGTTCTTACCTAAGGGACACTATCTTTGTGGATTTCAACACAGCGGCTGTTTCTAGAAAGGTTCTACGAGATCGAGCCCGTAAAACCTATTCGAATTTGAAGAGAGAAACTTATCGCTCCAGCGAGAAGATTCGAACTTTTATCAATAGGTTTCACGGTGTCGTCCAACAGTTCAAGGGTGAGATCTCGTTCAATGTCTTCATGGATATGTGTCAGGACAACTTCCTGAACCACATCTGGAGATACTTGGGCGCAAACAGGGCGAGCTCATGGGCTGAGCTCCTTCAGATGGTTGCAGCTGCGGAGGATACGACCACCCAATTAGAAGACTTCCCATACTCCAAGTCGCGTACTGACAGGAAGCCAGGTAGCACCACAAGTAAATGGATCAAAGGGAAGACCCAAGAAGCAATGGTGATCAATGTTCTTCCCTAAGATCCGAACAGAAAATGGCAAGCCCCAAGGAAGGACGGCAAGCTGATCTACAATCAAGTGCCTCCTCCACCTAGACAAGGACAAGCGACTTCGCACACGAAGCCGCGAAGGGACATTCCATTGTCTTTCAAAGTTGAAGTTGTATCAGTCCCGGCAGACACAAAAATATTTCCTTTGTCTGGGATGAAGCATGTCTGAAGGCGTTCGAAGATATTAAAGCCTATCTTACGAAGCGGCCAGTCTTGGTGTCACTAACCTCCGAGAAACCCTTCTTGCTCTGTGCACACAGTGAGTCACTCTTTGGACGTGATGCTGGCACAACACAACGAACAGGGACACGAGCAAGACGTCTACTTCCTCGGCCGCACAATGGTCAGAGCAGAGCCCCGACACACCCCAGTAGAGAAAGAATGCATGGCACTAGTATTCGCAGTCCAAAAGATTACACATCACTTAGTGGGTTAAACAATTAAAATGATTTCCAATATTAACCCATTGAGAATCCTTATGACCAAGCCAGACGCTTTGAACTCGAGATTAACGAAGTGGGCTATCTTGTTGTCGCAGAACGATATGGAGTTCATCCCGCGAAAGGCTATAAAGAGTCACACCATCGCTGAGTTTCTAGTTGACCTTCCAGTCCCAGGGTACTCAAAGTTACACGACGAGATACCCGAAGAAGTTTATGAGGCCAATCTCTCCACGGAGCCAAGGTCGTGGAAGTTATGGTTCGATGGCGCATTTAGAGTTGGCCCAGAGAACACAATGGTAGCTAGCGTGGGTATAATCTTCCTTACGCCCGAAAACAAGGTCATACTCCAATCGTTTTCCTTGACCGAACTTTGCTCTAATGATGTGGCGGAGAATAATCCCCTACTCATCAGTTTGGCCTTAGCTAAAGAGCTGGGGTGGAAAGCTTGGAGGCAAATGGCGACTCTCAGTTGATTGTGAAACAAATTAACGAAGAGTACGAGGTCCATCATGTAGGTCTTCTACCATACTACTAAGCTGCGAAAGAAATCGTCGATGGATTCAAAACCTTCAGTCTCAAACATATTATGCGGAATGAAAACCCGCGAGCAGATGCGTTGGCAGGCCTTACGGCTGTCCTTTCCCTACCCAGTTGAAAGAGGCAAGTCGTACATGTCGCTAGCCATCATCTGTACTGCCAAAAACTCGACCCCGAGAATTGAAGGTGGTAGCAGCCTTTTCTACGTCACCTTCCGTAGGAAAAGATTGGCACTTCTCCATCATAGACTTCGCCCTCTATGGCATCGTCCCTGAGGACCCAAAGGAGGTCGCGTCGATAAAACAAGATGTATAGCCGGATCCGAAGCCAAAGCCGCCCTGAAAGAAGCCTATGATGGAACTTATGGAGCCCATCAGCCTGGCCTTAAATTGCAAGATCGGTCGAGGCGTCTCGGCTACTATTGGCCACCCATGGTATCCGATGCAATGGAATATGCCAAAAGGTGTCCGGCGTGTCAGTACTATACCGATTTCATTCACCAAGCCCCGGAGTTCTTGCATCCGACAACGTCTTCATGGTCGTTCGAGATGTGGGGTATGGATATCGTCGGCCCTATCAGCCCTCCGTTAACTAGGGGACACCGTTTTATCTTAGCGGTGACCGATTACTTTTCCAAATGGGCAGAAGCGATGCCGCTTAAAGAAGTCAAGACCAGTCAGGTGACCAGCTTCCTGAGACACATCTTGTATAGATTCGGGTCCCGAGGCGTATTGTGCATGATAACGGTCCCCAGTTTATCAGCCAAGTATTCGAGCGGTTTTGTGTAAAGTTCGGAATCCTAAGTGTGGCCTCAACTCCTTATAATCCGGCTGCTAATGGGCTGGCGGAGGCCTTCAACAAGACTATCATCAAGATAGCGAAGAAGTTTGTCTCTGGTAATAAGCGAGACTGGGACGACAAACTCGGTAAGTATCTTTGGGCGTATCGCATGATGGTACGGACTTCTATGGGGAACACTCAATTCGCGCTAACCTACGGATGCGAGACGGTGATCCCGTTGGAGATGCGGATCCCATCGTATGGCATGGCAATGGCATCCCAGATGACGACCGATGATAACATCCGGCTTTGTCTTCAAGAGTTGGAAGCGTTCGATAAGAAGCGTCTAGCTGTGCGGCAACACATAGAACTGTACCAAGCTAAGATCTCTAAAGCCTTCAATAAAAATGTGCGGATGAGAGCCTTCAAAAAAGGAGACTTGGTATTAGCCATGTGGATGCCTATGATCCTAACCCACAAGTCAAAGGGTAAATGGAAACCAAAGTGACGAGAACCATTCGTAATTGACACGATCCTGTCAAAGGGGGCATATCGGCTCATTGATAAGAAAGGGAACTTACAGATGTATCCTATAAATGGCCAATTCCTGAAGCGGTATTATCCATGACGTAGGGGTATTAAGTCGCATAATAAGGAGCGTGAAAATAAAGTGCTGACAATCACAGGCAAAGAATAAAATGTACTTGATAAGAGATATAGTAAGTGTAGTGAAAAGAACATGTAAAATTACGCGAACTAAAAGTATCGAAAAAAAGGCCACACATGGCCGAAAAGAAGTACATAAGCCTTGAGGGCAGAAGTAAGGCGATGCATAACAGACTCCAACATGGTAATGGCTTGCTGGATCTGCTCAGCGTGGCGACGCTCACCCTCGAAGTTGAAATCTCTGAGCTCAAACAGATCTCCGACTGGTTGTACTAAGTGCATGCCTCCCTCAAACATAACAAATGCGACACGAGGCGACTGTGATATCTCCATAGGCGAAAGAGTCGACCTCTCGGACTCTGCAGTCTGAAGCCGTTTAGAGGGTCCTCCTACCGTCTGCTTCTGCCCCACCCAATAGGAAAGTTGAGCACTCTCTGCAGGCATCTCATATGAAGAGGAAGACCTCTCTGAATGATCGGCAGTGGTATCCTGATCTGTATTTAGGATGACAGAAGTTGATCCCTTGGACTTGCTCCTTCCCCGTCCTCCTGCGTGCCTCTTTCGCTTATAGCTAGGTAGCAACTGTTGCTCATTCCCTTTCAGATCGGTAGTCCAGAGGTGGAGGAAGGTCTGCCTAAAATCAAAATGGCGATCCAATATATTGACCTGACCGTACCACTGGCAGAAAGATGCGCCAGTCACCAAGCGCAGCTCATAGAACGGGAGATCAAACCGAGTAAAGGAACACCTATCGCCGAGTGCGAGCTCCATCGATAAGGCTTCCCTCATAGGAGAACTGTATGTTCGGACTTCCAATATAGAGCCGGTCGTCCGAACTGCCTTGCGAATCACATAGGTAGATATGGCTCAATAAAACAACGATCTCCCGACCGCCATATAAGGTATGACGGACGGATGCATATAAGCCGGTACAGGAGATCCGACGGAAGTACTGAGAATTCGCTCCCACTGTCAGCATAAGATCCGTCTAGGGTCTCAACGGACGATCGAAGCATGCATCGATGTATCGGGTAGTTCTGAGGACAGTTAAGATAGGCATTCATGTCATCCAAACTCCAGCGTGCCTCGCTGTAGAGCTCGAGCAAAGCTGGACCCCCGTCAGCATTTGTATATGGCTGCGTGGGGATCAATCCCCGACAACGAAGAGCAAACCAGGATACCAAATACGTAAACGATAGGCTGACTCTAACATTCAGATCATCTCGAGGATCCACCATCCGTGACCTCGAACCGGGAGCCTTACTAGTTGTCCGAAGGCGGCAACACGGCGGCGGTGCGACTCCGGCGGTCCCCAGTCGGCGGTGGCGACCCCCTCTCCGTCTTCTTACCCGCAGAAAGAAAATTTGTTAGAAAAAAAATGAATTTATTTTCTTACCTTTCGGTGGATCGACATGAAAATCCGCATTGTCTTCATGATCGGAAAATTCTTCGTCTTCAAGATGGATTACAGTATCTCCGTTTCTCGCCATGATTTTGAAGAACAAAAATTTATGAAGAGGTATTAATTATGAGGAGAAAGAACCCTATTTTTATTCTTTAAATAGGACTTGGATTTAAATTGATTTCATATCTTAAGAAATCAAATTTAAATAATTCTTGGATTTGAATTGATTTCATATCTTAAGAGATCAAATTCAAACCATTTAGTTGCCTAATTTAGTTTAGAGAATTAGTTTTAAATAATAAACTAATTTCCTAATTTAAATTTTAGGAAATTAATTTAACCAACTAATCTCCTATATTAGACAATTAATTCTCTTCATGATTTGGATTTAATTTTTCACCAAATCTACTATGTTCACCGCATGTGCAGCGGCACCAAATGTATTACGTACATCACATGTGTACTGATACCAAATCTACTACGTGCATTGCACGTGCACCGGTACTAAATATTGCACACGCCACGCACGTGCGCCAGCATCTAACGCTATACGTGCAGCGCACGTAAGCCGCAAAAACAGGTCTCTTTGAAAGTTAAGAACTTACTCTCTTCTCTTGTGAATGGAACGTGGTTCAAGGATACATCCCTCCACATATTCGATTTACATCGCTGTAATCTCTCAGCGTCTTCGGAGAGGTGGTCGGTCTCAATGACCAACGCTTCTTCTTCACACTTTTGGACATCGCAACATTAATTTTGCGAGACGAACTCCTTATTAATTAGGGAGTTTGACCTCATTAATCGTAAAACTAAACCCGTTGATTTATTTTCAGGGAATAACAGTTTTTACACCCATCGACATGTGGCACCCTTCTCCTACAACCAGCGTTTCCACCAAGCTTAACTCCAACGATACATGAAAACCCCCAGCGAAGTGATATAGGTTACACTTATATACCTAGTAAACACCACGGCGCTTTAAGCCCCCAAGCGGTATTCTCCCTGTTTGACAGTGCGTCCATTAAAAGGTTACCACTATATCTAAACCGGCGCGCATATTGACATGTTACCGCCGTGTTCGTTCCCTCTTTTTTGCCAGTGCACCTATTGAAAGGTTATCACTGCACTTAGACCGGTGCGCATATTGAAATGTTACCGTCATATTCAAAACCTCCTTTTGGTCAGTGCGTCTACTGAAAAGTTATCACTGCACCTGAATCGGCGCGCATATTAAAATGTTGCTGCCGTGTTCGATACCCATGTTTTTTTAGGTCAGCACGCCTATTAAAAGGTTACCGTTATACCTGAACTGGCACGCCTATTGAAAGGTTACCGATATGTTCAACATTCTTTTTGGTCAGTGCACCGATTAAAAGGTTACCATTGCATCTCAACCGGCGCACATATTGAAATGTTACCGCCGTATCTGATATCTCTTTTGTCAGTGCGTCTATTGAAAGGTTACCACTGTACCTGAACCAGCACGTCTATTGAAATGTTACCGCTGTGTTCTACTTTTTGCTTTGGTCAGCGCGTCCATTAGAAGGTTATCATTGTATCTATTTCAGCGCGCTTGTTGGAAGGTCAACACTGAATGGGACATGGTCTAAGGGTACATCTCTCTACACCTTCGATATACGTCGTTGTAATCTCTTAGCATTTTCGGAGAGATAGTGGGGCCCAAAGACCAACGTTCCCACTTTCCAAATCTTTGGATATTGCGGGACGGTTCACCTGATGCAACCTTCCCTTTTGTCAACCCGTCTAAATTCAAAGTTCTTGAAGATCCAACTACGGATTTTGACAACTTTGAAAGGGTGTAGGCGGGTAAAATAAAAATCGAACCCGTATAGATTCAGGAGCAGAAGTGTGGGCCCCACATTAAGAAAACTAAGTTAAGAACGTGTCCGTGCCCGTGCCCCGGACCTGCGTTGAGACCGCGGTCCGGCATTCCACGGCCTGCAAGCCCCGTCGTCCCCGGTCTCGTCGTCCGTCTTCCGGCATGCCCATCGTCCGCGGTCCAGTGTTCCGCGGCCCGTCGTTCGGCCGTCCGTCGTTTCGCGGCCCGTAGTCCGAGGCCCCCGTCGTCCGTCGTCCACGGCCCCGTTATCCGCGGCGCCATAGTCCGTGGGCTATCCGCCATCTAGCCCAATTTCCCTATAAATAGAGCCCTATTGGCTCATTTTTGAAAAGGGTGGGAATTTTTGCACGGAATTTCTGGCTCTTCCATCTCTCTCTCTCGGCCATTGTCTCTTCTTGAAGTTTTGAGACTTCACGAAGGTGGAAACCATTGCTCTCTCGTTTAGACTCCTCCATTGAAGACTCTTCTCGAAACTCTTCAAGATCAAGATTTTAAAGACCAAGACTTGAAAATTCGAAATTTCAAGATATCGAAAACTTGAAGCCTTGAAGTCAAGATCCGGTCGATCAGTCGAAATCTTGTAGCGCATTTCATTGAGGTTCTGTCCGACTTTTCTTTCGTGCCGTACGGTCAAAGAGAAACTCATGTTTACGAAGGATCCTACTGCCACATCGAATCCCCAGATCTCTATATTTTTTTGTTCTTTTTCTTCTTTTTGCATATATTTACATACTTGTAAAAAGAGAAAATTGCTTGTAACAGTTTAATGGAAATGAACGCAGAAGTCCTGATTTCCACCGGAAACATACTTACGTTAAGATAAGCAAGATAGCTAACTCATTTTTATTCAAGTTCTTGTTCTAGCTTGTTAAAATCAGAGACTTTTTTTAGTTTTTGCTTAAAACTTAATTGATCGCTGTGAAAGAGGAGTATCTCCTGTTTCTGTTAAGCAATCATTTTTTTCATTTACATTAGTAATAGTTGTCTGCTTATTACTCTCTTTCTGTAATGGTTTTGAGATGCAATTTGTCAAATAGGTTTTGCGGCAAGACTACATAGTAGGCAGGCATATTTATGACATCCTTTTCTTTGACGACAGGCTTATTCAACTGTTGGGACCCCAGATTACATTGCTCCTGAAGTTCTTTTGAAGAAGGGATATGGAATGGAGTGTGATTGGTTAGTCTTCATACCCAATTCTTTTTTCCCACAATATTCTAGTTTCTTATTGTCAACCCTTTATTAGGTGGTCTCTGGGAGCAATAATGTATGAGATGCTTGTGGGTTGCCCTCCATTTTATTCTGAGGATCCAATGTCAACCTGCAGAAAGGTATGAACTTGCAACAAACTATAAAATTCTATTTTAAATCATTAGGAAAGTGTCTTGATCTTAATATGGCATTAGTTATGAACCTATTGGAAGTCAATTACTTTTTTCCCTTGATACTTTTCGTTTGTATGAAATCTGTAAGACATAAAAGATAGGTGTGAGGGAGTGGGAGAGAGCGTGGATAATTCAAGTAAGGGAAGGGAACGAGTGTGGAACATCACAGTGTTGATGGAAGGGGCATACATGGATGCATAACAAGTAGGGTGGAAATAGTCTTCATCTTTGTTTATTATACTTTTAATAATGCATAGTGTTTAGTAGTAGCTAAACCTAACAGATGGTCTATAATGAGCATCGAATTTATTACTTATTTGATGCATGAACTATTCTGGTCATCAATGATACACCAAGAAATCTTCAGCTACATAAGAATTTTGGTGGCCTGCGTTGCTATGTACAAAACTCATATAGTCTGCATTACTTGGTTTGCATTAATAAAATTCATTATGTGTCCTTCATGTCTAAAGATAATTATATTGCTCACGAGCCTGCAGATTGTGAATTGGAGAAACCACTTAAAATTTCCTGAGGAGGCTAAACTTTCACCTGAAGCCAAAGATCTCATTAGCAAACTGCTGTGCAATGTAGAACAGAGGCTTGGGACCAGGGGAGCTCATGAAATAAAGGTTCGATTTATATAGCATCTCTTTCTTTGTTTTCGATCCCATGTTCACAATCAACAGGAATGTGTTGCTTGTGAAATTCAGGCACACCCATGGTTTAAAGGTGTCGAATGGGATAAACTATATCAGATGGAGGCAGCTTTTAGACCAGAGGTCAAGAATGAGTTGGACACTCAGAACTTTGAGAAATTCGAGGAGGTAAGGTTATATTCTTGTTGGCAGGGTCATTAGTTGATAAGCCATGATCTTTACCTTCATGCACCACAATAATTTATCAAGAGGTTTATTTTTTATAGCAAACCTCATGTGCCTTCCATGTATTAGGGTTGGGAAAAGCATCCGTGTTATTAGAATTTATGCCTGATTTTTACTGTGTCTTTAACTGCTATCATGATAAGACAGAACTATGTTGACAATGTATTGATTGGGATACAAACCAACCAAAACGTCATCCTTGAAAACAAATGTCATTGTCTCTAACTAGCGCTTTTGCTTTTTCCCTCTTTTGCTCCTTTGTAATTTGAATGAAGAAAGATAGGATTTTATTCTTTTCTTCTGCTAAAAAGACACAAAATCATGTTTAGTGCCTGTATACTGTAATATGAATTCTGTATAATATATAAAGTAATTTGGGTTGTTACCTGTATGGACCATCCTGTTGGCCATTAGTCAGGTCGAGCACCATTTGTCAATTAAAATATAGATTAGATCAATTGATACCTGAATGTTAACTTGCTCTTTTAAACTTTGCTGCGCATGACTTGAATTTCATTTGAACTTTGCTAGCTCCTAAAGATCTATGTGATATAATATGATAATTTTTCTCATTAACGAAGCTGACGAAAGATTAAACTTTTTCACCGCAATGCATGGTTATATTAATAAAATTTGTTAAGTTTTGATATACATATACATGTACATGTATATACAGGTGTGTGTGTGTGTGTGTGTGTGTGTGTGGAAGTACATATACTGTAGAAATTTGTAAATCTGGCATGATCAATGATGCTTGACTTGCATGTTAGGGATGGTTGACCTCCATGCTGCAAATAAAAAACTTCCATAAAAAACAGCTTTACAGCAGGTCAGGTTAGGGGAGGCATCTCAAGAGAACAAGCAACAGCTTGGTACTAAATGTCTTGTCTAATGTTTTGTACTAAAAAGCTGCTTATACTTCAAAAACCATATCTTTGCGTGGAGATTAGTAGTTTTTTCAGTGTTTATGGACTCACTTCCCCTTGAAAGATTTCACCGTGCGGTCTTTTATACAATATCTAAAGGATCATTGGTGAAAGTACGATGGACATATTGGAAAGTTGTTTGCTGATTTACCTTTCCTAAAGTAGATAAATATGGTTGGTTAGTGTTTGGGGGAAGGACCTTTCTACATGTGCACATGTGGGCATATGCAATAAAATAAAATAAAGAAATAATTATAATAATAATGTTTATGTGTGAGCGGAATGAGGGATTGTGGGTCATCCTTAGCAACCTGGATTCGGTTGGTGGGGCTAGTAGTTAGTCGTGTCTTGAGCGAGAACAACTGTCTCTCTCTCTCTCTCTCTCTCTCTCTCTCTCTCTCTCACACACACACACACACACACACACACACATACAGAGATAGAAGGGGAAAAGAAAAAAAGCTATCATACACAGGAGTTGTCAAATATTGTCATTTATTAACCGTAGGGAAAATTTACACTTATGAAAAACATTTTTCCATATGCCTTGCATTATTTTATGTTTCCATTTATAATTCTAGTTTAGTTTTGTTTGTCTACAGTCTGAAACTCCGATGCAAACTTCTTCTAAGTCTGGCCCCTGGAGAAAGGTGATTGTTTGTTCCTGCATCCGTGAATTTAGTTCGCATCTAGCAAGATAATGTGAAATGGTTTCCCTTTTTGCCAATTCTTGATGCTGTTTATATGTAATTCAATGATATTAGCATGAAAATTATCTAAATTTCATGAATACACAAGGATATTGGGATCAGTCAAGGGCAGATCAATAGAATAATATTAACCCCTTCTTCTATTTCTCCTCCTATGTATTATACTTTTATGTGATGTTACACATATTCTTTTCATTGAATATGATATATATATATGAACTAGGAACATGATATTAAAGTTCTTCACTCAATGCAACTTCATACTCATCATAGACTTTTGGGCTAGAGTATGAGCACCAGATGGTGCCTTCACCTGGCATCGCTTCTTAGTCAATCAAATGTGTGGTTACACTTTATTTATTACAGAAAATTTTATATTCCTGAATATATGAACATGACACTATGTAGGACATAACCATGGAAACCATTTACAACGTTTTGGGATAATTTATGTTTATAAGCTTTGTAGATAAAAGGGGTGTGTTTGGTGCTGAATAGTGGACAATCAAGATCTAGAATGTTGTTGGGTACCAACGCTGGGGTCCTGTGGAGTTGGTTCAAGTCTCCAATTTTAGAGAATTAGGTGAAAAATTCGCAGCATTTAAATGGTATCATCCTTACATGCCCAACCTATGGAGGACTTGGAGAGGATTGTTACCTTTTTATGCGAGCTTTCACCATTTATGTTTCTAGTTCTACTTTCAGAGTTCTCCAAATCCTCATTTTAGTGGATTAGTAGAGTGATATATGATACCCAACTACATACTACCCAATGCATTGAAGAGTTGGACAGCTTTGATGCTGGTCCATCCAAGCTGCATAGCCTAATGATTAGTATTAAGCCAATTTTTTATATGCTTTTAATGTGTGATTAAGCTATGGTAGGTCTCTAATATCTGACCATTTACCTTGGTTTGATTTGAGCATTTGCGTTGGCCTGTCGCTGATGGGCCTTATTGTTTGATTTTGCTTTGATTCAGTTAACAGGGGTGGTACAGTTACTACAGTATATTATGGCTAAGCGTCGACGGAAAAGTTTGTTTCCATGATAGCTTTAGGATAAATATGTAAATTTTGGTTTTAGATTCAGTAATTTCAAATATATGTCTACAGATCACTGGTAATTCAAACTGTATGTCTACATGATCCCTGGTTATCGAAATTGAATTCTGTGTGTTTATTATAAGTCGTCCTGTAAACAATTTGGGCTATTTTTGTGATTTTACCATACGGATTTCTGTAGCTTATATTGTGATGTGATTATAGTTTTTTTGTATAGCATTTTAACATATTTTTTTTCCAATTGTTAAACATGTTTGATTGCTATTGGAAAACAAACCTTTAAAACAGTAAAAAGAAAATCTTTCACCAGCTTACATGCTTTTCAAGGCAAAACCAAGTTATTGAAAAGGGAAATATTGGATTTACTACGTATAAGGAAAAAAAAGTGAATAGGGCATGCTCTCATTTGGAAGATGACATGCTTAGGGAAGGCTTAGCCTGATCTTGCAGTTTCCTCCCTCTCATTTACTGTAGCTATTTAAGAGAAAAACAGAAAGGCCATTTCTCAATAAGTTAGTAATATCAAAATTTTCTTATGTTTCTATGTTGAATTGTACAAATTGTTTGAGAGTTCTGTTACAATCTATCTATGCAATGGTACAAAACTAGAAATATAGCATTCTATCCCCTCTATTGAAGTGTTGGAACTATTCATTGCAGAAATCCGACCTTATTGTGAATTTTTCTTATGTTTAGTGAAGAGCTCTTTGTTTCACTGTTCATGGGTAGCTCAGACTGCACGTATTTCTTTAGCTTAAAGTCTATGAGCTTCTAATATCATTTTGGATTGTATTAGCACCCTTCTATTCTTTTGAGTAATGAATCTTCTTTTGTTTTTGACAGATGCTTTCATCAAAAGACATGAATTTTGTTGGATATACTTACAAAAACTTTGAGATCGTAAATGTCCATAACATCGCTGGCATTGGTTGTTATTTGCCCCCTTTCCCCTTTTCACATTATATCTTGCTTTGCTTTATTTTGATTGCTTATGTCCTTGTATCTTACTTTCGGCACAAGCAGCAGAGTTGAAGAAAAAGAACAGCAAGCCAAAGAGGCCTTCCATCAAGAGGCTGTTTGGTAATTATGATTTTTGACCATTTGTTATCTTATAAGCAACACACAACCCTCTGCTATTCTATACTACATAGGAAATTTTCAATTTAGAGTTTTTCTGACATCAGTATCATTGAATGCCATGTGATCATCTCTATGGATGATGTTACATGGCACTAGTTCAGTCTTTTTTGCATATAAACCATTCAAAATGTGTAGAATTGCATCTTAAAAAAAATCTTGGTACTTTTTTTGGCATATAAAACCCTTATAATATTTGGAGGCTGCATTACACTGAACTACCACTATCTTCACTGAACTACCTTTAAGTTTCTTCATTTCAGTAAGCTCCCTTGAATTCGAGGGAATCTTGGAAGAAAACCTACTTAAAACCAGAGCTTAATCAGATTTTAATTAAAAAAATTAAAGGTAGTTTCGTATAAAACAACGCTAGCTAAAGGTACTTTACACTAATTTGGCCGTTTTAGAATATCAAAAATTCTAATTCTCATAAGAAACATAGATTTTATACTTGCACGTACTCTTCGCTTGCCAAAATACTAGTAAATACATGACGAATTTCTGTTTATTGTTTTCAGAGTCCGAAACAACTACTGATGAACCTGCCCAAGGGAGTTTCCTTAAAATGTTGCCAACACATATGGAGATCGCTGAAACCCCAGAGCTATCACCTTCACCTCACTCGAGCAACAAACAATCAGCTTATCAACCCCAATCTCGATACAGATAAAATATGCATTTTCAGGAGTAACTGTTCATAACCAGAGGATAAAGAGAAACGAAACAATTTACGCGCTTTTTGTTCCTATTTGTAAGTTATTGTAACCCCGCGTTCATATATATGTTTATATGGTTAATGGTCCCCATGCTGTAAATTTGTGTTTGCTGCTTCTGAAGTTTTTCAAGGTTTCAAATGTTTCTCATGGCGGCATGAAAAGTGTTGATTCTTTCGTTTGGAACTCACTAAATGAAAGTCTTTTGTAATATGAAGCAAAACAATGTTGTAAATGGCTGATATGTGTAATGCAGTAAACATTAATTGTTACTTATTGTTTGTTTTTGGTTATGCTACTAATGTAATGCTTTGCCAGTGGTTTACCTTTGCATGGTTATGGTTTCAGAAAGTTGTTTATTTATGAGCAGAAATAACAGTGAGTTGTTCTTAGATGGATGCAATACATCATGATGCAATAGATCATGTTACAGATGCGATGCAAAGCGACAGTAAAATGATCTAGCAGTGTCGTTTCATTGCACCGACACATATCAATCCCATAAAATTTGTCACGCTCATGTTCAAATATGAAATTAATGGAGGCTGCGGTCGGAAGGTGCAGTCTCAGGATGGGCTCCATCCCAATTATTCCCATCTTGCTGCTGTGGCAACCGAAGTGGCATATAACTTCTTAAATATTTACTCAAGATGTGTAGTCGTCTTTAACTAATATAGATGGTTAATATAGAAACAGCAAAGTTTAGAGGGGCATACATGTAGAAGAACACCCAAAACACTTTAGAATGGTTTCTTTCACTTGTTTAATCTTTGGCAATTTAGAGGGGTATACATGTAGAACGCCCAAAATGCTTTAGAACGGTTTCTTTCACTTGTTTAATCTTTGGCTAAATTACAATAAAACACCCTAATCTGTCATCTTTTTCACTAAAATAGCTCAAAGTTCTTTTATTACTTCAAAATATCTTAAGTGATGCTTTTGATGGTATTTTAGTGAAAGGAATCCCTTTAAAACCGAAGCTCAAAGTTATTTTATTCAAATTAAAAACTTTAAGGTATTTTAGTGGAAACTCGTGATGGTTGAAGTTATTTTAGTGTGAAGCACGCTTAAGCTTTTGTATGCCGTTATCCTCTTCCCTCTCTCCCCCACTCGCTCCCTCTCAAAATCAAGATAACACCCCATAGAGCGCAATGGCCGTGTCTAGGGTTTTCAGCTCTACTCTTCGAGGGTTCAGCGCTTCGTGTTCTTCTTCCTCATCTCCTGTCCTCCTCCACGGCCAATGGCGACGCCTCTACTCGTCGGGCTCGAGGCTGAGCATGAGCCTCAAGGCCGGCATCGTCGGCCTCCCCAACGTCGGAAAGTCCACCCTCTTCAACGCCGTTGTAAGCTCCACCCCAAACCCTAATTCCCAAATCCCTGAACTGAAAAGCTAGGATTTTTAATGGAATTGATATTGTGCATAGGGTGTTTGCTATAATGCCTGTGCTAATTTGGATTTGTTCCTGATAAAATTATTGATTCTTGATCTTTTTCAGGTTGAGAATGGGAAGGCTCAGGCTGCAAACTTCCCATTTTGTACGATAGAGCCTAATGTTGGGATCGTTGCAGTTCCGGATTCACGGTTGAATGTGCTATCGAATCTTAGTAAGTCGCAGCGTGCAGTCCCAGCATCGATAGAGTTTGTTGATATTGCTGGTCTAGTGAAAGGAGCCAGTCAAGGAGAGGTGATTCTCTGTCTCTCGTATTTGCTTCAATCTGCATACAGAGGTCATTCTCTAGATTAATTCCATATGTTCACTAGATTTGAGCATTTGCAGTGTAGTCCACGTGTGAGCCACCTTACAATCTTGGAGTCCTTAAGAATAGATGAAATATCAATTAAAATGGTAAAATTAAAAGCCTGCATTTTTAGGATGTCTAAGCAAATTAACTAATTTCAACATCACAATAAGTTTTATAAGTCATAATTTTAGTAGGTTGTATATGCAAAACTGCGTTCATTTTTTTTAACTTATATATTAAGCAAAAATAACACTCAACACTCTCCCACACGTGGGATTTTGGGTCACATGGAAAGGCCTTTGACCAAACCTTGTTGGTAAAGGCAGAATATACGTGGTAAATAGGTATATTTTCTTAAAATTGACAATATTAGGTTTGAATGCTTGACCGCTTGAAACTTAGTGCTCTGTACCATGTCAATAACCACTTTACCCAAAAGTTTAAGATGTTGGTATGTGAGATAACAAGGACAAGCTAACATAACATTTAACAACCAATATGATAGATTGAATGCTGACACAATGCAATGGAACACTAGGTTTTGTCTTTATAATAGCTGACTTGCTCACTTGCATAAAATTTAATGTGATAACACTAGATTTTCGTAGAGTTGATTTTTTCGGAATGCTCAATTCCATATTTTCCCTACCAGTGAATTATTTTAAGTGAAGTATTTATTTCACTTGTTGAATCGTAATGTCTTATTACATAACAGGGATTGGGGAATAAATTTCTTTCGCACATTCGGGAAGTGGATTCCATACTTCAGGTTGGTGCCTCTCTTGTATCTTTGAAAATTACTGCTTGGCACTTGTTGCTTATTTATTTATTTTTGTATTTTGGTTCTTAATTTGGGTTTTACATTATAGGCGGCTAAACTGTTGTCAACATCTTTTCGTGTTTCTAGCAAATTATTAGAAGTTCTGACAAAATACACTAGGAAGCATTTCCTTTAATTTGTCAGCTGAAAGAAACAAAATTGACTGCAAAAAATTAATCCTTTCTTTCTTGTATCCGTGCTGTGCTCAGGCTTCCCTTTTTTAAGACTGTTGTGACAGAAATATCTCTGTATGGACTCTTCATATTCATTGTATTCATATTTCTTAAGCCATAAGATCATCATCATCTACAATCTTTCCGAGCATTCTTAGCGCATAGTTGGGATGTCATAAATATTTCCTTTTGAATATTGCATGGCCACTTATTTCAGCCTTTTTGTTTTGTTCCCACTACTGGGACTACTGCCTTTCTTCACTTTTAGTGGAAACTCATATGATCATTTATTTTTCTTTTATAATTTTTTAATAATTATGTTGTCTCTCTTCATTGCTATAACAATTCATCCGTCCCCTTGCATTGTGTTAGCACGTAATAAGTGCTTGGTGGTTTGCAGTTGGGCTTTCTAGCTTCTTAGCACCCACATTTTCCGAAAATTAAAGGCGTCAGGCAGTGGGCCAAAATATTTTCAAAGTTGGGCATCTCAATGGCTGTTTTGCACATGAAAGACAACACTTAATTGGTGAAATAATATTCTTTTAGGGTGGAATATAACTCTGTTTTTGTTTCTCCTGCCTTGTTGGTAATGCATGGAGGAAAGAATTCTGAGAGGGTATAATTTTCATTACACCATTAGTCTATACATCTTTTCTTATTGTTTTCCTTTATCTATGATGATTTAAGCACTCAGAGTAGAGAGATATTCTTACCTGTCCCTTTAATCATTTTGCCTAGTACTCCAGCTCCCTTGATGAGAACATCTTCCAACTAAAGTGCATTCGGGATTGTTCCCGCCAAAAGTTTTGACTTAGAGTTTGTTGTTCCCTTATAAAAATAAAGGAAAATCTCCACGTGTTAAACACATGTACCCACATGCAAAGCATGTAAGTATCGCCTCAGATAGGATTAAATCCTTGACCGCCTCACGTGTTTTCCACTTGAGCGCTAGCGCCAGCTTCAGTTAGGATTAAATCCTATAGTGGTGTCTCACGTGGAACACACGTGAGCGCCGGCGTGTAAAGCACATGAATGACTATTTATAAAAGAATTAGATTCGTAGGCGGCGTCCACGTACATAGCACGTGAGCATCAGCGTCCAAATTAAAGAGTGTAGTATTAAATTCTACATGGGGAATATTTCCCTAAAAACTGGGATATTCTCTGTTAAATAGCCGTTGGATCAAAAATCTAAAAGAGATGATAAATCATCAGAATATAGAATTAAATTCTATTAGGAGAAAATATCTCACAAATCTTTCTAAGTGAGAAAGATACTCCTGGTTGGATCAAAAATCCAATGATTGAATAAAATTCTATTTTGGGAATATATTTTCTCAATCTTTACAAACAAAAAAGAATTGTTCTGTAAAGTAGAGAGCGCTTGGATTAAAAATCCAATGGTGATTAAAAATCTCCGTTTTACAAAATGAAATGTTGTACATGGGAAAATATTTCCCCAATCTTGTTAAAAACAAGAAAATATATTCTGTAAAACAGAAATCTTTGGATCAAAAATCCAACGGCGGATAAAATTTCCCAAGTAATTTTTGAGACCAATAAAATCAATTGAAATCTCTCAATGAGAGATTATCTCAAATTAATTAGCAAGCTTGCCTCTATTAGATAAAGGACCCGAGACTTCAAGTCTCATATAGAGAGAACCTCTTATAAGCTTCTGCAAAAATACAAAAGGCTCTCAAAAATAACAGAGAATTTAATTCTCAATAGAGAATATCTTCCTCCTCTCAAATCCTAGATAAAGAAACCACAGAGATCAAAACATCTCATTTACCTATCATATCATATCTAAGGGTTTAATCCTTCTCAAGAACTTAGTTCTTTCGCTGGATCTAAGATCCACAAGACAAGTCTTCCACAAGTTGAGAATTTAATTCTCATCGTGAAGTTCTTGTTCTTGAGAATCAAAAATTCAGAAAAGAACAAAGAAAAAGAATCTATCTTATAGAAATTTAATTTCTCTGAAAATATGGTTCAACCCTAAAAAGAAACTTAGTTCTTAGAAAAGAAAAAACATAAGAACTTAGTTCTTAAAGAAAACTTGATCTCGGATCTTCAAAACAAAGATCTTGGTGATCATTAATAGTCAAAAGGCCATTAATAGAGACTCAATTTCTGAAAAAGAAAAGAACTTGGCGCCTCACGTGTTTCCCACATAGGCGTCCCCAACGGCGCCCAGTGCTTCACGTGAAAAACACGCAAGTGTCCAAAGCAGAAGGCCAGTGCCTCACGTGAAATACACGTGAGCGCTAAATAAAAGCATTTAGTATCTCATATACAGCCAAAACGGCTAAGTGCTTAGCACTGATTGGGCAGCGCCCAGCGCCTCATGTGAAAAACACGTGGGCGCTCAACAAAATAAAATGAGACAGTGTCGCACGTGCTCCTCACATGGACGCCATATAAAAAGTGCTTAGCACTATATATATTCAGTCAAATGGACTGAGTGCTTAGTATTGATTGGACAGCGCCTATAACTGAAGGCTTCACATGATACCCATGTGAGCGTCAGAGCTTCAAACAAGTGCTTAGCACTTTTACATAAAAAAAAGGGGGTTGAACAAACAGAGCCCAAATAAGTGCTTAGCACTTTTGAACAAAAAAGAAGAAGATTGAGCAGAGTAAGCCCAAATTGGTTAAGTTTCTTGCAGCTGAGCCCAAATGCTTTGATATTGGATCTTAATAAAATTTAGTGATCCTGAAAATATTGCTAAGTTGATCTTAGTTTCAAATAAGACCAACGTCTCCTTAATTAAAATAAATTGGGCCCAAATGCTCATATGTTTAAATTGATCTTAATCTCAAACTAGATTAACGGTTCTTAACCAGACAAAATATCTTCGAACTAAAGGAAAATATAACTTAAGTTCAAAATCCCAAATCCAAAATATACGGATTTCGACTGATTGCGCTCTACAGGCGACGGCATAAACTAGTCTCCGTATACAATCCACGAGCAAGCAAAACAAACAAAACAACACACGACATGAAGTGAACTGCTGAAGCAGGAGAAACTGATTATCGCAACGCGATAACGTAATTAACTGCAGGGATTTGCGCCTACAGGGAAGAGTGTCCCCACAATTAAAAACCCCTCACAAATGAGGGGGAATCTGATGAAATCTGTTACAACGGTCGCATCTATCCAAACCTTCGATATATGGTGCCATAAATCAACTTGGTATTTTCGGAGAGGTGGATGGATAAGTCCAAATAGCATCTACCCCCAAATTCAGACAAGACGATGCGTCTTAGTCCGTCTCTGTTTTCGGCGGTGAACAGGGATTTAGGGAAAACACAAACTATTCAAGTGCCGGTCAATCTTTATTTGTTCCATTCTATTTTACAATAGGATCACGTCTTTGGCAATGCTTATTGCTACCTTGATTTCACAATCTCCCAACAAAGAAATATTTTAGTCGGAGAAAAATCTTTACCCGAAATTCTTCTAAAACTCCAATTGCCTCAAATTGGCATTTTTACGGAAGCAAGATACAATGCATTTGCTTCTTCATCTGCTAGATAACTAAAGTTTTACCAATCATAACACTGCACCGAGAAGTGGGATGTAGACTGTAGTTGCATCTTAACGACCTCCCAGTCTCACCTCTACAATGTAAAGCAAAAGGGGAGGGGGTCTTCAAATCAAAATTGATTGGTGACTTGGATTTTTCTCCTTTTATATATAAAAAGGAAAAAATGGAAAGCTCCCTGTTAATAATAACCACTCCCTTCTTTCTCTCTGTCACTGCCCACTTCTCTCCCTTTAACTACTCCCTACATTTTTTCTCCTTAAAATCTATTTTATGGTAACTTGCAAAACAATCCTTATTAGAAAAGCTTTTCAAATATCCGACAATCCTCGTAATAACCTCTGCGTGGGAATCTCGTGGAGTATGCATGTAGCAAAGTTGAAACTGTGCATACTATCTAAAGTCTTGCATCCCAACATACATCTTTCTCTCGTTCCCTCCTAAATAAGTAGTAGACTGGTAGGATTAGCAACCAATTTTAGAAACCTTGGTCGTAGGCAAAGCTAGAGTGTTGCACACATTTTTTCCTAGTCTGGAGAACATTAACTGGTCATTCAGGAATACGACAAATTCTCCTCTTGTCCATTCCTTGGCCATGTATTTGGCAGTTGGCACTAATTAAGAGAGGCTTTGACATTAGGTCGATAGCCTATCAACAAATCTTTCATCTTCCTAGACAGCTATGTTTTGTTGTGCAAAGGCTATCGTATATGATAACAGTGAGAACAAAACTTTATCGCTTTTGAATATTAATTTTGTTCGTTCCGAGATTTGATGCGACAATTTGAGTGGGTGAACTTGGAGTTTTGCATCAGCAAGCTGCAACAGGAATCAGCAAGCAGGTATCTCATGATTTCATCCTGGCTGCAATAAGTATTCTGTTACTAGGACTAAAAAATTCCAACTCTTAAGAGAGTCGCTATTTTTTTCAAAAGGGTTAATGGTGGTTCATCGATATCTGATTAATCATGGTGGTAATGTACCCTGTACAGAAGTCTTCCCTGTTATTTCCATCTTTCATGTTTCCATTCTGAAAGCTTTGTTCTTTTCCTTTATCGCCAAGTGAATGCTTGTATAATATGCATGCTTTAGCAATGTGACATTCTGTTTACTCATATTAGGTGCTTTAGTAGTTGTGAGAGACTTTCTTATGTTCAATTAACTATTGTGTCAATACGAACATACCTTATGTATCAGTTGACTTATTTTCTGGGAATGATTTCTCTAGTGACATATTTCTTGTTACCTTTGGTACTTAGCAGCCAATGCCTAGTTGCACATGCATGTAGAAACTTTGTATCACTCATAGAATGGTTGTTAAATTGTTTTCTTGAGTATGCAAGGAATTGCTTTGATGCATGTATTGCCTAGGTTGTACGCTGCTTTGAGGATAACGATATTGTTCATGTGAATGGGAAAGTTAACCCAAAATCAGATATTGATGTCATCAACTTGGAGCTAGTTTTCTCAGATCTTGATCAGGTATGTGGATAAGTCTTGTTCTCATTATTCATACAATCATACACTTTACAATTTTCTGAGAACATGCTGAGCTAATTGGACTAAGTTGTATTTTTATAAGTGATGCAGATAGAGAAACGGCTAGAGAAACTTAAAAAATCCAAAGCAAAGGATTCGCAATCTAAAATGAAGGTACAGCTGTCTCCAAATGTCCAAGATACAAATATATGTGTTTGAACTTGTTGGAATGCACTCATTTGTATTGTTGCTTTTAACACAGGAGGAAGCAGAACGATCGGCTTTGGAAAGTATTCAGAAGACGCTTATGGATGGAAAACCTGCAAGATCTGTTCCATTGACAGATTTGGAGAAAGATTCTATACGCCAGCTCTGTTTGCTCACCATGAAGCCTGTAATATACATAGCTAACGTGGCTGAGTCTGATCTTGCGGACCCCACTATTAATCCACATGTCAAAGAAGTGAGCAATCTTGCATCCGAGTTGCAATCAGGAATGGTGACAGTTTCGGCACAAGTATGATACTTATGCTGATTGCAATAAATTACCTCAAAAATTAGGGTGAATACAAATCAGTTTAAAACAGCTTGGTTTGGTTTGGTTTAAAGAACCAAAAGTTAAAGCCAAGCTGAAACTAAAAATATATAATAAATAAAATAAGTATAGTTTATTAGTATACATATACTTAAGAATATTAACTATATGTTATGTAAAATTTATATTAACGTTATTTTAATATCTTATATGATATACCGAACAGAACTGAAATCTTATGCTCCATTCAATTCCCTTTTATTTATCTGGCAGCATATATAATATAAACTGAAACTTTCAGATTGCTTGGCTTGGTTTTCGAAACAGAAGTAAAAAGGATAAACTGAAAACCAGAAATACAATTAATAAAATTAATATACATTTAATTGAGAATATTCAATGTACCTTATGGTATTTCATGATAATATTTTTTAATATTATATATAATATAACGAAATTTTTTTGAAAGTATATATAGTATAAACCGAAAATCTTCTGACTGGCTTGGTTTAGTTTTCATAAGAAAAGGGTTTTAAAAAAACCCGAACTGAACCAAAAATATAATAAAAATAATAAGTTGCTTATAAACAAGAATATTAAATATAAGCTTATGAGCGTTCATAATAATAATATTATAGATAGTATGACAAATGGAACCGAGATCTTATGGTTCCATTCAGTTCGGTTTAATATTCAAACTGCACCTGCCAAATTCTTACTCCTACCGAAACTAATCTTCCTGTGCATATCTCTAGAAGCACATTCATTTAAACAGATGCCCCCTTTTGTTATCTCTGTTGGTTAGGACTTCAGAGATGAATAAATCATTAAGCCAGTTCCACTTTTCCTGCATATATTTTAAAAATGATTGCTTGCTTTTTTAGTATATTTTTTGTTCTGATTTATATATACATTTGTTTAAATGGATCACTCTATATGTGTGTGCGCATGCGCATTTATTACTTGGGAAGAAGAGAGCACATAACAATCATGGAAATGGGCAAACAGTCATTATATACTAAAAATGTTCGTCTCATTACTCTAAAGTTGTTACTGATGGCAGTATGTATGCATCTACTTGTTTAGATGTGCATTGGCTAATAACTAAAGAAGGAAAACTTTTTGTCCTAAAATTTGTTGAAGTAAATTCATTGTATAAGCATAATGCTACCACCTTTACTAGATAGCTTTCCATGATTAGCATTGACCTTCTGTTTTAATTCTTCACCGCCTTAATTCTATTTGTGTTCCAGCAAAGAGACATTCTTTGATCTGAATAAAATACAAGCTTAAAGTATCGTATCAGGTTGAATCTGAGCTCACAGAACTTCCACCTGAGGAGAGAACTGAATTCTTGAACTCCCTTGGTGTCGATGAAAGTGGACTCGGAAATTTAATAAGAGAAACTTATAGTCTTTTGGGATTGCGGACTTATTTCACATCAGGAGAAAAGGTGATGCCTTTGGCCTGTTTTTCTTCCCAATAGTATTATTCTTATAGTCCATGCTAGCGCACCAAAACTCTGAAGTTATGGTGCGGGTCGAGGGATGTAATCTTATGTTCCGACACATCTTCGTAAGTTAGAATGACTATTTTATGTGCTACCTGGACTTTGCGCAGTGGTATTTCTTTAATCCTCTATTAAACGCGCATCCAGTGAAATTTTAACCAGGGTTGCTCCAAGATATCATTTTAAAGAGCCTGCCATTGCATCAGAAATATGAAGTTTTGGGGAGGGTCGAGGGAATATAAGTTTATGCATATTTTGACAATTTCCTTGACATGCCTATTTTTCTATATTTATCACCTTTCAGGAAACAAAGGCATGGACGATACTTGCAGGTTGGTTTTTCTTTCTATTGTTTGTAAATATATCTCACATCAATATCGGTTCATCTTGATAAGCAATCTCTTTTTCTTTGTTATTGTTTCCATCAAAATAGGCATGACAGCGCCTCAAGCTGCTGGAGTTATTCATTCTGACTTTGAGAAAGGCTTCATTCGAGCTGAGACTGTGAGTACCAGTATCTAGTTTTCAGAATTCTTTTGTTTTTTTGGCTTCTCAGATAACTCTCAAGCGTCCGATGATTTGAAAATCTCGTTTTCCGCCTAAGATCGCAACCAGTTCAAAGCTCATCCTGTTGTTTTCTGTTTTTAAAACCCCTCCTTATTCTGAAACTTGCAAGCATGTAAAAGGATTCGTAGTCTTGTAGCGTTAAACATGAATAGTCCTGAATGCACCCAATAGGGAAAAAGGGCTATAAAACTTGTTTAGGGCTAAAATGTTTAACTTATCTTATTAGGCTCCTCGCCTTTGAACTCAATAATAGCAGGTTCCACCCTAATTGTTAAAAAGCTGCATATTATCACCAAAGTTGCCAGGCTTTAATTCTTCCGTTTCTGCAACATTTTTCTTCTCAAATTAACCCTGCATTTACTACTTTCCACTAATTATTTAAGGCTAAAATGCGGGAAACCCCCACACTTTTAACTGAAAAACAGGAAACCCCCCTAAATTTGAAAAACATACACTTTACCCCTAAAACCCTAACGGTGTTAGTTTTTCTATACATAAGACTTTTCTATACCAAAAATGCCCCTAAAGCATATTGAATTTATCAACCTAATGTTCTCTTTTCTTTTTATTTATTTTTTTACCCTTTTAAATCCATTCTCACTCTTTTGGATGATTACAAAGAAGATATATAATGTTTTGAATTATAGATTTTGGGAAAAATGATTTTAAAAAAGTTTGGAGAGAAAAAAAATTATAAAGAAGAAAGAGAGAGAATTTAGAGGAGAAAGGCTTGAGGAGCATTTTGGGTAGTATACACCTTAAAAACTAACGGTGTTAAATTTATAGGGTAAAGTGCATGTTATTTAAGTTTAGGGGGGTTTCCTGTTTTTCGGGCAAAAGTGAAGGGGGTTTCCTGCATTTTAGCCATTATTTAATGCATTTATCAAAAACTATTTTCTTAAAATTGTTGCAGAAAAGGAAGAAATTTTTCTGTTGAAGTAAGGATTTTATCATTTTATGACTATAAGGATAAAAGTAAGGAGGGGGGAGGGGGTTCCTTCCTTCACTTTTTTCCCTTTAATCCTAAATGTAGCCTTCTTATTTTTGAATGATCGATACTGACAAGTGTAAGGCATCATCAGGTTGCCTATGATGATTTCGTTGTGTCTGGTTCACTGGCTGCTGCTAGGGAGAAAGGACTTGTAAGTAAAATGCATATTTTTTATATGGGTAATTGCAGAAAACTTCATATAGCTTACATCGTATAGCACATATACCTCCTCAAGTGATCTATTCCATAACCCTTTATACCCCAAAATTCAACTCAATTAATCGTCTAATTTATTTCAATAACTTATGGGTCGTTTAGAGTATAATTTGAGTGTTTTTAAGGTTCAGTTCAATAAACAGAATCATGTGCTTGCCCTAATGAATCACTCCAGCGGGGTTATAAATGCTGTACAGAGTAAACTATAGGGAATTTTGTTGACCCTTTTTTATTTTTCGATGTTCATTACACACAATGGCACAATTGAATGTCATGGCTTGCTCATATCTTTCAAATAAATACAGTTGAGGGCAGAGGGGAAGGATTACATGGTACAAGAAGGAGATGTCATGCTCTTCCGATTCAACATCTGATGACTGCCGAGAGACATGCCATCAACCACAAGTATTCCTTTCCCCTTCTGATCGGGTCCTGCCTCAATTTTTTTTTATAAATTATTCTACTCATAGAATATGGAAAAAGATTTGAAGAGCTAAAGCTGCAATTAATATGGCCTCCTTTCTGTAATTTCTGGTATAAATTATTAAATTTATTATATATAGCAAGATCACCAACAACGAATTTGGTGGTCAAAATATATGCTTCATTTGTATTACATTGAAATGAAGTTTGATTTTGTTCAAACATTTCATGGATATTTTGCTGAGAATTTGCATCAAAAGATCTTGGATCAAATTTTTTTCAATCTAATGTGTTTGTGATTGTTCATGATGCAGTCGGAGTTTTCTTAGCTTGTGCCTCGTAAAGTTAAGTTCATACAAACAGGAAGAACTTGTTTTGCTGCATTAAGCCGAAAAAATTACATCACTAGTGAAAACTCTACGGTTGAAAACTTTTGCCACGCCAGCTCCAAATGTCTTTAGCTTTTGAACTGAAGGCTTACCAAGATTTCTAATATACGAAAATTAAGTTGACAGAAACATGAGCATGTGGTAAAACTCTCCCCTTCCATGATTCAATTATGAAAAAAAGGCATTAAGATCTTTTCTGGAAGTGAAAAAAAAAATTAAATTTTTGTGAAGGGCCTGTTCGAAATCTTTGTGAAAAAACCTTTGGTTGTATTTCATTTAGGTCTTGTATTTCCTTAACTATTTGGATATTACATGCAACTGCTAGAATTACAGTCAGCTGTTTAGATATTATAGCCAACTGCAACTCCTTAAATATTACAGGCAACATATTACAGGCAACTAGTAAATAGGGGGTTTTTTAACAAAAGAAAAAAGCCTTGAGGGTTTTACATAAGTTTGAAGCGGGTCGGGAGCTTTATGACAATTTACTCGTTATAAAATGAACATCAAGTGCCCTGATAAAACTCAAGTTTGCTTTATAATACTACATATAAGGATATAGAAAAAAAATGCTCTTTTTATAAATCACCAGAAGCTCTCTTTTATTTTTATTAAAAAATAGCAATCACAATAATTTTTTATTTCACTATTAGATCTTTGATTTTTTTTTATTCTATAGTAGCCCTATTTAATGTCATATTGCTATTTAATGTCTTTACATTCATTAATTAGCATGTTGTCGTGTTGATCTATTTTGTTAACTATCCAAGCTGTATTTTCTTTGTATTTGATTCATGCGTTCAACATTTGTTATCCTGTAATATAATTACATGGAAGTTTCAAAAATTAGCTCCCATATCTACTCTTGTTATATAAGTTTAAAGTTTTAAAATGCCGACAAAAACTGATGGAATATTTATAAGAATGCAACCAAACATCAATGTCTTGACAACAGATAAGTTAGCTATATATTTTCTCAACTCAAGTACTTCAGCAAGCAAAAAATAAAATGTTTGAATTGAATTGTTATGTCTCTCTTTTTCTTGTGAGCTTTCCACTATTTGGGTGCACCGAATATCCCAAAATTTCATATGGAGCAAAATAAACAAATATATAGAGCAAGACACCCCATGTTGCATTACATTCTGCAGAGTTTATACAACTGCAGGGCTTCCCAGACTTCTTCCACAGACAATACCGCATACAATATATAACTCAAACATTACATGCCAACAATTACCCAACAAGATAAACAAAAAAAGGGGAAAAAAAGGAGAATAACAAGTGCAGGAACGGCGTAGAGTTGTGTACAATAGGGGGGCGGCTAGTGTGGATATTCAGTACCTCCAGTACTGGAGAGAATGCCGATGCTCAAAAAAGGCTTTGGTTTTTTGGCCTTCCAATTGATCGCTTGCTTTCATCTGACTTGTAAATCTTGCGTGCAGTGCAGCTCAATTGTCCGGATCGATGGCGCTGTTCTGAACTCTTTGACAAAATTCCACCACGGGTACATGAAAAGTTATCTGGGTCCAATTCTGTACATAATGTATCCTTGCTTGCAGAATCATAACCCAATATATGATCATATTCCTGACATTATTTATCACAAGTGAGATTCTCATACAAATTCAGCAGAGTTGATATACATTTTTTAAAGAAAATTAATATAAATTGACTCGAGATCCCTTGTCAAAATGATGCTATTACCTTAGACTTTGTCTTCGAAAAACAAGGGGTCAAGCAAGGGTTCAAGTCCTTGAGAAACATTTCATCAGGGCTACCATACGTCATGGGGCATCCAGAACTATATTCCTGCAAAGATCACGCATTACATTAAACACGGTGCATTAAACACTCAAAAAACCTATATGATACAAGGTCTTAAAAAATAAGTCTAAACACAATTTCTCATGCTGCAGGCTGCAAAAGTCATTTTAACTTGTAACATTGAGCTTATATAATGATATTCTTCTATGTAGTAAAGCATACCAAAGAATTTTGAGCCTCTTGATCAGGTTCGGCTGTTTCTGGGGAGCTACTCTGCCCATCAAAGTATGTCATTGAAGTGTATTTATCTGCCTTCACCTGCCCACATTAAAATAGAGTCAGGATCAACAATTGGTGCATTTGAAAATTAAAGAGTTAGAGCTGCAACATTACAGTAGGTAACTGAGTGACATGCATAAGACCTGATTAGAGGCTTGCACTGATGTAAATAAAGTTTAAAAGGCCCATTAATCAGCCGCATAAAAGCTTTTCGTTAGCAACTGCATCGAATAGATTGAAAGGATGAATGGCCACATAATTGTTCCTATGCAAAATATATGGCCTATAAGAAACGCATAGCGAATACAATGCCAATACACGATGTAGAAACTCAATTTTCACTAAATAAATGGTTCTTTCTTTCTTTTTCTCCCCGTCGCCATATTTTCTAATATATTTTCTATATTTTGGAATAATGTATATTGTTTGCATTAGAACAAAATATCTTAAGGTGATTTCGTGTAATCTTATTATGCAGCGTATAATATATTTATGTCTTATGTGGTAGGCACCAAATAAAGAACAAATACATTGAAGGCCTGAGCAAAAGGCTGTTGATAGCTTATACAAACCAAGTATAAAGAAATAAACCAGTTGGGCTTTAGCTCATGCACTAAGAATTTCTTCTCCAAAGGGAAGAGGTGGCCAGTTCAATTTCCAAAGTGCAAGGAAATAAAGTAAAGGGTTTGCTTTCCGGTCACCAAAGGAACAGAAAGAACCACGGAAAGCTTGAGCAATGCACTTCTGAGTGACTGAAAATTCCCAGCTTTACAGGTCATCCTTCGGAGATCTACAGATTTGCTTATCAACTTTTGGAGCTAAATTATTTTTGTAATCCTTTTTCACCTGTCCTTTTTTGAATACAGATACCTTCGGCTGCAGCAAATGCCTCTGACTGGATGAGCATATAACATGTCACTCAATGGATTCGAAAATAGTTGATAGGGCATGAGAATTGTGACAAGCTAGTCATGAGTTCAAGGCATGCACCAATGCACGAGAGGGAAAAACCCTGCTTTTTAGGGAAGAGTAGGGTCCCGCATGGTCCAACTTTACAGCTAGAAAATTGGATTAGAGTGTACCCTTCTATTTGCTGTTTGCTAACTAGTTAAGTTTTATGTTCTGAAAACAAAATATCTGGTCTCGTTGAGCTACTGAAGTATGAAATAGCAGTAAGAACTGGTTAACACACCAAAGATGTTTTTGAAATTTGTTCTATAATTGGAATAGGAGCAAGGAAAATATAAAAAAAACAACATTTAGACAGAGGTTACAATTTTTCCTTGTACCCTCAGAAATATCGTGGTTGGCATTTGAAGTTTGCCTGATGTTTTCTGGAAATTCAAAAACTATTTGGAGTCAGGTTCATATGAAAATGCTCTTAGATCAAGAACAATTGAGGCGACTAACAAAAACCTCTTATAAATTGCAAAAGAATGACAAAAATGCACTCAATCTGATGCAAAGATGTACATGGATGAAAGAAGCATATCGGAAATGTTTTGTCTTGGATTATGTAAGGCTAGGATTGAGGATCATTTTTTAGTATGTAGAGTGGATCATGCCATGACAGGATTTGGGATGGCAGATGTCAACATGCAAGGGCCTTCAGGGGTATAGAATTCACCATATAGAAAGAAAAATGGATTCTAATTATGATGTTAATAGTATTCAGCAAAAATGTATAGAGAGACGATGAAAATCATGCAACAGATGCAACAATGAGCTTCTTGGACTTCAAACATTAAAAATAATAAGGATACCACAATGTCCTCGCTTAAAATTTAAGGATGCAGTGGCGTTACCAGTCTGAACAAAAATTATGGCAAATCGAATAAATCTGTTTAGTTGAATACAATACACAATTAAACTTTAAACCTTGTCAATAACCAAATATAGGAATTTACTATATAAAAAAATGGTGAGTGCATCAGTGGCTTGGTGCTCCAGCAAAGGAGCACATAAAGTCTGTGTGCAACCACTTAAGCATGGTAGTGTGGTGCTTTAAAATACTTAAAGCAATAAAGAACCGAATAAGAATAAAGAGAAAGAACATAATTTCCTTGTGTGACCAGTGGTCCTTCTGAGATAAGGAGTCATATAACCAACCCAAAATCTTATCACAGGCAGTGAGATCGATGCTAATATAAAGAAACAAGTGGTGTTTTTTGTAGATACATAACATCTAGATTTACATAATTGATAATTCCAAGGAACCCATTACTGCTTGTAACTCTCCCTTCGTCTTCCCTTTCTTGCTCTCTCCGCAAGAGAGGGAAGGCACGACCCTCACACTCAATTGACTATATCTTCCACACTTACAAGACTACATCTTCCTCGGCCTCGAAGATCTTTGACATCTGTCCCCTCAAATAAGAGTATATATAGTCTCCTAAGGATATCCCCAGCACAAATTGTCATCATTTAATAAACTGTCTGAACCTCAGTAGACGGCAGAATCCAGGTAGCCTAAGTCTTTTGACTTCCTGCGATTGAATCAACCTCGTTTAGTTGTGTAACCGGATATGACACTCTTGAACTTGAACCCTAGCATCTATTACAAGAAATAAAAGTGTACCTCGTTGAACATGTAGTTTCAAAGTTGATGAACTCTTTCTCCGTCTGCTACCAGTGAGAATAATTAAATTATGTACTAGGTCACCAACTAGACCTGGTTCAACTCAACTTTCATTTAACGGATGCTTTGAGAACACGGTCACACTTGGTTATTCGAGAGCTGGATGGCTTTTTTAGGATACAAATACAAACATGGCGTCTGCAGGTTCAGGTTGGAATATAAACGAACATGTGACTTGCTGAAGAGCTGACATCTGTGTTTTTCCCCCATCCCTAGTATTGCCAATGCTGACCATTATATCTATGAATAAATTTTAACTAGTAAATTCCATTTTATACTCATTCCATTGCCACCCATAGTATTGGTACCTCTAGATCCTACTTATTTAACAATAAAAGTAACTGTTTTGTGATTTGGAATTTGCAGGTCAATCAAGACGCTCAGAAACTATTGCAAAAATTGGTTTTAAAAAAGTTACAAAATGAGTGCGCAAAATACCTCAGCAAGATCATCTGCGAGGCACTGAAGCTGGCCGGTGAGAGAAGAAACTTGCTTCTGCAGAGATGGGATGATCCGTTTGGCCTGTTTCAGCTCCATTCCTTGTTTCTCGAACAGCTCATTTAGCTGGGCGTTCATGACATCGGGGAACAATATCGCGTCTTTCAATGCCTTTATCTCCTCCCTTTGTTTCAAGCACAGATCTTTTAACTTCTCAACCTGCAGATCGAAAACATTGAGTCAAAGCCCAAACTTTCAAAAAATTTACTAGATAACGAAAATGAAAGTTACCTCTCGGTTCTTCTCCTCGACCAAAAGGCGCAACTCTTGGATCTCCTCTTCATGCCCCTTGTTTTGGCCGAGCAGCTCCCTCTCGCTGCGGAGCACCATCGCGAGCGTCCTCGTGTTTGCTCTCACCTCGGTCAACGCCTTGTCGGTCGATCCGCCCTTGTGAAAGAGCTTGCGGTGCAAATTGGCCGTAAAATTCGAAGCTTTCCCTTTCCCAGAGTGAACTTTCTTGAAATCCTCGGCAATGAAGCCGCTCGGAACAGCTAGAGCCGGCATCGAGCCGGACTTCTTCTCCATGAATTTCTTCACCATGGTGCCCAAAGTGCTTGGGTTCTTGCTGCTTGGGGCAATGTTGGCGGATCTCGTTCGGACGATCGCGCGGGATGAGTTGTCCATTGGAGCCATCGGGTTCCGATGTTTGAGGGAGGAAGGAGACGGATCGGATTCGCTGGAGGAGTAGCGAGAAGAAGGCTTCATGGTGGTGGTGGTGGTGGAGGCCATTGCTAGGGTTTTTGGGGGTTTGGGGAGAGAAAAAGGCACCCTTTTGATTTTGAATTCAATTGAGAGTTTTTGGTTTTTGAAGGGGACAGGGGGCGGTTCATGGATTCAAAATTCAAGTGGTTTTTTTTTTAATATTATATTTTAGTGCAGCGCACCGAATTTATTTGAATTGAATGATTGGATTTGGTGATGCTATTGCCACACCGCAATCCAACCCGTAATAGGTGGGATGGATGGATAAAAATTGCATTCAGCTTGTTTGGTATTTTGGAAAGCAGTAGAAGATTGAGAAGGCAAGTTGCTTTCTTACTTGCTTTATTTGGTTGTAAAGATGAAGGGTGGAAAGTAGTCACGCTCTAGTCACATAATTCGTGAATTATTCGGTGAATTCATGAATAATTTGTAAATTATTAATATGCTGATTAAATCTGCGAATTATTCGTCGTCGTCGAACTCGGCGAATTATTCGCGAATAATTCCCGAATTATTCCAAAAAAAACAACGAATTATTCAAAAAACAGTAAATAATTCACAAAATAAAAATCTAGCGTCACATATATTAATTTTTTGCTCGAAATACTTCCCGAACACTTATTGAATCTTTCCCGAATACCTGCCGATTTTTTCCGAATAGTTCTCCGAATCCGAATTTTCGACCTTGCCGAGCTATTGCGGAATCACGAATTTGTCTCTTTCCATTTTTTATTTTCCAGCTAAAAATGCATGCAAGTGGATGACACGTAAGCAAAAGGGTTTAACTTATTTTGTTTATTTTTTTTCTCGTTATTCATTCGATGCATACTAAAAATATTGATGAATGTCAGTATTTTGATTTATGCTTTTGTTTTCTTGTTGATCCCACGTAAGTTCTACACCTGGGTTTACCCATTTTCTTTGGAATACAAACAATACCTATTTCTTTCTTACAATTTCACTTTTTACTGTTTTCTCTCATGTTTTATTTCCGCTCTTTAGCTACCAAATAAATCCAAGAAGAAAACTTAAGTCCAAAAAGCACATCAAAAAATTAGGAGGGCCCAAAACTTAGATATTTCTTTATCAAAACCCAGAACTTTAATTTCTATATTTCACCCTGACAACTTTAACCCTTATAAAAAAATACCCAAACCCTCCCTCTCAGTTCGTCATTTTTGCTAACCATGGTTGGGATGACATATTAAATAACATCCATTTTTCCTCTTTAAACCTTTATTTTGCCTTTCCAACATCTAAAAACTTGATGCTAAGTCGGGATTCTTGGCTTTCAAAATCCTAATTTGCATGTTCAATTTTTCTCGAATAAATTGTTGTTGTCAAATGGTGTATTAAAGGATGAGAAAGTACAATCAATCTATATATGTTTCTTTTATCAAAACATGTGATGTTGTTGCTATGTTTCAATGATTTACTATATTAATCTTTTGTTTATGTTGACTCTAGATATTTTCAACAACATAACAGTCAGCTTCTCATGATATAATATTTAAAGCAATACAGTTTTCCTAAACACATGACAATCATGTTGCGTAGGGGGTGGGGGCAAAGTGTTGGATATGTATACCCTAAAGACCATCATTGTATAGAATACTAGGGATATGTATGTACAGGACAATCTTGCTCGATATGACAGTACGCTATTTGGTTTGTCTTTATCTTAACATGTGATGTGTTTTACTTTGTATTTCATATCTTGTATACATATTGATAAAGCCCGTAGGATTTTTGCCTGACTGCCAACGTTGTGATGGCAATCATACTTGTGGGAGCTGGGTAGTCGATAGACACAACCTTAAAGTGTCCCTAGTCGCAGGAGTATCGAGACTGTGCATCGACACTCCAGAGTAGACTAGTGTGTACATATCTAGACCCTGACGAGGGGCGATGGATTGGTCCCGCGGCCATTTGTGAGGTGCATCTTAGATTGTATACAGGTGCTCACATGATGTGAGTACACCGGACAGGACTCGCCGAGGACTGGCTAGATGGTATTATACCTAGCGTTAGATAGCAGTTCTCTAGTGACACGAGTGCAGATAGTCTGTCGACCTAAGGTCGTCATTTGTCTCGTGTGAGTTCTCACTGTGCATCACTACCCTACCACGGCTCTACTGAGTCGTGCAAACAGGTTTTAGTTGGGTACAGTCCCGAGCCACATGGAGGCAGTGAGCAACTATTAGGGATTCGTCACTCCCGGTATAGGGAGTCGATGTCGCGCTGTGATCGGTTGGTCAACACCATAAGTCCCTGACCAGGGCAGATTGAGAATTACTGGTGGTTGGACCAGTAGATTCTTGGATGGGCTTGAGCCACACTGACACGACTTATCTGGTTATTAGGGGTCTAACGTTTTCCACCCCCTAGACCTTACATGCGATACTCTCAGACGAACAGACCAGACTGCATGGAGATTGTCACAGACAGGCTCGGTAGGGGTTCGGATGAGTTCGCTCGTCGGCCTTCTTTTCGACATGTACCTGGGTAGTCGTTACGTACAGCTAGTGCCGCTGACGGACTTGTGGTTAAACCCACTGCCAGTATACTGTCGAGTCTTTAGAGTCCCACACATAGGGTTTCCCTGGTTCAAGCGAAACGATGTACAAGCCGTATGGTCTTACAGTAGGATTTCGATCACATACGTGTACTGGATACACGGATGATGTTCGGACGGATAATACTAGTGGGCTTTGGCTTAAGCCGGATCTTAATATTATATTGTTGGATTATTTTCGTCTCGATATATTCGTATTTTCGGAATACGGATACGGGTATTTATATACGGTGATGGCATTCTTGTAATTTCACAAGACATGCTTCCAGAAGGAGACACCTCAATATTATATTTATCCATTTTTAGAAATGAATTAATGAGGTGGAATTTGGAGATATTTGAGACATGGATGAAAGTGTGGCTTGGTGAATTATTTATTCATTTGGTTTTACTATTCAAGCATGGTTGATTATCTTACATAAGAAATAATCCATGCTTGAATTATTGATAGACTTAGCCATTCTCTTATCATCACAAGAGCTAGCTCATTTTCTTTAGTTCATTCTCTCTCCAGGTTTACTCCTCCTTCTTCCTGAAGCCCTAACCCTCACATGAGTTGTGAACCCTAGGGTTTTTGAGATAAAATACTCCATAGATCATTCTCTACATCTATTTAGTAGTCTATTCTAGCAAACTAGACTTCTTAGTTACCTCATAGTTGAGGTTGAAGCTTGGACTAAAGGCCCTCGGAGGGATTTTCTTTGACGAAGAGGAGACCGGCGACCGAGTTCGTATCAAGCAACCTAGGAGCTAAGCAGAGGAGCAAAGAAGGACAACGAAGACCCGAAGAACTTGGTTCAAGGAGGTATAATTTCTTTCATAGTAGTTAAACCTCCTAATTAGTTTAATTAGTTAAGGTTTTCGTATAAGATCTGGGTTTTAGGTCGATGTTGTTTGCTTCAAAAATTGTTGTTTTCTAATTCCGCATTTCCACAAACCATAGTGGGGTGTGCAACATCGACTTACATGGTATCAGAGCCTACCAAATCTTAACTAGCTAGTTAGCAAGTAGTTAGAAACTCGATTGACGAAAATTGCACGAAATCACGATCAAAAACCTTGCCTGCTGTCATTTTTTAAAACTGGTCTAAAAATTATTTCAGCGGGCTTAAGAATACAAGCAGGATTTTCTAAGAATACAGAAGAAAAACGAGATCGTAAGTCCCCAAGACCGCTGCAGAACCGTGGCAAAACAATGTGTTTTGCCGCCGTTCCGCGGCCGAGCCAAGGCCGACTCGGTCCGAGTTTCTTATGTGGGTCTTATTTGTGGAATTATGATTTTTGGCATATGTGATTTCTACCCAGAATTATTTATGTACTGGTTTGTGCATGGGGTAGACACGGATTTGGTTTATCGATCGAAATTCTAAAGTTCTTGGCTAATATGATTTTGTGTTTGTATATAAGATGCTAAACGCCCGCTAATCGCTATACGTCGATTAGTGGGGGTTGCACATAACTGTGATTTGGTGATGCTCTGTGTATATGGAGTATTGGATCGTCGTGGATGAATAGCCGGGGGATGTGAGAAGAGAGTTTTCTTTTCTTTCATTCATGTAAATTTGTAAATGTGATGTAATATTATTTTGCGGGGCACATCCGGTTGGGGTTGTAGCCGCCGCTGTATTATTTCATTTACTGTTTCTTGCACCTAGGATAGACCCAAAGTGGGGTGCACAAACTACCGGGTTCTTGAAATGCCGAGTGGCCTACTCATTTTATTGAGGGAGGTTGCTTCACTTCGGGAATTTGGCGGGTAGTTTGCCACACCCGTAGGAATATAGGGTGGGATTTGGCTATTCATCACAACCGTGAAATCCGTCTTTCGTTTTGGGCTTAAACGAAACACGGAAATCCTAGTATATCCAATATATTCATCTGTGATCTGGAATGCTTATTATTGCGTGAGACGAATGGCGCTCTCTCTATATATATATGTGTGTGTGTGTGTGTGTGTGTGTGTGTGTGTTATATAATAAACGTTGCTTATGTTTTACAGCCGCGCTAGTCCAACCCTCGCTCTGTCGTTAGTTAAGTAACCTAACGGTGTATGACAGGGCTCCATGGCGAATGCGGATGGTATAAGCGTACGTTCTATTTTCGTTTCTTTTCTGCAATGATAAAGTTAATTGATGGGACCGCATTAATATTGATTAATGCAAAGAAATAAACCTAAAATCTGATGTCGTTGGAACAATTACAAAACCACTCGGTTTTCTTCAAAAAGCACTATTTAAAAGCGGAGCTTAAACAACTCCTTTTCAAAAGCTATCAGGTTCCTTCGACTATATCAAGTTCATTACGTTAACGGTTTTCGCCAAAAACCAGCCGCAGCCCTCCGTCGTTTCAAATGAGTAGCACATCGTATTCATGCTATATTTGTTAGCCTTTGTCAAGGCATAGTGAATGGTAACGGTGTGTTGCTTATTTCTAGTATAGATAGATGCATTACTTTAGGACAGTCGTACAGCCTTGTTGGCCTTCGCCAAGGGCGAGTATGGGTAGGTCTAAATTAATCAGGACAACGACGGGAAGAACTTGACTTGCATCTTATGATTTGTTGGCCTTCGTCAAGGTCATAAGAGCTTGGGGCAAAAATCACATCGGGAGTTTCTAATACAAAGGAAACTTGCAGGTTTAGCATACCTTCTGGAGTGTGGTGACTAGAGTGGATTCCATCTAGGTCATCACACAATGATAGTTGGATCTCGATCCCACTGATGAGTAGGATTACTCTTGGGAGATTTTTCACTTAACAATCAATACTATAAACCAAGTAGGTGTCTAGAACGGTATTAGCGGGGCTACGCCTCCATAGAAAAGAGGTTATGTAGTTAAGGAACTTCGCAAAAGCGTTGGAAAATCTCCCTCGAAGTACCGACACTAGCCTGGACGAAAGGTTAAGCAAGTATTGAAATGTGTGATTAATCCTAACTAGTTCTTCTTTTAGGGTTTAAAGAAGAATTCGAGAAAACAGTGGGAGTCAACCTGGTTAGATAAGATAATAAACCAATCTAATCTTGCAAGAGCATACGCTGAGTGTTTCTTTTCTCTCTTTGGCAGCAACCATGACGGGACTCAAACTACTACTTGAAAAAAATACACTGACTGGGCCAAACTATAAAGACTGATTGAGGAACATCAACATTGCACTTACTTATGACAAACTGGCATACGTCCTCACCAGTACTGCTCCCCATATCCCAGGACCAGATTCCTCAATTGCGGACAAAGAGGTTCGCAAAACTTGGGATCTGGATTGTGAGAAAGCTAAATGCATCATGCTAGCGTCCATGAATAATGAACTCCAGAAGCAGCATGAGGATATGGACATCAAATCCATTTTTCTCCATTGCAAGGATTTGTATAGAGAGCACTCTCGTATCGCAAGGTACGAGACCTCAAGGAAATTATTCCATACGAGGTTAGCTCCAGGATCACCTGTAGGAGAGCACGTCCTAAAGATGATCGGTCTCATTGAGGAACTCGCAAACCTAGGATGTGTGCTGGAAAACGAGCTATACACTGACTTGATTCTACAGTCCCTTCCTCACACCTTCTCTTAGTTCGTGCTGAACTTTAACATGCACGATATGGAAGCTGATCTTCCAAAGCTCCTCAACATGTTGAGGGCAGCGGAGGGCTCCTTGAAAAAGGAGAAGACACATGTTCTTATTGTTGGAGAATCATCCTCTTCTAAATCCAAAGCGAAAGTTAAGGGGAAGAAGAAGAAGGTCACCACCAAGCCGAAAAGAGGTGTCAAAAAGGTGCAGGGAACGAGCAAATCGGGGAGAGTAAAAGAGGATAAGGATGAGTGTTACTACTGTCGCAAGAAGGGGCACTGGAAGAAGGATTGCAGGGCTTTCAAAGCCAAGGGCAAGGACACGAAGCAAGCTGATGTTTCTGCTTCAGGTGTGTTCGTAATCGAAAACTGTTTTTCAGTAAACTCTACATCATGGGTACTAGATATTGGTTCCGGTTCTCACATCTGTAATTCTTTGCAGGCTCTGAGAAACCGTAGAGTACCGAAGGCAGATGATATGACCCTCCGGGTTGGCAACGGAGCAAATGTTGATGCTGTTGCGGTAGGCGATTATCACCTGGGGTTGACTAGTGGGCACATTTTGGTATTGTATAGTTGTTTTTGTATACCAAGTATGCTATGTAATATTATATCGGTATCTTTATTATCTAATGAAGGATATAATTTTGCACTTGAAAGAAATGTCATGAACATTCACCTAAATCAAGAACTAATTGGGTCTGGTACACTGGAAAACGGCATATACATACTCAATCAACATCAAGTTTTCAATATCCAAAACACACTCAAAAGAAAGGCTCCAGATTCAAACCAAGCATTCTTATGGTATTGTAGACTTGGTTATATAAATGAAACAAGGTTGACTAAGTTATATAAAGATGGATATTTAGATTCGTTTGAATACACATCATATGCAACTTGTCAATCATGCATCAAAGGAAAGATGACCAAATCTCCGTTCACTGGACACGAAGAAAGAGTCACTGAGCTCTTAGGACTTATACACCGTGATGTATGTGGTCCGATGTCTACACATGCACGAAACGGTCACTCC
Organism: Agapanthus africanus; assembly: GCA_030015575.1. Taxonomy (NCBI): domain Eukaryota; kingdom Viridiplantae; phylum Streptophyta; class Magnoliopsida; order Asparagales; family Amaryllidaceae; genus Agapanthus; species Agapanthus africanus. The sequence continues at coordinate 275,710,431 of CM057339.1, read as the reverse complement.
TGCTTCATCACTTTTACTGATGATTTCTCAAGGTATGGACATGTGTTCTTAATGAAGCATAAATCCGAGGCCTTTGAGAAATTCAAGGAGTATAAAAATGAAGTAGAGAAACAAACTGGTAAAAGTATCAAGATACTTCGATCTGATCGGGGTGGAGAATACTTAAGTACCAGTTTCGTTGAATGCTTAAAAGAGAATGGAATTCTCTCTCAGCTTGCTCCTCTATATACACCTCAGCATAACGGTGTGTCAGAGAGAAAGAATCGCACGTTACTCGATATGGTGCATTCCATGATGAGTAGTGCTGAGTTGCCACTTTCCTTCTGGGGTTTTGCGCTGGAATCAGCAGCATACCTATTGAATAGAGTTCTAACCAAGTCTGTGTCTACCACTCCATATGAAATGTGGAGTGGGAAGAAACCATGTCTCAAGTATCTTAAGATATGGGGATGTCCAGCTTTTGTCAAAAAGCAAAATCCGGACAAGCTCGAGACACGATCGGTTTTGTGCAAGTTTGTGGGATACCCCAAGAATTCAAGGGGATATCTTGTCTACCACACTGAAGAACAAAAGGTGTTTGTCGTTCGCCACATAGTATTTTTAGAGAGCGAATTTCTTGCAAAAGAAATTAGTGGGAGCGCGGTATAACTGAAAGAAATTCCAGAACCCCAAACCACTGCCAAGGACATAGTAGAACCTCAGGTTTCAATAGAGCCCGACGAACCGACTGTTAGGAATATATATGCCCTATAGGCCATTATTGTATGATATAGTGGATGCTTGGACATATATATAGAGGATTTTCTTGCTCGACATGATAGTATGCTATCTGGTTGCTCTTTATCCTAACATGTACACTTGTATTGTTATACTGTCTCTCTGATACATGTTGATAAAGCCCTTAGGATGTTTGCTTGACTACCAGGACTATGATGCAGATCATACTACTAGGACTTGTGTAGTCCACAAGCACATCCTTTAATAGTTCCTAGTCGAGGGGATATCGAGACAGGGCATCGATATTCCAGAGTAGACTAGTGTGTATGTTTCTTGACCATGTATGGGGCGATGGTTGATCCCATAACCATTGGTGTTTGACATCAAAGATTGTACACAGGTGCTCATTAGAGAATGGGTACACTGTTGGGTTATGCCAGCGCCCTAGTCATCTACCGTGACCGTTTGCGGAACAAAATTTTTATAAACTGATGCTAGAACAACCCGATAACCCGGATCTACCATAAACCTATAAGCTAGCAAACTAAAGAGGAGTTAAAATGGTTATACTGAATGATCCGTGTCCTTCAGTCTTTTACCATTTTCCTAAGCTCCTGGTGGTCTCCATGATCAAGCTTAATCGTCAGTCTCCCTCCATCGAAGATGATCCTCCTGAGGATTTGTAGTTCGAGCTCCAACCTTAATACCGAAGTAACTAAGGTACCTAGTTCGTTAAACTAGATAGCCTAGAGGATGTAGAGTGTGATGATGGATTAGTTTGTCTCAAAATACCCTAAGTTTCTTAACACATGAGACATTTAGGGTTTAAGGAAGAAGAAGAGAGCTTGAGGAAATGAGAGTGTTGTGTGTAGCATTTCTTGAAACAAAATGGCTAAGTCTTTTTGCAACCATGAAAATGGCTAAGTGTTGTGAACTCAAGAAAACTCTAGCATACAAAAATATCTCACAACACAACCCATGAGTCACCAAGTGAACCATGTTTCATTTAAATGCAAAGAACACCTTATCCTCCACCTTATTTAACCATTTAACAAAATGGTTAAAACAAAAAATGATGTGGCAACTTCTAGAAGCAATCTTGTAATAAATTACAAGAACACCCCTCACCGTATATACATACCCGTATCCGTATTCCAAAAAATACGAATACAAAGAGACGGAAATAATCCAATAATATAATACTAGAATCCGGCTTAAACCAAAGCTCACTAGTATTATCCATCCTCCTCCATATCATGATACGTGCACAAGTGCACGTATATGATCGAACCCTACCGTAAAACCATACGGCCTCTATATCGTTTCGCCCGAAGCAGAGAAACCCTCTGTGTGAGACTCTAAAGACTCGTCAATATGCTGGCAGTGGGTTTAACCACAAGCACGTCGGCGGCACTAGCTGTACGTAACGGCTACCCAGGTATTGAGCAAAAGGGAGGACGACGAGCAAACTCATCCGAACCCCTACTGAGCCTGTCCGTGACAATTTCTGTACAGTCCGGTCTGTTCGTCTAAGGGTATCGCATATCGGGTCTAGGGGGTGGATAAAGTCAGACCTCTAATAACGTGATATTTCGTATCGGTATGAAGCCCATCACCAACTGAGAAACTACTGATCTAAATCAGTAATTCTTGACTACCTTGGCCAAGGATTTCTGGTGATGGCCACCCGTGCACCTCGCGACATCAACCCCCAATACCGGGAGAGACGAATCCCCGACGATCCGCTCACTGCCTCCATGTGGCTCGATGCTGTACCCAACTAAAACCTGTTTGCACGACTTCTTTGAGCCGTGGTAGGGTAGTAATCAAAACACAGTGGGAACTCACACAAGACAAATGACGATCTCAGATCAACAGACTAAGCTGTACACATGTCACCTGGGAACTACTATCTGACAATAGGTATAATACCATCTAGCATGTTCCCGGCGAGTCTGTCCAGTGTACTCATAACCCAATGAGCGCCTGTATACTATATTAGGTGACAAACTGACACCAATTGCTTGTGAGACCGGCCACCGCCCCTCTTCGGGGTCTCGATAAGTAAATACTAGTCTACTTTGGAGTATTGATGCCCAGTCTCGATACTCTCTCGATTAGAGACATTTAAAGATGTGCTTATAGACAACCCAGCTCTCACGTATATGATCGCTATCATAATGCTGGTAGTCAATCAAGAATCCTATGGGCTCAATCAACATGTAATAGTGATATGTAATACCATATAATGTATGTATATGATGATAAAGACAAACCAGATAGCATACTATCATTTTGAGTAAGACTGTTTTATCCGTATCGGTCCTCCCTCAATTATCATAATCACTTGCCCGCGATTACAATAATTGCCTTGAGGGCACTATAGCCAACAATCTCCCATTTGCACTTAAGGCTAATTATTATGGTGTCGCATACTCACAGCCCGTGTGATACCGAACACCCAACTTCTCTACTAATCAGTCTCACAAAGCTCGTTTGTGAAACTATTGCGTTCGAGAAATATCCTCAGTGAGTGAATCCGCTCCAGTGTTTCTATCTTTATCTCTCTATATCTCAACTTCGCGGAGAAAGACTATCTTCCGAAATGAGCAATACATGACTTAGAATTTGTCTGGATATCTGATGGGGCCTATTTCACAAATGAACTCCAAATCCAACAAATTTTTTAGACTGTATCATCCACTGAATTTAATCAGTATATTGTGCCATGCCTTCCACGGTATCCGCTTGGACCACCTGTCCAACATACTGCCTCTCAAAAGAAGGAAAACTATAAATCTGACGGTCACTCTGTCATCCGGGCCACCTTGAAAGCCGGAAATAATAACCGCCTCCCGAATGAGGCTGCCATTACCATATACCAAGAACATCCACTTATGTTCATAACTGCTTCCCAATGTTTCTCCAGGATTGGATTAATATATACTTATTACAGCCTGTGCAAAATCAATATCTGGTGTTGTACTTGACATCTCATTATTGACTTAATTGCTTAAGTAAGTGATATACCAATCATGCAAATCCCTCTCCTCATCAGTCTAAAAGACATCTCTTTAGAGAGGGTGACTCCATCACCTGCGGGTACACCACCCCGCCAGGGGTTGTCCATTCTAAAACTGTCACGTCCCGCTTCCCAAAATACAGAAAACGAGGGATGACTAGGCCAGCCATGCTCCTACGGTCAAGGAATTATCCCGCCGTAGTCACACTTCGGCTTCTAGCATTACATGGTAATCAGTAAATAAAGCACAGTAGTAAAGGAATCACCTCACTAATTTATTACATTAAAATCCATTGTTCACAAATTGCAAATAACAAGAACAGTTACTAACCAAGTTCAATCTCACGATCACTTTTATGGAAAGCGGTAAAGAAAGAAAGTACACCAGACTATATCTTCGTGAACTCGAAAGGTAGATCCGTCTCCTGCGCTGGTCCTTCCACGGGATCTGAGCATGCATACTCAGGTCGTCAGAGCGACACAATAATAATATTATTATAATAAGGTGAAACAGGTAAAAGAGGTATTAACAGTGAAAGTACATTGCGAGTAATCACTATGTCACTAGATGATGCAAAATATGATTTATGTCCCTATCGGTCTCTAGGTCATGTTTGAAATCACATAGTGGAAAGGAGGATCATGTTTAACAGGAGTCTCGTACATACCCGAGACAACGGCCCACATGCCCGGGACATAACCCTGTCAGCCGGATCGCTAGATCCTACCTAATATATATCGATGTTCGAATGATCATCGTCTAAAACACAGTCCCGCTAAATACGATTCTCTTTCCACTTCGATTTTCCCTTTATCCCCAGGTTTACATTATTTATGATCTTGATTTAGTCGTGTACAAGTATACCAATGGCACGGTTTTATCACTGTTCACTGTATCAATCACTGTCACTAATATTCACTTTCCATTGATATACTCGTCACTCCTAAACCAACATCAATCACGCACGATAATACAGTGTCCACTGACTCTAACACGCACTAACACTAAGTATATGGCAAATGGGGTATGATATATGTATGTATGCCATCAATAAGCTAAGTATGTTATGAACCAATGTGCATGTCATTAACTTACAAAAATTGCATAAATTCATATGTTTAGAATTCAACGAAATGATACAAATACGATAAATAGAACACTCAGTCAGAAATTCATCAAAATTAGTTTCAGTTCAATCGGGTTTCCGGTATTCGAGATACAGCTGTTTCATTTTAAGTGCTCGCGGCTGGAAATTCAGTTTCTGAACTGAACGTCCGTTTCGCGACATGAATTGCACCCAGTTGGGTTCAGAATTTAGCGATACTACAGTTGAATAAAATCTAGGGTTTTCTATAGGGTATTCAACGCAATAGACGGATCCTCAATCGCATCTGTACGTCGAAAGTTATACACAGTTTAACATTAGTATGTCACTTCTGAATCTGTTCTGGACAGTTATACGTTCTGCCCTTTATATTTACAAATTAAATAGCAAACGGCAATGAAACGGAATGAAACCACTTGTTTTGTTTAGCTAACAGATCCATCTTTAATCAACTACAGAGTTCTGTAACCTACGAATTCAGGAAACAAAGTGACACACATATTGGGAAAGTAAACAGTAATCAGAGTCGCTCTGGACTGCAGTCCAGAGTCACACTCCGATCCAAGTATCGTCGCAGTTACAGTATAGAAAACATTAGAAGTTTACATAGAGTTAAAGTTCGTCGAGTCGGCTTCGATTTAAGCCCTCGAACGCATCATTCCAGTATGTACATAATTTACAGTTATGTTAACCATTTTCAGATACAGTAAATTTCTAGTTTTATCGGTATATTTGGGGGTATTCATTTTAGTCACTAACAGTCGTATTTTCCCGTAAGATTTTTACAGGATATTCATCACTACAAGAGCCAACACAGAAAATCTAATTCCGTCAACTTAGGCAAGTATTTTCATTGGGGCCTAGCATCAAACACATATGTCACTAAATTTTATCGGGAAAAGGAATTTCATAACTTATCCGTTTGAATTTGTAATACGATTATATTAGCATGTAGCAAGTAAATTACTTGCCTGAAAACGTCTCGGGGTTGCACGGCAGGAGCGGCATCACGAACGCGTGATGTACGTCGTAAATCGATTTGCGCGAGCTTGGCTCGAGATACGGATTTGATGTCGGAGTTGCCCGGAGCCGTTGCACGGTCACTGGAAGCGTAGGGGGTGCTCTGTGGTTCGCCTGAGAAGTGCTGGGGTCACCGACGGTCGACGGTGTCGCTCCGGCGATGGCAACAGTGGAGGCTCACGACTTGGGTTTTGGGTTAGGATGTTTTTGAAGAGAGAGAGAGAGAGAGAGAGAGAGAGAGCTCGGAGGTGGTGATGGTGAAGTTGATGTTGAGAATGAAGGGGTGTCGAGTGGGCGGTTCAGGCTCGCCGGCGTCGAGTGGAAGGGAAGGTCGAGTGTGTGCAGAGGAGTTTGGCGTGTAGGGGTTTGGGTGTGCAGGGCCTCTCGGCTGGGAGAGGAGGAGTCGTTGAGGGCGAGGGAGGATGAATGAGGGTACGAGGAGGTTCGCCGTCGTCGTCGGAGGGGGCGACGAGTGATGGGAGCAATGGGTTCGTAAGTTTTCGAGAGGGAGAGAGATGAGGAATTTTTGAAAGTGAGAGAGGCGAGGGTGTGAGGGAGATAGGGGAGACGAGGGGAGGAGATTGAGGGGATTCGCGAGGGGGTAACTGCACTGCGAGGGCGTGGGCGTGAGCTGCGGCGGAGGAGGCAGATCGCGCAATAAAGAGGTGAGCGGGAAAGGAGGGAACTAGCCATTGGGGGAAGGAGGAGGAATAGGAGCGGTTCGGGTCAGCGTGGGTGCGGGTTGAGAGTGAGTGGGCTGGGTCGGCAATTTTTTTAGGAATTCATTTTAATTAATTTTTTTTCGTGGGCTGAGGATTAAACGGGCCAGGGGAAATTTGTCTAATTGTTTTCATTTTAAATGGAAAATTCCTATGGGCCGGCAGGGAAAAGAATGAGGATTTTTGGGAATGGGCTGGGGTTTAAGTATAGTTAGAGTTTAAAGTAAAATGTTTTACTTGCTTTAAATTTTGGTTTGTGTTTGGTCTTCCAAATTGGTTTTAAATTTTGGGTTTTGACTTTTAGGGTTTGGGAAATTATAAATATTGGAACTTAAGAACCAACTTCCCACAGAAAAATACGAGTGGAAAAGAAAGGGGCACTCGGGGAAATTTGGAAAATTAGAAACTTTTATTGAGATGGGAACGGGGATTTACATCATACCCCCCTTACAAAAATTCCGTCCTCGAAATTTAACAAGGATACAAAAAAACAATGTACTAAACAAAGAGATGTGGATAACGAGCATGGATATCTTCCTCCCGCTCCCAGGTGGATTCTCCTGGGGAACGACCGCCCTAAGACACTCGGACTAACGGGATGACCTTATTCTTCAACACTTTCTCTCTACGGTCGAGGATGGTAGTGGGCTGTTCTTCGTATGACAGATCGGTACCCAAAACTAGCTCCGAATAGTCCAGGACATGGTTCTCATCCCGAACATAACGTCGCAACTGTGACACGTGGAAGGTATTGTGCACACCAGCTAGCGATGGAGGCAAGGCAAGTCGAAAGGCCACCTCTCCTACTCGCTCTAGCACCTCAAAAGGTCCGATAAAACGGGGACTGAGCTTTCCCTGGCCTCCGAACCTGATAACTCCACGGGTAGGGTAAATCTTCAAGAATACGTGATCTCCGACTTCGAATTCTAGTGCTCTCCTGCTGGTATCTGCCCAACTCTTCTGTCGATCCTGAGCCGTCTTGATACGCTGCTTGATCATTTGGACCTTGTCGACTGTCTGAACAAAGAGTTTGGGGCCCAGTAATCTTCGTTCTCCCACATCATCCCAACATACTGGGGATCGACACTTCCGGGCGTAAAGTGCTTCAAAAGGGGCCATCTGAATACAAGCCTGATAACTATTGTTATAAGAGAACTCGACTAGATGCAGATGGTCCTCCCAGGAACCCTGAAAGTCCAACATACAGGCTCTCAACATATCCTCGAGCGTTTCAATAGTACGCTCGGATTGTCCATCCGTCTGTGGGTGATAAGCTGTGCTGAATTTAAGGCGGGTACCCAAGCTCTCCTGTAAGCTCTTCCAAAAGTGCGATAAGAATCTGGTGTCCCGGTCTGACACAATGCTGACTGGAACACCGTGAAGTCGTACAATCTCCTGCATATATCTTTCTGCCAGTGATTCTGTCGACTGTCCCACTCGGAGTGGTAGGAAGTGTGCAGCTTTCGTGAGGCGATCGACGATAACCCAAATGGCGTTATTGCCCCTAGGGCTCCTTGGTATGGCCGTCACGAAATCCATGGTAATGTGCTCCCACTTCCATTCCGGTATCGGCAGTGGTTGTAACAATCCTGCTGTTCTCTGATGCTCTGCCTTCACCTGCTGGCATACCAAGCATCTGGATACAAACCTCGCAATTTCCCGCTTCATTCCGTTCCACCAAAAGTGCTGCTTTAGGTCCTGATACATTTTTGTACCTCCTGGATGCACAGAATAAGCTGAACTATGCGCCTCAGCCAATACTTCTTCTCGGACATCTCCCTTGGGTAAGCAGAGTCTGCTACCGAATCTCAGAGAGCCATCTTCATGTATAATCAAGTCCGTTCTCAGCCCGGCTTCCACTTGCGCTCTGAACTTTTGCAATCGGGGATCATCCGCTTGTGCAATCTTGATGCGATCCACCAGGGAAGATTGCACCTGTAGTTGCCAAAGTTGACTGAGTGAGTTTGGTGTAACAACTTCAAGCTCGAGTTTCTGGAAGTCCTCAATAATGCTCCTCTGACCGGTCAACATCATGACCGCTGGCTTGCGACTGAGCGCATCTGGTACAACATTCATCTTCCCCGGGTGATACTGAAGGTCCAAGTCATAATCTGCCATCAGTTCTAGCCATCGGCGCTGCCTCATGTTTAGTTCCTTCTGAGTGAAGACGTACTTCAGACTTTTATGATCCGTGTACACCTCCACTTTCTCGCCCAAAGGTAGTGCCTCCAAATCTTCAACGCAAAAACTACCGCAGCTAACTCCAAGTCATGCGTAGGGTAGTTCTTCTCATGATTTCTCAGTTGTCGAGAGGCGTAAGCAACCACTCGGCCGTGCTACATCAGAACACAGCCTAATCACTTCCCTGAGGCATCACTGTGTATCACCAACCCACCGAAATCATCTAGTACTGTAAGAATAGGCGCCGTGGTTAACTTCTGCTTCAGTGTGTCAAATGCCTGAGTGCACTCCTCTGTCCATGTAAACGGTACGTCCTTCCGTGTCAGCCTCGTCAATGGTTCAGCGATTCTTGAGAAGTCTTGGACGAATCTCCGATAATAACCTGCCAATCCCAGAAAACTCCTGATCTCGGCCACTGACTTCGGCTTGGCCAATCTCTGACAGATTCTATCTTTGCCGGGTCTACCGAGATGCCTTCGCCCGAAACAATATGTCCCAAAAACTGAACCTTGTCGAGCCAGAATTCATACTTGCTTAGCTTCGCATACAGTTTCTCTTCCCGAAGAATTTGTAGAACCGTGCGCAAATATTCAGCATGCTCTTCCCGGGTCTTCGAGTAGACAAGTATGTCGTCGATAAACACAACGACAAACGTGTCCAAGTACTTTGCGAACACCCTATTCATCAAGTCCATGAATATTGCTGGGGCATTGGTAACACCGAACGGCATTACAAGGAACTCGTAATGTCCGTATCGGGTCCTGAAAGCCGTTTTGCATACATCCTCGGCTGCTACTCTGATTTGATGATATCCAGAACGGAGGTCCAATTTTGAGAATACCTTGGCTCCACTTAGTTGATCAAATAAGTCGTCAATGCGAGGGATTGGGTACTTGTTCTTTATTATGACTTTGTTCAGCTCCCGATAATCTATACACATTCGCAGCGATCCATCCTTCTTCTTTACTAAAAGAACTGGTGCACCCCATGGTGAAGCGCTTGGCTGAATAAATCCCTTCTCCAATAGTTCTTCAATCTGCTTCTTCAATTCCGCCAACTCAACTGGTGTCATTCTGTATGGGGCTTTGGATACTGGGGCTGTACCTGGAGTCAAATCGATCGAGAACTCCAAGATTCGAGGAGGTGGTAGACCTGGTAGATCTTCGAGAAATACGTCCAGAAAGTCCAGAACAATTACTGGGACTGGGCTCTCATCAATCTCCATAGCTGTCAGCTCCTTGGGCTTGGCTCTGTACTTGGCTGGCTCCAAAGATTCGCTTCCACCCTCGAAAATAAACTCCGGGTGATTGGGAATGCGGAAGATCACTTTCCTTGCACGACAATCGATAACTGCATGGAAAGTGCTCATCCAATCCATCCCGAGAATTGCGTCGTAACTGCCTGTCCCAATCAGAAGGAAATTCGCATAGAATTCCCTGCCACACACTACAACTGGGCACGATCTACATTCTCGACTAGATATTATAATGCCATTACCCGTATGTATTTCCCACCCCTTGGTTAGTGGTTCATGTGGTATGGAGTGTATATCAGTGAAATGCTCAGACAAGAAACAATGCGATGCTCCAGAATCGAATAGTACTCTAGCTGGCAAGGAATGTACGAGTAGAGCACCTGTAACCACGTCTCCTGACGCCTCTGCCTGCTCGGCGGTCAAGGTGAAATCCCGTCCCTGACCGCGACCTGTAAAGGGTTGCCTCTGCTCCTGTGGCCTCTGTTGCGACGATCCAAAACCTCCCTGTATCTCTGCTCGCTCAGGGTAACCGCTAATCCTGTGCTGACTGGATCCGCAAATCAAGCACTGTCCTTTGACACGACGACAGTCCTTCTGCGTATGCCCACCTTTACCGCAGTAGCCGCAAACTACGTTCTGTCTCTGGGGGCGATGCTACGGTACGAACGGGCGCTTCATTTGTGCCGTTCCAGGCCTGTGAACCGGTATAGCTCCTCAAGAAAGTGCGTGGGTACGTGCTGGAATGACTGGGGGTCTCCTGAACTTGTTAATCAATTGCTCTTGAACTCTCGCCGCGTTGAGTACCTGTGCGAAAGTCTGTAAATCCAGCGATGCAATCAACTGGTGCAACTCGAAATCTAGCCCCTGAAGGAAGCGTCTGGCCCTGGTGGCCTCTGAGACGACCATGTATGGAGCAAAACGGCTCAGACGGTTGAACTCTGCCGCATATACGTCCACTGGGCGTCCATTCTGCTTCAAAAGAATAAACCTTTCCTCCATTTCCGCCTTGGCTGTGGAAGGAAAATAATGATCTAGGAAGCACTCCTTAAATTTGCCCCATTCAATCGGCCCGTCTAGCCTGCTTTCTTCCACCGACCACCATGTACGGGCTTCATCTTCTAATTGGATCTTTATCACGTCCACCCTATCTTCCTCTGGAACCCTGGCGGCTGTCAGTAAGTTCTCCATGTTCACCAGCCATTGCTCGGCCTCAAGGGGTTCAGATAGCCCTGTGAATACAGCTGGATGTAACCCTCGGAAGTCTGATACGGTACCATCCCTAGCATGATAAGCTGATGGGGTAGCGCCCTCGGAAGCGGTAATGAGTGCGGAGGGTCCTCCTGCGGCGGTAATCGCCCTGAGTCCCTCAGCGAGTAAGTCTGTCTTCCTCTCCTGAGCTTCCGCGAGAGTGGTCAGTGCACTAAGTATTCTTTCCGTGCGGTCCTGAGAGCTGGAGTCCGAGGAGGGGTCGTTCGAGGACGTCATATCACTGGAAGATTCAGAAGGATAAGATCAGATTCAAGGATGAAAATCAGAAGTAGTGAAACGAGAATAACGTAATACAGTGCAGTTAATGCTATCCCTTGATACTAAACACGGCTCTGATACCAACTAAACCATGTCACGCCCCGCTTCCCAAAATACGGAAAACGAGGGATAACTAGGCCAGCCATGCTCCTACGGTCAAGGAATCATCCCGCCGTAGTCACACTTCGGTTTCTAGCATTACATGGTAATCAGTAAATAAAGTACAGTAGTAAAGGAATCACATCACTAATTTATTACATTAAAATCCATTGTTCATAAATTGCAAATAACAAGAACAGTTACTAACCAAGTTCAATCTCACGATCACTTTTATGGAAAGCTGTAAAGAAAGAAAGTACACCAGACTATATCTCCGTGAACTCGAAAGGTAGATCCGTCTCCTGCGCTGGTCCTTCCACGGGATCTGAGCATGCATACTCTGGTCGTTAGAGCGACACAATAACAATATTATTATAATAAGGTGAAACAGGTAAAAGAGGTATTAACAGTGAAAGTACATTGCGAGTAATCACTATGTCACTAGATGATGCAAAATATGATTTGTGTCCCTATCGGTCTTTAGGTCATGTTTGAAATCACATAGTGGAAAGGAGGATCATGTTTAATAGGAGTCTCGTACATACTCGAGACAACGGCCCACATGCCCGGGACATAACCCTGTCAGCCGGATCGTTAGATCCTACCTAATATATATCGCTGTTCGAATGATCATCCTCTAAAACACGGTCCCGCTAAATACGATTCTCTTTCCACTTCGATTTCCCCTTTATCCCCAGGTTTACATTATTTATGATCTTGATTTAGTCGTGTACAAGTATACCAATGGCACGGTTTTATCACTGTTCACTGTATCAATCACTGTCACGAATATTCACTTTCCATTGATATACTCGTCACTCCTAAACCAACATCAATCACGCACGATAATGCAGTGTCCACTGACTCTAACACGCACTAACACTAAGTATATGGCAAATGGGGTATGATATATGTATGTATGCCATCAATAAGCTAAGTATGTTATGAACCAATGTGCACGTCATTAATTTACAAAAATTGCATAAATTCATATGTTTAGAATTCAACGAAATGATACAAATACGATAAATAGAACACTCAGTCAGAAATTCATCAAAATTAGTTTCAGTTCAATCGGGTTTCCGGTATTCGAGATACAGCTGTTTCATTTTAAGTGCTCGCGGCTGGAAATTCAGTTTCTGAACTGAACGTCCGTTTCGCGACACGAATTGCACCCAGTTGGGTTCAGAATTTAGCGATACTACAGTTGAATAAAATCTAGGGTTTTCGATAGGGTATTCAACGCAACAGATGAATCCTCAATCGCGTCTGTACGTCGAAAGTTATACACAGTTTAACATTAGTATGTCACTTCTGAGCGTCTGTACGTCGAAAGTTATACACAGTTTAACATTAGTATGTCACTTCTGAATCTGTTCTGGACAGTTATACGTTCTGCCCTTTATATTTACAAATTAAATAGCAAACGGCAATGAAACGGAATGAAACCACTTGTTTTGTTTAGATAACAGATCCATCTTTAATCCACTACAGAGTTCCGTAACCTACGAATTGAGGAAATAAAGTGACACACATATTGGGACAGTAAACAGTAATCAGAGTCGCTCTGGACTGCAGTCCAGAGTCACACTCCGATCCAAGTATCGTCGCAGTTACAGTACAGAAAACATTAGAAGTTTACATAGAGTTAAAGTTCGTCGAGTCGTCTTCGATTTAAGCCCTCGAACGCATCATTCCAGTATGTACATAATTTACAGTTATTTTAACCATTTTCAGATACAGGAAATTTCTAGTTTTATCGGTATATTTGGGGGTATTCATTTTAGTCACTAACAGTCGTATTTTCCCATAAGATTTTTACAGGATATTCATCACTACAAGTGCCAACACAGAAAATCTAATTCCGTCAACTTAGGTAAGTATTTTCATTGGGGCCTAGCATCAAACACATATGTCACTAAATTTTATCGGGAAAAGGAATTTCATAACTTATCCGTTTGAATTTGTAATACGATTATATTAGCATGTAGCAAGTAAATTACTTGCCTGGAAACGTCTCGGGGTTGCACGGCAGCAGCGACGTCACGAACGCGCGATGTACGTCGTGAATCGATTTGCGCGAGCTTGGCTCGCGATACGGATTTGATGTCGGAGTTGCCCGGAGCCGTTGCACGGTCACTGGAAGCGTAGGGGGTGCTCTGTGGTTCGCCTGGGAAGTGCTGGGGTCGCCGACGGTTGACGGCGTCGCTCCGGCGATGGTAACAGTGGAGGCTCACGACTTGGGTTTTGGGTTAGGATGTTTTTGAAGAGAGAGAGAGAGAGCTCGGAGGTGGTGATGGTGAAGTTGATGTTGAGAATGAAGGGGTTTCGAGTGGGCGGTTCAGGCTCGCCGGCGTCGAGTGGAAGGGAAGGTCGAGTGGGTGCAGAGGAGTTTGGCGTGTAGGGGTTTGGGTGTGCAGGGCCTCTCGGCTGGGAGAGGAGGAGTCGTTGAGGGCGAGGGAGGATGAATGAGGGTCGACAAGGAGGTTCGCCGTCGTCGTCGGAGGGGGCGACGAGTGATGGGAGCAATGGGTTCGTAAGTTTTCGAGAGGGAGAGAGATGAGGAATTTTTGAAAGTGAGAGAGGTGAGGGTGTGAGGGAGATAAGGGAGATGAGGGGAGGAGATTGAGGGGATTCGCGAGGGGGTAACGGCACTGCGAGGGCGTGGGCGTGAGCTGCGGCGGAGGAGGCGGATCGCGCAATAAAGAGGTGAGCGGGAACGGAGGGAATTAGCCGTTGGGGGAAGGAGGAGGATTAGGAGCGGTTCGGGTCGACGTGGGTGCGGGTTGGAGGGAGTGGGCTGGGCCGGCAATTTTTTCAGGAATTCATTTTAATTAATTTTTTTTCGTGGGCTAAGGATTAAACGGGCCAGGGGAAATTTGTCTAATTGTTTTCATTTTAAATGGAAAATTCCTATGGGCCGGCAGGGAAAAGAATGGGGATTTTTGGGAATGGGCTGGGGTTTAAGTATAGTTAGAGTTTAAAGTAAAATGTTTTACTTGCTTTAAATTTTGGTTTGTGTTTGGTCTTCCAAATTGGTTTTAAATTTTGGGTTTTGACTTTTAGGGTTTGGGAAATTATAAATATTGGAACTTAAGAACCAGCTTCCCACAGAAAAATACGAGTGGAAAAGAAAGGGGCACTGGGGGAAATTTGGAAAATTAGAAACTTTTATTGAGATGGGAACGGGGATTTACAAAAACACTTTAGAATAGTGTCAAAGTACCCGACTTGGGACACTTCCCAAATCTAGATCTAAAAGCATAGATCTAGTGACTAGAATCCCTGATATTTTATCCATATCTTATGTGGAGAAACCACCTTGTGACAACCACAGTATAACTGATTGTAGTATAGGAAGATCTCTTCCTATTAAGTGTATGTCACCTAAATACCGGGACATCACCTCCTACTACCTTCTTACCATATCCATCTGTTATTTTGATGAAGTCAAACTCTATGACTGTCATATCAAAACAAGATGATCTATCTCCGCTATACCGGTTTTAGCCTATAAATAAATATAAGCTACTTGCCCACTATGCTTCCGCTGCTCCCACTGACTACAACAACCCTTTGGCAGAGTCATATACACATGCACTTTTAAATCCAGTTTAGAACGACGTTATACTCATCCTCCTGCCAGACCTCATAGTCTAGAACAACAATAGTGACAAGTTTGGATAATCAAAAATCTCCATGTCATCGTCTTTGAGGAGACCGAAGTACCTCTCAGGTGCCTGAGGCTGCCCACCAAATCTGCGGAGTGGCTAATGAAATATCGAATCCAATTGAATCTTTAGGTTCTATTAAATTTTCAGTAATCGTTTATGGTTCTGGAATCACTTCCAGTTCTACCATACTCCCATTAATGTTTTCTGAAAAGAATTCATTTTACTAAAACTGTGGCGAGTCAAGAACAATATAAGTATTGATCTTCCAGATGGTAGAATGTTAACCCTCGTCAAAGCCCGGGAAAACCCACAAACTGCCATTACTGAAACGTGCCTTGAGTTTGTCCAGATTCTGGTTTTAAGCATTAGCCGGACAACTCCATATACCTTAACATCGTTTAGATATAAATCCATTCTATATATCCAATATAGAAACAAAGACACTAATTTAATTGGAACCAGATTCAAAAATCATGCAGCCGTTTCCAGTGCATATCAACTAGATGGAAGGAGGCCAAGCAGCATTACTCATCAAGGAATGCATCCACGTATGAGTAAGTTGAAAGAGAAGCAAGTTCTCAAAATTATTACTTACAACGGAATACCAAACACAAGTATCTATATCTTCGATCACCTTACAGAATCCTGATACTCGCAACATATGGTTCTCTACCTTATTTTTATACCTATAACTTCTCAAAATTTGGACCTTGTATTTCAACGAAATACTTGTCTAAAACTAGAGAAGTCATGAGTAAACAGAATATAGTATGAGTACCAACCCCTTTGTCCTGACGGACATCGGACAACATACAATACTTTGTATAAGTCCACTGAGTTCAACAACTCAAATCCTGTGCGTCGAAGGTTGAAAACTATGCTATGGTTAAGAAGAATTACACTGTCGTTGAATGCACCTTACCTAACCATCAACTGATATAGGTAAACGCCATAGACATAATTTCAAAAAGTTATATCTCGCTTTATAAAATAAACGTACAGATATATCAGTTTGAAATTTGTGCATAACGACGGATATTCAAAACCAAATATTTGCCGTTAGGCAAAAACCCAGGTGATTTCCTCAAATATCACCAATTACAAAGAATTCCGATATATAGAGGATCTAATTACCCAATTTCCAATATCTTACTCCCACCCAGCATTCGTAACGCCATACAGATGTAAGAATCAAATCTGGTAAATGCATACCCTGGAGTTAGAATCTAATTGGGAAAACAATTTTCAATTAACACCGCATAGTAAAACTGAAACATGAAAATGTCTCGAAGGGGTAAGCGAGTATTCCTAGTAATGCCTCTTCCACTATCCAGATTCATGACAATAACCGTATACTTCCTTGCCCTCACTCCAATCCCTTTATATGTCTTTACTTATTACCTTTTGTACACCACACTTAGGCTAATTGATTTTCTTCCTTCCCTACCCTTCGGTACCAGCCTAAGATTTGGAAGAAGACCATCCAATAAGCGCAATAGGTGTACTCTCCTAATACCAGGAGCTCGCAACCTGAGAGAAGGTAAAGGAAAAAGACAACTGAATAATCCTTATTCTATTTCTCCAGAACCAGAAACTATTTTCGAACTGGAACAAGTTCCTTCGAGTTCGTATGTAACTATATGATGGAATATTCAAGAAATATGGATCTTCGTAGTGATACGGAGTGTTCTGGAGAAATGCAAAGCTCATATAGGAGTGACAGGGGTATACGTTATTTCGTCATGAATGATAACAGTCGCAATTTCCTTTGCCCTTAATCTAATCCCTCTATATGTCTTTACTTATTACCTTTTGTACACTACACTTAGGCTAATTAGTTTTCTTCCTTCCCTACCTTTTGGCCCCTGCCTATGGTTTGGAAGAAGACTATCCAATAAGGCAATAGGTGTACTCTCCTAATTCCAGGAGCCCTTGCAACCTGAGAGAAGGTAAAAGGGAAAGACAACCGAATAATCCTATTCAATTTCTCCTGAACCAGAAACCATTCTCGAACTGGAATAAGTTTCTTCGAGTTCGTATGTAACTATACGATGATATATCCAAGAAATATGGATTTTCGTAGTGATACGGAGTGTTCTGGAGAAATGCAAAGGGGATGTAAGAGTGGCAATGATATATGCGACTAAATGGCAATCCAAAAGCCAAAGTGTTTAAAGAAGGTTTAGTAAACTTGGTTCATGAGTTTTAGTCTAGGGTCAGGCCATGGTCACAGCCAAAGAGAGAGAGAGAAAAGAAACACTCAGCGTTCACTCTAACCAAAATTAGATTCGTTAATCACTTTATCTAATCAGGATGACTCCCACTGTTTCCTTTAATTCTCCTTCAAATCCTAAAAGGAGAATTAGTCGGGATCATCTAAAATCATCCGAGAAGTAACACCTACTCATCAGTGGGAATCGGGATCCAACTATCACCACATGATAACTTGATGGAAGCCACTCAAGTCATCACACTTCAGAAGGTATGCGCATGCATAGCAAGTTTCCTGTATATTTGAAACTTCCGATGCGATTTTTGCCCCTGACGTCTTATGATCTTGACGGATGCCAACAAATCATAAAGCGCAAGTTAAGTTCTATTCATCATTGTCCTGATTAATTTAGACCCACATGTACTCACTCTTGACGGATGCTAACAAGGCTGCACGACTGTCCTAAATTAATGCATATCCATGCTACAGAAATGTAACACATAGCTACCGCACACTATGCCTTGACGGAAACCAACAAACATAGCACGAATACTAGGTGCTACTTTTCTGAAATGACGGAGGGATACGGCTGGTTTTTGGCGAAAAACCTTTAACGTAATGAACTTGATATCATTGAAGGAACCGAGTGGTTTTACAAATATACAGTGGCGCAAACTTTTGCTAAAGAGGTCACTCCTTGTGAAGGGATCCCGGCTCTTTCCTCATCGAATGAGGTGCAGGATATTCCAGACTGAATACCACGATGCAAAGGAAAAGAATCGACTATAGTGAAGTTATTACACTAATATAAACTTTTTTCCAAGAGGTCACTTCCTATGAAGGGATCTCGGTTCTTGCCTCGTCGAATGAGGTGCTGGATATTCCTAACTGAATACCACTGTGTAAAGCAAAAGAAACGTCTGTAATGTCAGTTTTCAAAAACTTGGTTCCAAAAATATCATATAGGTTTGTTTTCCTTGCATTAATCATAATTAATGCAGTCGCATCAATTAATCCATATCACACCAGAAAAGAAAGAAAATACAATGTATGTATATGCCATCCGCATTCGCCACGGGGTCCCGTCATGCACCGTTAGGTTACTTAACTAACGACAGAACGGGGGCTGGACTAGCGCGGATGAAAAACATATACAATATCTACTGGTATATATATAAATATATATAACATTCGTCCCAGGCATGATATAAGCAATATCACAGAATCTCAGCAAGCAACATAGAATGGTGTATAATCTTGGAGCCTCGGGTTTCATTTGAGCCGCAAATGAGACCCGACGTTCCCTGTCGTATGGATAGCCTGTGCAATGAAAACTTGGACCCCTATGAGCGCGGCAAGTTACCCGCCAATCCCAGAAGTGAGACAACCCCAATCAACAAAGTGAATAGGCCACCCAGCACTTTACGGAATCCGGTAACTTGAGCACCCCTCCGTGGGTCATCCTGTACCCCCTATAAATGCGTCGAATAGCCCACCAATTCTAGAGTGAGACCCCCTCCGTCTCAACGCCATGATATGTGGGCCCGTTGCCCTCTAGAATCCGGCTATTCGAGCACTCCACCGCGGGGTAATTCTAGTACAGAAAATGAAAATATATGTACAAGGGTGACATCAACCTCAACCCAGTCATGCCCCAAACAAATAATATACAAACTGGCAGAGACGACAATCCACATGTCAGACGCTCACCCCGCAATATTAAATGTACAAATGAATCTCAACTGTACTACTATCATTGCACCACTAGCTATCCACCACGACAATCGAACCACAACCTCAGCACAACACAGAATATCAACGTGAATGTCATGTTCGCAAACCCGTCTAAAAGAACATATAGCAGTTAAACGAGTTATACCACTCTAATGACATTCACGGTCGCAGATAGTAATATATGTACCGAAAACTTATAAACGGTGTTATAAATAGCAACTTCGAAATACTCCGTATTGCCCCTGAACCAAAGATAATAAAATATGTAATCTGGGCAAAAACAAACAATACCTTAAACCCAATATTCAAGATCCCAGAACACACCCAAAACACCAAGACCCAACTCCAGAACAAAACCAGCGTCGCCGGGAATTTAACCGATCTCGCCGGCCAAAGCATGGAGCTTGGGGCTCGTTTTTAAAGTGTGTTCTAATTGTCTCAAGAGTAGTCTTCTGTAATTGTTTTAAAAAAATTTAGAAGACAAATAAAAATTGACAGAAACTTGAATATATTATGTATTGTTTCAGAGTTGTTTCGGTTTCGTTGCTTTAAACATAGTTTAAACTGCTAGTTTAGAGTTTATGGGTTGGCTCTGATACCATATTGGGTTATGCCTGCGCCCTGGCCATCTACCGTGACCGTTTGCGGAATAAACTTTTTATAAACTGGCGCTGGAACAACCCGATAACCCGGATCTACCATAAACCTATAAGTTAGCAAACTAAAGAGAAGTTAGAATGGTTATACCGAATGATCCATGTCCTTCGGTCTTTTACCATCTTCCTAAGCTCTTAGTGGTCTCCATGATCAAGCTTGATCGTCAGTCTCCCTCCATCGAAGATGATCCACCTGAGGATTTATAGTTGGAGCAACCTCAATACCGAGATAATTAGGGTACCTAATTTGCTAAACTAGATAGCCTAGAGGATGTAGAGTGTGACGATGGATTAATTTGTCTCAAAATATCCTAGGTTTCTCAACACATGAGACATTAAGGGTTTGAAGAAGAAGAAGAGAGCTTGAGGAGATGGGAGTGTTGTGTGTAGCATTTCTTGAAAAAAAAAATGGCTAAGTCTTTTTACAACCATGAAAATGGCTAAGTGTTGTGAACTCAAGAAAACTCTAGCATATAAAAATATCTCACAACACAAATAAATCAAGCATGCTTCAATAATAACCCATGAGTCACCCCATGAGTCACCAAGTGAGCCATGCTTCATTTAAATGCAATGAACACCTCATCCTCCACCTCATTTAACCATTTAACAAAATGGTTAAAACAAAAAATGAGGTGGTATCTTTTAGAAGCAATCTTGTAATAAATTACAAGAATACCCCTCACCGTATATACATACCTGTATCCGTATTCCGAAAAATACGAATACAAAGAGACAAAAATAATCCAATAATATAATACTAAGATCCGGCTTAAACCAAAGCTCACCAGTATTATCCGTCCGTATCATGATACGTGTACAAGTGCACGTATATGATCGAACCCTACCGTAAAACCATTCGGCCTCTACATCGTTTTGCCCGAAGTAGGGAAACCCTCTATGTGGAACTCTAAAGACTCATCAATACGCTGGCAGTGGGTTTAACCACAAGCACGTCAGCGGCACTAGCTGTACGTAACGGCTACCCAAGTATTGAGCGAAAAGGAGGCCGACGTGCAAACTCATCCGAACCCCTATTGAGCTTGTCCGTGACAATCTCCGTACAGTTCGGTCCGTTCGTCTAAGAGTATCGCATATCAGGTCTAGGGATGGATAAAGTCAGACCCCTAATAACGCGATATTTCGTGTCGGTATGAAACCCATCACCAACTGAGAAACTACTGATCCAAATCAGTAATTCTCGACTACCTTGGCCAAGCATTTTTAGTGATGGCCACCCGTGCACCTCGCGACATCAACCCCCAATACCGGGAAAGACGAATCCCCGACGATCCTCATACTGCCTCCATGTGGCTCGGGACTCTACCCAACTAAAACCTGTTTGCACGACTCTTTTGAGCCATGGTAGGGTAGTAATCAAAGCACAGTGGGAACTCACACGAGATAAATGACGATCTCAGGTCGACAGAATAACCTGTATACATGTCACCTGAGAACTGCTATCTGACAATAGGTATAATACCATCTAGCATTTCCCGGCGAGTCCGTCTAGTATACTCATAACCCAATGAGCACCTGTATACTATCTTAGGTGACAAACTGACACCAATGGCTTGTGAGACCGGCCACCACCCCTTGTCGGGGTCTCGATAAGTACACACTAGTCTACTCTTGAGTATTGATGCACAGTCTCGATACTCTCTCGACTAGGGACATCTAAGGATGTGCTTATAGACCACCCAGCTCTCACGTATATGATCGCCATCATAATGCTGGTAGTCAAGCAAGAATCCTATGGGCTCAATAAACATGTAATAGTGATCTGTAATACCACATAATGCATGTACATGATGATATAGACAAACCAGATAGCATACTATCATTTTGAGTAAGACTGTTCTATCCGTATTGGTCCTCCATCAATCATCATAATCACCTGCCTGCGATTACAATAATTGCCTTGATGGCACTATAACCAACATACACTGAACAGTACTCGCCGAGAACTCCTAGATGGTACCATACCTATCGTCAGATACCAGTTCTCTGGTGATTCTGGTACAGGTTAGCCTGTAGACCCGAGATCGTTATAGTGTCTTGTGTGGTTCCCACTGTGCTTTGATTTCCTCGCTACCAAGTCGTGTAAACAGGTGGATTTTGGGTACAGTCCCGAGTCACATGAAGGCAGTGAGCGATAGGAGGGGTTTCGTCTCTCCCGGTATAGGAAGTTGATGTTGCGCTATGCTCGATTGGCTATAACAGTAAGTCCCTGGCCAGGGATGATGAGATTTATGGTAAGTGTTATCAGTAGTTTCTCGAACCGTTATGAGCCATATATCGACATGACTTATCAAGTTACTGGGGTCTGACAATTCCATACCTAGATTCGATATGCGACATATCAGACGAAGAGACCGAACTATAGGCTTCATGGGAGTTTGGACAAGCTTTCTTGTTGATCTTCTATTCGCTCAATACCTGGGTAGCCGTTATGTCCAGCTAGTACCACTAACGGCCTGCGGGTAACTGATGTGATCATTACCTACTGCTAGCGTATTAACGAGTCTTTAGAGTCCCACACAGAGGTTTCCTAGTTCAAGCGGAACGAAGTAGGGCACATATGCTGATATGTGCGGGAGCCTGATTAAATACGAGTATGTAAAACCGTATTCTAATTTGGCGATATTTGATATTGTTAGGTTATATGTGATATAATCGGATTATTGAATCAAGTGTTGATTTGATAATGTGATATACAGATAAATGATATTAGTCGGTTATATGTGATATAACCGGATTATTAAATCAAGTGTTGATTTAATAATTTGATATATATTTATATTTGATATAATTATATATTAACTAATATTATTGCTCACTAGATATTTTCTTCTCTTAATATATATTATTATATGTATGTATGTATGTATGTATGTATGTATGTGTGTGTGTGTGTGTATATATATATATATATTATTTATGAAGCATGGTTGGATTTTCTATTTTGAGAAAATAGATTAAGAGGTGGAAAATGGGAGATATTTTGGGCATGGGTGTGAGGTATGGCTCATTCATTTCTTTACTAGTTTGGTTTCACTATTGAAGCATGGTAGTTATTTTATATTGAGAGATATTCCATGCTTCAATAAGTGAGGGTTTGATTGAGCCATTCTTCATTCTTCACTCACTTGAGTTTTTTCATTAGCTCATTTTCTTACGCTCTCTCTATTCTCTTCTTCTTCCTCATCCAAGCCCCAACCCTCACATGAGTTGTAAATCCAAAGGCTTGAGAAAATTCCTAGTGAGCTAAAAACCCTACTTCATCATCCTAGTCTAGGTTAGCACTTTAGACTAAGATGTTTACTTCCCTAATACTAGATTAATGAAGAGGTAGCATGAATTAGAGAAGCTTCGGATGGATCATCTTCGACACGAAAGTCGCGAAGGAAGCTCGTACATTCTTCAAGTGGAGCCTAGAGGAGTCATAGGGACTACTACCCGGAGTTTTAGAAGTGAGGACTTGATCTTCAAAGGTTGTCGTTTCTTTCACTTAGTGTAAAGCTTTCTATATCATCATATAAATCCTAATACTCTAATTAGATTCTAGGTTAGTGTAGCTTATGTAAGTCGATGTACACCACCCCACGAGTTGCGGGGAGGCGGAAATATGAAAAACAATCTTGTTCTTTGGATTAACATCGACTAACCGAAGAATCTTTGCTAAACTATAACTAACATATACATAGGAGTTGTTAACTACTATGAGAAGAGATTATACCTAGTGAACCTTGTCCTTCGTCTTTTCGTTCTCCACCTCCTCCTCGGCCTCCTCTATGTAATAGACGATCCACCCGAGAGCTTCTACTTCAAGCTTCACCTCTAATCTTGAGGTAACTAGGTTTCTTTAGTTGCTAATCAAAGGCACCTAGGTGATATAGAGAATGGTTATGGATTAATTAGTCTATTTAATCCTTGATCTCAACACATGAGGGGTAGGATTAGGGTTTGAAGAGAGAGTGAGCTTGAGGAGAGAGAAGGTGAGCATAAGAATTAGAATGAGATAATGATCTCTCTTGAATATATGAAGCATAATGATTTATCAAATAAATAAATAAAATGATTAATCATCATGCTTCATTAATTCAATATGTGTGATTCACTACATAAGTCATTAACCATTTAATGATGCATTAATGACATGGATGAATCACACAAATGAGTCACTAAAGCAATAAATGCTTATGCCACCTAAACCCTCAAGTCACCATACTTCTAGAAGCTTCTTGCTAAATTACGAGAACGCCCCTCCTATTTGTGAAAACACGGAAAAACTTTAGACTGTATAACTCCAATAACCCGATATTAGAATCTGGCTTAAACCAAAGCCGGCTAGTAAAAATTGTCCGAACGTCGTACGTGCGTTTAAACACGTATGTGTCCGAACCCTTGTCGTAAAACCATACGACCTCTATATCGTTTCGCCTGGAGCAGGAAAACTCTCTGTGTAGGACTCTAAAGACTCGACTACTACGCTGGCAGTGGGTTTAACCACAGACCGCAAGTGGCACTAGCTGTACGTAACGGTCCCCAGGTAGATGTCAATAAGAAGGCCGATGAGGAAACCCATCCAAACTCCTACTGAGCCTGATGTGACAATCTTCGTACATTCTGGTCTGTTCGTCTAGGACTATCGCATATCGGGCCTAGGGGGCGGCAAGCGTCAGTCCCCTAAAAGCGGTATAAGTCGTGTCGGAGCGAAGCCCATTACACCTTGAGAAACTACTGGAAAACCTACCAGTAAATCTCGCTTGCCCTGGATAGGGACTTGCGTAATGGCTCTCTGACACAGCGCGATATCAACTCCCAATACCGGGAGAGACAAATCATGTCTAACCACTACTGCCTCCAAGTGCTCAGGACTGCACCCAACTGCTACCTGTTTGCACGACTCCTTTGAGCCTTGGTAGGGTAGCAATCTAAGAATAGTGGGACACACTCGAGGCGAAGTAGCAGTGTTAAGCCTGTGGACTATGTTGTACTCATGTCACCTGGGAACTGTTAACTGACGACGGTTATAATACCAACCAACAGTTCCCTGCGAGTCCTGTCCGGTGTACCCGTAACCAAACGAGCACCTGTATACTATCTCCAGTACGACGTACTGATGGCCGTGGGACATACCATCTCCCCAACTGGGATGAGAAGCGTACACACTAGTCTACTCCGGAGTATCGATGCCCTGTCTCGATAATCCTACGACTAGGGACCTGAAAAAAGATGTGCTTGTAGACTACCCAGCCCCCACTAATGTGACTGCCATCACAACGCTGGTAGTCAAGCAAGATCCTAAGGGCTCTATCAATACGTACACACATATTAAGATAGATAAAACCAAGTAGCATACTACCATGTTTAGCAAGACTGTTATATAACTGTGAATATCCCAAGCTTCTATTAAGTAATATACAAGCTAGTATGATACAATAATGGCCCCTATGGCATATACATTAACAATCTGCCACTTGCACTAGGGCCATGTACTGGCATATCGAAGACCGATCATCTCGAGTAGTCTCTCGAACTGAATCTGAGGTAAGACCTTTGTGAATGGATCAGCAATGTTCTCCTCTGTAGCAACTCTCCGGACCTCGATCTCTCGGCGATCTACGATCTCCCTGATCAGGTGATACCGCCTTAAGATGTGTCTGGACTTCTGATGGGACCTGGGTTCCTTCGCTAAAGCTATACCTCCGTTGTTGTCACAATACAGCGGTATTGGATCAACAATGGTAAGAACCACCTGAAGTTCTGTTAGGACCTTCTTCATCCAGACCGCTTCTTTTGCAGCATCGCAAGCAGCAATATACTCCGCTTCCATCGTCGAGTTAGCAACGGTGTCCTGCTTGGAACTCTTCCAGCACACCGCCCCTTCATTGAGGGTAAAGACATAACCCGACATGGACTTGGAGTCATCCTTATCACTCTGGAAGCCAGAATCAGCAAAGGCCTCGATCTTGAGGTCTTTTCCGCCGTAAACCAAGAACATCTCCTTAGTCCTTCTCACATACTTGAGAATGTTCTTTACTGCTATCCAGTGCTTCTCCCCTGGGTCTGACTGATACCGTCTTACCACGCTCAGTGCGTAAGCTACATCTGGTCTGGTGCACAACATCCCATACATTATAGAGCCTACCGTAGAAGTGTAGGGTATAATAGACATGCGTCCCCTTTCCAAATCAGTCTTGGGAGACATCTCTTTGGATAGGGTGATTCCGTGACAAGCCGGTAGATTACCGCGCTTAGAATCTTCCATACTGAATCTTTTCAGTATAGTGTTGATATACCTGGACTGAGAAAGTCCCAACATCGTCTTGGATCTATCACGATAGATCCGGATCCCCAGAATGTAAGAGGCATCACCCAGGTCTTTCATGGAGAACCTGTGTGACAAGAATCTTTTGACAGATTGTAGTATAGGAATGTCATTTCCTATCAAAAGAATGTCATCCACGTACAAGATGAGGAATACAACAGTTCGTGCTTCAATTTTACTATATATACATGGTTCATCTGGATTTTTGATAAAGTCATATTCTTTGACCGTTTCATCAAAACAGATGTTCCAACTCCGCGATGCCTGCTTTAGTCCATAAATGGACTTAAGCAACTTGCATACTTTCCCGCTGCTCCCACTCTGATTGAAGCCTTCTGGCTGATCCATATAGACCCACTCTTCCAAATTACCATTTAGAAAAGCCGTCTTTACGTCCATCTGCCAGATCTCATAATCATGGAAGGTGGCAATAGCAAGAAGGACCCGAATGGATTTGAGCATAGCCACTGGAGAAAAAGTCTCGTCATAGTCCAAACCAGGTATTTGACGAAAACCCTTTGCAACAAGTCTAGCCTTATAGGTTTCCACCTGTCTATCTACACCAATCTTTTTCTTGAAGATCCATTTGTATCCTATGGGTTTTACCCCATCTGGAGCAAAGTCCAAAGTCCATACTTTGTTGGTGTACATGGACTCCATCTCGGTCCGCATTGCATCCAGACATCGTACCGAGTCACCGCTCTGGATGGCCTGCTGGAAGCTAGTAGGTTCATCATCATCAATGACGCAATCTTCTCTATCCCCATCTATGAGAAAACCGTAGTATCTCTCAGGCAGATGAGATGGCCTACTACTCCTGCTGAGGGGTGCGGGAGTGTCCTGTTCTTCTTGAACTACTGGTCTTACCAAACTTTCAGTAGTAGTTTGTGGCTCTGGAATTTCTTCCAGTTCTATTTCGCTCCCACTTGTTTCCTTTTCTAAAAACTGATGTTCTAGAAAATGGGCATTACGAGAAACAAAAACCTTTTGTTCCTCTGCGTAATAGAAATAATACCCCCTGGAGTTCTTTGGATATCCTACAAACTTACACTGTACTGATCGTGCCTCGAGTTTGTCCGCATGCTACTTTTTAACAAAAGCTGGACATCCACATATCTTTAGATACTGTAGATAGGGTTTCTTCTTACTCCACATCTGATATGGCGTGGTAGGCACAGTCTTGGTAGGAACTATGTTCAAAAGATATGCTGCTGATTCTAGCGCATAACCCCAGAAATATCGCGGTAACTCAGCATTACTCATCATGGAACGTACCATATCCAATAGGGTTCGATTCCGTCTCTCCGATACACCGTTATGCTGTGGAGTGTATGGAGGAGTAAGCTGAGAGAGAATTCCTTTCTCTTTTAGGTAACCTAGGAACTCGACACTTAAGTATTTACCACCTCGATCAGATCTCAGTGTCTTGATACTTTTGCCGGTTTGGTTTTCTACTTCATTCTTATACTCTTGGAATTTCTCAAAAGCCTCAAATTTATGTTTCATCGGAAAAATGAATCCGTACCTAGAGTAATCATCCGTAAAAGTAATGAAATAGGAAAAACCACCTCTTGTATGTGTAGATATTGGACCACATACATCGCTGTGTATGAGTCCTAAGAGCTCGCTCGCTCTTACTCCATGTCCAGTGAATGGAGCCTTTGTCATCTTTCCTTTGAGACATGATTGACAAGTGGCATAAGTTTGATATTCGAATGAATCCAAATATCCTTCTCTATGTAACTTAGTTAACCTTATCTCATTGATGTTACCCAGTCTACAATGTCATAAGAAAGCCTTATTTAAATCTGGAGACTTTCTTTTTGGTGTGTTCTGGACATTGAAAATTTGTAATTGGTTTAAGACATATATACCGTTATCCAGTGTACCGGACCCAATCAAACTATGATTAAGGTGGATGTTAACAACATCGCTTACAAACGTGAAATCATAACCTTTATTTGATAACAAGGAAACTGATATGATATTACACGTTAAACTAGGTACACAAAAACAGTTATGTAAAACCAAAATATGTCCACTCGTCAATCCCAGGTGATAATCCCATATGGACACAGCTCCCATGCTAGCTCCGTTAGCAACCATCAGGGTCATATCACCAACCTTCAGCACTCTACGGTTTCTCAGTGCCTGCAATGAATTGCATATATGAGATCCTGATCCGGTATCCAATACCCAGGAAGTAGAGTTGATTGACAGACAATTCTCAATTACAAACACACCTGAAGTCGAAGCCACAGCTTGCTTCGGTTCCTGGTTCTTGGCGTTCCACGCCTTGCAATCTTTCCTCCAGTGTCCTTTCCTATGACAATGGAAGCAATCATCCTTGGCCACCACTAGCACTGCAATCTTTTTCTTTCCCTTCGCTCCCACCTTACTAACACCTCCTCTAGGTTTGGTGGCGGCCTTATTCTTCCTTCCTTTGGCCTTAGCCTTGGACCCGGAAGAAGAAGCACCGCGAACAAACATAGTGTGTGTTTCCCTTGCCTTCTGCATGGTGCCCTCTGCACTCCTCAACATGTTAAGGAGTTCTGAAAGTTCAACTTCTTTTCTTTGAATGTTAAAATTCAGAATAAACTGGGCGTAGGTGGAAGGGAGGGACTGGAGAATCAGGTCTGTATAGAGCTCATTATCCAAAGTCGTCCCAAGGTCTGCGAGCTCTTCTATATAGCCAATCATCTTTAGTACATGTTCTCCTACCGATGATCCGATGACCAACCTCGCTTGAAACAAGTTCTTTGATGTCCCGTATCTTGCTATACGAGATTGCTCTCCATAAAGTTCCTTTGTATGGAGAAATATGGCATCTAGATCCATATCCTCGTGCCTCCTCTGATGTTCATTATTCATCGAGGCAAGCATGATGCACTTGGCCTTCGCGCAATCTAACTCCCAGATTTTGCGGATTTCCTTATCCGCATTACTGGATTTGGGACCTGGGACTGCAGGTGCCTTAGCGGTGAGGACATACCCCAATCTATCATAGGTCAAAGCCATTTTGACATTCCGCAGCCAATCTTTATAATTTAGCCTTGTCAATATATTTTTCTCTAATAGTAACTTAAGTCCTATCATTATCTGGGTCGCTGCAATTAGGAGAGAGAGAGAGAGAGAACACTTTAGCATTATGCTCTTACAAGTTTAGAGTGGTTTTTAGTTTATCTAAACTGGATGGCTCCCACTATTTCTCGAATCCCTCCTCAAACCAAAAAGGAAGAACTAGCCAGGACTATTCTCACTGTACAATACTTGCTTAACCGTTCAGCCAGGCCGGTATCGGTACTTCGAGGGAGGTTTTCCAACGCTTTCGCGAAGTTCCTTAATTAAATAACCTCTTTTCTCTGGGGGCGTTGCCCCGCTGACACCTTTCTTGACACCTACTTGGTTTATAACATTGATCGTTAAGTGACGAATCTCCTGATGAGTAGCATATACTCACAGTAGAATCGGGATCCAAATATCATCGTATGATAATGTTGAAGGAATCCTACCAACATTCATCAAACTCCAAATGGTATGCATCTCTTTGCAAATTTCAGATTCTTTAGAAATTCCCGATATAAATTTTTTCCCCATGCTCTTATGACCTTGGCGTTAGGTCAAAATGTCATAAGTCACATGTCAAGTTCTACCCATCATTATCTTGTTAATTTGAACCCATCCGTACATATCCTTGACGTTCGGCCAAAATGATAATACGACTGTCCCAAACTAACTCATCTATCTATGCAACAAATGAATACGTCCCAAACTAACTCATCTATCTATGCAACAAATGAATACCCAGCAGCTACCAAACACTATGCCTTGGCTTTAGGTCAAAATACATAGCTTGAATACTACTGAATACCCAAATAAAATGACGGAGGGCTACGAATGGTTTTGGCGAAACCGTGAACGTAGTGAACTTGATATGATCGAAGGAACTTGATAGCTTTTAAAAGGAGCGGTTAAAGCTCCGCAATTAAAAAAATATCCTCTGTTTTAAAATAACCGAGTGGTTTCTTTTAAACTGTTCCAACGATTCAACTTTAGTTTATTTTCTTTGCATTAATAATAATGTGTCCCATCATTAACCTATCATTGCAGAAAACAACGAAAATACAACGTCCTCTTATGCCATCCGCATTCGCCACTGGGTCCCGTCATCGCCCGTTAGGTTACTTAACTAACGACAGAGCGGGGGCTGGGCTAGCGCGGGTGTAAAACATAAATGACGTCTAAATAGCTATCATATATAGATATTGTATATTCGTCAGACGCAATAATAGGCATTCCAGATCACAGATGAATATTATTGGATATACAAGCAATCCGCGTTTCTTTTGAGCCTGCAACGAAAGACGGATTACACAGTTGTGATGAATAGCCATTACCCCACCCTAGACCCCTACGGGTACGACAAACTACCCGCCAAGTACCCGAAGCGAAGTGGTCTCTCTCAACAACGTGAGTAGGCCACTAAATACTTCAAAGTACCCGGTAGTTTGTGCACCCCACCTTAGGTCTATCCTAGGAGCAAAAACAGTAAAATGAAATAATACAACGGTGGCTACAACCGCAACCTGGATATGCCCCGCAAAATAATATTACAACATATTACGATTACATCGAATGAATGGATATAGAAACCCATCTCAAACCCGGCTAATCATCACAACAATCCAATACAGTTCATAATCACAAACAGTAAAATCATTTCAGAAATGTGCAGCCCCCAGCCAACCGACATACTAGCAGTTAGGGGAAGTTTACGAACCCATTATACAGTTCACAGATATAATCTAATTAGCAAACATCGTATAATTTCGATCGAGCAAACACTTTAGATTCTACTCCAAAACTTCTCTGTGCACCTGAGACTTGAGCAGAAAATAAACATTCCAGAAAAGACAAAATATTCACAGAAGAGTTACTGGGGAAAATTGGGCTGAATCGGTTTCAACTCGGCCGCGGATCCGCGGCGGATCGATGGGATCGGCCGCGGTTCCGCGGCTGTTTGGCCGATTCATGAACCCAATTTTTTTCCAGTATTCTTATATTTCCCTGCTTGTATTTTTAGAGGTCCCTGAAAAAATTTTAGACCTCGTTTTAAATTCGACAGAAACTTGGTGAATACGATATTTTTTCCGATTCGTTTTGCGTTCAAAATTCTTACGACTTTGCTAATAAGTTAGTTATTGTTTAGCGAGGCTTTGATACCACTGTAAGTCGATGTACAATACCCCACGAGTTGCGGGGAGGCGGAAATATGAAAAACAATCTTGTTCTTTGGATTAACATCGACTAACCGAAGAATCTTTGCTAAACTATAACTAACATGTACATAGGAGTTGTTAACTACTATGAGAAGAGATTATACCTTGTGAACCTTGTCCTTCGTCTTTTCGTTCTCCACCTCCTCCTCGGCCTCCTCTATGTAATAGACGATCCACCCGAGAGCTTCTACTTTAAGCTTCACCTCTAATCTTGAGGTAACTAGGTTTCTTTAGTTGCTAATCAAAGGCACCTAGGTGATATAGAGAATGGTTATGGATTAATTAGTCTATCTAATCCTTGATCTCAACACATGAGGGGTAGGATTAGGGTTTGAAGAGAGAGTGAGCTTGAGGAGAGAGAAGGTGAGCATAAGAATTAGAATGAGATAATGATCTCTCTTGAATATATGAAGCATAATGATTTATCAAATAAATAAATAAAATGATTAATCATCATGCTTCATTAATTCAATATGTATGATTCACTACATGAGTCATTAACCATTTAATGATGCATTAATGACATGGATGAATCACACAAATGAGTCACTAAAGCAATAAATGCTTATGCCACCTAAACCCTCAAGTCACCATACTTCTAGAAGCTTCCCGCCAAATTACGAACGCCCCTCCTATCCGTGAAAACACGGAAAAACTTTAGACTGTATAAATCCAATAACCCGATACTAGAATCTGGCTTAAACCAAAGCCGGCTAGTAAAAACTGTCCGAACGTCGTACGTGCGTTTAAACACGTATGCGTCCGAACCCTTGTCGTAAAACCATACGACCTCTATATCGTTTCGCCTAGAGCAGGGAAACTCTCTGTGTGGGACTCTAAAGACTCGACTACTACGCTGGCAGTGGGTTTAACCACAGACCGCAAGCGGCACTAGCTGTACGTAACGGTCCCCAGGTAGATGTCGATAAGAAGGCCGATGAGGAAACCCATCCGAACTCCTACTGAGCCTGATGTGACAATCTCCGTACAGTCCGGTCTGTTCATCTAGGACTATCGCATATCGGGCCTAGGGGGCCGGCAAGCGTCAGTCCCCTAAAAGCGGTATAAGTCGTGTCGGAGCGAAGCCCATCACACCTTGAGAAACTACTGGAAAACCTACCAGTAAATCTCGTTTGCCCTGGCCAGGGACTTTGCGTAATGGCTCTTTGACACAGCGCGATATCAACTCCCAATAGCGGGAGAGAAGAATCCTGTCTAACCATTACTGCCTCCAAGTGCTCGGGACTGCACCCAACTGCTACCTGTTTGCACGACCCCTTTAAGCCGTGGTAGGGTAGCAATCTAAGAACAGCGGGACACACTCGGGGCGAAGTAGCAGTGTCAAGTCTGCGGACTATGCTGTACTCATGTCACCTGGGAACTGTTAACTGACGACGGGTATAATACCAACCAACAGTTCCCTACGAGTCCTGTCCGGTGTACCCGTAACCCAACGAGCACCTGTATACTATCTCCAGTATGGCGTACTGATGGCTGTGGGACAGACCATCTCCCCAACTGGGATGAGAAGCGTACACACTAGTCTACTCCGGAGTATCGATGCCCTGTCTCAATAATCCTACGACTAGGGACCTGAAAAAGGATGTGCTTGTAGACTACCCAGCCCCCACTAGTGTGACTGCCATCACAACGCTGGTAGTCAAGCAAGATCCTAAGATCTCTATCAATACGTACACACATATTAAGATAGATAAAACCAAGTAGCATACCACCATGTTTAGCAAGACTGTTATATAACTGTGAATATCCCAAGCTTCCATTAAGTAATATACAAGCTAGTATGATACAATAATGGCCCCTAGGGCATATACACTAACAGCTTAGCATCCTGAAAATTTTTAAATTGCATGCTTGATGCCGGTTAAAACCTTGCGATGGTGTTAGGATATACTTTCATGGTATCAGAACCAAGCTAGAACATTATGGTAAGTCTTTACAACGTTAAAGTGTTCGATCGGTTTTCGAAACCCACATTTTGACAAGTTTAATTTTCAAAAGTTGAAATTTTTCATATTAAAAATATCCAGAAAATCATGTAGTCTTTTCTATGGAGCCCCAAGAAGTACGAGACCATGATTCGACTAAACCGCCGCGGAACCACGGCCAAACCCATGGTTTGGCCGCGATTCCGCCGCATGATCGGTGAATTGATGGCTGGTACTTCTTGTGCTACTCCACTGTGATATTTGGCACATTCTCGGTATTTTTAGTGAGGTTCGAGTTGTTGAGGTCTGTGTGATATGTGGGTGTTTTATAATTCGATCGAAATGTTTGACATCGTCAAGATTATGATGATATATGATATAATATTTGGAATCCACAACAATTAGTTTTGAGAAAACTAGTTAGTGTTTTATAAATCTAGCATTTTTGTCTCGTTTGATCGATTGCCATGGAGTTTTGATTCGGATCAAAACTCCGTCGCAATCGCGTATAGTACGCGAATACTTAGTCGGGAATTTTGTTGAATTGTCTGACTGTTTATTGAAAAGTGTTTTCAATTTGAGACTAAAATGCAATGTTTATAGGGTTCGGCATGAAATTCAGAATATGAGATATTTCGGATTTATGATGTGTAAGGAATTTGCGGATTCTAATTATTGTAGTTTTTCATTTCATTTCTGTGACCGTAAGTGTAATATGTAGTATATCCCCGATCTTGTTGCTATATATCAACGGAATTCGGGATACACATATTTACTTACGTCGATGACTTGTGAAGTTATGTGTTGCTGTGATATGTTATATTGGATCGTCGTGATTGAATAGCTGGGGTTTTTTGCATGAGATGAGAGTTTTTTAATTTTCATTCATGTAAAATTGTATGTAATATTCTTTTATTGGGACACTTCCGGGTTGAGGATGATGTCACTATTGATGTATATTATTTACGTTTCCGCATTTAGATAGACCCAAGGTGGGGAGCACAAGTAACCGGGTTCTAGAGTCCAGTGGAAGACCATCTTGAGGAGTCAAGGCTGGGTCTCCTAACTTTAGAATTGGCAGGGATGCTTGCCGCTCTCGTAGGGGTCTAGGAATGCGGGTTTGGCTATTCATCACGACCGTAGAATCCGTGTTTTTCATTACTAGCTAAATTTAAAACACGGACGTCCTAATATATCCAATATTTCATATGTTTGATTCTGCTGCTTGAGTTCTGTGATGTGATCATATAGCCGCGTGAGACAAATGCTATATATATATATATGATATATATAATAAACGTTGCTTATGTTTTGCACCCGGGCTAGTCCAGCCCCCGCTATGTCGTTAGTTAAGTAACCTAACGGTGCATGACAGGGCCCCGTGGCGAATGCGGATGGCATAAGCGTACAATCTATTTTCGTTTCTTTTCTGTGATGTTTAGGAAGACATAAATGATGGGACTTCATTAATGAGATTAATGGAAAGAAAAGAAACCTAAAGATATTGTAGAATCAAAATTTTCAAAAAGGTAGCTCTAGTTCTTGCTTTGCATAGTGGTATTCTTTGATGAATATTCATCACCTCATTCGATGAGAAAAGAGCCGAGATCCCTTCACCAAGAGTGACCTCTTTAGCAAAACTAGCAAATGCTATAACCCACTTAGTTCTGTTTTGATAGCTTCTCTAGTTCTTGCTTTGCATAGTGGTATTCCTTGATGAATATCCAGCACCTCATTCGATGAGGAAAGAGCCGATGCCCCTTCACCGGGAGTGACCTCTTTAGCAAAACCAGCAAAAGCTACAAAAAACACTCATTTTCAAATCACTTGATTCCACAACGATATCAAGTTCATTACGTTAAAAGGTTTTATCAAAACCATTTGTAGCCCTCCGTCATTTCAGATAAGTGCTATTTAGTATTCGTGCTGCGTTTGTTGGCCTCCGTCAAGGCGTAGTGTGCGGTAACTGATTAGTGCTTATCCGATGCATATGATGCGATTGGATTAGGGTAGTCGTACGGCCTTGTTGACCTTCGTCAAGGGTCGTGCGGGTGGGTTTAATTCAATCACGAAATGATGGGTTGAACTTGACTAGCAGCCTATGGTTTGTTGACCTCCGTCAAGGTCATAGGTCGTTAGGGGTAAAACAGATATTGGGTATTTCATGTGTTGAACTTTGCAATGAGATTGCATACCTTCTATGAGATAGTTGGATCCCGATACCCATTGCGAGTAAGAGTTACTCCTGAGAGAGTTTTTCACTTTACAATTAGCCGATCCAGTTGGTGTCTAAGAAAGGTGTTAACGGGGTTAAGCCCCTGCGGAAACGAGGTTATTTAATTAGTTCCATGCGAAAGCATGGGGAGACTCTCTCGGAGTACCAATACCTGTCTGGCTGACCGATTGGCGAACTTGTAGGGTGTAATTAATCCCGGCCAATCTTATCTTTTAGGGTTTGAATAAAGATTTGATAAAAACAGTGGGAGCCGTCCTGATTAGATAAGATAATAACCAATCTAATTTTCCAAAGAGCGCACGCTAAAGCGTTTCCTTCTCTCTCTCTCTCCAGGTAGCGATCATGACTCGCCTTAATCAAGATAATAATATGGATGTATTGACTGAACGCACTAATTATACTGAGCTAGGGAACGTTGGTTCCCCTTTTTCTTATGATTGTCAAAAGTCTGAGTAAGGAATAGGGGAATATCAGGATTCCCACGCAACCCGAACGAAGAATGAGCATGATGATGCATCTTCTTCGGGTGTGTTCGTTACCGAGAACTGTTTCTCAGTTTGCTCTACGTCCTGGGTATTGGATACCGGATCAGGATCCCACGTCTGTAATTTGTTACATGGGCTAAGAAGAGATAGAGAACTAGAAAAGGGTGATATGTTTCTCAAAATAGGGAATTGAGCAATTGTTGCAACTAAAGCAGTTGGCGAATATCACCTAGTATTACCAAATGGTAATACGTTGATTCTGAACGACTGTTATTACGTACCAAATATGATGTACAATATTATATCAGTTTCTTTATTGCATAAAGAAGAATATAATTTTGTATTGGAAGATAATGTTATGAATATTTTCCTAAATCAAGTGTTGATTGGGTTTGGTACGTTATGTAACGGTATATACGTTCTAAATCAAACTACAGTTCTAAATATACAGAACACACACAAGAGGAAAAGTTCAGAAATGAACGAAGCCTTCTTGTGGTACTGTAGACTATGTCATATCAATGCGACAAGACTAGCTAAGTTGCATAAAGATGGATATTTGAATCAGTTTGAATTTACATCTTATGAAACTTGCGAGTCATGTCTCAAAGGCAAGATGACCAAAGCACCGTTTACGGGACACAGAGAAAGAGCTACTGAACTCTTGGGACTGATACATAGTGATGTATGCGGTCCTATGTCTACACATGACATGAATGGTTCCTCGTACTTCATTACATTCACCGATGATCTCTCAAGATACGGACATGTGTTCCCGATGAAACACAAATCTGAATCTTTTGAGAAATTCAAGGAATATAAGTACGAAGTTGAGAACCAGATGGGTAAAAGTATTAAAGTCCTACGATCTAATCGGGGAGGAGAATATTTGAGCACAGAATTCCAAGACTATTTAAAAGAGAATGGGATTCTCTCTCAGCTTACTCCTCCATATACACCACAGAACAACGGAGTATCGAAGCGAAGGAATCGCACCCTATTAGATATAGTGCGCTCTATGATGAGTAATGCCGAGTTACCGATTTCCTTTTGGGGTTATGCACTTGAGGCAGCTGCATACTTATTGAATAGGGTTCCAACCAAATCAGTACCTACCGCTCCATATGAGATATGGGAGGGGAAGAGATCGTGTCTTAATTACATTAAGATATGGGGTTGTCCGGTTTATGTCAAAAAGCAAAATCCGGATAAGCTCGAGGCAAGATCAGTTCTGTACAAGTTTGTAGGATATCCCAAACATTCGCGAGGGCATATCTTCTACCACACTAAGAAACAAAAAGTATTTGTTCCTCAACATGCCACCTTTTTAGAAAAGGAATTTCTTGCAAAAGAAATTAGTGGTAATGAGGTAGAGCTGGAAGAAGTTCCAGCTACACAAACTATAACTGACGATTTGGTAGAACCGGAGGATTCAATAGTCCCCAATAAACCTCAGCCATTCCGCAGATCTAGTAGGGTTCCTCATCCACCTGAGAGATACTACAGTTTTCTCATAGACGGTGGGAGCGAGAATTGCATCATGGAAAATGATGACCCAACTAGTTTTGAGCAGGCCATCACAAGTGGAGACTCTGTGAAATGGATGGATGCTATGCGATCTGAGATGGAATCCATGTACACCAACAAAGTATGGACTTTGGAAGTTGCTCCTGAAGGGGTAAAACCCATCGGGAGCAAGTGGATCTTTAAGAAGAAAATTGGTGTAGATGGAAAGGTTGAGACCTTCAAAGCTAGACTTGTAGCAAAAGGTTTTCGTCAACGACCAGGATTCGACCATGATGAAACCTTTTCTTCAGTGGCAATGCTTAAGTCCATCAGGATCTTACTTGCCATTGCTGCATACCATGACTACGAAATCTGGCAGATGGACGTCAAGACCGCTTTTCTAAATGGTAATTTAGAAGAAAGCGTGTACATGACACAGCCAGAGGGCTTCATAGATAGTGAAAGCAGCGGAAGCGTGTGCAAGCTGCTTAAATCAATCTACGGTTAAAGCAGGCATCGCGGAGCTGGAACATCTGTTTTGATGAAGCTATCAAAGAGATTGACTTCATAAAAAACGTAGATAAATCTTGTATATACAAAAAGGTTGTAGAGAGTAAGGTTGTCTTTCTCGTATTGTACATGCATGACATACTCTTATAGGAAACGATGTTCCTATGCTACACTCGGTCAAGCTCTTCTTAGCATATAAGTTCTCTATGAAAGATCTAGATGTTGCCTCCTACATCCTTGGGATTAAGATCTATAGAGATAGATCTAAAAGAATGTTGGGATTGTCCCAATTCAGGTACATTGACACCATACTAAAGATGTTTAGTATAGAAGATTCTAATAGTGATAATTTACTCGCTTGTTCAGGAATCACTCTCTCCAAAGAGATGTCTTCCGAGACTGATTTGGAGAGGGCTCGCATGCAAGAAATACCCTACGCTTCTGCAGTCGGGTCTATCATGTATGCGATGTTATGTACCAGACCGGATGTAGCTTACTCACTAGGTGCAGTGAGTAGGTATCAATCAGATACTGGTGAGAAGCACTGGATAACTGTGAAGAACATTCTTAAGTACTTGAGAAGGACTGATGAAATGTTCTTGGTGTATGGTAACAGAGAACTCCAGGTGGAGTCCTGTACCGATTCGAGCTTCCAGAGTGATAAGGACAACAGTAAGTCGGTCTCGGGTTTTGTCTTTACCCTTAACGGAGGGGTGGTATGTTGGAAGAGTTCCAAGAAAGATACCATAGCAGACTCGACAATGGAGGCTGAATACATCGCTGCCAACGATACTGCCAAAGAGGCTGTCTGGATGAAGAAGTTCATTACTGAACTTTGTGTGGTTCCATCCATTGAGCATCCAATACCTATGTATTGTGATAACAATGGAGCTGTGGCTTTGGCCAAGGAACCCCGATCCCATCAGAGATCCATACATATTCTTAGACGGTATCACCTGATCCAGAAGATAGTAGATCGACGGGAGATCGAGGTCAGGAGAGTTGACACGAAGGATAACGCAGCGGATCCACTCACGAAGGCCCTCCCCCAGACACAGATTGAGAGAATTTTTGGGATGTTGGGTATGAGATACTACAACAACTGGCCTTAGTGCAAGTGAGAGATTGTTAGGAATATGTATGCCCAAGAGGCCATGTCACGCCCCGCTTCCCGGTGTACGGCGAAGGGGACGGGACTGGTCCGCTACGTATTTACTCAGAAGTAAATACGCTAAGCGTATCTAAGAAATATAAAAGTAAATACATAATAGACAAGATATAATAAAAACAACAACTTTATTTATTAACATTCTTTTGTCCAATGCATGAAAAGGAAATACAACTGAAATAAAACGATGCCTAAACAATGGCATAACAGAAAATGAAAAGTACTGAACGGAAAATGTACAATGTCTAGAGCTTGGGGTCTTCACAGAACTGGCCCAAGTCTTCAGCCGTGGGCTTATTCTCTGACGGATCCAAACCACTTGACGACATTCAAAGAAGAAAGAATAGAATGTCGTCAGCGAACAGGTCGCTCGGTAAGTCCCAAAGATAAGGGAGAAATAGACAGAGAGTAGGAGAGAGAGAGAGTAGCTTTTAATGTTGTATTATATTGTTGTAATATTATATTAACGCTGTTGTTTGTAGCTTGGTACAGAAGAATGCCAGTGTATACGAGAGGGGTCTCAGTATGCTAGAGACCAGGGCAAATGGAAGTACAAGGCTCCGTTATACAACCCGGAACAACGGCAATTGGATTCATGTTAGGTGTCTTAATCTTACCGTCTCGTGCCACCTTTAACACCTTCCGTACCAATCTACCCCTTAAACCCCGTAGTGTTTTATTTGTATTGTTTTGTACTGTAAATTGTATTGAATGTATAATTGAAAGACTGACCGAAACCATGAAATCAGTAAACGGATATAACCGTAGAATCATGTAAATGGAATAACTGGAGAACCATGTAAATGGAATGTATATCCATGGTTGGGTTCAGTCAAGTTGTATAAATTGATAATTAGATTCATGGATTCATGTTGAATTGTAATATTGAAGATTGTAGATTGTACTTGAATCATATTCAAGTCAAATACAATCAGACTCAAACCCGAGTCAGACAATTAGAAATGTAAATCGAAGTCTTGATTAATTCGTACCTATAATTTGCTAGGGTCCTTAGGGAAATTTATAAAACTTGAGGGGGTTTTATGTAAAAATACTTTTATATACTTTTTAAAATACACCTCAAGTATTCGTTATTCGTCTTTAGATTTGTAATGAAGGTGGATTTTATATTGTGATATTTCTAGTGAAAATATCCTAATTTCATAAATAAAGATATTTATTTGTAAAGTTGATTTATTTGGAATTCATAATATTTTAGTGTAAAATTTATTCTTGTGATTTTTAGAAAAATGTGGAATATTTATATCATAATAAAATAGGTATTTTAATGATAAATATAAAAAATAATTTTAATAAATATTTTATATTCTAAAAAATCTCATTTTCTTAAGATGTCGTATTTTAAATCTTTCGAGACCGAATGCTCCTTGCGGAGGTCTGAATCTCGCACTACTAAGCCCGAGGATGTGCGATAAACCGCACCATCCCGAACGGGTTCCCCAAAGTGGGTTGTAGCGGCGCTTTGCAAAGATTGTAAAATACTAAATCCTTTAGAAAACGGTTTTATGAAGTAAATGGTATTTATTTGTAAAGGTGTATATTTTCCGTATTGTATGTTCTAAATTCTCCTAAGTCAACTAGTTTATTCCTAACTGGTCCAGACGACAAGTTGTGAGATGCTTCAAATCTCCTCTTCACCGCCAATTGTGGCCAGGTAAGTACAAGTGAAGAAAGGAGTGATCCGCTCACGAATCATCGTGAGATGGGCCTTTTAAAGTTACCTTTCTCACTTGCCTAGCCTAGACACCACAAAATTAGGTTTAGATAAATAACCGATGTCCACAACTTATCGTATTTTCATAATAAGTGGTACTTCTTTAAAAAGTGTATCAAAACTAAATCTTTTAGAATTGGTTTTATTAAGTATGTGGTATTTAAATGAAAATGTTTGTTTTCTCGTATTCCAGGTTCTCGGGGGTGTTGCATATAAGTGTGTGAGGAGGTAGGTCGTTATCTCGTGATCTACTTTAAATGTATAGCAAGTTTGATGAGGTTAAATGAAGGATTGAAACAATGTGGTATTTAAGTGAAAAATACGATAATTTGAAAAAGCTATCATTTCATGTGATGAAAATTGTTCAAATTGTTTGATTAGTGTTTAATAGTCAACATAAGGATGTTTAAGTATGATTGTATTTGTGATAAGTGGAATTTTATAGAAAACCGAATCGGAAATCGGATTTGTTCCGATTCCGTCGAGTTTTGTAATTTCGTATTTTGAGAATGGAGAAGAGAGATAGAAAGGGACTTACGGGTTTTAGATTACTCAAGAGAGTGAGAGGGAACTAGAGAGATCGTCGGTGTGTTGCGTCGTCGCCGATAGTTCCTAAGATGATCGCCGGAAGTTCCGCCGGAATTTCGTCGGAGCTTCGCCTTGAGCTTGTTTTCAAAGTACACGATCTCTTGAGAATTTTAGAGAGTTGGCTCAGAAATGTGAGTGAGAGGGTAGAGGGTAGGGGGTGTATTTATAGGGGTAGGCTAGGGTTAGGGTATATGAATGGTTTAAAATAAAAAATTGTAAAAATGTATAAAAATCATTAAAAAATGGAGTAAATATCGTATTTCAAAGGTCTATGAAACCGATCTAAATAAATAGAGTATACAGGGGGTAGGGGAGGCCAAGAGTCAACTTTTTTGTGTTGATGACTCGGCCGTCCGGCCGAGTTCGGCCGGCGGAGCCGTGCCGATTCGGCCGGTCCGCCGTTCGAGTCGGGCCGAGTCGGAGGTCAGGGAGGTGGGGGTCGTCTGGTGTAGCCTCTGGCATATTTAGTTTTTCAGGTTTAGTTCAAAGTTTGGGAGTTATTGTGTGTGGACTGTTGGGCTTCCAAAGAATTTAAAATAAAATAAATAAAAAAATAATGTGGGGCATGGGATTTGAACTCTGGTGGCTTGGTTCAGCAATGCAAGGTATTACCAATGAGCTACAAGCTCCTTCTTGTAATTAAATTGCTAATTAATTACTTAAGTTATGTGCTTAGGCAATAAATACCCCTTTATGGATTTTTGAAAAAAATTTGTAAAGAAAGTTGTATAGGAAAATTAGGGTTGTTACAGGCCATTATTGTATGATATAGTGGATGCTTGGACATATATATAGAGGACTTTCTTGCTCG
The DNA here is from genome assembly GCA_030015575.1 of Agapanthus africanus. Classification (NCBI taxonomy): domain Eukaryota; kingdom Viridiplantae; phylum Streptophyta; class Magnoliopsida; order Asparagales; family Amaryllidaceae; genus Agapanthus; species Agapanthus africanus. Next base: position 275,667,911 of record CM057339.1, on the reverse strand, counting down.
ACATGATAGTATGCTATCTGGTTGCTCTTTATCTTAATATGTACACTTGTATTATTATACTGTCTCTCTGATACATGTTGGTAAAGCCCTTAGGATGTTTGCTTGACTACCAGGACTATGATGCGGATCATATTACTGGGACTTGTGTAGTCCACAAGCACATCCTTTAATAGTTCCTAGTCGAGGGGATATCGAGACATGGTATCGATATTCCAAAATAGACTAGTGTGTATGTTTCATGACCCTGTATGGGGTGATGGTTGATCCCATAATCATTGCTGATTGATATCAAAGATTGTACACATGTGCTCATTAGAGAATAAGTATACTGAACAAGACTCGCCGAGAACTCCTAGATGGTACCATACCTATCATCAGATAGTAGTTCTCTGGTGACACTGGTACAAGTTAGTCTGTAGACCCGAGATCGTCATAGTGTCTTGTGTGGTCCCACTGTGCTTTGATTTCCTCCCTACCACGGGCAAAAGAGTCGTGCAAACAGGTGGATTTTGGGTACAGTCCCGAGTCACATGGAGGCAGTGAGTGATAGGAAGGGTTTCGTCTCTCCCGGTATATGGAGTTGATGTTGCGCTATGATCGATTGGCTATAACAGTAAGTCCCTGGCCAGGGCTGATGAGATTTACTGGTAAGTGTTATCAGTAGTTTCTCGAACCGTTATGAGCCATACATCGGCATGACTTATCAAGTTACTGGGTCTGACGATTCCACCCCTAGACTCAATATACGACATATCAGACGAAGAGACCGGACTGTACGGTAAGTGTTACTTATAGGCTTCATGAGAGTTTGGACAAGCTTGCTTGTTGATCTTTTATTCGCTCAATACCTGGGTAGCCGTTACGTCCAGCTAGTACCGCTGACGGCTTGCGGGTGACTGATATGATCATTACCTACTGCTAGTGTATTGACGAGTTTTTAGAGTCCCACATAGAGGTTTCCTAGTTCAAGCGAAACGAAGTAGGGCACATATGCTGATATGTGCGGGAGCCTGATTAAATACGAGTATGTGATACCGTATTCTAATTTGGCGACATTTGATATCGTTAGGTTATATGTGATATAACCGGATTATTGAATCAAGTGTTGATTTGATAATGTGATATACAGATAAATGATATTAGTCGGTTATATGTGATATAACCGGATTATTAAATCAAGTGTTGATTTAATAATTTGATATATATTTATATTTGATATAATTATATATTAACTAATATTATTGCTCATTAGATATTTTCTTCTCTTAATATATATATATATATTAATATATATATATATATATATATATGTATGTATGTATGTATGTATGTATGTATTTTGAGAAAATAGATTAAGAGGTGGAAAATGGGAGATATTTTGGGCATGGGTGTGAGGTATGGCTCATTCATTCATTTCTTTATTAGTTTGGCTTCATTATTGAAGCATGGTAGCTATTTTATATTAAGAGATATTCCATACTTCAATGAGTGAGGGTTTTATTAAGCCGTCTTCATTCTTCACTCACTTGAGTTTTTTTATTAGCTTATTTTCTTACAATCTCTCCATTCTCTTCTTCTTCCTCGTCCATGCCCTAACCCTAACATGAGTTATGAATCCAAGGGCTTGAGAAAATTCCTAGTGAGCTAAAAACCCTACTTCATCATCCTAGTCTAAATTAGCACTTTAAACTAAGATGTTTACTTCACTAATACTAGATTAGTGAAGAGGTAGCTTGAATTAGAGGAGCTTCTAGTGTGTAACAATCCCAAATTTCTTGTACAAATTTCTGTACAATGTTTTCAAAAATCCAGAAAGGGGTATTTTAGCCTGAGCACAAGATATAAGTAATTAATTTGCTTTTTAATTACAGGTTAAAATAATGTAACGACTCCATTTTTAGTGTACAAAATTTGCTTAAAAATTAATGTATACTTGGGGTATTTACATTTACTGTTATTATTTTAAGTAATTAATTAGCTCCATAATTACAAGAAGGAGCTTGTAGCTCATTGGTAATACCTTGCACTGCTGAACCAAGCCATCAGAGTTCAAATCTCATACTCCACATTATTTTTAATATTGATTTTTTTAAAAACCTTTAGAATACCAAGGGTTTACACGTGCATATCTCACAAAAACCCCCACTACACCCAAAAATGTAATACTGCCAGAGATTAGATGAACCGTCGGGGGGGTTCCGGCTGCCTGACTCGGCCGGGAATCGGCCAAATCGGCCTCGACTCAGCCGACTCAGTCCTCCGACCGAGTCACGGCCGAGTCGGCCGATTCCGGCGACGACCCCAACACAAAAATGTGTCTTTTGGTCTCCCCTGTACACCTGCAAAATTTTATCCTCGGACCATTTCCAGAGCTCTTTTAAAACCCTATTTACTCCACTTTTATTACATTTTAATACATTTTAATACATTTTTTAAATTAAAACCCATTATCTACCCTAACCCTAGCCTAACTCTATAAATACCAACCCTATACACTACCCCTTCACCCCAAACTCTGAGCCAACTCTCAAGAATTTTCAAGTAACCTTGTGTACTTTGAAAACGAGCAAGAAGCGAAGCTCCGGCGAATTCTCCGGCGGATTTTCCAACGACCAGCCTAGGAGCTCCCGGCGACGAAACGACGCACCGGCGACTCCTCCCGATCCATCTCCCTCTCCTTGTTGTTCTAAACCCGTAAGTCCCATTTCTAACTTCTCTATTCTATTCTAGAAATACGAAATTACAAAACCCGACGGAATCGGAACAAAACCGATTTCCGATTCGGTTTCTTTATAAAACCTCACTTTTCTTTAATACAATCATGCTTAAACCAATTCATGTTGACTATTAAACACTAATCAACCATATTGATCATATTTCAAATCAAAAGTAATTGCTATTTCATTTTGCCGTATTTTCATTTAAATACTACATAGTTTCAATTCTACATATAACATCACAAAACTTGCTATACCTTTAAGTAGACCACGAGGTAATGACCTACCTCCTCACACACTCATATGCAACATAGCACCATAACATTGGGAACATAGAATACGGGAAAGCGACACATTTTCATTTAAATACCATTTACTTGATAAAACTGTTTTCTAAAGGATTTAATATTTATACAAATCTTTGCAAAGCGCCGCTGCAACCCATTTTGGGGAACCTGTTCGAGATGGTGCGGATTATCGCACATCCTCGGGCTTAGTAGTGGGAGATTCAGACCTCCGCAAGGACCATTCAGTCTCGAAAGATTTAAAATACGACATCTTAAGAAAATGAGATTTTTAGAATATAAAATATATATTAAAATTATTTTTGTATAAATATATGTATATTTATCATTAAAATACCTATTTGGTTATGATATAAATATTCCACCTTTTTCTAAAAAAATCACAAGAATCAATTTTATACTAAAATACCATGAATTCCATACAAAACCAATATTACAAATAAATACCATTTATTATGAAATTAGGATATTTCCACTAGAAATATCACAATATAAAATCTACATTCATTACAACTCTAAAGACGATCAATAAATACTTGGGGTGTATTTTGAAAAGTATATAAAAGTATTTTTACATAAAACCCTCTCAAGTTCTATAATTTACCCTAAGGACCCTAGTAAATATAGGTTTAAGCGGGACCAATCTCTTGAGCCTCAGGGAGCCGGAGAAGTGGGTGCTTGCCTATCTAAGGTAGACAACTTAACAACGGTGTTATCAATACGGTAATCGTCTTTGAAAAAGACACAAATCCTGCCGCCCATATGCAGCGGTTACCGATAACATCAAAACAATCAGGACTTCAATTTACTTTGAGTCTCATTATAATCTGACTTGAATATGATTCAAGTACAATCTACAATCTACAAGCTAAAATCTACAATTTACAATATTACAATTCAACATGAATCCATGAACCCATTATTCCATATATTTAATCTATCAACTTGACCGAACCGAACCATGGATATACATCCATTTATATGATTCTACAGTTATTCCATTTACATGATTATACAGTTACATCCGTTTACTGATATCATGGTTTTGGTCAGTCATCCAACTATACAATCTATACAACACAACACAACAATACAATCAAAACACTACGGGGTTTAAGGTGTAGATTGGTACGGAAGGTGTTAAAAGTGGCACGAGACAGTAAGATTAAGACACCTAACCTATATTCCGTTGTTGTTGTACTGTGGCTTAACGGTTACTTGTACATTCCGTTTTCCCTGGTCTCTAGCATATAGAAACCTCTCTCGTATACACTGGCATCCTTCTGTACCAAGCTACAAACAACAGCGTTAATACTAAATACAACATTATAACAATATAATACAACTTTAAAAACTACATTCTTATTCTGTTTATTTTATTTCTCGCTTATCTTTGGGACTTACCGAGCGATCTGTTCGCTGACGACATTCTCTTTCTTTCTTCTTTGAATGTCATCAGGTGATCTGGAGACTTCAGAGATCGAGCCCACTGCTGAAGACTTGGACCAGTTCAGTGAAGACCCCGAGCTCTAGTCATTATACACTTTCCATTTCAGTACTTTTTCATTTCTGTTATGCCATTGTTTAGGCATCGCTTTATTCCATGTATTTACTTTTCCATGCATTGTACAAAAGAATGTTAATAAATAAAGTTGCTGTTCAGTTCATATCTTTTGTCTCTTGTGTATTTACTTTATATTGCTTAAATACGCTTAGCGTATTTACTTCACAGTAAATACGTAGCGGCCTAGTCGCGTCTCCTTCGCCGTACATCGGGAAGCGGGACGTGACAGAGTGGATCATCTTCGACACGAAGATCGCAAAGGAAGCTCGTTCATTCTTCAAGTGGAGCCTAGAGGAGTCGTAGGGACTACTACCCGGAGCTTTAGAAGTGAAGGACTTGATCTTCAAAGGTTGTTGTTTCTTTCACTTAGTGTAAAGCTTTCTATATCATCATATAAACCCTAATACTCTAGTTAGATTCTAGGTTAGTGTAGCTTAGCACCCCGAAAATTTTAAAATTGCATGCTTGATGCCGGTTAAAACCTTGCGGTGGTGCTAGGATACACTTTAACCGACGCCGCTTCGCAAATCTAGTAGGCTTTCTCGTCCGCCTGAAACATACTATGGGTTTCTCGTAGATGGGGATCGAGAGGATTGCATTATCAATGATGATGAGCCAGCTAATTTTCAGCAGGCTATCACGAATAAAGACTCGGTGAAGTGGCTGGATGCTATGAGATCCGAAATGGAATCCATGTACACCAACAAAGTATGGACTTTAGAAGTTGCTCCTCCTGGCGTAAAACCAGTTGGATATAAATGGATCTTCAAGAAGAAGATTGGTGCAGATGGACAAGTGGAAACCTACAAAGCTAGACTTGTTGCAAAAGGTTTTCGTCAAAGACAAGGCTTAGACTATGATGAAACATTTTCTCTAGTGGCCATGCTTAAATCCATTCGGATCCTGCTTGCCATTGTTGCCTTCCATGACTATGACATTTGGCAGATGGACGTGAAAACAGCTTTTCTAAATGGAAATTTAGAAGAGAGTATTTACATGGATCGTCCAGAGGGTTTCTTAGACAGTAGGAGCAGTGGAAATGTGTGCAAGTTGCTTAAATCCATTTATGGATTAGAGCAGGTATCGTGGAGTTGGAACATTTGCTTTGATGAGACGGTCAAAGAATTTGACTTTATCAAAAATATAGATGAACCATGCATTTATAGGAAGATTGTAGGAGGAGCAGTAGTCTTTCTCGTACTGTACGTTGACGACATACTCCTGATAGGGAATGACATCCCTATGCTACAATCAGTCAAGCTCTTCTTGTCACAGAAGTTCTCAATGAAAGACTTGAGTGATGCCTCCTACATTCTAGAGATTAAGATCTATCGTGATAGGTCTAAAAGAATGTTGGGACTTTCACAGTCCATGTACATTGACACCATATTAAAGAGGTTTAGTATGGAAAATTCCAAGCAGTAGTAATTTACCGGCTTGTCACGGGATCACCCTCTCCAAAGAGATGTCTCTAAAGACTGATGAAGAGAGGGCTCACATGAGCATTATACCCTACGCTTCGGCAGTAGGATTTATAATGTATGCGATGTTATGTATCAGACCAGACGTAGCTTACGCACTTAGTGTGGTAAGCAAGTATCAGTCAAACCCGGGTGAAAAGCATTGGATAGCTGTAAAGAACATTCTCAAGTACCTGAGAAGGACTAAGGAGATGTTCTTGGTATATGGTAATGGGGACCTCCAGATCGAGGGTTTTACCGACTCCAGCTTCCAAAGTGACAAGGATGACTCTAAATCCGTCTCGGGTTATGTGTCCACCCTCAATGGAGGGACGGTATGTTGGAAGAGTTCCAAATAAGGAACCGCCGCAGACTCAACGATGGAAGCTGGGTATATAGCTGCTAACGATGCCGTAAAAGAGGCAGTCTGGATGAGGAAGTTCGTTTCTGAACTTCAGGTGGTTCCATCCATTGCTAATACAATACCTTTGTATTGCGATAACAACGGAGCCATGGCTTTGGCAAAGGAACCACGGTCCCATCAGAAATCCAGACATATCTTAAGGCGGTATCACCTGATCAGGGAGATCGTGGATCGCCAGGAGATCAAGATGCGGAGAGTGGACACAAACGACAACACGGCAGATCCATTCACCAAGACCATCCCTCAAGTCCAGTTCGAGAGACTGTTCGAGATGTTGGGCATACGGTACGCCAGCAACTGGCTCTGGTGCTAACGGTGGGTACTTACTGCGCCAATTACAGGCCTAAGTGCAAGTGGGAGATTGTTAGATATGTATGCCCTAAAGGCCTTCATTGTATAGGATGCTAGGGATATGTATGTACATGACAATCTTACTCGATATGATAGTACGCTATTTGGTTTATTTTTATCTTAACATATGATGTGTTTTACTTTGTATTTCATATCTTGTATACATATTGATAAAGCCCGTAGGATCTTTGCCTGACTGCCAACGTTGTGATGGCAATCATACTTGTGGGAGCTGGGTAGTCGATAGGCACATCCTTAAAGTGTCACTAGTCGCAGGAGTATCGAGACTGGGGCATCGATACTCCAGAGTAAACTAGTGTATACATATCTAGACCCTGACGAGGGGCGATGGATTGGTCCTGCAACCATTGGTGAGGTGCATCTAAGATTGTATACAGGTGCTCACAGGGTGTGAGTATGCCGGACAGGACTTGCCGAGGACTGGCTAAATGGTATTATAACTAGCGTTAGATAGCATTTCTCTGGTGACACGAGTGCAGATAGGTTGTCGACCTGAGGTCGTCATTTGTCTTGTGTGAGATCCTACTGTGCTTTGATTACTACCCTACCACGGCTTTACCGAGCCGTGCAAACAGGTTTTAGTTGAGTACAGTCCTGGGCCACATGGAGGTAGTGAGCGACTGTTTGGGATTCGTCACTCCCGGTATAGGGAGTCGATGTTGCGCTATGATCGGTTGGTCAACACCATAAGTCCCTAGTTAGGGCGGATTGAGAATTACTAGTGGCTGGACCAATAGATTCTCGGATGGTCTTGAGCCACACTAACACGACTTGTCTGGTTATTAAGGGTCTGACATTTTCTACCCCCTAGACCTTACATGCGATACTCTTAGACGAACAGACCGGACTGCACGGAGATTGTCACGGACTGGCTCAGTAGGGGTTCGGATGAGTTCGCTCATCGGCCTTCTTTTCAACATGTACCTGGGTAGCCGTTACGTACAGCTAATGCCGCTGATGGACTTGTGGTTAAACCCACTGCCAGCGTACTGCCGTGTCTTTAGAGTCCTACACGAAGGGTTTCCGTGGTTTAGGAGAAACGATGTAGAGGCCGTATGGTCTTACGGCAGGGTTTCGATCACATACGTGTACTGGCTATACGGATGATGTTCGGACGGATAATACTAGTGGGCTTTGGTTTAACCCGGATTCTAGTATTATACTGTTGGATTATTTTCGTCTCGATGTATTCGTATTTTTCGGAATACGAATACGGGTATGTATATACGGTGAGGGCATTCTTGTAATTTCACAAGACATGCTTCCAGAAGGAGACACCTCATTATTAGATTTATCCATTTTTAGAAATGGATTAATGAGGTGGAATTTGGAGATATTTGAGGCATGGATGAAAGAATGGATTGGTGAATTATTTATTTATTTGGTTTTACTATTCAAGCATGGTTGATTATTTTACATGAGAAATAATCCATGCTTGAATTATTGATAAACTTTGCCATTCTCTTATCATCACAAGAGCTAGCTCATTTTCTTTAGTTCATTCTCTCTCCAAGTTTACTCCTCCTTCTTCCTCAAGTCCTAACCCTCACATGAGTTGTGAACCCTAGGACTTTTGAGACAAAATACTCCATAGATCATTCTCTACATCTACTTAGTAGTCTATTCTAGCAAACCAGACTTCTTAGTTACCTCATAGTTGAGGTTGAAGTTTGGACTAAAGGCCCTCGGGTGGATCTTCTTTGACGAAGAGGAGACCGGAGACCGAGTTCATATCAAGCAACCTAGGAGCTAAGGAGAGGAGCAAAGAAGGACAACGAAGACCCGAAGGACTTGGTTCAAGGAGATATAATTTCTTTCATAGTAGTTAAACCTCCTAGTTAGTTTAGTTAGTTAAGGTTTTCGTATAAGATTCGGGTTTTAGGTCGATGTTGTTTGCTTTAAAAATCGTTGTTTACTAATTCCGCCTCCCCACAAACCATTGTGGGCATGCAAAATCGACTTACACAAACTTCTCTTAATAAAGGCTTATCATCAACCAGTGAGAAGTGTGTAACATGAACATAACAATCGATGTTGTCACGTCCCGCTTTCCAAAGAACGGAAATGGTGATATGGCTCGGTTCGCAACCTAATTATATCGAAGGTGGTCTAGACTCGATACAGTTATGTTAAGCATAGATATATGCAGGCAATATACTAAAACAACAAATAAAGGCAAAAGCGTTTCTTCTCGTTAATTAAGCACTTATTACATCCCAGGAGCACGAAATAAAATATAGTGTTTATTACATCCAATGAAAGAAGACAAGCCCTGAATAAGTGGGCAACTAAAAATAGAAAAGAAACTAATCCTAATAGCAGGTGGACAATTCTACATAGTCTTCTTCGGTAGGTTCCATTCCTGCACCTTCATCATGTGCTCCGTCCTCATCTAACGGATATTCCGGGAAGAGATAAGAGAAAAGGAAGTCTGTCGGCGGGTTATACTCGGATAGAATATCTCATAAAGGACAAGTACAATAAGATAACATGTGTGTGCGATGCATGATGTCATATGTTTGTAGTGGTAAGGAATATCAAGTATCTACTAAGTGTTATACACGTATCAGTTTGGTAGGTAAGGATATCGGGCTCTCATGATTATTCCGCTGGGGCCATGGAATAACAGCAATCGGGAGTGGATAGTACTTGTTTCACTCCCTGAAACATAGTTAATCTAAAGGGGGATCTGAAACCCTTAATACAGCCTTACCTAATCAAACTACCCCACCCCGATCTTATACGGTGATATAGGAAAACATGTCGGTGTTAGCATGCAGCACTACCAGGCAGTGTCACAAAAAAGGGGTTCCCTTCCAGTCATCCGTAAATATGGAATCTTCTGATTATCCATAAAGATGGAATCTACATGGATCCCCCATGCCTAGGTGCTCGCGTCTAACCCTAACTGTACAAGGTGACATGTCATATGGTATATCATGAGTTAGTTTAAGTATAAGGTATACTTATGTGACTAGATTTCCATAATAATTCATGGTATATTAGGGAAAATATAACGCATGGAAGTTTATAGTATTTTGGTGAAACAATAGTTTTAGAAAGGTTTATGGTATTAGGGATAAAGGGTTTTCCATTTCGATATATTATTTTAGAAAAATACGACTGTTCCCTTATAAAAAAAAATTAAATAAATGATGAACCAAAAAGCAATGGAAAAATTCCCCAAATGGAGCATTACGTGCTCGCACGTGATGCGCCTTGGAGCAAAAATTGTAGGCAGTACGCTTAACAAATAAGGCTGAAATTGAGCCTCACGTGCAGGCACGTGAGCATCTATATACAAAGTATATAGGCGCCTTCCTAAAACAAATAACAGGCCAGAAGACGCATCACGTGCCAACACGTAATGCTCTTCTCTGGGACTACTACATATAAGCAAATCGGCCTAGTGATTGATGTGGAAAATTGTGTTTGTAGAATAACCGCAATCAGAACGGTGTCGCGTGTAGCTAGACCGAGGTGAGTACAGGTCGTCCTCAGGGATATGTGGAATCTTTTATTCTTACTTTAGGCGTGTTGAGAAAGAAAGGAGGAAGAATAAAGAATAGTGAAGAATGGTTGTAGGATCTAGATCTACGTTAAACACGGATGCAAAATATAGATCTAGATTAACTACGGAGGTAAGTTTAATACTAAAAGGGGGCTTGTAGGGTTCATTGGGATTTAGTAGTTATGGATGATTAATTAACGATTACTCTTTTTATCCTTTAATAGATTTAAAACTAGAAGGACAGTGATGCATGTAGATTAGGGTTTCTGGAGGGAAAAGGGTTCCCACTTTTAACCCCTATCTTGACATGGATCTCCGTTCATGTCTAGCCTTTACCAAAATAATCGTTAATCTAATCTCTAATCGCGGTCGAGACTAGCAATGAATTGGTAGCGCGCCCAATTAGGATGTTAACTATTCTTTTGATAAAGTTTATAAACTTTATAGGACTTAAAAAGAGTTTAAAGATTTTCATCATCCATTAACCTACCCTAATCCCATAAACCCTAACAAGCGAAGAATTACTCGCGCATGTTGGGAGAAGAAGAGATGGAGAGGGAAATCATATTAAAACTAAAGAGATAGAATAAGAAAACAACTACTTTTATTAATCAACAAAATTCATTTACACTTTGTTCCCTTAGAAAATGATTACAAAAATACTAGTTTGCTTCTTGATCTCTTCTAGGAGGTGGATGAACCGTTGATGATCAGCCTGGATGCGTGAGCCTGTCGTGGACTTCGCGATCTCTTCAGCTTGATGCCTTCTAACTTTAGCCCTTGGTCCTTTATATAGCCCTCAAAGAAGAAAACCTAGTTACCATATATATTGACTTCCTAATATGGTGACTTTCCATATATGGTGACTTTCCATATATGGTGACTTTCCATATATGGTGACTTTCCATATATAGTAACTTTCCTAATAAGATGACTTTCCATATATGGTAACTAGTTGTTAGGATCCCAACCAGAAAATCCAGGGCCCTAACTCCTCAGAAGTGCGGCGGAACCGCGGCATAATGGTGGGTTTGGCCGTGGATCCGATGTGGATTAGGAGGATCGTAGGTTTGTTTCTCTTGAGGCTTCTTCTGGTGACACATGTAGACTATTTTGGTATCTGGAATCTGAAAATCTTCTCTACGTCTCTGCCAGAATTGATTTCTTCAATTTACTTTACTATTTCGGCAGATTTGATCTCGATAATTCAGATTTCCTTGATTCCAGTCCTGAAATAATTTCTGCACAATTATCTCAATAAATAATGTTAGTAGAATTTGTTTTTATCGAGATATTATCTTTAACCATTTGTCATAATATTTTAGTTTTAAGAGAATTGGTCAAAGGTATTTAATAAGGTAAGCATATTAATTGTGCCAAATGTTACATGGATATTATATGCTTACTTTTTCCTTCATAATGTTAATTATAATATATAAACACATGAAAATAGTATTTTTATAGATAAACCCTCATATGTGTCATATATTATAAAAAACACCTTTTTATATAGAAATAGTAGGAAAATGTCATATTAAAAGTGCAGTTTTATCAACTGAACAAATACCCCCAAACTTAACTTTGATCGTCCCGAGCAAACTAGTTATTCAAGAGAAGGAGAAAGAAGAAAAAAGAAAAATCCTAAGTAGCACACTTTCGTAGGCAACACGATTGCACTGAACACGTGCAACAAGCCGTTAAACCTCTTGGTGTCTCTAGTAGGAGGAGTGTTGTCTCCTGAGGGTTTTCTACGGATTACACCCACAAAATCCTATAATAAAAGAAAGTTAGTGAAAGTTACATACAAAGATAAGAATTATGAAAGAAAGAACTTGAAAATAAGAGTTTTCAACTACACCAGTTTTTCAGTTGCTATGAGCCCTATCGTAATGATCATGAAAAAATGTTAGAAATCACATCATCCCTTAATAAAACATAGCCTTTAGTCTTCCTCCCTATCTTTCATCCAAGCATTGATCATATACCCCCTACGTGCGTGTAAAAGACATCCCTACACTTAGAGAATTCAATTCAAGCTATCATACTCTTGTTCATCTTCCAAAGTACCTTATAGTTGGTGAATATTTTCGATAAAATTGCTCACACATTCTTCATGCGACCGTTAATACTTCTTGAGGTACTAACCGACCGATTACAAAATGTGCTCGCGCATTTAGGCGTAATTCCTCGTCATGCAACACCTAAGGCTTAGCAGTGACTCCCAAACCAGTTGGTCTAAGGCACTAGGTGATAAAGCATCCTCGCTATATTTTTTTATGCTGCCTTGGTAATTACAAAACCAGTGTTCATTTTTTTTTCTTCACCACTTATATTTATTTATTTATTTTTATTTTTTTTAAATTTTTTTTTAAATTTTTATACTAAGGCTTTTTAACAAGAGCATTTCAAAGTATCCTCTACTATCCCAAGTTTCAAGATGTGTGTAAGTGCGTATAGTAGGGCATCAACATTCAGATATTTGGCGTCAAGAATAAGGACTATTTTTCAGACTTATTTTTATTCTCAGATTAGTAATTTTCTTCATCTTACTAACCCTTAGGACAACAGCTCATAACTACTTGTTACTGGTTTCATTTAAGAAAATATCTAATTTTCTTGCTTTTCTCAAACTATTCCTATCTTTCATATGTAAATTTTCACTTTCAAACTTTTATTGTCAATTTTTTTTAATTTTGTGTGCTTATATATAGTATAATGAAAAGTAATGCGTAAATAAGCACAAACCTCCCCCAAACCTGTTTGCAGCAATGTCCTCACTGTTGTTTCTTATAAATCTCAAAAACCTATAGACTTGGGAGGAAAGGTTATTAACGGGGGCAACAAAAATTGAAAGTGAAAATCCTCCCCCAAACTTATTTTTGGCTCATAATTTTGAGAACAAATTTTATTTTCAAGAGCCAAAAATACAACCCCCCCCAAACTTGAGTTAAACAATATTAAGCATTTTAAGGGGGGTAAGGTTATTTGGTCAATATAAGACTTTACAAAGACCAAAAGTTAATACCAACCATTCAAAGATTTTATCAATGTAACGTACAGGTCGGTGGAAGAATATGTTATATAGAGCCAAGAAAAAATGGGGAAGAGATAAGTAATGGTATGGAAAGGGTTTACGTGAACATGAATGTGAAAAGATAAGAGATGATGAAAAATAGAAACGAGAATGCGAATGATCAGAAATGAGTGGAATATTGGCATTCTCGTATTTTATAAGAAGAAAGGGTGGTGGTTCAACTTCTATAGGTGGAGGTTGATTAATCACAAAATCCGTGTTGTTTAGGAATGCAAGTTCGTCAGCAAAAAGTTCTTCAAAATTTCCATCGATGGTGTAATTGAACATTTTGCTATCAGTAAGTTTTGTGCCAGAATTTATCATACTTGATTTGTCAAAAATTATGAAGGTAGAAGACTCGAAAAACTCATCTACCTCATTTTCAAAAGTATCCAAATCAAGTTGCCTATCTGGAATTATCAAACTTCGGATTGTGATTCATCAACACTCACTGAAATTATAGGAAGAATAGAAGAAGAACCTGAGAAAGTAGAAGTTGAAATGGGTAAACAAATTGGTGTGTCGAGTATCGCTGAACCAGATGTGGAAGATGAAGGCTGAATTTCGGTCTGCTGTTCAGTTATACAATTATCATCAACTTCAAGACGCATATGGGATTCGAGAAGAATAATTAAAGGCTCGAGATGATGACCACAAGGAAGTGAAAGGACCTGATGAATTTGTGGGACAAACTCATCCAAAATTTCGGGTTCATCATTCAATATATCCCCAACGTCAATCTTCTCATTCAAGTGAAGGTTAGAATTCTCAAATACCAAATTAAAATTATGGTTTTCAATTAGTTTTGGTTTAAAAGGAGGTGTAGAGATCACAAGGGTTGGGTATGGTTTCACTTGAAATGGACCCTTCACAATCGGGTAAATTAAACACTACAAAGTCACACAACTCATCAGACATTCTATCTTCAATTGGTGAATCATTTGGTGTACTCGATGAATCTGTGAAACCGGAGTTGTGGATTTCAGTTTGGAATGGGGAGGTTTGATTAGGAAGGGTGTACAGTTCTGTCTCACTACCCAAATTCTCATTTTGTCCCATGGTCGTATTGTATACTGAAAATTTTTAGGCTGGTTTGAAATTATTAGCTTGCATCCACTCTGTTATTTCCTTTCTAAATTGGTGCGACATTTCCACATATTTTTCTAATGTCCACTCAAGACTAGACTTGGGTTGATGAGGGGTTTCAGTATAAGATTGAAATTCTTGAGGATAATTAAAACTCCCAAATGACTGATTAGAAGGACTGTCTAGAGAATGTGTAAAAGTCGGGTAGGATTGATAGGAATTGAATGGTTGTGAAAATAGGGCAGGAGTAGGATCAACATTATGATAAGAAGAATATTGATATGGGTTGATGGGTTGGCTATTTTCAATAGACATAATATATGCCACAAACCGATTATGAAATTCTTCTTTAGAAAGTGGTGGTGATGCTTGATATTGGTCCGGATTGAAACTTTGGCCGTTAGCCCTTGCTATATGCTCAGTAATGGACATGCGTCTAGGGGTATCCTCACTCGGAGTATCAACTGAAACAGATGTAGAATTAGGATACGGTTGATAAGACCTGGACTGAGGTGGCCAACTATTTCTATCCGCTTGTTCTATCCGATCTTTTATAGAAATGGGAGAGTCGGATGGTATACCGAAGCGATTACGAAGACAAGAAATATCTGGTTGTGGATAGCAAAGCTCGTCAAGAGTTCTTCTGTTTGGGTTACCCATTATAAGAAGGTGAAAAGAAAATAGGGTGAAAAGATTTAAGCTCTATTTTGATTGTTTTGCTTTGAAAGTGGACTTGGGGGTTTACTCACAAAAATCACAAAATGCACAAGCAAACCCTAAAACTAAGGTCACCTAGGTCAAGCACTAGACCGCTCCTAGACTTCCAAAGGACAAATCACAGGATAAATCCTCTACTGCCTCTTTATCTTTCCTGTGGCCAGGTAAGTGCCAGGTAAGTGGGAGGTATCCGCTATACGAATCACCGAAAATAGCGGGCCTAATTAAGTAACCACTTGCCTTAGACACACTTGCCTAGACACCACACAAGAAATGCAGATAAGCGATAGATTACCCACGACCTTCCTCTGTCCTACTTGAGCGCGACGGTCCTTAGGGTCTTGATCTAGATATTTTTTTAATTAATATAGGGTTATGCGGATGCTCATTTTGTGATTTGTGGGGCCTAGGAAGGGTGATGAAATCCCCACCTAATCTGAATTTTGGTCTTGCCCCTTAAAGTCCGTATTAAAATATGCAAAAACAACCCGCAAAACAAAGCACGCAAAAAGATTTTAGAGCGGCGATATTTTGCAAAGAATCCTGCAGAAAATATATTATTGGATTTTTCAGAAGAGAGATAAAGAGTTGTAGAAGATACCAGAGAATTTTGAAGCCAAGATCCACTAATTAGGCCGTGGTTCCGCTGCAATATTGGTGATTTGGCTGCGGTTCCGCCGTGAGATGAAGGGATCTTTTGACAATTTTTGTATAGTAGCCTCCGCTTCTCCTCTGGGTCTTGATGAATGTCTCCGAATCTTTATCTCCTTGCTAAAGTGACTCCAGAATTCCTCTCAAGAATCACACACTAATCGTTAAATATGCATGATGCTGTTTTGTTTTATGTTTATGATATAGATTGAAAAAGAATTCAACACGAATAATAAGAAAAATAAATTACGCACGTATCCCTGGCAACGACGCCATTTGATTGATGTGGAAAATTGTGTTTGTAGAATAACCGCAATCAGAACGGTGTCGCGTGTAGCTAGACCGAGGTGAGTACGGGTCGTCCTCAAGGATATGTGGAATCTTTTATTCTTACTTTAGGCGTGTTGAGAAAGAAAGGAGGAAGAATAAAGAATGGTAAAGAATGGTTGTAGGATCTAGATCTACGTTAAACACGGATGCAAAATATGGATCTAGATTAACTACGGAGGTAAGTTTAATATTAAAAGGGGGCTTGTAGGGTTCATTGGGATTTAGTAGTTATGGATGATTAATTAACGATTACTCTTTTTATCCTTTAATAGATTTAAAACTAGAAGGACAGTGATGCATGTAGATTAGGGTTTCTGGAGGGAAAAGGGTTCCCACTTTTAACCCCTATCTTGATATGGATCTCCGTTCATGTCTAGCCTTTACCAAAACAATCGTTAATCTAATCTCTAATCGCGGTCGAGACTAGCAATGAATTGGTAGCGCGCCCAATTAGGATGTTAACTATTCTTTTGATAAAGTTTATAAACTTTATAGGACTTAAAAAGAGTTTAAAGATTTTCATCATCCATTAACCTACCCTAATCCCATAAACCCTAACAAGCGAAGAATTACTCGCGCATGTTGGGAGAAGAAGAGATGGAGAGGGAAATCATATTAAAACTAAAGAGATAGAATAAGAAAACAACTACTTTTATTAATCAACAAAATTCATTTACACTTTGTTCCCTTAGAAAATGATTACAAAAATACTAGTTTGCTTCTTGATCTCTTCTAGGAGGTGGATGAACCGTTGATGATCAGCCTGGATGCGTGAGCCTGTCGTGGACTTCGCGATCTCTTCAGCTTGATGCCTTCTAACTTTAGCCCTTGGTCCTTTATATAGCCCTCAAAGAAGAAAACCTAGTTACCATATATGTTGACTTCCTAATATGGTGACTTTCCATATATGGTAACTTTCCATATATGGTGACTTTCCATATATAGTAACTTTCCTAATAAGATGACTTTCCATATATGGTAACTAGTTGTTAGGATCCCAACCAGAAAATCCAGGGCCCTAACTCCTCAGAAGTGCGGCGGAACCGCGGCATAATGGTGGGTTTGGCCGTGGATCCGCCGTGGATTAGGACGATCGTGGGTTTGTTTCTCTTGAGGCTTCTTCTGGTGACACATGTAGACTATTTTGGTATCTGGAATCTGAAAATCTTCTCTACGTCTCTGCCAGAATTGATTTCTTCAATTTACTTTACTATTTCGGCAGATTTGATCTCGATAATTCGGATTTCCTTGATTCCAGTCCTGAAATAATTTCTGCACAATTATCTCAATAAATAATGTTAGTAGAATTTGTTTTTATCGAGATATTATCTTTAACCATTTGTCATGATATTTTAGTTTTAAGAGAATTGGTCAAAGGTATTTAATAAGGTAAGCATATTAAATGGGCCAAATGTTACATGGATATTATATACTTAATTTTTCCTTCATAATGTTAATTATAATATATAAACACATGAAAATAGTATTTTTACAGATAAACCCTCATATGTGTCATATATCATAAAAAACACCTTTTTATATAGAAATAGTAGGAAAAATGTCATATTAAAAGTGCAGTTTTATCAACTGAACACCTAGTGCCATCGGGTCACGTACTACACGTAAGGATTCCTAATACCTTCTGAGCCTATAGAATTAAGTTCTAAATAAGAGGGATCGGAACTCTATTTTGGAAATATTTCCCCCAATCTTTATAAACAAGAAAGGTTGTGCTCTGTAAAAAAGAGCACCGTTGGATTAAAGATCCAATGGTGATTAAAAATCACCAAGATACAGAATAAGCTCTGTATGGAATATATTTTCCCAATCTTTCTAAATAAGAAGGATTGTGCTCTGTAAATCAGAGCACCGTTGGATTAAAAATCTAATGGTGATTAAAAATTACCAAGATACAGAATAAGTTCTGTATGAGAAAATATTTTCCCAATCTTTCTAAACAAGAAAGATTGTCCTTTGTAAATCAGAGCACCGTTGGATTAGAGATCCAATGGTGATTAAAAATCACCAAAATACAGAATAAGCTCTGTATGGAAAATTATATTCCCAATCTTGTTAAAAACAAGAAAAACGTCTTCTGTAAAATAGAGGCCCCTGGATCAAAAATCCAACGGTAGATAAAATCCACGAATTAATCAAAAATCTCTCAATGAGAGATTTTCTGAACGAAAATCAACAAACTTGCATCTACTATATAAAGGACTCGAGACTGAAGAGAGAGAGAGAGAGAGAGAGAGAGAGAGAGAGAGAGAGAGAGGATACCCCCATAAGATTTAAGAAAACAGAAAGAAGGGGAGTTCTCTTTAGAGAAAAAGAAACCCTAGGTGAGGAAAAGACTCAGAGATCATTTTCATCTCCTTTTACAAGAGTTTAACTCTTCCAAAAAAGAACTTAGTTCTTCTTCTGGTTGAGGTTTGCAGGAGCAGATCTTCCCATAAGTTAAGAATTTAATTCTCATCGGGGAGATTTTGTTATGCAGCCCCAAAACTTAGAGGAAAGAACTAGATTTGAAGAATTTAATTCTTCCAAAAACATAGGAATTTAATTCCTCTGATAAAACTAGGGTTTAACCCTGCATAAGAATTTAATTCTTATAAAACAAAGGACTTGAAATTCTCAAGACTAAGATTAAGAGCCCCATGCATATTAGCGTTTAACGCTATAACGAAAGATCACGTGTTCCCATGTGAGCACCTCTGAGGAACAAAAAGAAACAACTGAGATTAAGTCACGTGATCCCACGTGACCTCCAATAGTGCTTAGCACTTAAAAAAGAATAGGAAGATCAATTAAAATGAGGCGGTGCTTAACTTAGTGGCGCCTCACGTGTCTACACGTGATGGTTGCAAGACTTAAGTGTTTAACACTTACATGTATAGAACGAGGGAATAAGCCCAAAGAAACAGTGCCCAATATTCAGGTGCCTTACGTGCCACACGTGAGCGCTCCAAGTTTCAGTGTTTAACACTGCTTAAGAGCCTCACGTTGGAGCACGTGAGCGCCAAACATTTAGCAGTGTTTAACACTGTGAGAGGCCAACCTTAGCCCAAATCAGCCAAGTCTCTCAAGACCAAAAGCCTTTTGACAATCAATCAACCGAGCCTTCCTATACTCAGTCCCCCCAAATCAATCTTGGTCCCAGAGATAGCTAATGATCTCCTGACACGTGGCATCTAAAAATAATGTCCGTTCCACCATGATCTCTCCCTTCAATCTGGAGTTCGGTTCAAGGGTACATCTCTCCACACCTCTGATATATGTCATTGTAATTCTTCAACGATGTCAAAGAGGTGGAGAGTCCTGACAACCAACAGCTCTTAGATGCACTCTTAAACCCATGAGCATATCCCAATAGACCGTAATGTTCTTAAACTAACCTATGGACCGTAATGTCCTTAAACTAGCTATGGACCGCAATGTCCTTAAACTATGACCTCACTGCCAAAAATGGTGATCTACGGACCGTAACGTCCCTAAACTAAAACGATAGAGTCCAAATGCTCTTTCGTTGGATCAAAAATGATCCTGAACCCCCGTTAAGTAGATCTTAGTCCAATATTAGATTAACGTATCCTTAACAAATATTTAAGTTGATCTTAATCTCAAATAAGGTTAACGATCCTTAAATCAAACCAAACCCAAATCCAAGAAAATATAGATTTGGACTAATCCACGCCCTACGGGCGACAACACAAATTAGTCTCCGTATACAATCCACGGGCAACCAAAAAATAAAATAAACACACACGACACGAAGTGACCTTCTGGAGCAGGAGAAAGTAGTTATCGCTACGCTGTAACGTAATTAACTGCAGGGGCTTGTGCCTGCAGGGAAGAGCGTCCCCACAATCAAAAAACCCCTCACAACGAGAGGGAATCTGACGAAGTCTGCTACAACGGCTGATCAGTCGAAAATACTGCATCTTTAACACGGCAATTTTCCTATCATTTGCACTCATCTAGAGCTGTTCGACATTCATATAGCACATATTAGCAAAACAATCGTAAAATATCAGATTGCATGTGTTAGACTTTAAAACCGGCACTTTAAGGGAAATTGACTGTATTTCATAACATCGCATCATTCTTGTGTAACGCAACTTGTGTTTCGAAGTCTGTGCAGGAAATTACAGAAGAATGGTCAAATTTACATAACAGTGCTGCTAAAGAATACGCCAACTCAAGGATTTGGAATCTGGCAATGATCTAAAAGGCATTCAGAGATTCAACATATCAGAGAATAATCCCAAAGACAGCAGGAAGCAACTATACAAAAATGAAGCCCTAAGACAGCCACTTGGCCGCGGAACCGCGGCCAGAGCTGCCTTGCGCCGCGGTTCCACGGCGGCTTTGCCACGTCATCATCCCTGCTTGACTTCAGAACTCTTCCCTCAGTGTGTAAACTTCATTAAGCCTCTACAATTTCCAGAAGACTCTTGAACATTCTGCCAGATCAGCAAACCTTGGGTTCACAATCTAAACACTCCTAGCTTCCAAAGCAAGCTTCACCCTAACTACCTCAAGAGCCTAGAACCTTCCCCCTAACCTCCTAGCTTAAGGTAGAAGCTAAACCCTAACTAACTAGTTCTAGAGGGTTCTACCTAACTAACTAGCTTACAAGGGAAGCTAACATAATCCAAGCTTCTTAAGGAAGCTACTCATTCCCAAACCTATAAAAAGGACCCTAGGCCTCACAAAAAAAGGTTGTTCTTCAATTGGTTGTTCCTCAATTGGGTTGTTCATTTTGTTGTTCTATCATCCCTTCAACCCAACTCTTGCCACCTCCAAACCCTAACCCTAATCCAATCAAGAAACCAAATTCAAGATCCTTTGAGTTCTAGAAAAGCAAGCCTCCAACCATCCTTTAGAAGCGAAGCCGGACTTCATCGGAGCATAAGATCCAAGCCGATCCGCGACTCAAGGAGCCGATGCAACGCTAGATTCGACAATCTTGTTCCTTCTCAAATTCTTGTAGTCTTGAGCAATGTGTAACAAATTGTGGAATAAATAAAGGTGAAGATTCTTTTGACTTGCTTATATTTCAATTCAAGCATTATGATTCAACTTCGATTCTTGAATGTATTCTTTGTGATGATGCTTGAATAAAACTCCGCTCGTGGAGGAGTCGAGATGATCGGTAGAATGATGATGTTGATGAATCTTTAAACGTTTTCTTAAGTCCTATAACGATTGTAAATTCTTGAAAATTGAATGATCGATGATCTAGATCGTTGCGAAATGCGTTCTTGATTATTTTCGCACGATCTAGAGATCAACGATCGATCATTCGATTTTCAAGAAGCTATCTTGTGAATGTGATTCATCGAAAGGATAAAGGATAGGATGAGGAAACCCTAATTCTTCGCAAGATCCTTAATCCTCGATAAATCGATATCAATTTAGCACCAATTCGTTAATGGATAAGAAAAGATAATTTCGAATCTTCTTCACATCTATGATCTAATTGACTCCTACGAGCTTTACTTCAAATCTTGAAACTTAAATCGATTGGAATTATATCAATTCTTGATTCTTGATGTTTAACGCTTTCTTGATTCTTGATTAGAACTAGTTGATTCTTGAAATTTATTGATATAAATCTTGAATCGTTTTGCTTTTCTTTTCTATTAAATTTTCAATTCAAAACAAAACAACTAAGAACGAATCACACAATCCCTGTGGACGATCCGCACTTACTAACGCGCTACAAACCGACACCGTTATTGATTGCGGTCAAAATAATTCTTTGATTGTGATTTCTACATAATTTTCTAAATACTGACACAAAGAAATACTATCAATCAAATGGCGCCGTTGCCGGGGATTGTGCGCTAATTCATTCTTTATTGAAATTTGAATTGAAAGATTTATTCCATTACAATCTTGAGATCAAAATTCGCGCAAAATCTAAACGATTTGTTGTGGTTTGTTGCAAGGAAATCTGGAGCTTGCTGTGCAATTGGAAAAATATTTGGAGAATTCCAGAGACCTCAGTAGGTGAACAGTAGCTATCTGTTAAATTTTCGTGCAGGGAACAGTTCAAACTGCGGCGGAACTACGGTCTAAGGAGGAATCTGCGGCGGAACCACGGTTCATTCGAAGCATCTCTGTACCATTTTTTCAGGTAACCTCTATCTTTCTTATCTCCTTCCTAGATCTGCTCCAATTAACAAATTTCTGCAGGCTTCTTTGCAAAAATCGTAGCGCCGCAAAAAGCAAAATAAATTGTGCGTGTTTTTGGTTTTGTGGTTGTTTGCATATTAATACGGACATTAAGGGGCAAAGACCAAATTCAGATTAGGTGGGGAGTTCATTACCCTTCCTAAGCCCCGAAAATCACAAACTTGCATCCGCATTTACCCTCATTAACTAAAAAAGATCTAGAGATGACTCTAAAGACCGTCACGCTCACTTAGGACAGAAGAAGGCCGTGGGTAATTCATTGCTTATCCGTGTTTCTTTTGTGGTGTCTAAGGCAAGTGTGTCGAAGGCTAGTGGTTACTTAATTAGGCCCACTACTTACGTAGTGAAGAACCTCCCACTTACCTGGCATTTACCTGGCCACAGGAGAGACAAAGAGGCAGTGGAGGATTTATCCTGCGACTTGTCTTTTGGCAGTTAGGAGCGGTCTAGAGCTTTGACCTAGGTGAACCTTAGAATTAGGGTTTTGCTTGTTGCATTTGTTGTGATTGCATCATTTTTTCAAAAATCCGTATCACTTTTCAAAACAAACACCGCATTCATTCATTTCCCCTAATTATAAGTCACGCTGCCACTTGTACTAACCCTTTATAGTGCAAGATAGGCTGGACACGGGATTCTAGTGCCCGTTTAGTCCGTGTACCCCCTATCGACTCCGAAGTCGGTATTTCTCCATTTACTTCTTCTTTACCCACCACCACACCCACATCGATGGATCCGTCTCCATCGAATTTCTTTACCACTAATCTGCCGCCGTCCGTTGGTGCGCAGAATCCATCCCGCATCTCTCTCCAAGAGAGGTGCTATCCTTTGTGAGGTCCTCTTTCGACCTGCTTATCCATTCCACCAGCCAACGGGGATAATTTTGAGATTAAACCCCAATACATCAACCTTTTACCCAAATTCCACGGACTCGAGACTGAAGACGCATACGTTTTTATCACCAAATTTGAAAACGTATGCGCAATGATGGGTACGTCACAACTTTCAGTGGATGCTATGCGTCTACGTCTTCTTCCATTTACTTTGTGCGATATAGCCGAGAAGTGGCTATATAACACTACCGCACATTCCATTACGAATTGGGAAGAATTCGTTGCGGCATTCCTTAAGAAATTTTACTCTATGCAAAAGACAGCTCGAATCCTTAGCGAACTGAATCAATTCACCCAGCTTCCGACTGAACCATTTTCAAAATGCTTTGAACGATTCAAGGATCTTTTGGTTCAATGTCCTCATCACGGCATCCCGAGATGGGATCTTTGCCGAATCATATATGAGGGCATTAACCCAAACACTAAACAGAACCTTGAAAACATGTGTCAAGGCACATTTATGACCAAGGATGATAGGGAAGTTTGGAAATTTTTAGAAGAGTTCACTGAAAAATCATTACAGTGGGAGAGTGGAACCCAATCATCGACTAGGGGTGGCGTACACCAAATTGATGTGTCCATAGGTGTTCGAGCTGAGATGGCAGCAATGCAAAAGAAGCTCGAATCTATGGAACACAAATTTTCAGCAGCCTCCCTAAACCCAATGTCGCTCCCCAAAACTGTATGTGGGTGCTGTTCTGATCCTTCTCACTTAACAGAAGAATGTCCATTAAACTCTCCGTTTCAAGGTTACGAACATACCAATGCCGCATTTCAAAGACCTAGAAACGATCCATATTCTTCCACGTACAATCAGGGTTGGAGGAATCACCCGAATTTTGCTTGGAACCAACAACAACAATCTCAAAGCACGGTTCCAAGCCAAAATAACTTCCAAAGGGCTCTTCCACCACAACAGCAACCACTTCAACTCACTCAGCACCCCTACCAGTCACCAAATTTTCAAAACCAGGTCAACACTCCTGCACCGTCTAATCCTATGCAGATGACCTGTTCTGACGAATTCTCTCAATTCACTCAAACCATGAAATCACTCTTGTCAAATTTCATAGAGGTGTCGGCTGAGATTAGATCTTCCATCAGTGAGATAAAGAAAAAGTCAGCGTCCCAAGTTGAGAGTATCAGATCGATGGAAGCTGAAATTGCACGACTTAAAGCCGAAATGAGTGCGAGAGAAAAAGGGAAACTTCCGTCTCAACCCCTACCGAATCCTGGGCATTACAATGTAAATGCCATCACAATGTTGAGATCAGGAAGAGTGCTGAATAACCATGTTGGGGAAGGAATTGATGATATTGAAAATCCTATCAATAACACCCCGGCTGAGACCTTTCCTCACACACACACTTCTACTTCTGATCCTTGTTCTTCTACCCCACCGCCTTCTCGCGAGCCTATTCTCCATTTCCCACTAGGCTCGACACCTCAGTATAGCTTTTCTAGTTCTCCACAGACGATCTCCACTCCTCTTTTGGGATCACTTCTACCCCCACTTCCTTCTCCTATGATGGACCCAGCGCTTATTGCTAAAGCTCCTTACCCGAATCGGTTAAGGGGTAACAGATCGAGTCCACATATGGAGAAAATTATGGAAATGTTCAAATAGGTTAACATCAACATCCCTCTTCTAGATGCTATTCAACAAGTCCCCGCTTATGCGAAAATTCTTAAGGACTTGTGCACTAGGAAGAGGAAGACTCAAGTGCCGAAGAAGGTCTTCATGTCTAATAATATTAGCACTGCTTTTATCCCACAGCTACCAAAGAAACGTAAGGACCCAGGATGTCCTACGATATCGATTTCTATTGGAGGTAAAAACATAAATCGTGCTCTTTTAGACCTTGGCGCAAGTGTTAACCTACTTCTATATTCTGTCTATGAGCAGCTAGGGATTGGAGAGTTGAAACCAGCTCACTGCACTCTCCAAATGGCAGACCGTTCGATCACCAAACCAAGGGGTAAACTAGAGGATGTGTTGATAAAGGTCGGGGAATTTGTATTCCCTATAGACTTCATTGTACTCGATACACAACCTGTAGCGAACCCCCGGAGCCAAATTCCGGTGATTTTGGGTCGACCATTCCTTGCCACTTCCAACGCTGTTATTAACTGTAGAAACGGTTCAATGAACTTATCATTTGGAAATAGGACCATTGAACTAAACATCTACAAAGTTGGAAGTCAGCCATCAGAACCCTCTGCTCATATTCTTGATGTGTGCTCTGTCCACGAGATCGCTCCCGAAAGTTGCGGAGTTGAGGAACTTTGCTTTACAGATCTCGACGACACTACCACATCACTGTTTGATCTTGCACATGATCTTAGTGAGGACACCTTTCCCACACTTGAGTCCGACACTCCTGACCTATCACCACCCGAGTCTGTATCTTTCACAAGCTATGAGCTTCTTTGTGACTCCAAAAATCACTCAATGATCCCACCTTCTATTATTTCTCCGCCAGTATTAGATCTCAAAATTTTACCTTCTCATCTTAAATATGCTTATTTAGGTGAGAATGAGTCCTTACCGGTTATCATATCCTCTGCTCTAGCATCAGAGCAAGAGAATGCACTTTTATCGGTATTGAGATCTAATAGGGAGGCGTTTGGTTGGTCCATGGCGGACATCAAAGGGATTAGTCCTTTGATTGTAGAACATCATATACATGTGATGGATGATGCCAGACCAACCCGAGAACCACAGAGACGGTTAAATCCCGTCATGAAGGAAGCGGTGATGAAAGAGATCGTCAAATGCCTTGATAATGGTATTATATAACCAATCTCCGATAGCCAATGGGTGAGTCCTATACGTGTCGTCCCTTAGAAATCCGGCATCACTGTTATTACCAATGAGACAAATGAGTTGATTCAGACACGCGCCCAAACTAGGTGGCGTGTATGTATTGATTACAGAAAACTCAATGCTGCCACGAGGAAAGACCACTTTCCTCTACCTTTCATTGATCAAATGTTGGAACGCTTAGCTGGACAAGAGTATTATTACTTTATGGACGGATACTCTGGCTACAATCAGGTCCCCATAGCCAAAAAGGATCAAGATAAAACCACTTTTACTTGTCCTTTTGGTACCTTCGCTTATAGACGATGCCCTTTGGGTTATGCAATGCTCCTGCTACCTTTCAGCGGTGTATGATGGGGATATTCTCTGACATGGTCGAGAATTTTTTGGAGATTTTTATGGACGATTTCTTGATTTTTGGAGACTCTTTTTCTGACTGCCTAGCGAATCTTGACGCAGTTCTTACTCGTTGTAAAGAGAAGAACTTAACCTTGAATTGGGAAAAATGCCATTTCATGGTCCAAGAGGGAATTGTGCTTGGACATGTTATTTCACAGAAAGGCATTGAGGTTGACAGAGCTAAGATAGATGTCATTCAAAACCTTCCTCATCCCAAAAGCGTCAAGGACATTCGATCATTTCTTGGCCATGCGGGCTTTTATAGGAGATTCATTAAGGATTTTAGCAAAATTGCTAGACCTTTAACTCTTCTCTTGGCCAAGGATACGACCTTCCACTCTGACTCGGATTGTGAGGCAGCTTTCGACTCACTCAAACACTCCCTCACTACAGCCCCCGTTCTATCGTCTCCAAATTGGGACTACCCCTTTGAGCTGATGTGTGATGCATCCGATTTTGCAGTTGGTGCAGTCTTAGGACAGCATATTGAAAAGATGCCATACGTGATCTATTATGCGAGTAAGACCCTGAATGATGCTCAAATCAATTATACAACTACCAAAAAAGAACTTTTGGCGGTTGTATTTGCATTAGAAAAATTCAGGCCTTACTTGATTGGCTCACCTATAGTTGTGTACACTGACCATTCCGCCTTGAAACATCTTCTGGCGAAGAAAGATGCAAAAGGTAGGCTAATACGTTGGATCCTTCTATTACAAGAATTTGATCTTGTTATCAAAGATAAGAAAGGATGTGAAAACGTTGTAGTCGACCATCTTTCACGCATCTCTTCTTCCCCTGTGACCCTGCCGATCAATGATTCGTTTCCGGACGAACAACTCTTGAGCGTATCCAATGAACCTTGGTTCAGGGATATTGTGAACTATCTTGTCACGGGACTTATACCCAGCGATTGGTCAAAACAGGACAAATACCGTTTTCTATCCCCAGTAAAACACTTTTACTGGGACGAACCCTACCTGTTTAAGTATTGTCCTGATCAGATCATTCGCCGGTGTGTCCCGAAAGAAGAATTCAAGAGTGTTCTTTCTTTTTGTCATGATCAGGCCTGTGGGGGTCATTTCGGTCCTAAAAAGACGGCGGAGAAGGTTTTGCAATGTGGATTTTATGTGGATTTTAAGTCTTCACAGCCATCACATGTGGGCACGTGATGGGCACCCATGCATTGATTTATTAAAGTGTTTTCTAGGGGTCACATAGGGACACGTGAAGGCGCCTAAAATCGATTCTGCCTTTGGCTTTGTTCCTTTTATTTTGAAAGTCACGTGGGAACACGTGAGGCATTGCCTCTGGGCTAATTCCTTCTTATTTTGAGGAGTCCATTAAAGGGTCACGTGGGGGCGCGTGACCTAGTCTTGTTCGCTCTTTTCTGCTCATCGAGAATCGGGGTCACGTGTCACAACGTGACCAAGTTCTTTACGTGCATGGAGAGCTTTAAGTCTCTTTGTTTTAAGAATTAAATTCTATGTAGGGTTAAACCCTAATTATGTTTTAGAGGAATTAAATTCCTGTGTATGTGGAAGAATTAAATTCTCATATAGGGTTAAACCCTAGTTCTGTCTTGAAGGAATTAAATTCCTGTGAATTTAGGAGAATTAAATTCTCATATAGGGTTAAACCCTAGTTTTATTTCGGAGGAATTAAATTCCTGTGAAATTGGGAGAATTAAATTCTCATATAGGGTTAAACCCTAGTTTTATTTGGAGGAATTAAATTCCTATGAATTTAGAAGAATTAAATTCTCTAAACTCAATTCTCCCCCTAAGTTTTGGATCTGCATGGCAGAATCTCCCCGATGACAATTAAATTCTCAACTTGTGGGGAGATTTGCTTCTGCAGATCTTCAACCAGAGGAAGAACTAAGTTCTTTTGCAGAAGAGTTAAACTCTTAGATTGAGAATTAAATTCTCCTTTTGTTTTATGGAGTTAGATCTCTTTCCCCTTTCTCACCTAGGGTTTCTTTTCTTGAGAATTAAATTCTCCTCTCTTTTCTCTCTGCTGCTGTTTTTTCTCCAGAAAATCAAAATTCCAAGATCCAAAGATCCCTTCTCTCCTCTTCTTGGCTCCTATTTATAGGAGAAAGAAAAGAATCAATTTGTTTAGTCAATCTTTCATTGAAAGATTTTGGTTGTTTCTGTAACCAACATGATCTTTTAGATCTCTCGGTGAATTTTATTCACCATTGGATTTTTAATCCAGAAGATATTCTGTTTGTTATTCTTGGTGAATTTCAAGGAAATCTTTCCTTATATAAAATCTTTCCATAAATTGGTGATTTTTAATCACCATTGGATTTTTAATCCAACGGTGCTCCACTTTACAAAGCACCATCCTCTTGTTTGGAAAGATTTAGAGAGATCTTTTTCCAATTAAGGTTCTGGATTCCCACTTAATTAGAATTTAATTCTATTAGTTCAGAAGGATTAAAAGCCTATCACGTGTTGGCACGTGATCCCAATGTTTGATCATTGAAATAGAATTTAATTCTATCAATTAAAGAGTTTAGGAACTTGTCACGTGTTGGCACGTGACCCTCTTGATTAAACATTTTATTCAGAATTTAATTTTGCCTTTTAATCAGAGCTAAGGAATCATCACGTGTCAGCACGTGACCCTTGGTCACGTGTGAGCACGTGATGCCCCATTGGGATTTTTCCTTAGTGTCTTGTTATATTTTTGTTTGACTAGAATTTAATTCTATAAAGCAAAGATCACATGAACCTATCACGTGTCAACACGTGACCCTTGGTCACGTGTGAGCACGTGATACCCCATTGGGGTATTTCCTGGCTGTTTTGTTATATTTTTGTTTGACTAAAATTTAATTCTATAAAGCAGAGATCACAGGAACCTATCACGTGTCAACACGTGACCCTTGGTCACGTGTGAGCACGTGATACCCCATTGGGGTATTTCCTTATATTTTATCAGGGAACAAATGCCCCCACAGCGTTGTTCTCACGTGTCTGCACGTGAGTGCAACGCTGTCACCTTTGTGACCATTGGATCTGTCTCGGGAAGGGGGTAGATGAACCGTTTCCCATCACATCCTATAAATGCAGGGGTCTCTTCAGAAGTGTCTCCACTCTTTCATCTTCTTCCTTGTTCGTTTTCTTTTGAGAATTTAATTCTTTTTCTCGGAGCTCAGTTCTCTGTTCCAAAATTTTCAGAGTTTAACTCTGTCCAAGAAAGAACCCTTTCCTCAGGTAATGGTTTTGAACGACCGAAGAAATGAAATTTCATATATATATATATATATATATATATATATATATATATAAACTCTTTGGATTTTAAATCCACACCAAGGGTTTTTCCCTTCAAAGAACCCATCTTTCAAAGTTCTTTAAAGATGTCCAATCTTTAAATAATAAACCCCTTTTGCTAGGGTTTCTCTGATCTTAAGGAATTGATGATGATGCTTGTCCTCCATCTGGAATTTAATTCCACTTCCAAGAGCTTAGCTCTGCCAATTTTCTAGGAATTTAATTCCTCTATTCAAAAGGAATTTAATTCCTCTAAAGAACTCAGTTCTTCCCAGAGAACTTCTTGGGGCTTTTTTGCCCTGAGTTGTTCTTTGCAAAAAAGTTTCCACAGAGATCTTTCTCGATTTGCACAAAGCTTCTGTAATGGTTTTTTTCTCCTTAGGGGAATGTGCAGAGTTGTTTGAAATCCATTGTTCATTAATTGAGAATCTTCTTTTTATTCTCATCATTAGTGAGCCGCCATCTTGATTTTGTGGGGCCCTTGTGTTTTGTAACCAATGGTCCCAAAAAATAAGTTATTTATCGTTTTTTTCCACTGTCTTTATATATACATATATATTTATAAATACATATATACGCATGGGCTTCACTAACAGTTTCTTTTCCTTTGTTTCAGGAGTAATGGCTTCTCTCCCATACTTTCCCTTTACTCGCTCGAAGGCGGCTTTTCCTCAATCCGTCGGACGAAAGGGTGATGGCGATGATCAGGGATCATGACCCGAATTGCACCAATCTACTTTTATGGGGGACCTGGTATGGTCACATCATCCGCGGTCGCCACAGTTTTCTTTACGAGATACCGACAGAGCCTACCTGTCCATTCCTGCCGATGGATCATCCACGGACCGCCTTTGCTGTGGAGATACTGAATTGGACCCCTATGGGACGGCTTGAGCCATCAACAACTGGTATTCCAAACCATCCTGTGCCGGCTATAGACATTTTAGGGCGCCGCATTTGCCAGGGCGAAGCCCAGCCATGGGGACAGATTTACAAGATAGGGCTTACCCCTCGACATCCCACGGGCTACCTTCTCCGGGCCCGTTATATCCTGTTCGTCCATCGTGCGCGACTGCAGAGGGTCGGACTCTATCAGGCGATATATGTGTCTCTTTTCCACTATCAGTCTCCCCATGTCTAGTGGGTTAAAGCCTTCTTAAACTAATGGAATCTTCCCACCAACACCTTTCTTCTAGGGGACTGTGATGTTTCAATTTCTCTGGAAGAATTTCGCGAGATCTCAGGGTTGCCGGTCAGGGGGACATTTTATGAAGAATTACTGCCTCCCGATGAGTATGTCTTCGAAACCAAGCCTGCCATGCTTGACGGCCTCTCGACCGAGAATGTCGTCCGCCATAAGCGCTCAAGTTTGATCTAGACCCTGAGTATTTTTGAGAAGCTATTCGCAGAGTCAGAGGAGCAAGGCGTCACTTTTAAAAGCTTTATCGCCTTCTTCCTTCGCGAAGATGTCCTGTCAAAGACGGCTCCGAAGTTCGCGAATATCAACGACCCCTTTGGGTTCGGTTTAAATAAGCGGCCGACTAAAGAAGAGGACTTGTCGCAGTTCTATATTCCCGTCATGTCAGCGGTATCTTTCGAGTCGATCGCAGCTCCTGGTATGGATGATGAGACTTTTTTCATGGGCTTCATCAGTGTCTGGCTCGGTTGGTTCGCCATTCCCTTGCACCGTCGTTTCATGAGAGCCTCAGTTATTTACCCCGCTCATCGCATTGCCGAGGGGACTCGACTAGCTGTGGGCATTGCGGGGATGGCGCATCTGTATCACGGGTTAAGCGCCGCGGTCAATACCTCAACTCCAGGCGTAGATGTGGTAAATTTCTCACTTCATTACTTTACGTCCTGGATTGAGATGCACGTGCTGGGGGCATTTGCTGCGCACCAAAGACCCAGCTTTTATGACGCTTACACTTTTCCGCGACTCATGCGGCTGGTGGGCGCATCTGCTCTAACCCGACTCAGTCTGGGGCTATTCGCGTGCTGGTTAATCCCTATGCCAATACAGGCGGGATGGTATTCAACGACCGAGTCCTCTCTGCTCCCTCAGGACCGGTTCAACAGCTCTGCGACTCGTCGAAAGAGGGGGTACCTTCTCTGAAGCCTAGGGAGGCCATGCACTTATATTCGATCAGATCAGGTTATCTGGTATTTCGTCAGAACGGTGCGGCCCTTTTTATGCGGTACAACCCACACTGCTTTGCTCGGCAACTCGGATATGACCAGGGCGTCCCCTTCGAGGCATTTATAGTGGATCCTAGCCCGTCGTCAGAAGTTGTTTGTGACGCCGTTCATCACTTCATGCGGCTGAACACTGGTTCCCGCTTCATCATTCCTGAAGCCGATCATATTTCTCGATGTGTGGGGTCATTCATGGGCTGGTACCTCCACCGAGTCAGTCCAATCATTGCCGAGGAGAGGAGGATGCTCCTCGGATATAGGGCTCCCACTCCGATCCAAGCCACAGGAGTTCCGCCGCAACCGCGTGCAACGGTTCGCCCTCCCTTGAGGGATACCAGTGCCGTGCTTATTCCGGAGGTGGCGGAAGTGGATTTAACTCCCACAGCTGGTATGTCACTGCGTACTAGGGTTCAATCAAGGGCCAATAGGGCGCCAGTAGCAGTGTCATCGGCTGCGGCGTCAGCAATGGCTGTGTCGTCATCGGTAGCACCGCCGAGCGAGGACATTGAAAGCGAAGTGGGTCAACGCCGTACCAAAGCTCCACGGCGAAGGAAACGATTGGCTTCGGCGGTTAATTCTGGGCCCAAGAAGCGGAGGAAGACCGTCACCAATCTGCTCAACTCTTTAGTGGAGTCCGAGCCTATTCTTCAAGATGAACCACTAGCCATGCAAGAATCGGATAGTAGTCTACTTTTCCCGAGTTCATCTGCCGAGGAAGCTGCACAATTGGCTGAGGCTATAAGATGTTCACAAGATGAATCTGAGAACGTAAGGATCCCAAAGAGGCCTTATCCTGCCGTCATTTTTTACGAAGACCCTCCATCGATACGGCGGCTATTCATAGGCCCTTTAGAAGAATGGGGTGAGAGGGCCCTTAAGCAGGCTATTTCAGCCGACGCCGAAGATGCGCTTTCATTGTGGACCGGTGGCCATGAGTCTACTCTCGAACCTCGGCGAGCATATCTCCTCAGGAAGGAGCGTCGGCTTGAACAAGCCATATTAGAGGCTCCCTTGCGCATCGGTATGTTCATGTATCTCTTTGTAATATTTTGTATTGCTCGTATACATATATATATATATCCTTATCCTCGTACAAACTTTGCAGGGACTTCGGCGGCGGCGGAGGATCTGAATTCGAGTCGCGCTTTGACTGTAGACTCCGCTAATATCCCCAATGAAACACTAATCAGCGTGGAGGGGGTCAATGCAACCGTTGCTCCTGCGATGGAGCCTCCCTCGGTGATTCCCGCTCCCCAAGCGCTTGCTCCCCCGGGAGAGGCATCTTTGTTGGTCGCCGATCCAATGGATCTTTCTGGGGGCGGCCCGGAGATTAGAGGACAGGTAGTCGAGGCTACCGTCCTTCCGCTGGAGCCTGTGGTGGCGGCCACTGCTCCTCGCTCGGAAGTCGTTACACTGGCCCACGTCCCCGATGATGTGCCTGAGGGCACGGAGGAGGCCGCCGAAGCTTCTATCCCTCCAGCCCAGAATGGGAGAAGCATCGAAGGTAGCCTTCTATATTTTACATTAATAATCTCTCCATTATCTGAACCCTTCTATCTTTTCAGAATTGCGTGGCTTGGCGGCGTCTATTGCCGATCTGTCTCCTAGGAAGTCTTTTCAGCGCTTGTTGGAAATGGCCGCTCCGCAGGCGATATCTCCTCAACGCATCGTCCTCTCTTCCGGGCAAGGTCAGTGTCTTTTGCCCTCTCCTCACGGTGTTATTATTATTTCACATAATGACATTGATGTCTTTTACTGTTCTGGAAGGTGATGATGAGGTTGAGATTCTTGACGGGCCTGGGGAGCCTTCAGACCCCTCTTGCATGACTGTGGGTAAGTAAAGTCTCAACGTTGTTCCATTTGTTCTTTGCTTAAAAGTCTCGCCGACTGTTTATAAATCTAAACAGCTTTGCCAGTTCTTACAACACTGGAGTCTCGCATTGTCATGCCACTCGGCCCCTATGCTCTACGTGCCTCGAAACGGATGGCAAAGCTAAGCCTCCACTCCCTGTCAGCCCTAATTTAAGACCTTCGCGCTGGCAGTCTGATCACGGCTGAAGCGTTTGCCACTGAAGCCAACGGCTCTCTTCCCTTTCTTGCCACCTACCACAGTGAAACATTGGTGCAAGTCTGGGTTGAATTTTGTCGGCAGGTGGAGGCTTGCTTGCATATTCTTGAATGTACACGCCTTCCTTCAGAGGTTGTGGCCGCGAAGGCGAGCTTACAGGGGCTGATTGAGCGGTGCGCTGCGAACATGATATCATGTGAGAAGAGGCTTAGCCATAAGTTTTCGGAGAGGGAGCTGGCTTCCAAAGCGCTGAGGGAGCTTCAAGCCAATCTTACGGCCAAGACCACTAGGGCATATGAGCTTTGGCGGGTGCTTCAAGAGGCTATCAAGGAGGTGGTAGCCATTGATAAGGCCGTCGTTTTTACTCGTAAAATGGTTGAAGCCCATAAGGTTACTGAAAAAGAGCTTGAAGGCCGGCTTGCCTTATACCAGGCCCAACAGGCTCAAGAGGAGGCCCGTCTTTTGACGATAATGAATCATGAAGCCGAGGCCCAGCAGAAAAGGGACGAACTGGCAAATCTACTAAATCGCCCGCCGGCTTGAAGAATTGTATATATATATATATATATATATATATATATATATATATATATATATATATATATATTTATTCTTCTTTTGAACATATTCCTGAATGAGAGTATTTTTTTGTTCTTTCATAAATTGTACTTTGTATTCATTTTGATTCATGAATAAAAGACATATTTTGCTTCATGATGGTGTGTCCCTTTTAGTAAGTGTATTCTGTGGATGGTCTATTTTGATTTCTTTGTAGGACAGCGATGGCTTAAGATTCTGGGTTAAGATCTGCCTCCTAAGTCTTTTCAACTTTATGAGCCGTGAGGGTCTCATAAAGAATTTTCTCCCTACAAGTCGAGAGGATCCCGTAGGTGTAATTTCTCCTTAAGAATCGGGAGGATTCCTAAGTGTGTTTTCTCTTTAGAGTCGTAAGGATCTCCCAAAAGAGTTTTCTCCCTTACGAGTCGAGAGGACCCGTAAGTGATGAATGAGGTTGACATTATCCGCATTTCACGGAGTCAGGAGTTGCTCTGGATGCTTTCCACGGGATCAGTTCGACATAGCCGTGTTCTGCGAGGACCAGGCTCCGCTCTGGATGCTTCCCACGGGGTCAGAATTGACATAACCGTGTTCCGCAAGGACCAGGATCCGCTCTGGACGTTTCCTACGGGGTCAGGATTGACATAAGCCGTGTTCCACGTAACCAGGATTTTGCTCTGGATACTTCCCACGGGGTCATAGCCGTGTTCTGCGAGGACCAGGCTCCGCTCTGGACGCTTCCCACGGGGTCAGGATTGACATAAGCCGTGTTCCGCGTGACCAGGAATTTGCTCTGGATGCTTCCTACAGGGTCATAGCCGTGTTCTGCGAGGACCAGGCTCCGCTCTGGACGTTTCCCACGGGGTCAGGATTGGCATAAGTCGTGTTCCGCATGACCAGAAATTTGCTCTGGATGCTTCCCACGGGTTCTGATTGACATAGCCATGTTCTGGGAGGACCAGGTGTTCCCCTCCGAATGGCGGCCAAGACATGGAATGCCTCGCCTGAGATTCGGGGTAGATGCTAATTGGTGCTATCCGTCCACCTCTCCGAAGATGCCAAGTTGATTTATGGCACCATGTATCGGAGGTCTAAACGGATGCGGCCGATGTAGCAGACTTCGTCAGATTCCCCCTCGCTTGAGGGGTTTTTGATTGTGGGGACGCTCTTCCCTGCAGGCGCAAGCCCCTGCAGTTAATTACGCTACCGCATTGCGGTAACAACTTTCTTCTTCTCCAGATGGTCACTTCGTGTCGTGGGTGTTTGTTTTGTTCGTGGTTGCCCGTGGATTATATACGGAGACTAACTTATGTTGTCGCCCGTAGGACGTGGATTAGTCCAAATCCGTATTTTCTTAGATTTGGTTTTGGGGTTTTGGTTTGAGGATACGTTAGCCTATTTGAGGCCAAGATCAACTCAAACGTTTGTTAAGGATACGTTAGTCTAGTTTGAGACTAAGATCAACTTAACGGGATCGTTCCGACAAAAGACCGTTTGGGTTCTATTGTTCCAGTTTAAGGACATGGTGGTCCATTGAATATATGGCCGTCGGGACCCGTCACCTCTCTGACGACGTTGAAGGATTACAACGACAGGTGTCAGAGGAGTTCGGAGATGTACCCTTGAACCAAAGTTAATTGGGGGAGATTCATAGTCCAGTCTGTTTGAAGGTTTAAGGATACGTTAGCCATCTTTGAGGCTAAGATCAACTTAAACGGGACCGTTTAGATCCGACAAAAGAGCATGCGGGGCTCTATTGTTCCAGTTTAGGGATGTGGTGGTCCATTGCTAGTTTAAGGACATTGCGGTCCATGGGTAGTTTAAGGACATTGCGGTCCAATGTTAGTTTTAAGACATCTCGGTCGAGGTTAAGGACGTCGTAGTCCATGGGTTTAAGGACCCCACAGTCCATTGTTAGTTTTAAGACATCTCGGTCGAGGTTAAGGACGTCGTAGTCCATGGGTTTAAGGACCCCACAGTCCATTGTTAGTTTTAAGACATCTCGGTCGAGGTTAAAGACGTCGTAGTCCATGGGTTTAAAGACCCCACAGTCCATTGTTAGTTTTAAGACATCTCGGTCGAGGTTAAGGACGTCGTAGTCCATGGGTTTAAGGACCCCACAGTCCATATCAATGCGTGGTCATCGGGACCCGTCACCTCTTTGAAGACGTTGAGGGATTACAACGCCAAGTATCAAAGGAGTGAAGAGATGTACCCTGGAACCGGAGTGGATTAAATAGTTTTTGGCCTAATTTGGGATCAAGACCAATTAATTATGTTATGAGCCCATTAGCCCAGTTAATTACGAATTGAGCACTTATGGCCAGCTTGGGCTAAGTCCAATCATGTCTGGAATATTGGCTTCCTGTTGGTCCCTTGAAGGAGAGGCTTTGCCGCTATCCATTTAGCCAATTGGGCCAATGCCTAGTGTTAAACACTAAAGACCAATCAGTGTTGAACACTGGGAATGAGATTGATAAGTCAGTGTTTAACGCTAAAAGATAATTGGTGTTAAACACCAGCAATAAGGCTTTCAAATTAGTGTTAAACACTAAAACAGATCAGTATTAAACACTGTCAACAGAAGTCCCAAACTAGTGTTGAACACTGAGGTAATCAGTGTTGAACACTGCAAGTAAAGTTCTTTGCTTAGTATTGAACACTAAGACCAAACAATGTTTTAATACTGAATTCAGGGGTTCTAATTTAGTGTTAAACACTAAGGCAGGAGGGGTCACGTGGCAACACGTGAGAGCGCCCTCCCTTCATTTGTTCTTCTGAGACTATTGCATCTTCTAGAGCATCACGTGCTATCACATAACGGGCATTCAAGCGCTTGTGTGTTAAAGCTTCTGTCAAGGGTCACGTGGGTCACGTGAGGCACTGCCTCAAAGGGCTTTCTGTAGATCTTTTAGGGGGGGTCACATGGTGACACGTGACCCTTCTTTTCTGTAGTTGTTTAGAAGATCTGTTAATCCCTTTCAGGAATTAAATTCCTCGTAGGGTTGAACCCTGACAATAATTTCAGAGGAATTAAATTCCTACTTCCTTTTGAAGATTTATATTCTGGGATAGAGTTGAACTCTGAATTTTCTGTAGGAATTAAATTCCTCATATATGTGAAGAACTGAATAGGGTTAAACCCTAATAAAAGCTTTAAGGAATTAAACTCCCACTCTCTGTTAAAGAATTATGATTAAGGGAATTAAATTCCCGTTGTTTCAACAGAACTAAGTTCTTAACTAGGGTTAAACCCTAATTCTTTTCATTCTGAAGGAATTAAATTCCCATAACATGGGGTCAAACCCTAATTTTATTTTAAAGGAATTAAATTCCTATAGTTCTGTGAGAATTAAATTCTCGTGCTTCCATTCCCTCTCTATGCTTTGGATCTGCATGGCAGGATCTCAACCCATTGAGAATTAAATTCTCAACTTCAAGGGGAGATGTGCGCTTTACAGATCCTCTATCAAAGAGAGAAGAAATATGTTCTTCTGTTTTATATCAGAGTTGAACTCTGTTGAGAATTAAATTCTCTTTTCTTTCAAGGAGCCTTCCCTTTCTTACCTAGGGTTTTCTTTTGCAGAAGATCCCAATTCCTCAAAGTATCCAGGCTCTCTCCCTTTTCTTCCCTCTGCGTATCTATCTTTCTTGTATCTCTTGGCTCCTATTTATAGGAGAAGCAGCCGAGTCAATTAGTTTTTTGACGAATCTTCATTGAGAGATTTGATTTGCATCCATCATTCGTTCTGGACCTTTGGATTATTAGGTGAATTTTATTCACCATTGGATTTCAAATCCAGGGATTCTCCTTTGTGATTTCTGTTAGATTTAAAGGGGAAATCTTTCCAAATTCGAGATTTTCCCATAGATAGATGATATTTAATCACCTCTAAATCTTTAATTCAATCGGTTGCTTTTGGAAAGATTTGAGAGGTCTTTCTCAGAATTTAATTCTGTTAACAAATGGGCTTTGAAGTCGGTCACGTGTGGCCACATGACCCTTGGTCACGTGTGGGCACGTGACCCCCTTGAGCCTTCTTCCTTCTTTTTACGCTCTGTCTTCTGGTTGCTGCTTAGCTATCACGTGCCACCACGTGACACTGGTCACGTGTGAGCACGTGACCCTGGCATGGAGCCTTCTTCTTGATTTAACCGGAGAATGAGTCTGATGTTTTGAGTGTCACGTGCCAACACGTGACCCTGGTCACGTGGGAGCACGTGATCTCTTCTGAAGCCTTTTTCTTGATTTGCTCAGGGAACCGTTGGGTCTTTGCCGCTGCTTTTAAATGTCACGTGCCGACACATGACCCAGGTCACGTGGGAGCACGTGACCCTTACTGAAGCCCCTTTCTCTGATGTAGTTGGAAAACTGAACTTGCCTTGCCGATACTTTTAGGTGTCACGTGCCAACACGTGACTGCTGGTCACGTGTAAGCACGTGACCCTCTTCTGAAGCTTTTTCCATAAGTTTTTCTGATTTTAAATCAGGAAACAAATTCCCCCACAGCATTGTTCTCACGTGTCCGCACGTGAGTGCAACGCTGTCACCTTTTGTGACCGTTGGATTCCTCTAGGGATTTGGGGAGATGAAACGTCTCCATCTCCTCCTATAAATACCCATGTCTCTTCAGAAGAGCCTTCACTTTGCTCATCTTCTTCCTTTGAGAACTTTTTCTGAGAATTTAATTCTCTTCTTCCAGAGCTTAGTTCTCTGCTTTGAAACAATCTCCAGAGTTTAACTCTGTTCAGGTGACCCTTTTTTCTTCAGGTAATGTTCTTGGACAAGCAGCGAACTTCCACATTCCTTTGGATTTTAAATCCAAAACAAGAGTTTTTACTCTTTTTTAACAAGGAACCCATTTTTCTTCAAGTTTTTCCATAAGAACATGAAACCGCCTAACCTTCAAACTGTAGATCTCTTAGGCTTTAGATGATCTTTGGGGAGATGATGATGGCGTTTCAACTCCATGGAATTTAATTCCATCCAAAAATGTTTCTGGGAATTTAATTCCCTTTTCTTAATAAGGAATTTAATTCCAATGAAGAACTCAGTTTCTTCACACGGAGGCTTCTTGGGGTTTCCTTGTCATTCTGTGATTAGTGAAGCAGAAGAGGGTTTGTAATAAATCGTCCTGATTTTTATTTCAGGTATCATGGACGCTCATTTGTATAATCTCAACGAAATCATTTCCTACGGGAATATTCGTGCCCTGGGCCGTAGCCAGAATCAGGAGTTCACCAACGCTCAGTGTGCTGAGATTATGAGCCGCTTTGACGAGTACAACCATCGGCTACTCCCCCGTCGCTCTTCTCTTCTGAGGCTCATCGTGCTGGCGATTTGGGAGGCGCTTTCTCTCTTCTGCGCCGGTGTGCCACTCAGGGCATTGGACGTTGCCGAGGATAAGATACATTCGGTGTATCTTATGAGTCTGATCTCGAAGAGAAGGCGTGACAACCTCATTGATCTTTTGCACCAGGCGTTTCAGCAGTCGGCCATACTTGCCGCCTACCGGAGGGTGGAGGACATCCGTGAGGACCCCGACGCTTGCGATCGCGAGAGAAAACATACTCGGGCGGTTCGAAGTGCTTGGAGGATCTTGGACAAGGTCAAGCTTGAGTTTCTCAACCCATGCCCCGCGTCTGAAGTCTTACCATTGTAAACGTGCCCTCTTTATTTTGTATGAACTTCTTGAAAGATTCAGTGACAAGTTTTATTATGTCTTTCCATGTTTGCGTGCCTTTCTCTGGGATTTTATTATTTTGCTACTGTTGTTGTTGGTGCTTTCAATCTGCAGGGTGCTACTCCAATTTTTTTAATGTACATCAGGTTTAGGCCTCACGTGTTCTGCACGTGGGGTCCCTTGATGGGGCTGTTCACAAAATCTTCCTACGCCATATTTTCAGTGCACAATATCAGATGCAGAAAAAGGGCCTTGGAAATAGTTCCATCTCCCTGATTTTCGATGCCTTTCCCCTTTTTTTTGCCTTGGAAATAGCTTCATCATGCAAGATTTTCCTCGCACAGCACTTAATGCACTTCTTTATATATAAGGTTATAGCCTTCTCTTCCCTTCACAGAGAGATTTATATTATTTTTTTATTTTTATTTTTTATTTTGGTGTAACTTGTCTTGAGAAACGATCGAGCGCCATGGCCTGCAATCGCCCTCATGCTCGTCGACAGCCATGGGAAGTTCCTATTGAGGAGATGATCCCCCGCTTTGCTGCTCGGTTGGTGGATCCCCTCCTTACCGACGACGAATGCGACTCAACAATGTATGAACTCTCGATCCGTAGGGGGTCCCCCCTCCCGATGGGTTCCCGATGGGTTCCCTTTGGCTCCAGATGATTCTCACGGCCGTGCTTGCCGACATCCCTCCTCACCCGGCAGAGATGACCCTGGCGGTGCTTGACGCGACTGAAGAAAAGCTCGAGGGCTTTCATGATGCGCGCCTGATTACTCAGGCTTTGAAGGATTGCTCAATTCATCTGTTGAGCCAGATAAAGGCCCGGCGAGCTATTATGTCTGCTTTCGCGGACGAACATGGCGCCAATCGATGGGGAGCGACTCCTCGTGAGAACCGTCGCTTTGATGTGCTGGAGAAAGCAGAGAGAGAGATGGAGAATTTTGTCCTCTGCTTCATTAACCCCTGTGCCGTCGATCCCGTGTTTGGTGACCTTTTCTCGTTAGCGTAGAACATTTTTAAATTAGTCCCTCCTTCTCTATGTTTTTTGTCGAACTTCCATGTAAGCTTGGTACTAGTATGTATGTTTCCGCTTGCATAAATAAACTTTGTATTCTTCTCATGAGAACTTTCTTTAATTGCAAATGCTATCATCACTTTCTTGCGCATCAGACCTTCTTGGGCATTATGAATGTTCATGCGATTGCAAATGCTATTATTATTATTTTTTTTTGAATACTCATATGATTGCGAACGCATGCTCGCAATATGTTGGAAATCTTTCTTGTTGCCTTTCACGTCAGGTGATGTGAGCACGTTTTAGATCGATTATTCCCGTCGGCTGGAAGCCCATTTATACGGTCTTGTAAATGTCTTGTTTCCAAGGCCGCGGTCACGAAAGCGAGCTTACGCGGCCTGATATAGCGACACGTAGCGAACACATTGTTGTGCGAGAAAAGGGCTTGGCCGTAAATTTTCGGAGAGGGAGCTAGCTTCTAAGGCGCTGAGCGAGCTTCATGCCAACCTCATAGCCAAGGCCAACAAAGCATACGAACTCTGGCGGGTGCTTCAGGAGTCCATAAAAGAGGTGGTGGCTCTCGATAAAACTGCCACGTTCACTCGTGAGAGGGTCGAGGCTCATAAAGCCACCGAGAAAGGGCTCGAAGCTCGGCTTGCTTCGTATCAGGCTCAGCAAGCTCAGGCGGAGGCTCGTCTTCTGGAGATCTTGCGTCATGAAGCCGTGGCTCAGCAACAGAACGATGAGCTGGTAAAATTATTGCACCGCCCGCCGGCTTGAGGACTTGTATCTTTTCTCCCTTTTTTGTATATACTCATGAATGAGAGTATCTCTTTTTTTTGTTTCTTTCATGAATTGTACTTTGTATCTGTTTTGGTTTATGAATAAAAGATACATTTTTCCTCTCACTGGTGTATCCCCTTTTTATTGAATGTATTCTGCGGATATTCTATCTTGATTTCCTTGCAGGACGGCGATGGCTTAGGACTCAGGGTTAGGATCTGCTTCCTAAGGCTTTTGCATTTTATGAGCCACGAGGGTCTCGTAAAGAGTTTTTCTCCCTACAGGTCGAGAGGATCCCATAGGTGTAAGTTCTTCTTAAAAATCGTGAGGATCCTTAAGCAGGTTTTTCCTTGAGAGTCGTAAGGATCTTACAAGAGAGTTTTTCCTCCTTACAGGTCGTGAGGACTTGTAAGTGCTGGATGCGGTCACCCTTGTCCGTGTTTTACGGGGCCAGGGGCTGCTCCAGGTATTGTAGTTTAAAGACGTCGCGGTCAAGGTTAAGGACCTTATAGTCCGTGGATTTAAGGACTCCACAGTCCGATGTTAGTTTTAAGACATCACGGTCAAGGTTAAGACCTCATAGTCCGTGGATTTAGGGACTCCACAGTCCGATGTTAGTTTTAAGACATCACGGTCAAGGTTAAGGACCTCATAGTCCGTGGATTTAGGGACTCCACAGTCCGATGTTTGGTTGCAGGGACCCGTCACCTCTTTGAAGACGTTGAGGAATTACAACGCCAGGTATCAAAGGAGTGAAGAGATGTACCCTTAAACCAAGGCAGAATCTGTAGGGAACCGGGGTGGTTGATCATTAGTTTTAAGACATCACGGTCGAGGTTAAGGACATCATAGTCCGTGGATTTTAAGGACTCCACAGTCCGATATTTGCTCTGGATGCTTCACACGGGTTCACTGCCGTGCTTGGCGAGGACCAGGCTCCGCTCTGGGCGTTTTCCGCGGGGTCAAAGAGTGACGTTATCCGCGTTCCACGTAACCAGGAATTTTGCACTAGATGCTTCACACGGGTTCACTGCCGTGCTTGGCGAGGACTAGGCTCCGCTCTGGATGCTTCACACGGGTTCACTGCCGTGCTCTGCGAGGACCAGGATCCGCTCTGGACGTTTTCCACGGGGTCAAAGAGTGACGTTATCCGCGTTCCACGTAACCAGGGATTTTGCACTAGATGCTTCACACGGGTTCACTGCCGTGCTCGGCGAGGACTAGGCTCCGCTCTGGATGCTTTCCACGGGGTCAAAGAGTGACGTTATCCGCGTTCCACGTAACCAGGAATTTTGCACTAGATGCTTCACACGGGTTCACTGCCGTGCTCGGCGAGTTCTAGGCTCCGCTCTGGACGTTTTCCACGGGGTCAAAGAGTGACGTTATCCGCGTTCCACGTAACCAGGAATTTTGCACTAGATGCTTCACACGGGTTCACTACCGTGCTCGGCGAGGACTAGGCTCCGCTCTGGACGTTTTCCACGGGGTCAAAGAGTGACGTTATCCGCGTTCCACGTAACCAGGAATTTTGCACTAAATGCTTCACACGGGTTCACTGCCGTGCTCGGCGAGGACTAGGCTCCGCTCTGGATACTTTCCACGGGGTCAAAAAGTGACGTTATCCGCGTTCCACGTGACCAGGAATTTTGCACTAGATGCTTCACACGGGTTCACTGCCGTGCTCGGCGAGGATTAGGCTCCGCTCTGGACGTTTTCCACGGGGTCAAAGAGTGACGTTATCCGCGTTCCACGTAACCAGGAATTTTGCTGATTTTATCCGCATTTCACGGGATGGAGGTTTGACTGTTGGCGATATGTATACCACCGAGCCGTGGAACTGGGAGTTGCCGCTATTCCGCTTAGCTTGAAGTTGTGTCCGTCGTTACGGGACGAATGTTGGGATGATCTCTAGGTCGCTTGTGGCCCGTCGAGACTTAGCTTCTTTCTTGGGTGAAAGCTGGGGGGGAAGTATGTTCCCTTTTTGTTTACGCCCTTGGATTGTGTACAGGGTGTGATGGAACATCACCTGTAGGGCATAAATTTTATTTTTATTTTATTTCTTTTTCCCGCGATGCTCTATCGTTTCAGCTTTTATATCGCGAAGGTCGCGATTGCCCCATCATTTCGGCTATTTATTTCTTTTCTACTCGCTGCTTTTATTGCGAGTTGCCCCATCATTTCGGCTATTTTTCATGCATACATTTTTACTTGCTGCTTTTTATTGCAAGTTGCCCCATCATTTCGGCTATTTCGTAGGCATGTGTGGCTTGCTAGCTTTTTCGCCGCAAGCTTGGATTTTAGACACCGATTTCGGCATCAGCACCGCTACAACTGGGATGTTGCCAGGAGCGAATCATCATTTGCCTCTGTCGATGTTGAACAAAGGGGGCTTAGTAAACAGGGTTAAGGGTCCTGTCGACCAAGGCTTTTGACTTCATGAGCCGTAAGGGTCTCACAAAGGTATTTCTCCCTACAAGTCGTGAGGATCTTGCAGGTGTATTTTCTCCTTAGGGATCGTGAGGATCCCTAAGTGTATGTTCCTCTGTAAGTCGTAAGGATCCTACAAGAGGGTTTTCTCCTTATAAGTCGAGAGGAATTAC
Organism: Agapanthus africanus; assembly: GCA_030015575.1. Lineage (NCBI taxonomy): Eukaryota > Viridiplantae > Streptophyta > Magnoliopsida > Asparagales > Amaryllidaceae > Agapanthus > Agapanthus africanus. Next base: position 275,623,188 of record CM057339.1, on the reverse strand, counting down.
AAGGGTTGTTCACCATATGGACATGTCCCTAGTCACGGGTGTGACTTTGCTGGGGAAATGTTTATTCGCGCCCGTGGATTGTATACAAGGGTCAGTATGAGCCGCTTGTAGGGCAATATCGAAGGTTGTGGAAGATTGCTTAAGCACAGGTTTAGGTCTCTGTAACTTAAGGCTTTCAAATCTTATGAGCCGTGAGGGTCCCATAAGAGAGTTCTCCTTACGAGTCGTGAGGATCTCGTAAGTGTATTTTCTCCTTAGGAATCGTGAGGATCCCTAAGTGTGTTGCTCCTTTGTGAGTCGTAAGGATCTCACGCAGGTGGTTTCTCCTTACAAGGTCGAGAGGACCCTATAAGTGTCTTTTAACGAGGTTGCGCCCTTTCGGGTTTTCACAAACACTCGCCGGTAGTCCTGCTGTTTTTACTCACGGAGCCCTTTCGGGTTTTCATCCGTGCTCATTTTGCTTGTGGACATACCGTTTTTTTTTAATTTTATATATTATTATTTTTTTTTCTCTTTTTTTTTATCTCGTCGGCCTAAGGATGCTGCGGTAGTAGTTTAGGGACGTTTCGGTCCGTCGTTAGTTTAAGGACGTTTCGGTCCGTCGTTAGTTTAAGGACGTTTTGGTCCGTCGTTAGTTTAAGGACATTTCGGTCCGTTATTAGTTTAAGGACATTTCGGTCCGTCGTTCAGGGGAGGGCCGGCTACTGCTTGTAAAGTCTGAGCTTAGGAAGATAGCGAGTGGACATAGTCGTCGTCATCTATCATTGACCCAGGCTATGGCTCATTAAGTATAGTACCTCTTTAAGAAGCGGCCGTTTATTGGCCTAAAAGGCCTTTCACCGTGCACGTCCATGAGTAGATAGGCTCCACCCTGGTAGACCTTGTCTATGATGTACGGGCCTTCATAGTTTGGCTCAAATTTTCCCCGCTTGGCACGATTGGGGATCATAGGTCTTTTGACCACTAGTACGAGTTCGCCTTGGCGGAATGTCCTCGGCCTGGTCGATCTTTCGTACGAGCGCGTCATCTTTGCTTTGTAGGCTTATAGATGTTGTTGTGCTATGAGCCGGGTTTCGTCGAGGGCATCAAGCTCCTCAAGCCGAAGGTGAGCATTTTCTTCGTCCGTCAGCTCGTAGTGGACTGCCACTCGTAGAGAGGGTAACTCTATCTCGAGGGGGAGCACTGCTTCCGTCCCAAATACCAACGCGTACGGCGTTGTGTTCGTGGCCGTCTTGAATGTAGTTCGATAAGCCCAAAGGGCTTCTTGCAGCCTCTCATGCCAGTCTCTCTTATTCCGGGAAACGGTCTTTTTTATGATCTTCGTCAAGGTCTTATTGAAGGCCTCGGCCAGACCGTTAGCTCGTGGGTTGTAAACTGAAGAATATCTCCAGTCTATATTGTGCTGCTGCGCGAAGCGGCTAATCTTATGGCTTCTGTAGGCTGGCCCATTATCGGAGATAATCCGCCGTGGGGTTCCAAACCGATAGATGACGTGCGTCTTGAAGAAGTGGAGGATATTCTCCGTCTTCACTTCCCTCAGTGGTACTGCTTCTGCCCATTTGGAGAAGTGATCAGTTGTCGCCAGGATAAAACGATGTCCCCGGGACGATGCTGGCTCGATGGGGCCGACTATGTCAGTCCCCCACATTTTGAATGGCCAGCTAGCCACCGTTGGATGTAGTGGATTCGGATGTTGGTGGATAAAGTCTCCATGAATCTGGCACGAGTGGCATTGCTTTGCATACTCGAGGCAGTCCTGGGTCATCGTGGGCCAGTAGTAATCCATCCGTTTAATTTTTAACTTCATCTTTGGGCCTGCTTGGTGAGAACCGCAAAGTCCGTCGTGAATTTCCTGAACGACTCTTTCTGCTTCGTCAGGTCCTAAGCATCTCAGCCATAGAGAATCAAACGATCTCTTGTATAGAGTATCGTTAACGAAAGCGAAAGATAGAGCTCGTTTCATGAGCTGATGTCTTGAGGACGCTTCTTCGGGCATTCAGTGGGACTTAAAGTAGTCTATGAAGACTTCCCTCCAGTCCTCAGCCTTCTCACGGTCTTTTATTTGTAGGGTCGTCTGCTCAGTCGCTCCCTTTTCTTTGTATAATTTCGGAGATATTTCTGCCGGGGCGAGCACTCGACGACTTTGTACCACGATTCTGACGTCATCGAGGTTCTCGTCAGCCAGTTCTTTAGTAAGTTTGGCCAACGCGTCTGCTTTGCTGTTTTCCGCGCGCGGTATGTTCTCCAAAGTATAGGAGGGAATTTGGGTCAATAGTTGTTGCACCTTTTCGCCGTACTTCACCAACTATGGTTTGCACGTTTGGTAGTCACCATTTACTTGACTAACGACCAATTGAGAATCCCCGTATATAAGGAGATTTTCGATTCCCATGTCGATGGCGATCTCGAGGCCTGCTATCAGAGCTTCATATTCAGCTTCATTGTTTGTCCTCGGCTCTGTTAAGGAGAAGGCGAAGTGCATTATCCCTCCTTGTGGAGTTGCGAAGACGAGGCCTATCCCCGATTTGATCATTGGGATACCTTGTTTCTGTTTCTTTACGGAGGACGCTCCATCGAAATAGAGTTCCCATCGGGTACTACCGCCGCCAATCGCATCAAATGCATGCTCGTCCGGCAACTCGCAGTTCAGAGGAGAACCGGCAGGTACTGGATGCTCAGCGAGGAAGTCGGCAATGGCCTGGCCTTTCACTGCCTTAAGAGGTCGATACGTTATTGAGAACTCCATCAGGAGTAGAGCCCATTTAGCGAGTCGACCCGTCAATATAGCCTTTGACATCAGATATTTAAGAGGGTCCACCTTCGAGATGAGACGGACTTCATGTGCCAACGCATAGTGCCTGAGCTTTGTTATCGCGAAGATTAACGCCAAGCAATGTTTTTCAATGGGAGAGTAGTTGCTTTCTGCCCCCAGTAGAACTCGACTTAAGTAGTAGAGTGCTCTTTCTTTCCCTTGATCGTCCTCTTGTGCCCACAATGCGCCTAAAGAACCTTCGAGGGCGGTTGTATAAAGAATGAGAGGTTTTACCTTAACCGGAGCAGCCAACACCGGCGGGTTCTGCAGGTATTGCTTGATCTCGTCTAGCGCGCTTTGGCATTTTTTATCCCAGACGAATGGGGTTCCCTTCTTCATCAGGTGACTGTAAGGACGGCATTTGCCTGAAAGATTAGCGATAAACCGCCGGATGTATGCGAGCTTCCCTTGGAGAGACCGCAACTGTTTGAGGGTTCTTGGCGGAGGCATTTCCCTGATCGCCTTGATCTTAGATGGATCTATTTCGATACCTCGATGTCGGATGATGAATCCCAGGAATTTACCCGAGGAGACTCCAAACGCGCATTTGAGGGGATTCATCTTCAAATTATATTGCCGAAGGCGTTGAAAGACAGTCTCCAGATGCTTTAAATGCTCTTCGTATGACATGCTTTTCACTACAAGGTCATCGATATAGCACTCGACGATGTCATGTATGAGATCGTCGAAGATCTTTGTCATGGCCCTTTGATAGGTAGCACAGGCGTTCTTTAGACCAAAGGGCATAACCTTGTAGCAGAATATGCCCAAAGGGGTCCGGAAAGCGGTGTGCTTCTGGTCTTCGGGATGCATCTTTATCTGATTGTATCCTGACGAACCGTCCATAAAGGAGAAAACCTCGTGAGTGGACGTGTTATCTATCATTAGCTCGGTTACTGGTACTGGGAAATCGTCCTTTGGACAGGCTTTATTGAGATCCCTGAAATCCACGCATATGCGTACCGTCCCATTCTTCTTCATTACCGGGACGATATTGGCGATCCAGTCGGGATATTGGACTTCTTGGATAAATCCAGAATCGATCAGCTTCTTGACTTCGGCGTTGATGCTCATTTCAAGCTCGAGTCGCATCCTTCTTGGCGCCTGCTTGACTGGCTTGATATCCGGGGATATTGCTAATTTATGCATAGCAATCTCCGGATCTAATCCTGGCATCTCGGAGTAGTTCCACGCGAAGCAGTCTTTATGCCGTAGAAGCACGTTCTTTAACGCAGCCACCCTTTCTTCAGATAGCAGCTCGCTGACAAATGTCGGTCGCGGGTCATCTGCCGATCCCAACTCAATCTTCTTGAGGTTATCTGCAGTAGTATGTATACCATCTTCCAGTTCTTTCGGAGCTGACGGAAATTCTGAGATCACCTCATCATCGTTGTTCTCAAAGCACCGGGGAAGGTCATCTAAGTTCTCGGGCTCTTCTTTTAATATCGTAATCGTATAACAGGTGCGAATCCGCTCCCAGGACTGAGGTGGATCCGGTTCTGCTCTTACGGCCTTGGGTTCGTGTTTTGTGGCGGCGTTACCCTCCAGCCGTTGGATAAAGCAAATCTGCCCTATTGGTACCGGTCCTCAACCCAGTTCTTGAAGGTGAAGCAGTCTTCGATAGGGTGTCCTATGGCTCGGTGATAAGAGCAATAGCTCGGATGAGAAGCCTTGTTAACTTGCTCAGGGTGCTTAAGCTCTGGAAGCGCGATCATTTGATGTTTTAAAGCTAGCTTGAGTAACCTCTCCGTCTTGTCTCGGGGGAAGGAGTACGCTCGACTCATCTTCTTCATGAGGGACAAATCCGAGCCGTGCAATACTCGATCACGTAACCCCCTAATCCTGCGTCGTTGTTGTCGGCTCCTCTTTCCGCTTCTTGATTTATTTCCGTCTCTGCGTCGGGCCTTTCGTACAACGGGTTGACGAGGATGAGCATCTTTGTCTTTTGCAGCCTGTTGAAATAGACGTTGCGTCTTGGCCTTCTTGTAGATGGCCATCTCGCGGTTGTGGTCTTCCCGAGCTTTCTGACCCGCTTTCCTGATAGGCTTGTCCATTCGTTCTTCAAACGACGGACTCGGCACTTCAATCGCGGGGTCTAGTTTTGATGAGGGGTTGGCGTCTCCTGACAGGGCGTCCTCTTCTTCATCAAAGGTATATATAGCGTAGCTGCTGTGGGCCCATCCCCGTTTTCCGGTTCTCGCGTATCCAAGCCCAAGTGTTTCCATTTTCCCGTTGGGCAATTTGTGTTGAGTCCCAGGGACATCCCAAATCCTGTTGTAGAACCGAGCCTGTCGAACAGTCTATTTTAAGGGTACTCCTTGGCGCTTCAATAGCTTCTTTAATCCATTTGTATAGTATCTAGGCAGACGGATGGGTTGGAGCCTGTCGAGTGTAGCATCCGCGCCATGCCAGATCTCTTTCTTTACTTTCGACTCTGAGGATCGGTAGAATAGGATCACCTTCTCACCCCTTTGCCTGGGATGGACGTAAAATGTTCGCAGGTCCTGCACATTGTGAGCTTGAAGTGTGTCGAGATCCTTGTAATGTTCTCGCGGTACCATGGTGATTTGCAAACTATAGTCATCGCCAGGGGGTGCTTGTATTGACAGCCGATTGGAGAACACGGCATTAACTTCATCTTCTGAATCACTTCCGAAGACCAACATGGGGGCGGGCGTCCCCAGGTTGTTGCGTTGAGATGGCCCTGCATAAACTATCTCTTCCTCTTCTTCGGTATCGCTCCCGAAAACAGGGATGGTGGCGGCGGTTTTGTTTTCCGGGTTGCGACACCTTTCTGTATCCTCGAAATCTGGCAAAAAGTACTTCGCATCTTCGTATTTGCGGACTTCGTTCACGGAAAATGGGTTCAACTCACCTGTTACGGTATACTCGAAACCATCCTTGAAGTACTTCATACACTGATGTTGCGTAGAAGGGATGATGTTGCACTCGTGTAGCCAAGGACGGCTGAGCAAGGCGTTGTAGCAGGTCTTGGCGTCAATGACATGGAATTTGATGTCTGTGACGAGAAGTCCGAAGCGTAATGTTAGTATCACAGATCCGAGAGTCCGTGACGATTATGAATCGAAACCGGAGATAGTAATTTTGTCACGAGCGAGGTGTTGCACACTCATGCAGATTTCCTTCAACACCCGAACATTAAGGAGATTGACGGAGGATCCATTATCCACCAGGATCTTGCCTATCTTGATATCATGGCAGTATCCAGAGACATATAGGGGACGGTTGTGGTCGCACGTCCCGAGAAGGAGGTCTTCGTCACCGAAAGTGATGTCGGCCGTATGCACTTCCTCCAGTTCATCCTTCATCCTTTCAGTGGCGAGGAAGGCTTGGAATTGCTCAGGTTCTTGTAACGCCTTAATTAGTGAGTCTCGCGCCTCTTTTGATAACAGGAGGGCATCAAGAATGCTAAGCTGAGAAGGTAGCTTTCTTAGGTGCGCTAGGATATTGTAGTCCACCTTACCCTTCCTGGGAGGGTCTTTGGTAGTTAGTTCTTTCATGACCTGGTCATCTAAAGTGATATCCTCAGTGACCTTTTCCTTTCCCTTATCTTTTCCACTCGCGGGCCCGAGATTCTTTCCTGGGAGTGTGCGATTGCGCAACTGAATGTTCTCGCAGGCCTCCGATCTCTCTTCTTTCCCTAAAACGGATTCTTTAAAGAGGGGGCCCAGAGCCATTTCTTCATCAGAGTCGCTCCCAAAGGTGAGAACTGGTGACCCCCCGGCGTTAACCATGTAACAGTTGCCAGTAGTTCTGTTGTGCCCATCGACAGTACTTCTTCGTTCCCGACGGATCTTGCGTTTCATGCGCTTAAAATGTTGCCGATGAGCAACATATCCCTGCCACCATATCTTAAAGGCGTCGCACTCCTCCGTGGGGTGTGAAATTTTCCGATGATATGCGCAATAATCAGGGTGCCTCTCCACCCCATCGTGCGTGTTTCCTTCCGAGGGTGGTAGCTTCATTCCCATTGACATGGCTTTGGCAAACCTTTTTCTCGTCTTGAATATCTTCTTGTCTGCCTCGGATGCTTTTCGATCTGGCGGGAGCACTTCAACTCTTTCGTTCAGTCGTCTGCATTTGGCTCCTTCCGATGCGGCCATCTCACGCTCCTGATCCGCTTTACTCTTTAGACGAATCTCGTCTAGAAAGGCGTTGATCATTTCATCTGTTGGCCACGCACGCTCTGGTTCAGGCTCTGTCCCCAGTTTCTTAGTGCCAGGAGTTTTCTCATCATCGGTAAACGAGTGGGAGATTACGTTACAACTCGCCACATACCCTTCGGATTCATCCGACGAGCTCTCTCCATCACTTCTCTCTTGAAAGATGTGGTTGAGGAACTCTTGCAGTGTGACAGGAGTTCGCGCCTCTTGATTATACTCTTCCAGCGCGTCGATTTGCTTCTACGAGTTCGTGTGCTTGTCTCCAAGCTTCACGGGCTTCTTGGATTTCTTCTTCTTTTTCTTCGAAGATTTTGACGGTTGGGCGTGAGTATTTGGGCCCTTATCGCGAGTCTTCGTAGTTGGGCGGGGCTTCAGTATCCCTTCAATAATTTGAGGTTCAAGAGGGTCCTCCCATTCGATCGCAGGGCACGCATGAAGGTCTCTCAGCATTCTTTTGGTTTTAGTTGATAGTACGACCTCCCATGGAGCTTCTTCGATAAAGGAATAGGTTGCCCCCGGTGTATCTGCATTCTTAGGAGTATGCGGCTGTGGTGGGTTCACCTTCCACTTTTCGGATAGTATAAACTTCCTCTGGAGGTACTGATCTTCAATCCATCCTTTGAAGACGAAGCAATCTTCAATCGGATGACTTACCGTTTGATGGTAAGGGCAATAGTTAGGGTTATTCACCTCGGTGGGTTGCGGCGGTCGCCTTGGATTTGGTAGGTTTATAAGTCTGTTGCGTACTGCCAGCTCGAATAACCGTTTCGTCTTGTCTCGTGGGAACGAGTAGGGACGTTTCATCTTGTCATTATAATACCGGCGTCTTTCTTCCAGTTGATCTGCCGGTTTCGGGGTGTTAGGTTGCTGTTGGGCATTCGCGACAAAGGTTGCCCTTCCTTTACCCTTGTCGTTCCGAGGTTCCGACTTCGGGGGAGGTGGTCTATGACCCATCTGGTCCATCTGAGCCAACTTGTCGATTAAAGCCTGGAATGTGGTTGGCTTAAAGAACATCATAAACTGGGAGATAGTTGCGTGGGGGTCTAGGGTTCCCACGAACATGCCCACTGTGGGTGCCTCCTCAATGCGTTGTTCGCATCTCGACCACAAATTCCGCCAACGTATAGCATACTGGACCCAGGTTTCGCCTGGTTTTACCCTGACGTTAATCAATGCTGTTATTAGAGTGCGTTCGCTGGCACTTGCGAATCGCTGAGTGAATAACAACTCCATTTCAGCGAACGTCTTGATAGAATCGTTCGGGAGTTCCGAATACCATTTGAACGCTGTTTCTGATAAGCTGCCCACGAACTGGCGAAGCAACAGTTTATCATCACCGCCGGTGTTACCGCAGAGGGCCCGGAACTGGGCAACATGTTGATGGGGATTGCCGGTCCCCTTATACACGTGGAATTTTGGTATCGTATAGCCTGGCGGGTATTTGATTTGGTTGTACCAGCTTGGATACGGCCGCCCCGTTTTTACGACTTGACCAGCTGCCTCAGTCGCATGATGAACCCGGATTTGCTGGGCTATATAGTCAACCAAGTCAGCCTTAGAGATTGCCTCCTCCTTGGCCGTTGAGAGGGCTGGTGGTGGATTTGACGTTTCTCCTCGGTCGTCTTCAAGAACGATTGGGGGATCCTCGGCGGGTAGGTCCTGTTGGATCATCATTCCTATCATATCTTGGAAGAGAAGGCCCATACGTTGTATGTTGGCCGCTTGTTCAGCAGCCTCTTTGTCCTTTTTCTCCAGTATCCGGCGAAGGAATTCAGCGTCGGTTTCTTCCTCCTGGCGTGCGTCTGAGGACGTTTCTGGGCTTTCTTTTGGCCCGGTAAGTGCGGCCATAGCATTCATCATTTCTTGGAGCTTTTGCTGTTGCTCCTGGGCTTTGGTCACCGACCGTGTAAGCGGTCTATGACCCGTGGACGCACGACTGTCTTCTTTTCCTGACGCCATGTATACGGTGTGGACCATCATGCCCCCAGACTTAGGGCGTCTGGGCTTAGTGCTATTAGCTGTCGTTGCAGGCTGGGGGATCTTCTCTGGCTTCCTCCTTTTATTAGCCATGGAGGTTGAGGGGGCCGTTGAGGTGGGCGTCCAGACAGCCTTTCGGGGTTTAGCCGGGTGACCAGCTTCCGGTTGGATTTTCAGCTTCTTATGCTGGTGGGAGAAGTTTGGATCGATGATCGAGTCTCGGGCCTGCCGCCAAACCTTATAGATTTTGGAAGACAGCCGTTGAGGGGATCGGGGCTGTTCTGATTTTATTTCCATAACTTTTTTTAATGGGGGAGGAGACCTCTTTAGCACTGCAGTAGGAGAATTCCTTCGCACCTTATTTAGCATCTCGAAGCTGTTCCTCTTTGGAACAACAGTATTAACTTCTGCCATCGGGGCTGGTGGAGCTAGCCCCGAGGGGGAGTTGCCCCCAGCCCTCCTTACTCGGCGCCAGTGGCGACGTCGAGCGTGCCGAGCGGACGGCGTTGGTTCAGCGGTGAGAATAGCTTCGTCTTGCCCCCTGTGTAGGTGGAGGGTCGTTGCTGGTGTTAGCCTGTCAAAGACCGACGTCCTTTGGATAGCAGGAGCGGGAGCTGGAGCCGTCAATCTTGTAAAGACCGACTTTGTGGCAGGGGAAGTCGCTTTGATGACTTCAGGAGCAGGTTCGGTCACTTTCTTAGAAGCAGCCTTCTCTGGGATTGTAGGCCCCATGATGGGTCCACAGGATTTCTGGCCCAATCTAGAGAAGACCGAGGCGCTGATGTTGGGCGACCCGTTGAGAGGAGCCGCGGCAGGGGTAAGACGATCAAAGACCGACTTCTTGGGAGTTTTCTTTGTCAGCACCGGCGCCGTGAAACTTGTTGGTGGGAGTATAGTCCCAAAGAACAATCCGGTAGTGGCCTGAGTCACCCGGTCCACCGGCATAGTGAATAACGAAGCAGCTTGGGGTCCGTAGGCTATACCTCCTGGCGAGGCAGAGCGTTGGTCGCAATTGCAGTCTGAGCAGTTGGAGAATTTCACAGAAGTAGAAGCCATTGATCCTTTGCTTTCTGCAATAAGCAAGACGCCAATTCTTAGTATCTTGAAACCCAAGGGCAACCATTAGCGAACCGCGATTGGTTCGCGAATCACGACACACGAAGTGTGGAGTGGAAAGAGGAAAAGGTCCCACCGGGCGTGCCAGAATCTGTTCCCCTCCGAATGGCGGCCAAGACATGGAATGCCTCGCCTGAGATTCGGGGCAGATGCTAATTGGTGCTATCCGTCCACCTCTCCGAAGATGCCAAGTTGATTTATGGCACCATGTATCGGAGGTCTAAACGGATGCGGCCGATGTAGCAGACTTTGTCAGATTCCCCCTCGCTTGAGGGGTTTTTGATTGTGGGGACGCTCTTCCCTGCAGGCGCAAGCCCCCGCAGTTAATTACGCTACCGCATTGCGGTAACAACTTTCTCCTTCTCCAGATGGTCACTTCGTGTCGTGGGTGTTTGTTTTGTTCGTGGTTGCCCGTGGATTGTATACGGAGACTAACTTATGTTGTCGCCCTAGGATGTGGATTAGTCCAAATCCGTATTTTCTTAGATTTGGTTTTGGGGTTTTGGTTTGAGGATACGTTAGCCTATTTGAGGCCAAGATCAACTCAAACGTTTGTTAAGGATACGTTAGTCTAGTTTGAGACTAAGATCAACTTAACGGGATCGTTTAGATCCGACAAAAGACCGTTTGGGTTCTATTGTTCCAGTTTAGGGACATGGTGGTCCATTGAATATATGGCCGTCGGGACCCGTCACCTCTCTGACGACGTTGAAGGATTACAACGACAGGTGTCAGAGGAGTTCGGAGATATACCCTTGAACCAAAGTTAATTGGGGGAGATTCATAGTCCAGTCTGTTTGAAGTTTTAAGGATACGTTAGCCATCTTTGAGGCTAAGATCAACTTAAACGGGACCGTTTAGATCCGACAAAAGAGCATGCGGGGCTCTATTGTTCCAGTTTAGGGACGTGGTGGTCCATTGCTAGTTTAAGGACATTGCGGTCCATGGGTAGTTTAAGGACATTGCGGTCCAATGTTAGTTTTAAGACATCTCAGTCAAGGTTAAGGACGTCGTAGTCCATGGGTTTAAGGACCCCACAGTCCATTGTTAGTTTTAAGACATCTCGGTCGAGGTTAAGGACGTCGTAGTCCATGGGTTTAAGGACCCCACAGTCCATTGTTAGTTTTAAGACATCTCGGTCGAGGTTAAAGACGTCGTAGTCCATGGGTTTAAGGACCCCACAATCCATTGTTAGTTTTAAGACATCTCGGTCGAGGTTAAAGACGTCATAGTCCATGGGTTTAAAGACCCCACAGTCCATTGTTAGTTTTAAGACATCTCGGTCGAGGTTAAGGACGTCGTAGTCCATGGGTTTAAGGACCCCACAGTCCATATCAATGCGTGGTCATCGGGACCCGTCACCTCTTTGAAGACGTTGAGGGATTACAACGCCAAGTATCAAAGGAGTGAAGAGATGTACCCTGGAACCGGAGTGGATTAAATAGTCTTTGGCCCAATTTGGGATCAAGACCAATTAATTATGTTATGAGCCCATTAGCCCAGTTAATTACGAATTGAGGACTTATGGCCAGCTTGGGCTAAGTCCAATCATGTCTGGAATATTGGCTTCCTGTTGGTCCCTTGAAGGAGAGGCTTTGCCTCTATCCATTTAGCCAATTGGGCCAATGCCTAGTGTTAAACACTAAAGACCAATCAGTGTTGAACACTGGGAATGAGATTGATAAGTCAGTGTTTAACGCTAAAAGATAATTGGTGTTAAACACCAGCAACAAGGCTTTCAAATTAGTGTTAAACACTAAAACAGATCAGTGTTAAACACTGTCAACAGAAGTCCCAAACTAGTGTTGAACACTGAGGTAATCGGTGTTGAACACTGCAAGTAAAGTTCTTTGCTTAGTATTGAACACTAAGACCAAACAATGTTTTAATACTGAATTCAGGGGTTCTAATTTAGTGTTAAACACTAAGGCAGGAGGGGTCACGTGGCAACACGTGAGAGCGCCCTCCCTTCATTTGTTCTTCTGAGACTATTGCATCTTCTAGAGCATCACGTGCTATCACGTGACGGGCATTCAAGCGCTTGTGTGTTAAAGCTTCTGTCAAGGGTCACGTGGGTCACGTGAGGCACTGCCTCAAAGGGCTTTCTGTAGATCTTTTGGGGGGGTCACATGTTGACACGTGACCCTTCTTTTCTGTAGTTGTTTAGAAGATCTGTTAATCCCTTTCAGGAATTAAATTCCTCGTAGGGTTGAACCCTGACAATAATTTCAGAGGAATTAAATTCCTACTTCCTTTTGAAGATTTATATTCTGGGATAGAGTTGAACTCTGAATTTTCTGTAGGAATTAAATTCCTCATATATATGAAGAACTGAATAGGGTTAAACCCTAATAAAAGCTTTATGGAATTAAACTCCCACTCTCTGTTAAAGAATTATGATTAAGGGAATTAAATTCCCGTTGTTTCAACAGAACTAAGTTCTTAACTAGGGTTAAACCCTAATTCTTTTCATTCTGAAGGAATTAAATTCCCATAACACAGGGTCAAACCCTAATTTTATTTTAAAGGAATTAAATTCCTATAGTTTTGTGAGAATTAAATTCTCGTGCTTCCATTCCCTCTCTATGCTTTGGATCTGCATGGCAGGATCTCAACCCATTGAGAATTAAATTCTCAACTTCAAGGGGTGATGTGCGCTTTACTGATCCTCTATCAAAGAGAGAAGAAATATGTTCTTCTGTTTTATATCAGAGTTGAACTCTGTTGAGAATTAAATTCTCTTTTCTTTCAAGGAGCCTTCCCTTTCTTACCTAGGGTTTTCTTTTGCAGAAGATCCCAATTCCTCAAAGTATCCAGGCTCTCTCCCTTTTCTTCCCTCTGCGTATCTATCTTTCTTGTATCTCTTGGCTCCTATTTATAGGAGAAGCAGCCGAGTCAATTAGTTTTTTGACGAATCTTCATTGAGAGATTTGATTTGCATCCATCATTCGTTCTGGACCTTTGGATTATTAGGTGAATTTTATTCACCATTGGATTTCAAATCCAGGGATTCTTCTTTGTGATTTCTGTTAGATTCAAAGGGGAAATCTTTCCAAATTCGAGATTTTCCCATAGATAGATGATATTTAATCACCTCTAAATCTTTAATTCAATCGGTTGCTTTTGGAAAGATTTGAGAGGTCTTTCTCATAATTTAATTCTGTTAACAAATGGGCTTTGAAGTCGGTCACGTGTGGCCACGTGACCCTTGGTCACGTGTGGGCACGTGACCCCCTTGAGCCTTCTTCCTTCTTTTTACGCTCTGTCTTCTCGTTGCTGCTTAGCTATCACGTGCCACCACGTGACACTGGTCACGTGTGAGCACGTGACCCTGGCATGGAGCCTTCTTCTTGATTTAACCGGAGAATGAGTCTGATGTTTTGAGTGTCACGTGCCAACATGTGACCCTGGTCACGTGGGAGCACGTGACCTCTTCTGAAGCCTTTTTCTTGATTTGCTCAGGGAACCATTGGGTCTTTGCCGCTGCTTTTAAATGTCACGTGCTGACACATGACCCAGGTCACGTGGGAGCACGTAACCCTTACTGAAGCCCCTTTCTCTGATGTAGTTGGGAAACTGAACTTGCCTTGCCGATACTTTTAGGTGTCACGTGCCAACACGTGACTGCTGGTCACGTGTAAGCACGTGACCCTCTTCTGAAGCTTTTTCCATAAGCTTTTCTGATTTTAAATCAGGAAACACCAGGCTCTGCTCTGGACGTTTCCCACGGTGTCAGGATTGACATAAGCCGTGTTCCGCGTGACCAGGAATTTGCTGTGGATGCTTCCCACGGGGTTTGATTGACATAGCCGTGTTCTGCGAGGACCAGGATCCGCTCTGGGCGTTTCCCACAGGGTCAGGATTGACATAGGCCGTGTTCCACGTGACCAGGAATTTGCTGTGGATGCTTCCCATGGGGTCGAGATTGACTTTAGCCGTGTTCTGCGAGGACCAGGCTCTGCTCTGGACGTTTCCCATGGGGTCAGGATTGACATAGGCCATGTTCTGCGTAACCAGGATTTTGCTCTGGATGCTTCCCACGGGGTCTGATTGATATAGCCGTTTTTTGCGAGGACCAGGCTCCGTTCTGGATGTTTCCTACGGGGTCAGGATTGACATAGGTCGTGTTCCATGTAACCAGGAATTTGCTCTGGATGCTACCCACGGGGTCTGATTGACATTGCCGTGTTCTGCGAAGACCAGGCTCCGCTCTGGACATTTCCCACGGGTCAGGATTGACATAAGCCGTATTCTGCGTAACCAGAATTTTGCTCTGGATGCTTCCTACGGGGTCTGATTGACATAGCCGTATTCTGCGAGGACCAGGCTCCGCTCTAGACGTTTCTCACGGGGTCAGGATTGACATAGGCCGTGTTATGCGTAACCAGGATTTTGCTCTGGATGCTTCCCACGTTGTCTGATTGACATAGCCGTGTTCTGCGAGGACCAGGCTCCGCTCTGGACGTTTCCCACGGGGTCAGGATTCATATAGGCCGTGTTCCACGTAACCAGGAATTTGCTCTGGATGCTTCCCACGGGGTCTGATTGACATAGCCATGTTCTGCGAGGACCAGGATCCGCTCTGGACATTTCCCACTGGGTCAGGATTGACATAGGTCGTGTTCCACGTGACCAGGAATTTGCTCTGGATGCTTCCCACGGGGTTTGATTGACATAGTCGTGTTCTGTGAGGACCAGGCTCCGCTCTGGACGTTTCCATCGGGGTCAGGATTGACATAGGCCGTGTTCCACGTAACCAGAAATTTGCTCTGGATGCTTCCCACGGGGTCTGATTGACATAGCCGTGTTCTGCGAAGACCAGGCTCCGCTCTGGACGTTTCCCACGGGGTCAGGATTGACATAGGCCGTGTTCCACGTAACCAGGAATTTGCTCTGGATGCTTCCTACGGGGTTTGATTGACATTGCCGTGTTCTGCGAGGACCTGGCTCCGCTCTAGACGTTTGCCACGGGGTCAGTATTGACATAGGCCGTGTTCTGCGTAACCAGAATTTTGCTCTGGATGCTTCCCACGGGGTCTGATTGACATAGCCGTGTTCTGCGAGGACCAGGCTCCGCTCTGGACGTTTCCCACTGGGTCAGGATTGATATAGGCCGTGTTCCACGTAACCAGGAATTTGCTCTGGATGCTTCCCACGGGGTCTGATTGACATAGCCGTGTTCTGCAAGGACCAGGATCCGCTCTGGACATTTCCCACGGGTCAGAATTGACATAGGCCGTGTTCCACGTGACCAGGAATTTGCTCTGGATGCTTCCCATGGAGTCTGATTGACATAGCCGTGTTCTGCGAGGACCAGGCTCCGCTTTGGACGTTTCCCACGGGGTCAGGATTGACATAGGCCATGTTCTATGTAACCAGGAATTTGCTCTAGATGCTTCCCACGGGCTCTGATTGACATAGCCGTGTTCTGCGAGGACCAGGATCCGCTCTGGACGTTTCCCACGGGGTCAGGATTGACATAGGCCGTGTTCCACATGACCAGGAATTTCCTCTGGATGCTTCTCACGGGGTCTGATTACATAGCCGTGTTCTGCGAAGACCAGGCTCCGCTCTGGACGTTTCCCATAGGGTCAGGATTGATATAGGCCATGTTCCACGTAACCAGGAATTTGCTCTGGATGCTTCCCACGGGGTCTGATTGACATAGCCTTGTTCTGCGAGGACCAGGCTCCACCCTGGACGTTTCCCACGGGGTCAGGATTAACATTGGTCGTGTTCCACGTGACCAGGAAAGGTTGACTCTCGGTTGTTTGTACATCGTCGAGTTATGGAACTGGGGATTTTGCCGCAGCTCCGATTTGTTGATGTCGTGTCTGTTGAAATAAGATGGATATTGAGATGATCTACAGGCTGTCTGTGAAACGTTGAGATTTGGCTTCTTCTTCCGATGGAGCCTGGGGAGGGAGGTATGGTTCCCTCTTTGTTTGTGCCCCTGGATTTATACAGAGATCAATGTGATCTCATCTGTAGGGCATAAATTTCATTTTTTCAAAAAATTTTTTATTTCTTTTCGCGATGCTCTATCATTTCATCTTTTATATCGCGAAGGTCGCGATTGCCCAATCATTTCGGCTATTTTTCGCGGTGCCCAATCATTTCGGCTATTTGTTTTATTTTTACTTGCTGCTTTTTATTGAGAGTTGCCCAATCATTTCGGCTATTTTTGTATGTATACATTTTTACTTGCTGATTTTATTGCAAGTTGCCCTATCATTTCGGCTATTTCGTATGCATGTGTGGCTCGCTGGCTTTTTGCTGCAAGCTTAGAATTAGACACCGATTTCGGCATCAGCACCGCTACAACTGGGATATTTCCAGGAGCGAATCATCATTCGCCTTCGTCGATGTCGAACAAAGGTGGCTTAGTAGACAGGGTTAGGATCCTGTCGACTAAGGCTTTTGACTTCATGAGCCGTAAGGGCCTCATAAAGGTATTTCTCCCTACGAGTCGTGAGGATCTCGTTGGTGCGTTTTCTCCTCAGGGATAGTGAGGATTCCTAAGTGCATGGTCACTTATAAGTCGTAAGGATCTTACAAGAGTGCTTTCTCCTTATAAGTCGAGAGGGCTTACAAAGGGGGTTCACTGTGCAAACATATCCCTAGTCACGGATAGGACTTTGTTAGGGAAATGTTTATTCGCGCCCGTGGATTGTATACAAGGGTCAGCATTGAGCCGCTTGTAGGGCAGCATTGGAGGTTGTGGTGGCCGCTTAAGAATATGTTCAGATCCCTGTAGCTTAAGACTTTTGAATCTTATGAGCCGTGAGGGTCTCATAAGAGGGTTCTCCTTACGAGTCATGAGGATCTCGCAAGTGTAATTTCTTCTTAGGAATCGTGGGGATCCCTAAGTGTGTTGCTCCCTTGTGAGTCGTAAGGATCTCACGCAGGTGGTTTCTCCTCACAAGATTGAGAGGACCTTGCAAGTGTCTTTTAACGAGATCGTGCCCTTTCGGGTTTTCACAAAAACTCGTCGGTAGCCCTGCTGTTTTTACTCACGGAGCCCTTTCGGGTTTTCATCCGTGCCCATTTTGCTTATGGACATACCGTTTTTTTGTTTTTTTTATATTATTTTTTTTGTGTCAGCCTTAGGATACTGCAGTCCACAGTAGTTTTATCGACGTCTCGGTCAACAGCCAGTTTTAGGACATAGTGGTCCATTGTTAGTTTAAGGACGTTTCGGTCCGTCGCCAGTTTTAGGACATAGTGGTCCACCGTTAGTTTAAGGACGTTTCGGTCCATCGACCGGCTGCTACTTGTAGAGTTTGGGCTCAGGAAGATAGCGAGCGGACATAGGCGTCGTCATCTATCATTGACCTAGGCCATGACTCATCAGGCATAGTATTTTTGTAGGAAGCGACCGTTTATTGGCCTGAAAGGTCTTTCACCATGCATGTCCATAAGTATGTATGCTCCACCTTGGTAGACTTTCTCTATGATATACAGGCCTTCATAGTTCGGCTCGAACTTCCCTCGCTTAGCACGATTAGAGATCATGGGTCTCTTGACCACTAGCACAAGTTCGCCTTGGCGGAATGTTCTCGGCCTAGTCAATTTCTCATATGAGCGCGTCATCTTTGCTTTATAAGCCTCTAGATTTTGTTGCGTTATGAGCCGGGTTTCATCAAGGGCATCGAGCTCCTCAAGTCGAAGGTGAGCATTTTCTTCGTCTGTTAGCTCGTAGTGAACTGCCACTCGTAGAGAGGGTAACTCTATCTCTAGAGGGAATACCACTTCCGCACCGAATACCAATGCGTACGGCGTTGTGTTCGTGGCCGTTTTGAACGTAGTTCGATACGCCCAGAGAGCTTCATGTAGTCTCTCGTGCTAGTCCTTCTTATTTCGAGACACCCTCTTTTTCATGATCTTTGTCAAGGTCTTATTGAACGCCTCAGCTAGACCGTTAGCTCGAGGATTATAGACTGAAGAGTATCTCCAGTCTATGTTATGCTGTTGTGCGAAGCGGCTGATCTTGTGGCTTCTGTAGGCTGGCCCGTTATCGGAGATGATCCATCGCGGAGTTCCAAACCGATAAATGACATGCGTCTTGAAGAAATGGAGGATATTTTCCGTCTTCACCTCCCTCAGCGGTACTGCTTCTGCCCATTTGGAGAAGTAATCAGTTGTCGCTAAAATGAATCGATGTCCTCTGGACGATGCTGGTTCGATGGGACCGATTATGTCAGTTCCCCACATTTCATACGGCCAGCTAGCCACCGTTGGATGCAGTGGATTTGGATGTTGATGGATAAAGTCCCCGTGAATCTGGCACGAGTGGCACTGCTTCGCGTATTCGAGGCAGTCCTGGATCATCGTGGGCCAATAGTAGCCCATCCTTTTGATTTTCAGTTTCATCTTCGGACCGGCTTGGTGAGAACCGTAAAGTCCGTCGTGAGTTTCTTGGATGACTCTTTTTGCTTCTTCAGGTCCCAGGCATCTTAACCATAGAGAATCAAATGACCTCTTGTACAGAGTATCATTGACGAAGGCAAAAGAAAGAGCTCGTTTCGTGAGCTGATGTCTCAAGGATGCATCTTCGGATGTTCGACGGGATTTGAAGTAGTCTATAAAGACTTCTCTCCAATCCATAGCCTTTTCCTGGTCTTTTATTCGCAGGGCCGTTTGCTCGGTCGCTCCCTTTTCTTCGGACGACTCCGGATATATTTCTGCTGGTGCAAGAACCTGACGGTTTTGTACAACGATTCTCACTCCATCGAGGTTTTCGTCAGCCAGTTCTTTAGCGAGTTTGGCTAACGCATCCGCTTTGATATTTTTCGCACGCGGTATGCTTTCCAGAATGTAGGAGATAACTTGAGTCAGCAATTGTTGCACTCTCTCGCCATATTTCACCAACTATGGCTTGCACGTTTGATAGTCACCGTTTACTTGACTAACGACCCGTTGGGAGTCTCCGTATATGAGGAGGTTTTCAATTCCCATGTCGATAGCAATCTCGAGACCTGCTATCAAAGCTTCATATTCGGCTTCATTATTCGTCCTTGGTTCTGTTAAGGTGAAGGCAAAGCGCATTATCCCTCCTTGTTGAGTCACGAAGATGAGGCCTACCCCTGATTTGATTATGGGGGTGCTTTGTTTGCGCTTTTTCACGGAGGATGCTCCATCAAAGTAGAGTTCACATTGGGTATCATTCTCTCTTCTCTCACTGTCAATTGTGTCAAACGCGTTCTCGTCTGGCAATTCGCAGTTCAAGAGAGATTCGGCAGGTATCGGATGCTCAGCGAGGAAGTCGGCGATGGCCTGGCCTTTCACTGCCTTGAGGGGTCGATAAGTTATCGAGAACTCCATCAAGAGCAGGGCCCATTTAGCGAGTCGTCCCGTTAATATAGCCTTTGACATTAAACATTTGAGAGGATCCACCTTCGATATGAGATGGACCTCATGTGCCAACGCATAGTGTCTGAGCTTCGTTATCGCGAAGATCAATGCCAGGCAGTGTTTTTTAATGGGAGAGTAATTGCTTTCTGCCCCCAGAAGAACTCGACTCAGATAATAAAGGGCTCTCTCTTTCCCTTGGTCGTTTTCTTGTACCCAAAGGACGCCTAAAGAACCTTCGAGGGCTGTTGTGTACAGGACGAGAGGTTTTCCTTTAACGGGAGCGGCCAGTACTGGCGGATTCTGCAGGTATTGCTTGATTTCATCCAGTGCGCTTTGGCATTTGTGATCCTAGATGAACGGAGTTCCCTTCTTCATTAAGCGACTGTAGGGGCGGTACTTGCCAGAGAGATTGGCTATAAATCGCCAGATATACGTGAGCTTCCCTTAGAGAGACCGCAGTTGCTTGAGAGTCCTTGGCGGAGGCATTTCCATAATCGCCTTGATCTTTGACGGATCTATCTCGATGCCTCGGTGTCGGACGACGAATACTAGGAATTTGCTCGAGGAAACTCCGAACGCGCATTTGAGAGGGTTCATCTTCAAGTTGTATTACCGAAGGCGTTGATATACAATCTTCAGATACTCTCAATGTTCTTCGTATGATTTTCTTTTAACTACGAGGTCGTCGATATAACATTCGACGATTTCATGTATGAGGTCATCGAAGATCTTCGTCATGGCCCTCTGATAGGTGGCACCGGCGTTCTTTAGACCGAAAGGCATCACCTTGTAGCAAAATATGCCCAAAGGGGTCCGAAAAGCAGTATGCTTATGGTCCTCAGGATGCATCTTTATCTGATTGTATCCTGATGAGCCGTCCATGAAGGAGAAGACTTCGTGAGTGGATGTGTTATCTATCATCAGCTCGGTGACCGGTACCGGGAAGTCGTCCTTCGGGCAGGCTTTATTGAGATCCCGGAAGTCCACACATATGCGCACCGTCCCATTTTTCTTCATTACTGGAACAATGTTGGCGATCCTGTCAGGGTATTGAACCTCTTGGATGAAGCCGGAGTCGATTAGCTTCTTGACCTTGGCGTTGATGCTCATTTCAAGCTCGAGCCACATTCTTCTCAGCGCTTGTTTGATCGGTTTGACGTCTGGAGAAATCGCCAATCTGTGGACAGCAATCTCTGGATCTAGTCCTGGCATCTCGGAATAGTTCCATGCGAAGCAATATTTATGCTTCATGAGTACGTCCTTTAGCGTAGCCACCCTTTCTTCAGACAACAGCTCACTGACGAACGTCGGTCGCGGGTCACTTGCCGTCCCCAAATCAATTTTTTTGAGGTTATCTGCAGTAGTATGTATTCCATCTTCCAACTCTTTTGGCGCCGGTGGAAACTTTGAGATCACCTCGCCATCATCGTTTTCGAAGCACCAGGGGAGGTCATCCGTATTCTCAGACTCTTCTTCTGACAGCGTTATCACGTGGCAGGTACGAGATCATTTCCAAGATCGATGTTGATCTGGTTCTACTCTCGTTATACACGTTGCTTTTAGTTCATGCTTTTGTGGCGGGCTTACCTTCCAGCTGCTGGATAGAGCGAACCTGCCTTGTTGATATTGGTCTTCGACCCAGTTCTTGAAGGTAAAGCAGTCTTCGAGAGGATGCCCTATTGCCCGATGATAGGAGCAATAGTCTGGGTGAGAGACCTCGTTCGCTTGCTCGGGGTGCTTGGACTCCGGGAGTGTCATCATCTGATGCTTTACGACGAGATTGAATATCTTCTTTGTCTTATCTTGGGGAAAAGAATATTCCCGACCCATCTTCTTTATAAGGGACGGATCCCGGCTGCTCGACTCTTGCTCGCGTGGCTTCTTGGACCCGCTTGGCTGCTGTCGAATGTTTTTTCCGTTCTTTGGTTTATTTTTGCCTCTGCGCCGGGTCTTTTGTATAACGGGCCAGCGACGAGGAACATTGTCATTCTCCACGGCATGCTGAAGGAGGCGTTGTGTCCTGGCTTTCTCGTAAATGGCTATTTCACGGTTATGGTCATCCCGGACCTTTTGACCTGCTTCCCTTATTAGCTTGTCCATCCGTTCTTCAAACGACGAACTCAGTATTTTGATGGTAGGATATCGTTTTGGTTCAGGGTCAGCATCTTCTAACAGGGTGTCTCCTTCTTCATCGAAGTCATGTATGACGTAGCTACCATGGACTCGTTCCCATTTCTTGGATTGGACATATCCAAGCCCGACCGTTTCCATTTTCCCGTTGGGTAACTTTCACTGAGTTCCGGAGACGTCCCAAATCCTGTTGTAGAATCGAGCTTGTCGAGTAGTCTGTCTGAGGGGTACCCTTTGGCGCTTCAATAGCCTTTTCAAACCTTCCGTGTAATATCTAGGCAGACGAATGGGCTGGAGCCTGTCAAGTGTAGAATCCGCACCATGCCAAATTTTTTTCTCCACTTTGGTTTCCATGGATCGGTAGAATAGGATCGCCTTTTCATCTCTTCGCCTGGGAGAAACGTAAAATGTTTGTAGTTCCTGCACACTATAAGTTTCAAGTGCATCGAGATATTTGTAATGTTCTTGTGGAACCATGGTAATTTGCAAACTCTGATTATCGCCAGCGAAGGCTTGTATTGACGGCCGAGCGGAAAATATAGCGTTGATCTCATCTTCCGAGTCACTGCCGAAGATCAACATAGGGGTGGACGGTCCCGGGTTGTTGCGTTGGGGCAGCCCTGAATAAACTATCTCTTCTTCCTCCTCGGTATCACTCCTGAAGACCGGAATAGTGGTGATAGTTTTGTTCTTCGGTTTGTGATATCTTTTCGTGTCCTCAAAATCTGGTAAGAAGTATTTTGCATCTTCGTATTTTCGGACTTCGTTCATGGAGAATGGGTTCAGCTCTCCTGTTACGGTATACTCGAGACCATCCTTGAAATACTTCATACACTGATGTTGAGTAGAAGGGATAATATTGTGATCGTGTAACCAAGGCTTGCCGAGCAAAGCATTGTAGCATGTCTTGGCGTCAATGACATGAAACTTAATGTCCGTGACAAGCAGCCCAAAGCGTAGTATCAATATTACAGACCCAAGCGTCCGTGATGACTGGGAGTCAAATCCGGATATGGTGATCTTATCACGAGCGAGGTGCTGAACGCTCATGCAGATTTCCTTCAACACTTTCACATTGAGGAGATTAACGGAGGACCCATTGTCAACCAGGATTTTTCCTATCTTGATGTCATGACAGTATCCGGAGACATAAAGGGGACGGTTATGCTCGCATGTCCCAAGGAGGAGATCTTCATTGCCGAAAGTGATATCCGTTGTGTGCACTTCTTCCATCTCGTCTTTCATCTTTTCTTCGGCTAGGAAAGCTTGGAATTGCTCTGGCACTTGTAGTACCTTGATCAATAAATCTCTCGCCTCTTTGGATAACAGAAGGGCGTCGAGAATGCTTAGTTGCGAAGGTAGCTTTCTCAAGTGTGCCAGAACGTTGTAGTCCATCTTACTTATCTTTGGCGGGTCTTTGGCTGTCAGCTCTTCGACGGCTTGGTCATTAAGGATGATATCCTCAGAGACCTTTTTCTTTCCCCTTATCTTTCCTATTTAACCCACTGTTCGAGGGCCCAAGATTCTTTTCGGGCAGCGTGCGATTGCGCAGCTGAATGTTCTCGCAGTTCTTCGGTTCTTCCTCTTTTCCCGACATGGATTCTTTGAAGAGAGGGCCAAGAGTCATTTCTTCGTTAGAGTCGCTCCCGAAGGTGAGAACTTGCGATCCCGCAGCGTTGACCATGCGACGGTTGCTGGTAGTTCTTTTATGCTCCTCGGTCGTATTTCTTTGCTCTCGACGAATTTTGCGTTTCATCCGCTTGAAATGTTGTCGGTGAGCAACATACCCCTGCCACCATCTTTTAAAAGCGTTACACTCTTCGGTGGGGTGTGCAATCTTCCGATGATATAAGCAGTAGTTAGGATATGTCTCCGCTTCACCAAGAGTGTTTCCTTCGGAGGGTGGCAGCTTCATTCCCATCGATATGGCTTTGGCGAACCCCTTCCTCGTCTTGAACCTGCTTTTATTTGCGATGGATGCACTTTGATCTGGCAGGAGTGTTTCAACCCTTTCGTCCGGTCGTCGGCGTTTGGCTTTTTCGAATATGGCCATCTCACGCTCTCGAGCAGCTTTGCTTTTGAGAAGAGCTTCGTCCAGGAATGCATCAATCATTTCGTCTGATGGCCCTAGAAGTTCCGGCTCAGGATTTGCCCCCAATTTCTCTGTGTAAGGAGCTTCTTCATCGTTTATCAACGAGTGAGAGATCACATGGCAACTTGCCACGTAATCTTCAGATTCATCCGACGAGTCTTCTCCATCCTCTCCGTCCTCAAGGACGTGACTGAGAAATTCTTGGAGTGTGACTGGAGTCCGCGCCTTCTGGTTATACTCTTCCAGCGCGCCAATCTGCTTTTGCAGGTCCGTGCACCTGTCACCAGGCTTCACGGGCTTCTTGGATTTCTTCTTCTTCTTCGAAGACTTTGGCGGCTGGGTGTGAGTGTTTTGGCTGTCACTACCAACCTTTGGAGTTGGGCACGGTTTCAGCATTCCCTCGATGATCTCGGGTTCCAGTGGATTTTTCCACCTGATCGCAGGGCATGGTTGGAGATCCTTCAGCATTCTTTTCGTTTTGGCTGAAAGAGCGAAATCCCACGGAGTTTCTTCTATGAAAGAACATGATGCCCCCGGTGTGTCCGTCTTCTTGGGAGCGTGTGGTTGTGGTGGGTTCACCTTCCAATTCTCGGATAGGGCAAATTTGCCCTGTTAGTATTGATCTTCAATCCAGCCTTTAAAGACGAAGCAATCTTCGATTGGATGGCTTACCGTTTGATGGTAGGGGCAATAATTGGGACTATTAGCCTCACCAGGTTGCAATGGTTGTTTTGGATTCGGCAAATTGATGAGTCTGTTGCGCACCGCCAGCTCAAACAATCTCCTCGTTTTGTCCCGGGGGAATGAATAAGGGCGCTTCATCTTCTCATTATAGAATTGTCGTCTCTCGTCTAAGCGATCAGTTAGTTTTGGGCCACCGGGCTGCTGTTGAGTATTCGCGACGAAGGTTGCTTTCCATTTGCCCTTTTCGTTCCATGGCTCCGGCTTTGAAGGAGATGGTCTATGACCCATCTGGTCCATTTGGGCCAGTTTGTCAATCAAGGCCTGGAACGTGGTCGGCTTGAAGAACATCATGAATTGGGAAATAGTCGCCTGAGGGTCCAGATTGCCCATGAACATGCCTACTGCCGGCGCTTCCTTAATGCGTTGCTCACATTTTGACCATAAATTTCGCCACCGTATTGCGTATTGTACCCAAGTTTCGCCCGGCTTCACCCTGGCGTTAATTAATGCGGTAATCGGGGTATGCTCGATAGCGATCGCAAATCTCTGCGTAAACAGCAGTTCCATCTACGCAAATGTCTTGACAGAGTCGTTTGGAAGTTCAGAATACCACTCGAATGCCGTCTCCGATAAGCTACCAACAATCTGGCGGAGCAGAAGTTTATCGTCACCCCCGGTGTTTCCGCGCAAGGCTTTGAACTGATCGACATACTGATGTAGATTCCTCATCCCTTTATATACGTGGAATTTAGGGATCGTATATCCCGACGGGTACCTTATTTGGTCATACCAGCCTGGATAGGGTCGCCCAGTCTTAACGACCTGTCCAGCTGCTTCATTCGCCTGGTGAGCTCGTATTTGCTGAGCGATGTATTCGTCCAAGGCGGCCTTAGAGATTGTCTCTTCTTTGGCTGTTGAAAGAGCCAGAGGAGGGTTCAATGTCTCCCCTCTGTCGTCTTCAATGATGATCGGGGGGTCTTCAGCTGGAGGTTCCGGCTGTAATATCATCCCAGCCATGTCTTGGAACAAAAGAGTCATTCGTTTGATGTTGGCTGCCTGTTCCGCGGCTTCTTTTTCTTTCCTCTCGAGCATTCTTCGGAGGAATTCAGTATCAGTTTCTTGTTCTCGACGCTGCTCTAAGATCTCTGGATTTTCTTTCGGCCTAGTGAGTGCGGTCATTGCAGTCAGCATCTCCTGGAGTGTCTGTTGCTGCTGTTCCTGAGCCTTCGTTATCGATCGGGTAAGCGGTCGATGACCCGTGGAAGCACGGCTTTCCTCTTTTTCGGAAGCCATGTAAACGGTATGTATTACCATGCCCCCGGACTTGGGGCGTTTAGATTCAACGTCCCTGCGATTTGCCGTGTTCACAGGGGCTTTCTCTGGCCTCCTCCTCTTGTGAGCAGTTGAAGTCGAGGGGGGCGTTGCAGCGGGCACCCAGGCGGCTGTTGCCTTTTGTAGCTTGACAGGATGGTTTTCTCCTTGCCGAGCTTTAAGCTTCTTTGATCGGTGAGAGTAGTCCTGGTCAATCACCGATTCCTGGACCTATCGCCAAACTTTATAAATTTTGGAGGACAGCCGCTGAGGGGGCTGCTCCGGCTTCTTTTCTGTAGTAATCTCTATAAGTGGAGGAGATCTCTTCAGCACAGCCGTCGGAGGGTTCTTGCAAACCCTCCTAAGTGGTTCAAAGCTATTCTCAGTTGGAACAGCAGTATTGATTTCCACCATGGGAGCTGGCGGAGTTAGTCCAGAAGGGAGCTGCCTCCAGCCTTCTTTACTCGGTGCCAGTGATGACGGTGAGCATGTCGTGCGGATGGAGTTGGTTCAGCTATGGGGATGGCTTCATCATACCCCTTGTCTTGGCGGAGGGTTGTTGCCGGTGTCAGCCTCTTGAAGACCGATGTCCGTTGAGAAGCAGTATTCAATCTGTTAAAGACAGACCATTGGGCAGGAGCGGGAGCCGGAGTGGCCAGCCTTATAAAGATTGATCCATTGACGGGGGAAGCTTCTTTGGTGATCTTGAGAGCAGGAATGGCTATCCGTTTTGGGATGGCTGCTTCAGGTATCGTGGGCTTCTTGACGGGCCTATTGGAATTTGGGCTCAGCCTATCGAAGACTGATGCTGTCGGCTTGGCATTGGATGACCTGTTGAGATGGGCCGTGGTGGTGGTGAGTCGATCAAAGACCAACTTCTTCTGCGCTTCTTGTGGAAGCGGGATGTTAACGCTCGCCGGTGGGAGCATGGTCCCGAAGAACAACCCGGTGGTAGCCTGCATTACCTACTCTATCGGCATTGTGAAAAGGGAGACCGCTTGGGGGCCGTAGGTTACACCCCCAGATGGGGCGGAACGGGAGTTGCAGTTGCAGTTGGTGCAGGTTGAAGCCATTGATCTTCTGTTTTCTGCACGGAGCAAAACACCAAATCTTAGTATCTCGAATCCAGGAGCAACCATATCAAACCGCGATTCGTTCGCGAACACGACACACGAAGTGTGGAGTGGAAAGAGGAAAAGGTCCCACCGGGCGTGCCAGAATCTGTTCCCCTCCGAAAACCGGGAAAACATGCGTCTTGGCTGAATTTAGGGGCAGATGCTAATAGGTGCTATCCGTCCACCTCTCCGAAGATGCCAAGTTGATTTATGACACCACGTATCGAAGGTTTAGACGGATGCGGCCGATGTAGCAGACTTCGTCAGATTCCCCCTCATTTGAGGGGGTTTTGATTGTGGGGACGCTCTTCCCTACAGGCGCAAGCCCCTGCACTTAATTACGCTACCACATCGCGGTAACAACTTTCTCCTTCTTCAGATGGTCACTTCATGTCGTGGGTGTTTGTTTTGTTTTTGGTTGCCCGTGGATTGTATACAGAGACTAATTTATGTTGTCGCCCGTAGGGCGTGGATTAGTCCAAATCCGTATTTTCTTAGATTTGGGTTTGGGGGTTGGGTTTAAGGATACGTTAGTCTCTTTTGAGACTAATATCAACTTTGTTAGTCTAATTTTTAGGCTAAGATCAACTTAACGGGACCGTTTAGATCCGACAAGAGAGCATTCGGGCTCTGTTGTTTAGTTTAGGGACTTTGCGGTCCATTGTTAGTTTAAGGATATTAC
Source organism: Agapanthus africanus (assembly GCA_030015575.1). Classification (NCBI taxonomy): domain Eukaryota; kingdom Viridiplantae; phylum Streptophyta; class Magnoliopsida; order Asparagales; family Amaryllidaceae; genus Agapanthus; species Agapanthus africanus. The sequence goes on along the minus strand of CM057339.1, from coordinate 275,595,731 downwards.
GGTCCAAGGTTAAGAACATCATAGTCCGTGAGTTTAAAAGGACCCCACAGTCTGAGCTTAAGGACATCATAGTCCATGAGTTTAAGGACCCCACAGTCCAGTTTAAAGACGTCATAGTCTGTGAAATGTGTAGTTGTCAGGACCCGTCACCTCTCTGAAGACGTTGAAGGATTACAACGACAAATATCAAAGGAGTGAAGAGATGTACCCTTGAACCAAAGTTGATTGAGGATCTATAGTCCAATTTGGAACCAAAATCAATTAATTAGATTATGAGCACATTAGCTCAGTTAAATCTGAATTGAGGACTTATGGCCAATTTGGGCTAAGTCCAATTAAGTTTGAAATGTTGGCCCTTTATTGACCTATCGAACATTTGTCTGGGTTCAGCCCCCCAATTATTTAGCAATGCTAAACAGGGCTTGGGATTCTAACAACATTTTGTCTTTGTCTGGGCACTGACCATTCATCATGGCTCTGGGATTTTATTTTGGATGTCATATAAAATGATCAAGTTTGAAAGAATGTAGTTGGGGTTCAATTAAAGGAGAGATCTTGTCTCAGAAAGACTTAGCCAATTTAGGCTAAGACTGGTTTGAGAATAGTGTTAAACACTAACATATATTTGGCGATCACGTATTCCCACGTGATGCGCTTTAAAACAGTGTAAAACACTGGGGAAGAAATACTCAAAATAGTGTTAAACACTAAAAAGGAAGGGGTCACGTGGGATCACGTGAGGCGCCTGAGATGGGGCCAGACCTCCTTTGTTTTGTTCTCAGAGTATTCAAAGGTGTCAAACATTTAAGTCTTCACAGCCATCACGTGTGGGCACGTGATGGGCACCCATGCATTGATTTATTAAAGTGTTTGCTAGGGGTCACGTGGGGACACGTGAGGGCGCCTAAAATCGATTGTCTTTGGCTTTGTTCCCTTTATTTTGAGAGTCACGTGGGAACACGTGAGGCATTGCCTCTGCGCTAATTCCTTCTTATTTTGAGGAGTCCATTAAAGGGTCACGTGGGGGCACGTGACCTAATCTTTTCGCTCTTTTCTGCTCATAGAGAATGGGGGTCACGTGTTACCACGTGACCAAGTTCTTTACGTGCATGGAGAGCTTTAAGTCTCTTTGTTTTAAGAATTAAATTCTCTGTAGGGTTAAACCCTAATTATGTTTTAGAGGAATTAAATTCCTATGTATGTGGAAGAATTAAATTCTCATATAGGGTTAAACCCTAGTTCTGTCTTGAAGGAAATAAAATCCTGTGAATTTGGGAGAATTAAATTCTCAGATAGGGTTAAACCCTAGTTTTATTTGGGAGGAATTAAATTCCTGTGAAATTGGGAGAATTAAATTCTCATATAGGGTTAAACCCTAGTTTTATTTGGAGGAATTAAATTCCTATGAATTTAGAAGAATTAAATTCTCTAAACTCAATTCTCCCTCTAAGTTTTGGATCTGCATGGCAGAATCTCCCCGATGACAATTAAATTCTCAACTTGTGTGGAGATTTGCTTCTGCAGATCTTCAACCAGAGGAAGAACTAAGTTCTTTTGCAGAAGAGTTAAACTCTTAGATTGAGAATTAAATTCTCCTTTTGTTTTAAGGAGTTAGATCTCTTTCCCCTTTCTCACCTAGGGTTTCTTTTCTTGAGAATTAAATTCTCCTCTCTTTTCTCTCTGCTGTTGTTTTTTCTCCAGAAAATCAAAATTCCAAGATCCAAAGATCCCTTCTCTCCTCTTCTTGGCTCCTATTTATAGGAGAAAGAAAAGAATCAATTTGTTTAGTCAATCTTTCATTGAAAGATTTTGATTGTTTCTGTAACCAACATGATCTTTTAGATCTCTCGGTGAATTTTATTCACCATTGGATTTTTAATCCAGAAGATATTCTGTTTGTTATTCTTGGTGAATTTCAGGGAAATCTTTCCTTATATAAAATCTTTCCATAAATTGGTGATTTTTAATCACCATTGGATTTTTAATCCAACGGTGCTCCACTTTACAAAGCACCATCCTCTTGTTTGGAAAGATTTAGAGAGATCTTTTTCCAATTAAGGTTCTGGATTCCCACTTAATTAGAATTTAATTCTATTAGTTCAGAAGGATTAAAAGCCTATCACGTGTTGGCACGTGATCCCAATGTTTGATCATTGAAATAGAATTTAATTCTATCAATTAAAGAGTTTAGGAACTTGTCACGTGTTGGCACGTGACCCTCTTGATTAAACATTTTATTCAAAATTTAATTATGCCTTTTAATCAGAGCTAAGGAATCATCACGTGTCAGCACGTGACCCTTGGTCACGTGTGAGCACGTGATGCCCCATTGGGGGTTTTCCTTAGTGTCTTATTATATTTTTGTTTGACTAGAATTTAATTCTATAAAGCAGAGATCACAAGAACCTATCACGTGTGAGCACGTGATACCCCATTGGGGTATTTCCTGGCTGTTTTGTTATATTTTTGTTTGACTAGAATTTAATTCTATAAAGCAGAGATCACAGGAACCTATCACGTGTCAACACGTGACCCTTGGTCACGTGTGAGCACGTGATACCCCATTGAGGTATTTCCTGATATTTTATCAGGGATCATACCCTTTCAAATACAAGGGGACTCATTCCAAGACGGATCCTGATACAGCGGCTCCTCCCAAAACCAAAGCAGCTTTTCAAAAAAAGAGAGGCCTGATAAAGCTCAAGTGCCCGAAGCAAATTCCAAACACCCCAAGCCAGGGGGCATGGTAGTTCACATAGTCTATGTGGTGAATTCCAAAGATGAAGTTCGAGCTTCTACTAGTCACCGACCTCAAACTCGGTCCCTGACAAAAGTTCAACTGCAACGTGAAAAGCGGTAGGAGATGCTCACTCAGGCGGCAGCAAACGCTAATCCATTTCCTAAGGAAAATTCCGAGGACGCACCCGAAGAAAGAATAGAGAAGGAGTCGGATATTGATTTCCTAAAGCGCACTCTGAAAAAGAGAGATGAAAAAGCAGCAGAAATGTCCACTAAAATGAACCAGATGGCCCTTCTGATTCAGAATATGGCTGGAATGATGGTTCAATCGGAACCACTAACAAATGAACCACCGGTAGTCAGTCTTAAAGATAAGGATGACATTTCAAATCCTCTGCAGATCTCATCAATGGCTGAGAAGGAAATGATTCCTAAAAGTAAAGCTGGACACATATATCGTTCAGCGAATCAAAGCTCACTACGCTAGTGAAGCCGCAAATAGATCAATCAAGACTGGTCAACCGTATCCGACGTGGTACGATCAAATAAAGTACCCGCCAGAGTACACACTTCCAACGTTCCATATGTACAAAGAAACTGGGAATCCTTTCCAGCACATTGCAGATTTAAATCCATGTGCGGAAATACTGGAGGAAATGACATACTACTCCTCTGACAGTTTGTCAGCGGTCTGGCGGGCATCGCTTTCGAATGGTATGCGGAGCTCCCAAATGATTTCGTGAAGAGCTTCGACGAAATGGATATGCTCTTCTGTCAGGGATTCGCTAATGAGAACGAACATACTATCGTGACGGCGTTGGTCAACGAAAGGGTTAGACCGAATGAGACTTGGGTTCAATATGTTACCTGATGGAGAAATATCTGGTCAAATGCGATCAACGCATCGATGAAGTTGCAGCCATGGGAATGCTCATAACCACACTTGACCCAAATTCAAAGGCGTTCCCGACCTTCCAAGAATTCATGGATAAAATGGCCCGATTGGATCAAATGGGTCATGACTCTTTCTCATCCGATGATGACGAGTGAAAAGCGGAGGCAAGATGGCGTTTGTTACCTACGCTCAACAAAAATAAGCGGCTCCGAAACAACCTGTCGCCAAAATAGCGACAGCATGGGTACTCGTTCCCCCCGAGATATACACAGGGGGCATATTTCTCACTGGCGGAAGAATCTCTTTGTAGAATGGTCATTTCTTCTTAAAGGATAGGAAGGATATTAAGGGGCCTACAAATAGGTCCTACAATCTAGTGGAATACCATGCTAAAAAAAACGGTATGCCCACAACCAAAATGGGCACGGATGAAAACCCGAAAGGGCGCCGTGAGTAAAAACAGTAGGACTGCCTGCGAGCTTGTGAAAACCCGGAAGGGCGCAATCTCGTTAAAAAAACGGCACGTCCACCAGCGAAATGGGCACGAAGGAAAACCCGAGAGGGCTCCGTGAGTAAAAACAGCAGGGCTGCCGGCAAGCTTGTGAAAACCCGGAAAGGAGCAACCTCGTTAAAATAAATACACTTACTAGATCCTCACGACTCGTAAGGAGAATCCCCCTGTGAAACCCTCACGGCTCATAGGATTCAAAAGCCTTAAGTTACAGGGATCTGGGCCTGTTCTTAAGCCGTCATATCCCCCAAATTACCCTACAGGTGGTCCATATTGACCCTTGTATACAATCCAGGGGCACGAATAAATATGTCTTTGCCAAGTTCTAAAAATGGCAAGAAATGTCCCCATATGATGAATAACACTTGTAAGTCCTCTCGACTTATAAGGAGAAAATACTCTTATGGGATCCTTACAAGTTATAAGAGGAAACACCATTTAGAAGTCCTCACGACTTCTAAGGAGAACATACACCTACGAGATCCTCACGACTCATAGGGAGAAAGCCTTTTATGAGATCCTTACGGCTCATAAAGTCAAAAGTCTTAGTCGGCAAGATCCTAACCCTGTCTACTAGGCCACCTTTGTCCAAATAGACAGGGGCAAATGATGATTCGCTCCTGGCACTATCCCAGTTATAGCGATGCTGATGTCTAAATCGGTATCAAATTCCGAGTCCTCTCAAGGCAAATGAAGATTCGCTCCTGGCAATATCCCAGTTGTAGCGATACTGATATCTAAACAGGTGTCAAACTCCAAGTCAACCTCTCCGGCAAGTGTCGTCCCTACAACCATCTAATGAAGGAGGGGACCCCATTCGTTTGGGATCGTAAATGACAAAATGCACTGGACGAAATCAAGCAATATCTGCAGAACCTGCTGGTACTGACCGCTCCAGTCAAGGGAAAGCCCATCATCCTATACACAACAGCCCTTGAAGGTTCTTTAGGCGCGTTATGGGCGCAAGAGAACGACCAGGGGAAGGAGCGAGCTCTCTATTATTTAAGTCGAGTTCTTCTGAGGGCAGAAAATAAATACTCCCCCATCGAAAAGCATTGCCTGGCACTGATCTTCGCAGTAATGAAGCTCCGACATTACGCATTGGCATATGAGGTCCATCTCATATCAAAGGTGGATCCTCTCAAGTATTTGATGTCAAGAGCCATGCTATCAGGAAGGCTTGCCAAATGGGCCCTCCTCTTGATGGAGTTCTCGATAGTATATCAACCCCTCGAGGCAATAAAAGGCCAGGCCATCGCCGACTTTCTCAATGAGCATCCGATACCCGCCGACTCTCCCTTAAACTGCGAGTTGCCAAAAGAACACGCGTTTGACGCAATTGACAGGGAGAAAGAAGGGAATGATACCCGGTGGGAACTCTACTTCGATGGAGTGTCCTCCTTGAAGAAATGAAAGCAAAACACCCCCATGATTAAAGCCGGGGTGGGCCTTATCTTCGTGACTCTACAAGGAGGGATTATGCGGTTTGCTCTTTTCTTAACGGAGCCAAGAACAAACAATGAAGCTGAATATGAAGCTTTGATAGCATGTCTCGAGATTGCTATCAACATGGGGATCGAAAACCTCCTCATATATGGAGACTCCCAGCTGGTCGTTAGCCAAGTAAATGGCGACTACCAGACGTGTCAAGACAGAACTAATCAGGTATGGTGAGAGAGTGCAGCAATTACTGACACAAATCACCTCCTACACTGTGGAAAGCATACCGCGTGCAGAAAATAGAAAGGCGGATGCGTTAGCCAAGCTCGCTAAAGAACTGGCCGACAAAAACCTCGATGACATAAAGATCATTATGCAAAGTCACCGGATTCTCGCACCAGCAGAAATATCTCCGAAGACGTCTAAAGGAGAGGAAGCAACCGAACAAGAGGCCTTCCAATTGGAGGATGAAGAAAGGGCGAAGGATTGGAGAGAAGTCTTCATAGACTACTTCAAATCCCATCGAACGCCCGAAGACACGTCGTCAAGACATCAGCTCATGAAGCGAGCCCTGTCTTTCGCCTTCGTCAATGGTACTCTTTATAAGAGATCATTCGATTGTCTATGGCTGAGATGCCTGGGACCAGAAGAAGCAAGAAGGGTCGTTCAAGAAGCTCATGACGGACTCTGCAGTTCCCATCAAGCTGGGTCAAAGATGAAGCTGAAGATCAAAAGAATGGGTTACTATTGGCCCAAGATGATTCGGGACTGCCTTGAATATGCGAAGCAGTGTCACTCGTGCCAAATTCACGGGGACTTCATCTACCAGCATCCGAATCCGCTACACCCGACATTGGCTAGCTGGCCATTCGAAATGTGGGGGGCCGATATAATCGGGCCCATCAAGCCAGCATCATCTAAGGGACATCGGTTCATGTTGGCAACAAACGATTACTTCTCTAAGTGGGCAGAAGCAATACCGCTAAGAGAAGTGAAGACGGAGAACACCATCCATTTCTTCAGGACGCATGTCATCTACCGGTTCGGCACTCCGCGACGGATCATCTCGGATAACGGGCTGGCTTACAGAAGCCATAAGATCAGCCACTTCGCGCAACAACATAATATAGACTGGAGATACTCTTCAGTCTATAACCCCCGAGCTAACGGTCTAGCCGAGGCTTTCAATAAAACCTTGACGAAGATCATAAAGAAAACGTTGTCTAGAAATAAAAAGGACTGGCACGAGAAATTGCATGAAACTCTCTGCGCGTATCGGACTATGTTCAAGACGGCCAAGAACACAACGCCATTTGCGTTAGTATTCGGCATGGAAGCGGTACTTCTCTTGGAGATAGAGCTACCCTCTTTACGAGTAGCAGTTCGATACGAGCTGACGGATGAAGAAAATGCCCACCTTCGGCTCGAGGAGCTTGTTGCCCTCGATGAAACCCGTCTCATGGCGTGGCAAAACCTAGAAGCTTACAAAGCGAGGATGACATACTCATACGAAAGATTGACTAGGACGAGAACATTCCACCAAGGCGAACTCGTGTTAGTCGTAAAAATACCTATGATCCCCAACCGTGCCAAACGGGAGAAATTCGAGCCGAACTATGAGGGCCCGTACATCATAGACAAGGTCTACCAAGGTGGAGCCTACTTGCTCATGGATATGCATGGCGAAAGACCCTTCCGGCCAATAAACGGCCGATTCCTGAAAAAATACTACGCCTGACGAGTCACGGCCCAGGTCAATGATAGATGACGACGCCTATGTCCGCTCGCTATCTTTCCGAGCCCAAACTCTATAAGTAGTATCCGGCGAAATCTCGCCTCAAAATCCCAATGGACCTTAACGTCCTTAAACTAGCTACGGACCGTAACATCCTTAAATATGGACCGTAATATCCTTAAACTAACAACTGACCGCAACGTCCTTAAACTAGCTATAGACCGAGATGTCTTTAAACTAACAACGTCGCCTCTAACATGGCGATAGTGGAATGCAAGTCCACAAGTCCCAGCGGTGAGGACTGAACTCAAATCCCACCGGCAAACGGATGGATCACATGCGGCGAAACTATTCTCGAGAGTTTCATTGTGAAAAAAAGGTACGTCCACAAGCGAAATGGGCATGGATGAAAACCCGAAAGGGCTCCGTGAGTAAAAACAACATGACTGCCGGCGAGGTCGTGAAAACCCAAAAGGGCGCAATCTCGTTAAAGTAAAGACACTTGCAATGTCCTCTCGACCTTGTGAGGAGAAAATACCTGCGTGAGATCCTTACGACTCACAAGGGAGCAACACACTTAGGGATCCCCACGATTCCTAAGAAGAAATTGCACTTACGAGATCCTCACGACTCGTAAGGATAATTCCCCCTATGAGACCCTCATAGCTCGCAGGATTCAAAAAGTCTTAAGCTACAGGGATCTAAACCTGTTCTTAAGCCATCACATTCCCCAAATAGCCCTACAAGCGGTTCAATATTGACCCTTGTATACAATCCACGGGCACAAATAAACGTTTCCCTCACCAAGTTCCACCAATGGCGTGAAATTTCCCCATATGGTGAACGACACTTGTAAGTCCTCTCGACTTATAAGGAGAAAACACTCTTGTAAGATCCTTACGACTTATAAGAGAACACACACTTAAGAATCCTCACGGTTCCTAAGGAGAAAACACACCTACGGGATCCTCACGACTCGTAGGGAGAAACATCTTTATGAGACTCTAACGGCTCGTAAAGTCGAAAAGCCTTAGTCAACAGGATCCTAACCCTATTTGCTAAGACACCTTTGTTCGAATCGACAAAGGCAAATGATGATTCGCTCCTGGCAATGCCTCAGTGGTAGCGATGCTAATGCCTAAATCGGTATCAAATTCCAAGTCCTTTCACGGTAAATGATGATTCGCTCCTGGCAATATTCCAGTCGCAGCGATATTGATGCTAAGATTGGTATCAGATCCGAAGTTCCATACTCGCAGCAAAAAGCCAGTGAGCCATAAATGCATATGAAATAGCCGAAATGATAGGGCAACTTGCAACAAAAATCAGTAAGTAAAATATATGCATACAAAAATAGCCGAAATGATTGGGCAACTCGTAATAAAAAGCAGCGAGTAAAGAAAAAGAAAAGTAGCCGAAATGATTGGGCAATCGCGACTTTCGCGATATAAAAAGCTGAAATGTTAAAGCATCGCGGAAAGAAATAAAAAATGAAATGAAATTTCTACCATGCAGGTGAGATCAAATTGACCCCTGTATACAATCCATGGGCACTAATGGAAAGGGAACCATATTGTCCCACCAGGCTTCGTCGAAAGGAAGCCAGATCTCGATGGCTACATCTACAACCTAAAAATCAACAACGTCGTTCCTTCTCGTTCCAACCAGAAGCAGATACGACGTCAGCGAAACAGAGCCACGGCAAAGTCCCTTAGTTCCAAAATCTCAACGGTTCACAAATAGCCTAGAGTCTACCTCGGAGACACGGCAAAGTCCCCTAGTTCTAAATCTCGACGGTTCACAGACAACCTAGAGACTACATTGGAATCATAGCAAAGTCCCTAGTTCCAAGTCTCGACGGCTACATCTATAGCCTAGAGATCAACCAACAACGTTCTTCTTCCCTCTAGCAGGATACATGCGCAACATCAACAAACGGAGCCATGGCAAAGTCCCCTAGTTCCAAACCTCGACGGTTCACAGATAACCCAAAGACAACTTCGACATTCGACGCAATGTTGCAGATACGATGTCAACCAACGAAGCAAAGGAAGATCCCTAACTTCAGGGTCTTGACGGCAACTCAAATGAGACCTGAAAGACTATCGGAGACCATCCCACTCCAGCGCGGAGTGGTCATGACTCATCGGGGCTCCCAAACTAAGCCTAACCTCAAGTAAAAAGCACCATAGAATATCCCTAACACTTGCTCTTTCGATGGTAATATTACCTGGAAGATTACTTGAAGACGTCTTGTCCACCCCTCGAAGGGATCAGAGACACGACAGTCGCGGGGCTACCCGAACAGCAAGATTGCATATCGGGGAATATATCGGCCAATGCGACGGTGCGACGGGTAGAAAACCCTAGTACAATAGACCCTAACGGACTTATATTAGCAGGAGTTAACTGTGACGTTAGGAAACCCTTGCGAGAACTTCTTGATTCGTTTCGACTCGTGAGGAAATTAGTGTCCTTGCGAGAACTTCTCGATTCGTCTTAACTCGTAGGTGAAAGCCTTAGGCAATGGGGATAAGGACCTGTTTCCTAAGCACCGGGGCCCTGCAAGTCGGTCCAAGATGGACTATTTCATACTATTCACGGGCCACGCTCTCCAAAGTCGAATATTGATAAGAAGGGAAACAACCACTTACGAGTCCTCTCGACTTGTAAGGGAAAAAAAATTCTTGTGAGATCCTTACGACTCTCGAGAGAAAACGTACACTTAAGAATCCTCACGACTCTTAAGGAGAAAATACACCTATGGGATCCTCTCGACTCGTAGGGAGAAAAGTCTTTATGAGACCCTCACGGCTCATGAAGTTGAAAAGTCTTAGGCGGCAGATCCGAATCTGTTTCCTAAGCCATCGCTACCCTGCAAGGAGATCAAGATAGACTATCTACATGACGCATTTGCTAAAAGGGACATGCCAGTATGAAATAAAATGTCTTTTATTCATGAATCCAAATGAATACAAGGTACATTTCATAAAAGAATCAAAAGATACTCTCATTCAGGAGTAAATACAAAAAAGGGAGAATATAAAAAAAAAAGATCTTCAAGACGGCGGATGGTGCAATAAGCTCGTCAGTTCATCGTTATTCCGCTGGGCCTCGGCTTCAAGCTTTGTTATTGCCACAAGATTGGCCTCCGCCTGAGACTGTTGAGTCTGATACGAGGCGAGCCGACTCTTAAGCTCCTTTTCAGCAACTTTATGAGCTTCAACCATCTCGCGGGTAAAGATAACGACTTTATCAAGAGCTACCACCTCTGTGATAGCTTCTTGAAGCACCCGCCAAATTTCGTATGCACGGGTGGTCTTAGTAGTGAGTTGAGCCTGGAGTTCCCCTAAAGCATTTGGAGCTAGTTTCCTCTCCGAAAATTTCCGGTTGAGTCTCTTCTCACAAGACTGTAGATTAGCGACGCATCGCTCAATCCACCACCGCAGGCTCACCTTTGCAGTTAAGAGCTCGGAAGGAAGGCGTATACACTCGAGATTATGTAAGAAAGCCTCCACTCGGCGACAATACTCAACCCAAATATGCACCAATGTTTCATCATGATAAGTGGCAAGGAAGGGCAAAGAAGTATTGGCTTCAGCAGCAAATTCTTCGGCCGTAACAGAACTACCAGCACGAAGATCTTCAATGAGGGCCGACAAGGAGTGAATGATTTGTCTCGCCATCCTTTCAAACGCACGTCGGGCATAGGGGCCCGGTGGCATAAAGATTCGGGACTCTAACGGAGCCGAAGATGGCAAAGCTGTCAAAGTTTATGACTAGTCAGCGAGACTGGCAAACATGGAATAAACTAAACAATACCAAGGGTAAAGTTTTACTTACCCACATCCAAGTTGTAAGCCCATGTCACGCACCCCACGAACTTGTGGGGAGGCGGAATATATGAAAAACGATTATCAAAGCTTCGTAACACGGACTTGAGCGCATGAATCGTATCTAAACCATTACTAGCAAACTACGAAAGGTTTAACTACTCGGATTCGAAGTTATACCTCACGTTACTTGTCCTTCGGGTCTTCATCGCGGTCCTCCACTCCTCGTAGGCTCCTTGGAACATCGGCACCTCAACAGCCTCCTCGAGTCAAAGACGATCCACCCGAGAGCTCTTACGCCAAGCTTGATCTCTAACTTGAGATAACTAGGTTGCTCAAAGTGCTAATCTAAGCTACCTAGGGGATATAGAGTAAGGTTATGGATGTATTAGTCTAGCTAACCCTTGATCTCAACACATGAGGGGTTAGGGTTAGGGTTTCAAGAAGGAGAGAGCTTGAGGAGAGAGAAGGTGATGATAAGAATGAATTGAAATTGTTTCTCACTTCTAATATATTATGAAGCATAAAGAATTATCAAATGAATAATTCAAATGCATTATCATCATGCTTCATTGAATATGTGCAATGAATCATCAAGTAAGTCAATAAGCAATAAATGCTTCATTAACTCACTTGAATGATTCATCTCATGAGTCACAAAATCAATTAATGCTAATGCCACCTTACCCTCCAAGTCACCATGCTTCTAGAAGCTTCCCGGAAAATTACGAGAACGCCCCTCCAATCCGTGAAAACACGGAAAAACTTTAAACTGTATAAATCCAATAACCTGATACTAGAAACTGGCTTAAACCAAAGCCGACTAGTAAAAACTGTCCAAACGTCGTACGTGCGTAAACACACGTATGCGTCCGAACCCTTGTCGTAAAACCATACGACCTCTATATCATTTCTCCTGGAGCAGGGAAACTCTCTGTGTGGGACTCTAAAGACTCGACACTACACTGGCAGTGGGTTTAACCACAGACCGCAAGCGGCACTGGCTGTACGTAACGGTCCCCAGGTAGATGTCGATAAGAAGGCCGATGAGAAAAACCATCCGAACTCCTACTGAGCCTGATGTGACAATCTCCGTACAGTCCAGTCTGTTCGTCTAAGACTATCGCATATCGAGCCTAGGGCGGCAAGCGTCAGTACCCTAATAGCTGTATAAGTCGTGTCGGATCGTAGCCCATTACACCCTGAGAAACTACTGGAACCTACCAGTAAATCTCGCTTGCCCTGTCCAGGGACTTTGCGTAATGGCTCTCTGACACAGCGCGATATCAACTCCCAATACCGAGAGAGATTTATCCTGTTTAACCGCCACTGCCTGCAAGTGCTCGGGACTGCACCCAACTGCTACCTGTTTGCACGACTCCTTTGAGCCGTGGTAGGGTAGCAATCTAAGAACAGTGGGACACACTCGAGGCGAAGTAGCAGTGTCAAGTCTACGGACTATGCTGTACTCATGTCACCTGGGAACTGTTAACTGGCGATTTGTATAATACCAACCAATCAGTTCCCTTGCGAGTCCTGTCCGGTGTACCCGTAACCTAACGAGCACCTGTATACTATCTCCAGTACGACGTACTGATGGCTGTGGGACATACCATCTCCCAAACTGGGATGAGAAGCGTACACACTTAGTCTACTCCGGAATATCGATACCCTATCTCGATAATCCAACGACCAGGGACCTGTATAGGATGTTGCTTACAGACTACCCAGCCCCCACTAGTATGACTGCCATCACAACGCTGGTAATCAAGCAAAGATCCTATGGGCTCTACTAATATGTATAAGTGATACGTTATAAGAAACATATGCACATATTAAAGTAGACACAAACCAAGTAGCATACTACCATGTTTAGTAAGATTGTATATACAACTGTGAATATCCCAAGCTTCCATTAAGTAATATACATACAAGTATGATACAATAATGGCCCCTAGGGCATATACACTAACACATGTAAGGGGGGTTTGAAAGATCCCCAGGCCCATCAAGGATCTCCACTTCATCATCAGCTTCCAGAACTGCAGTGGGCATGTTAGCATCATCGTAAAAAGTGATAATAAAGCAAAGGAGTCAAAGAAAACTGACATTGACCGGAAGAAAGGACGATGCTTTGCGGGGATATCGCCCGTAGGGCAGCCATGCCAAGTAAACGCTGGAAGGACTTCCTGGGAGATAGGTCCACTATAGAACCCGCCAATTCCCGCAGTTCTGAAAGAAAGAAGAGTTCAGATAATGAGGGGATCATTAAAAATAAAATGTAAGAGGTTACCTTCGACGCTCCACTCGCCTTGCATTGGAGGTATAGCGGCTTCGGCAGCCTCCTCCATGCCCTCAGGAACATCACCAAGGGTATTTGCTGGCATAGCAGCGTCCAGTTGCGGAGCAACAACCGCCACTTCAGGCTCTAAAGAGGGAACTGTAGCCTTGGCGGTCCTTCCTACAATCTTCAAGACGCCACCAGAAAGATCCATTGAGTCTACGACTGGCAAAGTCGCCTCTGTGGAAAGTACAGACGCCAAAGAGATGGAGGTCATCACGGGGAGCTCCAAGATAGAACTAATAGCTTCAACAGTCCCTTTTACACCCTTCAGTGCGTCACTAGAGACATTCATAGGGTCTGCGGCCAATGGGGTCATCTCCGCTCGAGGAATGGACACCGGAAGTTCCACAACAGGAACGGCGACCGTGGTGATCCCCTCTGCACCTGCCGATGCGTCATGGGAGACGGTTATAGAATCTGCGGTCATGGCACGACCTGGGCTCAAATTCTCTTTCGTTGCTGAAGTCCTGCAAAGTTTTCACAAAGATAAGAAGATATAAAAAGCGATACAAATTACTTGCCAAAAAGAAAAATACGGAAAACACGCATACTGATACGCCAAGATGCTTCTAGTATGGCTTTTTCAAGCCTTCGTTCCTTCCTGAGGAAATGTGTTCGCCGGGCTTCAAATGCAGATTCATGCCCACCAGTCTTCAGTGCCAGCTCATCTTCGGAAGTAGCCTAGATAGGTTGCTTGAAGGCTTTTTCATCCTCCCTTCGCAGAGGACCCATATGTACTCTCCGTAGCGAAGGGGGATCTTCATAGAAGATAACCGGGGGATAGGGCTTTTTCGGGATGTGTACATTTTCGTTCACATCCTGCGAGCTCCTTAAAGCATCAGCTAATTGCGCGGCTTCCTCAGCTGACAAGCCAGAGTAAATAAGACCGTCATCCGGCTCTTGCATGGAGATGGGCCCGTCTTGAACAATCGGCTCAGATTCCAGCAGGAGGTCAAGCAAGCTAGCAACTGTTTTCTTCTTCCTTTTCGAGCTGGAGGTGACACTGGAAGAGAATCGCTTCCTTCCCCTCGGCGCTTTGGTGCGACGTTGGACAACCTCGCTTCCGGTATCCTCTTTTGGCGATACCACCGCGGATGACACCGCCACTGAGGGTACTGTCACTGGCGCTTCATCGGAGGCCTTTGCTCGAGCTCTAGTGCGCACTAGCATCCCAACAGTGCGAGGAGCCGATTCTGCTTCTGCGGTTCTCGGGATGAGAACCACGCCGCCATCCCTCAATGGAGGGCGAACCACTATCCGTGGCCGCAACGGAATACCAGTAGCTTGGGCCGGAGCCGACGATCGACATTCAAAGAGTACCCGCCTCTCCTCAACAATGACGGGACCGACTCGATGACGATACCAACCCGTGAAGGACCCCACACACCTTGGGATATAGTCAGCCTCGGGGATCACAAAACGGGAGCCGTATTCAGTCGCATGAAGTGATGGGTGGCATCACGCGTGACTTCCAGAGATGGAGTAGGTTCAACCAAGAACGCCTCGAAAGGGACATCCTGGTTATACCCCAACTGTTGGGCGAAGCGATGCGGATTGTACCGCATAAAAAGTGCCGCGTTATTCTGCCGGAACACCAAGTAACCCGGCCTAATCGAGTATAGGTGCATGATCTCCTTAGGTTTTAAAGACGACACTCCACCTTTCGACAAGTCAAACAGCTGCTGAATAGGCCCGGCAGGAGCAGAAAGGACTTGATCAATGAAAACCATCCCGCCCTCGTTGGAGTATGGATTAAGCAGCATGCGGAGGGCTTTTAGCTGGGTAGGGTCGGGAGCAGAAGCATCCACCAGCCTCATGATCCGTGGGAAGGTATAGGAGTCATAAAAATCTGTCCTCCGATGCGCTGCGAACGCTCCCAATACATGCATCTCGATCCACGACGTAAAGTAGTGGAGGGAGGAATTCACGACATCCGTACCTGGAGTTGAAGTATTGGCTGCAACACTTAATCCATGATAAAGATGCGACAGCCCCGCGATGCCAACGGCCAACCGTGCCCTTTCGGCTGCGCGATGAGCGGGGTAGAAGACAGAGGCTCTCATAAAGCGTCGATGCGTCGGCATGGCGAACCAACTGAGCCAAAGACTGATGAAGCCGACGAGGAAGGTCTCTTCATCCATGCCAGGGGCCGCAATTGAATCGAAGGGCACGTCCGACGAAGCCGGAATGTAAAACTGCGGCAAGTCCTCTTCTTTGGTCGTCAGCTTATTCAGCCCAAACCCAAAAGGGTCGTTAATGTTCGCAAATTTTGGGTCCTCTTTTGATAAGACGTCTTCACGAAGAAAACAGCCGATGAAGCTCTTAAAAGTGACGCCCTATCCTTCTGACGCCGTGAACAGCTTCTCGAAAATACCCAGAGTCTTGATTAGACCGGGGTACTTATGCCGGACGGCGTTTTTCGGTCGTCAAGCCGTCAAGCATAGCAGGCACGGTCGTGAATACATACTCATCGGGAGGCAGCAACACTTCATAGTGCTTTCCCCTGATCGGCAATCCAGAGATCTCGCGGAACTCTTCCAGTGAAATCGAGACCTCACGATCCCCTAGCAAGAAGGTGTTGGTGGGAAAATTCCATTGGTTCAGGAAAGCTTTAACCCACCAGACGTGAGGAGCCGGGTAATGAAAAAGAGACGGGTACACCGCTTGATATAACACAACTTTCTGCAACCGTGCACGATGGGCGGAGAGGACATATCGAGCCCAAAGAAGATAGCCGATTGGATGACGAAGGGTAAGCCCTACCTTATAGACTTGTCTCCAGGGTTGGGCTTCACCTTGACAGATGCGGTGTCCTAAGATATCTATAGCCGGTAAAGGTTGGTTGGGTATCCCGGTTGTTGATGGCTCAAGCCGGCCTATAGGAGTCCAATTAGCCACCTCCACCGCATAAGCAGTCGGCGGACGCTCCATCAGCGATATTGGGCGCAGAGGCTCTTTTGGCATCTCACAAGTAAAGCTGCGGCGGACCCGGATAATGTGCCCATACCAAACTCTCCATAAGAGAAAACTACTGCAATCCCTGTCATGGGCCCGGATCATCGCCATGGCCTCCTCATCCAACGACGATTGCGGAAAAGCGGCGTCTGAGCGAGTAAAAGAAAAGTAAGGAAGAGAAGCCATTGTTCCTGAAAAAGGGGAAAGAAAGGCCGTTAATAAAACCTATATATATAGGTATATATATAATAATAATAATAATAGAGGGAAACGACAGAGGGTTTGTTCCGTGGGACCACTAATTGCAAAACTAATGGACCCCACAAAATCAATATGGCGGCTCACCAATGATAAGACAGAGCAATTGTTATGAGAATCTAAAAAGATTATCATTAAATGGACACGGGAGTTTAAACAACTCTTGACATCCTCATAGAGAAAGCAAGTTCTGTTACCCAACAAATTTGAATTTATACAAGTAAGGAAAAACCCTGTGAAAATGTTCTCGAGACCACCACGGAATGAAATTCCTGAGGGGCCTATTCGATCTTCAGTGCAGAGCTCTTTGATGAGAAATTAAATTCCTTTTATGCAATGGAATTAAATTCCAGAAACCCCCATAAAGAGGAAATGAAAAATCAAATGCCATGAATCCTTAAAGGTCAGAGGAGGAATGCCCAAGGCATTGAGGGTTATTACTCAAAGATCGCGTCTTTGGATCTCTAAGAGATGGGTTTTAGAGGAGAGAAAAACTCTTATGATGGATTTAAAATCCAGAAACTTTCTTTAAGAAAAGGGTTTCTCTAATGTTCAGATCTTTACCTAGAAAAGGTTCCTTTTTCTAACAGAGTTTAACTCTGGAATTGCAATGAACAGAGAACTAAGCTCTGGAAAGGAGAATTAAATTCTCGAAGAGAATAAAGAAGGAAGAAGATGAAAGAACAGTGGCTTCCCAAAGGCCAAACCCTTGCATTTATAAGGCGTGACAAGGACGGTTCACCTCCCCGTTCCCCTACGCAATCCAACGGCTGTAAAGGTGACAGCGTTGCACTCACGTGCAAACCACGTGAGAACAACGCTGTGGGGGCATTTGTTCCCTTATAAAAAAATAATAATAAATAAATGATGAACCAAAAAGCAATGGAAAAATTCCCCAAATGGAGCATCACGTGCTCGCACGTGATGCGCCTTGGAGCAAAAATTGTAGGCAGAACACTTAACAAATAAGGCTGAAATTGAGCCTCACGTGCAGGCACGTGGGCATCTATATACAAAGTATATAGGCGCCTTCCTAAAACAAATAACGGGCCAGAAGGCGCATCACGTACCAACACGTGATGTTCTTCTCTGGGACTACCGCATATAAGCAAACCGACCTAGTGCCATCGGGTCGCATGCTACACGTGAGGATTCCTAATACCTTCTGAGCCGATAGAATTAAGTTCTAAATAAGAGGGATCCGAACCCTATTTGGAAATATTTCCCCCAATCTTTCTAAACAAGAAAGGTTGTGCTCTGTAAAAAAGAGCACCGTTGGATTAAAGATCCAATGGTGATTAAAAATCACCAAGATACAGAATAAGCTCTGTATGAGAAAATATTTTCCCAATCTTTCTAAACATGAAGGATTGTGCTCTGTAAATCAGAGCACCGTTGGATTAAAGATCCAATGGTGATTAAAAATCACCAAGATACAGAATAAACTCTGTATGGAAAAATATTTTCCCAATCTTTCTAAACCAGAAAGATTGTGCTCTGTAAATCAGAGCACCGTTGGATTAAAGATCCAATGGTGATTAAAAATCACCAAAATACAGAATAAGCTCTGTATGGGAAAATATTTTCTCAATCTTGTTAAAAACAAGAAAAATGTCTTCTGTAAAATAGAGGTCCCTGGATCAAAAGATCCAACGGTGGATAAAATCCCTGAATTAATCAAAAATCTCTCAATGAGAGATTTCCTTAACGAAAATCAACAAACTTGCATCTACTATATAAAGGACTCGAGACTGAAGAGAGAGAGAGAGAGAGAGATGAGACCCCCCATAAGATTTGAGAAAAAAATGAAGGGGAGTTCTCTTTAGAGAAAAAGAAACCCTAGGTGAGGAAAAGACTCAGAGATCATTTTTATCTCTTTTTACAAGAGTTTAACTCTTCCAAAAAAGAATTTAGTTCTTCTTATGGTTGAGGTTTGCAGTTGCAGATCTCCCCATAAGTTGAGAATTTAATTCTTATCGGGGAGATTCTGTTATGCAATCCCAAAACTTAGAGAAAAGAACTAGATTTGAAGAATTTAATTCTTCCAAACATATAGGAATTTAATTCCTCTGATAAAACTAGGGTTTAACCCTGCATAAGAATTTAATTCTTATAAAACAAAGGACTTGAAATTCTCAAGACTAAGATCAAGAGCCCCATGCATATTAGCGTTTAACGCTATAACGACAGATCACGTGTTCCTACGTGAGCACCTCTGAGGAACAAAAAGAAACAACTGAGATTGAGTCACGTGATCCCACGTGACCTCCAATAGTGCTTAGCACTTAGAAAAAAATAGGAAGATAAATTCAAAGGAGGCAATGCCTAACCTAGCGGCGCCTCATGCGTCTATACGTGATGGTTGCAAGACTTAAGTGTTTAACATTTACATGTATAGAACGAGGGAATAAGCCCAAAGAAACAGTGCCCAATATTCAGGTGCCTCACGTGAGCGCTCCAAGTTTCAGTGTTTAACACTGCTTGAGAGGCTCACGTGGGAGCACGTGAGCGCCAAATATTTAGCAGTGTTTAACACTGTGAGAGGCCAACCTTAGCCCAAATCAGCCAAGTCTCTCAAGATCAAAAACCTTTTGACCATCAATCAACCGAGCCTTCCTATACTCGAGCCCCCCAAATCAATCTTGGTCCCAGAGATGGCCAATGATCTCCTGACACGTGGCATCTAAAAACAATGTTCATTCCACCATGATCTCTCCCTTCAATCTGGAGTTCGGTTCAAGGGTACATCTCTCTACACCTCTGATATATGTTGTTGTAATTCTTCAACGATGTCAGAGAGGTGGAGGTTCCCGACAACCAACAGCTCTTGGATGCACTCTTAAACCCATGAGCATATCCCAATGGATCGTAATGTCCTTAAACTAGACCATGGACCGTAATGTCCTTAAACTAGCTATGGACCGCAATACCCTTAAACTATGAGCTCACTGCCAAAAATGGTGATCTACGGACCGTAACGTCCCTAAACTAAAACAATAGAGTCCAAATGCTCTTTCGTTAGATCAAAAATGATCCCGAACCCCCGTTAAGTAGATCTTAGTTTAATATTGGATTAACGTATCCTTAACAAATATTTAAGTTGATCTTAATCTTAAACAAGGTTAACGATTCTTAAATCAAACCAAACCCAAATTTAAGAAAATACGGATTTGGACTAACCCACGTCCTACGGGCGACAACACAAATTAGTCTCCGTATATAATCCACGGGCAACCAAAAAATAAAACAAACACACACGACAAGAAGTGACCTTCTGGAGCAGGAAAAAGTGGTTATCGCCACGCGGTAACGTAATTAACTGCAGGGGCTTGCGCCTGTAGGGAAGAGCGTCCCCACAATCAAAAAAACCCTCACAACGAGGGGGGATCTGACGAAGTCTATTACAACGGCCGTATCTGTTTAGACCTCCGATACATGGTTCCATATATTAACTTGGCATCTTCGGAGAGGTAGACAGATAAAACCAAATGGTATCTGCTCCCAATTTCAGGCAAGACGATCCTACGCGGTTTCGTCTCTATTTTCGGCGGTAAACAACGACTTTAGGAAGTTGATGTATTATCTTAGAAAATACGACTTTAGGAAGTTTAGGGTGTTCTAGTGGAACAAAATAGTTTGCGATATTTTGGTAAGGCGAAGTTAGAACTTCGATACTATATTTAATAAAATACGAACTATTTAATTATAGGGTATTTTGCGACGAAAGTTCACTTTCAAATTGGGCAGCATTTCGGCCTATAGAAAAGTATTTTCTCAGCATAACGGCTTATAAAATAGCGTTTTCTTAGTTTCAATGCGGGCAACGTAACGGCTTATAAAATAGCATTTTCTTAGGTTCGATGTGGACAACATAACGGCGTAACAGGGTTCAGGGGTCTAAAATGGAAAGAGGGTTGAGATAGATCCTTATCCCAACCTAACATGTGCAAATGAGTGTAACTAAATTACATATCGATCGATATAATCCTAATTCGGGTTTTACCATAGAATAGTAGTTACACTATGTAATAAAATTTAAGGGTTAATTTAAAGTTATGCATGGAAAGCCGATAAAAAAAAGAGTATGAATAGAGAAGACGTCGGGGGCAAGAGGGTTCGATTTGAGAATCCTATCTTGAAACGGTTAAAGAACGGATGTCGGAAACAAGAATAGCTTTGTGCTCGGATTTTTTTCCAGATAAACGGGAAGCACCATTGTGTCGGCGTCGAAAAATCGATGAACCAGGTATATTTACTTGATTTTTTTCGAGTTGAAAACATGGATAAAAAGCTAAAAGAGTGAGGGGGTTTATATAGGGTTCGAAAACCCTAACCCAAGCCGACTTTGCCCTGTCTATCAAGCCGACCGGGCCCCCCAAATTGCGCCCAGCTGTCCTAGGGCACGTGTCAGCCGTTGGATCGTCCAAGCCAACGATCCAGTACGCCCATGTGCTCGCTTACGCAAGCGCGTGCTTGCGCAAGCAAGCACACGGGGTCTATGAGTCAGTAGCAGCAAGTGCTGCTGTTCATGGCGGATCGCGTCGGGTCGAGTTAGGCCAGATCCGACCCGATTCACTTCTACTTTATTTTGTATTATATATTTTTTCTTTCTAAAACAGTTTTAAAACTGTTTTTAATCAGGAAAAAACAGTTAAAAATATTGGGAAAATGAGGATTTTTTAAAAAAAATTCTATTTTAATGTTTTCTTCATCTTGGAAAAAAAATTTGTGTTGAAATAGTTTACTTTTCACCGACATTATAAATATTCATAAAACCTTTTCTTTTCTAAAAAATTCAAAATAAATTTTTAAAAATTAACAAAATTCATATTGACAAGTTTTGAAAGTAAAACACTCATTTTAAGGTATTTCCAGCACAAAAAGGCATTAGTAAAAATATATGACAGCAAGAAAATTATTGAAAAGCTTTTATTACGTATTAGAAAAACATAGCAGATGTAGATGTTGGCTTATAAGGCAAACTAATCGAAGGGGAACGATTATAAGTTGATTTATATCACACAAAATTATCAGCCATGAAACCAACATAACACACAAGATTTGCAAGGAAGGACTATTCATGCGGCACCTGTTTCATATCTACAAGTTTTATGCTCAACATATAATCCGATTACATTCAGCGAGTGCAAGTTCCAACGGGCATATATCTGTATCGGACAATGAGTCCTTTTTACATTAATGCAGAAATCATTCGAAATATATCAGCCTAGAGGCTGATTTATACATCCGAGCTCTTTACGGGAATCAAGTCACTAACATAAATGCTTGGACGCAGCTGCTAGCAGACGAGGCATTAGTCGGGGTTTGTTCTACTGTCCCCCTGCAGGGTTTCATACTATATAAAGGGTCGAAGATTCGCACTACACAAGCCATGTGTGGAGGACACTCAAGCCTAGCATACTCATCCTCGCTTTAGTGGAACTTGATTGGAGGGACCCACTCCGTACATCCAAGAAATCTGATCTCACTGGCAAGGGATTCACATTCAGCTCCCGTAAAGACTCCACCCAGCGTTGACACCATTGAAATGCCAAGAGTTACCTGACTCTAAGGAATTCACACTCTACTCCAACAAGGTTTGCAATAGTACAAACGTGGTTCAAATGATAAAACTGTCGCATATAATGGTCCATGTTTTGGTGCACGTTTGCCTAATCAGGTCAACTGGACGGCGGCGGACGCTTCTCTTCTCGCCGGAGAGATGATACTGGCCGATGTTGCATTTTTCGGTTTTTTATTAAGCCGATACAATATTATCTCCTGTGCTGTTTTCTCATCTAGTCTCACAGTTTAGCCTGAGAATAAAGTTAATTTCGAACAGATTAGATTCTAACCTGGCCTATCATATTATATCTTCAGGAAACATCTGCAATTTAAGGGACTTATTATAAAAATAACCATTCCTTCTTCGTGCTCCTTGAACAAGCCGCCTCCCATCGTCTTCATTCTCCCTCTTTCCTCTCTCTATAAAATGAAGAAAGAAAAGAAAGAAAAGTTCTGATGATGGATCTCTACTGGATTTTGTTCACAAAGCCCTAGGGAAAAAAAAGAAAAGAAAATGTCCCTCTCGCTCTCCATCGCATCTTTCCACTCTCCAAAGAGAGCCTTCACCTCCTCCTTCTCCATCTTCTTCAATCATCAACGCATCAGAATCCCTCAGCAAGTTCTCCCCACTCGACCCCCACATCCGCGATTCCCGTTGCCAACACTCATCGCAAAGAGAAACCCTAGTTTCCTCAATCTCACTAAAGCCCGCCTCAGCTCCGATTCAGCCGCAAGCCATGGCGGAGTTGTGGTCGCCGAGGGCACTTTCAGAAGAGGGATCAGATTCGTGGCTATCGCAGCCGCCTGTGCCTGCGTGCTCTTTGTGATGAGGTGCAAAGCAGCTGCTGCGGCTGAAGCTAGCGCTGGAGTTTTGGGATTGGGGCAGTTGATAGCGTTTAAAGGATTGGGGCCGAAATTGATGCAGACACTTCATGTCTTTAAGGACCAAGGATTGATTCTTGCTGCGTTGTTGAGCCTTTCAGCCTTCTTTTCAATGGCCGAGACGGCCATCACTACCTTGTGGCCCTGGAAGGTACTTCACATGAAATTATTTTTCTTTTACTTGCAATGCATCATGTTTGTTAATTGTTATAGCTACTTATAGCTAACACTATGATGTGGTCAACTTGGATGATGTTTCAGCTGTAGATTATGCATTAGTGATCTTACACAATTTCTATGTTCAAGTGAATAGATCATGGTACAATCCAGGGGGTGCCAAAATGGTAAACTTTTGTGTATGCTAGTGGGTTCTTTAGAGATTCAAGTCACATTACCCTACCAGGTAATTAGAACTTTAAATCCTTGTATAAGTCAACTTAGGTGAAAATGTAAAACACTCACAAACTTTTTTCCTGATGCACACAACTGACCTTTCTCCGCAATGCAAACACACAACACACTATAACCCTATTTTAGGAAGAATATTACAATGGCTTCGTAAATTCTAACAAATGCGAGACCAAGTTTGTCTAGCGTATTGAAAATAGAAAATTCTAATTTTAAAGTATTCGTACCATACCTGAAAGAAATAAATTTCTACCGAATTGTATTCAGTCAACTATTTATCCTATAATTATTTTCTTGCATTAAAATGCCATATAGAAACTGGGTGCAAGCATAAATAAATGTAAGGAAAAAATAAAGCAAAAAAGTTTGACCCCCAAGATTACAAGTTTAGGACAAGTACTTTTGATTCTATATTCTTATCTTCTATGTATAACCTTTTATACTTCCTTCTAACATATAAATGAATATTATGGCACTTTCCCATTATGGGTGAGTCTTCCTAGGTATTACCTACCTAACACCAGATTCTCTCGTTGAAGTGTAGATGTGGAAATTGCTACGATGATAGGATGCATGAAGTATTGACTACGGAAGTGAGTTTTCATCATAAAAAAGTGTTAGTAAATATATATATTTTCAACCTTTGTTAGTTTTAAAGTAAATTGAGACCACATGCACCTCTACAATTTTAAATGGTTTAGACGCCTGTAGATATGGTTTAGTTAGATAAAAGATAAAGTAAAGTGAGTGACGTGACAAATTTTTAACCTTTACTGCCACCTTCAAAGTTATTCGGCATGGGAACTCTTGCATTGAAGTGTTTGAGCTCAAAAGCTGCTGTGAAATGGAAAGTGGTTGTCTAGTATGTTCCAAAACGAGAAAGAAAAGAAAGAAAAGAAAAATAGAATAAGATGCTCCAACATAAATAGGGATAATTTTTATGTTTATAAGGAAGGAATTTAGAAGAGGAATGAAATAAGATATTAAGATCCATGCAGTTGTATGAGTTTTTGGCTGAGAAGAAATTAAGATTATGACTACATTAAGGATAGGTGTACACGAATGCCTAAAGGAATCATAATCGAGTGTAGCCATTTTTTGAAGGCATATAAAAAAGCTCACTGTAATTGAGATGTAAGAATGCACAACTAAAATAAGGGACCTATCTATAGAGTACATTATTGTGGTACATGAGTCAAGGATAAGCGAAACAATAGATGTTTGAGGGACTCATATGTCTACTCACACCTTTAATGTACTAACTAAAGTAACCTCTTGAGCTCTTTAAATCCTCAAGTTACATTATGTTTCTCTTTTAGTAGTCAGGCAATAAACCTGGATGTACTATCTATATGTATGCAAAGTTGCTAGTATGTAGTAAGTTAGAATATCACATAATCCTTGATAGAATAGAAAAATTGTATGCTCAGTTATCATAATCCTATTGAACAAGAAAGCTAGTCTGTTGATGGAGTAAGAGGTGTTCTTATGAACTTGAGAGTTGTGAAACTGATCACTGACGTAGTCATGACAATGCATCCTTACACAACTCATTTGACTTGCTGAGACGTTCTTCATCAATAATATGGGTTTACAATGTTTACAAACACTCTTGTTTAGCACATTCGGTTGGTTACATTTGCGAATATGATTGAAAATTGTCACAATTATATATTTTGAAGTAGCTAGTCAAGATAAATAGTTAATGAGCTATGCGGGTAAAAAGAAACGAAAGAACTATAAATATTATACGAATCCAACCATAATGACCCAAATTCCACTCTTGGGCTTAGCCTAGTAGGAGCTAAATTCTTGTCCTTGAATAACTACCTACATACTACAATAAGGTTGTAACTTGTGTTGAGGGTAAGCAGACTAAACAAATGATATCACCTCATTGAGCGTCTAAGTTGAGGTTTAATAGTAAAAGATGGCTTTTATTTTGGATAAATAAATAGTTTAACTTTAAATTCTAACGTGTCTTGCTCATGTTGCAAAATTAACCTAAGCGTTAAGTTTAGAGTTTTCCTATTAGACGTTGCATGCACATCATTATGCTGCTTATCTTTATTATCTGCATACACATTTAGTTAGCCCTTCTTTTCTGTCCAGCATCACCCCTTGGGTGGTGCAAAGATGTTTTGTTTGAGATATAAGGTTGGACCCATGTGGGACTCACCTTTGAATAAATAGGATCGGTAGTTGATTGAAATGAAAATTAGTGTGTAACCGCAATCAAGAACGGTGGCGCTGCAAGTAGCTAGCCGGTGAATACGGGTCGATCCCACGGGGAAGGTGGATTCTAATAGACTTGATTTAGGCGGGTAAACATAAAGGGGTTGAGAAAATGGTTGTTACAAAAGGGTAAGTGTAAAATAAAAAAACTTAATAGGACTTAGATTAGCTAGATATGAATAACAACCCTCCATTAACCATCCCTCTTGATCTTTGCAACTATCATCCACAAGTTGTTGTGAGAAATACATAATATCAAACCTATCCATAAGGGGTGGGGAGCATAAACCGTTAATTCTACCAACTAACTTGTGAATGGTGAGTTGATCTCCTTTTTGCTACCTTAAGCTGAGTGCAATGAGCATAGACTATCAAACATCACCACTAGGGTGATGGAACATAACCCGTCAAAATGAGCACTTATCTTGCAAGCAACCAAGAGGGAAACGTTGCTAGGCACAATGTTAACGAATGTGGGATTAGGGGCATATGTGGAATAGCTTGAGAGGAGGCAATGCCTTCCATTTCTAAGGTCCATCGCCTAGCAACCCTTATCCCTTCCATTTGCCAACCTTACGTTTCGCCCTCGATTCAACTAACACCAATCTTGTCCTCATTAGTTCAAGTCAACATGCTAGCCTCATAATGAGGAATAGAGAGGATGAGATGCCTAAGTGTTGGGGAAATTGATTCTACTTGAACCAATGATCAATTCAATCAAGAGAGATTAGATGGAGGCTTGGCCATCCATAATCCAATCTTTCCTCATCCCAAGCAAGATGAAAAACTACTCACAATATGTCAAAGAAAAGAAAAGAAACACAAAGAAGAACATGGTAGTAAAGTGCAAAGAAAGATAATAGAATGGTTGCTAGCAATTGGGGTTCCTCACTAAGGAGAGAACACATCCATCATGCATCATTGCAATCCAAGAAGAGAGAAGAAGAGAAGTGATCAATGAAACACAATCTATTTATTACAAAAAGATCACATCACAAAGAAAAGATTGCTTCACAGAGAAGCAACAAAGATTACAATTGAATCGAAACCCTAATATAATTCTAAGCTAAGGAAGAAGACAATGACTACTCTACTCTTAAGCTATCCTTAATCCTAATTACAAATAAAACCAATTCTAAAAAGAAAATACAAAAGAAAAACAAAAGATAAAAAGGTCCCTTTCTTGCTTGAGGTCTTTTGTATTTATAGGAATAATCAGGAGCTTTTGGAAGCACGAATCCCGAGAGCGGACCTAGTCGAACATGGGCCTCGAAGTCGGATCCTATTGGGCCCACTAGGGCAGCGGATCAGCGGTCATTTAGCCACTAATCCGCGGCCAAGTGGGGCCCAAATGGGTCCCACTTCGAGCCCTGGGTTCAGTGGTTAGGGTATGGCCCACTCTGAGTTATTTTTAGGTTGCTTGAACCGCGTGAGATGTTAGCCGCACTCAGACGCACGTCTGAGTCGTTCGATTAGTCACGAATGCGTATGGTTTGTGCTTGTTTATGTCTCAAGTGTCCCTTAAACCTATAATATGTAGCAGACAAACCTTAATAACACTTATTTATATACAAAAGTTGATAGAAATGGACGACATAAAATGCAATAAAACGTGTCATCAATAGTCTCTCCCTTTGCATTGGTTGCATGCCTTCAACTTGTAATTTTGGCACAATTCTTGTACACAACCAACTCTCCCATCCCTTGTGACTTGTGAGTTTGATTGAGCAAATCTCGCACTTGCTAAAACTCCAACGCCATTTATTTTCCCCAAAGAGGCTGACATTGTTTCTTCATAATTATTTAATATCTAGAGAGCATGCCATGAAGTATAAACTAATTTGGGATTCTCATACCATTTTGTGTAATCTAACGGGTTATTGGGTTCTTGGTTTTCGATGTAGAAAAGTTTGAACAGATCTCAATACGTCCGGATTTGATATATTAAATTTAGAAAGGACTCAATGAAGGTTTTATAGATTAAAATTTGAACCTATCATTTCTCTCTCAAATCGGGGGTCACTGGTAACCCCTATCAATGTCTTGTGCAAGGTTGCAAAAAGCGCCAGGCGGAGCGGAGCGGTTGGGGTGCTGTCTAGCGTCTAACTGCCGCTTAAGTGTCTACTAGGCGGATTTTTAATTCTAGTTAAAATTATATTTTATATATATACATATTGAAATTTCAGCAGTATTTTGACACTTCAGCATAGAAAACATCAACATATTGAAATTTCAGCTGTAGAAACAGAAATATATTGATATTTCAGGATAATAACCAGCAACATATTGATGTTTTAATAGTAAAAGTCAACAAAAATAGATTTTGAGCTATATGCTTCAAAAAATTATTCAAAAAGGGTGACAAAATTGACTAGATTTTATTTCATTAAGTATGGGTTTGGGTCGGGTCCGGGGAAAGAGAACAAACCCGACTCATGACGTTTCAACAATAACTAAATTCTATTCCATTAAGTGGGTTGGGTCCACTTAGGCGCTCGCTTAAGTGGGCTCAAGCGTTTAAACCGTTTAATTAAACCTCCTACGGCTTAATCGGAGCGGCCTAGCATCGCTTCCGTCTAGGCGACCGTCTCGACCGCTTTTTAGAACACTGGTCTTGTGTAACAAAGTTTTCTGAAAGGGAATGATAGAATGTTATTAAGTGTGAGTCTATTGAATAGTTGGAGGTATCATATATGCAGTAATGTAGTATGGGGAATTATCTGACATTTTGGTAGAAATCTGGCATTATTTCCGTGATCTGGCCTATATATAAATGCGATACTTTTTAATCACATTGTATATGGCACAATTTCTTTTTCACGCCAATTGATGTTAGTTCACATGCATTGTCATCCTGACATGTGTGATGCATATTCTAAAACAGTTTTATTGGTAGGCGTTCCCATCTGGCATGCATGCGCAGATTTTCTTAGAATTCACACCTTAGCCTCATCCATTAACACACACCTTGCTATTTACAGAGTTCAATTGTCAACTCAAACACTCATTTGTGTAATAATGTGAGCATGCCCATGACTTGGATCTCTCGGAAGATTTTGTAGTGCGGCTGATGTTAGCTCACTACCTGTATATCTGGCCATCATTTATTCACATCTCAAATGCCCAACTCTAATTTCAATTTCCATGCTTATTTCTGCTTCAAACCAGAATTTACATGATGATAATAACTTTTTCAGTCTTGTAATACCTGAGCTCCTCGATACTTGCTTATGATTGCTACTTTCCTTTTTTGGTATTGACCCATTGCCTTTTCATTCTTGTATGTTATGTTAATTTTTGCTTCCAGATCTGAATAAATTTTGAATGGTCATAGGAAAATGGGTAACTTAAATTTCAACGACCTTTTTTTTTGTTAGGTTCGTGAATTAGCTGAAAAAGAGCCTGAGAATGGTGTCTTTAGAATGCTTCGGAGTGATGTTACTAGATTCCTGACCACCATTCTGATCGGCACAACGTACGAATAATTATTATTTCACATTATTTTGAACTTTTCAAGATTTTTTCATTCCTGCTTAGAATGAATAGCTTTCACATCTGTGAATTCTTTTTTGTAATCTCATTGTGTATTATGTAACCAGTGTGGTCAATATTGCTGCAACAGCACTTGTCACGGAAGCAGCCACTACAATTTTTGGCGAAGCTGGAGTTAGTGCAGCTACAGGAGTTATGACTGTATGCCCTTGTCTCTTCTCAGATTACATTTCATTTTCACTGCCATATGTATCTACCTTATATTTTGACCATGGAACGTACATGAATCATGAATGTTATCAGCTAGCCGCAATATTTGGTTGCTTTGAGTGAGTCCACTAAGTATATCTGTGAATTATACCAACTTGATCTCACATAGTTTCAGCTCTATTCCATGCGCCATATCAATTTTTATTATTATTGGAGTTGCCGAGGTATCCAAAAATAATAATAAAAAACCCTCCCCCCCTCCCCCACCCACACACACACACACAAAAAAAAGCGAAAAAAGAAAAAAAAATGTCTTTCTACATTAATGGAAACAAACATGTTGATGAAAGAGTTATCTACGAAACTGTAAGTAATGAAGGTTTAGGGATAACTATCCTTTGATTGTGCATGCGGATTTTTCTGGCTCTAGCTCTATCATCATGTACAGAACGAATAAGCTGAGGGAATCCATTCTTATATGATATAAGTGTTGTAAGTTCCTTTGTGAAGTCTAGGAAAGCCTATGCTGAACTCAATTATGGTATTCCCAATTCTGTGAATGGACAGCCTCATCCTCTGACAATTCTGCAGCGTTTTTTTTTTGGCTTAAGTAGGCAATTCTGAAGCTTGATTTTTTATAAAGAATAGTATATTTAACAAACTGGAATTACTTGCTTGACTCGAGCTGAAAACTTGGCTTCATGAGCGCTGAGTCGCTGACCATGAGAGAAAAGATTGATTCTCTTATACTTCCAGCCTTAGGCTAACCCTCCTTTTGTTCTTCCTATATCGACAAACATTAGATGCACATTAAGGGAAAGCCCCAGTGCGATCCACAGGATCTACGCCGTTATTTTTTTTAATACATTGTTATAAGCATCAGTTAGAAAATACTGACATTACTTAACAATACCGAGGGCTTGTTTTTTTCGTTGGAGTATTTTTTAAGGAGTTGGAAGTCTTGCATAAAAATGAGTGAAGAGTTGGAATTCTAGTGTTTGTTTGGGAGGAGTTACTTGTACTTAAAATTAGGAGTTTGTGTTTGGTAGGGCATTTAAAAAATATAATTTAGCAGTTCATAAATGAAAATGGAAGAAAATAGGGTAGTTAAGAGAGAAGGAGTATTAAAGAAATTAGAAAGTACTTGATGTGACAAACTCCAGCCCAACTACACAAAAAATTATCCGGACTTCGAACTCCTGATTTTGTACATGCCACGTAGGAAATTAGGACTTTGAAGTCATGGACGTCAATGACAAACATAAGTTTTCACCGTGCGCTAAAATTAGGAGATGAAACTTCTGATTTTGCAAACTCCAGCTAACGAACATGCCTTAATGGGATAATCGTAACATCAATGCATATTAGAACTTCAAAATATGATAATTTTCTCGAAGTTTTGAGACTATGGGTTGTAATTTAAATTAAAGCTGCTATTTACTTTCAATATATGTTATTAGTTGAAAACAACACTATTCAATTTAAGTTATATCTTACCTATACTATAAGTCACAAAATAAATAGGTGCTTCATATAAAGTCTAGGAACTATATACTATTGTGTTATGTCAAACATACTAAGTTTATGGTAATTATTTGCTAATTTTAAAGTTTACATTATTTATTTAATAATTCATTATAGTTTCATAGCCCATATAAAAATTTAGTGAAGGATTTCATATTTTATTTTACATTTGTTTACGTCAAACTTTATGAGTATTGACCCAAGTCCTCCTTTTCTTCTTAACTTGCAAACATATTAGCAAGCTATTTCAAGTGGGGAACAAAACAGGCCTAAACTTTTCCAAGGCCTCTCTCTTAGGACTTGAAGCAGGCGAGGAGTTAAAAGTATTGACTCCTAAACATCTTAAGTACCCATTTTGGGTACCCTGTATAATAGTGTCAAAATCCTCGAAAACTTGATTTATCCAAGTTGAAAGCAAAGCGATATGTGCTTGAAACCTAAGACAATGACTTAGGCAACATGGGCGTGTACCTCATTGAGGCTCCTCAGTATCGGGTACCTCAATTTCGGGGTACCTAAAAGACAATTTAATTGTTTTAAAAGAAGCGAATGCGGGTACCTTAACAGAGGTACCTGAATATAGGCGGTTAGCTTATAAACTAAGGAAAGCGGGGGTTATTCCCTCCCCCATTTCTCTCAAAACGTACTCCCACTCAACCGCAAACAATGTGAGGTATATATACCTCTCTAAAAAGCAAAATAAGAGATATATTGACATTTTTGCACAGATTTTCCAAGGATTTTGGCCTTCAAGAACTATTATCAAAGAAGAAGAAAGAAAAAGGTAAGAACTTAAAAGTAAGTTTCTTCTATCTTTCTTCAATTCAATATCTTCTCGGGGTTAGGGAAGTGACATTTGGGAGACTCTAACGAGTCTTCACAACAAATGCTTTCTCTTTGCCATTTCCCCTAAAATCAAATTCAAGGAACATTGGAGAAATCTCACGTTCAAAAACCAACAAAACTTGGAACATAGGGGTAACCCTATTCTCTAAACAAAACTTGAAAATGGGGGAGACCCTATTTTCTCAAACAAACTTGAAAATGGGAGAAACCCTATTTTCTCTAACAAACCTGAAATAGGGGAAATCCCCATTTTCTCAAAGAAATTGAGTACATGGAAGAAGCCCTATGCCCCCAACCAATTTTGTACATAAAACCAATCTTATGTCCTTAAACAAACTCTGAAAATAGAAGAAATACTATTGTTCTCAAATGAATTTTGAACATAATACATACACTTATGTTCACAACAAACTTTGAAAATAATACAATGTATTATTTCTACCAGAAGGCAGCAAATCGCCAAAAATGAGGATTTTCCTCCAACAAGAATTAACTTCAGGTACCTCAATTGAGGTACCCGCCACCACTTCATCCTTTTCTTGAGGTTCCCGCTTCCTAATTATGTAGACGGGTACCCATTGGTGGTACCCGCTCATCAATATATAAGGCTTGGGTCCCCAATAGGGGGTACCCACCCACTGTTTAAGCAAGGCTAAACAATGCCAGTGCCAAAAAAAATGTTTAAAGTTGGAATTTTGAAATTTCCACCTTTTACTCGGCTTTCTATTATTATAAAGAAAGATATGTGTTCAAATTGATCAGTTCGCTATATGCTCATTCCTTCCTCCCCCCCCCCCCCCCCCCAACAAAAAAAAAAACAAAAACAAAAACAAAAAATAGTAATAATACTCTATATATGCTTACTACTTTCTTCTCACCTTACTATACCAAATATTAATAACATGAGGTCCTTCAACATAGTTGAACCAAATTATAACTATTTCCCGTATTCTTTAATGTATTATATTTCTGTACCTGGGAGTTCTGTTTTACATCATATTTGTGCTTCTATTTTGTGTTTTACTATTAAATTCAAGGCTGCTTCCCAAATGGCATATGTCAGCTCCATCTCTCTTTTCCAGCAGAATATTTATTTGAGAGGGAAAAAATTGCTTCCTTTTCTTATAATAAAAAATTAATCGAGGCCTCCTAAGTTTGTGGTATTTTACCTTTGTAGATTGTTTGCGTCATCTCAGGTGTCACTTGGTTTTTATCAGTCCCTATCTATATCTTTCTTAATTCATCATGCACCATCCAAATTACCCTTGCAATTGCTAATATCCCCCCCCTCCTGGCCAACAGAAAAAACCCATGTTTCAGAACTTTTTTTTGTTGTAATGTCATCCTGTGGGAATATTAGTTTGTGTCCTATATTCATGTAATACCACATGAGATTTTGGAAGATACTTGGCATGGGCGCTTTCCTCATCCGATATTTTTTTCTTTTCCATATTTTAGATTTTGATTATCATTGGCTCCAATATCCATCACATGTTATGATTGTCCTATTTGAGACGTTGCTAATATCCCTAGATAAACAGTTTTTTTTGTAAAGATTGCATAGCATTTATGGATACAGTGAATTACATTAAAGTTTTGTTTTTGTAAGTTATCACCAAGAATAGTAAAATTGTGTGCATCCTTGTGTGCTTTTGCTCCATAAACTCTCCTTTTCTTTACCTTATTCTCTCGTTCTAAGTATAATGTTTAAATTCTTCCATGCATTATGAAATTCTCTATGGTTCTATGTATACAGATTTTAAGA
This sequence comes from Agapanthus africanus, assembly GCA_030015575.1. NCBI lineage: Eukaryota > Viridiplantae > Streptophyta > Magnoliopsida > Asparagales > Amaryllidaceae > Agapanthus > Agapanthus africanus. Next base: position 275,562,094 of record CM057339.1, on the reverse strand, counting down.
AACCGAGGTAATCCTCATACACGTGCGAATCATTTCAGGTCGCTATTTTGCTACTCACAGAAATCACTCCAAAAAGCATAGCTGTTCATAATGCCACTGAAGTTGCTCGGTTTGTTGCACGGTGAGGCAACTTTACATGTACTTCAGGAAACAAACAAGCTGAATAAATCTTTAAGACATTGCCTTTTTAATCATGCCATCAAAGTGCACTGAAATGATAAATAATTTAAGATTATCTTGACAATAATATTGCATGTTATTCAACTAGGTCAGGCCAGTTGCATGGCTTTCCTTAATCTTATATCCTGTCGGGCGAGTTGTCACTTTTCTTTCAATGGGAATGCTAAAGATGCTTGGCTTAAAAGGCAGCAGGTAAGTCAAATATACAGCTGCATATTCTCCTTTTTTTTTAAAAATTGTTTTCTCTTGTCATGCTATATCATAGTCATCTATTTTATGTATTTTCTTTATACTGTCAATTTTCTCATCTTCTGCCTCTACATGACATAGTTTTTATCTTGTTTGAACTTCAATGCCGATGAATGGCTAAAAGATGTTACTTTGATTATTTAAATGGCTGAGAAAATCTCTCTAGATATGTTGGTACAATCTCATGGTTAACAGTCAACCTTCTCTCCTTACAGTAAGCACAAAGTTTAATCACTGGTTAACGGTAAACCATTGATGCGATATAACTAAAATGTCAAGTCTTAATACTACCATAAACCCTCCCCCCTCTCTTTACGCTAAACACCTTAACTTCTCCTTCATCTTCTCTTCCGTTGTTTAAGCTAAACTTCAACATTCCCTGCTCTTCTCTTCGCTTTGCACTAAACTGTCGATGGTTAATAAGATAGTTTAGCATAATCTTTGTTTACAAAAACTAGCACTATCAGAAGGAAAGTTTAACTGACTAATGAGTTCCGGATATCTGGTGTTTGAGACAAGGAAAGAGGATAGAATGAAAATGTTGCTGAGGGCAAACTGCTGGTGATGTATATGTGGAGGAAGGGGAAAATATTATTTGCGTTCTTAGATATATATCCATTGGATTTCAGGGGAAGACAGGATTTAATGGTTGAAAATAGCAATAAAGCAGGAATAATATTTTTCTCCCTAATGCCTTGTAGATGGCTATTAAGCATTATTCAGAACGACTCATATAGATGGATCCTGCATTGTGATGGGCTTGTATCAAATTTGAACTTTGTGGGGCCTAATGTTGGGTTGGTTTAGGGATTAAATCCATATATTCGAATTAATACAATGTTAATCATGATAATGTTTTAGGTGAGAAGTGAATATAATGGCTAGGGTACTCTATAGCGCAAGGAGCATCACACCTCAGTTAATTATACATTCATTCTATATGTTCCTTTACAAGGAAGAAGTTCAAACTTTAAAATCGCAAAATAATCAAATTTCAATATTTTTTAGTTTTATTAGTAATTATCATTCCATATATACTTGAAGTCATATCGATGGTTCACTAGTGCTAGTTTTGTGTAAGTAAATATCATGCTAGTTGTATATAATTTATCATCTATATATAAATATATAACAAGAAGGCAGCACGGGCGGCACGTGTGTGCACTATGACAGTTTAGTCACAAAACTATAAGTTTATGAATCACTGAAGCAATGCAGTCCTTTCATTTGTTGATCCGTGGGTTCATTCTGTAGGTCAACACTCAAAACTGCGCCAGCTAGGTATAAATTTTTAAGAGCATAAGGAGGGAAACCATGTTGAGTGCTTCTACACACATTTCATTTTACATACAGGTGGTGAAATGCGTAGATAAAATGCATCATGCAAAAAGTGTGAATCTGAATATTCGGATTACCCTTTAACTGTTTGATCGTCGTTTTTGTTATGTTACTCTTTCTGGTTCTTGTTCCGAGTTTTTTGTGATGTTGCCCCCTGTGGATGACTGTAAAAACATGCAGATTAGATTAAGTCTTCACTAGCTATGTTAGTAAAGTTGGTAACAAAGTATATTTTTTGATTGTCTTTATAGAGATATTTGGTTCTCCATCCTTTTGAAAGTAAACCTATTCTTCCTGCTACAGATTTCTTATGATGCTTCTTTTCAATGCAGTGAACCATATGTTACTGAAGATGAATTGAAGTTGATGCTGCGTGGAGCAGAATTGAGCGGGGCAATAGAAGAAGAAGAACAGGTGAAGTTGTTCATTTGGATAAAATCACCTAATATCATGTAACCCTTATCTCCATCCTTTTCTTCTGTATTTTCTTTTGCTAGCACCATGCTTGCTTATCTTGAAGATAAGTGCTTAAAAGATGCTGGAAAAGGTAGCTTTTTTCGGTACAACAATTTCTGGCATGTAGCTCAGTTTTACGAAGGAAACCCATCTGTTGCTTTGTTCTTGTGCAGCTTTCCTTTGTTTTCTACGGTTGTAGACCTCATCATAGTTTGCATGTTAAAATTATCTGTGTTTTTAAGAACCTGTCATCTGAAGCATTAAAAACATTTATCCACATCTCTAAGCATCAACTGCCCGCTTTATATGTAACACCCTAGTTCATATATACCATATTCTATTTGGTTTTTTTTCTCTCCTAATCTTGCGATTATTTCTTGATTATTATCGTTTTGGATGCGGATAGTGCATTGGGTATCTGTGGATGGTATCCGATCCGACCTGCATGCTGGAAACCCATTATGGTTCAGGATCATGTTATATCTTTACTAGTACAGAGGATCCGTACACATTTAGATTTGATATATATATGTATATTTTAGTATCTGCATATAGTTTTAAATAATACAAATTATAGTCAAATAATATTTTTAATATCTGGCATGGCCTGAATCATACCCCATGCCGCATGGTTGCATCCATATATCGTAGCCCTGTCTAGATTGCTAAAACAGACTTGTTTGGATCGCTACGTGTATTTACGTATATCCGTTCTTGGGGGTATGCATTTTATCTAACCGGATGTCGCATTATAATTTTAACTGACACATGTATTATTTGTATTTTAAAACTAGATTTTTAGACAGAACCCGGGTATTTTTTGGAGTATATTTGATATTAGCTATAAATCCTATAAAATATATTATAATATATTTCTAAACCTTAGCTGTAACTATATATATTATATCTATTATATATATATATTTAACTAAATATTTTCCTCGCATCTCTCCGTCTCTCTCAACTCACTCCCTCTCTCCCCCTATATATATATATATCTAAATTATTATAAACCTAATATTTTAAAAACAACCCACGGTTCTCTCTCTCCTTCCTCATCTTTCTTTTCCCCGCCTCCACCACGAGAACCCTAACCCTAGCCTAGCCCTAGCCCCTCGCCGCCGAGAACCTCACCACCACCACCATCAACCCTCATCCCCGCGACCTCCTCTCATCCTTCCCCTCCATTCCCGAGCTCACAACTCCGACCCAGCAACCCACAACCCGAGAAAACCCAACACCATAAACCTCCTCGTCGCAATCCTAGCGCCGATCACCGCGTCCCCTCACCCTCGTCATCATCTCCTCGGCTTCATCTCCTCTTCCTTTCCTCTCTATTCCCTGCACCAACGACATAACTCGACATCCTGCAACCCATACCTAAGAACCCAAGAACCCTCGTCGCCGGCGCCTCGCCGTCGCCGACCATCACAGACCTCGTCGTCTCGCTACCCTCAACACCACCATCACCACTACCTCCTCCTGCTCCATTCCTGAGCTCCCGGCACCCTTACACCATAACTCCGACAACTTTCCAGCAACAAAAACCCAGAACACCCATCGCCGTTACCCATCGTCGACGGCTACCCATCATCGCAGTCGTCATCTCCTCTGACCCTTGAGTCTAGAGCCAACACCAACACCCTTTCCTTCCATCTCCTTTTTTGTTTCTTCTTTCTTTCTTGCTTCTCGGTTCTTGACGTCGTCGGAGTCGCGCACGTTGTCGACGATCCGGACGACCCAGTCGTCGTCATCATCCAGCGTGGTCATGTCCTTGAGTAGCCAAGTCCAGTTCTGACGCGCATGTGTGCATCGTGACGTCTATCCGACGTCGAACGTGACGTACGTATCCCGACTTGAGATTTGATTAGGCAAGTTTATCTTGCAACATGCTATATTATAGTATATCTATCTATATATGAATAAAAATAATACACGTGGTATTGTGCATCCAATGTTTTAGTTTTACCGTTTTTCGATATCCGTTCGTATCCGTACCGTCAATTGCATATCTAGTTGTATGCCGGAACTTCATTATATCATGTTACTTCTATATTAGTGCGACATGTTATCTAGCTTGCATCATATATATATATATATAAGTTATTACAGATAGACACATATGCATCCTGACATCAGCACTAATTTACTGTGATTCCGATATCGATTACAGTTTCACATTTGGTATCCATTTGATACATACGCACCACATGATATATCCTGACACACTACTTGACTTATTACTTTGATTTTGTTATTAATGCCGACAATGCTGACTTGTCCTGGCGGACGTAACTTGTTATATACATAGACAAAACCTGTATCTGCTTGATCCTGTGTTGGCATTAGATTCATATCATCAATACCTGAATTGAATACATAATCATGGGGGTAAGGGGAAATCAATAATAAAACCCGACTTGTAACTCAACAGTTCGATACTTATACGGATCAGTCTTTACGAGCTAGGCCAGCCCTGGAATGATGCTGCTGATATCATTCGTCTGTACATGTTACCTGTTTACTGCTTAGCGGCACGTCTCGGATTCAGCCCGAGAGTCTTAACTGTGGTCCCGGGTACGTACAGGATACTATTGAGTTATATCGACGATTCTATTAAATTGATTTCAAAGACTTTAGAGTAGATAACCTAGTAGTACAGTTTATGTTACTCTTCGTACTTCACATACACATACATACCTCACCGTTAATATCCGTGTTATTCTTTATATTCATGTTTACCTAGATCGTTACATCCTGGTTATTACTATTGTTTGATATTATGATGCACTGACGTCTGGGTTTTGCATGGCCAGTTCCTTTATCTCTATCGCAGGCTGAACAGTAGTATTTTAGCCGTCAAGCCGAGCGGTGAGGAATTGATTATGTGTGGTTTAGAGATGTTTAGCTTTTAGACTCTTAGCCTATTTTTTCGCACTTTTATTTCTTGATGTGGGCTCATATTGGGCCGTTTTCTCCGGATGTTGTTTATTGAATTTTAAATCGTTTCTGCTTATATATTTTCTTGACTCTTTTATTTTGGCAAATGGACATGTACTAGTTAGTTTTATATTTTACTGTTATTGATATCATATAGACAGCCGTAATGTGACTGTGGAGGGATGGTTTCTATCCACAGGCAGCATGGTTGGCTCTGTAACGTGCTGTAGTTAGCGCACTCTGGGAAGCGGGGCGTGACAGGGTTTTTTTGGTATCGAGAATAGGTTTTAGGTTAGCTGGGTTTGGTTTCTTTTGTAGTCGGGTATTGGATCCAATACACTAATCAGGAAACCCAAAATTTTAGGAACACGTCCTTTCACATTATTGTCTTGTCATTCAAATTCTTGAATCTTATTCTTCTCTTAAACTCTTTTATCTCAACGATTTGGAAATAACTTTGCATCTCGGCTTGGAATCCTTTTGGTTTCTTATTGTTTCTCTAATCTTATTCTCTCGATTCTGTTAGTAGGATTTTGACGACTTGAATGGGGTTATGTAGTTGTAATTATGTACCGCGGCATGGTTACAATGCAACACTCTATTTAGGTAAACTGGAGTCCTATTTTGATTCATTTTCTTGACTTATGATCGTTGTATTACCTTGTTTTCTCTATGCGTCATTGCTTACAAGTTTATGTCTTATCGCGAGCTTGAATCTAGCAACCACGTTATATCTTTCCTCTCGTCCCGTGAGAATCAATCCATTTGCGTTTCGAAGAACAAGGAGAAACACAGGAAAAGTTTTTGATGATTGCAGCAGTTCGAGATTAACCCAAGCGGGAGCTGATACAGACCGCTTCAAGGACGATCAGATGTAAGATGTTTGATTGAAGAAGTTTTGACAGACCAGCCTCAAATTATTAGAGTAGCGCAACGGAAGAGTCGTGGGCTGAAGGGTGAAGGGAACCGTTTACTGAAGGGTGAAGTTCGTAAACAAGTTGCAGATGAAGCGCTGATAGCAGTTCGAGATTTTATGGATGTATTCAATGAAATCTCGAGTGTATCGTCTAAACGAAATGTGGAGTTTGTGATTGTTGATCTTATTCCTGTAGCAGCGCCAATTTCAAAGGCTTCTTATCCGATGGGCACCGGTGGAACTGGAAGAGGTAAAGAGACAAGTTTCCGAATTACTAGAGAAGGGTTGGATTAGCAGCAATGGTTCACCGTGGGGAGCTCTAGTTCTTTAGTCAAGAAAAAAGATAGCACGCGGAGGATGTGCATTGACTATCGAGATTTAAATAGAGTGACTATTGAGAATAAGTACCCAATCTTTCGCATCGACGAACCATTCGATCAACTCAGTGGCGCAAGAGTATTGTCGAAGTTGGATGTGCGATCAGGGTATCATAAAGTTCGAGTGAAAGAAGAAAACATTTGCAAGACAGCGTTCCGAACTCGATATGGGCATCATGAGTACTTAGTGATGCCATTTGGAGTTACTAACGCACCGACAATATTTATGGACTTGATGAACCGAATCTTTTCACCATACATGTACCAGTTCGTAGTAGTGTTCATTGATGATATTCTGGTCTATTCAAGGAGTAAAGAAGAGCATACAAAACAATTGAGAATCGCACTGCAAACGTTGAGGCAAGAAAGGCTATATGCTAAGACGAGCAATTGTGAGTTTTGGCTCGAAAAAGTGAAGTTCTTAGGTCATGTCGTATCCGGAGATGGAATTGCCGTTGACCCTGAAAAGATTGCAGCTGCTCATGATTGGCCAATTCCAAAGAACGTAGGGGAGATCAGAAGTTTTCTTGGGTTTGCTGGATATTATAGAAGGTTTGTGGAGAACTTCGCTCAAATAGCAGAACTATTGACCAAGCTAACACGAAAAAGGTACCGTTTGTATGGACTGAGAAGTGTGCGTCAGCTTTTGAAGCGCTGAAGCAAAAATTGACCACCGTTCCTATCTTGACAGCGCCGCACGGTTCCGGAGGGCTGGTTATTCATAGCGACGCATCTGGGAAAGGTTTGGGATACGTTCTAATGCAGAATGGGAATGTTATAACCTATGCGTCGAGACAATTGAAGACTCATGAGAAGAACTACCCAACTCATGATTTGGAGCTAGCAGCAATGATTTTTGTTTTTAAGATTTGGAGACACTACTTATTGGGCGAAAGGGTGGAAGTATTTACCGATCACAAAAGCCTAAAGTACGTGTTTACACAGAAAGAGCTCAATATGGTTGGAGCTGATGGCTGACTATGATCTTGATCTAAAATACTATCCGGCGAAAGTTAATGTAGTGCCGGATGCGCTAAGTCGGTTGCTTGCGATACGGATGTTGACTGCACAAAAGGAGATTATATAGATAATTTTCAGATATTCGAATTGGAGATTGTGCTACCGAATTTTTCGGGACAGTTGATGTAGTTGCAAGTACAGTCATCCTTGATCGATAACATTAAAACTGTGTGGTCGCACGATCTAAGTTTGCAGAAGTTTCGAGAACAAGTAGAAGCGGGACTTTGAACGGACTTGTTCATAAAGATGGTTCGTTACGATATGGTAGTCGTTTATGTGTGTCCAAAGGAGATGTTCGAGAAAAAGTCATGAAGGAGGCTCATAGTTCCGCGTATTTAGTACACCCGGAAGGCATAAAGATGTACAGAGATCTGCGACAGCATTTCTGGTGGGATGACATGAAAAGGGAGATGACTCGCTATGTGTCGAAGTGCTTGGTGTGTCAGCAAGTCAAGGCTGAACATCAACGGGCAGCTGGTTTATTGCAACCGCTTCCGATTCCTCAGTTGAAGTGGGAACATATAACCATGGATTTCGTGACAGCTTTACCGCGGAGTCCAAAGGGCAATAATGCAGTTTGGGTTATTGTCGATCGATTGACCAAGGCAGCTCATTTTATACCGTTTCGAGTTGGTCAATCGACGGAAGATTTAGCAGAGCGGTACATACAGGAGATTGTGAGATTGCATGAAGTACCCGTAAGTATCGTTTCCGATCGTGATATCCGATTCTTATCGCACTTTTGGAGGAGTCTAGAGGAAAGTTTGGGGATTCGATTGAAGTTCAGTACAGCCTATCATCCCTAGACAGATGACCAGTCAGAAAAAACGATCCAAACTCTTGAAGATATGTTGAGAGCATGCATGTTAGACTTCAAGGGTTCATAGGAGGATCATTTGCACTTGTTGGAGTTTTCGTATAATAACAGTTTTCAGGCGATTATTCAGATGGCTCCATTCGAAGCATTATATGGTCGTAAGTGTCGCTCGCCCGTCTGTTGGGACGATATTGAAGAAAAAGATTATTGGGACTTGATCTTATTGTGCAAACAGTGGAGAAGGTCAACATGATCTAAAATCATATGAAGGCGGCGCAAGATCGACAGATGTTGGGCCGATACAGGACGAAGACCTCTGGAGTTCGTAGCTGGTGATCTTGTATTTCTGAAAATATCACTGACCAGAGTAGTGATTCGATTTGGTAGTCGAGACAAGCTTAGTCCTCGATTCGTGGGGCCTTTCGGTATTATCGAGCGCGTTGGAGAAGTAGCTTATCGATTGGTTTTACTACCATTCTTGGCGAGTGTTCACGACGTGTTTCATGTATCTCAACTCCCCAAGTATGTTCGAGATGAGACACACGTCCTAGATCACTCGGAACTGACAGTAAAGGAGGACTTGACATATGAAGAAAGACCGATGGCGATTGTAGATCGAAGAGAAAAGGTCCTCAAGAACAAGGTTAATCCCTTTAGTACTTGTTTCATGGGTGAATTGTTTGCACAGAGAATCAACTTGGGAACGTGAAGACGAGATTCGACAGAAGTTTCCGCATCTATTTTTTTAGATTCATATTTTCTTTTCTTTTCTTGTTCCGGGAATTTCGAGGACGAAATTCTTTTGTAGTTGGGTATAATATAACACCCTAGTGCATATATACCATATTCTATTTGGGTTTCCCCCCTAATCTTGCGATTATTTCTTGATTATTATCGTTTTGGGTACAGATAGTGCATTGGGTATCTGTGGATAGTATCCGACCCGATCTGCATGCTTGAAATCCATTATGGTTCAAGATTACGTTATATTTTTGCTAGTACAGAGGATCCGTGCACATTTAGATTTGATAAATACATGTATATTATTTTAGTATCTGCATATAGTTTTAAATAATACAAATTATAGTAAAATAATATTTTTAATATCTGGCATGGCCTGTATCATACCTCATGCCACATGGTTGCATCCATATATCGTATCCCTGTCCAGATTGCTAAATCAGACTTGTTTGGATCGCTATGTATATTTACTTATATCCGTTCTTAGGGGTATGCATTTTATCTAACCGGATGTCGCATTATAATTTTAACTGACACGTGTATTATTCGTATTTTAAAACTAGATTTTTAGACAAAACCCGGGTATTTTTCGGAGTATATTTGATATTAGCTATAAATCCTATAAAATATATTATAATATAGTTCTAAACCTTAACTGTAACAATATATATTATATCTATTATATATATATATATTTTAACTAAATATTTTCCTCACATCTCTCCCTCCCCCTACGCTATCTCTTTCTCTCTCTACCCACCGTCTCTTTCTACTTACTCCCTCTCTCCTCTTATATATATATCTAAATTATTATGAACCTAATATTTTAAAAACAACCTATAGTCCTCTCTCTCCTTCCTCTTCTTTTCTTTCCCCGCCTCCACCACGAGAACCTAACCCTAGCCTAGCCAGCCCTAGCCCTAGCCCCTCGTCGCCGAGAACCTCACCACCACCACCAACCCTCATCCCTGCTACCTCCTTTCATCCCTTTCCTCCATTCCCGAGCTCACAACCTCGACCCAGCAACCCATAACCCACAACCCGATAAACCAAACACCATAAACCTCTTCGTTGCAACCTTAGCGCCGATCACCGCGTCCTCTCACCCTCGTCATCATCCTCTCGACCTCACCTCCTCTCTTTTTCCTCTCCATTCCCTGCACCAACGACAGAACCCAAACACCCTGCAACCCATACCCACGAACCCAAGAACCCTCGTCGCCGTCGTCGACCACTACAGACCTCGTCGTCTCGCCACCCTTAACACCATCACCACTACCTCCTCCATTCCCGAGCTCCCCGCACCCCTATACCACAACCCCGACAACTTTCTAGCAACAAAAACCCAGAATACCCATCACCGTTACCCATCGTCGCAGTCGTCGTCTCCTCTGTCCCCTGAGTCCTGGGCCAACACCACAACTCTTTCCCTCCATCTCCTTCTCTTTTCTTTCTTGCTTCTCGGTTCTTGTCGTCGCCGGAGTCGCGCACGTCGCCGACGATCCGGGCGACCCAGTCGTCGTCACCATCCAGCGTGATCACGTCCTTGAGTAGCCAAGTCCAGTTCTGTACGCACGTGTGTGCATCGCGACGTCTACCCGACGTCGAACGTGACGTACGTACCCTGACGTAAGATTTGATTAGGCAAGTTTATCTTGCAACATGCTATGTTATAATATATCTATCTATATATGAATAAAAATAATACACACGGTATTGTGGATCCAATATTATAGTTTTACCGTTTTTCGATATCCGTTCGTATCCGTACTGTCAATTGCATATCTAGTTGTATGCCGGAACTTCATTATATCATGTTACTTCTATATTAGTGTGACATGTTATCTAGCTTGCATCATACATAGTCATGGATATATATATATATATATATGTATATAGGTTATTACAGATAGACACATATGCATCCTGACATCAGCACTATTTTACCGTGATTCCGATATCGATTACAGTTTTACATTTGGTATCCATTTGATACATACGCACCACATGACATATCCTGACATACTGGCTGACTTGTTACTTTGATCTTATTACTAATGCCGACAATCCTGACTTGTTGTCATGACGGACATAATTTGTTGTCTACATAGACAAAACTCGTACCTGTTTGATCTTGTGTTGGCATTAGATTCATATCATCAATACCTGACTTGAATACATAATCTTGGGGATAAAGGGAAATCAATAATAAAATCTGACTTGTAACTCAATAGTTCGATACTTATATTGATTATTATTTACGGGCTATGCCAGCCCGGGAATGATGCTGCTGACATCATTCGTCTGTACATGTTACCTGTTTACTGCTTAGCGACACGTTTCGGATTCAGCCCGAGAGTCTTGACCGTGGTCCCGGGCACGCATGGGATACTATTAGGTTATATCGATAATTTCATTAAATTGATTTCAAAGACTTTAGAGTAGATAATCCAGTAGCACAGTTTATGTTACTCATCGCACTTCACATACACATACATACCTCACCGTTCGTATCCGTGTTATTCTTTATATTCATGTTTATCTATATCGTTACATTCTGGTTATTACTATTGTTTGATATTATGACGCACTGACGTCTGGGTTTTGCATGTCCCAGTTCCTTTATCTCTATCGCAAGCTGAACAGGAGTACTTTAGCCGTCAAGCCGAGCAGTGAAGAATTGATTATGTGTAGTTTAGAGATGTTTAGCTTTTAGACTCTTAGCTTATTTTTCCGCACTTTTATTTCTTGATGTGAGCCCATATTGGGACGTTTTCTCCGGATATTGTTTATTGAATTTTAAATCTTTTCCGTTTATATATTTTCTTGACTCATTTATTTTGGCAAATGGACATGAACTAGTTAGTTTTATATTTTACTGTTCTTGATATCCTATAGACAGCCGTAATGTGACCGTGAAGGGATGATTTCTATCCACAACTAGCATGATTGGCTCTGTCACGTACCGTAGTTAGCGCACTTTAGGAAGCAGGGCGTGACATTATATTCAAGGGGAATGTTTGTACCTATTTTTTCTGCTGATTTTTCGGAAAACTCACTCAAGCAACTTTCATTTTGGTTAGCTGCCTTCACCAAAAATAAAACATTAACTTTTGGGTTGATAATTACACCTTGGATGTGATAGCATCTATTTAAAAAATAAAGTAATTGTTTCATGTCCAATATACTTTTATGCGACCCTTTTTTATTTGAGGAACACTGCCCTTGTTAATACTTAATAGTTTAGTTAGGAAACTTGACATGTCCTTTTGACCGGATTAATCCTCATTTATCTTCTTCTAGTCCTATCTGCACCTCCTATGATGATCCAAATACTTATCTTACATTGAACTTCTGAGCATTCTATGGTCAGATGGTACTTTAGAAGAAGCTTACCATTTTGATCATAATCCTTGCTCTCACAATCATGCTAATTTTTTTTTTGGTGAAATATCCTACCCATCATCACCGTCATGCTAAGTAGTGAAGAAGGAATGATGGTATTTCTTGGTCAACTGAGCGAACTATACCTTGTTCTCCTTTCTTGTTTTGTTAAAGTTGCATTTCATATATTCTGTTTGAATCTTGCTAACTCTAATTATGGGGTAGAATGTCAGGCAACCGAGAAACATGTTTCAATGGTTCATCTGAATTGATGATGTGATGGATGAGCATAATGTTGACAAAGATGGATGACAAAAGATAGAATAAGAAATGACTGTGTGCTATAAGCTTAAGCTTCAACCACGGTAGAGTCCTTTAAGATAGTTTGGACATGCGCAGCATAGATAGATGAGTAAGACACAATAGAGAGGGAGGGAGATCAAAGGCGCATTGCATAGTGTGACTTAAAACAGTGCATTCACTCATTTTTTTATCCAATATAAGTACATATTTGGTCTCTCTATATGTTTTGACATGTATATACCTTGAACTAGCATTGCATTGAACTGACTTAATTTCGACTTCTGATCAGGATATGATCGAAAATGTGCTAGAGATAAAAGATACACATGTCAGAGAAGTGATGACACCTCTAGTGGATGTAGTTGCAATTGATGCCAGTGCAACACTTATTGACTTTCAAAAGTCATGGGAAAGTCATCAATATTCGAGGTCTGTGTTAGTATGATGATCATTGGATGTTCTTTTCCCCCCCTCTCTGTTTATTAGTTTGCTCATACAACTTCAGGGTACCCGTGTTCGAGGAGCGTATTGATAATATAATGGGAATTGCTTATGCAATGGACATGCTGGAATATGTTGGAAAGGTTAATTCATGCTTATGTTTTCCTTTTATTTGTTAAATTGTGCCATAAGATTGCTCTTCAAAAGCACGATTTTCATTTTATCATTTTTATTAGCTCTCCAAGTAATTAAATCATATCTACTCATGAAGGTCGAGAAGCTTAAAGAATCTACTGTGAGAGAGATTGCACATCCTACCTACTTTGTGCCTGGTAATCAACTTTTTTGTTGGCTGTTCAAATGAAATTTGGTTGACACTTGGCAAAATAAACTAACCTCTATGCTTTCTAGTTGTATAGTTGGTCCAGATGCTTGTCATTAGATGATGCTGACTTTCAAATTCACTAGATGCTTTCTATTGATGGTCTCGCAGATTCAATGTCTGTGTGGAATCTGCTGAGAGAATTCCGCATAAGGAAGGTTCACATGGCTGTAGTTCTAAATGAATATGGCGGAACTGTTGGTGTAAGCCTTTATTTTATTCTTCTCTTGATATCTGGGTAAATCATTGTTCATCTTCATAGATAGTTCTTGCATTTGCATTCACTATTTTATTCTAACTCAAGCAGATCTCTGGTATTTACAACACTGGCTTACATGTCAGTTTGAAATAGCTCATCACTTTTATACTTTACAGTTATGTTGCAGCCCGTAACATAGTTGAATGGAAAAAAGGGATTCATGTAGCGGGTTCAAAATTTCGGATAGAGGCTTGTTGTTGTTGTTGTTTCTTTATCTGGCGGGTTGTTGTTGTTATTACTTTTTTTTATCAGGCGGTGCTTGCCTCTTCCCATAGTTTGATCTATATAGTTGAATCTTGTATACAATATGTTCAAACAAGGTTTGTGCTTATTTTGGATTTTTTATTTAAAATTTTCCCCATAAGTAACACTTTCTACTTCTAGGAATCCTCTGGTGTATCTTGATTATGCGTGTGGATATTACCTTCTTCTTTTGACCATTCTTTCATCTGTACTCTGCCAGCACATTTTTTGTATGGGCCGATGCTCTCTTTCTGCTGCTTGAATTACACTATGCACCACACTACTTCTATTGTTAGTGAAAGTTATCCTTTTATATTCTGCTTCCCCCTCCTTCTGTGGTCAACCTCTTTTTTATTATTTATTTGTTTTTATTTATTTATTTTTAAGGTTAACGTCATTTCATAAAATAAAATAAAATAAAAGAACACTCTTTTGACCTCCCTGTTATTTTCTATGGATTCCCTTCATCAGCTTACTCTCAGGCCCTAGGCTAGTATGTTTGACCTTTGGACTCTGTCATCACCTGCTGCTCTGTTGATTGTTGAGGCTCCATATCCATCATTACTTTCAGCTCCTGCAGTTGCAATTGCATGGTCTCAGATCTTTGAGCAGTGAGCAAAATTTTGTAGTTGAGAATTGTTTTGGAGTGTTTTTTTTTTTGGTTCTTTCCACCTTCCTTATTTCTGGTCTCATGATCTTAACTTACCTTTCCATTTCAGTCTTCAGCTATATACATTTCTTTCCCTTCATCTCCATAAGTGCACTTTGCAACTTGTCTTGTTGGACTAAAATGCTTACTTATGGCCTGTCGATGCTATAGTGTCATTGATGGGTTTTGAATATTCAGTGGTTTACTTAGGAAAGGATTTTTCCACTGGACACTGTCTTTGTCCTGTATGCATGTGCATTCCATGGCGCACACACACGCATACACATTATTCACACACACGTTTATGTGTATGTGTATGTATATGTACATGTGTGTGTGTGTACCGCGCGTGCACGCATAATGGTTTGAACTCTTGGTCGATCCTGATCCGAAATGGCCGATTCCGAGCCCAAAGTTGACCTTTCGAGTTCTGAAACCAATATTGTCCGATACCAAATATTATTGTGCTTACCATTTTGTTAAGAGTTGGACTATTCTCCTCTTAGAAGGGGAATTTTCTCCTCCCATGTTTTTCATCGTTGGATCTACGATTCAATGGTTGGATGCAAATAGGTAGGTAGTGATGACATCCCACAAAAAATGGTGATGGCATCATCACACTTCATCCACCTCTAGATGAAACGATCCAACGGTTAAAAAAGTGGGAGGAGAGACTTCTAAGAGGAGAATAGTCGGACTCTTTTGTTAATGGGGTTTTCACATTAAGTTTATTAATGATTAGTGGGTTTGCTAATGAGTTATTGGGTTCATTAATGGTTTAACGGGCTAGTTATAAGGTTATTGGGTCATTATGGTTAGTTTGATTATGAATACGACTTAGAGTTTAGACATCACTAATTGCGAAAGAATATGCAAAATTCTTTATACTACATTAAATAATTATTTAAAAAATTTCCTAATTCTGAGAAAAAATATTTTTCTCAGATGATATAAAATCTGACATTCCGATCTACTCAGACTGTTGAGTTGCTGATTCCGATCACAAAAGCACCATCCAATACAGATCCTGATACTAAGATTCTAAACCTGGTGTACATATATGTATGTGTGCGCATGCGTATCATTTTTTTGGGAATAATAGGCCGTAACATGATGCAAGCAAGGTTTGAACCCCATACCATTTACTCAACTGCAAAAAGTCATTACTACTAGGCTATAGTGGAACCCACATATACATGCGTTCTACGGTACTACCTTAAATGAAAGAAAGCTATAGAATATGTGACGCCTTCCTTGCTGCAGACAGCATGTGGAATCCAAGCCTGCCTTATTCTAGGTTCCTTCCTTTAAGGAAGATTCCTGTGTTACTGAAGATTCATTTATTATTGACAATATTTGAACAATCCAACTAAAGTGGAATTATCTTCTTGTTATGAAGAGTTTGGCATAACCTGGTAATATGTATAGATTCCAAAGAGGGCTCCTTTCGTATTAGTTTTGGGACCGTTATTCAATTCTATGTTTTTTTCATATTTCCTGCATCTGTTATATTGAACTTCAAACTCCATCTCATTTGTGCAAAAAACACTGTTGTACAGATTGTGACTTTGGAAGATGTTGTTGAAGAAATTGTTGGTGAAATTTTTGATGAAAATGATTCGAAGGTAAAGAGAATTTCAGGAAGTATTCTGTTAAATTTTTATATTTAAATAATTCAACCTCTGGTTCATTAATTTTGTTTTTCTTTTTCCCTTCCGTTCTACTGTAAGCTTCATTGATGATTCCTTAATCATCTGTGGTTCATGCTCATTCTACTGTCTCGTATTATGCAGATTTCTTTACTTGTTGACATTATATCACTCTTCTTCAGCTTGAGTATCCTATTGAACTGCATGTGTATTAGCTGTTTTGCCTATGCTATTTATTGCTACATTGCGATTTGCAGAATTGCTACATTTTACAATCCTGCTTTGCAACCATGTGAAATTAGTTGAACATAGTTGAAATTCAATGCCTATTGGTTTTGGCTGATATTTGAAATTTCAAAGACTGTTTTGAGCTTTTTTGTAAATTAATTTGAGCTTGGGTTCATTCAGTGTTTTTTGTTGTTGTTGAGAATGGACATGGTTACTCCAAAATTTGTTGACCGTATAAGGATAAGTCTTCTTGACATGAAAAATCTGAAAACTACTTAAATTCAGAACATGGAAACTAAGCACAGGGAAGAGGCTGTTAATTGGAAACTGATAAAAATGTGTGACGTGTGTTGTATGTCTTCTGAAATTATGAGAAATTGGATGTACAATCAAATGTTTTCGTTAACCTTTTGTACCCTTTAATAATTGAATGATATCATCTCCAAGAACACAAAAGTCCATCAAGTTACATATTGTGTTACAAGTTAATGAAGTTCTTAATATTGTAGGTGCTTAACTATGCCTTTGTCTTCTTTTTGTTATCCCCCAAACAAATTGGACCCTAGTTTAGACAAACACCCTATGCTATTTATTTCTAGATTGCAATCTGACGTCCTTAGATCACTGTCTTTGGTCAACCCAATAAGTTGGGAGACCTACCAATGAGCTATAGCTCATTTGGTATGCACACTTCCCCTCTTGGTGAGAGTACGGGGTTCGAACCCCAGAAACCCTTGGAGGGGAAGTGGCCACAAATTAATTCTTTCGGGGCAAATTCGTGGGTCCTTTGAGTGCATGTGTTGTGTGCTTGTGTGTGTGGGTGGGTTGTGTGTTGCATGCATAGGTTAGGGGTTACAGGCCAGTGTCAAAAAAAAAAGTTGGGAGACCTGCTAGACCGCTGAATACCTTGGAAGTTACTGCAAGCATAATCCTACATTGATATGTTAAATGGGTATGCTTGTTGTCACATTATCATACTGCACAATTTGACAGCTGGAAACAATTTTCTTGGCTATGCTTGGGAAATAATAGCTCATATCCGTAGGGGAAATCTTTAATGCTACCAGAGATAATAGTTATGAAAGTTGAATTTTCTAGGTACAGTGCTAATTTTGTCATTTGTACTGCTCAACTCCTGCTAAAAGACAAGGGCCTACTACCTACCAACTTAAGGTTACTACCTGACTTACACCTAGTTGAATGCGCTTATAATCTTGCATCAACTGAGAGGGTTTAAGTTAGCTTGACAATAGGTCTTAACATAGTCAATTCTTTTATGGTGTTCTGAGACTTCGAATTGTGTTAGCTGACCCCAAGTCTTATGATGACGATAATTGGTATGTTTTTATTCTTTCATCTCCCACTTCTTGATAGGACTTAAATCACATAAGAAATCAGTGACAATCACTAAAATGGCTTCGTCTAATCTTGTCAACACTATTGGGAACTTGTATATTTAATGGAATGGCTTCTTGAGAAGTTGGTGTGCTGTACTACCATTGCTTTGTTTTCAACAGTTTCGTAATTTTGCTATCATGCAGGAGGAGATACAAAAGAAAACTGGATATATTGTGATGAAAGATGACGGGACATTTGATGTTGATGCAAATACATCGATAGACCAGCTGTCTGAAGAACTGGATGTCAAGATACCAGAGGTCTGCATTAATCTATTCTCTTGAGGGGAAAACTGAAGTGTTTGTAATCCCCCCACCCCACCCACCCACCCCACCCCCCAAAAAAAGGGGAAAAAAAAGAAAATGAAGAAAAAAAGTTGTGCTGACACATCCCAAAACCACAAACGCACACCCACCCACATAAAAAAAAGGGGAAAAAAACTTTGTTAGGTTCGAACATGGTTACTTGTATCAGACATGCTCCCATCCTGTTATTGACCTTTTTTGAAAATTTTTATGATTTCAGAAACATATGAAATAGAAAGAAAAAAAATCTCATCATTCATCTCTTTAGCCTATTATAATATATACCCAAAGACTCGGAATTTTTCTTTAGGGGCCAAAAATACAAATACCATAAGGAGACAGATTAACACAAAACATTCATAAGCAGATTCATGTAGAAGTGATCAGGATGGGGGACACTCAAATGTATGTGCAAACAAGAACAAATATATGCAAAAAATAGTCTCCTTATAAATTTTATATTATGGCAAGAGATTTTCTTTCTGTTGTTTTTGGTAGAAAATCTCATGATTGAACGTAAACAGATGCATGATTTAATGAACCACATATTTCTCTTATCTGAGTGAAGTATCATGTGTTGGCAAATAAGTGGATTAATAATGTTCACCCTGGCCGGTTTCCTCTGAATGTCCAGCTTTTTTTCAAAGCAAGTTGGATATATATTTGCAATTCTGTTTTTCAATATCTATTTTATTTACTCTTGTTATTTTAATCTGAAGAACTAATGTAACTAACTTATGGGAGTCAACTTCGAATTCAACTATGAACATTAAGATTACTTTCAACTATTTGGGGTATGTATATCGGTCTTCACAAATTTTAGTTCAGGCCAACATACATATATTAGTTCTCATAGATATCTTTTTAGTAGACTGTAGGTATTTGTCTCCTTTTTTGAATCCTCCTCTACTCCTGTTTTATGTATGCGTAACCATTTTCAGAGGCATTTGATCATGTTGGCCAAAGTCAATGCAAGTCCTACATGAGTACATCTCTAGCACAGTTTTACTGCGCATGCATCTAGAAATTCTCATTTCAGCACAAACAATGTGGTTACTTGAGAAATCTATACTTGAACATAGTATATAACTCATTCTCAGCTAAGTTTCACGAAAGTAGCGTATACATGCATGGATCGGATAACACTGGAGACCCATTAAAAGTTTTCTAATTCTAATGGAAGGCCTCAACTATCTCTATTCTTTGCATAATATTTAAGATGAGGAACCATCATGCTGTGTAATCATTAGGCCTCTAAATCTTATTAGAGGCTTGGTGTAGCAAATTGGAGAGAATTCATTTTGTGCACTCTTCTTCTTTTCCTTGCATTTTATCATCTTATTCTCCAAGCATTTTCATCAGTATTTTTGCTTAAAATATAGCTTTTTCTCGTTATTAATTTGAAAATACTTATGTGGTTCTTGAAAATTAGCCACACTTTTGTGCTAGATCTTTTGACAATTAGCCATTACTAATAGAAATAAATATATACTTTTTGTCTCTTGTTTATCATTTGGTCTTTTCTCATTACCCATCAGTTGTGGCTTCTGTTAATGTACATGTGGTAATCCGTGAAAAATAGACATCAATTATGTGGACTTCATGCTTGCCCTTAATACCTGATCACAACCGTACATGATCATTTACTTATGCACACGTTTTTAATTCTACATTACCGAACTTGACTACTTGATGTTCTTACTGTTGAGATTAGTTTAAAGTTAAATAGTTTGTTATTATAGATAGAATTAAGATGAGTCTCTTGTTTAAATATAGATTTAGATTTAAATTTAAATAAGAGGAAATAGTCTATTAGACAAGGATAAAGGAGATATATGCTGCTCTTTATCTAATCAGGGAAAAAGGTTTATTCTAATGCTATAAATAGGGAGGTGTTTCCATCAAGGAAAATTGGCATTGGCAAAAAGGCTAAAGAGACGTAGTGTCTAAAAGTTGAGGGTTTGTAAACCCCCTCTTGTGGTGTAAGAGCAAAGAGAGGGGGGGGGGGGGGGAGGAGAGAGAGAGATTGTAAAGTGGTGCGAGCTCTTTGTAACTTCTTTCAAGATAATGGAATCCTCATATTTGCCCCATGGATTAGGCCGGATTCGGTCGAACCGCGTTAAACCCTGTGCTCCCTTCTTCTTATTGATCGTCTATCTTGCGTGATCGAAAGAGAAAATTCCCAACACTTACAGTATGCTTTCCCAAATTTAATGAAGTGATGCTATGTTTTTCCCTGCTTCTCCAATCTTTTCCATCAATAATGACAGAAAGAGAGCCTCCATTGCAGTCTGCCTGATCATAGATAATCAAGTTCCTTTTCTTTATATAAAAAATATTCCTTTTCCCACTCATTATTTTGTAACGTGCCTTTACTTGCGTGCTATATCATATGTCTAGTCCTAGATATTTGAATCTAGGGGGATATTTTATTCGTTTATGAAATCGAACAGTATTTATTGAATAATTGGCTTATGAGGTTGCTATAGGACCATCTCATACTAGTTATTTGTTTCCCTTTTTTAAATATATATTTTCGATTTTTGGACTTTTTCTATCTTCTTCTGCATAATCTTAGAAAATTTGTGGACTAAATGATCGCAATGGATGATTCATGAAGCCTACTAAACCACCTTAGAGTTCAGATTTGTATTTTGTTTGGATATTAGATCTGTCTCTTTGAGCTTGAGTTGTGCTGATAGTATTTTAAATTATTTGGAGTTATCCTTTCTAGTAGGATTTATTTAGAATTTAAGTTTGTTAAGTATTAAGTTATTTATTTGAGTGTTTTGTTTTTATATTTACCTTTAGTTAAAAATTATGATGGATTAGAAATTTTATTTGAAAGAACTCTTAACGTTTGCTCTCTGTGAATAACTTCATTTTTGAAGAAGAGTTTGATTGTTGATTAATTGATTATTGAGTATTGAAATTCAATATGAATTATGGGCTATGCTCCCTGATTGTCCTTCTCCAGTTTTCACTTTCTTCTGCTCCCCAAAATTTTTCCTTCCGAGACATTCATTATCACAGAGTTGACCTCTTTCTACGCCTATCCTTTCCAATACTCAATATATAAACTATCTCAATAGTCAAGCTGATCATACACGAACCATTCTCTTACACCTCCGATGGAAAAATGACAACAACAATAAGAAATGATCCTTTTGATTTTTGAACAGTCACTAATCAAAGTGAATAAGCTATTTGACTAAACAGACCTCTCATGAATCATGATGTCGTATTTATAATTATATTATGAAATCTTAAACCATTCTAGGCACCCTGGTTAGATATATTTACATCAGTTGATACTAGAAACTTTTGCATTTTTGAAAGCCGATTTTCATGTTTCAACATATTCTTCTAATAGATGTTTCGCCGGTGCTTCCATTCTTCTATTACTTCTTGGCTCTGTATATGTAATGTTATGGTCATCGAACTGAACCAACCCAATCTTCAAAAAAAGAAAATGATTTCTTTTTCTTACTTCTGCATTTGTCTAAGCTAAGGCCTATATTTTCTATTCAATCCCAGGGTCATCAGTATGAAACAGTATCTGGATTCATATGTGAGTCATTTGGTTATATACCGGAAGAAGGTGCGAAGATGGTCGTGCTACTTGAACGGGCTAATCAAGAAGAGAATAATGAATACGATGACACAGATTCTGACAACCATGATGAGAAAGAGAAGAACCAGACATTTGAACTCGAGGTATTTCTGCATTTATTTTAATTCATAAAAATGAACAAATGCACTCGTTACAGTGCTATTTTGTCCCTCTCTATAACGTGAGACGCAACAACATTTACAAAATGTGGCCCACTGAAGCCAGCCGGTCCATATCTTTAAAAGAAAGAAAATACAAACAAAAGTAAATTGCACAGGACGTGGCACACGTTTTGAAACAGTATTAGCACTCCCGTGCCATGCAAGTCATGTGCAATGCATGGAAGACTAGGGTATGTTTGTTTGCCAGTTAAATGGCAAATTAAAATTTTGGCTAAATTTCAACTTGCTACCATGAACTTTGGTCACTTTCCACCAATGGTACTCAGAACTTTTAAAATTATGGAATGATATCAGAGTATCTAAAAACTCCCTTAACGGTGTTAATGGAAAATATGAAATGACTTTACTATCCATCCCATATAATTAACAAAATAAATAATAAACTCAACTAAAAACTATCATACAGCTAAACCTCAGCAATCCTCGTTCTCTTTCTTCTCTCCTTGCTTTTGATCTCCCTAATTACTCAGATTACCGTAGATCCAAGTCACGATTACTTCAAGAAGCGTTGCTTGAATGCCATAGTTTTGATCTTCATCCTTCAAAGTTCCCAAAGTCTTCAACTCTAAACTTAGGCGACAACCACATAATTCTGAATTGCATGATATTATTGACATTTGGAAGTGAAAGAATTAAACGCAGAGAAAGACAAGGAGGAAGAAGAAGAATGAGGAAGAGGGTTATTAAGTAGGACGTGAAAGGTATTTTTCTCTATAAAAAAAGTTGGAAAGTCAAATTTAATAGTTGACTAACAGATGGTAGTTTTTTGAAAAATTCATGGCAGCAATCCATCATTTTAAAAGTACATGTTATCATTAGTGGAAAGTGACCAATGTTCATGATAGCAAGTTGAAATTTAGCTTGGGTTTCATGAAAAAAGTTGATGGCATCATGAAAACTCAAAAGAAGGAAATGAAGGGTCCTTAATTGTCATGAGTTTTGCAGGAATTGTTACGTATGCTGTTAAATAATATTTCTTAGAGAGAAAGTAATGGTCAAAGTATCTCTCAAATTGGGTGTAGCTCAGTTGAACCAAACACAAGATTTTGATGTAAACTTCAAATTAATTCTCCTTTATGTAAAACAAACTAAGAAGTCAAGTTTTTGGATAAGAGTAGAATTGCATTTCCCTCTGACATGTTCTTTTCCTAATTTGTATTCTGAACAAACATGCGCTTTGCATGCCTACATCCGCTCCCCAACTAGCTCACATCAAAGTCCCTAAGTTTCTTTTTTCACTCGTAAATTTTGTTGTTGGATGTTCATATTGTTATGGTACATGCAGGTAATTGAAGCTAATGAGAGGAAGGTTGGGAAAGTTCGTTTCAAGCTGATAAACAACAACGGGACGCCAGATTTGGAAAAGAAAGGTCTCAACCGTCTGCTCTCCACCAAAGTTGTCAAGAGAAATAAGCAGCATGGAGATATGGAACCAGATGGCAAAAGCACTGCTGACGAAGCTGCATACTCAAATGAACTTCCATACCAAGAAAAAACAGAAGATTCCAACTGTTATAATATTACTGATAATAATAGTTAACAGTAACTGCACCACACTTTAAACGCTTTCGCTGCCCATGTTTTGGCTTGATTTTCCGGTCAGTAATAAGATAGAGGAGTTTGAAAACAGTGAACCCTAATAAAGCGTGATAGTGAAACACAAAGACGGAGGGCAGCCAAGATGGAGCCGCTCCACTCAGCACGATCCCCTGGAATTTCCATTTTTGATGGTGCAAGTAGGATTTGTACTTCAGAGCTCAATTCTTGATGGTTTGAAGCTCTACCACTGTGCTATAACGGCATTTGTATTTGGGCTCCAATATGGACGTCTATTTCTATCAGGCCTGCCTGAAGGCCTGAACGAGCAAGTGTTGTGAGCTACATGATATAGGCTGTCAGCGTGATGATTTGATCGAAGATGATGTGTTTGGTTTTTTTGCATGTCTATTGATTCCATTCTAGATAGATAGACAAACCCGAGCACCAGCATGCTAAACCCAGAAGTGTTGAGCGATGCACTTGTTGCTCTCGTATGCGCACTACAAAGAACTTAGCCCATGTTCCTGAAAAAAAAAAACCTCCTAGGTTCTAATAATACCTTGTGAGGGGGAAAAAGAAAAGTATGGCATCATTCCTCTTCAAAAGTTAATAAAGTGGCAATCAGTACGAAGAATTAGCAGCAATATCTTCCTTTCTAATAATTGCAGTATATCGTTTTCCTTCCCCCTCCCTTCGGAAAAATTGTTTCTTGTGCCGGCCGTATGCATCCGGGCACGAGAGAGAAGAAATAGTAGTCTAGGTTTCATATGTTGTCTAAGACTATCCGAAATTCTCATCCTCTGTCCAGCGGAGTGTATAACATCCGATATACCGAATAATTCCTCCTCGCCTCGCCATGAGGTAAGACAAGTTCTTGTGGAGATCATCAATATGCCTTCAACTAAAGAGCCTGAAATTTTTATATTTAAGCTTTACCATAATCCTCTTGATGCAGTCAATTGGCAGTCAATTGATGTAGACTGACTTGTTGCAGGCTTGTTTTGAATTCCAAATCACTTGCAACTAACTGCACGGTGGCTATAGTGGCACTCGTATGCATAACAATGGTTGGAAGCCTATAAAAGATGGTTACAATATAGTGGCACTGGTTTGCATAACAATGGTTGGAAGCCTCAGAAAAGATAGTTCCAAATTGTATATTTAATATTATAATAGGGGAAAATGCCTTTATAAGTTGAGATAGACAAGAAAGGGAAAGTCTGATTAGGGGAAAAAGAAAATATGGAGTGGACGAGAGTGGATATGTAGCGTGGCCACGGTAAAAGCGGCAAAAAGCCCAGCAGCTGCATTGAGTCTATAATTTGAAGTGGTTCTTGATTTATTCATAATAATGACAATAGCTATGGAGTCGATTGTTCTTCACAAACCCTTACCTCTCTCATCACTCTGCTTGAATTCATGTTTGAGATTTACAAAGAGGAGGAACTGCTTGTGTACAACAACCACCACATCAAGAAGAAGAAGCAACAGCAGCGTCAAGGCCATTGAGGGAGCTGCAGCGGATATGGCTCCTGTTGATATTTCATGGCAAATCGCTGTCGGTTCTCTAGGTATCTTCTTTTACTTTCTCTCAGCTCTCTCTCTCTCTCTCTAATTTGTTTAATAATGATAGGGATTTTTATTTTTCTTCAGCTGGAATAACTCCATTCATAGTTGCTGGGATCGAATTTAGCAAGCGAATCGTGAGTTTGCCCTTCCTTCTTACTCTTTTACCCTATTCCTTATTCTGAATTTTTTCCTCTTCGATTTTTTGCTTTATGGTTTTTCCCCTTACTTCAGAACCCCCCAAAAAGAGTTTATTTTTTAAAATAAGGAAGAAAAAAACAACACCCTTCTAAAGCCATGTTTGGATATGAAGTTATGGGTTGCAATCTTCAAACTCCATTTTAAAAAATAAACTATGGTTATGTTACGAGAGATGTGTTTGGGAAAACGGAGGAGTTTTACTAAACCAGATCGGATTGGAGTTGAGATAACTGCAACTATCTTCTGCTTTGGAGTTGAGATAGTAGTATCCCAACTCCAAAATTGATACAAACGGTGTAAGTTAGCATTTTGAAGTTAACTTTTGCCAACTTTACGAAACTCCAGTTTTGAAAAATTAACTCAATTCACAAACAGGGCCTAAGTTGCTCTTTTTGGACTCCCTAAACCGGCATCTTCTTGGAATGTTCCGTTAAAACCTAACATAAATGGTCAATTCAAGTATTAGAGAGAAATTTTGGAAAAGTTGAGTAGAGCTCATAGAAATTTAGGAATATTTGAGAGAGAAGAGTGAAATAAAAGAGAAATTGTTAGGTTTTGGTTTTTTGAAGGTAGAAGATGAGTGATTTGAGAGAGATTAAGAGATTTAAAATTATTGATTAGAATATTGGAAAGGGAAAGAGAGATAATTACTGGGTGTTAGCAGTTGAAGATGAGAGATTGAAGGTGAAATTTGGGGTTTAAGATTTTGGGGATAAAAGATGAGAGAATTTGATGCGTGATAAGTTTGGGTGTGGAAGATGATTGTGGCATGCTCGCTTAACGTCTTGAACTTGTGACATTCTCTTGTCTTCTCATATTCTTAAAAAATTGTACATAATGCTTTCGATTATCGTTAGTTTCTCATGACACATTCAGTTCAAAATTTATAACCTACTCCCCTGGTAGAACGAGTCGATAAATTCGTATTCAGTTTCTACTTCCTACGAGATTTCTTTGACTTCGGGAAATGATAAAATGGTGGCTGATTATTCTTAATCTAGTAGCCAAGGATTGTCAAAGGAAATCAATTATCATAAGCCAACCAACCGTGATCAACAACCCACAACAATCGAATAGATAGGGTTAGTCTCTTCACCCCTTTATGTTTGTTGCTTGTTTTGAACTTGTGATCTCGTCGCGGCTCCTATTCGCTACCCTCCAATTTCTCTTCGAATGTTGGTTGTGCTTTACTCTCTTGACATCTTGAACTTGTGACGTCATCTTGTCTTGTCAAATTCCTCGAACCCAAACATCATCCTTTACACTACAAGTGATTCTAAATACGACATCTTGGATTAACTCTTGTAAATTCATGGCATTGTTCTGGTCTCCTCCCCCTAATCATTAGGGTTTCGACCATAGCGTGAGTAAAGGTGTTAAGCAACATCAATTGACCTAGGATTCACTAAGGCCATAGTTTAGGTGTGCCAAAGTGAAGTGTCAGTCTATGCAGGCTATGATCCAGTTTTAAGCGATTTAATATAAAAAGAACTTACAACAACAGAAGAAAGTGACAGTATAATAATCTCCTCTTTTAAACTTAATTTCTTAATCCCAGCAAAAGTCTTGGTGAAACTTACACAAATAAGCACATCAAAAGCGAGTGGGATCATTTTTAGTTTTTTTTCCTCCTTACGAAACTTTTGAGTCCACTCTATATGACCTATTTATTTTTTTCAAAAGGGAATTAATTTTATCATACCAAAATCTCCTCCCACGCCATAGGCTGGAGTATGGAGGCAAAATTTTGAAGGGTTATCATACCAAAATCTCCTCCCACGCCATAGGCTGGAGTATGGAGGCAAAATTTTGAAGGGTAGAATCCTTTCAGATCAATCGTGCAACCTTAAGCGCTAAAGAAAGTAATTTCTCCAAGTTAGTACATTCCAATAGATATTAAAAATGAGAGCAAAACATTTTATTACTTATTTGCATGCATTAGATAAGCAATAAAGAGCACATCTAAACTATGCTTCTAACCGTTGCTTTAGTTAGGCTAGTGTCTTCAGTCCAACCACTTCAAATCGAAGCAATGCTGATTTCAATTTTGAACCTAAGCTGATGCTGATTTTTTTAATTCACAATTTGTAAACACATTTGCTTTTGCTGTTTTGAATCTGAAATTTGAGTATGAGCTTGGAAATTCTGGAAGTTAATTGAAATACTAAATTTATTCTGTAGCTACATATCTCTAGTAACCAAGCAATCTCAAGACTCAAATATTAGTCAAAAGACATTTTTACATTCAACCATTGCTCCTTGGGGTGTATAATTGGCATTATGTCAATACTCCTTATTGGTTGAAGAGCTAGTTGACTGGAAACACATTTTTATCAAATTCACAGTTTATCATAATTACAGTTCAATGTATTTGTCATTAGTAAATTGTAAAGCAAACATTCTTAGAAATCGCCAATTATTCTGCCACACTAATCCTCGGTTACTGTTGATTTTTATTCTTGCGTTACAGATAGCGCAGAAAAATTGTGAAATTTGTGCAGGGTCTGGGCTAGTACTAAAAAGCGATTACTATATTCGCTGCCCTAACTGTGGTATGCCAAATATCTTGTTTCATATATAGAGGAAATCTATTATTTTTTCCTTTTATTGATTTGTTTTTTTTATAAAGTTGGGGTTAGATAAGTGTCGTGCATTTTGATCTACCTGTTTGCAGGTGGATTTCTGCCATGGCAGTCATGGAAAAGGTTCTTTAAGGGCTAAGATCCCAATTTAGTAATATTATGAAATGTTGTGTTGCTAATGTAACTTAAGACCATTACTGGTTATCTTTTACATGTTTGTATATTGTATACATATATGAGGAATTCTTGGTTGCATTAACTATCGTATTGTAAGGAAGGAAAGAGTATAGTGACTGCCTCTAAAAGTTCTTAACATAATTGATCAGATTATTTGCTCAAAATATATGATCATATTCCTTGCAAAACATTTGAGGGGCCTTGATTTTCACTACCCATATTTGTTCCTCTTTATGTAAGTGACTTGATTGTTCAGATTGCAAGTTACGGAAGTCGTAAGAATTTGGTGCTGAGTAATTGTGAGATGCTGCATGAGCCTTCTAGCAAAAAGGATGCCAGATAAGGCGAAACTATGTAATTACACAAAGATAGGCACCGAAGCTTAGAAGTACTTTTTTATTGATGGTGATGATCACAAGTGTTCCTCTGATTCCTTGTTTAATTGAAGATCGAAGTTACGCTTCTGATAACTTTCCTGTTCAAGATTCTTCTCAGGTATGTACATTGCTAGGCCGCACATATATCTCAGAGTTTTTCAAGCTAAGAAGCTATAAACTAATGATGAACAAATTATTCTGACAACAACTTTTACCTCTATTCAGTCCCTCAAGTTTGCAGGTTGTTAACTAGGATGACAGGAACTAAAAAGGCTTAATCGAGGTTACCCCAAATCTGTAACATTATGGTATGTGAACAAAAACGGGAACATCTACTAAATGCGCAACGAGGTTCGACAAGGATAGGCTTCTTCGGAATGATGGGTGGAAAGACATTCAGCATTGGGTGGAACAGGTAGTTCCTTTCATTGACTAAAAAGGTATTTAAAGCTATTTTTAAAAACCTAAACAAATGTTTTCATTATTATGTTATTGGAGCATTTACATGTTGCAGATGTTGGTTGTTCAAATAGATATTTGAAAATTAAACCATTGTTTTGTTTATGTTGTAGTTGTTTTTTCAGAACACCAAATTTAGCTTGAACGGGAGTCCCAAAACAGAAAAACATAGGAGTTACAGGATTTTCTTATAGCTTAGCACTCAACGGACAGTGTTATGCCGACAAAGGCAGTTTGTATCTCTGAACTTTCGGTGATTATGTACAACAAACACCCCCCCCCCCCCCCCGGCGATGTCTTGTATAACTCCCAAAAGTTTTGCTTGCAGCTGGTTCTATAAAGGGAGGGTTTGCAGTAGGAATTCTGGTACAAAAAGCAACATACTCTCTTTTGACATGAAGGAAATTTTAAGCATAAAAATCCAGTTGAGGCCATATACAGAAGTCTCAACAATGGATCTCTTTTGGACCAGGAAATAAAAACAGTACTGAACCTGATTATGAAAAGGACCGAGTCTGAAAGCCGGTGGGTTTTCCTTACCGAGTGTCGAAGCTGGAATTTGAAAGAATCATAGGCTTGCAGAGGAGAAAGATGTTGAGCTTTAGTAGTTTTATTTAATACAATACCAGCGTTATCTATTCAAATTAAGCTCTGCAGCGCATCTTCCAATTGTTTGTGAAGACCTGATATAAACAACTCCCCTTCCAAGTTTGTGTATGAGGCTATGAGCATCTTTTCATCTCTTTGCTCGTCTGCAATTGGAACAATAACTGCCAAAATTGAACATTGAGCATGAATTAAGTCTAAGGGAAACCAGTAAGAATAGCACTTGACACTTCGTTTTCACGGATGATTCTGTTCTTTAAGAAAATATAGGATCCATGCTAAAGCCCCACATTGTAACATCCTGAAAATTATAAGCTTCTAAATTTTGATTAAAGATGATGAATGCTGAGTTAATCTAATTATTGATTGGGTATCTAAGTATGGGACTAGCGGCACATTATCATTGTTGGGGTCAAAAATTGCATCCGATTGACCAAATCAAAGTCAAATTCAACCCCAAGCCAGATGGGTCCAAGTCCAGGTCAAGTGGGTCCATGCCCAAGTCAAGCCCCGCGGCCGGGCTTTCCATGCCAAAATAAAAATCATGTAACAAATAATTTTGATGTAATTTTTTGTGCATGATGTAAGCAAAATGGGCATAAAGCCAAATTTTTTGTAAAGCTCATGGCTTATGAGCAAAAGAAATGAGCACATGAGACATGAGATGGGCAAAATGCCATTTTGTAAAACCTAAGGGGCTATATGTAAATGTGTAAGCCTATATAAGGCAACATGATGATGAATAATAAAAGACACTTTTCATTCTCTAAAATCTTCAGGGTTTTTGTGCCTTCTCTTTCCTCAACGTTCTAAACCTTCTTTTTTATTTGAATTAAATTAAGAGTTTTACTCTTCCTTTTTCAAAACTAAATAGTTTTTCACTACAAAACCTATAAAGGAAAGCTTGGATCTTCCATCAGATCTTAAAAAGAAGAGATTTTTAAAATCTCACCCCTCTTGTTCTCCAAGAGCCGGCCAACAGAAAAGGAGGAAGGAGACCCATTTTCAAAGATCCCATTTGGAAAGGATTCAAGGCTTAAGAGAGAAGAACCTCTGAAGATTTTTAGAGAGTTCAACTCCAAGATCCAAATCCTCAAAGGAGTTTAACTCCTAATCTAGACCTTTTGAAGTTTAACTCCACTCAAAATCCTCTTTTGAAGTTTAACTCCTATTTCTGAGGGTAAAACCCTTTATTTTCGCTAGCGCCCAAAGCGTTAGCGTTGGCGTCTGAGCGCCCGCATGCCGGGCACGTGAGACGCTAGCGCCCAAAGCGCTAGCGCTGGCTTCCGAGCGCCCACGCGCCGGGCACGTGAGGCGCTAGCGCCCAGCGCCGCGTGCTAGCGTGAGGCGCTGGCACTCACGCGTCTTTTGGACGCCTTTCCCCCTCATTTTACATGTACTCCACACTAAAAATACATTTCCCGTTAGAAATTTTTTTTAACGGGGCGCTGGCCCGCACCCCGTAAGGGGGCTACTAGCCCCCTTCACCCCCAGCCCGCTATCCGGGTAGCGAGGTTCCCGTAAAAACTCTGCGGGGCCCCCGATGTATCCAAAACACAACACTGCACATTGAGTTCGCATGACCTGTTTGACCCGTCAATCGGAGATTCCTTCGCTCCAAAGGCGATGGGTAATTAACGGCAGCTTAGTCCGCGGCTGCCGGAGATTTGGATCCCCACAATCAATAAACCCCAGCCTACCCTAGGCAGGGGGAATCTGTAATACGCCTGACAAGCGCGCGCGTATTCCCATCTCAATGGGGTGACGAAAAACACCCTACAATCATGACAAGTACTTCAAGATGAGGAATGAGGTTCTTTTAAACCTTGGTAGTAAAGTTTTTTTTGGGTGCATTTCTAGCTTTATGATCACGGTGGGTGTAATGTTTGAAGTGTTTGTTTTGGTTGTGGGATTTGAGTATTCTTTTAACCGTCTGAGATACAACTGATAACTCTTATCAATTTACATCAACCATCCTGGCCAGGGATTTCAGGTTATAGCCATAGCATGCACAGCACGATATCGACTCCTTATACCGGGAGAGACGAATCCCCTCTAGACCGCACACTGCCTTTATGTGCTTCGGGATTATACCCAACCAAGACCAGTATGCACGGCTCTTTAAAGCCTTGGTTGGGTAATAATCAAAGTATAGTGGGAATACACACAAGACACTATGGCGATCTCAGATCAAAAGACTACCATATGCCATTATCACCAGAGAACTGTTATTTCACAATAGGTATAATACCATTTAGGAGTTCTCGGCTTGTTCGTTCGGTGTACTCATTCTCCAATGAGCACCTGTATATAATCTTCGGTGTCAAACATCAATAACTGTGGGACCAGCCATCGCCCCGCTCGGGTCAAGAAATGTATATATTACTCTAGTCTGGAGTACCGATGTCCTGTCTTGACACTTCCACGACTAGGAACATTTAAAGATGTGCTGATAGACTATCCATGTCCTATTAGTATGATCTCAGCATAATCCTGGTAGTCAAGCAAATATCATAAGAGTTTTATCAACATGTATTATTGAAGGATTACAACGACAAATATCAAAGGAGTGAAGTGATGTACCCTTGAACCAAAGTTGATTTGGGAAATTTGTAGTCTAATTTGGAACCAAAATCAATTAATTAGATTATGAGCACATGTGCTCAGTTAAATCTGAATTGAGGACTTATGGCCAACTTGGGCTAAGTCCAATTAGATTTGAAATGTCGGTCTTTTGTTGGACTGTTGAACATTTGTCTGGGTTCAGCCATCCCATTATTTAGTAATGCTAGACAGGGGTTTGGGACTCTGACAACATTTTGTCTTTGGCTGAGCACTAGCCATTCATTATAGCTTTAGATTTTAAGGTTCATTTGAAGGGAAGATTTGCCTCTGGAAAATATAACCAATTTGGGCTAAACTTGGCTTTAAAATAGTGTTAAACACTAGAGGGTACTTGGTGATCACGTGCTCCCACGTGATATGCTGAAAATAATGTTAAACACTAAGCATGAGGCGTTTAAAGTAGTGTTTAAACACTAAAATTGAATTGGTCACGTGGGGTCACGTGAGGCATCTGAAGATGGAGCCAGACTTCCTTTATTTTATTCTCAGAATATTCAAATAAGTGTTAAACACTTTTAGTCTTCGAGGCCATCACGTGTGAGCACGTGATGGGCATCCATGCACTAGATTTAAATGGATTTGTTAGGGGTCACGTGGGGACGCGTGAGGGCGCCCAAAATTGATTCTGCTATTAGCTTTGTTCCCTTTATTTTGAGGGTCACGTGGGAGCACGTGAGGTGCTGCCTCCAGACTTATTCTTTCTCATTTTGAGGAGTTTGTTAAAGGGTCACGTGGGGTCACGTGACCTAGTCTTGTTCGTTCTTTTTCATTCGTTGGGATGAAGGATCATGTGTTACCACGCGATCACGTTAGATACTTTGATCTTTACGAGCATGGAGAGCTTTAAGTTTCTTGTTTTAAGAATTAAATTCTTTGGTAGGGTTAAACCCTAATTTTGTTTAGAGGAATTAAATTCCTGTGTATATGGAAGAATTAAATTCTTATGTAGGGTTAAACCCTAGTTTTATTTGGAGGAATTGAATTCCTATGAATTTGGGAGAATTGAATTCCTATGAATTTGGGAGAATTAAATTCTCATATAGGGTTAAACCCTAGCTTCATTTGGAGGAATTAAATTCCTATGAATTTTGGGGAAATTAAATTCCTCAAACTCAATTCTCCGTCTAAGTTTTGGATCTGCATGGCAGAATCTTCCCGATGAGAATTAAATTCTCAACTTGTGGGGAGATCTGCTTATGCAGATGTTCAACCAAAGAAAGAACTAAGTTCTTACTCAGAAGAGTTAAACTCTTAAATTGAGAATTAAATTCTCTTTGTTTTATGGAACTTAGATCTCTTTCCCCTTTCTCACCTAGGGTTTTTTTCTCTTCTGAAGAAATCTTCTTTTCTCTCTGTTGTTGTATCTCTCTAAAAAAAATTCCAAGGATCCTTCTCTTCTCTTCTTGGTTCCTATTTATAGGAGAAAGAAAAGAATCAGTTTGTTTAGTCAATCTTTCATTGAAATTTTTTAATTAATTTTGTAACCAACATTATGTTTTAGATCACTCATTGAATTTTACTCACCATTGGATTTTTAATCCAAAAGATATTCTGTTTGTTATTCTTGGTGAATTTCAGGAAAATCTTTCCTTGTATAGAATCTTTCTATAAATTGGTGATTTTTAATCCGACGGTGCTCCACTTTACAGAGCGCCATCCTTTTTGTTTGAAAAGATCTAAAATATTTTTCCAGTTAGGGTATTTGATTTCCCTTAATTAGAATTTAATTCTTTTAGTTCAGAAGGCTTAAGAGCCAATCACGTGTTGGCATGTGATCCCCCTGTTTGATCATTTAAAATAGAATTTAATTCTATTAATTAAAGAGCTTAGGAACCCATCACGTGTTGACAGGTGACCCCCTTGATTAACATTTTAACCAGAATTTAATTCTGCTGCTTTAAAGAACTAAGGAATCATCACGTGTCAGCACGTGACCCTTGGTCACGTGTGAGCACGTGATGCCCCATTGGGGTTTTTCCTTGATTTTTTTTATTATATCTTTTAATCCTTTTAAGGGGGTTTAAAGTCCCATCATGTGTGGGCACGTGACTCCTGTTGATTAGAATTCAATTCTATTATAACAGAGTCCCCAGGAAACCATCACGTGTCAGCACGTGACCCTTGGTCACGTGTGAGCACGTGATGCCCCATTGGGGTTTTCCAGATATTTTTATGAGAGAACAGAAGTATCCTCCGTGTATCAACCAACATACAGGTCCGGAACTCAAGGGGATCGGAACACCAGCCAGAGTCCTTTACAAAAATTGGCTTTGCAGATCTAGTTCGATGATTCTCAGGAGTCAAGAATCAATTTAGGATCTTCTCCATTCACAAAGGAACAACTGGAGCACCTGTACAAGTTTTTTAACTCCGCCGCAGACCCGTCAACACAACCTTCCTGTTCTTTAGCCTAAATCGGTACCAATCACCCTATCTCCTTTTCATGTATCAATCAACTTTCTTGGATTCTTGACTCTGGAGCAACTGATCATATGACCGGTTGCTTCACATTATTTTGAACTTACACACCCTGTGCAGGAAACAAAAGGGTCAAAATTGCAGATGGTTCGTATTCTGCTATAGCCGGCCAAGGAACCATCACAATCTCTTATTTCTTAACCTTTCTTAATGTTTTACATGTTCCAAAGCTTTCCTGCAATCTGATTTCCATTATAAAGCTAACTCAAGACCTTAAGTGTCAAGTTAAATTCATGTCCTCTCATTGTGAAATTCAGGTTCTGGACTTGGGGACGATGATTGGCAATGCTAGGACCAGTGGAGGTCTCTACTTGCTTGAAGAAGGATCGCATCTCAATAAATCTGCATCTAGTTTGTGTTCTCAGTCCATGTTTGTTTCTTGTGACAATGAATTAATTATGTTACATTTTGATCTAAGTCATCATAGTTTCCATTATATGCAGTATTTATTTCCAAAGTTGTTTCGGAATAAAAATCCTTCACAATTTCAATGTGAAATATGTGCTTTTGCCAAACACAAAAAAACAATTTATCCACCTCGACCCTATAAACCTTCAGCACCGTTTACCTTAATCCATAGTGACATTTGGGGACCATCCCGTGTTTTATCTGTCTTCGGAAAAAAAATGGTTTGTTTCGTTTATTGATGATCATACTAGAGTCCTTTGGGTGTTTTTGCTAAAGAAGAAATCAAAAGTTGAACAAGTTTTCAAAACCTTTTATGCCATGGTTGAAACACAGTTTAACACAAAAATTCAGAATTTTAGAAGTGACAATGGACGAGAATTTTTAATGAAACCTTAGGGAGATTTTTTTTCAAAGAAAGACATCATTCACCAAAGTTCTTGCATTAACACACCGAAACAAAACGGTGTGGCTGAAAGAAAAAATAAACACATTCTTGAAATTGCTAGGGCATTATTATTCACTAACCATGTTCCAAAAATATTATGGAATGAAGCAATTTTAACAGCAACCTATCTTATTAATAGAATGCCCCCGAAAATTCTCAATTTTAAAAAACCCGCTGCCTTGTTAAAATCCCTTTACTCTCAAAACTGCCTTGCAATCTCGGATCTACCGTTGAAAATTTTGGTTGTACCGTGTTTGTTCATGATCACAACCCCACTAGGGGTAAACTTGATCCAAAATCGAAAAAATGTGTTTTCATTGGCTAAGCCACGAATCAAAGAGGGTATAAATGTTTTGATCATTTATCAAATAAAATATTTATCACAATGGATGTGTTGTTTTTTGAAAATAAATCTTTTTTTAAGCCTCCTCTTCAGGGGGAAACAAATAGTGAAGACTCGATTTCCATAAAGAATAGTCTCCCAAAAATACCCAACTTAATCCCACATACAAATTCACAAGATTTAGATTTTTTAAATCAAGACATTTTAGACCAGTCTTTTGAACATCTGGCAAACCAAAACAGTGAAAATTTACTAGACACTCAAAAAAATGTCCTTGAAAACTCAGAAAATATGTCTGTTGAAAACTCAGTTCCTTTATTAGAAAATCCGGAAAAATCCCATAAAAATAGAAACACACCACCGACTCCTAAAACAACTTGCCCCATGGATTTAAATCCACCAGAAGCTGATGTGGAAATTGAAACTTACAAAAGGAAACAACGTGAAACAGGTCTGGAAAAAACGCAACATGAGCATTTAATTGAGATAGATCCTTCTCCAGAAGCAGAGGCCGGCTCTGTTCTTCCCTACCAAGAATCTGACTCGAGAACAAAACCGGATCACAGTGAACTGGATCTTCCCATAGCCCTCCGAAAGTCCACAAGGTCATGTTCTAGTCGTCCCTTGTATCCAATGTCAAAATTTGTGTCCTCAAATAATCTCTCACCCAGTTTTTCAGCCTTTACCTCTAATGTGTCTGCTGTGGAGATTCCAAAAACTGTACAGGATGCTCTGAGAGCTCCAGAGTGGAGAAAGGTGATTTTCGAGGAGATGAATGCACTTGAGAAAAATCAAACTTGGAACATGGAGGAGCTGCCGAGAGGAAAGAAGACTGTAGGATGCAAATGGGTATTCACACCAAAGTTTCGTGCAGATGGAACCTTAGAACGATATAAGGTGAGGCTCGTTGCTAAAGGGTTCACTCAAACATACGGGATCGACTACACGGAGACTTTTGCACCTGTGGCTAAGCTAAACACGATCCAGATCTTGCTGTCAGTTGCAGTAAACCTCGATTGGCGACTTCAACAACTAGATGTGAAGAACGCGTTTTTGAATGGAGACCTGGACGAAGAAGTGTACATGGAAACTCCGCCGGGGTTTGAAAAAGGGTTCGGCTCCAAAGTGTGTAGATTGAAAAGATCACTTTACGGTCTTAAACAATCTCTACGAGCTTGGTTCGAACGTTTCCATCAGTTTGTGAAAGGGCAAGGATACAATCAGGCTCAGGCAGATCACACCATGTTCTACAGAGTCTCGAGACATGGAAAAATTGCAATACTAATTGTTTACGTTGATGACATCATTGTTACAGGAGATGACGAGGAAGGGGTCAACCAGTTAAAAGGAAGTCTCGCCAAGGAGTTCAAAGTAAAAGACTTGGGAGAATTGAAGTATTTCTTGGGTATGGAAATTGCTCGAAGTAAGAAAGGCATTGTCACGTCTCAACGGAAGTATATTCTCGATCTTCTCAAAGAAATAGGGGTGACAAACTGCAAACCTGCGGAGACACCGATAGATCTGAATAAAAAGATCGGAGAATTTACACAGAGCCCGTCAGTGGACATTCCACAATACCAGAGGTTAGTGGGAAAATTGATCTATCTCTCTCACACACGTCCCGATATCATCTTTGCAGTGAGTATGATAAGCCAATTTATGCACTCACCTCAAGAAGAGCACCTTGATGCAGCATATAGAGTTTTGAAGTATTTAAAGGGCGCACCAGGAAGAGGTTTATTCTTCAAAAAAGGTAAGACTCGCAGCGTCGAAGTATTCACTGACGCAGATTGGGCAGGTTCCATCGTAGACAGGAAGTCAACTTCAGGGTATTGTACGTACGTGTGGGGCAATCTAGTTACATGACGGAGCAAGAAACAAAGTGTCGTAGCAAGGAGTAGTGCGGAGGCAGAATTTCGAGTCATGGCCAACGGTATTTGTGAAGTTCTGTGGGTTCAACGGGTACTACAGGAAATAAAGCAGCCTATAACTCAGCCACTAAAACTATACTGCGACAACAAAGCTGCCATCAACATAGCACACAACCCCGTTCAGCATGACAGAACGAAGCATATTGAAGTCGACCGCCACATCATCAAGGAAAAACTGGATGCCGGTACCATCTGTATCCCCTACATTCCGACAAAAGAACAAACTGCAGATATCTTTACGAAGGGACTATTCAAAACAGTGCTCGAGAGACTCATAAGCAAGTTAGGCATGATGGATATCTACGCACCAACTTGAGGGGGAGTGTTGGAAATAGTTAACAGTAAGATATTTCTCAGATTAGTTAGAATCTGTTTGTAACAGAATCTGTTTGTAACTTCCTTATTTTATTGTTTTCCTCATATCTTCCTATACTCGTGTAATAAGGCTATAAAATGAGTCTCTCTGTATACTGAATTTTGTGTGAAAAAAAGTTCAATTAGCTTATATTTCGAAGATATCGTCAGGCGTGTCCCTGGATAATCTGTTTGTATTTTCTGGATGATGTCAGCGAATCAGGGAGAGATCTCTGCATTAAGGAAGGTGCGCCGGATCGCGCGTACTCTTGCTGAAGCGACAGACTACGTGCCGGGCGCTGGTTGGCTGACGCGACGGGTCGCAGACCTTTGGCGTCTGATGGCATCCTGCCGATGTGTGTGCGACAGGTGGAGCAATCGTGGTCGTCGAATGCGAAGAGTTGTTTTGGCGGGAGTCGACTGACGCCGTGGGATGAGGATGCCAGTGGCTATAAATAGAGGCGGGGTCTACTTCAGGGCCCATCTCTCTTCATATTTCCCTCACTCTTAATCTTGTAAGCTCGGCGCTCTCCTCTTAAGTCGGATTTCTGCGTCGTCGAGGACTTCTTTATCAGGTTAGTTGTCTTCCTTTGAGGAGTCTGTAGATGTCGTCAGGGTAGATTCTAGGGATCCCTCCGCCGAATCGGAGCCTTCCCGGGGAGTTATGGTCAGATCTTCTTCCTGGGGCCATGCGTCAGGGGCGGATCCCCGAGCGGAGGTGGCGGATGCCCCTGGCGTGCCATCCTTGGTGAGGTATGAGAACGAGCTTTCCACCGCTCGGGCTCGTTTCCATATCCCGTCCGGCTACACTCTACGTTTGGCTGAGGAAGGAGAGAGGGCGGATCAGGTACGGAGTAACGAGATTTCCTTGTACCTGGAATCCTTTTGGGCCGGAATGCGCCTGCCCTTCTCTCCCAAGGTTGTTAGGCCGCTAAATTACTTTGGGCTAGCCCCGGGCCAACTAGTGCCGAACTCATGGAGGATTCTCCTTGGGTTCCTGGTCCGCTTGAAGTTGTAAATGATTCTTTTTTGTCTGTCCATCCTTGTCTCCTCTCTTTTTTATAAAGGCCACCCCGGCACCCGTGCGGGCGACCCAGGTACCCGTGCGGGCGACCCAAGGTGGGTTTATCTCTCCTTTAGGAAACGACGGGGGAGTGCACCCGGGTCGGGTGTCGTCGCCCTGCCTTCTTCCATCCACGATTGGAAGAAGAATTTTTTCTTCGTTGGGCCGCCGGAAGGTGAGGACTGGCCCCTGCCCACCCAGTGGTCTAGGGATAGGTGCCGACGGGGAAGCCCATCCAATGACCCTGACGCGGTGAGAGTGGCGGAGTGGGAGCCCATTCCCCGGGCTGACGTGCTGCTTTCCGAGTGGGCCCTTAGTTGGGCCGGGTTCAGCCCCGCCCAGTTCGTCGGTAAGTTAGGAGCTCGTAGGTGTTCTGTTAGGCTTGCGTTTATTTTCATTTTTGTTTGTGTTGCTAACTTCATTGTACCTTGCCTTGTGCAGAACCCATGGACCTGAGCTACTTCCGAGCGGCCATGCGCAAGCCGAAGAAGGGGTCGAAGGCAGGAGGGGCAAGCTCTTCTCGTCGGACGACGATCCTGTCTCCCCCAGCAGCCGCCCCGCCTCCGCGTTCGAGTGCGGATCACGCCCCGGAGTCCAGCGAGGCGCCGAGCCGAAAGCGAGTTCGGGGGCAGAAGGCCCCGGCTTCGGAGGTAGAGACCAGCCCTCCTCCGTCGGCCCTCAAGAGGTTCCTCCGCGCATTCCCGCAGAACCTGGCCTCCCTGATCTTGGTGGACGAGGGGGAGCTCCGTTTTGAGGTGCCCTCGGGGCTTTCCGTCGCTGACAGCTTGATGTCCGACATGGAGAGGTCGGCCGGGGGCAAGGTCCCTGGGGGGACTTTGAAGGCGCAAATGGCGTCCATCGCCCAAGAGGTCATGCAGGTTAGTGCTCGTACTTCACTCGATTTTTCACTTTAGCGTCTTGTCATTCACGAGATTTGGTACTCCTTTTTCTTTCTGACCCCCTTCCGATTTCTTCAGGTCCTCCAGCACGTCGTTCTCGTCGTCCGGATGGAGGAGGATGAAATAGCCCCGGCGATGAGGGCCGCGGGCAAGCTCTCCTCGTTGGAGAAGAGCTCGAAGCAGGAGCTGGAGGCGGTGATGGCGAGGATCGCTGCCCTTGAGGGCGAGGTGGCGGCGACCGCGAAGGAGGAGGCGGCGGCCGCGAGGCAGGAGGTGGCGGTCTCGAAGTAGGAGGTTGCCAGGTTCCGCGAGGCCGCCCAGGCTTTCGAGGCCAAGCTTCGGGACTCCAGGGTGCTCGTCGGCACCATGAAGAAGTCTACGAGCACCCTCCAGAAGGAGTTGGAGGCTGCGGTAGAGGCGGCGAAGCGAGCCGACCTCAGAGCGGCGAAGGCGGTGGAGAACTTCCAGAAGTCGGAACAGTTCTACACTGTCCTAGCCACGGCCACCACCGCCATCTGGCATGAGGCCCTCGACACCGTCAAGGCTCGGATGCCGGAGTTCGCTGACGAGGAGCTCCGAGCCGAATATCCTCGCGGGGATGACGAGCAGGGGAACGGCCCCGGGGACGAGGTCGAGGAAGAGACACCTGGCGAGGGCGACGCCGAGGCTCTTATGGCGGGCGCTGAGCTTCCCGGTGTTGCGCCTGGCCCTGTGGCCTGAAGCCTCTTGTCTTCTTGTTTTTTTCTTCTTTTTGTTGCCTCGGGAATTTTGTAAGCCTCCGGGCATTTTGTAAGGCTGGGGAGCCCACAATACCCTTGTAAAGACTTTTTGCTTTGTGAATAAAGATTTTTGTTTTTGCAGTAGTGTTGCCTTCGTTTTATGTCGGTTCTTTATGTAGCGATCACACATCGAGTTGAATCTGTTCGTTTGCCGAGTGTACAAAGACCGGCGGGGGGATGGTATCTCCATGGCCTCGAAGTCGAGGTGGAGATTGCTTAGACGTAGAACTAGATGCCTCTTGGTGAGGTCATGTTCCTTAGCGTGGAAGGCTCGGAGAGGTATGTTGATGATAGACCGAGCAGGGTAGCTGCCCGGGGCCTCTAGGCGAGGGCTTCGATCCCTGGAGTTGTAAGGTAGTGAATTGGTAGCCGGGGATAACCAAGCAAGGGCGGGCCCGGTTGCCTCTTGCGAGGGCTTTGATCCTTAAGGATGGCCGAGCAGAGTTGCTGCCCGGTGCTTCTTCGCGAGGGCTTTGATCCCTGGTGTTGTGGGGTAGCGAAGCTACCAGCCAAGGATAGACGAGCAGGGTAGCTGCAAGGCTGCCTCTTGGTGAGAGCTTCGATCCTTGGCGCTGGAGGGGCCGTGGGAGGCCTTCCAAGGATGAACCAAGCAGTGAAGCTGCTCGGTTGCCTCTTAGTGATGGCTTAGATCCTTGGCGCTGGAGGGGCCGTGGGAGGCTTGCCAAGGATGAACCCAGCAGTGAAGCTACTCGGTTGCATCTTAGTGAGGACTTAGATCCCTGGCGTTGTAGGGTAGGGAAGCTATCAGCCAGGGATAGCCGAGCAGGATAGCTGCAAGGCTGCCTCTTGGTGAGGGTTTCGATCCCTGGCGTTGTGGGATAGGGAAGCTACCAGCCAGGGATAGCCGAGCAGGGTAGCTGCAGGGCTGTCTCTTGGTGAGGGCTTAGGTCCTTGGCACTGCAAGGCTTTGATCCTTGGTGTGTTGGGGTAGGAAGCTACCAACTAAGGATAACCGAGGAAGGGCGGGCCCGGTTGCCTATTGCGAGGGCTTTGCTCCTTAGCACGGGAGGGGCCGTAAGTGGCCTACTAAGGATGAGGCCGAGCAGGGTAGCTGCTCGGTGCCTCTTGGCGAGGGCTTTGATCCTTGGTGTATTGGGGTAGGGAGCTACCGGCCAAGGATAACCGAGCAAGGGTGGGCCCGGTTGCCTCTTGCGAAGGCTTTGATCCTTAGCGCGGGAGGGGCCGTAACTGGCCTACTGAGGATAGCCGAGCAGGGTTACTGCCCGGTGCCTCTTGGCGAGGGCTTTGATCCCTGGTTTGTTGGGGGTAGGGAGCTACCAGCCCGGGATAACCGAGCAAGGGCGGGTGCGGTTGCCTCTTGCGAGGGCTTTAATCCTTAAGGACGGGCCGAGCAGGGTTACTGTCCGGTGCCTCT
Organism: Agapanthus africanus; assembly: GCA_030015575.1. Lineage (NCBI taxonomy): Eukaryota > Viridiplantae > Streptophyta > Magnoliopsida > Asparagales > Amaryllidaceae > Agapanthus > Agapanthus africanus. The sequence continues at coordinate 275,519,796 of CM057339.1, read as the reverse complement.
TGGCGAGGGCTTTGATCCCTGGTTTGTTGGGGTAGGGAGCTACCAGCCAGGGATAACCGAGCAAGGGGGGGCACGGTTGCCTCTTGGCGAGAGCTTTGATCCCTGGTTTGTTAGGATAGGGAGCTACCAGCCAGGGATAACCGAGCAAGGGTAGGCCCGGTTGCTTCTTTCGAGGGCTTTTCATCCTTAGCGCGGGAGCATCCATAAGTGGCCTACTAAGGATGGCCGAGCAGGGTTACTACCCGGTGCCTCTTGGCGAGGGATTTTTGTCCTTAAGGATGGCCGAGCAGGGTTGCTGCCCGGTGCCTCTTGGCGAGGGATTTGATCCCTGGCGTTGTGGGGTAGGGAAGCTACCAGCCAGGGATAGCCGAGCAGGGTAGCTGCAGGGTTGCCTCTTTGTGAGGGCTTCAATCCTTGGCGCTGGAGGGGCCGTGGGAGGCCTGCCAAGGATGAACCAAAAAGTGAAACTGCTCGGTTGCCTCTTAGTGAGGTCTTAGATCCCTGGCGTTGTGGGGTAGGCGAGCTACCGGCCAGGGATAGCCGAGAAGGGTAGCTGCAGGGTTGCCTCTTGGTGAGGGCTTCGATCCTTGGCGCTGGAGGGGCCGTGGGAAGCCTGCCAAGGATGAACCAAGCAGTGAAACTGCTCGGTTGCCTCTTAGTGAGGGCTTAGATCCTTGGCGCTGGAGGGGCCGTGGGAGGCCTGCCAAGGATGAACCAAGCAGTGAAGCTGCTCGGTTGCCTCTTAGTGAGGGCTTAGATCTCTTGCGTTGTGGGGTAGGGAAGCTACCAACCAGGGATAGCCGAGCAGGATAGCTGCAGGGCTGCCTCTTGGTGAGGGCTTCGATCCCCGGCGTTGTGGGGTAGGGAAGCTACCAGCCAGGGATAGCCGAGCAAGGTAGCTGCAGGGCTGCCTCTTGGTGAAGGCTTAGGTCCTTGGCGCTGTAGGGGTCGTGGAAGGCCTGCCAAGGATGAACCAAGCAGTGAAGCTGCTCGGTTGCCTCTTGGTGAGGGCTTAGATCCTTGGCATTGTGGGGGTAGGCGAGCTACCTGCCAGGGATAGCCAAGCAGGATAGCTGCAGGGCTGCCTCTTGGTGAGGGCTTCGATCCTTGGCGTGGGAGGCCTGCCAAGGATGAACCAAAGCTGCTCGGTTGCCTTTTAGTGAGGGTTTAGATCTCTGGCGTTGTGGGGTAGGCGAGCTACTGGCCAAGGATAGCCGAGCACGGTAGCTGCAGGGCTGCCTCTTCGTGAGGGCTTTGGGAAGATGGACAGTCGCGAGTGACATGTTCCACGAACGCATAGAGGAGGAGAAGCGCCAGAGCCGTGTCGTTTCGATTTCGCATCGAGTGGCGTGATGTATGCCGCGTGGCGGCACAGTTGCGGGCGACCGTTGAACTCCGGGGGCATTGTGGGCTATAAAATGGAGAGATTGTTGATGACTCCTTTCCTCACACTCAAAACGCAAGAATGGAGGACTTCACTTTCACCATCCCCGATATCATAAGCTTCGAGGATGTGTATCTCTACGATTAGTAGTGCACTGATGACACGGTGAAGTTGGTGATAGGCCGGATCGAGGATCATTTCGGTCGATTGCTCCCCCGGCGCTCCTCCCTACTTCAGGTGCTGATGTACTCCATCTGGAGGGCGTCGTCGGGGCTCTACAACCCTTTATTCGAGCAGCTGAAAGACGAGGCCATTGGCAAGCTGAGGTCTCTGAGGCGTTTCGGCCTGATCTCTGCGAGCCGGCTAAATCGCTCGGAGGCGCTCGTCCTTGAGTGCTACCACTTGAGGCTTGATGCCGACGCTAGCGGAGGTCATCGAAGGGAGAGGTTAGACGCCGCGAGGGCTCGGCTGGCGGAAATATCCTCAGAGTACCACGAACAATGCTTTCTACACCCCATTCCTCCGCTGTTGTAATATATTTTTTATGTACGGCTGAGGAGCTTATAGTACCTCTTGAATGAATAAAATTCTTTTTCTTTTCTGCAATGCTTTATTGATCCCTTTATTATATAAACAAAAGATCTCAAAAAAGATGTACATTGCTCTGAAAAGAAAATACACGCTAGTAGATGTTCTTATTCGTGCAGCTTGAGCCCCCCTGATGTCTGTTGGCATCTATGCCCGACATAGGGTACCGAGCTTCGTGGGTACCAGACGTATCCTCCATTGACACTACCATGATCTGGCCGATGGTCAGCTCGGCTGGAGGGGGACGCTGCTCCTGCTCGCGGTCATCTTGCCACTTGTCCCTCAGGTACGCTGCTAGGTGCCCCGAACGGATGAGCTCCTCGATGTAGTCTCGGAGCTACTTACAATTCTCCGTGGAGTGGCCTAGCGACCTGTGGAACCCGCAGTAGGGGCCCCGGGTTCGCTTTGAGGCCATTCGTGGGATCGGGGGGAGCTTGAAGAACCCCTCGCCCTTAGCCTCTTCTAGTAGCACTACCTGGGAGACATTGAGCGGTGTGTACTCCTGAAACTTTGGGAGATAGGGCTTTTGCCGTTCAGGTCCCCTTCTCTCTTCTCTTGTCCTCTTCTTCTGGTCGGTTTGCTCTTCCCGAGGGAGATTTACGCTTACCTCGGATTCGAGCTGGACCTCGTGCTCGGTCCAGGCCTTTACCTCGGTCATGGTCTTAGGTTGCGCCAGTGTAAAGGAGCGTAACCACTCCTTGTGCCTAAGATCAGACCTTAGCGCCGTGATGACCGTCTCGTCCCGGTGCTTGGGGACCTCGAGAAGGGCATTGTAGAAGCGGGTGATGTATGCTTTGAACATCTCTTTGTCCCCGCTCTTGATCGTAAAGAGGTGGTCGACGGTGCGTTTTTGCCGTCTGTTCCCGACGAAGTGGCTGGGAAATTGGGTGGCCAGCTCATCGAAAGTTGAGATCGAGCGCGGCTCGAGTCATCCGAACCAATCTCGCCCGGAGCGGATGAGAGTTGTCTTGGAAGCTCATCCATGCGGTGAATGCATCCAAATGGTCCTTCGGGTCAGACTTGCCGTCGAAGAGGAAGACCTTTGGGGGCTTGTTGCGAGAGGAGACGTGGACGGCGAGCAGCTCCTTGGTGAATGGTTTAGTGAGCGAGTCGGCGGCGTACTTAGCCCCGTCGCTCGAACGGTGACCCTCCCGATGCAGACCCTCGATCTTCTTCTCGAGGGCGTCGATTCGGCCGTGGTATCCTGACGACTTGGCACATTCTGATCCCGGGCCTCTACTGTTGGAGGCCTGCGTCTGGCCTCGGCCCCGGTTACTCTCAATGAGGTTCCTTAGATCCCCCGGCAAGGTAGTCTTCGAGCCACCGTGGTGAATCTCGTCCGCACGACCCCGTCAAGGGAGGGGGTGTCGGTCAGGCTTGGTAACAGGCGAGCTGACAGACATCTCCTCGGGAGGGACATGTGCGCGAAGGATCTCGGGACGAGGCGCTCTGGCGACGGACCTCGGCGTTGAACTGTGAGGCGCCCAGCGGGCCTCAGAACGTATTGGCCCGGGAGATCTGCGGTCGTAGGAGGTAGCGATGCGGTGGTCGGCAGTGCCGACGCGGACGGAGTCTTCTCTTTCCCTGTAGGGGTCCCAGTCCCGAGGCGTGGGAGCGGCGACCTGGGGATCTTGCCCTGTCGTTTGGACATGGATGAGCGCCTCCACGAAGGACGCGAGTCGGTCTATTCGGCCGGCAAGGGCGCTAATGGCATTCGGCGGTGGAGGTTCGTCCGCGCCTCCGTTGAAGGGGAGGCGGTGGCTAGTGCTTGGATCTTCGTGATGATCGCTCACCATTGGATTGAGATCGGAAAATGAACTTTTGTTTTTGTGGAATCAAAGATTTCCCACAGACGGCGCCAGCTGACGCGACCTGGATCGCGCCAAGATGTTACCTTCCGTTGATCTGCTGATGGCGGCGATGGGTGACTGAGATTGGATCTGGGGGCTGTCACTCCTGAAGCGTGTGGATCTCAATGGGTTTGAGGTTGTAGTTGCCGAGCTACCTGCAAGAAAGTCTCGAGGTGGTTGTACCAACGAGGACCCTCCGACGGTCAAATTAGACTAGAGATCCGAGCAGAGTAACGGCTTAGTGGAGTAAAAATGGCTTACTTGAACCGTCTGAAGGATGGGTTTATATAGCGGTGGCAGCAGGCAGGACAGGCATGAGAATCACGCCGGTAGTTACGCTCCCGACGTCACGTCCGCGTGATGAGCGGGATCTCCCATTAATGGCGAGACATGCGCGTTAATGGGGGATCGTGATGGCGTGGAACGTGGGATGTGGCCGGCGGATATCTCGCGCATGGCGAGATTCGCGGGATGGCGGTTGCGCCTGTGAGCGGTGCCGTTGGTCGGTCGATGAGACCGAGAAAGATGACCTCGGCGGGAGAGCTCGCGGACGAGCGGGAGAGCCGAGGTATCTTGGTTCTGTGGTAACCCGGAGACGAGCTGGTAGGCCAAGGAGGCCAATTGTGCAGGGGCTCGGAGGTGAGCCAACGTTTGCTTGTAGGACGGGCACAGGAGTGGTCTGGTCGGCCACTGTAGATCCTTTTTTGTGAGCCCTGGGACACGTCATCTACCACATGTCGTGATCTGGGAGATCATCGATATCGAGCATCATCAGGAGGAGAACGAGGGAATGAGGATGAGACCGACTAGATGATCGGCGGCGAGGGCAGAGGCGTCGGGCATGGGTTCGAGCAAGGACAAGGCGGGAACGAGGAAGGTGAAGGCGAGAAAGAGAGAGGCATGTGGGTTTTAGTGTGGGTTAAAGAAAAAAAAAATGTATATTATATATGTGTGTGTGTGGAGGAGAGAGAGGGGCAGGTGAGATTGGAGAGAGCGAGGAAACTGTTGAGATTAAGATTTAAAAAATATATTTTGTTTTAAAAAAATATAAACGTATATATCTAACAGTTAGAAATAGTATATTGATTATATTTGTGATTTTGGCTAATAACAAAAATAGTCCAAAACACGCCCGGGTTGGGTCTAAAATTATGATTTGAAAATATGGATAATATACGTATCAACCAAAACCAAAATAGGATATCCGGGTAACGAAAATGCATACCCCAAGAACGGATGCACGCAGCGTGCACATAGCTATCCAAACGAGTCTGTTTCATCGAACGGGACGAGAACACGATGTACGGATGCTACCACAGAGTCAGGGGTATGATGCAGGCCATGCTAGATATTTTTAACATATTTAATTTGACTTTATATGTTATATTGAAAAATGCAGATGCCAGATATAATACAGTTATATAACATGAAAGTGCACGGATCCTCATAATCATCACGGATAAATCATAAACAGGAATCAAGACGGGTTTTCAGCAAGCGGGTCGGGTCGGATGCAATTACAGATACTAATTACACTATTCGCACCAAAAACACGATAAATCAAGAAATAACCATAAATAAAGAAATACCCAAAAATAGAACTGGTCTAAATGAAATAGGATGTTATCAGTTAGCATTGGCAGGTGGCCTATGATGTTTTGCTGCAGTTAGTTCACTGGCCGTGGTGATGGAGAAAGGACTTGTAAGTTTAATTCTTTATAATCCTTTTTACATTGGTCACTCATTATCAATATTGTTACCTAGGATCAGTCGAGGTTACAGTTCACAGAATAAAAGCGAGTTGACTGAAGTGGAGAAGCGCTTCTGACTGTTATGCGACTATTAAATATCGATGAAATCAAATGGATATATAATTCTATGGAGCGGCGGTAAAACAAGTTTTACTTTTGGGTCATGATGATGTCAAAGAATGTGTGGTTGAAATTGAATATTGAGATGAATGAGTGGCATTGGCGTACAATGATCACAGTGCAGATATTAGTGCTCAAGCATAAATGATGCAAACAAATTCTACCCATGGTGTTTGTGTTTTGCTTCAATGCTAATCAAACCCTTGGTGAAGCTTGTCCCAACGACATTAAACCTTAAGATGAAAACACCATTGATTGTGACACCAACCCATATCCATTAATTTCTCCGTCTGTTGATTTTTAATTAATTCCCTGTCATTTACTATGTGATCTGAGTTGTTATCATCCTATAGATATTTGGTCTCTAGCTAATTACTTGTAGTTGAAATTAAACCAAGTATAAGCCTAAAGCCAAGCCAATTTAATCACTCACAAGGTTGGTTCACATCGAGGCAATTAGCAAATTAAGCAGGGGCCTACAACAAGGACCATCATATTAAAGTTCTTGCAATGAAGGGGAACATGAACCGTTGTTGTACTCTGCAAGTGGTAATCTCTTTGACATGGACCCGATATAGACCCGCCTCTGGATCCTTTAGCGAAAACTGACCCTTCGGCAAACTATTTGGCTCCTTAGAGAACTGAAAAGAGTTAAGATTGCGATTTTATGCAAATTGAACTTTGATCAACTTTATGTAACCTTGTTTTCTCTTGTTAACTCTGCAGGTGTTGTGCTTAACAATATTATTCTTTCGCTGTCTAATCCAAGCCAGGATAAATGAGGAGGATTGCATTAGGTAGCCGACGGTCAATATAAAACATAATCTAATCTTTATGAAATGAATCCCAAAAAATACTTCGTTAGGGGCATCCCTTTTCAATTTTAGTGAGGAGAATGGAAGAAAAGGATTCATGTAGCTGATACTAAAAATTTTGGAATAAAGACTTGTCGTTGTTGTTCTCATTTATGAGTCGACACAATGCTCAACTTTAAATTTCAGTAGGTTGTTTAAACTGATGGTATTTTCTCTTTGAAAGGATTTGTGAAGTAAAGAAGCTAAATTTCATGAAACCCCCCTTACTTTTGCCTATATATATAGCATAATATCATTCTCATTTTTTAAAAACCTGCATTTCCCTTATAGTTTAGCTTGCATTTCTTTTTGAATCATTTTTGTAACCTGCATTTCCCTTATAGTTTAGCTGATGGTATTTTTATTCCCAAAACCCAAACTTTTGGGGCTGGATACATGAATCATTTTTTTTCCATTTTGTTTTGTTCAGTGTCATCTTCCCGATTGAATTGGAAACAACTGCCTCCTTTTTTCTTACTGCCTCCCTGCACATTTGTTTGTCCATTCCTAATCCTTGTCACGCCTTTAATCACAATATTGTCAATTCTTTTGATCAGCAGGTTTATGGGCCTCCTTTAAACAATGTGCAAGACATGTTCCCTCTCATTTGTACTCTACGGGCGTTACCTCCAATTTCTTACATTTATTGCTCTATAACCGAATTGGCGATTTTGTATATGAACGTTTCTTTTATGATCTTTGTTCGGATATTCTCTTCCAAGTTTCGCTATATGCTCATAAGCTTAATTCGATTATTTTGCATATATATCCTTTAATCTTAAAAATAGATACTGTGGCATTGAATCTCTTTTCATCGGGCATTCCGTTGGTATCTATAGGTTTGTTGAATGACTTGGTTAACCGAATTAAGCCTGTATCTGCCAAATGTTTCCAAACAATAGAAGTATCATCGGTACTATAGTTTTTCCCTTTTCATATTTTATGAAACATTATTCACTAGACGAGGCTTAGCCTAATCTTTCGACACAATTGTGACCTGAACTACTGCCAAAACAAAATCTCTTTGCTTCTAAACATTCCCTCATTCGTTGCATCTATCTCCAGGTCCCCCACATAAAAAATTTAATTAAGGCAGGGCCCAATGTAGGTTTAGCTTTTGTTCTTATTATGATATCAGCCCCCACCATTTTAATTACTAGAGAATAAAACGACGTGACACCTAACCTCAAAGATTTATATAAGGTTTATCAATACACACATGAGAGTGTGAACATTAAGGCGGACAGCTACTTAGCTTGTAGTGTTCATTCTAATCTAGAAAGATATCTCAAATCTCTTTCTCTCATATCCCACTAATGTCCTTTTTTTTATTTGTTTTGTTTCTGATGGTTTGATAATTAGAACATGAAGAAGGTGAATGCTCTTCTCAAGAAATGCAAGAGCCTGTCGATGAAGCTCGGGAGGTCCTCGTCCTACAGCAGCCTGAGGTCTAAATCTGCAAACAGAGATGACATCCATGATGACAGCAAGGCTGCAGCGGTCGTGTTTGTGGGGAGCTCGAGGAGGCGCTACACGATAAGTTCGAGGCATCTGAACCATCCTTTGATAAGCGCGCTTATCGATCGGTCGAAGGAGGACGATGATAATATATCGGTGAAGTGCGAGGTGGTGCTTTTCAATCACCTGCTGTGGATGCTGGAGAATGCTGATCTCGACGACGGGGCTTTGGAGGAACTCACTCAACTCTATGCTTGCTGCTGAGGATTTAATTTGCTGAGTGATTTAAGGTTAACTAGTTTGATTAATCAACCAATAATGCTAGTTTGAGATGTTGAACTTGGACTTAATTAGATGTATGCTTAGGTTGAATTAAATTCCCTGCCAAGTTTCTATCAGTGTTGTAATCTGTATCTTGTGATGAGAGAGATTGCCAAATGCTGCAAGCTGATGTATTTGGGATCTACTTTATAAATTAATATGTTATGTTATTAATTCTATGTATTCTGTTATGTTATTGTGTGTTGCTTGCTATATTATGGATGCCAGAAATATAATGGTATATTAGTTCTAAACTTTTAATTAGCTGTTGGATAATTAAAGAGTGGCATGTAATGATATATTATTGTTTTTCTTTTTCTTTTTTCCCTTTCTTTTGGAGATAAAACGACCGATGAAAGTTTAATGTTACCATCCTATTGCTTTAGTTTATTGTAGTAACCAAGTCCAGATCAATTGATTAATAGTAATTAATCCTTAAAGATATGGTACGTAGACAGTAATTTAGTACTTAGCATCACTTAGCATTACTAGATGTACATGCAACATTTATTTTCATAGCATACTTACTAGAAGAAGAAATATGGCCTTGGAGTTGGTGGTGATCAATAACCGATTAGGTAAAGAAAAACTAGAAGGAAAATGATATGCATTGTGAGGCTGTGAGGGAGTGTTACACCATAGGTCGTTCAATGTGGTTTAAGAGCGCCATGTGAGATTGTAAGGGAGAATTTTAAGATTTTATGTTCGCTTGATATGCGTTGTTATTTTATAGATGGATAGCTTAAGTTTCCGGCTAAATTCGGTTTTTTGATAGAGACCAAGCCTTGCTCCTTCCCTAGGTTCTTAATTATGCATCTCCTGGTAACATCATTGGCACTCTAGCTATAAAGGGTATGTGAATATATGTGAATGATGCTTATGAAAAATGAAATGATTTTGGAATGTAAATGATTCCAATTACATGCACCTGCCACCTACAATCACAAATTCGGCATTCGGGGATTAATTCGGCAAGGTTGAAAATTCGGACTCGAAAAACTTTTCGGAAAAAATCGGCAAGTATTCAGGAAAGATTCGGCAAGTATTCGGGAAATGTTTGGAAAGGATTTCGAGGAAGAAATTAATATATGAGACGCTGGGTTTTGATGTTGCGAATTATTTGCTGTTTTTGTGAATTATTAGCTGATTTTGCGAATTATTCATGAATAATTCGAATCGTTTGCCAACGGCGATTAAATCGGCCGTTCAAAAATTCGCGAATAATTCGCGAATATTATGACTATGCCTGCAAAAGCATCAGACATTAACTCAGTATCCCAGCAGAGGCCGGTTGCACCTACAAGATCAGGTGAGATATTTTGGGATCCTGCAATACGATCTTTTTCTCAGGGGCTGTATGTTGTATCTTCGGTTTTGCAAATCCATTGTTTGGTTGACATAAGATACAACATGGATTCTTGCAAGAGACGGGTCCTAATGATGCTCAATATGGGCGATGCGAGATCAGGACACGTGGCGGATGACATGTCCCAAGACCCAGAAGAAAGGGCCCACAAAGGCCGACCAAGCAACCCTTGTACCCGAATTGCAAGCACAAGCTGGCCTTCCTCGGGGCCCCCTGCAAATTTGCCTCCTCAGCCCCTCGGCTCGCCCCGAGCTGCCATAGGACCAAGACTCCTCAGCCCTCTTGCTCGGTTCCGAGCTCCCCAGCTGAGGCCGTCTTCCTCGGTCCCTCCGACCGACCAACTCCACCACTCACAGGCGTAACCGCCGCTCCGCAAATCTCGCCATGCGCAGATTCTCCGTCAGCAACGTCCCGCGTTACATTCCATCACGATCCCCATTAATGGGCCGATCCGCTCTTTACGCGGACGTGACGTCGGGAGCGTAACTGCCGGCGAGATTCTCGCGCCTGCTGCTGCGTGCTGCCGCCGCTATATAAACCCCCATCACAGAGGGGTCAAGTAAGCCATTCTTGATTCCACTTAGCCGTTACTCTGCTCGGATCTAGTACTAACTTGATCGTCGGAGGGTCCTCGGTGGTACCAACAACCCCGGGACTTCTTTGCAGGTACACGGCGCTAAACTCCTCAAATCACCAATCTCCTCAAAACCTATTGAGACCCACACGCAACAGAAGATCACCGCCGAAATCCACCGGGAGATCAACGGAAGACAACATCTGACGGAGACCCGAAAAGGACCTCCATCAGTTGGCGCCGTCTGTGGAAAAGCAAACTCCACAAAAACAAAGTTGGCCTTCCGATCTCCATCCGCATGGCGAGCAACCATCCCAGTACCAGCCGCCACCTTCCCCTCACCGGAGGCGTGGATGAGCCTCCTCCAGCGACCATCATCAACGCCCTCTCCAGCGGGATAGATCGGCTACAGTCCCTCGTGGAAGCGCTCATCCGCGTCCAAGCGGCCGGGCCTGGGCCCCAGATCGCCGTTGTACCGCCTCCAGAAGGCTCTGCCCCCGTCGGGACGACTGACCACCAGCAGGCTACGACTCCTGGCCACAGATCTCTCAGGCCGATACTCCCTGAGGCCTGCTGGGCGCCCCACGGCTCCACACCAAGGTCCGCCGCCAGAACGCCTCGCCTCGAGCCTTCTCACGACCCTTATTCCCCTGAGGAGGTGTCAGTCACCTCGCCTGTCCACAGGCACGGTCGACACCACTTCCCTCGGCGGAGTCGCACAGAAGGGGTTCACCTCGGCGGCTCGAGAGCCACCTCGCCCAGGGATCTGAGGCACCTCATCGAGAGGAACAGGGGCCACTCCCAGACGCAGGCCACCCGCAGCAGAGGCCAGGGATCCTAAGGCACCGATTCCTCGGGATACCACGGTCGACTCTGTTAGTGTATATGCCCTAGAGGCCATTATTGTATCATACTAGTTTGTATATTACTTAATGGAAGCTTGGATATTCACAGTTGTATTAATAGTCTTGCTCAACATAATAGTATGCTATTTGGTTTATATCTATTTTAATATGTGTATATGTTTCTTTTAGCATATCGCGAATACATATTGATAGAGCCCTTAGGATCTTGCTTGACTACCAGCGTTGTGATGGCAGTCACACTAGTGGGAGCTGGGTAGTCTACAAGCACATCCTTTTTTAAGTCCCTAGTCGTAGGATTATCGAGACATGACATCGATACTCCAGAGTAGACTAGTGTATACGCTTCTCATCCCAGCAGGGGAGATGGTCTGTTCCACAGCCATTAGTACGTTGTACTGGAGATAGTATGCAGGTGCTCGTTGGGTTACGGGTACACCGGACAGGACTCGCAGGGAACTGTGGGTTGGTATTATACCCGTCGTCAGTTAACAGTTTCCAGGTGACATGAGTACAGCATAGTCCGCAGACTTGACACTGCTGCTTCGTCTTGAGTGTGTGTTCCCACTGTTCTTAGATTGCTACCCTACCACGGCTCAAAGGAGTCGTGCAAACAGGTAGCAGTTGGGTGCAGTCCCGAAGCACTTGGAGGCAGTGGAAGTTAGAAAGGATTTGTCTCTCCCGGTATTGGGAGTTGATATCGCACTGTGTTTGTAGAGCCATTACGCAAAGTCCCTGGCCAGAGCAAACGAGATTTACTGGTAGGATTTCCAGTGACTTCTCAAGGTGTAATGGGCTTCACTCCGACACGACTTATACCGCTTTTAGGGGACTGACGCTTGCCACCCCCTAAGCCCGATATGCGATAGTATTAGACGAACAGACCGGACTGTACGAAGATTATCACATCAGGCTCAGTAGGAGTTCGGATGGGTTTCCTCATCGGCCTTCTTATCGACATCTACCTGGGGACCGTTACGTACAGCTAGTACCGCTTGCGGCCTGTGGTTAAACCCACTGCCAGCGTAGTGTCGAGTCTTTAGAGTCCCACACAGAGAGTTTCCCTGCTTTAGGCGAAACGATATAGAGGTCGTATGGTTTTACGACAGGGTTCGGACATATACGTGTACTTGTGCACGTATGATGTTCGGACAGATTATACTAGCAGGCTTTAGTTTAAGCCAGATTCTAGTATTGGATTACTAGATTTATACAGTCTCAGAATATCCGTGTTTTACGGATGGGAGGGGCATTCTCGTAATTAGTCGAGAAGCTTCTAGAAGAAAGTGAGGTGGAGAGCTTAGGTGTAAATTGCATTAAATGAATTAGTGACTCATGAGATGATTCATCCAAATGAGTTAATGAAGCATTTATTGCTTAATGACTCATGTGATGATTCATTGATGGTATTAAATGAAGCATGGTTGTAATTATCATATATGATTTATTTGATAATCTTTATGCTTCATATAAATATAGAAATGAGTTATTTTTCATTTAATTCTCATATACACATTCTCTCTCCTCAAGCTCTCCTCTTCTTCAACCTAACCCTAATTCTCTCATGTGTTGAGATCCCAAGGGTTAGAAAGACTAATTAATCATTAATCCATCTCTATATCCTCTAGGTTACTTGGATTAGCAATCCTAGCCACTTAGTTACCTCAAGTGAGAGGTTAAAACTTGGAGAAGGAACTCTCGGGTGGATCTTCCATCACATCGAGGAGGCCGACGAGAAGGTGAACAACAAAAACAAGAAGGACTAGTATCTTGAGGTATAATTATCTATCATAATAGTTTAGCACTTCTAGATAGTTGTTAGTTAGGGTTTAGCAAAGATCCGTAAAGTTAGTCGATGTTAACTTAAACAAAATGATTGTTTTACCTATTCCGCCTCCCCTCATCTTATGGGGTGTCTAACGTCGACTTACAGTGGTATCAGAGCCTAGCTAAACCATAACTAACATGTTCGCAAAGTCTTTAGAAATTCGATCGCAAAATAATCCCGAAAATACGACGTTTTCACCTAGGTTCTGCCGATTTTAAAACGGGGTCTAAAAATTTTTCAGGGACCCTTAAAAATACAAGCAGGGTTTTTTAAGAATTGTGAAGAAATTTGGGATCGTGACTCGACCAAACCACCGCGGAACCGCCGCCGATCTAAGCGATCCGCCACGGATCCACGGCCGAGTTGACACCGAGTCAATCCAAATTTGCTCAGTTATTCTTCTGTGTTGATGTTGTATTTTCTGGGATGTTTTGTTTCTGCTCAGGTTTTATGTGCACAGAGAATTGTTTGGAGTAGATTCATTTGTGTTGCTTGATAGAAATTCTAAGATGTTTGGCTAACTGGATTATATCTGTGTTGTGATTAATGTGTTCGTAAACCTCCCCTAACTGCTAGTTTGTCGGTTAGCAGGGGGTTGCACATTTCTGTAATGGTTTTTACTGGTTTGTGAATGTGGACTTGTTGGATTGTCGTGAATGGATAGCCGGGGATGTGAGACGAGTGTTTCTTTCATTCAAATATAAATTGTAATTTGTTGTGATATTCTTTTGCGGGGCACATCCGGATTGAGGTTGTAAGCCACCGTTGTATTATTTCATTTACTGTTTTCTGTTCCTAGGATAGACCCAAGGTGGGGTGCACAAACTACCGGGTACTTTGAAGTGCTTGGTGGCCTACTCACGTCGTTGAGAGAGACCGCTTCACTTCGGGTACTTGGCGGGTAGTTTGCCGTACCTGTAAGGGTCTAGGGTGGGGTTTTGGCTATTCATCGCGACTATGTAATCCGTCTTTCTTTGCAGGCTCAAAAGGAATGCGGATTCCTAGAAAATCCAATATGTTCATCTATGATCTGGAATGCCTATTATTGTGTCTGACGAATGTACAATATCTATATATGATATCTAGTAGGCGTCACTTATGTTTTGCACCCGCGCTAGCCCAGCCCCCGCTCTGTCGTTAGTTAAATAACCTAACGGGTGAATGACGGGGCCCAGTGGCGAATGCGGATGACATAAGAAGACGTTGTATTTTTGTTGTTTTCTGCAATGATAGGTTAATTGATGGGACGCATTATATTAATGCAAAGAAAATAAACCAAAGTTGAATCGTTGGAACAGTTTAAAAGAAACCACTCGGTTATTTTAAAACAGAAGATATATTTTTTAATTGCGGAGCTTAAACCATTCCTTTTAAAAGCTATCAGGTTCCTTCGATCATATCAAGTTCACTACGTTCACGGTTTCGCCAAAACCATTCGTAGCCCTCCGTCATTTCATTTGGGTATTCAGTAGTATTTAAGCTATGTATTTTGACCAATGCCAAGGCATAGTGTTTGGTAGCTGCTGGGTATTCATTTGTTGCATAGATAGATAAGTTGGTTTGGGACAGTCATACTGCCATTTGGCCAACGTCAGGGGTATGTACGGGTGGGTTCAAATTAACAAGATAATGATGAGTAGAACTTGACATATGACTTATGACATTTTGACCAACGCCAAGGTCATAAGAGCATGGGCAGAAATCAATATCGGGAGTTTCTAAAGAAACTGAAACTTGCTAGTGTTGCATAACATTTGGAGTGTGATAATTTTGGTAGGATTCCTTCAGCTTTATTACACGATGATATTTTGATCCCGATCCTACCGTGAGTATATGCTACTCATCGGGAGATTCTTTCACTTAACGATCAATGCTATAAACCAAGTAGGTGTCGAGAAAGGTGTCAGCGGGGCTACGCCCCCAGAGAAAAGAGATTATTTAATTAAGGAACTTCGCGAAAGCGTTGTAAAACCTCCCTCGAAGTACCGACACCGGCCTGGCTGAACGGTTAAGCAAGTATTGTACAGTAAGAATAGTCTTGACTAGTTCTTCCTTTTTGGTTTGAGGAGGAATTCGAGAAACAGTGGGAGCCATCCTGTTTAGATAAACTAAAAACCACTCTAAACTTGCAAGAGTATCATGCTAAAGTGTTTTCTCTCTCTCTCTCTCCTAATTGCAGCGACCCAGAACATGACAGGCCTTAAGTTATTATTAGATAAAAATATTTTGACAGGGCCAAAGTATAAAGATTGGTTCTGGAATGTTAAGATGGTAATTACTTATGACAAATTGGGGTATGTCCTTACTACTATGGCCCCTGCCGTCCCAGGTCTTGAATCCAGTGTCGCGGATAAGGAAATCTGCAAGACCTGGGAGTTAGAATGCGCGAAGGTCAAGTGCATCATGCTTGCCTCTATGAATAATGAACATCAGAGGAGGTACGAGAATATGGATCTAGAATCCATACTTCTCCACACCAAGGAACTGTATGGAGAGCAATCTCGTATAGCTAGATACGAGACCTCGAAGAACTTGTTTCAGTCGAGGATGGCCGTCGGATCATCTGTAGGGGAACATGTCCTTAAGATGATTGGCTATATTGAAGAACTCGCAGACCTCGGGACAACATTAGAGAACGAGCTGTATACAGACTTGATTCTCCAGTCCTTTTCTTCCACCTACGCCCAGTTTATCTTGAATTTCAACATTCAAGTTGTTCCCCTCCGAACGGCGGCCAAGACATGGACTGTCTGTGCCTGAGGTTCGGGGCAGATGCTATTTGCTTTTATCCGTCCACCTCTCCGAAGATACCAAGTTGATTTATGGCACCGTATATCGGAGGTTTAGACGGATGCGGCCGATGTAGCAGACTTCGTCAGATTCCCCCTCGCTTGAGGGGTTTTTGATTGTGGGGACGCTTTTCCCTGCAGGCGCAAGCCCCTGCAGTTAATTACGCTACCGCATCGCGGTAACAACTTTCTCCTTCTCCAGAATTTCACTTCGTGTCGTGTGTGTTTGTTTTGTTTGTGGTTGCCCGTGGATTGTATACGGAGACTGAGTAATGCCGTCGTCCGTAGAACGTGGATTAGTCCAAATCCGTATTTACTAAGATTTGGGTTTGGTGTTTTTAGTTTAAGGATGCATTAGTCGCGTTGCGACTAAGATCAACTTAAACGTTCGTTAAGGATACGTTAGTCCTGTTTTAGACTAAGATCCACTTAACGTAGTGATTAATTTAATGTATGGCCATCGGGACTCGTCACCTCTTTGACGTCGTTGAGGAATTACAACGACGGATGTCAAAGGAGTTCGGAGATGTACCCTCGAACCAGAGTTGATTGGGAGTTTTATAATCCATTTGAATGTTTAAGGATACGTTAGCCGTGTTTGGGGCTAAGATCAACTTAAACGGGACCGTTTAGATCCGGCAAAAGAGCGTTTGGAAGCTCTGTTGTTCCAGTTTAAGGACGTGGTGGTCCGTCGCCAGTTTAGGGACGTAGTGGTCCATATTCCAGTTTAGGGACGTTTCGGTCCGATATTAGTTTAGGGACGTTTCGGTCCGATATTAGTTTAGGGACGTTTCAGTCCGATATTAGTTTAGGGACGTTTCGGTCCGATATTAGTTTTAGGGACGTTTCGGTCCGATATTAGTTTAAGGACGTTTCGGTCCGATATTAGTTTAAGGACGTTTCGGTCCAATATTAGTTTAAGGACGTTTCGGTCCGATATTAGTTTAGACACGTTTCGGTCCACGAGTTTAAGGACCCCGTAGTCCATATGGGTGTATGGTCGTTGGGACTCGTCACCTCTTTGACGTCGTTGAGGAATTACAACGATGGATGTCAAAGGAATTCGGAGATGTACCCTCGAACCGGATGTCAATTGATTTAAGAGAGCCATTTTGCTCCGTCAATTTAATTTAAGGACTTACGGCCACGATTGGGCTAAGTCCATTTCTTTTGCATTTCTTTTGCTTTTATTTGGGCTTTGCCCAAAAAGGATGCAGAGCATCAATTTTATTTGGGCCCAGCCCTTTTATTGCTTTGCAATCTATTTTGACCTGCTAAGTCTTTTTGATTTGGGCCTAGCCCTTCAAATAAGGCATTGCATTTGTGCAAAGCACCAAGAATCTTTTAGATTCAGGAAAAGAAGTGCAGAGCACTTTTTTAATTTCTTGATCTAAATTTAGATCAAAGAAAAGAAAGAAATCTTTTCTTTCTTTCTGTTTCAGAGAACCAGAGGTTCATAGCAAGTGCAAGGCACTATTTTTATTATTTTTATTTATTTATTTATTTATTGAAGAACACTGATCTTGCTTTTTAGATCAATGATCTATTCTTTAAGAGAATTTTCTCTTATCTCAAAGGTTTTTACCTTCTTTTTTTATGTTCTCCAGAAATTCTCAAGAGTTCTCTTCTCTTTTTTTTATCCAATTCTCTCCATATCTTTGAAATGGGGTCTGGGGTTCTTTTATAGTGCTCAAAGATCAGTTAAATTTGTTAAAAAGATCTTTTCTGAGTGATTCGGGGAATTTTCCCCACCGTTGGATCTTTGATCCAAAGGTCCCTGTTTTACAGAAGAAATCTTCTTGTTTTAACAAGAACAGAAAAGATTTCCTTAAATCTTCATTCTGTTGTTGCGCAACTCACCAGCGCGTGACACGTGTCGCGCAGTAAGGCGCTTGCGCAGCTGCGATTGCGCAACTGCGCAGACACGTGTCGCGCAGTGAAGCGCTTGCGCAACAGCGCTTGCGCACCTGCGCAGACACGTGTCGCGCAGCCGTGCTTGCGCAACTGCGCAGACACGTGTCGCGCTGCGGTGCGCTTGCGCAGTCGTGGTTGCGCAACTGCGCAGACACGTGTCGCGCTGTCGTGCGCTTGCGCAGTTAAGTGTTACTTATGTTTTTAAAGAGCCTTGCTCTGATCGGACGTATCGCCTTGGGCGTTGTGCTGCCGTGTCAACTTCTGACACGTGGCGCATTGCGCGCAGCGCACGGGAACCGAAGCGTTGCTTCAAAATTTGAATTTTCAAAATTCAAACAGAGCCTTGCTCTGATTGGGGGAATAAATGCCCCCCCACCGTTGCGCTCACGTGGCGCGCACGTGAGTGCAGCGGTGGCAAGACCCCGACCATTGGATCATAGAGGTCAGGTGGAGAGACGCAGGCGTCTATAAATGGGACCCTTAGTCCTTAAAAAATTTCACCGTTTCAAGAACTTTGATTCAGAGCCTTGCTCTTGCTTAAAACTTTTAGAGCCTTGCTCTTGCTTCTTCCCAAGAACTTTGAAGTTCAGGACTTAGAATCATTCTTAGGTAGAAATTTAAATTAATTTAAATTAATTTTAATTAACAGAGCCTTGCTCTTGTAGATCCTTGATCTAAAGAGAAACCCCTTTGGGGTTTCTTCAACAGAGCCTTGCTCTCATAGATCTTTGATCTAAAGAAGACCCCTTTGGGGTTTCATCCACAGAGCCTTGCTCTCAAAAATTTATAGAGATCTTGTTCCTGGGTTTTAACCCATGAACAGAGCCCTGCTCATAGATCAAATAGAGAACTCCTAAAATTTTTCATGAATCTTTAAGATCCCAAAAATTTTAATTCTTAGGAGTTATAATTTTTTATTACTAATACAGAGCTAGGCTCTTTTTTAAGAAGTTTTATTCCTTTGAGACCAGAGTTTGACAAATGTCACTCTGTGACAGAGCTTTGCTCTAAAAAGAGGAGATTTTCTCCTTGTCTCTAGGGATTCCCCCCCAATGAGGATATTCTCTTGGGGGTCTTTTTTTATTGACTGACAGTCTCATCCAATGATGGGACTGTCTTATCAAATGATGCGCCGTCATCTTGATTTTGTGGGTCCCCCTTTGGTCTCCTACCCACTGCATTGTAGTGTGATGTAGGCCTTTGAAATGTGAAGCATTGGAACACTAACGGTTATGTTTTTTCTTTTGTCTACAGGAAACATGTCTGAAGATTTGTCCTTCCCTTTTGTTCGCTCAGAAGGAGGGTTCCCACATGCACCAGTGGACCGGGTGGTGTTCGCCTTGATTAGAGATCACGATCCTGAGTGCAAGAGACTTCACCTGTGGGGAAGGTGGTACAGCCAAATCATCCAAGGCCGCCGCAGCTTCAGCTCCGCTTCGCCCTCTGAGCCTACAGTTACGATCCCTTATGCGGACAAGCCCCCGGTGGAGTATGCCGTGGAGGTTAAAAATTGGAATTCTGACGATCTCCTCCAGCCTGCCATTGGCGCCATTCCGGTACAGCCGCCGCCGGCTATAGATATTTTGGGGAGGCGAATCTGTCAGGGTGAAGCACGCCCTTGGGGACAGGCTTATAACATTGGACTGATCCCGCGACCGCTTGCTGGATATTTGCCCTGGGCCTGTTACATCTTAGCGGCGAAAAAGACTCATCTGACGAAGATTGGTTTATACTCGGCCGTTTACGTTTCTCTTTTCGAGTATCCCTCTCCTCCAACGTGGTGGATAAAGGCCTTTATTGAACAATGGAATATCCCCACCCACACCTTCTTGACAGCGGATAGGGAAGTCTCCATCTCTTTGGAAGAATTTGTTGAGATTTCAGGTCTACCAGTGAGGGGGGAGCACTACGAAGAGCTGCTTCCTCCTGATGAGTACGTCTTTGCCACCAAGCAGGTTGTATTTGACTTAACTCCGGAAAATGCCATTCAGCATCAGCACCCGGGCTTTTTATCTCCCCGGCACTGCCAGTGTCCCTTTCTCAGAGATCGCCGTTCCTGGCATGGACGAGGAGACTTTTTTCATAGGGTTCTTGGGTCTATGGCTATGCAGCTTCGCGCTTCCCATGCACCCACGCCTCATGCGGTCCTCCATCTTTTACCCGGCGCATCGAATGGTGGCCGGTTTGCAGTTATCGGTAGGGATCGCCGGATTGGCTTACCTTTACAATGGACTTAGTGTAGCGGCGGACGCTAGTGAGCCTGGGGTACAGCCTGCCAACTTCCCGATGCACTATTTTATTTCTTGGATGGAGATGCACGTGCGAGGAGTGTTTGGTGCCCACAAGACTCCTCCGCTCTTCGAGAAATACAGACTCCTGAGAGTCATGCGGTTGGTCGGGGCTTCAATTGTGGTTGCACCTCCGCGGGAGTCTAGGGGACTGCTCCTGCGTTCACATCTAGTCGGAGCGAAGACCTCTTTTATGGATAAGGTCATTACCATAGGCTCCGAGACCGCTAAGTCAGTGGTGCCGCTGCGTGATGACTTTAAAGGCGGGGCTTCTGTACTGAAGGCTCGGGAAATCCTCCATCTTTACTCCATTCGGCCGGGTTACCTAGTATTTAGGCAGAATGAGACGGCTCTCTTTATGAGGTATAACCCGCATCGATTTGCCCGACAATCGAGCTACAATCAAGGGATCCCGTTGGAAGCCTTTCTGGAAACACCCGCAGTCGGCCCAGAGGGGGTAAGGAATGCGATGCATCATTTCACCCGGCTCAATACAGGCTCCTATTTTTTTATCAGTGAGCCTAGCTGTGTCCCTAAAATAATCCATCCGTATGTAGCCTGGTATGCGCATGCTATGGGCCCAATCATCTTAATGGAGAAACGCCTGCTGGTCGACCGTAGGGCTGCGCCTCCTGGCGGTGATCGCAAGGCTCCCTTGCAGCCAAGGATCCAGGTCATCCCCCCGATAAAAGATGCCAGAGTTGACCGACCGCGTGTGTTGAGCCCCCCGCGTGGATTGCCATTGCCCACTACGGTGGATGCACCGCCGGCGCCCCATGCTCCCACGAAGACGGTTAATGTGGTATCGCCAGGATCTGGCGGAGGGGCAGAGATCGGGACTCGCCGCCCTAAAGTGGATGCCAAGCGCAAATCCGCTCCGGGTGGATCTAAAGCTGGTGGACAGCAGAAAAAGAAGAAGTCCGCCCTTTCCCTCGATGAGATCCTCAGCTCAAAGCCTGCGGCTTCTCCTGCCGAGGCCATATGTGAGTATGGCAGCAATGAGGGCTTTGTGGTGGACCCTAAGGACACCAATTTAGCTGCCGCCATTGCAGCTTCGGAGCGATCGGCGAGGCTTGAAGCGATGTTAAGCAAACTCGCTGAGTCCGGTAATCATCAGACGCTTTATTTGTCATTTTACTGCATTTTTATTATTATCTTTAGCTAATATTTGCTTCGTTCTCAACAGGCATTTCTACTGAAGAGGCCATTGCTGCCTCTTTGAAGACCTTCCAGGAGGAGGAGAAGAAGCGTGTCCCAGCAGGCGTTGGTATGTCTTACCCTTTTCCCTTTCATAATGAAAGTTTGTCATCTTCTCTAATGGTCAACCTAACCTTCTTTTGTTTCTTTGCAGAGGTTATATCAGTTGACGCGGGGATCCTTTCTGAGCCTGTTACCGAAGTCCCGGCTTCGTCGAAGTTGCCGCAAGAGCCTCAGCTTGACAAAATGACGAGGGATGCCCTGAAAAACCTAGAGGCCTCCCTATTCACGGACGAGGACACCTCAATTAGGGAAGCTCTAGTGGCATCCGTCTCAACGGCTCGGGAGGAGCGGAAGCGGTTGAGACGTGCAGCAAAGGTGCGTAGAGCTGCTTTGGCTGCGGGAGCGGGTCTTAGTACCATTCCTCGCGCTGACACTCCTTCTGAAGAGGCCCCTGTCGTCCTATCTACTGCTTATAGGCGAGGGGCGCGCGCGGCCCGAAGTGCAAATGATAAATCTTCTTCAGGTAGTACTTCTTTCAGAGCTTTGTTGTAAGAATTATAAAGCCATTGGCTCATATGCGTTTCATCTGGCAGGGCCTAGTCCGACTGAGGGGGAGGCGGAGACCGTCGAACCCCGGGGAGCGGAGGAAGCGGTACTTGCCGAGCCCGAGCCGACAGTGAGCAACGTCATCGGGGCCACGAGGCCTGAAACAGAGGTTGAGGGGTCCGCCGCCGAGAGGGTCATTGATGCCGCACCTGAAGTGGCGGCAGATGAGATGATTGTGTTAACCGAGCCGAAGGCGGTAGAGGGGGAGGCGCTTGAGGCTGGAGACCTCGCGGCGACGGTGGACGAGACAACTGTGACCGCAGGACACGAAGGAGTAGCGGGTGAGGTGGCCACGATTCCTGAGGACGAGCCAGCCGCTCCTTCTCTGGAATCTGGCAATACTCCAATCATAGCCCTCCCCGCTGTTGGGGTAAAAATTTACACCCCGGTTGACTAAGTCAAAATCAAAGTCAACCCCAAGCCAAGTGGGCCCAAGCCCAGATCCAGTGGGCCCATGCCCGGGTCGAGCCCGAACATGAAGCGGCCGGCTTCCCCCCATGCCAAGATAAAAATTTTGTAATAAATAATTTTGTTGTATTTCTTTTAGTTTATTTTCGGATAAATGTAAGAAAAATAGGCATAAAGCCAAATTTTTGTAAAGCCCATGACTTATGTGCAAAAAGAAATGGCACATGAGCCATGGGATAGGCAAAATGCCATTTTGTGAAGCCCAAGGGGCTATGTGTAAAATGTATGGCCTATAAAGGCAAGGATAATGAAATATCCCAACAACTTTTTCTCTCTCCAAAAAAAAAGTTTCAGATCTGAGATCTTTCTTCCTTCTTCAAGGTTCCAAAACCTTCTTCTTTCTTTTGAATTAAATCAAGAGTTCTACTCTCCTTTTTATAAAATAAATTAGTTTTTCACCACAAAACCCATCAAGGGGAACTCAGATCTTCCATTAGATCTCAAAAATGAGTGATTTTTAAAATTCCATATCTCTTGATCTTCAAGATCCAGCCAACAGAGGAGAAAGAAGAAGAACCCATTTCCCCAACCAAAACATTTTCTTTTTTTCAGGAGTTCAACTCCACTAATTTCTCTTTCGAGAGTTTTTGGGGCTAAAAGCCCTCTTTTCTTCCAGCGCGCAGCGCTCGTGCGCAAAGCGACCACGTGCCGACACGTGGCGCGCGCGCTTGCGCACCAGCGCGATGCGCAAAGCGCCCACGTGCCGACACGTGGCGCGCGCACTTGCGCACCAGCACGCTTGCGCTCCCACGCGCAGCACTCGTGCTCAAAGTGACCACGTGCCGACACGTGGCGCACGCGCCAGCGCGCAGCGCTCATGCGCAAAGCGCCCACGTGCCGACACGTGGTGCGCGCACTTGCGCACCAGCGCACAGCGCTCATGCGCAAAGCGCCCACGTGCCAACACGTGGCGCGCGCGCGCTTGCTCTCCAGCGCGCGCGCGCTTGCGCTCCAGCGCGCGCGCGCTTGCGCTCCAGCGCGCAGCGCGCTTGCGCAAAGCGCCCACGTGCCGACACGTGGCGCGCGCTCCTGCGCACAGCGCTCATGCGCAAAGCGCCCACGTGCCGACACGTGGCGCGCGCTCCTGCGCTCCTGCGCGCAGCGCTCATGCGCAAAGCGCCCACGTGCCGACACGTGGCGCGCTTGCGCTCCTGCGCGCAGCACCTAAGCGCACAGCGTCCAAGGTGCTGCCCCACGCATCCTTTGGATGCCTTTTCCCCTTTATTCATATATATATATATATATGTATATATATACATTTGTATACAAATGTACACATACACATACTCCGCAACATTCTCCCCCTCCAAAAAATTTTCGGGCCGGGGCGCTGCCCCGAACCCCGCAAGGGGGCTGCTAGCCCCCTTGACCCCCAGCCCGCTATCCGGGTAGCGGGACCCCCGTAAAAACTCTGCGTGGTTCCCGATATATCCAAAACCCCCCCTTTCAAAACAGAACACACGCACACCGCACATTGGGTTCGCATGACCAGTTTAACCCGTTAATCACAGGTTCCCTCGCCCCAAAGGCGAGGGGTAATTAACGGCAGTTTAGTCCGCGGCTGCCGGAGATTCGGATCCCCACAATCATTAAACCCCGCCCTACCCTAGGCAGGGGGAATCTGTAGTACGCCCGACAAGCGCGCGCGTATTCCCATCTCAATGGGGTGACGAAAAACACCCTACAGATTCTAGCACGCCCGGTGGGACCAATCTCTCCTCCCATATTTCGGGTTAAACGTTCATGCGAACTCAGTCAATATACATATCGATTGCCTATACTGAAATGATGTTTTCTTTTCATGCAGCAATCAACTTTCGATGACAATGTCTCTCAAGACAAATTCAACTTCCAAAGCGACCCCGATTCTGTACGTGGTCAAGATCAACGCTCGTGTGGTTCTCCCCGCAAGCCTCAGTCGACAATGGGAGGAACCGTCCCGCCAGTTTGGCTCTGTCATCATCTACCCTGCCGGAAGCGCTCATCTGGCAGAGATCCCAGCGGAACAGGTGGCCAAGCCGGTCTCAAGGGGTAAGAGGCCGAATGTCGTGATCGCCAAGGCCCCACAACCGAAACTTAAGATGGTGTCTGGACGAGTCCCTAGCGCTCTAGCTGGGGGCAAGACTTCCGATGCGAAGGGCAACATTAAATGTTGCGGACGAGCACAGGCGATGACTCCAACAAATGCACAATCGAGCGTATCTCCAAGGCCCTCCATCAACCGGTCTGTGGCGTCTTCCCAAAGAGTCGAAGTCTGCCAGGCACTTAGAACAGAAAAGTTAAGGCAGAAGCGGCTCAGGTATCGAGCCAACAAAAGGGCCAAGGCTTCGGCCAAATGGAATCGTGTGAAGTTCCAAGTGCAGGGTTGCCCCACGACGACGGCTGAGTCGGACGTAAGAATCAGCAATTCCTTCGAGCCTCTAAAGTGGGTTCAGAAAAATGCCACGACCGCCAGAATCAAGAAGACAGCGGTCCGAACAGTGCCACAAAGAGACGTGTCCCGGCCCCAACAGAAAAAGTACGACACTATCTCTTCAAGGGTCTATCAGGCGCTCTGTGCCGCACGAAAGCAGCAAGGCAAACCCAGGAAAGAAGCGCCAGCACCATTCAAGAACCTGGTTAGGCCAGTCGCCTTCAATCGACTACCAGCTACCGAAGCAAGGGGGTCAAGACAGCGATCCGTGAAATCAGCTGCCAATGATAGAAAGACGGCCGGATATATCACCCATACGGTCTATATGGCGGGCGGGCGCCCTAACGACAACCTTCGCAGCAAAAGCAAGGACGGGGCCACCACATCCCAAGCCCAATCTAGCCTGAATGTGGTTGCCGCCGCCCAAGAACAGCCGCCCCCGCTGGATGAAGAAAACCCTCTCGATGAGGATGATAGGCAGACCCCTCGGTCCATGTAGAGTCAAGCTCGGACAGCGAGGAAGAGCCGACTTTCCGACCCAGGACAGCGGAGCAGGAGCTACTTCAAGAGCTTCAAAAACAGCTCAGGAGCAAAGATAAAGAGATGGCCAAGCTCTATTCGAAGATTGATGACTTAACGAACGTGGTGATGCAGCTTACGGCTCAAATTGCTCGAGCGCCTCCCAATCAGACACAAACCGCTACTAATCAGCCGGGTGATGACAATCCGAGGCAGCCAATGCCTGTTCCTTTGGGACCAAGACTGGTCGAGCCGCATGAAAGCCGGTAGCATTCCGCTTCTGGGGACGCCTTGGCCCCAGATAGCACCATCCCGCTAACACAGGATCGGATAATGGATTTGGTCACCAGCAAGGTTAAAACATTGGTGGCCGAAGCTGAAGCTCAGAAAGAAATCGGCAGTAGTGGACGGCCATATCCCGCGCAGTACGATCTGATTGAGTTCCCAAGCGGCTACGTCATTCCTAAGTTCGGAAGATTTGATGGAACGGGGAATGCAAATCAACACGTCGTCCACTTCAAAGCATCGTGCGGAAATACAAGGGGCAATGACGCGCTCCTTCTTCGTCAGTTTGTCAACAGCCTGACCGGCGTCGCCTTCGACTGGTATGCGAGTATACCGGACGGGTCCGTCATTACCTTTGCCCAAATGGAGTCTCTGTTCCGGCAAAGGTTCATGAGCGTCAGTGATAAAATCTCCATTGCCGACCTTGTGAGGACCAAGCCGGGGAAGAATGAAAGCAACACCGACTTTATCGCCCGATGGCGTAATCTCACAGTCAAGTGCGAACCGCCGCTGGAGCAGGACCAGTCCGTCAGCCTTCTCATTGGGAACCTCAGCAATTGGATGGTCCCATTCTTGTGTACAGCGGGCCTCAAGAAATTTCAGGAGTTAACCAAAAAAGTCCAAATGCTGGAACGCTCGAAGCAAGAGTCCCCGCCGGACTCTCAGAGAGACAAAACCTGGAAAAGCAAGCGGGACGACAACCGTAGAAGCGGGAGTTCCAGCAGTACCAATGTCTTCAATGCCTCTGACAATGAAGAAAAGCGAAGGGCGGGCGAATCCAAAACCAACCGGTCTCGAAAGCCATTGCTGGGAGGAGATGGGCCATCCCTAGAGGAGAAGAAGAACAAGGTTTACTCTTTCAGAAGGGACAAGGTCCGCAAGATATTTAAAGATGCCTTGAACAACGGCTTACAATTGCCGGAGTCGAAAAGACCCCAAGAAGCAAAAATGACCGACAATCCTCTGTATTGCCCGTACCACCGAGTAGTGAGCCATGCGATCGAGGATTGCTATATCTTCAAGGACTGGGTCGAGAAGCAGTACAAGGCCGGAGAGATCGAGCTGTCCAAAAGCGTGTTGGTGAACAATCAAGTTGCAACCGCCAACTTTATACAGACGGAAGCTGAAGCCTTCTAGGAGCAGACAGCCGAACTCGCTGCCCTGACAAACGAAACTGACTCATCGCGGCCTCCGTGGAGTACGCACATATCTAATAAGACGAAGAAGATGCTAAAGCTACTCCAGAAAGAGCCCAGGATGGAATGGGAAGGACAGAAGAAGCCTACCAGTCCAGCTGCCGATGCGGCTCCATCAGGCTCAAAATCCAAGAAGCTCAAGAAGAAGAAAAGTGCAGCTCGGCGCGAAAAAGAGTCTGCAGGGAGATCGACCATTCAAAAATATATCGATTCCCTCGAAGAATATGAACAAAAGGAAAGAACATTGATTCAATTGAAGGAGTTCTTCCCTGTACAAGCGGCTGAAATTCTGGAGGAGTTAGAAGAAGACTCCAATGAAGAGATCCCAGTAGTGACCTGCTACGCCATCCATCTTGGCAGCGACTCCGAGGATGATCTCTGCTTTCCCGAAGAGGACGAGGAACTTACCACAAAGGCCAATCAAATCCAGCTCAGAAGCGGCAGGGCTCTACCGCAAAATCAGGGCAACGCCCCAAAAGGGAAGGAAAAACAAGTCGCTAATGAAGAAGATGGCAGAGAACCGGCTGATGAAAACATAAGTCCTTCCTCGGTGGACTATAATGTCTTGGCGCATCTCCGGAAGCTTCCGTCTCTCCCGAGCATCTACGACGCCTTGGTCCTATCTAAGAAGCTTAGAGATGTTCTCATCCACGCTCTACAAAACCCCGAGCGGTATCAGGCTCACTTTGCGGAAATTAATATGAAAGAAGCCCAGCACGCTTTGCATGCCGCCGCAGTCATATTTAAGGATGAAGACTTGCTACTGGGAACGGCTGAGCATAATCGGCCGCTTTACGTGACCGGGTACAGCGACGGAGATCGAATTAATCGCATATTGATTGATCCGGGGTCCTCAGTGAACATCATGAACTTGCGAACTCTGAAGAGTTTGTCAATAGACGTCCGACACCTGTCAAGGGAAAGGATTGTCATTCAAGGCTTCAACCAAAATTGCCAGCAAGTTCTGGGGTCTATAGCTTTGCCAATCAAATTTGGGGATCTGCAAACTGAAGCTAAGATATACGTGATCGATGCCGACACGTCTTATAAGATTCTCTTGGGGCGGTCGTGGCTCCACGATTACGGCATCATTCCGTCAACTCTCCATCAATGCATGAAGTATACTAAAAATGGCGAAGAAAGACGCATTGACGGAGACATCCAGCCGTTCGGTGTGCATGAAGTCCGATATGAAGATTCTCGGTACTTTACGAACCACCAAAATGCTAAGCCACAACTGACTGAGGATAGAACGGCCCCAAGACTCAAAAGCAAATCTACGCCGGCTATCACTTTCAAAAGCAAAAATACCCAAGCGCGCCCGCATTTCGGCAGCGACACTGATGAGTCCGACGCTGGAAGCCCGTCCTTCCGCCAAACTCGCCCTCATTTCGGCAGCGATACGGACGAATCTGTTACTGAAGGCCCATCTAGCAGCAAAGTCCGCCCTCATCTTGGCAGTGACACTGAAGAGTCAGAAGAAGAGGACCTGCCGTGCAACAGCTGTGCAGATCGACCCCCCATGCAGCAAGCGAAACTATGAGAGACCTTCGAAGTCGCAGAAGGGTCCCTGGCCATCACAAGGGTGCCAGAACGGATGTGCAAAGAGCTCGACGCATTGTCAGTCTCTACCGTGGACCAGCTGAAAACTTTCTACGTATCCAGGAGGAAAAATGGACAGAAGGGCATCCTGTTTTACAGGTCAAACCCCGTTGTGCACCCAGACGACCTTTCTGTCGCATGCCTTCCCTATGAGAGAGGCATAAGAGCCGTCCTCAATCCCAGATACTATGCGCCCGAGATGCGGGAATACTTTAAGAAGTGCGGATGCCGGTTATATCAAACGGAGTCCGAAGCAAAGTTTTACGAAGGGCTATGGTATCCGCCCCAGGTCCGAGCACTCATCGATGGACGAATTCCAGATAGACGGGGCATAGGCTACATTCAACCTGATTCCAAAGCATGCTACATGATCCATGTTGGTGAGGCCAGCGAAAGATCGAATGATGATGACGAGATAGCCGAGCCAGAAGAAGCTCCTCAAGAGCTCGAAGATGGCGGACAAGCAACCTTTGATGAGCTAGCCGAGATTGACTTAGGAACGCCCGATAATCCAAGGCCGACCTACATCAGCTCACTCTTGTCGGAGGAAATGAAAGAGCAGATAATTGCCCTGCTGCGTGAGTTCGTCGACTGCTTCGCGTGGAAGTACAAAGAAATGCCTGGCCTTTCCCCTGAGGTAGCCGTGCATAAGCTGGCTATATCTCCTGATGCTAAGCCAGCCAAACAAGCTCCTCGAAGAATGAGAAGGGAGTTGGAAGAAAAGGTCATCGAGGAAACCAAGAAACTCATCGATGCCGGCTTCATCAGGGAAGAGAAGTATGCGGACTGGATCGCATGCATAGTCCCAGTGAAGAAGAAAAATGGGCAGATCCGAGTTTGTGTCGATTTCAGGGACCTCAACAAGGCATGTCCTAAAGACGACTTCCCGCTACCGGTCATGGAAATGATGGTCGATGACACCTCAAATTACGAGCTGTTCACCTTTATGGACGGCTCGTCTGGATACAATCAGATCAAGATGTCGCCTGAGGATGAGAAGCACACAGCATTTCGAACCCCGATCGGAATATATTGCTACAAGGTGATGCCGTTCGGATTGAAGAACACAGGTGCTACATATCAAAGGGCAAGGACCAATATCTTTGATGACCTAATCCATAAAGTCGTCGAATGCTATGTTGATGATCTGGTCGTCAAGACTAAAGCCAAAGCCGATCATATCCAAGATCTCAGGACCGTTCTCACCAGACTGAGGGAATACGATCTGAAGATGAATCCTCTGAAGTGCGCTTTTGGCGTGTCATCGGGAAAATTCCTGGGCTTCATAGTCCGACATCGAGGGATCGAAGTTGACCCATCAAAGATAAAGGCCATCATGGAGATGCCCCCTCCGAAGAGTCTGACGCAGCTAAGATCTTTTCAAGGCAAGCTTGCTTATATACGGAGGTTTATCTCAAATTTATCAGGGAGATGTAGGCCCTTCTCAAAGCTCATGAAGAAAGGAGCTCCTTTTATCTGGGATGCCGAATGTCAAGCAGCGTTCGAAAGCATCAAACAATACTTGTTGCACCCTCCAGTGCTGGCCGCTCCCATTCCAAATAAACCGCTGATTCTCTACACTGCCGCGCTGGACGAGTCACTCGGTGCGCTCCTGGCCCAGAATAACGAGGAAGGAAAAGAAAATGCCCTCTACTACCTCAGTCGAACTCTAGTCGGGGCGGAACACAACTACTCCCTAATCGAAAAGCAATGCCTGGCTCTAATATTTGCTGTGAAGAAGCTGAGGCACTATTTGCTCGCTCATCGGGTTATGCTGATCTCCAAGGTCGACCCGCTCAAACACTTGATGACCAAAGCAAGCCTAGCCGGCAGAATGGCAAGATGGGCTGTCATGCTACTTGAGTTTGACATAGTTTACACTCCTCAGAAAGCAGTAAAAGGGCAAGCTCTTGCAGACTTTCTCGCTGCTCATCCCATACCAGAAGGGTCGCCGCTAAATTGTGAGTTACCCGACGAACAAGTGCTGCACCTCGAGAATGACGAGCCATGTTGGGAGCTCTACTTCGATGGGGCCTCATCGATAAGAACCTCCAGTAAATCAAGCGTCCCGGAGATAAAAGCAGGGATAGGATTGGTGTTCATCACACCATCAATGGGAACCCTACGACGTTCTTTTGCTCTCACCGAGCCTTGGACAAACAATGAAGCTGAGTATGAAGCTCTGATAGCTGGTTTGGAGCTCGCCATAGAAATGGAAATCCGTCGGCTACGAGTCTACGGTGACTCCCAGCTCGTCGTCAACCAAGTAAGCGGCGACTATAAGATATACAAACCCGAGTTAGCTCGGTACAGAGGTCGAGTGGTGGAACTCATGAAACGGTTCACTCATATTGAACTAACGAGAGTCCCTAGAGCGTTGAACGGAAAGGCTGATGTACTCGCTCGCTTGGCCAAGGAACTGGCTGATCCTGACATGGACGAAATTCTGATCACAGTCAGGAGCCGGCAAATTCTACCCCCAGTCTCTCTACGAGAAGAGGAAAGCGCGGAACAGAAGAGCAGTCCTGCGGAAGAAGCTTCAATCATCCAAGACGAGCCCGATTGGAGAGAACCCTTCATAAAGTACCTCCGATACGACAAGCTGCCCGAAGAAAAGTCTGCGAGGATTCAGCTGAAGAAAAGAGCTCTCCGATACGTGTTTGTAAATGACACGTTATACCGCAGGTCATACGACCAACTCTGGCTCAGGTGTCTGTCATTGGCCGAAGCCCAAAAGGTCATGAAAGATGTCCACTTGGGCGTTTGCGGTGCTCACCAATCTGGCCCCAAGATTCGGCTTCAAATCAAACGGCTTGGGTATTACTGGCCCACCATGATACGGGATTGCGGAGAGCATGCAAAGAAATGTTATATCTGCCAAATTCACGGTGATTTTATTCACAAGCATCCCAATCCATTACATCCTACGGTGGCGTCGTGGCCCTTCGAAGTCTGGGGCACCGACATTGTTGGCCCAATTGATCCTCCGTCATCTAAAGGCCACAGGTTCATACTGGCCGCGACAGACTACTTCTCCAGATGGGCTGAAGCTGTCCCGCTAAAAGAAGTCAAGAGAAAAGATATTCTGACATTCTTCCAGCATAATATTCTATACCGCTTCGGTACACCAAGAAGAATCATTTCTGACAACGGGCCTTCTTTCAAGAGCTTCAATGTCTCGAGGTTCGCTACTCAGCACAAGATAGACTGGAGATATTCCTCCATCTATAATCCAAGAGCCAATAGGCTAGCCGAAGCCTTCAATAAGACTCTGTGCAAGCTCCTGAGGAAAAATGCTTCAGCCAACAAGAGAGACTGGAATCTTAAGCTTCACGAGGCATTGTGGGCATATCGTACCACGCACCGTACTCCAACTCAGTCCACTCCATACTCATTGCTCTTCGGAGTGGAGGCGGTCCTCCCCCTCGAAGTCGAAGTTCCAAGCTTAAGAATGGCCATTCAGCATGAGTTGACGGAGGAGGAAAACGTTCTCCTTCGACTTAAAGAACTCGATGCCCTCGAAGAAAAGAGGCTCGCGGCGCAGCAAAATCTGGAGCTATACCGAGCCCAAATGTCACGGGCCTATGACAAGATAACCCGTCTCCGCGCTTTCAAGAAAGGTGAATTGGTGCTGGTCCTCAAAAGACCGATCATCCCTAATCGACATGCCAAGGGAAAATTCGAGCCGAACTGGGAAGGACCATACGTCATCGAGAAAGTGTTCGACGGAGGATCCTACCAACTAATAAGTGCCGAGGGAGAAAGGCCCATGCCACCCATCAATGGCCGATATCTCAAGAAATACTACACATGAATGCTCCAAGTCGCAGGCGAATTGAGCACATCAGCCCTACGGTCTGGATCAGACATCCTGCAAAACCGTATACAATCCACGGGCGTAAATGACCCCTATTTCTCCCAAATCCTGCCGGTGAGACTACTCTAAAGTCCCACCAGCGGCAAAAAAAAAACGAAAAAAAAAGAAAAGAAAAAGAAAAAGAAAAAAAGAAGAAGAAGAAATAAACGGTATGTCCACAAGCAAAATGGGCACGGATGAAAACCCGAAAGGGCTCCGTGAGTAAAAACAGCAGGACTACCGGCGAGTCTGTGAAAACCCGAAAGGGCGCAAACTCGTGAAAGGAGATGAAATACACTCGCAAAGTCCTCTCGACCTTGTGAGGAGAAAACCCTGCGTGAGATCCTTACGACTCACAAAGGAGCAACACACTTAGGAATCCTCACGATTCCTAAGGAGAAAATACACCTGCGGGATCCTTACGACTCGTAGGGAGAAAATGCTTTTATGGGACCCTCACGGCCCATAAAATTGAAAAGCCTTAGGTGATAGGGACCCAAACCTGTCTCCTAAGCCATCGTTCCCCAACGGGCAACGGCAAATGATGAGTCGCTCCTGGCATTTCGCTTCAGTGTTAGCGGTGCTGATGCCGACCAAAAACCCAAATCCCAAGTCCTCCTAAAGCAAATGATGAGTTGCTCCTGGCATTATTCCAGTGCAGCAATGCAGATGCCAAAAAAAAAAAAAAACAATTCCCAAATCCTCCCAGGGCAAATGATGAGTTGCTCCTGGCATTATTCCAGTGCAGCAATGCAGATGCCAAACAAAAACCAAAATCCCAAAATCCTCTCCATGACAGATGATGATTCACTCCTGGTACCATATTCCAGTATAGCGATGCTGATGTCAAACCCAAATCAAAATCAACAAGTCAACTTCCACTCCGACACCGCAGAAAGTGGAGCAAGTCAGAATCCAATCTCGACACCGCAAGAGGCGGAGCAAGTCAAGTCTACCCCTGACACTGCAAGAAGCAGAGCAAGTCAAATCAAGAACCGACCGTCCAAGTCGCTAAAATGGCAGCATCGACCGTCCAAGTCGCAAAAAGGGCAGCCTCGACCGTCCAAGTGGCAAAAAGGGCAGAACCGACCGTCCAAGTCGCAAAAAGGGCAGCATCGACCGTCCAAGTCGCAAAAAGGGCAGCACCGACCGTCCACGTCGCTAAAAGGGCAGCACCGACCGTCCACGTCGCTAAAAGGGCAGCACCGACCGTCCACGTCGCTAAAAGGGCAGCACCGACCGTCCAAGTCGCAAAAAGGGCAGCATCGACCGTCCACGTCGCTAAAAGGGCAGCATCGACCGTCCACGTCGCTAAAAGGGCAGCACCGACCGTCCACGTCGCTAAAAGGGCAGCACCGACCGTCCACGTCGCTAAAAGGGCAGCACCGACCGTCCAAGTAGCAAAAAGGGAAGCACCGACCGTCCACGTCGCTAAAAGGGCAGCATCGACCGTCCACGTCGCAAAAAGGGCAGCACCGACCGTCCACGTCGCTAAAAGGGCAGCACCGACCGTCCAAGTCGCAAAAAGGGCAGCATCGACCGTCCACGTCACTAAAAAGGCAGCACCGACCGTCCAAGTCGCAAAAAGGGCAGCATCGACCGTCCACGTCGCTAAAAGGGCAGCACCGACCGTCCAAGTCGCAAAAAGGGCAGCATCGACCGTCCACGTCGCTAAAAGGGCAGCACCGACCGTCCAAGTCGCAAAAAGGGCAGCATCGACCGTCCACGTCGCTAAAAGGGCAGCACCGACCGTCCAAGTCGCAAAAAGGGCAGCATCGACCGTCCACGTCGCTAAAAGGGCAGCACCGACCGTCCAAGTCGCAAAAAGGGCAGCGTAGGATTCCTACAAAGCGGGAACCAGATAACTCCGGGCCAGGGAAAACGTCTATCACGGACACTCCGTCTCGGAGACATGTCAAGCAAAGACCGTCCATGTCGTAAAAAGGGCAGTGCCAGCTTCCCAAAAAGCGGGAACCAAATCAAGTCGCCTCCACGTGAAAGAAGATCCATCAATTTCATGCACACGACCCACATATGTGGTGTGCATTTATTGATGGGGGGCAATTTGTTGGGGTAAAAATTTACACCCCGGTTGACCAAGTCAAAATCAAAGTCAACCCCAAGCCAAGTGGGCCCAAGCCCAGATCCAGTTGGCCCATGCCCGGGTCGAGCCCGAACATGAAGCGGCCGGCCTCCCCCCATGCCAAGATAAAAATTTTGTAATAAATAATTTTGTTATATTTCTTTTAGTTTATTTTCAGATAAATGTAAGAAAAATAGGCATAAAGCCAAATTTTTGTAAAGCCCATGGCTTATGTGCAAAAAGAAATGCACATGAGCCATGGGATAGGCAAAATGCCATTTTGTGAAGCCCAAGGGGCTATGTGTAAAATGTATGGCCTATAAAGGCAAGGATAATGAAATATCCCAACAACTTTTTCTCTCTCCAAAAAAAAAGTTTCAGATCTGAGATCTTTCTTCCTTCTTCAAGGTTCCAAAACCTTCTTCTTTCTTTTGAATTAAATCAAGAGTTCTACTCTCCTTTTTATAAAATAAATTAGTTTTTCACCACAAAACCCATCAAGGGGAACTCAGATCTTCCATTAGATCTCAAAAATGAGTGATTTTTAAAATTCCATATCTCTTGATCTTCAAGATCCAGCCAACAGAGGAGGAAGAAGAAGAACCCATTTCCCCAACCAAAACATTTTCTTTTTTTCAGGAGTTCAACTCCACTAATTTCTCTTTCGAGAGTTTTTGGGGCTAAAAGCCCTCTTTTCCTCCAGCGCGCAGCGCTCGTGCGCAAAGCGACCACGTGCCGACACGTGGCGCGCGCGCTTGCGCACCAGCGCGATGCGCAAAGCGCCCACGTGCCGACACGTGGCGCGCGCGCGCTTGCGCACCAGCACGCTTGCGCTCCCGCGCGCAGCACTCGTGCGCAAAGCGACCACGTGCCGACACGTGGCGCGCGCGCTTGCGCACCAGCGCGATGCGCAAAGCGCCCACGTGCCGACACGTGGCACGTGCACTTGCGCACCAGCGCGCAGCGCTCATGCGCAAAGCGCCCACGTGCCGACACGTGGCGCGCGCGCGCGCTTGCGCTCCAGAGCGCAGCGCTCATGCGCAAAGCGCCCACGTGCCGACACGTGGCGCGCGCGCTTGCGCTCCTGCGTGCAGCGCTCATGAGCAAAGCGCCCACGTGCCGACACGTGGCGCGCTTGCGCCTGAGCGCACAGCACCTAAGCGCACAGCGCCCAAGGTGCTGCCCCACGCATCCTTTGGATGCCTTTTCCCCTTTATTCATATATATATGTATATATATACATTTGTATACAAATGTATACATACACATACTCCGCAACATTCTCCCCCTCCAAAAAATTTTCGGGCCGGGGCGCTGCCCCGAACCCCGCAAGGGGGCTGCTAGCCCCCTTGACCCCCAGCCCGCTATCCGGGTAGCGGGACCCCCGTAAAAACTCTGCGTGGCTCCCGATATATCCAAAACCCCCCTTTCAAAACAGAACACACGCACACCGCACATTGGGTTTGCATGACCAGTTTAACCCGTTAATCAGAGGTTCCCTCGCCCCAAAGGCGAGGGGTAATTAACGGCAGTTTAGTCTGCGGCTGCCGGAGATTCGGATCCCCACAATCATTAAACCCCCGCCTACCCTAGGCAGGGGGAATCTGTAGTACGCCCGACAAGCGCGCGCGTATTCCTATCTCAATGGGGTGACGAAAAACACCCTACACCCGCGTATAGTTCCTTGCCGTCTCCAGGGCTTGCGAGCACAACAACGGTTCCCATCGAGTCGGGTGACGAGGCTACGGGTGGTGGCCTGATGTCAATGGAGGAAGGAATTGCCTCAGTCTCGGCTGGCAGTTCGTCGGGTAAGTTTCGGGTTACTATCGTTTCCCCCTTTTTTATATATCTTGCGATCTCTTCTAACAAGCTTGTCTTTGCAGGTGCGGCCAGTGCCGACGCTCCATTGCTTGAAGGAGCACCGTTAACTACTGCTTTGGCGGTGGTTACTTCCCTGTCTTCCCTCGTGCCATCGCGGATGTTGGAAGGTATGGATTTGCAACTCACAAGTTAATCTTTTAAACGTGTAGTTCATGGACTAACGCCATACCACCGCATCTTTTCAGGAGTGCTCTTTGATCATCTATATCAAGTGTTGCTCCCACACTTCTCCTTCCCATCCGAACTTGCTTCTCCCTCTAGTGGCGCTGGTGAGTGTACGTTCACTACAATATCTTTGTTCATCCCCTTTTTTCTAGTAATTGAATGATTTCTGACTTTTCCCTTTCTTTATTGCAGTGCCACAAATCGAAGGAGGGGATGCAAGACCTGCCGCGCTACCGGCCCTTCCGGCTTTGCCGTCTGTTGCTGCTGGTATAGCAAATTCCTTTTTTGGTAACCCTTAAACATCTCTTGAACCATTGTTTAACCATGTTTTGTTTTGCAGCTATTGTTCCGGCTCCGGTCTCTTTTGAGTCTCGCGTCCTTCCACCGGCAGGCCCTTTCTTGAGACGCCCGTCTTCAAAGGGTGCTGTGATGAGTTTGGGCATGCTGAGCGGGTACATCGAAGAGCTCAACATGGACGCTCTCCCTTCTGCCGTAGATTTCGCTGTGGAGGTTAATCCAATGTTGGCGGCGCTCGTAACTTTTCATAACGAAGGCGTCGTCGGATCTTGGGTTAATCACTGCAGGGAGATCGAGGCCTGTCTATACCGGCTGGAGTCGCGCGCCCTTCTCCCGAAGTTTTAGCCCTGAGCACCCAACGCACAACTTGGCTCGAGCAAAGCACTTCGCACTCCCGCCACTTGGAGCAAGAAGCAGCTTTAAGACTAAGGGAATGCCAGAAGACCTCGAACGAAACGGCCCATCTGCGCGCTGAGGTTGAGGCAAATGCTGCCCAAGTGAAGACTATCTTTGAGGGTCTCTTGGAGCGCATCTCCCATGGGCTAAACTTGAAGCGGAGGCTTAACGTAGCTGAGCGCAATATCCCAAGTCGGGAAGCTGCCTATCAGGTCGTCAGGGAGCAGCTTGCATCAGTCTTGCAGCAACGAGCCCAAGTGGAGGCAGAGCGGGCAGTGGTAGCCGATCAAGAGAAGGCATGGAAGGACATATGCGAGCGATTGCTACATCTATGCAAGAGGCTTCCTTCCCAATAATTCTCTTTGTATCATTTGTCTTTGTAAAGTATATGTATATATTTTTTATTCTTTAGCACAATGTATCCTGTACTCGATCAATATTTATGAATAAAAGATGCACATTTTTGCAATTCCCTGTGTCACTTCTTCGCTTTTTCTTTCTTTTCAACATGACATCTTTAGTGCACCTTATTGGCAGATAAATTCATTTCTCCCAGAGATAACGATGGCCTAGACTGCAGGTTCAGATCTGCCGCCTAGGACTTTTCAATTCTATGAGCCGTGAGGGTCTCATAGAGGCTTTTCTCCCTAGGGATCGAGAGGATCTCATAGGTGGATTTTCTCCTTAGGAATCGTGAGGATTCCTAAGTGTGGTTTTCTCTTATAAGTCGTAAGGATCTTATAAGAGAATTTTCCCTCTTACGAATCGAGAGGATTCGTAAGTGGTTGTTTCCCTCCTCGTCGAAATTCGACTTTGGAGAGTGAGACCCGTGAATAGTATGCAAGAGACCGTTTTGGGCCAACTCGCAGGGTCCCAATGCTAAGGAAACAGGCTTCTTTTATGCCCACTGCCTAAGGCTTCATCTCACGAGTCGAGCCGCCTCGACAATTTTTCACAAGTCGAGACGAATCGAACGTTTCTCACAAGAACATCTTAACGTCGCATTTAACCTCTGCTCTTTACGACAGAAGCCCGTTAAGGTTGGTGGTACTTAGGGTTTTGGCCATCGTACCGTCGCATAAGCTGATATAGTCCTCGATAGGCAATCGTGCTGTTCGAGTAGCCCTGCGACTGCCGTGTCTCTGATCCCTTCGGGGGCTGGACAAGACGTCTTCAAGCAATCCTCCTTGGCAGTTTGACCGTCGGAAGAGCAAGCGCTAGGAATTTGCCATGCCGCTTTTTACTTGAGGTTAGGCTCATTTTGGAGAGCCCCGATGAGTCATAACCACTCCGCGCTGGTGTGGGGATGATCTCCGATAGTCTTTCGGGCTTTATATGAGTTGCCGTCAAGACCCTGAAGCTAGGAATTTGGCCTTTGCTTCGTTTGCTGGCATTGCGTCTGCTGTATCGGGACTAATGTTGCGGTGGGAACTAGGGATTTTGCCGTGGCTCCGTTTGTTTGATGACGTTGCGTCTGCTGTGCCGAGACGAACGTTGGAGTGACATCTCGTCTGCTGTATCGAGACGGACGTCGAGGTTGTCTCTAGGTTACTGGTGAACCGCCGAGGTTTGGAACTAGGGATTTTGCCGTGGCTCTATTCGTTTGATGACGTTGCGTCTGCTGTGTCGAGAAGAACGTTGGGGTGACATCTCGTCTGCTGTATTGAGACGGACGTCGAGGTGGTGACCATTCTGTGCTGGTGCGAGATGATCTCCGATTGTCTTTCTGGTTTTATATGAGTTACCGTCAAGACGTCGAAACTAGGAATGTGGCCTTCGCTTCGTTTGCTTTGGTGTGTCCAAATCCTGTTGGAGGAAGAATGCTGGGGTTGACATTTCATCTGCTGTATCGAGACGAACGTCAAGGTGGTGACCACTCTGTGCTGGTGAGAGATGATCTCCGATTGTCTTTCCGGTTTTATGTGAGTTACCGTAAAGATGTTGAAGCTAGGAATGTGGCCTTTGCTTCGTTTGCTTTGTCACGTCCGAATCCTGTCGGAGGAAGAACGCTGTGTTGACATCTCGTCTACTGTATCGAGACGAACGTCGAGGTGGTGACCATTCCGTGCTGGTGCGAGATGATCTCTGATTGTCTTTCAGGCTTTATATGACTTGCCGTCAAGATCCTGAAGCTAGGAATTTTGCCTTTACTTCATTTGCTTTGTCACGTCCGAATCCTGTCGGAGGAAGAACGCTAGGGTGACATCGCGTCTACTGTATCGAGACGAACGTCGAGGCGGTGACCACTCCGCGCTGGGATGATCTCCTGTGGTCTTTCAGGCTTTATATGACTTGCCGTTAAGACCTTGAAGCTAGGAATTTGGCCTTTTGCTTCATTTGCTTTGTCATGTTCGAATCCTGTCGGAGGAAGAACGTTGTGTTGACATCTCGTCTACTGTACCGAGACGAACGTCGAGGTGGTGACCACTTCATGTGAGATGGTCTCCGATTGTCTTTCCGGTTTTATGTGAGTTACCGTAAAGACGTTGAAGCTAAGAATGTGGCCTCCGCTTCGTTTTCTTACACTGCGTTTGGTGTATTGAGACGAATGCTGAGGTGGAGCTGGGATTTTGCCATCACTCCGCTTTGTTTCGACCATGGGGTCTTTTGTTAACTTTGCATGTACACCCCGCTGGGCTGCGAAGGAACGCCGTTGTTGACATTGCGTCTGTTGTAACGAGACGAATGCTAAGGTGGAGTTGGGATTTTGCCGTTACTCCGCTTTGTTTCGACCGTGAGGTCTTTTGTTGACGTTGCATCTGCCTCCAGCTGGACTGCGGAGGAACGCTGTTGTTGACATTGCGTCTACTGTATCGAGACGAATGCTGAGGTGAAGCTGGGATTTTGCCATCGCTCCGCTTGATGGTGTAACATCTGTGTCCTGTTGGAATGAGGAGGCACACCGTTGGTGATCTTTAAGTTGTCGATATTGACGTCGAGACCCTGAAGTTAGGGACCTTCCTTTGCTTCATTTGTTGACATCGTGTCTGTAATATTACGACAAATGTCGAGATAGTCTCTAGGTTATCTATGAACCGTCGAGATTTGGCTTCGCTTTCTGGTGGAGCCTGTTGGGAAGGTATTGTTCCCTTTTTATCTGTGCCCCTGGATTGTATACAGGGATCGATGTGATTTCACCTGTAGGGCAAAAAGTTTCATTCTTTCATTTTTTTTTATTCTTTCCGCGATGCTCTATCATTTCAGCTTTTATATCGC
The DNA here is from genome assembly GCA_030015575.1 of Agapanthus africanus. Classification (NCBI taxonomy): domain Eukaryota; kingdom Viridiplantae; phylum Streptophyta; class Magnoliopsida; order Asparagales; family Amaryllidaceae; genus Agapanthus; species Agapanthus africanus. Next base: position 275,479,665 of record CM057339.1, on the reverse strand, counting down.
GAAGGTCGCGATTGCCCAATCGTTTCGGCTATTTTTCGCGGTGCCCAATCGTTTCGGCTATTTTTTTTTACTCGCTGCTTTTTATTGCGAGTTGCCCAATCATTTCGGCTATTTTGAATGCATACATTTTTACTTGCTGATTTTGTATGCAAGTTGTCCCATCATTTCGGCTATTTCGTATGCATTTTTATTTTGGCTTGCTGATTTTTTTTTTCTTTGGCGAGTAGGGGATTTGGGATCTGATACCAATCTTGGAATCAGCATCGCTGCGACTGGAATATTGTCAGGAGCGAATCATCATTTGCCTTGAAAGGACTTGGAATTTGATACCGGTTTAGGCATCAGCATCGCTACCACTGGGATATTGCCAGGAGCGAATCATCATTTGCCTCTGTCGATGTAGAACAAAGGTGGCTTAGCGACCAGGGTTAAGGTCCTGTCGACTAAGGCTTTTGACTTTATGAGCCGTAAGGGTCTCACAAAGCTATTTCTCCCTACAAGTCGTGAGGATCTTATAGGTGTATTTTCTCCTTAGGAATCGTGAGGGTTCCTAAGTGTATTGTTCCTCTGTAAGTCGTAAGGATCCTACAGGAGGGTTTTCTCCTTGTAAGTCGAGAGGATTTACAAGGGTTGTTTTCCATGCAAACACATCCCTAGTCTCAGATGGGACTTAGTTAGGGAAATGTTTATTCGCGCCTGTGGATTGTATACAAGGGTCAATATAGGACCATTTGTAGGGCAATGTCGAAAGTTGTGGAGGTTGCTTAAGCACAGATTTAGGCCTCTGTAACTTTAAGACTTTCAAATCTTATGAGCCATAAGGGTCCCACAAGAGAGTTCTCCTTACGAGTCGTGAGGATCTCGCAAGTGTATTTTCTCCTTAGGAATCGTGGGGATCCCTTAGTGTGTTGTTCCTTTGTGAATCGTAAGGATCTCACGCAGGTGGTTTCTCCTTACAGGGTCGAGAGGACCCTATAAGTGTTTCTTAACAAGGTTGAGCCCTTTCGGGTTTTCACAAACACTCGCCGGTAGTCCTGCTGTTTTTACTCACGGAGCCCTTTCAGGTTTTCATCCGTGCCCATTTTGCTTATGGACATACCGTTTTTTTTATTCTTTTTATTTTTATATTTTTCTCTTTTTTTTTTATGAGGTCGCGCCCTTTCGGGTTTTCACGAACACTCGCCGGTAGCCCTGCTGTTTTTACTCACGGAGCCCTTTCGGGTTTTCATCCGTGCCCATTCTGCTAATGGACATACCATTTATTTTTTTTATATTCTCGTCAGCCTGAGGATGCTGCGGTAGTAGTTTAAAGACATTTTGGTCATTTGCAAGTTTTAGGACATTGCGGTCCATCATTAGTTTAAGGACATCTCGGTCCGTTATTAGTTTAAGGACGTTTCGATCCGTTGTCGCCGTATTTGAGGCGAATATCTGGTTTATTGACTTTTCGGTCTATGAGTCCTTCTCCATGAATGAACATGATGCCCCCGGCGTATCCATCTTCTTCGGAGCGTGCGGTTGTGGCGGACTCACCTTCCAGTTCTCAGACAGCGCAAACTTGCCCTGTTGGTATTGGTCTTCAACCCAGTTTTTGAAGACGTAGCAGTCCTCGATCAGGTGACCTACTGTTTGGTGGTAAGGGCAATAATTAGGATTATTAACATCGCCTGGCCGCAACGGACGTTTTGGACCCGGCAGATTGATGAGTCTGTCGCACAGTGCCAGCTCGAACAGTCCCCTTGTTTTATCTTGCGGAAACGAGTAAGGGCGTTTCAACTTTTCCTGGAGGGATTGCCGCTTGTTGCTTTGGCAAGCAACCGGTCTAGGGTCACCTGATTGTTGGTGAGTGCTGACGACGAGGGCCTTTTTTCCTTTTCTTTTATCCTTTTTGTTCGATCCTTTGTTTACGGGGCCGAGATTTTTTCCGAGTAGCATGTGATTGCACGACTGAACGTTCTCGCAGCTTCTCAATTCCTTTATTTTTGAAATAGATTCCCCGAGGGAAGAGTTGGGGGTAGCTTCTTCGTCAGAGTCGCTTCCAAAGGTGATAATTTGTGATCCCTTGAATTCGACTATATGACAGTCGGCGGCGGCTCTTTTGTGCTCGTCTATCGCATTTTTCCGATGTCCACAAGCTTCACACTTTGTCCTGTCGAAGTGTCTCTTTTGAGCGACATACCCTTGCCACCAACAGTTAAAGGACTCGCAGTCTTCGGTAGGATGTATGATCTTCTGATGATATAAACAGAAGTTAGGGTGCATCTCTACCTCAGAGAAAGAATTTTCTTCAGAGGGCGGTAGCTTCATTCCTACTGATAGAGCTTTGGCGAACCGTTTCCTCGTCTTGAATTTGTTTTTACCCGCAGTGTATGGCTTTTGATTTGACGGGAATACCTTGGTTCTTTCCAGTATGGCCATTTCATGCTCTTGATTGGCTTTTGCTTTCAGACGAATTTCATTTAGGAAGGCATCGATCAACTTGTCTGACGGCCGCGGAATTTCTGTTTCAGGGTCCGCCATTGATTTCTCGACGCAAGGAGCCTCCTCATCATCCGTCAGTGAATGAGAAATCACATGACAAGTCGCTACGTAGTCTTCGGATTCATCCGATAAGTTTTTTCCATTGTTTTCATCCTTGACTAAAGAACAAGCTGCCCCCGGCGTGTCCGTTTTCTTTGGAGAGTGTAGCTGTGGTGGGTTTACCTTCCAGTTTTCCGACAGCGCGAACTTGCCTTGTAGGTACTGATCTTCTATCCATCCCTTAAAGACGAAACAATCCTCAATCGGGTGACTTACCGTTTGGTGGTAAGGGCAATAATTAAGATTATTAAGATCGCCTGGCTGCGACAGACGCTTTGGACTCGGCAGATTAATGAGTCTGTTGCGCACGGCCAGCTCGAACAGTCTTCTCGTTTTATTCTGAGGAAACGAGTAAGGACGTCCTAGTCTCTCTTCGAGGGATGGGCGTGGACGCACGTTGTTTTGGCGAACGACCGGCTTTGAGTTGCTCGACTGTTGTTGAGTATTGGCGACGACGATCGCTTTCCCTTTTCCTTTCTCATCTCGGGAATCTGATTTTGGAGGAGACGGTCTATGGCCTATCTGGTCCATTTGGGCTAATTTGTCAATCAAGGCCTGGAAGGTGGTCGGCCTGAAGAACATCATGAATTGTGAGATGGTCGCCTGCGGATCGAGAGTGCCCACAAACATGCCTACCGCAGGTGCCTCTTCTATGCGTCGTTCGCATTTCGACCATAGGTTTCGCCATCGTGTTGCGTATTGGACCCACGTTTCGCCCGGTCTTATCCTGGCATTTATCAGTGCTGTAATCGGGGTGCGTTCACTAGCACTCGCGAATCTTTGTGTAAACAGCAGTTCCATCTCTGAAATGTTTTGACAGAGTTGTTAGGTAGCTCCGAATACCACTCAAAGGCTGTTTCTGCTAAGCTGCCGACGAATTGACGTAGTAGCAATTTGTCATCGCCTCCAGTATTGCCGCATAAGGCCCTGAATTGAGCGACATGCTGATGCGGATTCCCTGTCCCTTTATATACGGGGAATTTAGGGATCGTATATCCTGGCGGGTAATTGATTTGGTCATACCAGCTCGGATACGGTCTTCCAGTTCTAACAATTTGCCCAGCCGCTTCATTCGCCTGATGAACCCGGATCTGCAGAGCTATATATTCGTCTAGGTCAACTTTGGAGATTGCCTCCTCCTTGGCTGTTGATAGAGCCGGCGGAGGATTTGACGTTTCTCCCCTGTCGTCTTCAAGGACGATCGGAGGATTTTCAGCAGGAGGGTCCGGCTGTAACATCATCCCTACCATATCTTGGAAGAGGAGCGCCATCTGTTTTATGTTAGCTGCTTGCTCTGCAGCTTCTTTGTCCCTCTTTTCGAGGACTCTGCGTAAAAAGTCAGCGTCGGTTTCTTGTTCTTGACGCTCATCCGAAGACGTTTCAGAGCTTTCTTTTGGCTCAGTGAGTGCAGCCATTGTAGTCATCATTTTCTGAAGCTTTTGTTGTTGCTCCTGGGCTTTCGTTACGGATCGGGTGAGCGGTCGGTGGCCCGTAGAAGTGCGGCTTTCCTCCTTTCCAGAAGCCATATAAACGGTGTACACCACCATGCCCCCAGACTTGGGGCGTTTGTGTTCGGTGTCTTTGCGATTTGCCGAAGACACAGGGGCTTTTTGCGGCCTCCTTTTTTGAGTGATTGGAGTTAAGGGAGCCATTGTAGTGGGCACCCAAGTAGCTTTTGCTTTTTGTGGTTTGACAGAGTAATCCTTCCCCTGCCGAACCTTCATCTTTTTTTGTCGTCGGAGGCAGTCTTGATCGATCACCGACTCTTGGACCTGTCGCCAGACTTTGTAAATTTTAGAGGACAGCCGTTGAGGGGGCTGCTCTAGCTTCTTCTCTGGAGTATTCTCCACAGGTGAAGGAGCTCGTTTCAACATCGCAATAGGAGAGTTTCTGCGCACCTTGTTGAGAAGTTCAAAGCTGTTCTTGGTTGGAACAGCAGCATCGATCCTCACCATCGGAGCTGACGGAGTTATCCCAGAGGGGGAGTTGCCCCCAGCCTTCCTTACTCGACGCCAGTGGCGACGTCGAGCGTGTCGTGCTGATGGAGTTGTTTCAGCTATAGGGGTGACCTCCTCATGCCCCCTGTGTTGGTCAGAATATACTGGTACCAGCTTTTTAAAGATCATCGTCCGTTGAACGGGGACGGCCAACTTGTCAGAAGCGAACTTCTGAACATGGGAAGCAACCTTGGTGATTTTGCCAGGAACGGGAGTTGGAATGGCTATCCGCTTCGGTATAACGCCTTCTGGTATGGCAGGCTTCTTCATGAGCCTGTTAGAGCTCTGGCCTAGTCCGTTAAAAACTGAAGCAGTGGAGTTGGGCGACCTGTTGAGTGGGGTCGCGGCAGTGGTAAGTCGATCGAAGACCAACTTCTTTGGAGCTCCTTGCAATGTCATTGGGGCGTTGAAGCTCATTGGTGGGAGCATGGTCCCAAAAGATAGTGCAGTGGTGGCTTGAGCCACCTGCTCCACTGGCATCTTGAAAAGAGAGGCCGCTTGGGGCCCATAAGTCACTCCTCCAGCAAGGACCGAGCGAGAGTTGCAGTTGCAGGTAGTGCAGTATGAAGCCATTGATCTTCTATTTTCTGCACGGAGCAAGACACCAAATCTTAGTACCTCGAATCCACAGGCAACCACAGTAAACCGCGATTCATTCGCGAACACGACACACGAAGTGTGGAGTGGAAAGAGGAAGAGGTCCCACCGGGCGTGCCAGAATCTGTTCCCCTCCGAACGGCGGACAAGACATGGACTGTCTGTGCCTGAGGTTCGGGGCAGATGCTATTTGCTTTTATCCGTCCACCTCTCCGAAGATACCAAGTTGATTTATGGCACCGTATATCGGAGGTTTAGACGGATGCGGCCGATGTAGCAGACTTCGTCAGATTCCCCCTCGCTTGAGGGGTTTTTAATTGTGGGGACGCTCTTCCCTGCAGGCGCAAGCCCCTGCAGTTAATTACGCTACCGCATCGCGGTAACAACTTTCTCCTTCTCCAGAATTTCACTTCGTGTCGTGTGTGTTTGTTTTGTTTGTGGTTGCCCGTGGATTGTATACGGAGACTGAGTAATGCCGTCGCCCGTAGGACGTGGATTAGTCCAAATCCGTATTTACTAAGATTTGGGTTTGGTGTTTTTAGTTTAAGGATGCATTAGTCGCGTTGCGACTAAGATCAACTTAAACGTTCGTTAAGGATACGTTAGTCCTGTTTTAGACTAAGATCCACTTAACGTAGTGATTAATTTAATGTATGGCCATCGGGACTCGTCACCTCTTTGACGTCGTTGAGGAATTACAACGACGGATGTCAAAGGAGTTCGGAGATGTACCCTCGAACCAGAGTTGATTGGGAGTTTTATAATCCATTTGAATGTTTAAGGATACGTTAGCCGTGTTTGGGGCTAAGATCAACTTAAACGGGACCGTTTAGATCCGGCAAAAGAGCGTTTGGAAGCTCTGTTGTTCCAGTTTAAGGACGTGGTGGTCCGTCGCCAGTTTAGGGACGTAGTGGTCCATATTCCAGTTTAGGGACGTGGTGGTCCAATATTAGTTTAGGGACGTTTCGGTCCGATATTAGTTTAGGGACGTTTCAGTCCGATATTAGTTTAGGGACGTTTCGGTCCGATATTAGTTTAGGGACGTTTCGGTCCAATATTAGTTTATGGACGTTTCAGTCCAATATTAGTTTAAGGACGTTTCGGTCCGATATTAGTTTAAGGACGTTTCGGTCCGATATTAGTTTAGGGACGTTTCGGTCCACGAGTTTAAGGACCCCGCAGTCCATATGGGTGTATGGTCGTTGGGACTCGTCACCTCTTTGACGTCGTTGAGGAATTACAACGATGGATGTCAAAGGAATTCGGAGATGTACCCTCGAACCGGATGTCAATTGATTTAAGAGAGCCATTTTGCTCCGTCAATTTAATTTAAGGACTTACGGCCACGATTGGGCTAAGTCCATTGCTTTTGCATTTCTTTTGCTTTTATTTGGGCTTTGCCCAAAAAGGATGCAGAGTATCAATTTTATTTGGGCCCAGCCCTTTTATTGCTTTGCAATCTATTTTGACCTGCTAAGTCTTTTTGATTTGGGCCTAGCCCTTCAAATAAGGCATTGCATTTGTGCAAAGCACCAAGAATCTTTTAGATTCAGGAAAAGAAGTGCAAAGCACTTTTTTAATTTCTTGATCTAAATTTAGATCAAAGAAAAGAAAGAAATCTTTTCTTTCTTTCTGTTTCAGAGAACCAGAGGTTCATAGCAAGTGCAAGGCACTATTTTTATTATTTTTATTTATTTATTTATTTATTGAAGATCACTGATCTTGCTTTTTAGATCAATGATCTATTCTTTAAGAGAATTTTCTCTTATCTCAAAGGTTTTTACCTTCTTTTTTTGTGTTCTCCAGAAATTCTCAAGAGTTCTCTTCTCTTTTTTTTTATCCAATTCTCTCCATATCTTTGAAATGGGGTCTGGGGTTCTTTTATAGTGCTCAAAGATCAGTTAAATTTGTTAAAAAGATCTTTTCTGAGTGATTCGGGGAATTTCCCCCACCGTTGGATCTTTGATCCAACGGTCCCTGTTTTACAGAAGAAATCTTCTTGTTTTAACAAGAACAGAAAAGATTTCCTTAAATCTTCATTCTGTTGTTGCGCAACTCACCAGCGCGTGACATGTGTCGCGCAGTAAGGCGCTTGCGCAGTTGCGATTGCGCAACTGCGCAGACACGTGTCGCGCAGTGAAGCGCTTGCGCACCTGCGCAGACACGTGTCGCGCAGCCGTGCGCTTGCGCAGTTGTGCTTGCGCAACTGCGCAGACACGTGTCGCGCTGCGGTGCGCTTGCGCAGTCGTGCTTGCGCAACTGCGCAGACACGTGTCGCGCTGCCGTACGCTTGCGCAGTTAAGTGTTACTTATGTTTTTAAAGAGCCTTGCTCTGATCGGACGTATCGCCTTGGGCGTTGTGCTGCCGTGTCAACTTCTGACACGTGGCGCATTGCGCGCAGCGCACGGGAACCGAAGCGTTGCTTCAAAATTTGAATTTTCAAAATTCAAACAGAGCCTTGCTCTGATTGGGGGAACACAAGGTAAAGAAGTTGAACTTCCAGAACTCCTTAATATGTTGAGGAGTGCAGAGGGCACCTTGCAGAAAGCAAGGAAAACACCCACTATGTTTGTTCGTGGTGCTTCCTCTTCCAGGTCCAAGGCAAGGGCCAAAGGAAGGAAGAAGAAGGCCGCTACCAAACCGAGAGGTGATGTTGGTAAGGTGGGAGTCAAGGGAAAGGAGAAAGTTGCGGTGCCAGTAGTGGCAAAGGACGAGTGCTTCCACTGTCGTAGGAAAGGCCATTGGAAGAAAGATTGCAAAGCTTGGATTGCCAAGAACCAGGACCCGAGGCAAGTTGTGGCTTCGGTTTCAGGTGTGTTTGAAATTGAAAATTGTCTGTCAATCAACTCTATTTCCTGGGTATTGGATACCGGATCAGGATCTCATATATGCAATTCATTGCAGGCACTGAGAAACCGTAGAGTGCTGAAGGTTGGTGATATGACCCTCCAGGTTGCTAACGGAGCTAGCGTGAATGCTGTGTCTGTAGGGGATTATCACCTTGGATTGACGAGTGGACATATTTTGGTTTTGCGCAACTGTTTTTGTGTACCTAGTTTAACGTATAATATCATATCAGTATCGTTGTTATCAAAAGAAGGTTATGATTTCACGTTTGTAAGCGATGTTGTTAATATCCATCTTAATCATGGTTTGATTGGGTCCGGTACACTAGATAACGGTATATACGTGTTAAACCAATTACAGATTTTCAATGTCCAGAACACACTAAAAAGAAAGTCTCCAGATATAAATCAGGCTTTCTTATGGCATTGTAGACTAGGTCACATCAATGAGACAAGGTTAACTAAGTTACATAGAGAAGGATATTTAGATCCGTTCGAATATCAATCTTATGCCACTTGTCAATCATGTCTCAAAGAAAAGATGACAAAGACTCCATTCACTGGACATGGAGTAAGAGCGAGCGAGCTCTTAGGACTCATACACATCGATGTATGTGGTCCAACGTCTACACATGCAAGAGGCGGTTTTTCATATTTCATTACTTTTACGGATGATTTCTCTAGGTATGGATTCATTTTCTTGATGAAACATAAATCCGAGGCCTTTGAGAAATTTCGAGAATATAAGAATGAAGTAGAGAACCAAACCGGCAAAAGTATCAAGGCACTGAGATCTGATCGAGGTGGTGAATACTTAAGTGCCGAGTTCCTGGGTTACCTAAAAGAGAAAGGAATTCTCTCTCAGCTTACTCCTCCATACACTCCACAACATAACGGTGTATCGGAAAGACGAAACCGAACCCTATTGGATATGGTACGTTCCATGATGAGTAATGCTGAGTTACCGCGATCTTTCTGGGGTTATGCACTAGAATCAGCTGCATATCTTTTGAACAGGTTTCCTACCAAGACTGTGCCTACCACACCATATCAGATGTGGAGTGGGAAGAAACCCTATCTTCAGTATCTCAAGATATGGGGATGTCCAGCTTTTGTTAAAAAGCAGCATGCGGACAAACTAGAGGCACGATCAGTACAGTATAAGTTTGTGGGATATCCAAAGAACTCCAAGGGGTATTTTTTCTATTACGCAGAGGAACAAAATGTTTTTGTTTCTCGTAATGCCCATTTTCTAGAACAACAGTTTTTAGAAAAGGAAACAAGTGGGAGCGCAATAGAACTGGAAGAAATTCCAGAACCACAAACTACTACTGAAAGTTTGGTAGAACCAGAAGTTCCAGAAGAACGGGACATTCCTGCACCCCTCCGCAGGAGTAGTAGGCCATCTCATCCGCCTGAGAGATACTACGGTTTTCTCATAGACGGGGATAGAGAGGATTGCGTCATTGATAATGATGAAGCTACTAGCTTCCAGCAGGCCATCTAGAGCGGCGACTCGGTAAGATGGCTTGATGCAATGCAGACCGAGATGGAGTCCATGTACACCAACAAAGTATGGACTTTGGACTTTGCTCCAGATAGGATAAAACCCATAGGATGCAAGTGGATCTTCAAGAAAAAGATTGGTGTAGATGGACAGGTTGAAACCTATAAGGCTAGACTTGTTGAAAAGGGTTTTCGTCAAAGACCTGGTTTGGACTATGACAAAACTTTTTCTCCAGTGCCTATGCTCAAATCCATTCGGATCCTTCTTGCCATTGCCACCTTCCATGATTATGAGATCTGGCAGATGGACGTAAAGACGGCTTTTCTAAATGGTAATTTAGAAGAGTGCGTCTATATGGATCAGCCAGAAGGTTTCAATCAGAGTGGGAGCAACGGGAAAGTGTGCAAGTTGCTTAAGTCCATTTATGGACTAAAACAGGCATCACGGAGTTGGAACATCTGTTTTGATGAAACGGTCAAAAATATGGCTTTATCAAAAATCCAGATGAACCATGTATATATAGTAAAATTGTAGCACGAACTGTCGTATTCCTCGTCTTGTACGTGGATGATATTCTCTTGATAGGAAATGACATTCCTATGCTACAATCTGTCAAAGGATTCTTGTCACACAGGTTCTCCATGAAAGACCTAGGTGATGCCTTTTACATTCTGGGGATCCGGATCTGTCGTGATAGATCTAAGAGAATGTTGGGAATTTCGCAGTCCAGGTATATCAACACTATACTGAAAAGATTCAGTATGGAAGATTCTAAGCGCAGTAATTTACCAGCTTATCACGGAATCACCCTCTCCAAAGAGATGTCTCCCAAGACTGATTTGGAAAGGGATCGCATGTCGATTATACCCTAAGCTTCTGCGGTAGGCTCTATAATATATGCGATGTTGTGCACCAGACCAGATGTAGCTTACGCACTGAGCGTGGTAAGCCGGTATCAGTCAGACCCAGGGGAGAAGCACTAGATAGAAGTAAAGAACATTCTCAAGTACCTGGGAAGGACTAAGGATATGTTCTTGGTTTACGGCGGAAAAGACCTTAAGATCGAGGCTTATGCCGACTCCAGCTTCCAGAGTGACAAGGATGACTCCAATTCCATATCAGGTCATGTCTTTACCCTCAATGGAGAGGCGGTGTACTGGAAGAGTTCCAAGCAGGACACCGTTGCTGACTCGACGATGGAAGCGGAGCATATTGCTGCTTGCGATGCCGCAAAAGAAGCGGTCTGGATGAAGAAGTTCCTAACAGAACTTCAAGTGGTTCCTACCATTGTTGATCGAATACCGCTTTATTATGACAACAACGGCGCTATAGCTTTAGCGAAGGAACCCAGGTCCCGTCAGAAGTCCAGACACATCTTAAGGCGGTATCACCTGATCAGGGAGATCATAGATCGCCAGGAGATCGAGGTCCGGAGAGTTGCTACAGAGGAGAACACTGCAGATCCAATCACAAAGGCCTTACCTCAGACACAGTTCGAGAGGCTATTCGAGATGATAGGTCTTCGATACGCCAGTACATGGCCCTAGTGCAAGTGGGAGATTGTTAGTGTATATTCCCTAGGGGCCATTATTGTATCATACTTGTTTGTATATTACTTAATGGAAACTTGGGATATTCACAGTTGTATTAACAGTCTTGCTCAACATAATAGTATGCTACTTGGTTTATATCTATCTTAATATGTGTATATGTTTCTTTTAGCATATCGCGAATACATATTGATAGAACCCTTAGGATCTTGCTTGACTACCAGCGTTGTGATGGCAGTCACACTAGTGGGAGCTGGGTAGTCTACAAGCACATCCTTTTTCAGGTCCCTAGTCGTAGGATTATCGAGACAGGGCATCGATACTCTAGAGTAGACTAGTGTATACGCTTCTCATCCCAGCAGGGGAGATGGTCTGTTCCACAGCCATTAGTACGTTGTACTGGAGATAGTATGAAGGTGCTCGTTGGGTTACGGGTACACCGGACAGGACTCGCAGGGAACTGTGGGTTGGTATTATACCCGTCGTCAGTTAACAGTTCCCAGGTGACATGAGTACAGCATAGTCCGCAGACTTGACACTGTTGCTTCGTCTCGAGTGTGTTCCCACTGTTCTTAGATTGCTACCCTACCACGGCTCAAAGGAGTCGTGCAAACAGGTAGCAGTTAGGTGCAGTCCCGAAGCACTTGGAGGCAGTGGCAGTTAGAAAGGATTCGTCTATCCCGGTATTGGGAGTTGATATCGCACTGTGTTTGGAGAGCCATTACGCAAAGTCCCTGGCCAGGGCAAACGAGATTTACTGGTAGGATTTCCAGTAGCTTCTCAAAGTGTAATGGGCTTCACTCCGACATGACTTATACCACTTCTAAGGGACTGATGCTTGTCGCCCCCAAGACCCGATATGCGATAGTATTAGACGAACAAACCGGACTATACAGAGATTGTCACATCAGGCTCAGTAGGAGTTCGGATGGGTTTCCTCATCGGCCTTCTTATCGACATCTACCTGGGGACCGTTACGTACAGCTAGTACCGCTTATGGCCTGTGGTTAAACCCACTGCTAGCGTAGTGTCGAGTCTTTAGAGTCCCACACAGAGAGTTTCCCTGCTTTAGGCAAAACGATATAGAGGTTGTATGGTTTTACGACAGGGTTCGGACATATACGTGTACTTTTGCACGTATGATGTTCGGACAGATTATACTAGCAGGCTTTAGTTTAAGACAGATTCTAGTATTGGATTATTGGATTTATACGGTCTCAGAATATCCGTGTTTTACGGATGGGAGGGGCATTCTCGTAATTAGTCGAGAAGCTTCTAGAAGAAAGGTGAGGTGGAGAGCTTAGGTGTAAATTGCATTAAATGAATTAGTGACTCATGAGATGATTCATCCAAATGAGTTAATGAAGCATTTATTGCTTAATGACTCATGTGATGATTCATTGATTGTATTAAATGAAGTATGGTTGTAATTATCATATATGATTTATTTGATAATCTTTATGCTTCATATAAATATAGAAATGAGTTATTTTTCATTTAATTCTCACATACACATTCTCTCTCCTCAAGCTCTCTTCTACTTCAACCTAACCCTAATCCTCTCATGTGTTGAGATCCCAAGGGTTAGAAAAACTAATTAATCCTTAATCCATCTCTATGTCCTCTAGGTTACTTGGATTAGCAATTCTAGCCACTTAGTTACCTCTAGTGAGAGGTTAAAGCTTGGAGAAGGAACTCTTGGGTGGATCTTCTATCACATCGAGGAGGCCGACGAGGAGGTGAACAACAAGAACAAGAAGGACTAGTATTTTGAGGTATAATTATCTATCATAGTAGTTTAGCACTTCTAGATAGTTGTTAGTTAGGGTTTAGCAAAGATCCGTAAAGTTAGTTGATGTTAACTTAAACCAAATGATTTTTTTACCTATTCCGCCTCCTCGCATCTTGTGGGGTGTCTAACGTCGACTTACAGACTCGACGCTCTCGAGAAGAAGATCGAGGGCATGCGCCGGGAGGCTCACCTCTCGAGCGACGGGGCTAAGTACGATCCGATTCACTCACAATGTCGTTCACCGAGGAATTGCTCGTCGTCCACGTCTCCTCGTGCAACAAGCCCCAAAGGTCTTTCTGTTCGACGGGAAAACCGACCCGAAGGATCATTTGGATGCTTTCACCGCGGGGATGAGCTTCCAGGACCACACCGATGCCGCCCAGTGCAGGGCCTTCCCAGCCACCCTCATCCACGCAAGTCGGGACTGGTTCCGAGGGCTCGAGCCCCGCTCAATCTCGACTCTCGACGAGCCGGCTACTCAATTCCTTGGCCACTTCGTTGGGAACCGTCGGCAAAAGCGCACGGTCGACTACCTCTTCACGGTTAAGAGTGGGGAAAAAGAGACGTTCAAGGCCTACATCACCCTCTTCTACAACGCTCTTCTCGAGGTCCCCGAGCACCGGGACGAGACCGTCATCACGGCGCTCAAATCTGGTCTGAGGCACAAGGAGTGGTTGCGCTCCTTTGCGTTGGCACAACCTTAGACCATGGACGAGATCAAGTCGTGGACCGAGCGCGAGGTTCAGCTGGAATCCGAGGTGAACGCAAACCTCCCCCGAGCAGAACGGTCCGACCAGAAAAGAGGGCTCGAGAGGAGAGGCTGGAGCGTCAGCAGCCCTATCACCCGAAGTTCCAGGAGTATACCCCACTCAACGTCTCCCTCGCAGTATTGCTAGAGGAGGCCCAGAATGAGGGGTTCTTCAAGTTCCCTCCAATCCCGCGTCAGGCCGCGAAGCAAACCCGGGGCCCTTACTGCGCTTTTTACCGGACGCTGGGCCACGCCACGGAGTATTGTAAGCAACTCCGGGACTACATCGAGGAGCTCATCCGATCGGGGCACTTCGCCGCCTACTTGAGAGATAAACGGCAGGCCGACCGCGAGCAGGAGCAGCGTCCCTCTCCCGCTGAGCTGACCATCAACCAGATCATGCTCGTTTCGGCAGATAACCCGTCCGACGCTCAGGGAGCCCCGTACCCGATGCCGAGCACGGAGACCAACAAGCCCCCGGGGAACTCAGGCCACGCTAATAAGGTCATCAATTAGCATGTACTTTTCCTTTGGGGCAATGTAAACTCTTTCTAGGGTCTGTTGTTAATTTAATAAAGATCAATGGAACATTGCGGAAAAGAGGGAAAGTTCTCATTTATTTAAAAAAAAGGTATTATAGGCTCCTCAGCCATACATACAAAAAGAAAAAGAAAATTACAACAGCGGGGGAAGGGGGTGCAGAGAGCACTACTCGTGATACTTGGTAAAGATCTCCGCCAGCCGAGGCCTCGCGAGATCCAACCTTTGCCCTCGGTTCCTCCCGCGCGCGTTGGCCCCGAGTCTCAGCTCGTAGCACTCGAGGACGAGCGCCTCTGAGCGAGCCAACCGGTTCGCGGAGATCAGGCCGAAGCGCCTCAGAGACCGCAGCTTTCCCACGGCCTCGTCATAGATCTGCTCAGACAGGGGGTTGTAAAGCCCCGGCGACGCCCTCCAGATGGAGTATGTCACGCCCCGCTTCCCAGAGAACGCTAAGATAGACACGTGACAGAGCCAACCATACTACCTGTGGATAGGAAATATCCCTCCATAGTCACATTATGGCTGTAGAGATATCAAGAACAATAATAACCTATCTAACACATGTCTATAAGACAGAATAAACGAGTCAAGAATAAAACAATACGGAAGCAAAAAGATCCAATACAAAAATAACCTGGAATGTACGTCCCATAATGCGGGCTCACATCAGGAATGAAAATGCTGAAAAGAAAGTGAAATAAACTAACAACAGGTCCTCACTGCTCGGCCTGCTGACTGAAATACTCCTGCTCGGCCTGCAGCGAAGGTAAAGAATCCGGGCCATTCAAAACCCAGACGTCAGTGCGTCATAATATCAAGCAATAATATAAACAGGGGTAGCAAGACATGCAGGTAAGAGTATGAACGGTAAAACAGGTATAACAGTAACATAAATAAGGACAGTGAAGGGTAAGGCATAGGTGATGTGCAGTAAGTAATCTAGACTGGTCTACTGGGTTAACTACTCTCAAGTCTTGAAATCAATTTGATGAATCATCGATGTAACTCAATAGTATCCTGTGTGTGCCCGGGACCACGGTCAAAGACTCTCGGGCTGAATCCGAGACGTGCCGCAAGGCAGTAAAAGGTAGTATGTAACGACGAATGATGTCAGCAGCATCATCCCGGGGCTGGCCTAGCCCGTAAGACTGATCAGTAAAGGTATCGAACTGTCGAGTTACAAGTCAGGTTTCATAATTGATTTTCCCATACCCCCAAGTTATGTGTTCAAGTCAGGTATTAATAAATCTGGAGCTAATGCCAACCCAGGATCAAGCAGGTATAAGTTTTTATGGATAGACAACAGAAAATGTTCGTAGGGACAATAGGTCAAGATTGCTGGCATTAGTAACAAGATCAGGTAACAGGTCAAGATGAGGTACATCAGGTCATGTCAGGTAGTATACATGGATCCAATCAGGTCAAGTAGTGCACAATATCAAGTCGTGTCACGTAGTAGTGTATCAAGTCATGTCAGGGGTGCACAAGTATCACGTGGGTGCTCATAATCAAACTGTAATAAGCATGGGTATACAAAAACAAGTATGGGGTACCAATATAACAATAAAATGGAATGATGTGATGTAGTATGCAAATAGATATAAATTCAAAGATATGGATGTACAGTTTTCGATTAGGGTTACAGTTATAGTTCCAACACTAATTAGGATGCACTTTATTAAACATGAAATATTAATTTCACGGTATTATGTATTAATGTGATCTATGGATGCAATTGTATATATATTAGACGAGATGGATGCAAATAGGTATCCGAAAGGTTATAAACTATAAAATGGTACTATGGGATGTACAAATAAGCACTATGTGATATAAATATTGATATGGATGCAGTATAATGTAATCTAGTATGCAACAAGATAAGTTTTCATGATCTAGATCTAAAATGATGTAAACGGATGCACACGGAACATCGAAACGTTATAAAATGAAACATGGAATACAAGATTTAAACTACAGGTATAATATTTAATTAAATAAATATATAATGAGTTAAATAGCATGTAGCAAGATTAACTTGCCTAGACGGATCACGAAACGGGTGTGTACGGAACGTCTCACGTCGGCGAAATGTCGCGACGCATGCACGGTACACGGAACGGTTCCAAACAACGTACAAAGGTGATCACACAAGTCAGGTACGACGTCTGGATCGTCGGGATCGTCGACGTCACGTCCGGCTCCGGCGAACTATAAAAGGCAGAGAACTATTTTAAGGAAAAAAAGAATAGAAGAAAGAAAGAAAGGAAAGGGAAGAAAGGAAGAAGGAAATGGGGAAGAAGAAAGCTCACTGTGGTGTACTGGAGTCGGAGAACGAGGGGCGAGGACGAGATCGACGACGGCGATCAACTCCGGCGGTGTGGCGTGTGCAAGGGGGTGCTCGAGTTTGGGTTTCAGGGTGTGCAGAGCTCGGGGAGATGAGCAGAGGAGAGTGAGGACAAGGGGAGGATGAAGACGAGGTCGAGAGGGCGTCGTCGGAGGCTTTGGGCGACGGCGAGGTGGAGGCAGGCGGGGTTAGGGTTCGCACAGGAAAAAAAAATGAGAGGAAGAAGAGTTAAAATAAATATATAGGGAGAGAGAGAGATAATCTGAGAGAGAGGGGGGAGATCGAGAGGAGAGAGAGAGGTAGTGAACAGTAAGGAGAGATAAATTTGTTTGTTTGTGGGAGAGAGAGAGAAAGGATAGCGGGGGAAGAGAGAGAGAGGGAGAAAGAAAAAGAAAGAGAGAGAGGGAGTGGGAGCCACGAGCCAGAGAGAGGGGAGCTGGAGTTGAGCTGGGATAGTTAGGGAGTTAGGATTTTAAAATTTTTAAAAGATTTTAATTGATTATCGAAATTTAAAAGTTGGATAAAAAATAAAGATATTAAATTAATTAATTTGAATTTTGGCGAGATGCAAAAATATTCCAAAACACGCCCGGGTCGGGTCTAAAAATTTAGATTTAATATACGAAAAATATATGCGACTTTCAAAATTCAAAACGAATGCTCAGGTAACTAAAATGCATACCCCCAAGAACGGATGCACGTACGTGCGCGTAGCCATCCAAACACGTATGTTTCACTGAACGGGATGAGAACAAGATGTGCGGATGCTACCACGGGGTTAGGGGTAGTATGCCGGCTATGAAATGCAATTTTAAATTATTTTCTGTGACTTAAAATGTTATATGGTAAAATATGCGATGCCAGATGAAATGCGAGTATGCACTAATATGAGATGCACATGTCTATGTAACAAGTCAGGGTAATTCATAATTATGAATCAAACAGGTTCAAGCAATCGGGTCGGGTCGAATGCAATGTAAAATATAAAATACCATTCGCACCCAAAATACGATAAATCAAGAAAATACTACAGATAAGTAAATATGAGAACTGGAAATGGTATAAATGAACTAAGTTGTTACATTATACCTAACTACAAAAAGAATTTCGTCCTCAAAATTCCAAGAACAAGAAAGGATAAACAATCAAGAAACTACATGAATAGATGTGGAAACTTCTGCCGGATTTCATCTTCTCGTTCCCAAGTTGATTCTCCATCCGAGCGATTTCCCCAAGAAACAAGTACAAGAGGGATAACATTGTTATTAAGAACCTTTTCCCTTCGATCCACAATCGACATCGGTCGCTCCTCAAAAGTCAAATCTTCTCGTACAGTTAGCTCCGAATGATCCAGCACGTGTGTTTCATTTCGAACATATTTACGGAGTTGAGATACGTGAAACACGTCATGAACATTCGCCAAGGATTGCGGTAAAGCCAAACGATACGCCACTTCTCCGACACGCTCCAAAATCTCGAAAGGTCCAACGAATCGAGGACTAAGCTTTCCTCGACTCCCAAAGCGAATCACCCCTCTAGTCGGTGATATCTTCAAGAATACCAAATCACCAACAGCGAACTCTAGAGGTTTTCTCGATGTATCGGCCCAACTCTTCTACCGATCTTGTGATGCCTTCATATGATTCCGGATAGTGTTAACTTTCTCTACAGTCTGCACGATCAAATCCGGTCCCAACAATCTTCGTTCTCCAATATCGTCCTAGCAAACAGGTGAACGACACTTGCGACCATATAATGCTTCAAATGGAGCTATCTGAATAGTTGTCTGAAAACTGTTATTGTAAGAAAACTCCACTAAGTGTAGATGATCCTCCCATGAACCCTTGAAGTCTAACATGCAATCTCTCAACATGTCTTCAAGAGTTTGGATCGTTCTCTCCGACTGGCCATCTGTCTGAGGATGATAACCTGTGCTAAACTTCAATCGAGTCCCCAAACTTTACCGTGACCTCCTCCAAAAGTGTGAAAAGAAACGGGTGTCACGGTCAGACACGATGCTCACCGATACTCCATGCAATTTTTACAATCTGCTGCATGTACCGTTCAGCCAAAGCTTCCGTTGATTGACCAACTCGAAATGGTATTGTTCCCTGCCGAAAACCGGGAAGACGAACGTCTTGCCTAAATTTGGGGGCAGATGCTAATTGGTGCTATCCGTCCACCTCTCCGAAGATGCCAAGTTGATTTATGGCACCATGTATCGAAGGTTTAGACGGATGCGGCCGATGTGGCAGACTTCGTCAGATTCCCCCTCGTTGAGGGGTTTTGATTGTGGGGACGCTCTTCCCTGCAGGCGCAAGCCCCTGCAGTTAATTACACTACCGCATCACGGTAACAACTTTCTCCTTCTCCAGATGGTCACTTCGTGTTGTGGGTGTTTGTTTTGTTTGTGGTTGCCCGTGGATTGTATACGGAGACTAATTTATGTTGTCGCCCGTAGGGCGTGGATTAGTCCAAATCCGTATTTTCTTAGATTTGGGTTTTGGTTTGGGTTTAAGGATACGTTAGTCTTATTTGAGACTAAGATCAACTTAAACGTTTGTTAAGGATACGTTAGTCTAATTTTTAGACTAAGATCAACTCAACGTTTGTTAAGAACGCGTCAGTCTAATTTTAGACTGAGATCAACTTAACGGGATCGTTTAGATCCAACAAAAGAGCATTTGGGCCCTATTGTTTAGTTTAGGGACATTGCAGTCGATTACCAGTTTAAGGACATGGTGGTCCACTGCCAGTTTAGGGACATGGTGGTCCAAGGTTAAGGACATCATAGTCCGTGGACTTAAATGGACCCCATAGTCCGAGGTTAAGGACATCGTAGTCCGTGGGTTTAAATGGACCCCACAGTCCGAGGTTAAGGACATCATAGTCCGTGGGTTTAAAGGGACCCCACAGTCCAGGTTAAGGACATCGTAGTCCGTGGGCTTAAGGACCCTACAGTCCAGTTTAAAGACATCATAGTCTGTAGAATGTATGGCCGTCGGGACCCGTCACCTCTCTGAAGACGTTGAAGAATTACAACGACAAATATCAGAGGAGTTCAGAGATGTACCCTTGAACCAATTTTGGTTGGGAGATTTATAGTCCAATTTGGGACTAAAGTCTGTTGAGCATATGGGCTCAGTTGATATGAGTTCAGGACTTACGGCCAATCTTGGGCTAAGTCCAATAAATGTTTAACATTTTATTATTCTGGCTAATGAGCCTTTATTTGGGCTTGGCCCTTTTAATAATGCAGAGCATTGAATTCTAACATCTTTTGTCTTGTATTGAATGCATAGCATTCATCAGAACGGAATGCGTTCTGACATTGCGCCACATGGCGCGCCAGGCGCTTTGCGCCAGTCAAAGAGCGCATTGTGCTTCTGTCGGGTAGCGCCCACAAAGAGGACATGTGTCGCGCTTAGCGCTAAGCGCTAGTTTATTAGCGCATTGCGCTTTTAATTTATGAGCGCTTTGCGCTGATTTAGGAGCGCGCCAGTGAGTGACACGTGGCACGCTTGGCGCTGAGCGCCAGTCTATGAGCACAGTGCACTGTTTTAAAAGCGCAAAGCGCAAGTGGTGTCTATGGTTGACACGTGGCATGTTTTGGCGCTGAGAGCCGATCCAAGGAGCGCAAGAGCGCAGTTCATGAGTGCAAGGCAATTTCTGATAGCGCAAAGCACATTTGATCAGATTTAAGATCAAAGAACAAATTTATGTTCTTCTTAAAGGAGGCTTTGCCTCAAGATTCAAGAACAAAAGTTCTTGTTTTCATAAAAGGCTCTGCCTTTATAGATCAAAGATCTGTGAATGAAGTGAAATACTTCTTTTATATTTATATATATATATTTTTTTATGCTTAGATCTTTTGATCTTTTGCTTTTTATTAAAGACCTTGGTCTTTTTTCAGATCTATGATCTTTTTAGAAGATGATTCTTCTTTTTTTAACGAGATGATTTCATCTCTGTTATTCAAGAACATAGTTCTTTACCTTGAAAATGAAGAAAAATCTTCTTTTTTCTAAGAGCTTGCTCTTCTTTTTCTCAAAGTTTGCAGAGGGTTTCTCTCTCTTTTTTTTTGTTTCTGTCCTTTAGACTTGAAGTTTAGGGGCCTTTATATAGGGCCAAATGATTTATTGAATCGGTTTAAAGAGATCTTTCTCTGATTGATTTGGGAATATTTCCCACCGTTGGTTCGTTGATTCTAAGACTTCTGTTTTACAGAAGATAATTTTCTTGTTTCAATAAAATTGAAAAATCTTTCCATAACAGAATTTTAGTTCTGATTAATTAATAATTTATTATTAGTAGATCTTTTAATCTAACGGTGGGGAATTTTTAATTCCAGCGCCGGCGCACCTTGCGCTGGCGCACCTTACGCTAGCGCACCTACGTTCGACACGTGGCGCGTAGCGCAGCGCAACTGCGCTAGCGCACCCGTGTTTGACACGTGGCGCGCAGCGCAGAGCGCCAGATCTGAAGCGTTGCTTCAACTTTTAAATTTTGAATTTTGAAACAGAGCTTTGCTCTGATTGGGGGTGCGCTGCGTAGGGCGCAGCGCACCTGGCGCTAGCGCGTCTGCGTTTGACACGCAGCGCGCAGCGCACAGAATCTGAAGTATTGCTTCAATTTAAATTTTGAATTTTGAAACAGAGCTTTGCTCTGATTGGGGGAAACAAATGCCTCCCCACCGGTGCGCTCACGTGGCGCACACGTGAGTGCAGCGGTGGCAACATCTGAGCCCTTGGATCTACTCAGAAGTTGAAGAGGCAGTTCAGTACCTATAAATAGGACCTTTGGTCCTTCAGATGATTATCATCTTCTTCTTGAGAATTTTCATTCAGAGCGCAGCTCTTTTGTTAAGAACTTTCAAGATTCAGAACTCTTAGGTAAAATTAAAGAATTTTAATAAATTAGGGTTTTTACCCATTAGCAGAGCCTTGCTCTTCATAGATCTTTGATCTAAAGAAAACCCCTTTAGGGTTTCATAAACAGAGCCTTGCTCTCATGAACCCATAGATCTAAACAGATCTTTTCTTGGGGTTTGTTAGCCCATGAATCAGAGCTCTGCTCTTTTGATGATATGTAGATCTTTTGATCTTTGATGAAGAACTCTTAAGAGTTTTTTCATGGATCTTGAAGATCCCAGAATTTTTAATTGTTATAATTAATTTCAATTAATCTTTGATGGATTTTCCATCATCATTATAGAGCCAGGCTCTTTAAGGAATTTTATTCCTTCATGACTAGAGTTTGACAAGTGTCACTCTGTTACAGAGCTTTGCTCTCAAAGGGAGATTTTCTTCTTTTCCCGAGGGATTCTCATTCAATGAGAATTTCCTTGAGGATCTCCTCATTAATTGACGGTCCCATCCAATGATGAGGCTATTTTTACTAATTGATGCATTGTCATCTGGATTTTGTGGGTCCCCCTTTGGTCCCATTTCCACTGCATTGCAGTGTAGTACAACTTTTAAAGTACCGAGTGTCAGAAATTTAGAATTAAATTATAGCACTGACAGTCGATTTCTGTCCCCCCTTTTTGCAGGCAATATGTCTTTCGATGCTTCGTTTCCGTTCGTCCGTTCAGAGAGAGGATTTCCTGGAGCACCCGTAGACCGGGAGGTCCTAGCTTTGATCAGAGACCATGATCTGGAACATAAGAATCTTCACCTTTGGGGGTCATGGTACAATCAGATTATCAGGGGTCGACAAAGCTTTTCATGCGCGGTACCCTCGGAGCCCATCATAGCGATCCATTACGCCAACTCACCCCCAGTGAACTACGCCGTGGAGATGGTCAATTGGACTTCAGAAGGCCTTCTTCAGCCCGCTATAGCTTCGATTCCCGTTCAGCCTCCCATGGTTTTAGACACCTTGGGATGCCGTATTTGTCAAGGCGAAGCGCGGCCGTGGGGGCAACCATATAATATAGGTCTGATTCCTCGTCATCCGACCGGTTATCTGCAATGGGCCCGCTACATTCTGTCAGCGAAGAAGTCGCAGTTGATAATGCTTGGGCTGTATACTGCCGTTTACGCTTCTCTTTTCCAGTATCCTACGCTTCCCACCTGGTGGGTTAAGGCCTTCTTGGAGCAGTGGAATATCCCTACTCACACCTTCCTTTCACTGGACCGGGAAGTGTCAATCTCCTTAGAGGAGTTTGCAGAAGTTTCTGGCTTACTGGTCATAGGGGAGCATTATGAGGAGCTGCTTCCCACAGACGAATATGTCTTCGGTGCCAAGCCAATGATAATGGGCCTTACTCCGGTGAATGCTGTTCAACACCAGTTTCCCAGTTTGATCAAAGTGTTGGATATCTACGAGGGCCTTTTTCTCGAATCTGGGAGCCGTGGGGTTAGTTTCGAGGATTTCATCGCTCGCTTCCTTCACCCAAAAGTCTTCTCGAAGGAGGCCGTTAAATTCGCCACGCTTGACGACCCTTTCGGCTTAGGTTTGGACAACCTGCCAGCGACGAAGGTAAATCAAAAGAGTTTCTTCCTTCCCAACTCTCCAGTTGTTCCTTTTGCGTAGATTGCAGTCCCCGGGATGGATGAGGAAGCATTCTTTTTAGGATTTCTTGGGCTATGGTTGAGCTGGTTCGCTCTCCCGATGCACCTTCGCCGCATGAGGCCATCTGTCTTTTATCCGGCTTACCGAATGACTATTGGGGTGAAAGTGGCTGTCGGGGTCGCCGGCTTAGCCCATCTGTATTACGGCCTTAGTCAAGCGGCGGATACTACTGAACCCGGAGTACAACATGTGAACTTCTCGATGCATTACTTCATGTCATGGCTCGAGTTACATGCACTTGGCATTTTTGGTATCCATAGAAGGCCTTCATTCTATGACAGGTACAGCTTCCCCCGGATTATGCGATTAGTCGGCGCCTCAATTGTAAATCCGTCGCCGCAGGATGCTAGTGGTTTGCTCCTTCGTCCCCGCATAGTTGGAGACGGGATGACCTTTACCGACAAGGTGTTAACCGTCGGAAAAGAGTCTGCCACAACGGTGCGGCCCTTGCAGGACATTTTCAAAGATGGAGCCTCAGTTTTGACAGCTCGAGAGATCCTCCACTTATATTCTATCAGACCGGGCTTCCTGATGTTTAGGAAAAATGATGCGGCGCTTTTCATGAGATATAATCCGCATCGTTTTGCCCAACAATTGAGCTATAATCAAGGAGTGCCGCTGGAGACTTTCTTGCTGGAACCCCTTGCCACTGAAGAGGGGATGCGGAGTGCGCTGCATCACTTCATGCATTTGAATACGGGCTCTCACTTCTTTATCAGCGAGCCGAGTTGCGTCCTACGGATTCTTAATGTGTATACGGCATGGTACCAGCATTCGACAGGCGCCGTTATTAAAGAAGAAAGGCGGTTGCTGCTTGATCGCAAAAGTGCACCTCCTGCCAGTGATCGTAAAGTCCCTTTGAAGCGACGGATCGTTGTCCCCCTCCGGTAAGAGAGGTTGCTGCAGTTGAGCCTCCACATGCGCTAAGCCCCACACGTGGATTTCCCCATGCTCCTGTGGAGACGGTGGACGTGCCCTCGGTGCCCCGCGCTCCCGTGGAGACGGTAACTGTGGCTTCACCCGAATCTGGCGTGGGCTCGGATATCGGGACTCGCCGTCCCAAAGTGCCCACGAAGCGCAAGCTGGTGTTGGCTGCGACCGGAGCTCGCTCACAGAAGAAGAAAAAGAAGTCGATCCTTTCTATCGACGTTGTACTTGGCCAGGAGCCTCACGCTCCTTACGGTGAGGGCCTGAGCGAGTATAGGACAAACAAGGGCTTATTCATGCCGCCAGACGATACTGATCTGGCGGCTGCCATTGCAGCTTCTAAACAATTGGCCAGCCACGAAGAGGGGTTGGCTATCCTTGCGTGATCAGGTACTCATTAGCTGTATATTCCATCATTGCATCATATCTCTATTATTGTGTTATGACAGACGTTTTTCTTCTTTAACAGGCATTTATACTGAAGAAACTCTCGTTGCTTCTCTCAAGGCTTTAGAGGAAGAGGAACGATTTCGAGCATCCTTAGGCATCAGTACATTTCGGTTCACCATGTTCCTGCTCCCGTTTCTTATGAGTAATCTGACCCTTTCTTTGTCTTATCGCAGGGACCACAATGCCGATTCTGCAAGCTGATGCGGAAATTCTTCCCGAGCCAGCTACCGAAGTCCCGGCCTCTTCGGCACTGCCGAAAGAGGCCTTACTTAAACAACCGATGACGGAAGCCTTGACGGCTCCAGAGGTAACCCTGGATGCGGACGATGACGTCCTGTTGACGAAGGTCTTGAGAAGATCGGCTCTTACGGCCCGGACGGAAAGGAAACGTAGGATGCGTGCGGCAAGGGAGCGTACTGCCGCCTTGGATGCGGGTGCGGGTTCCAGTGCTGTTGCCCCTGCCCTTACTCCTTCAGAGGACGCTCCGGCTGCCTTGTCTACTGCCTATAGACGAGCAACACGTGCGTCTCGGGAAACGGTCGGAAGACCAACCCAAGGTAATGTGACACGGGGTTCCGTTGTCAAAGTTTTAAGTATCAATTCTCATATATTTTATCTTGCAGAGCCGAGTCTTCCCGAAGAGGTGGTGGAGACCGCTGAGCCCAAGGTAGCGGTGGAGGAGGTAGCTGTGATTGCCGAACCCGGGGTGGCGGTAGGCGAGGTGGCTCCAATTGTCGAGCTCGAGGCAGCGGCTGGTGAAACAGTCACGTTTGCTGTGCATGAGATAACTGCCATTGTCGAGCCCCAGGTGGTGATGGGTGAGACGGCTACAATTGCTGAGCCTAAGGTGGCCGCTCCCTCTCAAGAGTCGGCACCGCCCCAATCATTGCTCTTCCCGCTTACAGCTCTTGGCTATCTCCTGGCGTCGCAAGCGTTACGACGGCTCTTGTAGAGTCAGGGGATGAGGCGACGGGAGGTGAGACCATCCCGATGGAGGAGGAAGAAACAGTTGCTGTATCAAGTGGTGCCCTCGTCACGGTTCCGACTGGCGACTCATCAGGTAGATTTTGGGTCATTTCTTTTCTTTTGTTCTGAAATCCTTTTCAATCTTTCCTGACAGTATTTGTCTTGTTTCTTATGCAGGTGTGGCGAGTGCTGAGGTCGCGCTACCCGAGGCAACGCCACCAGTTACTGTTTTGACGGTGACTCTTTCTCTACCTTCTCTCGCACCATCTCAAATGTTGGAAAGTACGGATTTATGACCCATCAGTCTTACTTCTAGGCCGTATAATTTATGTACTGACATTGCATTACTGCGTCTTTGCAGGAGTCCTTTTTGATCACCTGTATCAGGTGCTGCACCCTCACTTCTCCTTCCTGTCAGAGATTGGTCCGCCTAGTGGTGTCGGTGAGTATCTTTTCTAGATGATGTCTTTTCTTTAATGGGCAGTCACATTATTGCTAATCCCTCTTTGTATTGCTTGTAGCCCTACAAATCGAAGGCGGAGACGAGGCTATCGTTGCACCGCCAGTACTTCCAGCTCTGCCCCCTGTTGCGGCCGGTATAGTAAATCGCATCGTTCATGAACCTCTTACACTTCTTGAACCGTCATTTAATTGTGATTTGTTTTGCAGCAGTCACATCAACTCCAACCCCGTTCGAGTCTCGCGTCATAATGCCAACCGGACCCTTTTCCAGACGTCCATCCTTGAAAGGTGCCGCGAATAGTCTGCGCATGGTGAGCGACTATATCGAGGAGCTCGACGTGGAGACTCCTACATCTGCCGTGGATTTTTCCACGGAGGTTAACCTAATGCTGGCAATGCTTGTAAACTTCCATAATGAAGGCATTGTCGAGTCTTGGGTTAACTACTGCCGGAAGATTGAGGCCTACCTACACGAGCTCGAGCTTATGCGTCCTGCCCCTGAGGCTCAGGCTTTGAACTCCCAGCGGGCCGCATGGGTTGAGCAGAGCGTTCCGTTCCTTCGCCATTTCGAACGAGAGGCAACCCTTAAGCGAAAGGAATATAAGGAGACTTCCGCTGAATCTGTTCAACTGGGTGCTGAGGTTGCAGCAAATGCTGCCCAGCTGAACACCATCTTTGAAAACCTTCAACGATGTATTTCTGACGGGCTGGTGCTGAGGAAGAAGCTTGTTCTTAGTGAACAGGTTGTGCAGAGTCAGGAAGCTGCTCAGCAGGAAATTGATGAGAAGATTTCATCGTGCTTGCAGCAAAGGGCTCAAATTGAAGCGGAGCTGGCCGTGGCGGCTGATCATGAAAGGCGCTAAAAGAAGTGCAAGAGCAGCTGGCGGCCTTGCTAGAAACGCTTCCTTCTCAGTAGCAATTTTCGTACCATTTGTAATTTTGAGTAAAATATATTCATTCTTTTATTCTTTCATATGATGTATTTTGTACCCGATTGAATTCATGAATAAAAGATACATTTCTTTCGCAATGTCTTATGTCTCGTCTTTGCTTTCTTCTTTCTTTTGTTATCAGCATGTCACCTTAACAAACACAGCCGGCAGTTGATGGGGTGAACATCTTGTTTTGGCTTCTTCGAGGGGTAGTGATGGCTTAGGAGGCAGGTTGAGATCTGCTGCCTAAGACTTTTCAACTTCATGAGCCGTGAGGGTCTCATAAAGACTTTTCTCCCTACGAGTCGAGAGGATCCCGTAGGTGTATTTTCTCCTTAGGAATCGTGAGGATTCCTAAGTGTGTTTTCCCTTATAAGTCGTAAGGATCTTATAAGAGAATTTTCCCTCTTACGAGTCGAGAGGACCCGTAAGCGGTTGTTTCCCTCCTTGTCGAGATTCGACTTTGGAGAGTGTGACCCGTGAATAGTATGCAAGAGTTTCGACTTGCAGGGCCCCAGTGCTTAGAAAACCGGTTCTTATCCCCATTGCCTAAGGCTTTTCCCTATGAGTCGAGATGAATCGAGCATTTCTCGCAAGGATATCCTAACGTCACAGTTAACATCTGCTCTTTACGACAAAGGTCCGTTAGGGTCTGTGGTACTAGGGTTTTGTCCGTCGTACCGTCGCGTTGGCTAATGTATTCCTCGATAGGCAATCTTGCTGTTCGAGTAGCCTTACGATTGTCGTGTCTCTGATCCCTTCGGAGGCTGGACAAGACGCCTTCAAGCAATCTTCCTAGGCAGTTTGACCGTCGGAAGAGCAAGCGTTAGGAATTTTGCCATGCCGCTTTTTTACTTGAGGTTAGGCTCAGTTTGGGGAGCCCCGATGAGTCATAACCACTCCACGCTGGTGTGGGATGATCTCCGATAGTCTTTCAGGTTTGATATGAGTTGTCGTCAAGACCCTGAAGCTAGGAATTTGGGCTTTGCTTCGTTTGCCGGTATTGCGTCTGCTTTATCGAGACGAATGTCGCGGTTGTCTCTAGGTTGTTGGTGAACCGTTGAGGTTTGGAACTAGGGATTTTGCCATGGCTCCGTTGTTTGATTGTCGCGTCTGAATCCTGCTGGAGGAAGAACGCTGTGGTGACATCTCGTCTGCTGTATCGAGACGAACGTCGAGGTGGTGACCACTCCGCGCTGGCATAGGATGATCTCCGATAATCTTTCAGGTTTTATATGAGTTGCCGTCAAGACCCTGAAGCTAGGAATTTGGCCTTCGCTTCGTTTGCTGGCATTGCGTCTGCTGTATCGAGACGAATGTCACGGTTGTCTTTAGGTTGTTGGTGAACCGTCGAGGTTTGGAACTAGGGATTTTGCCGTGGCTCCGTTGTTTGATTGTCGCGTCTGAATCCTGCTGGAGGAAGAACGCTGTGGTGACATCTCGTCTTCTGTATCGAGACGAACGTCGAGGTGGTGACCACTCCGCGCTGGCGTGGGATGATTGATTGAAAGATGTTTTGCGTGCGTTTTGAAAAGATAGATTTTGAAATCAAAGAATTAATTACCGCAATCAAGAACGGCATCGCTTGGTAGCTAGCCGGTGAGTACGGGTCGGTCCACAGGGATTTTGTGTATTCTCAATTTGTTCTAACGAGTTAATTCCAAACGGTGTTGGATCGATTATCACTAAAAACTGAAATGAGTTTGATTAAAATCTTGCCAGGGTTAGGTTTAGGTTAAGTTTGGAAACTCAATAAGTCTTACCGCTTTCTATGCCCTAATTAAGATTTATTAGGTGTTATGGTAATAATTAATAAAGTGGATTAGCACCATCGGGAAGAAACTGTGTTTCTTCCTCTAGGTCCTTGTCCTTCCTTTCTTAACTCTTATCCTAACCTCCATGGAAAACATACGCAACCGGTCTTTTAAACTACGGTATCACCGCTACCTCGTGGGATAGGGTGCCGTAGAGAGCGGTGTATGTATGTATGCATGGAGTCCTATAAAAATATGTTATGGGCAAGAAAGGGGTGAGAGATGTTCATCTCTCAAACCTCTCCTATTCCTAACCCTAACAAGTGAGGAACTACTCACTTATTAGGGAATTGATAAAAAGAGACATTTTTATGATTTTAATTCAATAACCTAATTATCTAAACTAGGGCAAATAATTAAAATTATAACCAGGGCAGATAAATAAAATCTATACTAGGGCAGGAAAGAAAATTTAACTAGGGCATGGAAAAGAAAAAAAGACTTACTTTATTTAATGCACTCTTCAAACATTACAAGAATTGAAATTTTGAATTTAGATGAATAAAATGAGGCACAAGAAGAGGCATGCCTCAAAAAGAGGTTTAGGGTTTCTATTTATAGATCATAGAAACCGTAGGGTTACATTCGATCCCTATCTGCATTTACAAATTTACCCCTAAAAAGCCTAGTCAACGCACCGCCACCCACCGACACCCGTGCACCGACACATGCACTGCACGTGCACTATATGGCCGCGGATCCACGGCCATAAGCAGGGTTTGGCCGCGGTTCCGCGGCCATGTGATGGTCTTGCTGGCTCATTTTTCTTCTGATGCTTCAAGTTGCTTTTTTATTGACTTTTCTTCACTTGGTTCTTCAGAATGTCTTCTAGTTTCTTCCAGATTTCCACAGTGCATAATGTCATGGATTTTTTACCGTTTGCTTCGTGTTGAAGTCTTGAATCTTGCGCTGCCTTTTTGCTTTGTGAAATTGTCCATTGATCTTCGTTTATTCTTCAAACTGTAGGCGTGATCAAGATTCTTCCATTTGTTGGTCGTAGTCTCACTTTTGTATCGTCTTTTCATCAATTCATTGTTTTGTTCCGAGAACCTGTAACCTGCAACTATGTAGCAGACATGGATCAAAAGCACCTATTTATTTGTAAAATGAATAAGAATGGGGAATATAATAATGCAAAATTATGATATGAACAATGATCTTCGATAGTCTTTCAGGTTTTATATGAGTTGCCGTCAAGACCCTGAAGCTAGGAATTTGGCCTTCGCTTTGTTTGCTGGCATTGCGTCTGCTGTATCGAGACGGATGTCACGGTTGTCTCTAAGTTGTTGGTGAACCGTCGAGATTTGGAACTAGGGATTTTGCCGTGGCTCCGTTGTTTGATTGTCGCGTCTGAATCCTGCTGGAGGAAGAACGCTATGGTGACATCTCGTTCTTGTATCGAGACAAACGTCAAGGTGGTGACCACACCGTGCTGGTGTGAGATGATCTCCGATGGTCTTTCAGGTTTTATATGAGTTGCCGTCAAGACCCTGAAGCTAAGAATTTGGCCTTTGCTTCGTTTGCTGGCATTGCGTCTGCTGTATCGAGACGAATGTCGCGGTTGTCTCTAGGTTACTGGTGAACCGTCGAGGTTTGGAACTAGGGATTTTGCCGTGGCTCCGTTGTTTGATTGTCGCGTCTGAATCCTGCTGGAGGAAGAACGCTGTGGTGACATCTCGTCTGCTGTATCGAGACGAACGTCGAGGTGGTGACCACTCCGCGCTGGCGTGGGATGATTTCTGATAGTCTTTCAGGTTTTATATGAGTTACCGTCAAGACCCTGAAGCTAGGAATTTGGCCTTCACTTCGTTTGCTGGCATTGCATCTGCTGTATCGAGATGAATGTCGCGGTTGTCTCTAGGTTGTTGGTGAACCGTCGAGGTTTGGAACTAGGGATTTTGCCGTGGTTCCGTTGTTTTATTGTCGCGTCTGAATCCCGCTGGAGGAAGAACGCTGTGGTGACGTCTCGTCTGCTGTGTCGAGACGAACGTCGAGGTGGTGACCATTCCACGCTGGTGTGGGATGATTTCCGATAGTCTTTCAGGTTTTATATGAGTTGCCGTCAAGACCCTGAAGCTAGGAATTTGGCCTTCGCTTCGTTTGCTGGCATTGCGTCTGCTGTATTGAGAAGAATGCCGCGGTTGTCTCTAGGTTGTTGGTGAACCGTCGAGGTTTGGAACTAGGGATTTTGCCGTGGTTCCGTTGTTTTATTGTCGCGTCTGAATCCTGCTGGAGGAAGAACGATGTGGTGACGTCTCGTCTGCTGTGTCGAGACGAATGTCGAGGTGGTGACCATTCCACGCTGGTGTGGGATGATTTCCGATAATCTTTCAGGTTTTATATGAATTACCGTCAAGACCCTGAAGTTAGGAATTTGGCCTTTGCTTCGTTTGCTGGCATCGCGTCTGGTGTAGCGAGACGAATGTTGAGGTGGAGTTGGGATTTTGCCATCACTCCGCTTTGTTTTGACCATGAGGTATTTTGTTGACGTTGCGTCTGCATCCTACTGGACTGCGAAGGAACGCCGTTGTTGACATTGCGTCTGGTGTAGCGAGACGAATGTTGAGGTGGAGTTGGGATTTTGCCATCACACCGCTTTGTTTTGACCGTGAGGTCTTTTGTTGACATTGCGTCTGCATCCTGCTGGACTGCGAAGGAACGTCGTTGTGGACATTGCGTCTGGTGTAACAAGACGAATGCTGAGGTGGAGCTGGGATTTTTCCATCACTCCGCTTTGTTTCGACCGTGAGGTCTTTCGTTGACGTTGCATCTGTATCCTACTGGACTGCGAAGGAACGCCGTTGTGGGTCTTCAGGCTGTAAATGGGGCCGCCGAGACTTGGAACTAGGGATTTTACCGTAGCTCCAGGGTTGATTACAGTGTCTGAATCCTTCTGGAATGGTGAGGAACGCTGTTGATGATCTCTAGGCTATCCTTGAACCGTCGAGATTTGGCTTCGTTTTCTGATGAAACCTGATGGGATGATATGGTTCCCTCTTTGTTTGCGCCCCTGGATTGTATACAGGGATTGATGTGATATCACCTGTAAGGCATAAATTTCATTCATTTTTTTTTATTTCTTTTCGCGATGCTCTATCATTTCAGCTTTTATATCGTGAAGGTCGCGATTGCCCAATCATTTTGGCTATTTTCGCGGCGCCCAATCATTTCGGCTATTTAT
This sequence comes from Agapanthus africanus, assembly GCA_030015575.1. Lineage (NCBI taxonomy): Eukaryota > Viridiplantae > Streptophyta > Magnoliopsida > Asparagales > Amaryllidaceae > Agapanthus > Agapanthus africanus. Next base: position 275,447,852 of record CM057339.1, on the reverse strand, counting down.
TTTATTTTTACTCGCTGCTTTTTATTGCGAGTCGCCCAATCATTTCAGCTATTTTGCATGCATACATTTTTTTTTACTTGCTGATTTTGTTGCAAATTGCCCTATCATTTCGGCTATTTAGTATGCATGTGTGGCTCGCTAGCTTTTCGCTGCAAGCTTGGGATTAGACACCGATTTCGGCATCAGCACCGCTACAACTGGAATATTGCCAGGAGCGAATCATTATTTGCCTCTGTCGATGTCGAACAAAGGTGGCTTAGCAAACAGAGTTAGGATCCTGTCGACTAAGGCTTTTGACTTCATGAGCCGTAAGGGTCTCATAAAGGTATTTCTCCCTGCGAGTCGTGAGGATCTCGTAGGTGTGTTTTCTCCTTAGGAATCGTGAGGATTCCTAAGTGCATAGTTTCTTATAAGTCGTAAGGATCTTACAAGAGTATTTTCCCCTTTTAAGTCGAGATGACTTATAAGGGCTGTTCACCGTACAGACATATCCCTAGTCACGGATGGGACTTCATTAGGGAAATATTTATTCGCGCCCGTGGATTGTATATAAGGGTCGATACTGAACCGCTTGTAGGGCAGCATTGGAGGTTGTGGTGGCCGCTTAAGAACAGGTTCAGATCCCTGTAGCTTAAGACTTTTGAATCTTATAAGCCGTGAGGGTCTCATAAGAGGGTTCTTCTTACGAGTCGTGAGGATCTCGTAAGTGTGTTTTCTCCTTAGGAATCGTGGGGATCCCTAAGTGTATTGCTCCCTTGTGAGTCGTAAGGATCTCACGCAAGTGGTTTCTCCTCCCAAGGTCGAGAGGACCTTGCAAGTGTATTTTAACGAGATTGCGCCCTTTCGGGTTTTCACAAAACTCGTCGGTAGCCCTGCTGTTTTTACTCACGGAGCCCTCTCGGGTTTTCATCCGTGCCCTTTTTGCTTATGGACATACCGTTTTCTTTTTTTTTCTCTTTTTTTTATTCTAACGAGATTGCGCCCTATCGGGTTTTCACAAAACTCGCCGGTAGCCCTGCTATTTTTACTCACGGAGCCCTTTCTGGTTTTCATCCGTGCCCGTCTTGCTTATGAGCATACCGTTTTTGTTTTTTTTTTACCGCGTCAGCCTGAGGATGCTGCGGGTTGGTAGTAGTTTAACGACGTTTCGGTCATTGTCAACGTACGATTACGCAGCTAGATTTTGCCGCAAATCTTCGCATGTTTTGTGTCGGAGGTGGATTCCTTGAAGAGAGGGCTGGAGGCGATTTCTTCGTCAGAGTCGCTTCCAAAGGTGACAACTTGCGATCCTTTGGTGTCGGCTATGTGACAGTTGCCAGCAGCTCTTTCGCGCTCATCCGTCATGCTTTTCTGTTCCCGACGAGCCTTGCGCTTCACTCGTTGAATGTGTCGTCGATGGGCAACATATCCCTGCCACCAATTTTTAAAGGCTATGCACTCCTCGGTAGGGTATGCAATCCTCTGATGGTATAAGAAGAAGTTAGGATATATGTCTGCTTTATCAAGACGTATATTGCTAGGGGAATTTCCTTTGAAAGAGGGCAACTTCATTCCTATTGCCAAGGCCCTAGCGAATCGTTTCCTTACTTTAAGCTTGCTTTTGCTGGCGGTAAGGATGCTTTGCTCCAGTTGGGGTGTCTCGACCTTTTCCTCCAGTCGTCGGCGTTTGGCTTTTTCGAATATAGCCAGTTCACGCTCTCGATTGGCTTTGCTTTTCTGACGGGCTTCGTTCAGTAGCAAGTTGATCATCTCGTCAGACGCTTCCAAGGGTTTCGGCTTCGATCCTGCCCCCAGCTCTTTTGTGCTGTCTTCTATCTCCGAGTGCGTTTCTTCATTAGTTAATGCCGAATGAGAGATCATGTGGCAACTTGCCACATAGTCCTCGGATTCTTTTGACGAGTCATCCCTGTCGTTATTGTCGTCATCTCCGTTCTCAAGGATATTGTTGAGAAATTCTTGGAGTGTAACCGGGGTCCGCGCCTTCTGGTTATATTCTTCCAGAGCGTCGATCTGTTTTTGCAGGTCCGTACGCTTGTTATCAAGCTCCACGGGCTTTTGGGTCTTCTTCTTCTTCGAAGACTTTGACGGTTGGGTGTGAGCGCTTTGACTATCCCACCAATTTTTGTAGTTGGGCGCGGTTTCAGCATTCCCTCGACGATCTCGGGTTCCAGTGGATTTTTCCACCTGATTGCCGGGCACGTTTGGAGATCCTTCAGCATTCTCTTCGTCTTCGCCGAAAGAACAGCTTCCCATGGGGCTTCCTTTATGAATGAGCACGATGCCCCCGGCACGTCCACTTTTTTAGGGGCGTGAGGTTGTGGCGGGCTTACCTTCCAGTTTTCGGATAATGCGAACTTGCCTTGTTGGTATTGGTCTTCAATCCAGCCTTTGAAGACGAAGCAATCTTCGATTGGATGGCTAACTGCTTGGTGGTAAGGGCAGTAATTAGGATTGTTGGCATCACCTGACTGCAACAGACGTTTTGGATCCGGCAAATTTATGAGCCTGTTGCGCACTGCTAGGTCGAACAGTCTCCTCGTTTTATCCTGAGGAAACGAGTAAGGACGTCCTAGTCTCTCCTCGAGGGATGGGCGTGGACGCATATTGTTTTGACGAACAACCGACTTTAAATTGCTCGGCTGTTGTTGAGTATTGGCGACGAAAGTCGCTTTTCCTTTCCCTTTTTCATCTCAAGAGTCCGTCTTTGGAGGAGATGGTTTATGTCCCATCTGGTCCATTTGGGCCAACTTGTCGATTAAGGCCTGGAATGTGGTCGGCTTAAAGAACATCATGAATTTTGAAATGGTTACATGAGGGTCCAAAGTGCCCACAAACATGCCTACCGCTGGCGCTTCTTCGATCCGCTGTTCGCATTTCGACCACAGATTCAACCATCGGATGGCGTACTGGACCCACGTCTCGCCTGGCTTCACCCTGGCATTGATCAATGCCGTTATCGGGGTGCGTTCACTAGCACTCGCGAATCGCTGGGTGAATAACAACTCCATTTCTGCGAAAGTCTTAATGGAGTCGTTTGGAAGCTCGGAGTACCACTCAAATGCTGTTTCCGATAAGCTGCCGACGAACTAACGGAGCAAAAGCTTATCATTGCCCCCGGTGTTGCCGCAAAGAGCTCTGAACTGGGCGACGTGCTGGTGAGGATTACCCGTCCCCTTGTACACATGGAATTTGGGGATTGTGTATCCTGGCGGGTATTTTATTTGATCATACCAGCTTAGATATGGTCGCCCAGTTTTAACGACTTGACCGGCCGCTTCATTTGCTTGGTGAGCTCGTATTTGCTGAGCTATATAGTCATCCAGTGCGGCCTTGGAAATGGTTTCCTCCTTGGCTACTAAAAGAGCCAGAGGAGGATTAGATGTCTCCCCTCCGTCGTCTCTGACAATGATCGGAGGGTCTTCAGCTGGAGGGTCCGGCTGTTACATCATCCCTACCATATCTTGGAAGAGAAGCGCCATTTTTTTTATGTTGGCAGCTTGTTCTGCGGCTTCTCTGTCCTTCTTTTCGAGGACTCTGCGTAGGAAGTCAGCATCGGTTTCTTGTTCATGACGCTGCTCTGATGACGCCTCCGGGCTTTCTTTTGGCCCGGTGAGTGTAGCCATTTGCGTCAGCATTTCTTGAAGCTGCTGTTGCTGCTCCTGGGCTTTTATTACGAATCGGGTGAGCGGTCGGTGACCCGTCGAAGCGCGGCTTTCCTCTTTTCCGGAAGCCATATAAACGGTATGCACCATCATGCCCCTAGAATTGGGGCGTTTGGGCTTAGCGTCTTTGCGGTTTGCCGTAGTCACATGGGCTTTCTCTGGCCTCCTCCTCTTTTGAGTGGTTGACGTTGAGGGGACCGTTGCAGCGGGCACCGATGTAGTTGTCGTCCTTTGTGGTTTGACAGGACGGTTCTCTTCCTGCTGACCTTTTACCTTTTTCTGTCTACGGGGATAGTCTTGGTCAATCACCAACTCTTGGACCTATCGCCAGACTTTGTAAACTTTAGAGGACAGCCGCTGAAGGGGCTGATCCGGCTTTATTTCTGTAATATTCTCCGCCGGTGGAGGAGATATTTTCAGTACGGTGGTAGGAGAGTTCCTGTGCACCTTGTTCAGCAATTCAAAGCTGTTCCCGGTTGGAACAGCAGCATTGACTTCCACCGTTGGGGCTGGTGGAGTTAGCCCAGAGGGGGAGTTTCCCCCAGCCTTCCTTACTCGGCGCCAGTGGCGACGTCGAGCGTGTCGAGCAGTTGGGGTTGGTTCAGTGATGGGGATGGCTTTGTTTTACCCCCTGTTCTGGTGAGGCGCTTCTGGTACCAGCCACTTGAAGACTGACGTCCGTTGAGTAGCGGTATCCAATCTGTCAAAGACGGACCTTTGAGCATGAACGGGAGCTGGAGTGGGAGCCGGAATAGTCAGTCTTGTAAAGACTGACCCTTTGGCAAGAGAAGCCGCCTTGACGACTTCAGGAGCAGGGATGGCTATCCTCTTCGGAACAACCTTTTATGGAACTGCAGGCTTCATCATGGGCCCACATGAACTTTGGCCCAATCTGGCGAAGACTGAGGCGCTGGAGTTAGACGACCCGTTGAGAGGGGCCGCAGTGGTTGTAAGCCGATCAAAGACCGACTTCTTGGGAGCTTTTGGTGTTGGTATGGGAGCTTTGAAGCTCGTTGGCGGGAGCATGGTCCCAAAGAATAGCCCAGTGGTGAACTGAGTCACCTGTTCCACCGGCATAACGAAGATGGAGGCCGCTTGGGGCCCGTAAGTCACTCCTACGGACGGGATGGAGCGAGAGTTGCAGTTGCAGTTGGTGCAGTTTGAAGCCATTGATCTTCTGTCTTCTGCACGGAGCAAGGCACCAAATCTAAGTATCTTAAATCCACATGCAACCATATCAAACCGCGATTCATTCGCGAACACAACACACGAAGTGTGGAGTGGAAAGAGGAAAAGGTCCCACCGGGCGTGCCAGAATCTGTTCCCCGCCGGAAACCGGGAAAACGAACGTCTTGCCTGAATCTGGGGGCAGATGCTAATTGGTGCTATCCATCCACCTCTCCAAAGATGCCAAGTTGATTTATGGCACCATGTATCGAAGGTTTAGACGGATGCGGCCGATGTAGCAGACTTCGTCAGATTCCCCCTCGTTGAGGGGTTTTTGATTGTGGGGACGCTCTTCCCTGCAGGCGCAAGCCCCTGCAGTTAATTACGCTACCGCATCGCGGTAACAACTTTCTCCTTCTCCAGATGGTCACTTCGTGTCGTGGGTGTTTGTTTTGTTTGTGGTTGCCCGTGGATTGTATACAGAGACTAATTTATGTTATCGCCCGTAGGGCGTGGATTAGTCCAAATCCGTATTTTCTTAGATTTGCGTTTTGGTTTGGGTTTAAGGATACGTTAGTCTTATTTGAGACTAAGATCAACTTAAACGTTTGTTAATGATACGTTAGTGTAATTTTTAGACTAAGATCAACTCAACGTTTGTTAAGGACACGTCAGTCTAATTTTAGACTGAGATCAACTTAACGGGATCGTTTAGATCCAACAAAAGAGCATTTGGGCCCTATTGTTTAGTTTAGGGACATTGCGGTCGATTACCAATTTAAGGACATGGTGGTCCATTGCCAGTTTAGGGACATGGTGGTCCAAGGTTAAGGGCATCATAGTCCGTAGGCTTAAATGGACCCCACAGTCCGAGGTTAAGGACATCGTAGTCCGTGGATTTAAATGGACCCCACAGTCCGAGGTTAAGGACATCATAGTCCGTGGGTTTAAAGGGACCCCACAGTCCAGGTTAAGGACATCGTAGTCCGTGGGCTTAAGGACCCCACAGTCTAGTTTAAAGACATCATAGTCTGTAGAATGTATGGCCGTCGGGACCCGTCACCTCTCTGAAGACGTTGAAGGATTACAATGACAAATATCAGAGGAGTTCAGAGATGTACCCTTGAACCAATTTTGGTTGGGAGATTTATAGTCCAATTTGGGACTAAAGTCTGTTGAGCATATGGGCTCAGTTGATATGAGTTGAAGACTTACGGCCAATCTTGGGCTAAGTCCAATAAATGTTTAACATTTTATTATTCTGGCTATTGAGCCTTTATTTGGGCTTGGCCCTTTTAATAATGCAGAGCATTGAATTCTGACATCTTTTGTCTTGTATTGAATGCATAGCATTCATCAGAACAGAGTGCGATCTGACAGTGCGCCACGTGGCGCGCCAGGCGCTTTGCGCCAGTCAAAGAGCGCATTGTGCTTCTGTCGGGTAGCGCCCACAAAGAGGACACGTGTCGCGCTTAGCGCTAAACGCTAGTTTATTAGCGTATTGCGCTTTTAATTTATGAGCGCTTTGCGCTGATTTAGGAGGCGCCAGTGAGTGACACGTGGCGCGCTTGGCGCTGAGCGCCAGTCCATGAGCGCAGTGCTCTGTTTTAAAAGAGCAAAGTGCAAGTGGTGTCTATGGTTGACACGTGGCATGTTTTGACGCTGAGCGCTGATCCAAGGAGCGCAAGAGTGCAGTTCATGAGTGCAAGGCACTTTCTGATAGCGCAAAGCGCATTTGATCAGATTTAAGATCAAAGAACAAATTTATGTTCTTCTTAAAGGAGGCTTTGCCTCAAGATTCAAGAACAAAAGTTCTTGTTTTCATAAAAGGCTCTGCCTTTATAGATCAAAGATCTGTGAATAAAGTGAAATACTTCTTTTATATTTATATATTATTTTTTTTTATGCTTAGATCTTTTGATCTTTTGCTTTTTATTAAAGACCTTGGTCTTTTTTCAGATCTATGATCATTTTAGAAGATGATTCTTCTTTTTTTAACGAGATGATTTCATCTCTGTTATTCATGAACATAATTCTTTACCTTGAAAATAAAGAAAAATCTTCTTTTTTCTAAGAGCTTGCTCTTCTTTTTCTCAAAGTTTGCAGAGGGATTTTCTCTCTCACTTTTTTTGTTTCTGTCCTTTAGACTTGAAGTCTAGGGGCCTTTATATAGGGCCAAATGATTTGTTGAATCGGTTTTAAGAGATCTTTCTCTGATTGATTTGGGAATATTTCCCACCATTGGATCTTTGATCCTAAGGCTTCTGTTTTACAGAAGATAATTTTCTTGTTTCAATAAGATTGAAAAATCTTTCCATAACAGAATTTTAGTTCTAATTAATTAATAATTTATTATTAGTAGATCTTTTGATCTAACGGTGGGGAATTTTTTATTCCAGCGCTGGCGCACCTACGTTCGACACGTGGCGCGCAGCGCAATTGCGCTAGCGCACCCGTGTTTGACACGTGGCGCGCAGCGCAGAGCGCCGGATCTGAAGCGTTGCTTCAACTTCTAAATTTTGAATTTTGAAACAGAGCTTTGCTCTGATTGGGGGTGCGCTGTCTAGGGCGCAGCGCACCTGGCGCTAGCGCGTCTGCGTTTGACACGCAGCGCACAGCGCACAGAATCTGAAACGTTGCTTCAATTTAAATTTTGAATTTTGAAACAGAGCTTTGATCTGATTGGGAGGAAACAGGTATGAAATGAACTGCCTTGGTCAATCAATCAACAATCACTCAAACTGCAGTGTTGCCTTTTGGACTCCGCGGTAAGGCCGTCACGAAATCCATGGTTATATCTTCCCACTTCCACTGAGGACTCGAAAGTGGTTGGAATAAACCACAACCCTTTGATGTTCAGTCTTAACTTGCTGACACACCAAGCACTTCGCTACAAAGCGGGCAATCTCCTGTTTCATGCCTTCCTACCAGAAATGTTGTCGTAGATCTCGGTACATCTTCGTGCCTCCTGGATGTACGGAATAAGCGGAACTGTGTGCCTCCTTCATAACTCCTTCGCGAATATCTCCTTTTGGCACACACAAACGACTACCATAATGCAACGAACCATCTTCATGAATCAACAAGTCCGTTCGAAGTCCAGCTTCAACCTGTTCTCGAAACTTTTGCAATCTAGGGTCCTGTAGCTGCGCTGCTTTAATATTCTCGATCAACGACGACTGAACTTGCAGCTGCATCAACTGTCCCGAAGAATGCGGTAGCACGATCTCCAAATCGAATCTTCGAAAGTCTTCAATAAGTTCTTTCTGTGCATTCAACATCTGAATTGCTGGCAACCGACTAAGTGCATCCGGCACAACATTAACTTTCCCCGGATGGTATTTAAGATCAAGATCATAGTCAGCCATCAGCTCCAACCATCTACGATGCCTCATATTAAGCTCCTTCTGTGTGAACACATGCTTCAGGCTTTTATAATCAGTGAATACTTCGACTCTTTCGCCCAATAAGTAGTGTCTCCAAATCTTCAAAGCAAAAATCACAGCTGCTAGCTCCAAGTCATGAGTTGGGTAATTCTTCTCATGGGTCTTCAACTGTCTTGATGCGTAAGCTATAACCTTCCCATGCTGCATCAAAACACACCCCAATCCTTTCCCAGATGCATCGCTGTGAATCACCAATCCTGCGGAACTATCTGGCACGGTCAAAATAGGAGCGGTTATCAATCTCTGCTTCAATGCCTTAAAAGCTGACGCACACCTATCCGTTCACACAAATGGTACTTCCTTGCGCGTAAGCTTGGTCAAAGGCTCAGCCAAACGAGCAAAACTCTCCATGAACCTTCTATAATATCCGGCAAGTCCAAGAAAGCTTCTGATCTCTGCAACGTTCTTCGGAATCGACCAATCTCGAACTGCTGCAATCTTTTCGGGATCAGCGGCGATCCCATCTCCGGACACGACATGCCTCAAACTTCACTTCTTCAAGCCAAAACTCACACATCCTCCTTGTGCCATCTTTCTTTTTGACTAGAAGAACTGGAGCTCCCCAAGGTGAATTACTGCTGTGAATCCAACCCTTCTCAAGTAATTCAGCAAGCTGCTTCTTAACTTCTTCCAACTCCACTGGTGCCATTGGATAGTACGCTTTAGAGATTGGTGCTGCACCAGGAATAAGATCGATCGCGAACTTCACATCTCGTTTTGGCGGTAAACCCGAGATGTCCTCGAACACGTCCATGAAATCTTGAACTACAGCTGGCGCTTCAACTTCTATCGACGAAAGAACATTGTTTGTCGGCCTAGCCCTACACTCGACTGGTCCGACAGAACTGCTTCCTCCAGTAAAGATAAACTCGGGATGTCCGGGAATCTGGAAAATTACTTTCTTTTCCCTACAATAAATGTGAGCGTGGAAAGTGCCGAGAAAATCCATTCCAAGACGACTTTATAGCTGCATGTATCAATCACCAAGAAATCTGCAAATAGTTCCCGTCCGCAAACAACAACATAGCAATCCTTACATTCTCTACTAGATATGATCTTCCCATTCCCAGTGTGTATATCCCAATAACTAGACAGGGTCATGCAAGTTGTTGGAGATAGTGCCCTCAAAGTCAATTATTGGATCGCAGGTACGTGATTGCAATGATTGAGGCAGGACCTATACCGATATGACAGTCTTGCTCAAGATGATAGTATACTATCTGGTTTGTCTTTATCATCGTATACATGCTTTAGTTCGCTATTGCATGTTGATAGAGCCCATAGGATTCTGCTTGACAGCCAGCAGTATGATGGTGATCATATACGTGGGAGCTGGGGTCTATAAGCACATCCTTAAAGTGTCCCTAGTCGTGGGAGTTTCGAGACAGCGCATCGATACTCCAGAGTAGACTAGTGTATACAGTCGAGACCCCAACGAGGGGCGGTGGCCGGTCTCACAAGCCATTGGTGTCAGTTGGTTCACCTAAGATGTATACAGGTGCTCATTGGGTTATGAGTACACCGGACAGGACTTGCCGGGAACATGCTAGTTGGTATTATACATATCGTCAGATAGCAGTTCCTTGGTGACATATGTACAGGTTAGTTTGTCGACCTGGGATCGTCATTTGTCTCGTGTGAGTTCCTACTGTGCTTAAATTACTACCCTACCACGCTCAAAGGAGTTGTGCAAACAGGTTTTAGTTGGGTACAGTCCCGAGCCACATGGAGGCAGTGAGCGGATCGTCAGGGATTCGTCTCTCCCGGTATTGGGGGTTGATGTCGCGCAGTGCACGGGTGGCCATCACTAGAAATCCTCGGCCGAGGTAGTGGAGAATTACTGATTTGGATCAGTAGTTTCTCAGGTGGTGATGGGCTTCATGCCGACACGATTTATCACGTTATTAGGGGTCTGACTTTATCCACCCCCCTAGACTCGATATGCGATACTCTTTAGACGAACGGACCGGACTGTATGTATATTGTCACTGTCAGGCTCAGTAGGGTTCATGGATGAGTTCGCTCGTCAGCTTCCCTTCCAATCAATACATAGGCAAACCGTTACGTACAGCTTGTACCTTTGACGTGCTCGTGGTTATACCCAGTGCCAGTGTGTTGATGAGTCATTAGAGCCCCCCGCAGACACTTTCCTAAGTTCGGGCGAAACGTTGTAGAGGCCGTATAGGTTTATGGCAGGGTTCGGAAAATGCACGTGCGTTTTCGCACGTGTCATTTTTCGGGGCAGATAATACTGGTCGGCTTTGGTTTAAGCCGGATCCGAGTATTATACTGTGTAGATATAATATCTTTGTCTCAGATGCATTTGTATTCAGTTGTAATACAAATGCGGGAATGTTTATACTGATACGAGGTTATCCTGAAATCCGTTTCGGGATCACTTTTGGAAGTTGCCGGTTTCCAATTTTCTATCGGCCGTATTTAACATTCGGTTAAATACGGATTTATCTTTTCTTGAGATGAGCGTGGAAGCTTCTAGAAGGTGACTAGGATGATGACTAAGCTTGTGAGTCATTGATGCATTAAGTGTTCATTTAATGTTTGATGACAAGGTTAGTGATTCATCACTTGCATTAATTGTGTTCATACTATGTGTTAAGGTGACTCATTCTTTCATGATAAGTATCATTTCTTGTGGTCACCTCCCACTCTCTCCTACACTCACCCCCTCCTTGATAAATATGGCCGGCCCCTCTTTTGTATTGGGAGTATGGTTGCTAGGAAAAATATTATGATAGTTTGGTTCATGGAAATTAGTATACTCCATTTCTCATTTCATATCGATCCAAAAGGCAACTTCATTAACCGTTCGTCCATGGCTTTAGACGTAACGAGACAAAGTGTTCTACTCATTCTCTACATCAATCTTGGTCATCTCTTTTAGCAAACTTGATGATCGAGTTTCCTCGGTTCAGATGCGGGAGCCCGTTTAAAGATCCGTCGACGTGGTGCCACCTGGACGACGAGACTGGAGATTCAGGAGATCGGAGCAGCCACAACAAAGCGTGGGATGATGGTTGAAGACCGAAGGACTCGGATCGTTCGGTATAACATTTCTTCCCACTTTGTAGTTTGTTAGTTTAGTTTTAATGGCAGATCCGGGTTATAGTACGCGATAGCGCCAGTTGTAAAAAGTTTTTGTTCCGCATTTGGCGTCTGTTAGACGGTCGGGGCGCTACCGTGGACTTACACAAGTAATCGAGTGTGTAGTGTTAAACTTGGATGACATAAATCAATGGGATGCATAAGAATTGAATAATGCTAATGCGAAAAACCGTAAACAAGTAGGATACCTGAAACAACTTCTCCTGAAGCCTTAGCTTCCTCGGCCGTCAAGGTAAATGCTCGAGCTTGATTGGGTCCCTGAGTCAACTGCTTCTGCTTCTGAAACGGTTTCTGCGGTGGTCTCTGAACATCATCTTTCGTGTGAAACTTTGACGGACAAGCGTCAGTGGTATGATCAGTTGATCCACAAATAAGACAAAGTCCAAGTCTCCTTCGACAATCTCTCCAGAAATGACCCGGTCGTTGGCAGTAATCGCACAACACCCTTCCCTTTTTCTTGGGCAAAACTGGCCTCCGAACATCTGCTTTCTGTCGAAACTGCGACAGACAAGCATTGATAGTATGATCTGCCAATCCACAAATTAAACAGAGTCCAAGCTTCCTTCGACACTTCCTTTGTATATGTCCAGGGAAATGGCAAAAGTCACATATCACGCTCCTTTTCTGATCAGCAACGACTATTTTCTTCATTAGTGCTATGCCACGTCGGTTCACCGGAATACCTCTACGTACGGGTGTTTGGTTTGGTGTGGACGCCGGCTTCCGCTCGGTCTGCTGCTTGTGGTCCTCTAGCAGGTCACGAATTACTCCAAGCAAAGTGGCGTCATCCATATGCCTCTGGTACGATCGTAGATTCCTGGCTTCCATGATCCTGCAACCAAGACACCAAAGAGGATTGGTATGATAAACAAGATTCAAAACTTGCGATGAATGATGATCATGAATCCAGGATATGAATCAAAACTAGAACTCCAAGTTACTTAAATAGAGTACCGCATTGTAACCATGCCGCGGTACATAGTTACAATAACATAACTCCACTCAAGTCACCCAAATTCTAGAGATAAACAATAGGGGACCAAAGTTTCAAGTCGAGATGCAAATAAGTTTGCATATCGTCAATGTAAGGATTAGGAGGAAGTTAAGATTCAAGAATGGCGAGATGGTAAAGTGGCAGGACATGTTCCTAATCATGAGTATTCTGATTCGTGTATTGGGTACAATACCCAACTACAAAAGAATCAAACCCGTTTGACCTAGATCCTATGCTCTGATACCAAACAAACCCTGTCACGCCCCGCTTCCCAGAGTACGCTAAGATAGGCACGTGACAGAGCCAACCATGCTACCTGTGGATAAGAAATATCCCTCCACAGTCACATTACGGCTGTAGAGATATCAAGAACAATAATAAACTATCTAACACATGTCCATAAGACAGAATAAACAAGTCAAGAATAAAATAATGCGGAAGCAAAAAGATCCAATACAAGAATAAACTGGAATGTACGTCCCATAATGCGGGCTCACATCAGGAATGAAAATACTGAAAAGAAAGTGAAATAAACTAACAACAGGTCCTCACTGCTCGGCCTGCTGACTGAAATACTCCTGCTCGGCCTGCAACGAAGGTAAAGAATCTGGGCCACGCAAAACCCAGATGTCAGTGCGTCATAATATCAAGCAATAATATAAACAGGGGTAGCAAGACATGCAGGTAAGAGTATGAACGATAAAACAGGTATAACAGTAACATAAATAAGGACAGTGAAGGGTAAGGCATAGGTGATGTGCAGTGAGTAATCTAGACTGGTCTACTGGGTTAACTACTCTCAAGTATTGAAATCAATTTGATGAATCATCGATGTAACTCAATAGTATCCCGTGCATGCCCGGGACCACGGTTAAAGACTCTCGGGCTGAATCCGAGACGTGCCGCAAGGCAGTAAAAGGTAGTATGTAACGACGAATGATGTCAGCAGCATCATCCCAGGGCTGGCCTAGCCCGTAAGACTGATCAGTAAAGGTATCGAACTATCGAGTTACAAGTCAGGTTTCATAATTGATTTCCCCATACCCCAAGTTATGTGTTCAAGTCAGGTATTAATAAATCTGGAGCTAATGCCAACCCAGAATCAAGTAGGTACAGGTTTGTCTGGATAGACAACAAGAAATGTCCGTAGGGACAACAGGTCAAGATTGTTGGCATTAGTAACAAGATCAGGTAACAGGTCAAGCTGAGGTACATCAGGTCATGTCAGGTAGTATACAAGGATCCAATCAGGTCAAGTAGTGCACAATATCAAGTCGTGTCACGTAGTAGTGTATCAAGTCATGTCAGGGGTGCACAAGTATCACGTGGGTGCTCATAATCAAACTGTAATAAGCATGGGTACACAAAAACAAGTATGGGGTACCAATATAACAATAAAATGGAATGATGTGATATAGTATGCAAATAAATATAAATTCAAAGATATGGATGCACAGTTTTCGATTAGGGTTACAGTTATAGTTCCAACACTAATTAGGATGCACTTTATTAAACATGGAATATTAATTTCACAGTATTATGTATTAATGTGATCTATGGATGCAATTATATATATATATTAGACGAGATGGATGCAAATAGGTATCCGAAAGGTTATAAACTATAAAATGGTACTATGGGATGTAAAAATAAGAACTATGTGATATAAATATTGATATGGATGCAGTATAATGTAATCTAGTATGCAACAAGATAAGTTTTCATGATCTAGATCTAAAATGATGTAAACGGATGCACACGGAACATCGAAACGTTATAAAATGAAACATGGAATACAAGATTTAAACTACAGGTATAATATTTAATTAAATAAATATATAATGAGTTAAATAGCATGTAGCAAGATTAACTTGCCTAGAGGGATCACGAAACGGGTGTGTACGGAACGTCTCACGTCGGCGAAATGTCGCGACGCGGGTGATTGATCCTAAAATTCAAGACTGTGTAGTGTGTATCAAATCAAATAGTCCCCGGCAACGGCGCCATTTGATTGATAAGAATTCTTGATGTGTAGTATGAAATTGTAAAGAAATCACAACCAAAAATTATTTGACCGCAATCAACTACGGTATCGGATGTAGTTTGTAAGTGAGTGCGGATCGTCCACAGGGATTGTGCGATTCGTTTTTATATTTGCTTCATTTGAATTGAAAAGTTAATTGAAAAGAAAAGAAAACACGATTCGAGATTTTAATTGATTCAAGTGTCACGAGTTTAATCAAGAATCAATAAACTGATAAACATTCAAGAATCGGTGTATCGATGATATTTCCAATCAACAGTCAAGAATCTAAATGAGGCTCGTAGGAATCGATCGGATCGATAGACGTGATGTAATCTAAAGATTTCGTGTTCTTTTCCTTCGAAGGATTGATACTAGATAGATGATGATCGACGAGAGTTAGGGCTTTCTCGTGAAACTAGGGTTTCATCTTATCCCTTGTTCTTTTGTCGATATCATTCACATTCTAGCCTCTAGCAATTTCAAGAAACGATCCTAACTCCCCAATTTCGAGCGATATCATTCAAGAAAGCATCGTAACGAAATGGGTTGTCGGTTCTTGAACTTGCTAGGGTTTACAAAACTCGTAGGAATCAAGAATCGATTAAAGCTATGTTACATCATCATTCTATTGACCGTCTCGACTCCTCGACGAGCGGAGTTTTATTCACACATCACCACACAGAAAATATTTACGAATTGTAAAGATATCATGATGCAGAATTTAAAGAAAACAAGATAAAAGAATATCACCTTTATTTATCTCAACAATTTTGATTACATTCGCTTCAAGAACTACAAGAGGAAGAATCTAGATTGTTGATCGGGCGTCGCTCGGCTTCGTGAGTCGTGGATCGGCTCGGATCGCTTGCTCCGTTGAAGATCGGCTTCGCTCATAAAGGTTGTAGGGCTTCTTGCTTAATGGGTACTCGGGATCTTGATTTTAATTGGAATTAGGGTTAGGGTTTCGCACAAGCCTTGTCACTAGACTTGTGGAAGAAGATGAAGAAAGAGATTGGCTAAAATGAACTAAAATGAATCACAAATGGTTTGATTCTATCTATCTTCACATTTCTTTTTCACCCTAGGTCTAGGCTTCTATTTATAGACTTCCCAAATCCTAGGTTTAGGTTTGAAATGGTAGTTCCCTCCAAAAGTTTGTTGAGTCTTCTAGAAGGTAGTTTGTTAGGAGCTAGCTTAGGGTTTAAGCTAGGTTTAATTAGGCTTGGAAACCCTAGTTTGCTGATCTGGCAGAAACCCCTGGAGTCTTCTAGAAACTGAGATGCATTTCTGAACTGTAGGCCCTGAAAGAAATATTCTGCACCAAAATTGAGTTGCTGATGTGGCAAGACGGCCGCGGAACCGCGGCCTAAGCCGGCTTGCGCCGCGGTTCCGCGGCCAAGTAGTGGCTTTAGGGATTCAACTTTGCTGTGTTGTCTTGGGCTGATATTTGATGTGTTTTATGATGTGTTGATTTGCAATTACCCCTTTGTAATGATACCAGAACTGAAATCATTGGCGTAATATTTGAGCGGTGTAAATTTGAGCAAGCTTCTGATTTTCCTGCACAGACTTCGAAACACGGGTTGCGATATATAGAAATATTGCGATGCTATGACATGCAGTCAATTTCCCTAGAAATGCCGGTTTTAAGGTCTAATACATGTAATCTAATATTTTGTGACAGATTTGCTAATATGTGAAATACAAATACCGAACACTTCTATATGAATGCAAATGATGAGGAAATTGCCGGTTAAAATATACAATATTTTCGACTAATCAAATACCCCCAAACTTAATTTCGATCGTCTCGAGCGAACTGTTTTATTAAAAAGAGAAGGAGAAAATAAAGAAAGAGAAAAACTAACTAGCACACTTTCGTAGGCAACACGATTGCACTGAGCACGTGCAACAAGCCTTTAAACCTCTAGGTGTCCCTAGTAGGAGGAGTGTTGTCTCCTGAGGGTTTTCAGCGGATTGCACCCACAAAATCCAATAATAAAAGAAAGATCATGAATATTACATTTAAAAAAAAGAATTGTAAAAGAAAAGCCTTGAAAATTAGGGTTTCCAACTAAGCTAGCTTTTCGGTTGTCATGAGCCCTATCTTAATGGTCATGAAAAAATGTCAGAAATCACGTCCTCCCTCAATAAAACATCGTCTTATTCTTCATTCCTATCTTTCTTCCAAACATCGATCATATAACCCTGCGTGTGTGTAAAGACATCCCTACACCCGGAGAATTCAATTCAAGCTATCATACTCTTGCCCATCAGCCTCAGTACTTTTTAATTAATGAATATTTAGACGAGATTGCTCACAGACTTTCATGCGATCGTTAATACTTCTTGAGGTACTAACCGACCGATTACTCATGTGCTTGCTTGCTTGGTGTATTTTTCTCGTCTTGCACCACCTTAGGCATAGCAGTGACTCCCAGACCAGTTGGCCTTAAGGCACTAGGTGAAGAAGCACCCTTGCTATACATTTTTATTGCCCTCGGTGATAACAAAACCAGTGTCCATTTTTCTCACCACTTTATATTTTCTTCATTTCATTTTTTTCTTTCCTTCATACTTTTGGCTTTAAGACAAGAGCATTTCAAGGTATCCTCTACTATCCCAGGTTTTAAGACGTGTGTAAGTGCGAATAGCAGGGTATCAACGTTCAAAATGTTTGGTTTCCAGAATAGAAACTATTTTTCAGACTTATTTTTATCCT
The DNA here is from genome assembly GCA_030015575.1 of Agapanthus africanus. Classification (NCBI taxonomy): domain Eukaryota; kingdom Viridiplantae; phylum Streptophyta; class Magnoliopsida; order Asparagales; family Amaryllidaceae; genus Agapanthus; species Agapanthus africanus. Next base: position 275,430,712 of record CM057339.1, on the reverse strand, counting down.
CAGATTAGTGACGTCTTTCATCTTACTAACCCTTGGGACAACGGCTCATAACTACTTATTACTAGTTCGTATAAGAAAACTTCTAATTTTCTTAGTTTTCTAAAAATTTTCTAATCTCATGGATGTAATTGTTCACTATCTAAACTTTTATTATCTTATTTATGTACAATAATTGTTTTTATCTTTTTGAAAATTTTTAAATTTTTATAGGTTTTCGAAAATGTTTTGTGCTTATGCAAATGATATGCACATGATGCGAAAATAAGCACAAACCTCCCCCAAACTTGTTTTCAACAGTGTCCTCACTGTTGCCTTCTGCTAAATCTCGAAAAACCTGTAAGCTTGGGAGGAATTTATTAGTGGGGGCAAAATATTTAAGTGAAGATCCTCCCCCAAACTTATTTTTGGCTCAAAATTTTGTAAAACTTTTCTTTTCAAGAGCCCGATAGAAATGCCCCCCCAAACTTGAGTTATGCAATGTTAATCTTTTAAAATCACAAGTGGGGGTCAAAAAATCATTGGTCGATGCCAAGCTTTGCAAAGACCGAAAGTTAACACCAACCATTCAAAAAATTTATCAATGCAGTGCTCGGGTTGGTGGAAGAAGAAGTGGGGAAAGGGTAAGTGGTGGAATAGAATGTGTGTGCGTCTCATTTTGGAGAGACGATGCAGTGTGTGTGATGGATTACTCGCATTCTTTTTACAAGTCAAAAGAAGGGGTGGAGGTTCAATTTCATTGATTGGGAGATGATTCATCTCAACACCCGTGTTATTCAGAAATGCGAGTTCATCAGCGAAGATCTCCTCAAAAGTTTCATCAATACCCCGAAGAATAATGTCATCACAAGGTGCGGGGTGATCTTCAGACTCTAAGAGCAGTTCATAATCAGTGTTAATTGTTGACCCGGACATCTCGGTGGAAGAGTCCGTATGTGTATGATACATAGTTGGGTCAAACAATAACGTATGAAAAGAGTCAAGATCAGTATCAGGAGGATCATTAAATTCGCTGCTGTCGACATCCATTAAGTCGACAGAACAAACCTGAGCAGTAGGTTCGGAGGGTACACTTCCCAACTTGTAAATGTTCATCTCAATTGTCCTCTTCCCGAAGGATTGGGTCATAGAACCGTTACGACAATTGATGATAGAATTGGAAGTGGCCAAAAAGGGGCGACCTAAAATCACCGGAATTTGATTTCGTGAGTTCGCTACAGGCTGTGTATCAATTACAATAAAGTCCACAGGGAAGATAAATTCCCTTATTTTTATTAACACATCCTCTAGTTCACCCCTAGGTCTGGTGATTGATCGGTCAGCCATCTGGAGAGTGCAAGGAGATGGTTTTAACTCTCCGATCCCTAACTGCTCATAAACTGAGAAAGAAAGCAGGTTAACACTTGCCCCAAGATCTAGTAGAGCACGGTTAATGTGTTTCTCCCCAATAGAGATGGAAATCGTAGGATAGCCAGGATCCTTACGTTTCCTCGGTAATTGCTGGGGGAAAGCTGTGTCTACTGTTTTTGCCATGAATATTTTCTTGGGCATTTGTTTCTTCCTCTTTCTAGTGCAAAAGTCTTTAAGAACTTTCGCGTATGCGGGGACTTGTTGGATAGCATCTAGAAGAGGGATATTGATGTTAACCTGTTTAAACATCTCAGTGATCTTCTCCATATGTGGACTTAGTGTGTTAGCCCTTAACCGATTAGGATAAGGTGCTTTAGCAATAAGCGCTGGGTCCATCATAGGAGAAGGAAGTGTGTGTGGAACCGATCCCAGAATAGAAGTGGGGATCGTCCGTGGAGGGGTAAAAGAGGTGGGCTGCAGTGGCGAGCCTTTTGGGAAATGAAGAATAGGCTCGGAAGAAGGTGGTAGGGTAGAAGAACTGGGATCAGAAATAGAAGTGTGTGTGTGAGGAAAGGTCTCAGCCGGGGTGTTGATATGATTTTCAGTATCATCAACTTCTTCCCCAACATGATTGTCAAGCACTCTTCCAGATCTCAACGTGGTGATTGCATTCACATGATGTGAATAACCAGGATTGGGTAATGGTTGAGCTGGAAGTTTCCCTTTCTCTCTTGCACTCATTTCGGCTTTTAATCGTGCAATTTCTTCTTCCATCGATTTAATACTCTCGTTTTGGGACACAGAGTTTTTCTCAATTTTATCGACAGAAGACTTCATTTCAGCCGAAACTTGCATGATATTTGTTAAGATCAAATTCATGTATTGTGCAAAAGAAGAGGATTCATCAGTTCCGGTCAACTGTAAAGGACTAGACAGTGCAGGTGTGTTGACCTGATTTTGAAAATTATGTGCTTGAAAGGGGTGCTGACTTAATTGAAGTTGTGGCTGCTGTTGTGGTGGAGGGACCCTTTGAAAATTGTTTTGGTTTGGAACCGTGTTTTGTGATTGTGATTGGTTCCAAGCAAAATTAGGGTGATTCCTCCAACCCTGATTATATATGGAAGAAAAAGGATCGTTCCTAGGTCTTTGAAATGCGGCATTGGTATGCTCACGACCTTGAAACGGACATTCTTCCGTCAAGTGAGACGGATCAGAACAGCAGCCACATACAGTTTTGGAAAGTGACATTTGATTAAGGGAGGCAGCTAAAAATTTGTTTTCCATAGTCTCGAGTTTCTTTTGTATAGCTGAAATGTCAGCTCTAACTCCTATGGAAACATCTGATTGGTTATTGCCACTCCTAAATGATGGACTTTCCCACTGTAAAGACTTTTCAGCAAACTCTTCTAAATATCGTCAAGCTTCCCCATCATCCTTAGACATGAAGGTGCCTTGACACATGTTTTCAAGGCTCTGTTTAGTGTTAGGGTTACTGCCCTCATATATGATTCGGCAAAGCTCCCATCTAGGGATGCCGTGATGAGGACATTGAACCAATAGATCCTTGAAACGTTCAACGCATTTAGAGAATGGTTCAGCAGGGAGCTGGGCAAATTGATTCAGTTCGCTACGGATTCGAGATGTCTTTTGTATTGGGTAAAATTTCTTAAGGAATGCCGCGATGAATTCTTCCCAATTCGTAATAGAGTGTGCGGTAGTGTTATATAGCCACTTTTCGGCTATATCGCACAAGGTAAATGGAAGAAGTCGTAGACGCATAGCATCCACTGAAAGTTGTGACGTACCCATCATTGCACATACGTTTTCAAATTTGGTAATGAAAACGTAAGCGTCCTCTGTCTCGAGTCCGTGGAATTTGGGTAAAAGATTGATATACTGGGGCTTAATTTCAAAGTTATCCCCATTGGCTGGTGGTGTGGATAAGCAGGTCAAAAGAGGACCTCTAAGTGGATAGCACCTCTCCTGGAGAGAGATGCGGGGTGGATTCTGCGCACCAACGGACGGCGGCAGATTAGGGTTAAAGAAATTTGATGGAGGTGGATCCATCGGTGTGGGTGTGGTAGTGGGTAAAGGAAAGGTAAATGGAGAAAAATCGACTTCGGAGTCGATAAAGGGTACGCGGACTAAACGGGCACTAGAATCCCGTGTCCAGCCTATCTTGTACTAAAAAGGTTAGTACAAGTGGCAGCGTTGGCTTATAATTAGGGGTAAATGAATGCGGTGTTTTCTTTTGAAAAAGGGACGGATTTTTGAAAAATTGATGCGACACAACAAATGCAGCACACAAACCCTAGAATCTAGTGGTCACCTAGGTCCGGCTCTAGACCGCTCCTAACTGCCAAAAGACAAGTCGCGGGATAGAATCCTCCACTGCCTCTTTGTTCCCCTATGGCCGGATAAGTGCCAGGTAAGTGGGAAGGTACTCCACTACGTAAGTAGTGGGCCTAATTAATAACCACTAGCCTTAGACACACTCGCCTTAGGCACCACAGGAAAACGCGGATAAGCAATGAATTACCCACGGCCTTCTTCTGTCCTAATTGAGCGCGACAGTCCTTAGAGTCATCTCTAGATTTCTTTTAGTTAATGTGGGTCAATGCAGATGCAAGTTTGATGGTTTTCGGGGCCTAGGAAGGGTAATGAAATCCCCACCTAATTTGGATTTAGCCGTGCCCCTTAATATCCGTATTTAGCATGCAAACAACCAAGAAACAAAATCACGCACAAATTTAATTTGCAATTTGCGAGCTGCTATTATTTGCAAAGAATCCTGCAGAAAATTGTCAGTTGGAGCTAAAAAGAGAAGAGAGGAGTAGACAAGAAATCACCTGAAGGGAAAATTTCACAGAGAACCCTCAAAGGGAGCGCGGTTCCGCCGCATATAGGCCTTATTGCCGCCTTTCCGCGGCTGTATGATATGATCACTCCACCAAAATTTTTCAGGGAGCTACTGTAGACTCCTTAAGCTCTCTGGTATTTTCCAAAAAAAAATTCTCAATTGCCAAACAGCTCCAGATTTCCCCGCAATGAAACACAACAAATTGTTTAGGGTTTGCACGAATTTTGATCTCAAAAATCACAATGAAATAAATCTTTCAATTCAAAACTATAATATGAAACGAATTAGCGCGTAATCCCCGGCAACGGCGCCATTTGATTGATCCTAAAATTCAAGACTGTGTAGTGTGTATCAAATCAAATAGTCCCCGGCAACGGCGCCATTTGATTGATAAGAATTCTTGATGTGTAGTATGAAATTGTAAAGAAATCACAACCAAAAATTATTTGACCGCAATCAACTACGGTGTCGGATGTAGTTTGTAAGTGAGTGCGGATCGTCCACAGGGATTGTGCGATTCGTTTTTATATTTGCTTCGTTTGAATTGAAAAGTTAATTGAAAAGAAAAGAAAACATGATTCGAGAGTTTAATTGATTCAAGTGTCACGAGTTTAATCAAGAATCAATAAACTGATAAACATTCAAGAATCGGTGTATCGATGATATTTCCAATCAACAGTCAAGAATCTAAATGAGGCTCGTAGGAATCGATCGGATCGATAGACGTGATGTAATCTAAAGATTTCGTGTTCTTTTCCTTCGAAGGATTGATACTAGATAGCAATATCAGTCTGTGTTGTCTTGGGCTGATATTTGATGTGTTTTATGATGTGTTGATTTGCAATTACCCCTTTGTAATGATACCAGAACTGAAATCATTGGCGTAATATTTGAGCGGTGTAAATTTGAGCAAGCTTCTGATTTTCCTGCACAGACTTCGAAACACGGGTTGCGATATATAGAAATATTGCGATGCTATGAAATGCAGTCAATTTCCCTAGAAATGCCGGTTTTAAGGTCTAATACATGTAATCTGATATTTTGTGACAGATTTGCTAATATGTGAAATACGAATACCGAACACTTCTATATGAATGCAAATGATGAGGAAATTGCCGGCTAAAATATACAATATTTTCGACTAATCAGCGGGCACGGTACACGAAACGGTTCCAAACAACATACAAAGGTGATCACACAAGTCAGGTACGACGTCTGGATCGTCGGGATCGTCGACGTCACGTCCGGCTCCGGCGAACTATAAAATACAGAGAACTATTTTAAGTAAAAAAAAGAACAGAAGAAAGAAAGAAAGGAAAGGGAAGAAATGATGTAATACCCGGTTCCTTTATATACTCCAATATCCATACTTTTATAAAAAGGGTAAATTACAAATTATTTATTCATATCTATAAACTCTGTTAAATATTTTAAAACTCCCAATCCATTTTATTCTTCCCCCTCTCCTTCCTCAAACCCTAATCCCAATTCCTCATTTTATTTTCCCATTTATATAAACCTCTATTCCAGCCTATCTCTTTTTCATATTTATTTTATTTAAACCCAAAAACCCTATTCTCCCTTCAACCCATTTCTTTTATTCATTAAAATTTAAACCCAGCCCATCCCTTTTATTTAAATTAATTCAAACCCATCCCGGCCCAATTCCCCCAGCAGCCCATTTCTTTATAAACTTATTTTCCTTTCCTTCAAACCCCAGCCCAGCAGCCCACACCCCTCACCCAACCCGACCCGGCCCGCTCTTCATCACCTTCCCCCAACGGCTACTCCCTTCCCGCTCGCTCGACCCACCTCCTTCGCCCACGCCTACGCCCACGCTCGCGCACGTTACCCCACGACGCGCGCGTTTCCCCTACGACCCGTTCCCCAACCGTTCGCACCTCTCTCACCTCCTCACCTCTCTCGTCTTCTCCCCTGCAGCCATTCTCGACAACAAGACCCACCACAACGAACCCGTAGCTACAGCCCCAGCCGCTGCACCGCTGTCCACCACCTCGCCCTCCTTCTTCGACCACCTCACTCCACCTCCAGTGCCCAATCGCCACTTTCCCCCGCCTGCAAACCCAACCATATTCGAGCTCGAGCCCCTGCACGCCCTCTGTCACCGAGCCTTCCCCCGCAGCTCCGACCTCGCCTTCACCAACCTTCGACACCCCCGCACCATCGTCAACCGCATCATCATCACCATCATCATCATCATTGTCGCCATCATCCTGTTCTCTCTCTCTCTCAATCTCTCTGTGTTCCCTCTCTCTCTGTGTGTCTCTCTCACTCTTTCTCTCTTGATCTCTCTCTCTCTACAATCCCCTTTCTCTCTCTACACTTCTCTCTCTCTCTCTCTCCCCTCTGGCAACCCCCACTGCACATCACCGTCGCTAAGTCACCGCCGACGAGCTCCTACAAACCACGCATAACCACCATCGCTACAAGCCCCCAAGCTTCAAGCCAAATAGCCCGGCAATTCATCGAACACCTGCAATCGTCGGAAACTCCGCTATTCCAGCTGCCGTCATCGCCGTCCAAGCCATCTCCGCCATCATTGTGCCCATCGCCGTCATCGACGCAGCAGCCGTTGCAACGCCAGCGCACATCCGTTGCACTCACCGAGCCATCAAGCACAAGATCAAGCTCTACCGAAGCCAACCCTTGTCGTGTTTGCGTTCGTGCCGCTGCCGCTGTCGTGTATCGCCAGAACATCTCCAGGCAAGTATTTATACTTGCTACATGCTAATCTAATTACATTACAAACTCAAATCGTATAGATTGCTAATTTACAATTTATGATAACCCATGTGATATACCCGTTCGATGTGTGACCTCAATGAAAATATTCGTCCAAATTGACGTAATTGGTTTGTCTATGCTGTCCCATGTAGTGATGAATGCGGTGTATAAATCTCACTGGATAATACGACTATTAACGACTAAAACGATTACCCCCAACTATACCTGTAAAACTGGAAATTTCTTGTACCTGAAAACCGTTAAAATCACCATAAATTATGTACATACTGGATTGATGCGTCCGAGGGATTAAATCGAAGCCGACTCGACGAACTATAACCCTATGCAAGTTTCTCATGGTTTCTATACTTAAATTGTGACAATATTTAGATCGGAGTGCGACTCTGGACTGCAGTCCAGAGCGACTCTGATTATTGCTTACTGTCCCGTAATGGGTACCACCTTGTTTACTTAACTCGTATGTTGCGGAACTCTGCTGTTTATAAAAGGTGAAACTTTTATCTAGATAACACAAGTGGTTTCATTCTGTTTCGTCATCGTTTGCTATTTAATCTGTAATTTAAAAGATGGGGACGTATAACAGTCCCAATAGAATCAGAATTGACATACTAGTATTGAACAGTGTATAACTCCTGACGTACAGACGCGATTGAGGATCCGTCTATTGCGTTGAAAACCTTACTGAAAACCCTAGATTTCATTCAACTGTAGCATCGCTAAAATTTGATCCCAACTGGGATTAAAATGAGTTGCGAAACGGACTTCTGATTCTGAAACCGGATTTCCAGCCGTGAATGCTTAAAATGAAATGGCCATAACTGGTGATCCTGAAACCCGATTGGCGTGAAACTAAATTCGCTGGATAGATAATTGAACATACTATTTATTCTCCGTTCGTTTCGCTAAATTGTACACGTAATATTTATGATAAATTGTACAAGTGGTAGAATACTGTTTTATGACATCTTAATCATGCTTTACATACTGTTTCCTCATCATATCATACTTATGTCACTGCATTGATAACCTAGTGATCATGTGCGTTACCCAGTGTTAGGTATTAGTGATGATTGTGGCAAGTACGTTAGTGTTCGTGCATGAGTGAATAAGTGAAAGTGACACGTACTTGTACACAATCAGTGAACCTTATTATTCTATTGCATTGTCGACGTCTGTGGGACGCGTGTACGTGTGACTATAAGTAGTATGGGACACTTATGGAAGCTCTTGCATGGGTGTCACAGATAAAGCACCAGATACTGCCATTTATCTTGATGGAGATCCTGTCTCCAGTTCTCGTGCAGACTTGTCACAGACCGACTGGTATTTGAGGTTATGGTTAGCGTTTGATGTAGACCACGGGGTGTGGGGTAGTTTGAGTGTGAGTTCAACAGAATCTCGGGAGTCCCATGCCGGCTTATATATATATGGAGATATATGGAGATTTACAGGGTACATGATTATTATCGTGAGTTACATGTTGGGCCCGTGGTCCCTTGCCCTTGGGCCCTACCCTTGGGTGGAGGACACTCGCGAGTGGTTGACTCTCACACTTGGACTGACGATAGGCTTAGTGACCTGTACAGTGAGACTTAGAGACTGATAGGGATAATGGCATTGATATACATTACTTACTGTGTTGACATACCTGGCATATTATTTTACTGTTTTATTGTTCACCTGATCTATTAGACACTTCTTGGGTTATTGCATGTTCATACCTATACCGTCTTGATTTACTGTCATATATATCTATTATCACTGTTCGAGTTGTCACTTGTATCTATATATTATATCGCTATTGTGTCTCTCTGACGACCTGAGTATGCATGCTCAGTGTGAGGAGTGGATTTAGTCGAGACCAGGACCAGACGCACATCGCGGACATCATGATCAGCTATCAGAGTTATACCCTTTTGTTTCCCATCAGGTCAGTCATTTATATTGTTTTGTTTCAGTTACTGCATTTCTCATTACCTGCGCATTCTTTATTGATTACCATGTAAAGCTAGAAGCCGAACTGTGACTGCGGCAGGACATTTCCTTGACCGTAGGAGCATGGCTGGCCTTGTCAACCCCTCGTATTCCGTATTTTGGAAAGCGGGGCGTGACAAAGGAAGAAGGAAATGGAGAAGAAGAAAGCTCACTGTGGTGTACTGGAGTCGGAGAACGAGGGGCGAGGATGAGATCGACGGCGGCGATCAACTCCGGCGGTGTGGCGTGTGCAGGGGGTGCTCGGGTTTGGGTTTCAGGGTGTGCAGAGCTCGGGGAGATGAGCAGAGGAGAGTTAGGACGAGGGGAGGATGAAGACGAGGTCAAGAGGGCGTCGTCGGAGGCTTTGGGCGACGGCGAGGTGGAGGAAGGCAGGGTTAGGGTTCTCACAGAAAAGAAAAAAATGAGAGGAAGAAGAGTTAAAATAAATATATAGGGAGAGGGAGAGAGAGATAATCTGAGAGAGAGAGGAGATCGAGAGGGGAGAGAGAGAGGTAGTGAACAGTTAGGAGAGATAAATTTGTTTGTTTGTGGGAGAGAGAAAAAGGATAGCGGGGGGAGAGAGGGAGAGAGAGAGAGAAAGAGAAAGAAAAAGAAAGAGAGAGAGGGAGTGGGGGCCACGAGCCAGAGAGAGGGGAGCTGGAGTTGAGCTGGGATAGTTAGGGAATTAGGATTTTAAAATTTTTAAAAGATTTTAATTGGTTATCGAAATTTAAAAGTTGGATAAAAAATAAAGATATTAAATTAATTAATTTGAATTTTGGCGAGATGCAAAAATATTCCAAAACACGCCCGGGTCGGGTCTAAAAATTCAGATTTAAAATACGAAAAATATATGCGCCTTTCAAAATTCAAAACGGATGCTCAGGTAACTAAAATGCATACCCCCAAGAACGGATGCACGTATGTGCGCGTAGCCATCCAAACACGTCCGTTTCACTGGACGGGATGAGAACAAGATGGCGCGGATGCTACCACGGGGTTAGGGGTAGTATGCAGGCTATGAAATACAATTTTAAATTATTTTTCTGTGACCTTAAAATGTTATATGGTAAAAATATGCGATGCCCAGATGAAATGCCAGTATGCACTAACATGAGATGCACGTGTCCTATGTAACAAGTCAGGGTAATTCATAATTATAAATCAAAACAGGTTCAAGCAAGCGGGTTAGGGTCGAATGCAATGTAAAATATAAAAATACCATTCGCACCCAAAACACGATAAATCAAGAAAATACTACAGATAAGTAAATACGGGAACTGGAATTGGTATAAATGAACTAGGTTGTTACAGAGTACATCAGCAGCTACAGCAGGGAGGAGCGTCGGGGGAGCAACCGGCCGAAGTGGTCCTCGATGCTCCCGTAGACCAACTGCACCGTGACCTCGGTGCAGTTCTGGTCATAGAGGTATACGTCTTCGAAATGGATGGTATCGGGGGATAGTAAAAGGGAAGTCCTGCATCCTCAACTATCTGTTTACGAAGAAAAAGAAGGGACCAGTGCTCCTTCAGCCTTATATAGCCCACTGCGCCCCAACAGAACTCAACAGTCACCCGCCTTCGCCTAAAAAAATTCGCTGCCACGCGGCAATCAACGAGCCTTCCCTGGCGGAATTGAAACGACGCGACCCCTGGCGCTTCGCCTCCCCCCACATTCAATGCGCATTGTTTGCGCGTGCGTTCGCCGCGACCGTTCCTGTTCCCCATACCTGCGACTAGATGGTCGGGCGAAACCTCATGAAGAATCAGCCGAGCAGCTATCTTGCTCGGCTATCCCTGGCGGGTAGCTTCCCTACCGCAACGCCAGGGGACCAGAAAGTCCTCCCAGAGGCAGTCGAAGCCCGACCGTCGCTCGGCTATTCCCTGGCGGGTAGCTCCCATACCGCAACGCCGGGGATCAGGAAAGCCTTCCCAGAGGCAAGTCGAACCCGAGGATCCCTCGCTCGGCTATCCTTCAGGACAAAAGCCCTCGCCAAGAAGCTCCCGAACAGTAACCCTGCCCGGCCCAAGGGTCCTTGGTAGGCTTCTTACAGTCCCTCCTGCGCCAAGGGACCAAAGTCCTCCCAGAGGCAGTAGTCGAGTCCTTGCTCGGCTATCCCCGGCTGGTAGCTTCCTACCACAACCGACAGGGAATCAAAGTCCTCGCCAAGAGGCACTGGGCGGGTAACCCTGCTCGGTCCCCGTCCTGAAGGATCAAAAGCCTCGCAAGAGGCAACCGATCGGCTGGCCCTGCTCGGTCAACTCCGGCTGGTAGCTCCCTACCCACGACGCCAGGGATCAAAGCCCTCACAAGAGGCAACCCGAGCGGGCTACCCCGCTCATTCATCCCAGGCTGGTAGTTGCCTACCCATGACGCCAGGAGATCAAAGTCCTCACCAAGAAGGCAACCGCGCAGCTTCACTGTCAGGTCATCCTTAGTGGGCTTCTTATAGCCCTTCCAATGCTAAGGATCAAAGCCCTCGCAAGAGGCAACCATGCAGCTACCCTGCTCGGTCGTCTCTGGCGGGTTACCCTCCCTACCGCAACGCCAGGGACCAGAAAGCCCTCTCAGAGGCAGTCGAGCCTGAGGATCCCTCGCTCGGCTATCCGTCAGGACAAAAGCCCTCGCCAAGAGGCACCGGGCAGAAACCCTGCCCGGCCAAGGGTCCTTGGCAGGCTTCCTACAGCCCCTCTCACGCTAAGGACCAAAGTCCTCCCAGAGGCAGTCGAGTCCTTTGCTCGGCTATCCCCGGCTGGTAGCTTCCTGCCACAACCGACGGGATCAAAGTCCTCGCCAAGCGGCACTGGGCGGTAACCCCACTCGGTCCACGCCCTGAAGGATCAAAGCCCTCGCAAGAGGCAACCGAGCAGCTACCCTGCTCGGTCATCTCCGGCTGGTGGTCGATGCTCGCATTGCCAGAAGTCAAAAGATGGCACCCCCCATGGGGCCACCGAGCAGCCTCCCACTCACGCTCGGCACAAATACAGCGAACAACACTCTGCCCGTCACCCGCAGAGGATCCGAGACCCCAGTAAGGGGCATCAAGTCTATCTAGGTCCAAACGATCTCCCCTCGACTTCGGGGCCCATGGGGGTACCTCCTCGGCTGCGCTTGGCATGCTCGTCGGCGAGTGATCGAAATCAACTCGACGGACGATTGCTAGACAGATGGCCAACCTGACATGAAAACACAACGGTGCAAGCAGAGATATCTTACGAGCATTCTTCACAAACAGATGATATAGCGTGATTCGATGAAACCAAAGAAAAATTTTATTACTACCAAAGACAAAGGCTTTACAAAGGGTATTTTTTGGGCTCCCCAGCGTTACAAAATTCCGAAAACAAAGAAATAAAAGGAAGAAGACGGGGGCTCTAGACCTCGGGGCCAGGTGCGACCTTGGGGTCCTCAACATCCACCACGTGATGCGCGGGGTCCTCGGCGGTTTCTTCGTCAGGAACCTCTTCCCCCTGCTCATCGGCGTCCACGAGGGGGAATTCGGCTCGGAGATCTCCGTCAGCAAACTCCGGCATCCGGGCCTTAACGGCATCGAGGGCCTCGTGCCAGATGCGGGGTCGTAGCCACGGCCAGGTCATCATAGAAGTCCATCGACTTCTTGTAGCTCTCCACCGCCTTCGCCGCGTTTCAGGTTGGCCGAATTGGGCCGCCTCGGCCGCCGCCCCAAGCTCCTTCCGAAGGGTCTTCACCGTCCTCTTCAGGTTGCCGGCAAGCACCTGAGCATCCCCGAGCTTGGCCTCAGCAGTCACGGCAGCCTCGCGGTACCGGGCTACCTCCCATTTCCCGGCCTCCGCCCTCGCCTTCTAAGGCGGCAACCCTCGCCGGTCACCACCTCCAGCTCCCGCCTGGAGCTCTCTTCCAGCGAGGCGAGTCGACCCGCAGCCTCCAGCGCAGGGGCTACCACCTCGGCTTCCATACGCAAGGCGAAGGCAACGTGCTGGAGAAACCTGGGAGATACGAAAGAGATCAGAAAGATGAAGGAGGCACTGAATCTCACAATGAACCAAACACTTACCTGCACGGACTTCTGGGCGATGGACGCCAGCAGAGCCCTGAAGGTCCCCCCGGGAACTCTACCCCCGGCCGAGGCCACTATCTCATGCAGAAGGCTATCCGCAACAGATAGCCCCGATGGCACCGCGAACCGGAGGCCCCCTTCCTCCACCATGATCGGCGAGGACCGGCCCCAGGAAGGTCTCTGGGGAGCTCCTCTTGAGCGGCTCCGAAGGAGAGCCAATCTCCTCCTCCGAGCCCGGATCCTCCAGAACCAGGGCCCCACTTCCGGCCCGACACTCTGCTGGGACCCCGGGGCGGGATCCGCCTCCCGAAACGCTCGCGGGACCACCACCACCGGAGCAGTAGGAGGCCGGGGGCGGGGCTTCGCGCGAGAAGGGCTGGCGCCCCCAGCCTTCATAACCTTCCTCGGCTGGCGCATGGAGGCTTTTAAGCGAGTCGAAGTCCATGGATCCTGCACAAAACAAATACCCAACAAGGTCAGCGACACGAGCAAAACACAAGCCAAAAAGCAAGCCTAACTTACCGACGAACTCAATGGGGCTGAGCCCGGCCCCAACTCAGGACCCCTCTCAGACAGCAGCACGTCAGGTCCGGAGGATGGGCTCCCACGACGCCACTCTCACCGCGGCGGGGTCATTGGACTGGTTTCCCCGGCAAACATTTTCTCCCTCGACCACTTGGTAGGCACGGACCAGTCCTCGCCCCTCGGGAGGGGAAAACGAAGAAAAATTTTCTTCTTCCAATCATGAATAGAAGAGGGCAAGGCCACGACCCCGGTCCCGGCAGCGCCTGATTGAGTGATTTTAGCGTTGCCTTGCGCTTTCTAAAAAGATAGATCAAAAATATTTGTAACCGCAAATCAAGAAACGGCGTCGCTTTGCAGCTAGCCGGTGAGTACGGGTCGGTCCACAGGGGATGTTGTGAATTTCCTAATCGCGCTAACGAGGTTAATTCCGAAGGATGTTCGGATTGATTATTAAATCTAAAAAATTGAAAGTTGTATGATACTAGGATTAGAAACTTGCTAGGATTAGGTTTTAAAGAAAATTTGGTAAACAAAGATCTACATCTCTTTCCATTGCCTTTAATTAAAGATATCATATTAGTGTTATGGTAAATCTTAACAAAGGGGATTAGGATGATTGGGAAGATTGATTCTTCCTCTAGATCCTTGTCCTTCCTTTCTTAATCTTTACCCTAAACCTCCATGGAAAAACCTTAAAAATCCGGGCCTTTAGACGAATCACCGTTACCTCGAGGGTAGAGTGCCGTAGGGAGCGGAATAAGAAGGTATGCAAGGAGTTCTGATTTTCATAAAAGATTGGCAAAGAAAAGAGATGAGAGATCTTCGTCTCTCAAATCCTTTCCCCATTGCTAACCCTAACAAGCGAGGGAAACTACTCACTCATTAGGGAATTGAAGAACATTTATCTAGGGCAGAGAATAAAAATTACCTAGGGCAAGAATTGAAATCTAAACTAAAGCAAGGAATTAAATCTACTTACAGATGCATCTCTCCAATCATCAACGCAGGGTTGTCAGATTTGAATTCATGAATTGAAAAGAAAACACCGATGCTCTCCCAAAAGAATTCTAAAAATTTATTATTAAAATGAGGCATAGGGAGGCAATAAGAAATTACAAGCTTTAGAGGTTCCTATTTATAGAGAATAGGAAACCCTAAGGTTACATTTTGATCCGCATGTCTACATTTACAAATTTGCCCTTAGGAAGACCCATTCAGCGCTTCCGCGGCCCAATGGTAGGAACAGTGGATGAAAACTTCTGGGCTTGTTCTGGGATTTTTATACTTCCTTATTCTATGGTTATTTCTTTAACATAGCTTCTGATTCTCTTCCAGATTTTCCAGTGAAGAATTGTGGTAGACTTTAACCGTGGCTTCGCGATCTTGGACCTTGCATTGCCTTGCACTTTGTAAACTTTATCTTTGATGTAGGCTTGATCAAAAGTCTTCTGTTTGTTGGTCAAAGTCCACTTTTGCATCGTCTTTTCATCATTTTCACTGTTTTCTGTCCAAGAACCTGTAACCTGTAACATGTAGCAGACATGCGTCAAAAGCACCTGTTTATTTGTAAAAAGAATAAGAATGGGGAATATAATAATGCAATATTATGGTGTGAAAAAATACCCCCAAACTTATCTTTTGCTCGTCCTCGAGCAAACTTATTTTTTATTCTCGATAAAAATCTAACCTAGCCGCACTTTCGCAGGGAAACGCGATTGCACTGAGCACATGCAACAAGCCGTTAAACCTCTAGGTGTCCCTAGTAGGAGGAGTGTTGTCTCCTGAGGGTTTTCAGCGGATTACACCCACAAAATCCTATCAACTCGGCCCATTGACTTTTGTTCTCCAATTAGGTTTTCTAACAAGGAATTCTATTATCTTTTGACTCGCAAATTATCCACCCACATTCTTCACACTTCCTCATTATTTAACTTAAGATTATATATATCCTATAGACTTACTTAGCTTTCGGCATCTCTTAAGTTTTCCTTCTAGGGTTTCCATCTCCACTTAGGAATTTTTATCAACTCTATTAAAGATACAAGTTCTATTCTTCATTCCTTTCTCTCATCTAAACTCCAATCACATATCCACACGTGTGTGTAAATATCACCCCTACACTTGGAAATTCAAATCAAGCAATCGTACTCTCGTCCTTTGTCCAAAGCACTTCTTAGTAGGTGAATTTAAATGAAATTTGCTTACACATCCTTCATGCGACCATTAATACTTCTTGAGGTACCAACGACCGATTACAAAATGCGTTTGCACTTTAAAGCATATTTCCTAGTCTTTGCAACACCCAAGGCTTTAGCAGTGACTCCCAAACCAGTTGGTCTAAGGCACTAGGTGATGAAGCACCCTCGCTAAGTATTTTTCTATTTTTGCAGCCTTAAGTAATCACAAAAACCAGTGTCCGTTTTTTTTTATTCATTCACACTTTTTCATACTAAGGACTTTAGACAAGAGCATTTCAAGGTCTCTTCTACTATTCCAAGTTTCAAGGTGCGTG